>BMAU01001233.1:0-1477839 GCA_019973935.1 Trichonephila clavipes | reverse complement strand
ATTCATCACGGCTAAGGGTTAAATTTTTTACGCCTAGCTTTAGCTTTGAGCACCATGCAGGTGATAGTACAATTTTACTCAGTTCCGCCCTAATTTTGATGGAAAACACTTTGGGATGGGTCGGTGGGCACATCTCTTCCCGCTTTCCACCATCCTCACGAGAGGACTTGCGGCTCGACGTCTATTCAAAACACCCCATGCCCCGAAGACATTATTCATTAACAAATATCCATGCCTTCTCCGGGATTTGAACCCAAGCCCTACGGCACCGCAGTCTGCATCACTAACTACTAGACCGCATGGGCAGCAAGGCAACTGTAATTATAGTTATGGAAAGTTCTGGAACTTTCATCGCTGTATATAAAAAAAGAAATATTCGAGTTCATGAATAAAGTCTTGAGTTGTGACTAGCGAGTTGTTATCATTTCATAAGTATCCAATTACCACATTAGTTTAATATAAGTGACAATATTATAAACTCCTTTTACTCAAACAAAGTTTAAAGGAAAATCGGAAAAATATTACTTGGAATTTTTAGTTAAATCCGTTATTAAAATGTCCATCAAAAATTTCTTATAAATCAGGGCAAGTTCAGGAAGTTACACAATATTTATATTATTATTAATGCAGTCTTATTTAAAATTATTCTTTTGTGAAGATGTAACTAAATCGATAGTGAGTTTTTAAAAAAAAAAAAATATTTATTTCTATAAAGGGAAAAACTATCCATTTTCTCCATTTTCCAATCAACTTTTCTCCAAAATCAGTATTGAATTTTAAATGGGAAAAAATAAAAATATTAGATTTATCTCTCGGTAGATTTTGTGTTTCGGATTAAATGCAACCTGGATCAAAATCTGAAAAAAAAAACTTATTAGTTATTTAAATTTTTGATTCATATTCCTAATGCATATTCTACTTTCTACCTATGAAATTTTGACATATAGAAGGATATATATGCTCTATTTTTTGTGTTTCGTGTTCGGGTTCTTGAAAAATTTAATAAACTACATATCATTTAGTTGGAAGTCCTCATTGTGCATTAATATTTTTTGGTAAAAATAACTTTGGATATTATTTTCATATGTATAAGAAAAAAAAAATATTTTACTGTAGCTCCTCGTATTTAGTTTTGTATGCATGTTTAATAGCTTTCAAAGTATTTTTAATCAGACAGCCTTTTACGATTTGGAAAATAAAAATGCCTAAATAATATTTTCTTTTCAGGAACCATTAAAAGGGTAAAATATAGTTGATAGTTAAATGCAGTCACGCACAAAAGATCGCTATAACTCGTACTATCATTCTCTATGTTTACATGTCTTCAAATAAAATTTTAAAAAGTGTAATCTAAAAGAATGGAAAACAAAAATTCGCTTGACAGCAATTCATTCGAAAGTTAAAATTTGCTTCGCAAAACACTAAATACGAAGCACAAAATACCATTCTTGAAATTTTAAGACGATATGCAAATTTTTAAGTCGTACACTCAACAAAAACTATCACTTTAAGTGTTTTCAATAGTGACTTTTAACAGAAAATGACACTAGAAAAACTGTTTTACAACGTATTTCACTAAATTTACAATAAAAACTTTTTAGGATTTTATCATTGTCCTCGACGATATGGTTTTTAGCGAGCTATTTTTAATACAGTTTGAAGATATTTAGTTTAAATTTCTTTGATTCATTTTCATGCTTTTTTTTTTATTTGAATTTTTAAAAAAAAATTATATATATATTATAAAACAAATGAACAATGTCTTGGTATAAGTATTAAATACCTTACAGAACAGAAGCTGTTGAAAGTTTGAAAAATATAGCCATGAACTTAGTGACGATCCTTCAATCGCGGGTGGGGGGAGAGGATTCGAGTAAGAATCAGACATTTCTCACACAACTTAAACAATTTTATTTCTTTTTCCACTTATTAGACTTAATAAGAATACTGAGAACGTACTCTAATAATTAAACCCGAGGATCAATCAAACATTAATCGAACTATGATATAAATATAAGCACTTATCTATTTTCCTGAACGCTCTTACTGCAAGACTTGCTTAATATTTTTCCTTGGATTAAAAATACTAAGCCCAACCACCGATCCCTCACTGTGCTTTTTTTTTTATATTCAATTTTCAACCTTCATCCTGCCTACTCCCACGACAAGCACTTAAATAGAAGCTTGAATTTACGTAAAATCACGTCATCTCTACGGAAAGCGGTTTTTAACTAAGATCACAGAAAATATTAGTATTTTACCCAAGATTATTAGTGGAAGCCCAAATAGAACCCTTTGAATTTGAGAACAGTTATAATAAGAAAAAGGGACAAAAAATGCAAAATCATTATGTTTTCTAAAACTGTCACTGACTTAGGACAGTAAAGAAGGGTTAAATAAGGAAGAACAGAAACCAAAACTGAATATCAATTAAGTTTAAAAATTTCATGCGTATGAAAAAAATAAAGATAATTTGTTTATAGTATACCCGTAAATTTTTGGAGCCGATAATTTTTGAAGCTTTTTAAAGCTTTAATGTGGTGGTCTCGGAATATATGGTCAACATGAGATGGATTTTTTCTCTGACCAAAAGCTATATTTATTTCATATTGACATTTTCCGAATTTAGTATGTTTTTTCTCTACTCTACAGAACTAGCTTCTTATTTTAAAAGAAATGTCAATTAGCGCCATGCTAGTAATACATTTCCACAAACGATATTATCTACAATTTGAAATTAGCCTTAGACAAAATCCCTTTTCCGTTAATGCCTCCCATCCAAATAAAGGCGCAGAAAATAATAAAAGTACAGAAACTATGTGTGTTTTTAATGTAAATAAATGCTTCTTCTATTGAACTTCTATTTTTTACTCATTCTTTGCCGAATGAGCAAAAAATATGTTAGCCTCATGGCGACGAGTTTGAAAATTCTTAGTTTTTTCCCCCTTTCTACGATCTGGCTAACACCTGGTTTTCGAATTTTGGTAGAGAATGTTTTTTGGAAAAAAAACGTTCTCTTTTGGCTTATACATGAACCAGATTACATTCAGAAATATACGATATATACACCTAGTCGTGCCAAAAGTTTTGATACAAAAATCTGAGATCACCTACTGTGACTTAAACGCATCAGATGGTTTTAAATTTTGTCATTAAAAATCTTCTGCAATATTTTTCAAAAGGTTGTAGTCTTCCATGCATGCTGTTCTAAATCTTTCAGAGCTTTAACACTTCGAACAGAAACGTGCAGTAGATATTTCTCAGCATCGAAAAAAAAACCCATCGAAGATTTCTGTATGAAACTAGTAGTATGTTTTCTGAAAACAAAAGCATTGCAGACTGTAGTAGATGCGTTATTCCGCACCATCTTTCGTCAAAGTATTTAGGGTATGAACTTGTCAAAATCCAGAGGAAAGAATATTCTTCTTGCTAAACAGAGGAACGTATCAAAAAGAACAATGAGTCACAAAGAAAACGACCCACTGGACCTTTTTAAGTGGCCCAGTCATCGCCCACTGCTCTGAGAAATTTACTTATTTAAGAACACAATATTAAAATTCGGAGGGAAATTCTTTGTCAAAAATTCTAATCTATCAATTTTGCTTTTTCTGTCGGTGTCATATGGGTACGAATTGATATTCTTTTTTCGATTTGGGACTATTACGGTTAGTGATAACAGACAACTGTCGAATAGCGACTATTCTAAGGGTGGAACTAATTTTTAATTATCCTTCAGATCTTGCAAGTGAAAATTTTCCAAAAAAAATATATCGTTTCAAGACGATTAAGTGGTTGACAATTTTGTAGTAAAAAACAAACTTGAATCAGTAATTGTTTGATTTGTCACGAATTGATTGAATGATTAAATATTAATGTCACACTGTTCAGCTTCAGGAGGCCTTTTGGCGACGGACCACGTAATTTTGAACCATGGTCAAGTGACGTGGATGACACCTGAGCTGGCACCCCCTCTCCTAACTACCACACCACACCAACGGGAGAACGTTTCAGCTCTCGACAGATTTAACGTGCATTGCTGCCCTACACGGCGGGTCTTTAGTGGTACTGGGCTCGAACTCGTGACAAGGCAAGCAACGATCCGATACCTATACCACTCGGCTTCTGATTTGTCACGAAAGTAAAGTATTTAAAAAATACCTATTAACAGGAATCATTCAAGGACACTTTTCCTAGAAGATCTCTTTCAGTTGGTGATAAATAGGTTTCCTTGAATAATTTCTGTAGCAGCAACAAAATGTTTTGTCAGTGATAATATCACAGCGGTAACAAATACATACAATGAAGTTTGTTATATTTTTAGTAATCATAAGAAACCGTTTGCTGATGCAGAAATGTGAAGTGTTTCCGAGAAAACGTCCCAAATGTGAGTCAGCACGAAAAACCGTCAGAAGCCGAATGACTCGCGGGTGAGCCAACGTGTTTTTTCTCCGTGGGCCGAATGACTCGCGAGTAAGCTAGGCACCTGAAATGTTTTGTAAGCTCTGTTTTTTGACAATAGATGGCATTCTATGTCTATAAGATTTGAGACACATGGAGACCTGGCCTTCTACTAGAAATGAGAGAAATATTATTCACGTACACGTGGTTTTTGTTTTAAAAACATAAGGGAAAGGGAATGCTTTCGAATTGAGTGCTGTACGACTGCTTTTGAAATGAACATGTGGTTTTTGTTCATAGTGAAGATGAGAGATTTATTTTCGCTAAAGCATTTGATTTGGGTTTAATGGATAATTAGATCTGGTACACAAAATTTTCCTTTTATTTTTCTTACTTTATTACAAGGTCGACTTTTACAAATACTGACAATAAAATGTTTAAAAACTTGTACTTAAACATAAAGTGGCTGAAGTAATTAAAGTATATTAATACGAAATACATAAAGCATATGCCGTTCGTATAATATACAGAAAAATATTGAACAACGAGTTTATATAATATTTCGGTATTGTTATGGATTTACGCTTAACTACACAAAACCCTCCGGCCTCTGAGTGACACTCGTGATGAAAACCTCCGGCCCTGGCGGTACGCAAGCATTTGTGTCCTTCGTCCCGAAAGAGTTAAATGCTTCTAATTTAGAGTTGGTGACAAAAATAAAAAATATAAAAATAATAAATAAAAAAAGCAAACAGGAGTTACATAATAATTTAATCAATTTTCCACATTTTAAATTTCAAATGTTATCTTGGTCTTAAAGTATTCTCCCCCCCCCCCCACATTTTCCCATTTATCCTTATGTTGCGGCCTGCGTGAAATAGCTAACGTATGTATGCGGCCCACATGAAATAGCTGACGTATGTATGCGGCCCAGTAGAAAAAAAGATTGAGTACCCCTGCCTTAGACCAAGAAATTATCGAAAATAGATGGCTATAGGATTTCATGTGCGAAGGCACACTCATAACGGCCACGG
Source organism: Trichonephila clavipes (assembly GCA_019973935.1). Classification (NCBI taxonomy): domain Eukaryota; kingdom Metazoa; phylum Arthropoda; class Arachnida; order Araneae; family Nephilidae; genus Trichonephila; species Trichonephila clavipes. The sequence goes on along the minus strand of BMAU01001233.1, from coordinate 1,472,407 downwards.
AATAATTCTATTTATCAATAAAGAAATTTCTGGCGTGGAAGAACTTTTCAATCATCATAATAACTACATACGTCAGCATTTCTCAAACTTTTGGGACACCCCCTAGGACTGCGCGATAACCTTATGGCGGGGGTGTAAGTATATCAAAAAGTCTAAAGTATAAAATATAGTTTTAACTCTAGAACGTCCTTCGGTGTCAATTTGACACCGGAGCCTGTTCAGTTTGTTCTCCTTTCCGCATTTTTTCAGAGAATTTGAAAAGTTTTCGTGACTTGTAGTTATTTTCCACGGTAATTACACGGTTAAAGTTTTGTGGTTCTAGGTTAATTAGGAGAAATTCTACAACTAAAAATACCTAGAACGTCCATTGGTGTCGTTTCGACACCAAAACAGTTTATTATCATACATAGATGTTCATCATTACTATTATAGTAAAACAAACTTCCCAAAGTACTATCATACATTTATTTGACCTTAAATGCAGCGTTATTAGGTTAACAGCAGAAACGAATCTTATTTTTCTAAAGTTGTTGTGTCTAAGTGTTTTGCTACATAGCATTGGGTTATCTGCTCATTAAAAAGAAAAAAATATATCCATTTGATCTGCGAACCTTGTGCGCAGCAGACACCCTGAAACAATAGCTCGTATAAAAGGTCTAAGCCCCGATTAAATTGCTAATATAAGGCGAGAGACTTCTGAAAATTACTCGGTTCTAATTTAAATTCCGATGAAGACATAGGATTGAGACAAAGTGACTGCGAAGAATCTGAAGAAAAAACAGATATAATTGACTATATTCCAGTAAATCCTGAGATCTATATCGCTAGGGATGGAACAGAACGGATACCGCGTAATAGTAATGTTTCTGGCAGATTTGCGCCTCGAAATGCTTTGCGACAAAGAAGTGGTACAAAAAGTTTCGCGAAACATAATGTCGATGTCAGTTTCTTATGATATAAAGGGCCATAAAATATGTTAATTACATGAAATAGTACTAAAAAGGTTTAAAACTAAGCCCTATTGTATTCCTGCAATTACTTAGTTAAGACAATTATTTTACATATTTTATGTTGCGATGTCAAAATGACACCGGTGGACAGTTAAGGGTAATCGAAATTCTAGACGTTCTATGTTAAAGAAATTATTAATTTGCTGAAAGGAAACAAAGCAAAAAAATCCCTTTGACGGAAAATTTTTAATCAACCCGATATTTCAGCAAAAGTAAGGTTATTTGTGTATATTTTATTTACATAAATATGTATATATGCATGTATTTAATAAAAATCAATGAAACAAAAACATTCCCAGGAACTTGAGGAAATTTAATACGAGTTTTTTTTTTTTTTTTTTTTGGGGGGGGACAAAACATTTATTGAGTTTTTGGAAAATTTTCTATGTTTCTTTACATTGTCTATTTTAGTATCAAATATTCAACAAATTGTTTGATATCGTCCGTTTGGTAAGGCATTTCACCATTGGAATGTTAATCTAAATAATTGAACATACTTTTCATGATCTCCCACATTAAGGATGTCATGGAAACATGAGCTGCATAATTCATTTCAATTTCATGGTCGAGTGAGTGAATATTAACATCACACTGTTCAGCTATCTACTCGAGGGCTTTTGGCGACGGACCTCGTAATTTTGAACCATGGTAAAGGGATGTGGACGACACCTAAGCTGGCATCTCCCTCTCCTAACAATCACCCAAATGGAAGGACATTTGAGCTTTGGAAAGATGTAAGGTGCATCGCACCCCTACACGGCGGGTCTTCAGCGGTACTAGGCTTAAACGCATGACACCCCGGCCACGTTACTTTGAAGACTAGGTTTCCACAGCCATTTTTATCGTCGTAATCTGCATTAATGATATTTTTCAAGCTTTTTTTAGAAGAAATGTATTTGTCTACCGTAATTGGGGATGTGCACACATTATCATCACCTACTGCAACGAATTCTTCCAATGACACAGTAGCACAGTCCAATCCTACTGGTGTTTTCCCTAATTTGTTCATTTCCAAAAGGGATATATTTTCGTTTAAAACTATTTTCGTTTCAGGTTAAAAGAAAAAAAATTGCATGAAAATTCACAGTAATTTGTCAGGACTTTTCTATTGTTCCATGACAACTGATGCCTCGTCTTAAGTGTTTTCGCGTTAAATGTATTTCACTGAATTATTCTGAGTACTCTTGGTGTACGTATACGTCACTTTGGAGATCACAGCTTTGAAAGAAGATTAATTTTATTGTAAATTATTCAGACATATATGCGTAGACGATATAGTTTACTGTAAAAAAACTGAAAGAATGGTACTGAAATATCGAATTAAAATTTAAGCACTTCGTGATGATCTTACCCCTGAAGTTGCTTCCTCATTATCTTGTCTACCTAAAGCTGTGGGAGGTAACGAGGAATGACCAAGACTATCCATGATTAATCTAATTTATTATTATCAATTATAATATTCCAGAACAAGTAAGCTATAAAAGGGAATCCATGGAGGGATATAAAGAAAGCAACTACCTTACGTGAATATAAGCGCACGAAATCAACTTAGTTTAGCTCTAATCAATCCTATAACCTATTAATTCTTGATCTACTAATTTAGTCTAGTAGCCAAAATCCGTCCTTTAGTCAAGATGTGTAATTCTAATTCTTACCATAGTAACACTGCGTTCAGATGCTCCGCTCCTTCTAATCTACGATTATTAAACTAACTTTATATACACTAACTAATTTGCATCTCAGGGTTTCTTCTAGAGAGGGATGTCTGTGAAATAAGCGTGAATGCTGGCCCATAGATTCCCCAAGATGATTAGTTGTTAAAAGTCGCGTAAAGACTCGTCACAACTTCTTTAAAATGCTCCATTTTTATTGTTACTCGTATGGTAAAAAAAGAAATTTTTTTCATTAGAGGTTAAGAAAAATTAATTAAAAAATTAATAAATATTCAGGGATTTTAGCGAAATTTGTTTTTTTAAATCTCCTTGTCATATGTATACTTTTAGATTGCTTTAAAAATCCCCTTTTGTATTAAATTAGTTATATAAATAGTTAATTATTTTTCCACTAAATTTGTTAGATTTTTTTTATTTTTCGTCTGAAAAAGGAAAGAGAAGTCAACTTCTAAACAAAAAAATACTTTTAAAGAATCGGAATTTTTTCGAAAAAAATCAGAAATATCTTTCATGAAATCGGAAAAATATAGGGTGAGAAACGAGCTCTTACTTCAATTGCTAAATCTAATAATTAAAATAAACTACTTCATTCTTTCAAATAATAAAAGAAACGCAAACAATATTTTTTTCTCAGAAAAAAAGGAGATAAACAAATTTTACCTGAAAATTTAAGATTTTTTCTACATTAAAAGATTGTTTTTCTTGGTTTGGCGAAAGAATTTAGTTTTTTTGACAGTTTAAGTGCGTTTGTAATTGAATTTTTGTAAAAATAACATCAACTGATTTCTTGCATAATTAAAAACCACCAAGATTACATTTCGTTTATCAAAAAAAAAAAATGTTGAACAAACGTTGAACATATTTCTATAGTGTATCCTCCCATGTTAATACAAAATAAATATTTGGAAAATATTCAATTTATTATCCGATATTTATTTTACTGCACAATACTCACAGAAAAGTTAATTAACAATATTTTTTTTGTCACAAATTTATTTTCAAGCACATACTAATTTTTCAAAGCATATATTTAACTTATTGAGTGACATATCAACTTAAAAAATGGGTGGAAAAATTAAATAGTTTTTTTCAAAATAATAACTCAATTTTTTTTTATTTTAAACCTTAAAAACGATTAACAAAAAATTTTCAAAACTTTTTTTACTAAAAAATCTAAACTTGTCACAATTAAACTTAAAAAATACTAATTAATCCCTTCGGTTGAAGTTACCGGACGAAACTTTTTTTATTATAAAAAAGGTTTCATAAGAGAAAATTGTAGTTGACGGTTACGTTGGTGGGTGTCAACCGTCTGCTACGTATCAACCTTAAAAATTAATAGATGTTTAAGTAAAATAATTATCCATAGTTGTCATTTGTAAAACGTGCTGAGTTATTAATAGCGTATTACCCTCAAGTGCATAAAAAAAGTTCCTTTTTTCTCCTTGTTCTTGAAATTTGTAACACTTGTGTGAACGCAGCGAGATAAAGAAAAATCTTAACTATTCTAACTAATACATTCCTTAGAAAACCAGACATATGTGAAATGATACAAAAACTATAGAATTTTTTTCCCTTTTAATACAAGGTTTGCAAAGAGAGAGAGAGTAATTTTAACCCTCTAACAAATACCTCAAGGTGGGAATATGTGGTACTAAGAATTGCTTTTGCACTTTGCCCTTAGCATAATTTGGCAAAGAACTGAAAAAGTTCCACCAAAACCTAAATATTCAAGTGATAATAATAAAAAGATTTTCCATTCATTTACTTGAGTTTACACTGTCAATATTTTTAATTACAAAGATTTGCCACTATTTTATTATAAATTAGATATTTAATATCACTTCAGATCTTTAAGCAATACTTTTTAACCAATTAATCTGTAATCAGCAACGTACTGCCTAATTCGACCGACAAATTTAGAGAAGTGATAGAAAGCAACAAGCCCAGTGGCTGAGTGGTAGTGCATCACGCACAGGTCAGAGGTTCAAAGCCCGGTCTGGGCAATGTCGTCTCAGCATTTCTTCCCTTCAGTGGATCGTTAAATGAATACCAAGCTTAGTTGGAAACTTAACACTGGGGGTTTTCGCGTCAGACTGACCACCTGATCGGAAAAACCACCCATGCGCCTCAGGGCCCAAGGTCAAGGAGATGGGCACAGTAGGCCTTGACCATCATAGGCTGTTGTGCCACTGAGTTAAGTCAAAATAGAATGCAACATGCAACAATCACAAACCACGTTTAATTAGGGAAAATGGCGTTAATAGTAGCCATCGGAAGGACGATTACCCAGACGAGGGGAGTTGCAAGCAAATGCGCAGATTTGGAGCTCCATGAAAGGGTTGATGGAACCTACTACTCCTGGAGTTTCTGCAAAGAGTACCGGACGCTGTGCACGAGAACGTGTGGTTCATGCATGATGGAGCACAAGCACATTTTTGGATTGCGATGCGTTACCACTTCTATGCTACATATCCCAGGAGGTGGATTGGACGCGGCTGATCTGTTGCTTGACCTCCACGCTTCTGGGCCTCAATCCCTAGGATTACTTCTTCCGGTGCCACCCTAAATAGCTTGTGTAGGAGACGCTGGTAACTACAGTGAATGATCTCACGTCACGGATTGTTGTCGCTTCAGCTGATTGTGAGTGAGTGAATGTTAACGTCGCACTCTTCAGCTACACAAGGGCTTTTGGCGACGAACCTCGTAATTTTCAACCATGGTCAAGTGACGTAGGTGACACCTGAGCTGGTATCCCCTTCTCCTAATTACCACACCACATCAACGGGAGGACGTTTGAGCTCTCGACAGATTTAACATGCATTGCTCCCCTACACGGCGGGTCTTTAGTGGTACTGGGCTCGAACTCATGACATGTCTGATGTGGTCCAATACCTTGACCACTGGGGTACCGCAGCCCCCGCTTCAGTTGACATCGGATATATTTGAACGGGTTAGACAATCCTTCGTCCGTCGGTGTCGGCTGTGCTCTGATCTACTCGGCTGTCGAACAATTCCTGTGATAGTCACTCGTCGTTTCATTTCTGATGTCGATCTGTGACGCATTGTTCGTATTGTAGACATGCTTTACGTCTAATAAATGTACTTCTTATCTCTTACTGCCCCTTTTCATTCCTCTATACAACACACCCTTCACAACTGTTTTTTTAAGAATTACTCCCGACTAAACGAGATTTGCGACCCCATGTTCTATGTCGATTTGTCGTCTCCATGCTACCTACTATCACCCTTCTGAATTTGTTGGTCGAATTCGGCAACACCCTTGATTCAAATTTTTTTTTAAAACAGCGAGATTTTATATTCCTCTCATATATTCAGTGACTGTTGCTGCATGCATGAACTAAAATTCTGATTGTTTATCAACGCCACACCGAGATTGATTGAATATTAACGTTGCTCTGTTCAGCTACACGAGGGCATTTGGTGACGGACCACGTAACTTTGAACCATGGTCAAATGACGTGGACGACACCTGAGCTGTCACCACCTTTTCTAACAACCACACCACACCAACGGGAGGACGTTTCAGCTCTCGACAGATTTAATGTGCATCGCTTCCCTTTACGATGGGTCTTTAGTAGTACTGGGCTTGAACTCGTGACAATGCAAGCCACGGTCTGATACCTATACCACTCGGCTACCGCGGCCCCACACCACACCGAGAAGCTACACAAGAGGCTACTTGCGATCAACTTCTGAATATGGCACGATGCCAAATGACGAGGACAATGTCTGAGTTGACACTTCACTTTTCAGGCTTCCCCACCACGCTATCGAGAAAACTTTGAGTGAGTGAGTGAATATTACCGTCGCAAAATGTTTTAGCTACACGAGGGCTTTCGAAAAGACTTTGAACCTCGATACATCTCATTTGCATCAGTCCTTTGACAAGGCCAGTCTTAAGAGCTGTGCTTTCCAACTTTTTTACCGCTGTGGACTGGACAACGTTTATAATTTTACCGCGGCCCACTGAGGATGGGACGTCGATTATTTATATTTTAGGTTGCTTTGAATTAATATAACTTTAATTTTATTTTATTCAAATATACCTTCAGATTAAAATACAGCTTCATCAAAGAATGAATCTAAAGGGTTTCCATAAAAAAGCGCACGTTCCCGAGAAAAATTCATCATTGTAAACAAAATAGAAATGGTTTAACGTTCCTTGGGTAGCCCAGTGTTATTTGATCCATGGAGTGGTACCGGTCCGCGGCCCGGGGGTTGGAGACCACTGCTTTAAAGGAACCAGGTTTCAAACTCACAATTCGACAGAAATTGCAAACGATAAAATAAGTAAAATGTAGCTTATATTTATGTCTTATTCTTCTCTTTTCTGCTGTTGAATTATTGTTACCTATTCAAACTGGTTTTTGAAAGTCATTTCGGAAAAAAAATGATCTGAAAACATTTTTTTGTTTTTATATTAGAATCTCAGCTACTTTATTAAATGTAGAAATCTTAGAAATATGAGTCGGATTTTAGAGTTTTGAAACGAGGAATAGTTTTTTAAGAATTTTTATAATTACATCTTTTGTGTTTTTTTGTATAAAAACTTTTACAATAACATCATATCAATTTCCACCCAATTAAAAGATAAATGCAACCGTGCCCTCGCTTAATCTAGGAAAAGAAAAATGGCGTATTTGTTTTATTTTTCAGAATGTAAAACAAATATTAATAATATTTTTAAGGAAAATAGAGCAAAATTAGAAAGTTGTACGTGTTATGCTTACTACTAGAAAACACGCATATCCTTTCAACTTTTAACAACCTCACCTTAATGAATGAGTGTTAATTAACGTCGCACTCAAAGCAACACGAGATCTATTGACGAAGGGACCTCATAATTTTTTGAGCCATGGTCAAGTGACGAGGACGACATCTCCTCTCTGACCATCCATACCACACCTACGGAAGGAATTTGAGCGTAAATAGATTTAACGTGAATCAACGACGACGAATCTATTGACGAAGGGGCCTCTTATTTTTGAACCATATTCAAATGACGAGGACGACATCTGAGATGACATCTTCTCTCTGAACATCCACATTACGCCTACGGTAGGACTTTGAGCATCGACAGATTTAATGTGAAATAACTCATCAGCGTGGCGGGTCTTCCGTGGCGCAAGGTTCGAAATCATGACATGTCGACCACGAGTATTGTCACAACCCGGAGTTTGCAGGTGTAGTTTAAGGTACCGTGTGACAAATCTATACGGAACTTTATCACTAACCTTCTGAGACGTCTTTTTTAGGGAAATATAATTCCCTACCTATTTCCAATCGACTCCAAAAAGAGGACAGGGATTCCTTATTATATATATGCAGATTAGATAAATTATTTAAGTCAAACGGAATAGTAAAGTGGGAGACAGTAGGAGAGACAGATTGAAGCAGGAAGTTATAATAGTGAAGTTAGAGATTTATTATTGAAGATTTCTAGGTGGATATAAATTAGGCACAGGAAGAGCTGAGATTCAGTGTGGTAAATATTGATTGATAATATTAAAGTCTCATTAAAGTTTTATATTAGGAGGGAGATTAAAGTTAAATGTTCAATAGGAACATTATTGGATATAAATCGGGGATCTCTTATTGCGGTAATCTCTGCGTGATCAATATTCTAATTGTTAATTAATTGGATCATTAAATATTTAAGTTAATATAAAGGAAAGTCCCTTTTAAACCTCATAAAGCTATTTTGATTTATTTGTTATTAAAAGTCTTTGATTCTATTTGGGAAAGATAACCAAATAAAGAAAGTTATTTATAAAAATGGCTACTGGTTCTTCTTTGACTCGAAATTATTCTCGTTCTCAAAGTGAGATCCAAGGAGATCTTCACAACCGAAAAAGTAGATATTGTTATAAAAATAAGTACATTTATATTTATGACTTTAATTATAATTCAAGTTTAATAGCTGTGGAAGCAACTTACATTAGTTTTCTACTCTTAGCTTATAAGATAATCAAATAGACACTAATCTCTTGATCAGATTGTAGATAACTTATCGGATCTTTCCAAAACCACTGCAATCTCTCCTCTTCTCTCTCTCTCCTCTCAAATCAGCTTCTCAATTATTTTCATTTATTCGAACGGCAGTTCTTGAATGAATAATTGCGTAAGGACTCGCGATTAAGGTATCCTACTACTTGCGATAGCTTTTTCTTTAAAAAGAACATGGAGATTTTTTTGTGGCTTGTAGATTTATTTAGTACATTTTAAGAAAAAAAGGATAAAATTAAGAAGAGAAAAATAAATTGCTACAGTTGAACCTGTTTTGAGGTGATTGATAGGAACCGCACAAAAAATATTCGAACATTTCATGAATTCTTACATATAACAAGCAAATTCATCGAAATACTGCTGAAAATTTTTTTATGCGGTTGCTCAAAAATAAAATCGCATAAAAAAAGGACCGCACAAAAATAGGATCTACTGTACTATTAAAATATGAAAAAATGTGTAAAAATTGACAAAAATTACATAAACGAAGCCCGATCTGTGCAAAAAAGTAAGTGAACAAATTCTCAATTTTTCAATTATGTTATATTTCTCAGCTATTCCTTTTTGAAATAACCTTCAGGATAAGAGATTTTTTTTTAATTTTTATAAAAACTAGAGCACTTTATCTTAGCTATTATATGAAATTGCTTTAAGAAACAGCGATTATATTCACATAAAGAACTGTAAATTTTGTAATAAAACAGCGTTTGATACATCTTAAGGTTAAAACAGTTCTACTGTTATACAGAACATACACGCAACATTTCAGCAAATTATTTTAAACACTTTTTGAGCAATCACTGTCCCCGTTTGAGCTTTTCGAAAAAAGCACACATTTCGAGTACAACGCAATTTAAAGTCATGGCATCTGCTTTTACTAAAAGGCTTGCAGTTTTTGTTCTAGTGAATGGAAAATAAAAAACTTGGTTTTTTATAAAGCGAATAAGATGACCTACAAAATAAAATCATAAAAGAAATTGTTGATTTTTTTTTTAAAAAAAAGCTTGATTCTAGGGTAATTGGATAACTTAACGACTAACGTTAACACACCCATTGCCAAGATTTAAATAGCACACTTACATTGATTGGCATAAAATCAAGTTATATCTAGGGAAGGCGGTTTTAAGCTCAAACCACAGTTAAAGCAGAATTTCCCTCAAGGGGATAATTCGAAGAATCGCCTATAGAACCCGTCACCATGTCACATGACCACAAGGCTATCACGATTTATCCATTATCTTACTATAATTTCAGTATTTCTAATAAAATAAAAGTTAACTCTTATTCTGTCATAAAATTCAAAAACATGTAGGATTTTAGATTGAATTTAGCCTTTTAAAATATCTCATATTTAGTATAGAAGTTAGGTTAATTATAAATACGAAGTTTTGAAGTCCATGCTAAAAGGATTGTTATTTTAGTTTCTATTTAAGAGGAAATATTAATGCTAACATTCAGATTTTATATAATTTAAAAGCATAAATTAATCTTTGATGACATTACTTAACATTTATAATTTTTTTAAAAAAATGAATTTTAAACAGCATATAAAAAGAAAATGGAAAGAAAATTCTCCCCATGAAAATTATATATATTTCCAATGTACATTTCAATTAAGAGACTGACATTTTAACTTCTAATTGAAAGAAAACTTAACTCTCTTTTATATTACTTTATTCTTACATTTTTAAACTTAAAGTCTTTAATTAAGTTTTAAAGGACTTGTAGTTCTAGTATTGTTCAAACTAAAAGGATTTTAAAGGTAAAATGCAGATACATTTATATATATAACATTAAAAGTGTACCATAATAAAGATATTTCGATGAGTAGAAGGATAATGTAATTTTTGATTTTAGAAACATAATTCAGAATTAAAATGCATTTGTGGCACAAAAATAACTCTACCGTCTGTAGCTGGTTCTTGTACTTTTCAGTTTTGACAATAATATTAAAATACTAATAATAACAAGCTCTTGCATTTGAAAAGTATTTTAAAGAAAAAATAACAGAGTTTTACTAATAACATTCAATTTAATTTCAAATATATGTTGGAATAAGATTTCTTAATAAACATATATGAGGAAAAAGGCGAGTACATAAATATAATGCACTTTCTAAATAGGGTTCATAACTTCTTTTCTAGTCGACTCCCTTATATATATAAATAAATATTTCTATATAGGTTAAATATTTATTTGTAGTTAATTAAAAGTTAATAATGAAACATTTCCAGTCTGACTTATACTCTTTCTGGAATATTCGGTGCTTCAATGATGATGTCTTCGAGAATTTACTAAGTGCATATTTTTTCTGTTATACGATTATCTTCTAACCGTATAACCATTCTTGTCATAATAGAAGTAGCTCCCTATCATAAGCAGAGCAAGCGCCCCCTTGCGACCACCCAACTTCAGTACAGGTCGAGCGAGGAAAAAATATGGTCACTACAAAAATCCGTTCATGATCTTTGTCCTTTAATTTTTCTACTTTTATTAGTTGTTTTTGTGTAACCTAGCAAATTAATAAACAAATGTTACCCTAAAGGTGATTTCATTGAACATCACACTGAATTTACCTCTTTTAATTAAATCTTTAACGTTAAACGGTCTACAACGGGGAATTTCAGGACGTTTCTATGGCATTAGTCTATTTTTTTTAGAATTATTAAATTTTTTTACTACCAATTATGTATCATTAAATCCTTAATTTATATTATTGAGCTCTGAAATACAACTTTTATATGCCGCCCTCCCCCCGGTGTTCATGTGACTTTTGTTGGGAGGGCACGGCTGGTTTGCTTAGTTGATTTGTCGCTGGACTTCTGCACCAAAGGTTGGGGGTTCTATCAAGACCCAAGTAGGTGGATTTTCCTGATGTAGAAAATAGACAGCGGCCCTATCGTATGATTATGCGGCAAGTAAAAGATCCCTTGAGTGCATTTTTGGCTTGAGGGTCTCTCGGCAAAATTAAATTTCTAGAACAAGCTCTCGTATCATATATCGTCAGAGCTCAGAAACCCCTTTGAGGAAGAAACTGGGTGTCAAAATTACCTGTGGTAATTGGTATCGCCTATATTGTGCCGCACTCAAAAGTAATACCAGCTCCTGGGGAATGTGCTAGGTATATAATGGTAAAAATACCAATCCGCAGCCTCATTGAAAAAAAACCTTTTGTTGGGAGTGAATGAGCATGCGTTATAAAGTAACAATTCGGTGATGGGCATCGCAGTTTTGAAACTCGGTCGCGTGACGAGGATAATACTTGAGCTGGCACCTCCTCTAGACCAACTAACCTAACCAACGGGAGGCCTTAGAGCAGTGATTCCCAAATTGGTCTATATGGACCCCCAGGGTTCTATGACGACCTGCAAGGGGTTCATGTCAGTGAAAAAATAATTTGGGGGTCCATAAGGTGTAAATGGGGGTCTATGACCATTTTATCTCATTAAACCAAATCATGATTTTTATTTTAAAAGAAAATTTAGTGAAGTGGGGAAACCAAATTTATCTATTTAATAGACTTTTTAACTAATTTTAATAAGGTTACTTTGCAGTTACAAGTCGACTGCATAAATTTTATTAAAACAAGGACCATAGACATACCTGTTATTTATCACGAATTATGGAATATCGTGAGAAAATTTTTAATTACTTTTCCTAGTGAGAAGTAGTTTCAGCGTGGTTGCCAATCTCCAAAACAAAAAAGAAGGGGGAGGGGGAGGAATAAGGTCTGGACACTACTAACCGAGGAGATTCCGGGTTAAACCTGACACGATTAATTCCAAATATTGAAAAATCGTTAGTGAAGCACCAGATTTATTCCTCCCTTTAAAAGCAGTTATTTGTTGCTTAGTTATATATATTTTATGTATTAATTAAATTCTAATTTAATTAGCATGTGTTTTTTTTATTTTTAAACACCATACTTGATTTCAGCTAGAAATTTAAATCGCTTAAAGTAAGTAGATCTTTACCAGCTGTCAAACAGACATTAAAATTAGCAAAATTGCAAAAATCCAATAATGGGTAAAGAGGGGTCTACCCCAAACCGAAAAACATGGCAAGGGGTCTATGAGACAAAAAAAATTGGGAACCTCTGCCTTAGAGCCACAAAAGATTCGATGTGCATCAGCCCTCTCAACACGACAAATCTTGACCTTTTGTTTGGAAATGCTGTGCTAGAGAAATACGTAAATAAATAATTGTTCTCCTTTTTTAACGTCAAGTAAAATTACTTTCGTGAAAGAAAAATGGCATAATAGGTAATGGCTTAACAAAATAGCAAATAATAGCTAAAAAAATAGCAAAAGCTTTTTCAAAAAAGTATAAGTTGTATTTCTCCGAAATTTTAAGCCCAGCTTTTCGAAAGAATTTAAAATTATGTGTCAGAAACGTTCTTCGATAAGGGCTTTTGTATTTCCTACTGCCTGTTTTGAAAACACACTATCTACAGTATCATACATCTATTCTTTTTCATCGCATTCTTTTCTGTGAAACTTCATTTCCCTAGAGTCCAAGTATTTTCTTAAGCGGATCTAATCTTAAAATAGAATTTTTAAAACTGTGGAACATATTTTTCAAAAACATTTGTTCTTTTAGTACTTTAGTTTTTTAAAAATAGGTAGAATACAACCACACACACACACAGTGATATTGGTTAAGCTTCATGATTTAAATATTATTCATGAATAATTGATTCATGAATAATTGAATAATGTACATAATACAAATTTTATTTTTCAACCAAACGAAAAATAAACAGGTAATATAAAAAAAAATTAAGTCAATTGCTACTTAGGTCAACAAATTTTTTTTATTTTAGTTACTTTTAATCAATAGTTACAATTAATATAAACATGTATACAGGGTGTCCCCGAATGCCGTGTACAAACTTGGAGGGGTAGTAGAGAACATCGTGAGGAGCCAAAATTACATAAGAAAGCATGGGCGGAAATGTAACCCTAACGAGATAAAGAGACACAAAGACAGTAACGCCACAACACAAAATGTACTGCAAAACGCTTTATTAAATAAAAAACCAATAATAAATAAAAAGTATGATGTGAAAGAATCAGAGGAAGTGTTCGAAATTGCGACCATTGGCATGTATGCACGCACGGCACCGACGCGACATGGATTGCCGAACATCTTCGAAAACACTGTGCATTTCACGGATCCTAGCAGCAGCGATGGATATCCGTGCGACCAGGTCCATTTCGGAAACGACAAGCGTGTCGTACACGAGGCCCTTCATAGCACACCAGAGAAAAAATACAGAGGGGATAAATCTGGGGATCTAGGAGGCCAAGCGACGGGACCACTACGCCCAATCCATCTGTTTGGAAATGTCCGGTCTAAAGGCTCACGTACATGTCTTGCATAATGAGATGGCGCTCCGTCCTGTTGAAACCACATGCGGCGCCGAATAGGTAAGCAGTTCTGGAAGTACCTCCTGTAGAAAGACGAGATACTTGTGAGAGTCTAGTCGAGGCGGTAAGATGTATGGGCCGAGTAAACTGTCACCCACGATACCCGCCCACACATTAACAGTGAAGCGTTGTTGCATGGCTCGTGGTCGGGTGCAATGTGGGTTATTTAAGGCCCACATGTGCGCATTGAACCTATCGCTTTCCGCCCATGCTTTCCTATGTAATTTTGGCTCCTCACGATGTTCTCTACCACCCCTCCAAGTTTGTACACGGCATTCGGGGACACCCTGTATATATATATGACAGAATCACACTATTAAATGACAAAATAGAGAAAGCTATTTTCCTTACAATTTTCCATTTTCCTTTCTACATAGGGTGTTGGACTATTTTTTATTTGTTTCTATTTATTCATTAGTCACAAATTTTATTATTATAATAAAATAGAATAGTGAAAAAAGGAAGCACATTCTGAGAAATTAGGCCCCGTCCCAGGTAGAATTCGAACCTACAACCTTTGTATTAGAAGTCCAACGTGCTATCCATTGCACTACAGGGATACCATTTTACCAAAAGAGTACCATTTTTATATATACTGTTAGACTATTATTTTACTTTGTTACTATTTATTCATTTTTCAATTTAATTAATGAATTAATATTTGAAAAAACTGTATTTTAACACCAATTGTCATCCACTATAAGTTTAAAAAAATCTATTTGAACTTCAATGGATGAATAGAAAATATTTTATTAACGATTGAAAATTTGAAATAAATAAAAGGGAGAGGAGTGATCTAATAGTAGGAATTGAAAAATAAGTATAAATAAATCCCGACTCAATGGCTCTACCAATAGCGCCATTTAAGTATACCTCTAAAATCTATGTTAAAATTTTAAGTTCGGTTCTTTTATAAAAAAAAGGGCTTGACTCTTCAAAGAATATTAAAAACAATACACTTTTTTTAAAAAATCGTACGAAGGGTTTTAATTTCATGAAGATTTAGTTCCTAAAACTAAATAGTCCTAAGCAATTTAAAGTGAATTTTTATTTTAAAAACATGGATCCACAGATTTAACGTTAAATTAGTGCTATATACGTAGGATATTCACTATTATTCATTTTCATTCGGAAATTATAATTTGATTTTGTTCTATGGATTCGACTGAAAATTCCGATTAATCGCTATTTTCTCAAAGTATCGTTTGGTACATAAGTTTTATATCCTTCAAAAATTTCTCATCGATTATGTTTATTTGAATGAATTCATTTTCTTTTTCATAATAACTACATCCGTAATTCTAATTTCTAAATAAAAATACAATGCGATTATAATGGAATTATTTAAATGGTGAGTGAAGTATATTCAAAAACTTGCGAATATTTTTAATTTTGCTTGTCGTCCTCACACCTTACAACAGATCTCAAAAGAATAAAACCAGAAGCAGAAGGAAATGTAATTTATCTTTTCTCAAGGGCTGATCTGTTGTTCTTTTGTGTGCGGTAAAAGTTTCCGAAATTGTTGTTTTTTTCAATCAAAATATACAGTGAACTGAAGTGAACTGCATTTTCGAATTTTCGACTTACAGAAGTTGTGAGATGCAAAAAAGGAACTGATATTTTGAACAGCGTGATCAGTGGTGTAATGGAGAATTTCACGCCCCCTGCAAACTCAGGTTTTGGGCTCATACTTTGTGTCAGCCAAGCTTTGGGCCCCCAGAGACCATGTCCCCCGGCAATGATGCGGGGGTGTACGTTACGCCATTGAACGTGATATACATAGTTAGAGGATTTACACAGCTATTGTAGTTGTGAAGCAGATTTAATTCTGAATATGACATCTGTGGATTTATAATAATTTTTAACTTCGCGAATTATTTAAGTAATATAATAGGATGAAAAACTTTTCCTTTTCATCCTATGAGCATTTGTTCAAAAATAAATACACGTGCGAAGTAAAAAGCTATCAAATGTCACTTTTTCCCAAGAAAGTTTTGCTACTTCTTTCAATTTTAAAGAGTTATACAAAGAAAAATTTTAATTTCTTTTTGTTAAAGATTAAATTTTGGGAATAGGGCATTGGGGAAGGGATTGGAAGAAATGCAGTTCAATTAATTTTTTTAGATAATAGTTAGAGACATTTTTTAAAAAATTTAGTATCTAAAAATGCATCTAAAGGAATTATTTCTAACATTTTTCAAATCAATCAGATATTTTGAATCCGTAAACATAGCTGATTTTTAAAGAAATTATAACTACTGTATTTATTTGAATGAATACAATAGACACACAGAATACAATAAATACAATCACATTGGAAAAGAAAATATGAATATCTTAAAATTATACTTTTTGAAGAATTCAAAGTACGAAAGTAACTCTGAAACTTTTTTAGATACATGCAGACGAAAAGTTGTAAAAAAGAAGACTTACTGTTTATATATCTTTATATATAAAAATCTTCTGTGCGTGTGTTTGTCACTAAACTCCTCCTAAACGGCTGGACCGATTTCGATGAAATTTTTTGTGTGGGTTCAAGTAAATTCGAGAATAGTTTAGATTCACAATTCGGTCCGATATCACAAGTAGTTGAAAAAGTATTAATTAAAAACATTCAAATAATACAACTCAATATTCACCTGCATTGTTGTAACAACGCTATTGTTATAAACAAGTAATAAAAAAAATTTAATCAATTCCTACTTAGATCAACCAAGGAAAAATTTATTTTAGCTATTTTTTATTAAATAGTTGCAATTAATATAAATATGTATATACATATGACAGAATCACAACACTAAGTGGAAATTAATTTTTATTAATTATCATTAAAGTATTGTATTGTCAACCAAAACAATCGTGTATAGAAAATTTCCTTTCAGCTGAATGCTTTATTTAACACGTGAAATAAAAAACCTCTTTTCAAATTTTGACATAAGTCGCCAAAAGGATCGCTGTATTTGAATTTTTTAAATAATTAGTTATAATCAATTAATTTTTATTAATTATAATTAAATTATTGTATTGTCATCCAAAATAATCATGTATATAAAATTTCAGCTCAATGGAGCGCTTTAAAATGTATTTTATTAACGTTTGAAAATTCCACCAAGATAAATAAATAAATAAACAAACAAAATATGTATAGAGATCGTAAACTAATAGTAGGAATTGAAAAAGACGTAAGTTGGCGTCGAAAATTGATTTTCAGCCAAACTGGCCAAACCCGGTTTTTATTGTTACGAAAATGCAGACGCGATTCACGCTTTTTATAAAAATTTATATATGTAATTCTTCAGTACGTGTGTATGTAACTGAACTCCTCTTAAACGGCTGGACCGATTTTGATGAAAGTTTTTGTCTGTTCCAGTGGACTCGATAATGGTTTAGATTTATAATTCGTTTCAGAAATGTTTATTTAATTAATTTTTTTATTTAGAAAGTGTTGATTTTGGAATGTTTTACATTGGATCCGGCAGATTGCGCTAAGATCGCAGTATCGAATATTTAAAAATCGTTTATTATAATTCAAGTTGGTTCCAGCAGTTGGTGCTGTGATCATTTCAGGAAAATATTTTGTCACTTCGTATTATTATTTTGTTGAAATATATATATATATAAATCGTGTGTTTATTAAGTTATTACATTCAGATGTAATTAGTGTTTGAAGAGTTTGAAGTGTGCATAAAAAACTATACATTTTATGTACAATTTAATAAATATACCTGTTATAAATAAGTTTGAGTCTCAACTTTTTCGGCTTTAATTAAAAAGAGTTTAAGTTTTTATTCACACAGCTTTACATTTAACTCCGCTCATAGTATACACATACTCACCCACTATCAATTGATTGAATTGTGATAACCGTACATGTGTAATGACGTTAGACATTGTAATAACTTTTTAATACAAATTTTACCAAAACGGTCCAGATTGTTAAAGCTTATTCATATAAATTTGGAATTTTTGAATTTAAGATGTATGTACAGGACAACGTCTGTCGGGTCCTCTAGTATATATATATATATATATATATATATATATATATATATATATATATATATATATATATATATATATATATATATATATACATATATACATATACATATATATATATACATACATATATATATATGTATGTGTATATATACATATATATATATGTATATATATATGTATATATATACATAAATATATACATACATATATATACACTGGTGTGCAAAAATTAAGGACGAGACGGTTTTTTCAATATAACTTTGTACAAAAGCTTTCCAAATCAACACATTTAATACCGTAAGATCCCCAATACGTAAGGACATGTGTAATATGTAAGCAACACTTACTAAAAGAGAAATCAGAGGGATAAAAAGAAGCTTTATTGAAAAAGTAGCATGGAACGCAATGCGACTGAAGGCCGAAACATCCCTGTGATGGGTGTCCAGCAAGAAACATCCGGTCTTTAGTAGAGGATATGATCTCCCCTGACTGCTAGGCAGGTTTCACAGCGTCTGCCTATGCTGAGAATGAGGGTGTCAATGAGTTGTTGAGGCATTGCTGCCCATTCGTCTTGCAGCGCCAATCGAAGCTCCCGAATCGTTACTGGTGGTAAGGTACGAGCTGCCAAGCGTCTGCCTAGAAAATCCCATACATGCTCGATGGGATTGAGATCCGAAAATCGTGCTGGCCAATCCATACGTTCAATATCCTCACTCTCTAAGAGCTGTTCGGCAGCTACTGTACGATGACATGGTACATTGTCGTCCATGAAAAGGAACTGCAGACCCATAGCGCCTCTAAAAAGACGCACATATGGAAGAAGAATCACGTAACAATAACGGGTCCCGTTGACTGAACCTGCGTCGAAGATGTGAAGGTCTGTACGACTACCAAGCATGATGCCTCCCCAAACGAGAACACCGTGACCTCCATACCTGTCCCTTTCAATGATGTTCGAGGGATGATTGCGGCTTCCCCGCTCTCTCCAGATGAGTATGCGATGAGAATCGCTACTCAAACTGAACCTGCTCTCATCTGTAAAGGGTACTCGTCCCCATTCATTGTCTCTCCAATTCCGGTGCTCCCGGCACCACAGAGAACGCCTTCTCCGATAGGCAGGCGTTAAAGGTACACACCGTACAGGGCGTCGTGCAAACAGACGACCACCGTGCAGTCTTCTGGCCACGGTAAATATATCGGTCGTCCAGTCGCCTGTGTCGTGTGTCCAGCGATTTCTCCCGCTGTCTGCCGCCTGTTTCTTCTGGCCTGTAAGACAATGTACCGGTCATCTGCGGGTGTCGTTCCTCGTGGACGACCACTACTGAACCCCTCAACACTGTTCCTGTAGTTTGAAATTGTCTCCAAAGTCGTGAAACAATGCTGTGAGCAATTCCGAATTCTGCAGCCACACTTGTCACACTGCGGCCTTCCTCCAACTTCCCAATGATTCGACCTCGGGTAAAAGCATCCAGATGTCGTCTAACAGATTGATTATTCACCATTTCTCGCTGAGGCAGCAACTCGGTGTGATTTTAACTGCTATACGGCGTGCAATCTCTTTGCCAGAAATACTGATCTTACACCGACAACATGCTTTATACTACTCAGACACTCCCTCATTACTTCTACCTGCATATCTGCGCATGTGCTACCGTACATCACCTTACTTAATCTCCTGATTGGTCTTTCTGTCCGCTCTGCCTCTTCGTTCAGCTGATATGCTAATTTTTCGACATCGTCCTTAATTTTTGCACACCAGTGTATATACATACATACATATATATATTTTACCAGTGTATATACATACATATATATACATATATATACATATATATTTTTTTTTTGAACTACAAGTTGTTGAAAGTTAGGTGTACTGTTTGAACATTCGGTTTTTAGAAATTTTTAGTTTGAACTTTCGGATTTTTTAGCTTGAACTTTCGAAATTTTTAGATTGAACTTTCAGATTTTTTAACTTGAACTTTCAGATTTTTTAACTTGAACTTTCAGATTTTTTAACTTGAACTTTCAGATTTTTTAACTTGAACTTTCAGATTTTTTAACTTGAACTTTTTGATTTTAGATAATTTTTGATTTGAACTTTCGGATCTCAAATATTTTTTGATTTGAACTTTCGGATCGGGAATTTATTTTTTCTACCTTTACAACTATTTTAAAGATGGGTGCATCATCTTGGGAGTTTGAAGGTTCACTTATATTATGCACTAAATTGTTTTTAAATTTTTATATTGCAATATCTTTCGGAATGTGATGGCGAAGTTTTATTTTTCAAGTATAATGATTTAATTTTAACTTTTTAATTTAAAGTATAATGGTTTAATTTTAACTTTTTAATTTTTAAAATTTTTTTTTCTTCTGAAATTTGAAAATTTTCCAATTAACTTACCAAGTTGCAATAGGGGGAAGGTTGGCGCCATCAAACTAGTTTAACCCCACTTATCGGTCCTAAGTCCGAGATTGCACTTGGATATTTTATATATTTTTATTTTATTTTATAATTTTTTAATTTTGTTTGAAAATGATGGAACATTATCTTTTATATTCGCCATTGATATTCTGAAGTGATTTGGTATTTTAGGATTCATATATTTCAATTTTTAAATTGATAATTGTGATTGTTTTTATATATTTAAATATATTTATATATATATATACATACATATATGTAATCATTTCCTCTGGTATCTCCTTTCAATTAACTCTTTTAATAATATTCAAACAACCTTTTAATTATTTGGTTCGAAACTAACACCCTGATTTTAATCGTAATCGACTAATAATATTACATCATAAATCCCTTTCTCGCCCTTTGTAACCAATCAGAGCTCTTATTACAAGCATGTCACGTGGTCTTCAACGTCAGGTATAAAAGCCGATGTCTCTGGAAACCGCTCGCTCTTCCATCATTTCTCTGTAGTCATGTAGCGGCTGCAGTGCGTTCTGTTTGTGTCTTTGTCTGTGTTGTGTCATCCATGTTTGTTTCTTGTATGTGTAATGCTGTCCCTACTGGATCTTTATGTGTTTCTGGATGTGAATAAAAAGGAATTTCGATTTCCATGAGTTCCTCTTTGATACTATCGTATTAGACCATGCTCCACGTAACATAGAAAATCACACCACCGGCCACGTCCAACCATTGGTTCTCCATTATTTAATAAACCACTCGCCACGTTTTAAAGTATATTTACCACTCAACGGAATTGTTCCAGAGGCATTTCATATATATATATATATATACATACATATATACGAGGCGTGTTTGTAAAGTAAGTACCGTTTTTAAATTACGCCGCCTCAGCGCTGCGATTGCCGTTTAGCGCATGCGCGTCGTGTAGCTACATCTGTTGGGAAGCCACAGACGTCATTACGGAACCATCCGATCGAGTCTACATCTGTTTGCGTGATTTTAAATGCCTCCACCCATTGAGAATCCCGCCGACTGCGAAGTGCGTGCTGTAATACGGTTTCTCTGTGCTCAAGGCTTCAAATCAGTTGACATTCATCACCAAGTCAGTGAAGTGTATGGTGAAAACATTATGAGTGATGGAATTGTGCGGAAATGGGTTAGGGCCTTTAAAGATGGCCGCAAAAACATTCATGATGAGGAACGAAGTGGGAGACCTTCAGTCATTACCGATGAACTGATTCAAAAAGTGGACTGTAAAGTGAAAGAGAACAGACGATTCACGATTTCTGCCTTAGCTGAAAGGTTTCCTGCTATTTTTTTCAAGAAGTGTTCTTTATGAAATTGTGTCCGAACGTTTAAATTATCGGAAATTGTGTTCACGCTGGGTGCAGGCTTCAGGCGGCATACAATGGCTGATCCCAAGATACGATAAATGCCTCAATAGTAATGGGAATTATGTAGAAAAGTAGAGTAAAGTAT
The DNA here is from genome assembly GCA_019973935.1 of Trichonephila clavipes. NCBI lineage: Eukaryota > Metazoa > Arthropoda > Arachnida > Araneae > Nephilidae > Trichonephila > Trichonephila clavipes. The sequence continues at coordinate 1,450,359 of BMAU01001233.1, read as the reverse complement.
GGCCTTTCAAGTGAAAAAATTATTTTTGGAAAAAATTTACTTGTTTTTTATGTCAAAACGGTACTTACTTTAAAAACACACCTCGTATATATATACATACATATATATACATACATATACACTGGTATGCAAAAATTAAGGACGAAGTTGAAAAATTAGCATATCAGCTGAACGAACAGGCAGAGCGGACAGAAAGACCAATCACGAGATTAAGTAAGGTGATGTACGGTAGCACATGTGCAGATATGCAGGTAGACGTAATGGGGGAGTGTCTGAGTAGTATAAAGCATGTTGTCGGTGTAAGATCAGTATTTCTGGCAAAGAGATTGCACGCCGTATAGCAGTTAAAATCACACCGAGTTGCTGCCTCAGCGAGAAATGGCGAATAATCAATCTGTTAGACGACATCTGCATGCTTTTACCCGAGGTCGAATCATTGGGAAGTTGGAGGAGGGCCGCAGTGTGACAAGTGTGGCTGCAGAGTTCGGAATTGCTCACAGCATCGTTTCACGACTTTGGAGACAATTTCAAACTACAGGAACAGCGTTGCGGGGGTTCAGTAGTGGTCGTCCACGAGGAACGACACCCACAGATGACCGGTACATTGTCTTACAGGCCAGAAGAAACAGGCGGCAGACAGCGGGAGAAATCGCTGGACACACGACACAGGCGACTGAACGACCGATATATTTACCGTGGCCAGAAGACAGCACGGTGGTGGTCTGTTTGCACGACGCCCGGTACGGTGTGTACCTTTAACGCCTGCCCATCGAAGAAGGCGTTCTCTGTGGTGCCGAGAACCCCGGAATTGGAGAGACAATGAATGGGGGCGAGTACTCTTTACAGATGAGAGCAGATTCAGTTTGAGTAGCGATTCTCATCGCATACTCATCTGGAGAGAGCGGGGAAGCCGCAATCATCCCTCGAACATCATTGAAAGGGACAGGTATGGAGGTCGCGGTGTTCTCGTTTGGGGAGACATCATGCTGGGTAGTCGTACAGACCTTCACATCTTCGACGCAAGTTCAGTCAACGGGACCCGTTATTGTTACGAGATTCTTCTTCCATATGTGCGTCTTTTTAGAGGCGCTATGGGTCTGCAGTTCCTTTTCATGGACGACAATGCACCATGTCATCGCACAGTAGCTGCCGAACAGCTCTTAGAGAGTGAGGATATTGAACGTTTGGATTGGCCGGCACGATCTCCGGATCTCAATCCCATCGAGCATGTATGGGATTTTCTAGGCAGACGCTTGGCAGCTCGTACCTTACCACCAGTAACGATTCGGGAGCTTCGATTGTCTCTGCAAGGCGAATGGGCAGCAATGCCTCAACAACTCATTGACACCCTCATTCTCAGCATGGGCAGACGCTGTGAAACCTGCCTAACAGTCAGGGGAGATCATATCCTCTACTAAAGACCGGATGTTTCTTGCTGGACACCCATCACAGGGATGTTTCGGCCTTCAGTCGCATTGCGCTCCATGCTACTTTTTCAATCAAGCTTCTTTTTATCCCTCTGATTTCTCTTTTAGTAAGTGTTGCTTACATATTACACATGTCCTTACGTATTGGGGATCTTACGGTATTAAATGTGTTAATTTGGAAAGCTTTTGTACAAAGTTATATTGAAAAAACCGTCTCGTCCTTAATTTTTGCACACCAGTGTATATATACATATATATATATGCATACATATATACACTGGTATGCAAAAATTAAGGACGAAGTTGAAAAATTAGCATATCAGCTGAACGAAGAGGCAGAGCGGACAGAAAGACCAATCACGAGATTAAGTAAGGTGATGTACGGTAGCACATGTGCAGATATGCAGGTAGACGTAATGGGGGAGTGTCTGAGTAGTATAAAGCATGTTGTCGGTGTAAGATCAGTATTTCTGGCAAAGAGATTGCACGCCGTATAGCAGTTAAAATCACACCGAGTTGCTGCCTCAGCGAGAAATGGCGAATAATCAATCTGTTAGACGACATCTGCATGCTTTTACCCGAGGTCGAATCATTGGGAAGTTGGAGGAGGGCCGCAGTGTGACAAGTGTGGCTGCAGAGTTCGGAATTGCTCACAGCATTGTTTCACGACTTTGGAGACAATTTCAAACTACAGGAACAGCGTTGCGGGGGTTCAGTAGTGGTCGTCCACGAGGAACGACACCCGCAGATGACCGGTACATTGTCTTACAGGCCAGAAGAAACAGGCGGCAGACAGCGGGAGAAATCGCTGGACACACGACACAGGCGACTGAACGACCGATATATTTACCGTGGCCAGAAGACAGCACGGTGGTGGTCTGTTTGCACGACGCCCGGTACGGTGTGTACCTTTAACGCCTGCCCATCGAAGAAGGCGTTCTCTGTGGTGCCGAGAACCCCGGAATTGGAGAGACAATGAATGGGGGCGAGTACTCTTTACAGATGAGAGCAGATTCAGTTTGAGTAGCGATTCTCATCGCATACTCATCTGGAGAGAGCGGGGAAGCCGCAATCATCCCTCGAACATCATTGAAAGGGACAGGTATGGAGGTCGCGGTGTTCTCGTTTGGGGAGACATCATGCTTGGTAGTCGTACAGACCTTCACATCTTCGACGCAAGTTCAGTCAACGGGACCCGTTATTGTTACGAGATTCTTCTTCCATATGTGCGTCTTTTTAGAGGCGCTATGGGTCTGCAGTTCCTTTTCATGGACGACAATGCACCATGTCATCGCACAGTAGCTGCCGAACAGCTCTTAGAGAGTGAGGATATTGAACGTTTGGATTGGCCGGCACGATCTCCGGATCTCAATCCCATCGAGCATGTATGGGATTTTCTAGGCAGACGCTTGGCAGCTCGTACCTTACCACCAGTAACGATTCGGGAGCTTCGATTGTCTCTGCAAGGCGAATGGGCAGCAATGCCTCAACAACTCATTGACACCCTCATTCTCAGCATGGGCAGACGCTGTGAAACCTGCCTAACAGTCAGGGGAGATCATATCCTCTACTAAAGACCGGATGTTTCTTGCTGGACACCCATCACAGGGATGTTTCGGCCTTCAGTCGCATTGCGCTCCATGCTACTTTTTCAATCAAGCTTCTTTTTATCCCTCTGATTTCTCTTTTAGTAAGTGTTGCTTACATATTACACATGTCCTTACGTATTGGGGATCTTACGGTATTAAATGTGTTGATTTGGAAAGCTTTTGTACAAAGTTATATTGAAAAAACCGTCTCGTCCTTAATTTTTTCACACCAGTGTATATATATACATACATATATATGTACATACATATATATATATATACATACATATATATATATACATACATATATATATACATATATATATATACTTACATATATATTATATATACATATATATATATATATATACATACATATATATTATATATACATATATATATATACATACATATATATTATATATACATATATATATATACATATATATATTTATATATATATATACATATATATACATACATATATATATATATGTATATATATATACATATATATATATATATATATATATATATATATATATATATATATATATATATATATATAATTTGAAAATACAAAGTATTTTAACACAGCAGAAGGATTTTTACTAACTTTCTTCGAGTTGTTTAGAGCAGAATAAATTTTATCCAGAAGAGAAAAGGGAGTTGACTAGAGAACCTTTTCGTGCTGTGATTTTCTCGATTTTAAAGCGGGATTATATTAAATCTCCTTCAGGGCCGGCGAAAGGAGATTGAAACGTTTGCCCTAGCCCGCACGTTCGAAGAGTTTACGCACGCACGGGACCGGGCGAAATTTGCTGCTAAGCCTAATTTCATTTAAAATTTCATATTAATTCATATATATGAAATTTTTAATACGATCAATACGCTAAAATTTATAATTTAGTGTCATTGATAATATCCGAACATACAGTACAAAAATTTTCGTTTTATTTAAAATGAAAATTTTTATTTTAAAGAAAATGTTTTCATTTTAATAAAAAAAAGTACTCTCTTCCCTGTTTCCGCCTTGATGATTAAAATAAAATAGACGCAAAACTTACAAAATACACTATCTGGCAAATCCCAAAAAGATAAATTTACTCTCATATAAACTTGTTTTGGCTTGAACTGTGATACAAATTTTTTCAATAACAACTAATATATCTGCCCAAAGTTAGGTATAAATTATCCGTCCAAAATTTGGATTTTGAAAACGCCTTCAATTTTTACCAGGATAAAGACGCCAAGCGCACTGCTCTCAATGTGCGCTATTGGTGTCTCTATAACTGTCCCCAAATTCTGAAAACACCTCTTCAATCACTTTATTTAGCCCAGTAGAACATATTTTGGTGAGATTTGTATTTAAAAAAAGCATGACAAATAAACACAAAAGGTGAAGTAAAAAAAATAATCACAGAAGAATGGAAGAAAATCGCTGAGAAATTACGAAAAACTTATTAAATCTATACCAAGACGCTTAAAAGTTGTTATGGACACTAAAAAAGATATCCTTCTAAGTACTAAATTAAGAAAAAAAGAACAATATTTAAAGCAAAGTTGAGATTTTTGTTAAGTGTACGAAGACTTTTGTGGCTTAATTTTTAGTAGCTTTTTGATTATTAATTTTTTAAAAAAACAGTTGTACTATTTTTAAAAAATTAATTACATCATTACATTAAGAACAAGTTGCAGATATCATAAGAAATTACAATTACAATATATTAATTTTTATTAATCGAAAACATTAAATTTTATAAGAAATTGCAAGTTTATAAACACTTTTGTGGCCCACCGTATATTAGAGCTTTAGCATTCGCGTGAGAGTAAGAATAGAAGTTGAATAGAAGTCTGATAGTAGTCGGATAGTAAGTATAGGAGTAGAATATAAGTCGGATAGAAGCCGGATAGTGGAGAATAGAATTCGTATAGTAATAGGATGGAAGAATATTAGTGGAAGAATAGAATACAAGAAGAGACTGAAAGCCGATGTACTGCTCAAAGAGAGATATTGGTAAGAAATAGATTATAGAACGGATTTTAGCTTATTAAAGAATCTAAAGTAGATAAAGATTCTGAAGTTAATTTCTCATAAAGATAATGATTGATTAGGATTTCAGACGCTATTTACTTAGAATTATATCACTTCTGATCTGATTTCTTTAGTAAGACTTGCGTTGCGTTGATCAATATATATTTAGACAATAATAAATTAGATTTATTATGAAGAATTTGAGTGAGAGAGAGATCAATCATTTATTTATTCCTACAAATCTAAGTTACGTAGATGAAGAGATGATACCCCCGAGCCACGTGGTATCACAAGGTCACACATCATCATACACGAGAGTAGAAATTCCTTACCAATACCAGAAGCGTATGATATAGCACATCTCGTCCCAAAGTCTCACACCTTAAAACTTACTCCATGAAACACATGCAAGTCATTAAGACCATCGAAAGTGTTCTCTGCCTTAACCATAGTTTCTTTAAACTATATTAGGTTGGCTGTTTCTAGTGCGTTGTTCTTCTACCATTGAATTGCTCTTCAGTGTGAATCAGAGCTCATCTATGAAGATTATAGAAGCCCATTGTTATCTGGTCTAAGAAAGGTGCTCCCCCCCCCTTGCCCAACGTGCCGGGGCACATCTTTACCGATGTTTCAGGGTGGCGTACACAATTGGTCATCTTGTATAGAGACCGACATTGTGAAGGCTTTTAAGCACCTTAGTAAGTAAGATTCTTGTTCCTGATGCAAGAAAATGATTTCCAACGAGCCGAGGCAAAGTAATGCTTCTTCTCCTTCGGCCGAATGAAAATTATCTCCTGCAATGTAATAACTTTTTAAAGACCTAACTTCTAAACATAAAACCTTCAGATTAAAACTTATTCCACAGTCGTTAAACCACACTGAATGGTCTAGCAGTATCAGCTTGTGACAACCTCATTTCCATCCTTTCAAATGCCCCTGTCACCTTTTCAAGCTATTTCTACTGCCTTTGATATGATCAACGAAATCACCGAAAAATATTTCGGATCAAATACCATGAACAGCATTTACACACAAATTTGTGAAAGTTGACTTTTGAACAAATTATCGAGCTCCAATGTGGGTGTCTATTTCTTTAACCCTTTATCTACCGACAGTACTTATAAGTACCACTCACTTTAAAATTACATAGAATAATCATTTTTACAAATATTCTGACGATACTTAGCAGGAATATTCTTTTAAATCCACTCTTTCAAGATATAGGGCAGCATCTATGATGGTATTTTGGCGGGCAGGGCGAATAGTTTTATGGAAGAAATTGCGTTTTCAGCTGACAGTTTTCAAAGGATAGGGAAGATTATCATTTTTGTCCCGAAAAAATAGTTAATGTCAGAATTTAAGTGTCTTATTTTTTGTAAGTTAATGAAGACCTTAGAAAACAATTACTATTTATTTTAAGTGAGCAGTGTATATAATTAATTTTACAGTTGAATATATTTAATTAATTAGTTAGCTATAACAGATTAAATTTCCCAATGTTGAGTATTTTGTTTATTTTCAATGTAGTGATTCAAAAAATATAGCATAAAAAAACTGCAATAAATCTCTCTCATAATGCGGTAGATAAAGGGTTAAAATAAAAGTAATGGCTATTATTTTTTGCGTAAATTTTCTTCAAGTTTATTCCCGCATTCATATAAAGCATGTGAGTTTTATCATTATAGCCATTATTTTATTGGTGAACTACAAAAAAACATTTTATACCTTAGCTTTTTTAGGACAGTGTATTTCAGAAGAATTTTTAATTCGTATTTTTGAAATATATAATATAATATAAAATAATTTTGAAATGCAAATACATAAATATTGACCCAAGTTATATCTGTATGATGTTATTATATCTATTTCCCAAAAGTAAAGCTATATTTTGCCACTGTTACTCATCAAAAATAACTTTCACTTTTGTAAATATTAAGGTGACAAAAAATGACTTCTGATTTTGTACAAAAGGGATCTGTTAACACTCTTGATGTCGAATAAAACACTTACATACTTATTACAAAACATTGAAAGTTATAACCCTAGATCTATCAAAGTTTGCCCTCATTATTGTTTCTTCCAGTAACATTTTGCTTTAAAAAATCGAACGATCCAGCCATTTTGATTGCATAACCTTCTGACATGTCTTTCCTATGAATAATGACTTTTAAAACTTACTTAAATATAAACTGAAGTGAAAACATTCTTCTGAAGCGTTTTCATTTCTTTTTTTAAGAAAAAATCAAAATGAAGAGAATGAATTTATAATAGTTTTATAAATGAAATAGGAACATTTAAACTTTTCTTCATTGGAGCACACAAGAGAAGAACAGAAATCCTAATAAATTAAATTTTGGCTTAGAAATTTTAAACTTATTTTAAAACAAGAACCAAAAAACCTTTAAAGAAGTTATTTTTTTGAAAAAACTATCTCATTTAATTTCATACTTATATTATCTAATATTATCTCTCGTTTCATTTTATTTTATAGAAGAAAGAGATTGATAAGAAATTAAAAGCATCTCATATGATTTCATGGTTTACATTACATTACACAGATTTCATTAATTTCATAGTAGTGTTACCTAATACACTTCGTTTTGCACTTTAACACAGAGACAAAAAAAATCAGAGTACTTCAAGTAATAGTGAAACTTTTTTATCCTTGAAATATAATTTTTGAAAGGGAGAAAAATAAAACAAAACAAATTACCTCGAATAAATATTTCCTAAATAAAGTAATTGCTAAAAAAAAAAACCCTTTGTTCTGAGTTTTCCACATTCAGCAGTGTAAAATTTATCTCCCCCCTTCCTAAAACCATGATGCTAAATATTGCAGACAAATGAGAAATTTTCTTTTGTATTTTCATATTGCGTAATTTTCTTACTTCAGCTCACAAAACTTTTTTCGGAATTTCAGTCCGAAAAGGATATTCTTTAAAATGTTCGTGTCTCTTAAAATTATGTAAACAATCTTTTAAATTCTAAGATAAGATATATAAAAAAAAGAGTTTCACCGTTATATTCTTTGAAACAGCATTAAGTTTAAGATATTCAGAAATTTGATAGAAATATTTCCTCATGCGTTGCTTGGAAGAAATTCTCTGTTCTAGTTTTAATTATAATTTTAAAAGAGCAAAATACTTTTATAGCCAGAATATATAAAAGAAATTTCAGCTAATCCGCTGCAATACATGTATTACAATTTTACTAAACCTGAATAACGGATACCGTTATGAATAGTGAATACCGTTAACGAATACAAACATACATGTATAAGAGAAAAGCGAATCACTCACACATTTATCACAAGAGCTAAGGAACTATTGGACCTACAGACTTTAAATTTGACAAGCATGTTCCATTTTTGAGTACATAAGAACATGTTTTGAGAAAGTCGATTCTCAAGGTAGGTTTAGGAAAAATACGGGATCATTTTAGATTTTTAAAATTTCCCTTTTTGAAAAATTAGATGCGCTCACGCGTGTACAGTCTTGCAATTTGGTAAGCACGTCTCTTTTGTTGAGTAGAGATCTGCAAAGAGCAAGTATTGCGGAAATCAACTTTCAATGAGGATTGTGGGTCATTTTAAATTTTTAAAAATCCTGGTGTGTGCGTTTATAACTATTAGACCTACATTCTTGAAATTTCGAAAGCAGATTTCTTTTGATGAGGAAAGATCCGCTAAGAACGGGTTTCACGGAAATTGACTCTGGAGTTGGCTATACAGAAGGGATAAAAGATAACCATGTTAGGGGTTCTATTCGGGCTTCCAATTAATCATCTTGGGAAAAATACTCTTTTTAACTGTAATTTTAGTTCGAAAACCACTTTGTGACGGGGCTTTATTGTGCCTTCTCACTAATCCTCTTGGGAAATCTTTGGGGTCAGAATGGCATTTCAATCCAACCTTCTCAAGAAGAAACCGCGATATGCAGATTAGTGAACAGATATATAAGGAAGCTTTAGCATTCGCGAGTTAGTTGAATAGAAGCCGGAAAGTTGAATAAGAGGAAGATAGAAGCCGGAAAGACGAATAGAGGTCGGATAGAAGCCGGATAGTAGAATAGAAGTCGGATAGTAATAGAATAACAGTGGAAGAATATAGAAAACAAAAAGAAACAGAAATCTGAGAGCTTCTCGCTGTGGGATATCGGTATGAGATTACTTATAGAACGGACTTCAGCTTATTAAGGAACCTACAATAAAGATTCTGTGGTTAATTTCTCTTAAAGATAGTGAGTAGGATTTCAGGCGCTATTTTACTTAGAAATGATAATCGCGTAGTATCACTCCTGATCAGTCCCCCATAGTAAGACTTGTATTGCGTTGCTCAATATATATTTAGACAATAATAAATTAGATTTATTATGGAGAATTTGAGTCTTCAATCATTTATTTCTACAAATCTAGGTCACGTGGATGAAGAGATGATACCCCCGGGCCGTGGGGTATCACAGCTTTCCATAGAGAGGACTTAATTTTTGACAAATGCAAAACTTCTATTTAAGTGCTAGTCATTGAGTAGTTCGAGGTAATGGTTAAAAGCTGATCCTAAGCGGAAAGCTTAGTGAGAACAACGGGTAGTCGCACTTCGTAATATTAAATCCAAATGAAGGATCCATAGAAAGGAGGAAGACGTCCACTTTACGGCTGAATGACTTAGCAAGTTGAGAGCAGGAGCGTGCAAGAGAATAATTAAGATAAGTGCTTTCACATATTAATAGGATCAGTAATTCTTATGGCTCCTCGGGTTTAGTTATCAGAGTTTATTCTCATAAGTTCTAAAGCTGAAGAAAGGTATCGAAATTTAGATCATGTCTGTTTCTTCCTCGAACCCTCTCGCAGCAGCAACCGACGGGCCGCAACGAGGGATTACAATATCAGTATACCGAACACTGGTATTTAGAGCCATTTCTACAACTTTGTAATTCCAGTATTTTCAAGCTTAAGTAACGCTTTTCAATATTTACTAAAAACTTTTTAAACTGTCTCCACTACATGTTCAGGGATTGCCAACACAAGTATAATGGTTTTAAAAATGAAAATGAAAAAGAAGAAAAGAGACTAACCAATTCACAAATTGGGTCAAGTTTATAGTAAATTATCTTAAAACTCTTTACCCACAAACCTATCTACATTCAAAAGAATTCAGTACAGTTATATCGGGGATGGCGACACTAATGTCGATAGTTGTCTCTTGAACAAAAATTAGAATTATCGATAGCTAAAAAATTTCAACAAATCAAAATACAAAACAGAAATCAGCTATTTTTAAAACCATGCAAAGAGAAATCAATTTATTTGAAGATGAGGGATTTAGAGGTAAATAATTGAGGAAAAAGTATATTGTGTGCATTGCTGACAGTATCACCAACTAGCGTAGATACTGAAAGAGCCTTTTTGACAGCTGGTAATTTTTGCACAAAATTACTTTCCAGGCCAAATGGCAGTACAATTGATGCATTATATTTTTAAAAGATCACATCTCAAAAATTTGTGATAGTACCACAGACTTAATAATGATATTTACACTTTTTGTGATTTAAATAAATAAGATGTTCTTTTACTTTTTTGTGATTCTTTATATACTGTTAAACTTTAAAAGTTGCAAATCAATTTTTGTGATATTTACACTCTCTAATAAAGCTGGCAAATAAAACAAAGAAACACCTGTGTTTCCTTTCCTTTTCTAAAACTTCTATTACCAGTATAAAAACCAGTATCCCGGTATATTAAGATCTAAAAAACACCGAATACCGGTATTGAGCTTTTAGTCCGGTATTGCAATCCCTAGTCGCAACAAACATACTCCAGGTTTAGAAATTTTACTCCTTTCCTTATCAATTCAACTGGAGATAACTATAAGAATGATTTTCAATACAATTGAAAGCGTAATGCTAAGTCTTAGTTATCATTAAATTAAAAACAATACACAATCTTACCGCAATTTAAATTTGTTATGCCTTGTGTTAGTGTGCTCATGTGCAGTGTAACAATGTATATAAATTCTTAATAAATAATTTTAACTAAAGCTTAATTCAGAAAGAATCGTCTATTTCATTAAATAACCTACCTAGTTTTTTGTTTAAAACTTATAAAAAATCAAGAACGATTTTTAACAAATATCGTGTAACAAATTAGGACTAATGGAACTCAATTTCGAAAAGCTCAACTTCCATGAAATTCACATTATTTTCCAAGAAACATGAATATGTAACTGTAACTGTAACCAAGTCCTTAATTGTAAAATAAGCTCATTTGGTAAATTACTTTATTTCATCGTGATATAAAAATTTCTTTTCCAGAAACAAAATACTTTTGAAAGGGTTGTTGGAGTCTTATAGTCCAAATCAATTTATTTTCTCTACTTTCAAAAATTATGCGTTCAAGGAACACATAATATTCCTATATTTTTATCTATGAATTTACTCCATTTGTAAGTGTGCGCGTGAGAAAAAGAATAGATTTAAAAATAATAAGTGGAAATATTTAATATCTTTCAAATTTTATTGTAAAATAACAAAGAATCTTTTCACAGACAATGTCTTAAATAAATACTTTAAGTAATTACTCGAATTCAAAATTAATTAGAATGTTTTTCTTTTTCTCCATTAAATGTATTCTTGCTCTCCTATTATTCCGCGTTCTAAATTGTGAAACATTTGTTTTTGTTCTTTCTAAAATTTGGCGTCGATTAACAGCTCTTATAATTATTGTTACATGGATCGGGGTTCGAGAATTATTTTGCTATCAGTCTCAAAAAGCAAAACAGTTCCTTAAGAGCAATAGAATTTATTGCAGATAATAAATCCGTTATTTGCAAAATAAATTCCAGAGGGTCTTCGCTTCTTCTACAGCGCTCAGAGACAATTATCAGGGTCGGAAAATACAAATACGTAAAATTTATTTGAAAGGTAATCTCTCGATCGTGGCAATCGAAGTATTCAACAGTTCAAGTAATACTGACTGAGTTTCAGTGAGCGACTGTTATTTATATTCTGTACGACCACCTTCTAGCTCTTTTCCGAAAGATCCGCTTACGTTATAGATCATGATGCAAATAGATTTATCTAGTAGTTTCCAGAAACATGCATGTATGATAGCCAAGTTGCTAAAAATGATGCCAACTTGATTGTATTGCCAATATCTCACCTAGTTTCGATTGAAACACCATTATTAGGTAAGGACAGCGTTACTTACAAATATTACAATTTTTATCATAAAATAAATAGAACAGCAAGGAATATTAATAAATTAATTATCCAGACACAAATTATTTGCACTGTTTTAAGCATTAATTACATATCATTCATAACAATATATTCCCATGGTCTATAATAATTATATCGTAAAATAATAATTCTAATTTTTTTTAAAAAAATAAGTTGTATCGTTTTTATATATTTGTTCATTTTTTGGCTTTATAACTAAACTGTTATTTCAATAAATAATTATTCTCCTGAAATATTAGGAATCACAATTTCGAACATCTAATTTGGAAGTAGTGCAGCAAATATTGCTTATATATATTGTACTTGAAATAACATTCAAAGTATACGGTTGCAGATTATTTTAATCAAAGCAACAAATATTACATTTTGGTAAAAATGTTATAAAATATTAAAAGTAGCTTCCAAAAATAAACAATTATTTTATTATTTCATTGATTGTCCCCCACGTCGATATAATTTGAACAGGAACTACTAATTATTTTGTCCATTCTTGTTCAATCATTTCATTCCCGAATTATTGTTTCCCAGTGTGACGTCCGATAACTTAATTGGCAGCACGGAAAATCGATGCTGCCAAGGTATTGCAGAAAAAGGTGGACATATTCCTTATTAGAAATCTTTTCCTTTAATGTTTCCACGTCATTTTTCTGTATAAAATTGTGATGCATTGCTTTCTCCATGATTGGACTTTATTTATTTTTCCAAGAAAGCATTTTTTGTTCAAAACACTGTGTAAAATTTATGCGAATGTATGCATTGTTTTGAATATAAAACTATTAAAGGCAAATTTACGCTCAGTTCCTTTGTTTCTGCGTTCATTAATTTTTAAATAAGACGCAAAAAACAGGTTGTACTTTTACTTTTGGAGTGCAGTATCTGTAAAAGTTTCGATTAATTTTGACAAGTAAACGAATGGGAAGAGAATTGATTTGTACTCCGCAAAAAATTTTTAAAGCAAAATAGATACACAACTAGGCATTAAAATTGCTACACCAAGAAAGCAACATGCTACAGACATAAATTTAAACGACGAGAAGAAGATGCTATGATATGCACATTATTCAGTCCCTTCAGACAAAGCAGACGTCGGTAGCGACACCTACAATGTGTTTAAATGAGGAAGTTGTTCAGCCGATTTGTCATACACAAATTGCATTTGAACGTAGTTTCCTGGTAAAAAGTTGTTGTGATGCCTCCTGTAAGAAGCAGAAATGTGTACCAGCACATTTCTGACTTTGATAAAGTTCGATATGTAGTGTACCGAAATTGTGCGGTATATCGCATTGCAGTATTGCAGCTCGCGTCATTTGAGATACAATGACTTAGCAGAATATGGAATCGATGGGCTCAGAATGGTAGTATGGAGCGCCGTACTGAATCTCAACAGCCCCTTATCACTAGCAGCAGAGAAGATAGGCATATTATACGCATGGACTTAATGATTCGTGCAGCCACGTCTCGGGCCCTGAGTCAAGAATTGGGGTCGTTTGCAAGACAACAAGTGTCTGCAAGAACAGTTTGATTACTTTTGAAGCATCATGGACTGTCATCACGGGAGCTATGGCTGCGGTTACCCTTAGCGCTGCATCACAAATAGTAAAGTCTTCAATGGTGTAATCAAAGACTAACCTGGGCGCAGGAAGGTGAAAAGTTATTTTTTCAGAGAAATCCAGGTTTGGCTTCCAGCATCAAGATGGTCTCCTTCGTGTTTGGCGGCATCGATGGAACGCACATTTGCAGCGTGCATTCGTCATCGCTATACTGGACCATGACCTGGCATGATGGTATAGGGTGCTATTGGCTACACGTCTCGGTCACTTCTTGTTCTCATTGAACAGTGAACGTTACATTTCTGGTGTGTTACGACCCGTGGTTCTACCCTTTATTTGAGCCCTGCAAAGCCCTACGTTTCAGCAGAATAATGCACGAACGCATGCTGCCTGTTTTGTTCAGACCTTCCTTGATACGGAAAATGTTCGGCTGTTGCCTTGGCTTGCACGTTCACCAGATCTCTCACCAATAGAAAATGTCTGGTCCATGGTTGTTGAGCGATTGGTTCGTCACCATACACCAGTCACTACGATTGATGATCTGTGGCATCGTGGTTAAGCTGCATGGCATCTGTACCTGTCCATGCCATTTATTGTCTGTTTGACTCAATGCTCAAGCGTATAAGTGCTGTTATTACTGCCAGAGATTTTTGTTCTGGGTACTTATTTCTCAAGATCTATTCATCCAAATTCCTTGAAAATTTATTCACTTGTTATTTCTAGTATAATATGTTGGTTTAATGAATATCATTTTGTTTTATCTGCATTTCTTCCTGGTGTAGCAATTTTAATGGCCAGTAGTGTGGTTTTCCCCATTGTGCTTTTATTGATTGTGAGGTAAAAAAACTTACTAAAATTTGAATTCGTTAAATTTTTACAGATTTTAAAAACACAGAAAACAATTTTCAGACATAATCATACAGATAAGTTATTCATTCTTTTATTCGTTAATTGAATAGTTTAACAGTAGTAATTTATAATTTATTTTATTCCTCACGCATTCAAAAGTCAGTTTAAAAAAAAGGATCATACGTCCATGACCACTAGCCAACGAACTGAATGGATTCATTAAAAGCTTTCCTGTTTACACAAGGGGTAAAAATTCTTTCTGTCCCGTACCATTTTTAATTATCTGGCCTTAAGCCTTGCGATTCAATTGACCAAAATCGGTCAGAAAATCAAATTTAATTTTTTCAGCCTGAATTATTCTTTATATACTTTTCTATAACCTCACAAAATTTGAAAGCTCTAAACTTAAACAACGCAGAATTATGATAGCTTTCCCGTTCGCTTTTATTCATATCCCTATTGCAAATAAAAACTTTAAATTGACTTATCTCGGAAAGATAAAATAACTAGTTTGTCTTCATTTAAAATGCTGAGGCTTTTTTTCTATTGTGGTTAATGCTTTAAAATTTTTTTTTACCTATTGCTAATAGTACATGTAACAAAAGTTGCTATGCCTTTTTGAATTAAAGCAATATTTAGTTTTTTAAAAATAATTGAACTCGGAATTTATACATTTTTTAAGGAATTTTCAATAAGTATTCATAAAAAGAAGTATTGTATGAATACCAATCCCATTACCGCAAGACCAATACCAACTTTTATTATACATAGTTTGACGTACTTGTAAATCAAATTTCATGCATATACGTAAATTGTTGTAGGGGGAGTAGCATTTTAAAATCACTTCACAAATTTTAAGTCTTTTTCTTAAAAAATTACAAGGCTAGCTTTTATGTGTGTGTGAAATTTTGAGCACAAAATCTGTTTAACATAGTATACATACTTAGGAGGCAACCAAAAACTTTTAAAAATTCTTAAATTAAAAATATTTGAGTAAATCATACCATGTCCCCTTAAACTACACTGGGCTTGACAAGGCTACCTAATTATATATTATATCTCATCTCATTTATATCTTTGCCTAGATTTTTGGGCACGTGGATGGTCTAGCCCAAGGGTCAGCAACCTTACAGCGGTGGTCAGTGGCGTAATGGAGAACATTTGGACGCCGTGCAAAGTCAGGTTCTGGGCCCCCAAGTTGGATTTTACAAAGGGTAGGTACTTGGCGGCAGTCAGGCTTTGGGCCACCTAGAACCCTACCTCCCCCGCAATGCGGGGGTGTACGTTACGTTACTGGCGGTAATGTGCCAAACCATTCCACCACTTTGATTCAGGATGCCACACAGTAGGAAGTATTTAAGGAGACTTGGCACCCTTTGAGCAAACTTCTTTATTTACGTATTTAAAAATTATATTTTAACATTTTGTACAATGTTTCTATTCAAGAAAATGTTACCAGATGAAAATTTTCATATATTATTCACACAATTTTAAAAATTAAAATTTTTTGAAGAAAATTGGGAAAATTTTAAAATCCTACTCCTTTTGTAAAAAATAATTTTTTGACCAGAAATTTTTTATAATATTCTTATGGATGTTCTTAACAACTTTAGGGATCGATTTTAGAATAACTTCATTCGTTTTCGAGAAAAAAAATAAAATGTTGATATACAGGCTAAAAATCAACGAAAAAGCCAACATGTCTTACATTTTATTTTTTTTTTAAAAAAAGTATTCAGTTTATAGTAAAACGGATCCCTAATTTTATTACATGCTTTATTTTTAACACGCAGGAAAAAAATTGAAGTGATTGGTAAATAATTGTCGAAGGAATAGCATTTTGAATGCACTAAGGTTTCGAAAAACACAAACTGAGAAAAACCACTTTAAAGTTTATAATTCTGAAAAAATAATTATTATAAGCTTAATTAAACTTAAAATACCACTTTAAGATATTACTTATACGTTTTCTTTAAAATAATTGCATTTTCATATGTTTTCAACCCACATTTTTATAAATGATCCACTTTTAGAGAGTACTAATTGCACAAGAAAACTCAAGAAAAACTTTAAAAAAAAAATTTTTCTGTCACGACAGAAATTTTAGCTGTTTTTCTTCTTATAATATTAAAGTATTACATTTGTATGAAAAATATATCAGAAATAAGAACTGAAATTATAAAATTATTAATATAAAATGCCTTAATTTAAAAATTTTACATGCACACATTTCACAAGGAAGAAAAATTACATTATTGTATTGCCTCGGAAATATTCTGCTTTTAATACTACATATTCTTTTTTATAGTTATTATTTCTATTCATAAAATAGTTTTTTTTTATCATAACGCATTTTTTAGCTTTTTTTTCTAAAAAGGGGGTGTGGCTGAATTGCCTAATTTGTTTTCAAATGAAGTTTTATTCAACTTCTAACTTTCCGACATGCACAAGTGATATATCAATCGAAAGATAATAATGCAAAGAATAAGATTAAATGAAAATAAAAAAAAAACGATAGGGTTGTGATTTTTAGGATACCAAGTCCCCTTAAAACAATTCGATTCCCATGCAATGCATGCGGAGTTAGAAAATAAGTCAACAATACAGATTTAATATGTATTAATATTTTAATATGTATTATTTTAAACATATTTATTTTAACTTATACACAAACATAAAATATAATACTAAAACATAACTGTACATTTAACATAGTAAAAAAAAATTAAAGTTGTACATATATAATATGTATCTCCTAAATATATTCTAATTAAAATAAGAAATAAGTAATCCTAAATATAAGTATTCCTTAAATATAGTTAAATGAAAAAATAAATATTCTAATGCGAATCTTTTTTCCGTATAGCACCATTTTATATCGCAAACTCAGGGGTACAATTTTTTGCTTTCAATTTGACATGATTCTGAAAGTTCAGTTGTTAAACAACTTCTTTGCGGATTCGAACTATTTTTCAAGTGACAAAAGACCAGTTCACATAGATATGTTGAGCCAAATGCAAAAAGCAGAGTACATGCATTTGCTTTAAACAATAAAATTTCTTCACCAACGTCATCCAACTATTTAAAATACCTGTCTGTTTATTATTAGAGTTAGCCCTTTCAGATCTTTCAATAGTTCCGAAAATTTCTTTTTCCACATAATTCTGAACATGTTAGTTCTATTAGCTTCATTACGGAATTATTAGGTTCCATTCGTCCCAAAACTGAGAAATTTGTAAAGTGCTACTGACATTAGAGAGACTGACTCAGTATTTTTTTTATTCTGTTGGGAAGTATTGTGACACAATTTAGATGGTGAAATAATGTCAATGTTATGGCGATCGATAAATTAGAAAGCTGTTTTGAACACAATATTATGTTTTGTATTAATTCTCAAGCTGCCATTTTGTCTCTAACAAATTCAAGATATAATGAAAACGCACTCGTTCATTTCTGTAGAACGAAATTAATTCAACTCGAGTAGTCCAAAAAAAGCATTGCCCTCCAGTGGATTTCTAGCCATTGTGACATTTCGGGAAATGAGCAGGCAGATAGGTTTGATAAAGCAGGATCTCTCATGCCCCAACCTGACTCTCCTTTACCCCTGCGTAACATAAAAATAATTTACAGTAAATTGAAAATTAATAGAACCTCCTTGTATATGGTAATGCAACTGTATTATTCAATAAAGGTAGAAGAGCAGTGGTGTAATGAAGAATATTGAGGCCCCCTCCCCTGCAAAGTCAGGTTTTGTGCCCCAAGCCGGATCTTACAAATGATGCGTTCTGGGCGTTTAGGCCCCCTTCAAATCCTACGCCCCGGCAATGCGAGGGCTGCGGGAGTGTACGTTATGCCACTGCAGTTTTGCGTTGCCAGTTGACAAGTTTACATTTGCCAGTTTAAAATTCCCTGCTTTTCGGAGAATATGTACGGGAATAATATTTGACCACATTAAAATTATCCGGATCATGATCTTACTAATACATAGTCGAGAACAAAACGAGGCCCCCATCGAAACTCGTAGCCAGTATTATTTCAGGCGAGTGATTGGGTGGAGCTCTGGTGTCAGTGGCGTAACGGAGAATACTACAGCCCCCCTGCAAAGTCAGGTTTTGTGCCCCAAGCCGTATATTACGTATTTGGCATCACTCAGGCTTTGCCCCCTTCTCCCTAGAGTGCCTCGATCTGTCGGAGTTGCTTGCTTTCGTTTCCTTATCAGACATTATTTGCAGAAGCATCTATATCGCATTGGAGTCAATTGTTGGCTTCGGATTCGGCTTGTTGGCTTCTGTGCCACCAGAGTGGTATAGATGGTGACCATCTGAAGCACTGTCCTCCTGTTTTAAATTTTCTTGAAGACAACACCACGGACACTAATTTTAATTCTTTTTATGCCTCATCGTTTTCACTTTATTGGATTGTTCGTCAACTAAAGGCAGAGATACCGAAGATGGGCATAGGATTAAAAAAAAGTGCCACTGAGAATTATACCGCTTGGAAAATCTTTTTTTGAATGGGGCTGTGGATCGGTATTTTTACAATTGCAGACCTAATACATTCTCCAGGTGTTTAGTGCCGCACCATATAGGCAATACTAATTGCTTCAAGTAATTTTGACACCTAGTTTCCTCCCTTGAGAGAGGCACCTGAGCTTTGACGAGGCGAACTTGTTCTGGAATTTAATTTTGCCGAAAGCACTCAAGTCAAACAAATACTCGAGGGATCTTTTATATGCCGCATAATCATACGACATGAATGATGTCAATTTTTGCATCATGAAAAGCCACCGAATTGGTCCGGGGTTGAACTCACAACCTTAGGCGTACAAGACCCGCAACAAACCAACTACACCACCAAAACGGCGCTTGCCAAATCTGACAAGCTTGTTAAAGGTTGCCGACGCCAGGTGAAGCCTTAGTCTTGTCATGTAGAATAAGTCACAATACTTTACAAAGGGAATGTGATTTCCTTCCAAGAAGAACCGATAAAACATGAATGGCATTACACTTTAAAAGTTAAGTTACTAAAAATAAAAGCAAACCTCGCTTCTTTCGGGTGAATTCCTGTAATTAAGTACGGGTACTCATATTTCTCAGATTAGATTGGTTCAAGATTTTCATAACCCACGTGTTGCTAAAAAAGAAGTAAAAAGTAATATGATGTTGACAAGATTTCTAATAATCGTAGATTACACCAATAACATACGCAGTAATTGTAGCATGAAATTAAATTAGTTCAATAAAACTCGATTTTTCTAACAGAAGGGTGGGCAATATTATTTAGGAAATCGAGTGGAGAAAGGGCATCTGATGTAATTAGCCTAGAAGTTATTCCACGAGCTTTCAACAGACAACAGTAACAGGAAATAGTTTTAAAAAAGGAATTGAGACAGGCCTCGATATTTTTTTCGTCTTTTTGGGTATCGATTTCTTTTGCCTGCAAAGTCTCCATTTCGATTACTGTTTTTTAAAAAAGTAAAAAAATATAAAGGAAAGTAAACATGAAAAAATGTCTGTCTGCCCACAAGTCAATACAGTGAATGCTTAAGCGATCGAAATTTAGATAAATATTAATATTTTGTATTGTTAATCACAAGGATGATTAAAATATAAAATAAAGAATGGCGAGAATAAGATATACTTCATTTTTGTGAATTTTAAAACGAGGAGGGGGAATTACCTATACATATATATATATATATATATATACATATATATACATATATATATACATATATATACACATATATACACATATATATATATATATATATATATATATATATATATATATATATATATGTATGTATATATATAATGAGTCGCCAAAAATTAGCATTTGAAGCCCTAATTGAACCCTCTAATTTTTTCGTGCCAAGAATTTTCACTAAATGGCGTCATATATTTCAAAATAACTAACACGCTAAATCATAAACTCGCCACCGTGCATAGGGTTACTGAATCAGGAGCTCAACAAGGATTCAATAAAATTAGCACTACTGTAAATTTATTGGTAGAGAATCTGAGTCAGTTAGATGGATTTAGTGGTAAATATGAGACAAATATTAATTCAGAGTATCTTCCAATCCATTTACAGCACATCAATTAACTCAAATTTTATTCTATTGTCAGAAAACATTTGCATTAGCCAGGAAATAAATTACAAAATAAATCATCTGCTAAAAGGTAATAAAGGGTGTTTTTTTAGAGGTATAGAACTTTAAATTCCAATAAAACAACGATGTATTATTCCATTGACATGAATTTTGTTTTTATTCGAAAGATAATCTTGTGGCATTACATTTTAAATATGATTTCTGGCATATGACTGCCACGACTGGCTCGGATGTAGTCCAATCTGGATGTCCAATTTTCGATGACTTTTTCCAACATTTGTTGCCGTATATCGGCAATAACACGGCGAATGTTGTCTTCCAAATGGTTAAGCGTTTGTGGCTTATCCGCATAGACCAATGACTTTACATAGCCCCACAAACAATAGTCTAGCGGTGTTAAATCACAAGATCTTGGAGGCCAATTCACAGGTCCAAAACGTGAAATTAGGCGGTCACCAAACGTGTCTTTCAATAAATCGATTGTGGCACGAGCTGTGTGACATGATGCGCCGTCTTGTTGGAACCACAGCTCCTGGACATCATGATTGTTCAATTCAGGAATGAAAAAGTTAGTAATCATGGCTCTATACCGATCACCATTGACTGTAACGTTGGGGCCTCCATCGTTTTTGAAGAAGTACGGACCAATGATTCCACCAGCCCATAGAGCGCACCAAACAATCAGTTTTTCTGGGTGTAACGGTGTTTCGACACACACTTGGGGATTAGCTTCACTCCAAATGCGGCAGTTTTGTTTGTTGACGTAGCCATTCAACCAGAAGTGCGCTTCATCGCTAAACAAAATTCGCCTATGAAGTCATCGAAAATTGAACGTCCAGATTGGACTACATCCGAGCCAGCCGTGGCAGTCACATGCCAGAAATCGTATTTAAAATGTAATGCCACAAGATTATCTTTCGAATAAAAAAATTCATGTCAATCGAATAATACATCGTTGTTTTATTGCAATTTAAAGTTCTATACCTCTAAAAAAACACCCTTTATATATAAAAAAATTAAGTCAATTCCTACTTAGATCATCAAAGAAAATTTTTATTTTATCTACTTTTTATTAAATAGTTACAATTAATATAAATATGTATATACATAGGACAGAATCACATCATTAAGGGGTAATTCATTTTTATTAATTATCATTGAAGTTTCACATTGTTATCCAAAACAATCGTGTCTATAAAATTTCAGTTCAACTAAATGCTTTAAAACGTGAGGAAAAAATCCTTTTCAAGTTTTGACACACACATGTCGCCAAAAGGATCGCTAAGTCACCAACGTGGCTGTATTTGTTATTCTTTAAATAATTAGTTTTTATCAATTAATTTTTATTAATTATAATTAAGTTATTGTATTGTCATCCAAAATAATCATGTATAAAAATTTCAGCTCAATTGAGCGCTTTAAAATATATTTTATTAACGATTGAAAATTCCACCAAGTAAATAAATAAATAAATACAGAGTGTGAGCTATAATAGTATAGGAATTGAAAAATAATAGTTGGCAAATAAGAATTATTAAAATATTAATACATACACAAAATATTACCCAATTAATTAACAAATATATAAATAATACATAATCAATCAATTATTGATTAATAAACAAATAATACTGAAGTTCATTTTAATTATACTTTTAAGTCTGCAAACAATGTTTTCCATTTTAAATTAAATCAGTTTCCAAGAAAAAAAGGTAAGAGTTAAATTTCCTCTACAATACACCAAAACAAACACATTTTAAGAAATTGAAATATTTTTAAGCAAAACAGATTATCGATTTAAATTACCATTTTAATGTTATTAGATAAAAAGTACACATTCCCCCCCTACGATTTTTTATAATTTACCTCAGAAACGGAACTTGATATTGGCATTATTCTAATGATATATAAATTGGTGTAGGTACCGAAAAATTTGCGCAAAAGATTACTCACACAAGTAACTGTGTGTTTGTGAATAAGAGTTACATTTCATTATATAAATTTCACATCTTAAACTGAGGGCCATGTAAATTTTAAATAAGCAACAACTGTATATTTTAACAAATACATTATTCAGGTAGTGGCTTATATGTTTTCATAAAAGCAGGCACATTGTGCCCGATAACACACTCTTTCTTTGATGGGATGACCCGCAGCTTTTTACAGCGACATAAATACACTGATGACCACCGTAAATGCAACACCAAGAAAGACAAGAAATAGCACAACAAAATTTATTTTGTAGATAACATGTTTACCAAGTATCAAATGATTAAATTTATAGACTTCTGTGAAGCGTGGTTCCTGCCAAAATCAGTAGCCATCATTGTTGGAGATCACCGCTGCCACACGCCTCGGCATTGATTCAAAGAGACTTTGGATGTGTTCTTGGGGTACAGCAGACCAAGCAGCTTCTGCACGTTGCCAAAGTTGATTTGGTGTGGCAGCTGGAGGTGCAACCCGGATCAATCGCTGAGCAACCATGGACCACATGTTTTCTATTGGTGAAAGATCCGGAGAACGAGCCGGCCAGGGAAGCAATTTAATCTAATGATTGACGAAGAACCTTTGGATAATGCGTGCCACGTGTGGTCGTGCATTATTCTGTTGAAATATGGCTGTGGCTAAGCCCTGAAGGTAAGAAAAGACAACTGGCTCCAACACGTCGGAGATGTAGCGCTGGTTGTTTAAAGTACCGGCAATGCTTACTAGAGGAGTGTGAGAGTGATATCCAATACCGCCCCTTACCATAATACCCGGTGCAGATCCAGTGTGGTATAACTCTCTCGCTTGATGGGATAATTCCGTAGCTTCGAAAATTCTACTTGTGTTCTCTACCTTGGAAGATAGGTCCCAAGTTTAAATAATTTTTAGCAAATTATAAACAATTTAACAATTTATAAACGAATTTATTCTATACGAATACTCTCGGAAAGATTTTTGGCACTTAAATATTATGGCAACAATCGTCAACTCTATTAATAACTCGCCAAGTTGATAATCTCGATTTCCTATGTGTCATACACGCTGAATTGGCAACTAGATGCTTTGTTTCATGCCGCCACTAGGTTGCGATAATACGTAAGTATTTTTCCGATTTTCATTACTGACTGCACATCACAATATTTGGCGACGGCGTTTGATTTAGCGAAAATGGTTGACGAATTAATACTAAGTACCAAAAAAACCGAATTTCAACAATCAAACAAACCATTTTTGAAACATAAATCATAATTTTCAACCATGTCCCTCAAAATAATTTGTAAAAAAAAACCCTCCTACTAAATGTAAAACAATTATATTGATGCAACCTTTATTAAGGCACAAAAGCAATCTAACGATGCATTTGTATAAACCTGCTGATTTTAGTGGATTTTATTCTTAAAAGTTAAACTCAGTTAAAAAGACAGCAAGATAAATAATATTATTATAACACATATTTTTTTTCCAAGATTCGATTGAAAAAAAAACATTTCCAATGTAACAGGTTCTATCCGGGCTTTCTGTCTGGCCGCGGTAGCCTAGTGATCAAGGTATCGGATCGTGGTTGGCTTGTCACGAGTTCGAACCCAGTGTCAATAAAGACCCACCGTGTAAGGGAGAGATGCCCGTTAAATCTGTCGATAGCTGAAACCTCCTCCCGTTGGTGGGGTGCGGTGTAGTAGTTAGGAGAGGGGTGTGCCAGCTCATGTGCAGTCCTCGTCACTTGACCATGGTTCAAAGTAAGGAGGTCTGTCACCAAAAGCCCTCGGGTAGCTAAACAGTGCGACGTTAATATTCTCACTCACTCGGGCTTTCTAATAATCCTCTTGGGTAAAATACTCTATTTAAATGTGATTTCAGTTGAAAGTCCTTAGAGAGGACTAAGTTTTGTGTAAATGAGTGTTTCTATTTAAGTGCTAGTCGTGGAATAGGCAAGATGATGGTTGAAAATTCAGATAGAAGAAAGCATAAGGGGTTAACGACCGGTGGTCGTAATTAATATTGGTAGTTCAAGAAGAAAGATTAAACAAGTGCTGAAGCAAGAGTGCTTAGGATAAGAGATAAGTGCTCTTATTTTTGTTATAATTAATTTAATAAGTTTGATTGTGCTCGTCGGGTTTAGTCATTTAAGTGCATTCTCAGGTAAGTTGATAAATTCTAGTAATAAGGTGACCAACCATTCTTCTTTCATAGGTTCTGTCCTTCCTCGAAAAGTGTCCCCTTTTTCAATATTTTAAAATTGATCGGTTAATCTCTATTCAGAAATAAACCAAACATGTTTCCAATATGTCGAAGAATGGTCTGAAACAAATAACACAGGAAATAACAGATTTCTATGGTGTTTTTTGACTTCATCTCGAGTACATTGGGCAGGTATAGAAAATTGTGTTGAATTTTTATCGAAAGAAATGCGTGATATTAAAATCTATGACAAGTATCTGTTTGAATAAATTAGAAGACTGAATGTATACTTAAATTCTAATAAATTGGAACAACTGAAAAACCAGCATGCTGAAATTGATAAAAGATGGATGGAAATACTTAACCATTTAAAAAATGAACGCTTTCCGTATGAAAATTAAGTTATTCTTGATGGAATTACGTTATGCTGACCTAGAACTAATACAAAAATTCAAAGAGTTTTTTCAGTTGGTAATGATTTTGGACATGTCAGAAATCAAGTTGGTATTTCAGCTGTAGCACACTTACTATATAGCTAAATATAAAAAATATCCTTTGCTCCGAAATTCCCGATGTATTAGAAAATGATATATTGACAAAAAAATTCAATGGGAAAATATTCGTTTAAGTAAATAATTAAAAGGAATGTAAGCGTAATTAGCGTATTTTTGTTTTAATTAATAAATTGTTTCATAAATTTACATTGAAACTTTTTCTTAAATTTTCCGCGTGCGTCCTCCTTTTCAATGTAAAAAAACTGGCCATCTTACTAGTAAGGGAAAAGGGCAATAAAATTATTTTAATTGAAAAATGGTTGATCTGTACACGAACCCTCTCTCACCCACGATCGAAGGATCGCGACACTAAGCGTAGGGTTGTTTTGTTGATATTTAATTTGAACCGATAAGCATATATTAAAACTACTGCAATATCTTAATTATGATCCCACGATGTCTCAAAGTCCCCTTTCGTCACTACATTGACTGCGCTTCAGTACCTCCATTAACGATTCTCCATTTTTCAGTAATGATTTAAATTTAACACCCCCTCACCCTTTCAATATAATCTTCTAAGTGTGCAAATATACTTCATTTTCATGATTTCATTTCACGAATTTTTCGGTAAGGACACTTTCGAAAACACTTTTCAATTTTGAACGATAAACAAACTCTAAAATCTTTGTAATGGCCTTCAACAAGAAATTTTTTTATAAATGTTAAGCATTTCGCAAGAGAGAAGGAAAAGCATTCTATATACTATTTATAATTGGTAACTGAGCGTGGTGCAAATGGAATCAATAAAAAAAGTCATCCAAAAATATTCTGTTTCTTAAGTGCTAAAGTGTAATTCAACACTAGAATAGGTAGGGTTAAAGAGTTAATAATAAATATGTGTGGAAGCTACCTTTCTCCACTATGAGAACATAGAAGCTTTTACAGAAGTACATGGAAAGACAAACACGTGGGGGTAAGTTATGAGACTAAAGATGTTTTCGTGAAAAATTCGTTCTTTTTTCCCTCTAAGTTTATGAAATGTAATTAAAATGTCTAATGGATTGTATGTTGTTACCAGTGGGATTTTTCTTAAGGTAGATAGTTAAACTGCTGAAAACCATAATAATTCATTTTGGTAATTGGAAAGCGGATTATGAAACAAAGACAAATTTCAACATAAGTCGTCTGTGTCTTGTGAAATGGAAATTTTAAAATATTTCGTCATGTGGATGAGTAGGTTGTATTCAAAACTGTGGTGACTGTAGAAAAAATGTTTTGAATTCTTCAATAAAAGCATTTAGTTAATGGAGAAATGGTTTATGCATTTGATAGTCTTTTTTTAGGTTGTTTGCTTAACTAGAGATAAATTTTTAAAATGTTGAGATTTTTAAGTACACATTAAAAATCGTTGTTTAACATATTAAATGGCAAAGTTTGCTAACGCATTAATGATTAAAAAGAATAGTATTGTATACACTTTTTCAATTCCTAGTATAAGTTTACAATCTCCCTACATATATCTTGTTCAAATTTTCAGTCGTTGATAAAATACATTTAAAGGATCTCAATTAAGCTGAAATTTTATATGTAGCATTATTTTGGATGAAAACACGGTAATTTAATTGTAATTAATAAAAATTAATTAATTAAATCTAATTATTCAAATACATCCACAGACATGCATGCATACATACATGCATTACATACATACCTACATTACATACATATATTACATACATACATACATTACATACATATATTACATACATACATACATACATTATACAGATACATCCACGCTGGCATCAGTTTTGGCGACTTGTGTCAAAACTTTAAAGGTTTTTTCTAACATTTTAAAGCACTCATTTAAGCTGAAATTTTCTATACACAATTTTTTTGAGTAACAATTCGATAATTTAATTATAATTAATTAAAATTAATTGACTGAAACTAATTATTTAAAGAATTATAGATACAGCCACGTTGATTTCATTTTTAGCAACTTGGATCAAAACTTGGATAGATTTTTTTTCTCATGTTTTAAAGCATTTAGTTATAAACTGAAATTGAAAAAAACACAATTATTTTGGATGATAATACGATACGTAAATTATAATTAATAAAAATTACTTGTCACTTAATATTGTGTGATTCTGTCATACGTATATATATATTTACATTAATTGTAATTTGATAAAAAGTAACTGAATTAAAAATTTTCTTTGTTGATCTGAGTAGGAATTGGCTTAAAATTTTTTTATATTACTTGTTTACATTTTTTCAGTATTTACGTACTATATCATCGACCCATTTCGCCAAATCAAAAGATATCGCCAACTGAAAAAACGTCACCAAATGCTGTCATCGTTTCCGCGCGTGCAAGAAAAGTAATGGACTGAACTCATGCTACGTCATGGTCACATGATAATGATAATCACGTGTTCCTAGCCAATAATTAACGTGATGTCATAATCGCACGATAAATACAATCACACGTTTACAGCTAATTAGTTAATGCTCTTCGCTGTTGCCAATTTTTCATTTTCACGGAAACTTTTCTTTAAAAAGTGCATATTTGTCAACAATAATAAAGTATGCAAGTAAACAAAATGCGCTCAATTCACGTATTCACTTTTCACGTATTTTGTAAGAATTTTTTTAAATAAATTGAAAAGCTTTCTAAAGAATTTTAAAACCTAAGGAATTTTTTTAAATTTACTTATTTGAAATTGTATCTAAATTTTTTACAAATACAACAACAAATGTAGGTCTAACGTCAGTTTATTTTAAATTCATTGGAGTACACGTGATTGTATTTATCATGGGGCTTTCATAAACTTAGCCCACTCCACGTATTAGAATGTATAGAAGTAACTGATATTTAGAAGAATTTAATAAACATTTCGTAAGCATAACATAGAACACTCTGAATCAGGGGTGGGCAGATTTTTCCAGGGTACGGGCTAGTTCTAATTTTTTCAAGGTGGTGTGGTCCACCCAGTGTCACTGGCGAACACAAGGGGAGTTCAGGAACACAGTTCTGGACCCTCCCGCGTGTCCACACAGTCCCCACAGTCCTAAATTTTTTTTCCCGATTAATTATGATCCATGTACGTAAAATTTAATTATTTGTTTAAAAAGTTTTTTTTTAGTGAATGCTAATTTTTTATTCAGTTATTTATTTTTTACTGTTTTTTGTTCCCGATAATCTGCAAACTCAATATATATTTATATATATTTGGCTGCGTATTAGGGTATAATACGAGAATGGTAGACTTCCCCCCAATTCTTGTGTGTGCCACTGCCCAGTGTTGTAGGTGTGGTGAGATAAGGGGAAAAGGTATAGAATATTTATTATAATTAAATAATAAATACGGAATATGTACTTATCTACAGAACTAAAATAAAAATAATTAATATACTTTTAAAACCGCATTTAAAGCAAAACGCAGACAAAAAAAATGTCACTAATGTAATAAAATCAAATGCTTTTATTACCAAACAATTTTAAAAACATTAAAAAATAAAAAAAAATTATCTAAAGTTAGCTTTCGTTATTATTGTCTAGAACAAGGATAGTGAACCTTTTTGGATCAATTTGCCATTTTTCTAAGAAAATGTTGTGCCGTCAAATAATTTTGGCTTGGGATTTTTGGGACGATAATAAAACTAAATAGTAACAACTCAAAACACTTTATTTACAATTAAAAAATACATTTTGCACTGTATAGCAGTCAATACGTTAGATATGCAAGTTAAAGTAACATTAGTGTAACATCTGTTGTTGCCGATTAGGTGACAAATAACTTACATTAGGATTGTAAGATGTTACTTTTAGCAGAACACATGCTGAATTAGAGTCAGCTGCCAAACGGTTTCTATAAGTGAGTCTTAAATATTATTCATCTCTGAAAATAATGAATCTCGGTCACAGGTAGATGAAAATATGTTTAAAATAGCAGGAGCCAAAACCTCTTCAAACAGTTAAATAAATGTGTCTGGAATCAAATTCTATGTTTCAAAAAATTTCATTACTGCCATTTTTACTTATATTGCTTGTTAATTTTTCTATTTCAATCAATTCCAACATTTTCCTTGTTTCAATACATTTTTGAAACCATTTTGAACTAGACTGGAAATTAATCAGTTGTATTTCAAATTCTTCAATTTCCAACCCATCCAATCGGGACAAGTTCAGCTTTTTAAATAAAGTCACATCAGGGTACATAATAATTGCGGAAATAAGTGCTTCAATAACTTTTTCTTCGTTGGTTTGGGAAGTACTTGTAGTTTCTTGTAATAATATCTTTTCTGAAAGCATGTAATTTAGCGTCAAAAGCGTTGAGATCCCTCTTGAGGATATTTTTTTTTCATTTGTGTCTTGGGGTTTTCGTTCAGTTCTTTGAAATGTTGGCATATGTCTGTAAAAACGCAACTGATCACTCGTGTTTATACGTAATACTTTATAGTGAACTTTGTTATTTTGACCTGAAATGCAAACCGTTTTGATCGGTGACGTGCCCAAAATATTGTGCCCAAAATATACCATCAGTGGCACGCGTGCCATTGGTTCACCATCCCTGGTCTAGATTTAGTCTGTATACTGTCAGCCAATCTTGAATATTTCCGTATATAATTACTAACTGCTAAAATGTTCAGGCGGTCACCTCAAAATGTCTTGGCGGTCCACCGGTCGATAGCGATTGACGTAATGTCCACCCCGGCTCTAAATAAACAAAAGATTTATAAGCTACATTATTCATGCAGACAAACGCTGCAACTGCATTCAAAATATCGACAAATATATTTCCTTCAAGTAGACTACGCCATATAAGTTTTCATAAGAACGAGTCTTAATGTTGTCGAGCATATCCGTGATGTTTCTTATTCAGCCGTTTTGCTAAACCAAGTAGTCTTTCGGGTAAATAAGTGTTAGACCGCATATTTGGAAATACTTCACTGTATTCTCATCCGAAGAAAATAAATCCCAAATTTTAATCACCCCCCAACAAAATAAGAGAAGAATATAACAAATTGTTACCAATGTTAGCATTTTCGAGCATGCGCAATCAAAAATATTCTGTTTCAACATGCGCTTGAACGATACAACCTCATTAATTTTGATTACACAATGATTAACTCTGAAGTGTACTGCTGGACAATTTGAATAATTCACAAAAGCAGAAAAGGCCAGAATTGATCAATAGAAAAGGCATAGCGTATCACTAAGATAATGAAAGACCTCGTACAAGTTTGGTAACTCGTAAAAAACTTTTACAGCTTGGATGGGATACACTTCCACACCCACCATATTCGCCAGATCTGGCACCTTATTATTATTAGTTCCGATCTCTAGAAAGTGTTTTAGATGATAAAAACATTTACTTCAAATGAGGATGCAAAAAATCACCAGTATTAGTTTCTTGCCAGCAGAGAATAAAAATTTTATGAGCGTGGAATCATGCTACTACCAGAAAAAAGGTATTGGACCGGAACGGAAAATTTAATACAATATTCATTCAACTCAAACTCATTGGTGCGACAACTCATGAGGGCCAGGGTCTACCATGTCTATCCCAGTACATGTGACCATTGGGTGCTGAGGTGCATGAGCAAATGTCCCCATCAGGTGGTCAGTCTGAAGCGAGACCCCCAGTGTTTAAGTCCCCAAGCAAGCTTGGTACTCATTTATCGACCCACTGCAATAGGTATGAAAGGCTGAATGGACCTTGCCCAACCTGGGAATAGTACCCGAAGCTGTAGTGTAGAAGTGCAATACACTACCACTCGACCACTGAACGTTAAAATATTTAATCACTAGCAGAAATCGTCTTCTATTTTCATAAATATAACTAAATTACCTTCCGAATATCCCGATATTATAACAAGAAATGTTACGTATTATGTCGTAGACTGATTAAAAGACGTTGCCAATGGTCACGATATGCACCCAATAATGGAAACGGTTCGCGTGTATGTGCTAGCACAATAATTGTAATGACAGTATTTGACGATATTTTTTGACGTCTTTTGATTTGGTGAAATTGGTTGACGATGTATTACGAACGTAACCAAGAAATACCACAGTCTCAATACTAAAAATGTAAGAAATACTGTTGAAAAAAATGAAAATACAGTCGAACTTCTATATTGTGATTCTATATATTTCTATATAGCGAACTTTTTACTGGAACCAAGAGCATTTCCCGATTTTCTTAGCAAGATAACCTCTCTATAGCTAAGTGCATTTTCAAAAAAAGAACTTTTTCTTTTGTGATTCAATTTTTGTCGTCCCTTTTTTTAAAGTACTTCTGAAATTTTTTTAATTTATTCTCTCTTTAGCACATTTTATGGTGGACATAAATCTTGAACTGGTTTTATTAGATCCTAAGTCACCGGGAGCAATAGAATTCTGGGTATTTCATCCAAGAAGTGCAACACCTTTAACCTTTTAACCTTTTTAACCTAACACCTTTTCTGTCTTTAAAATCATGACATATATGTATGTACAAACAAACATATGTGCATACGTATATAAGTGCTCTCACACGCATACATATACATAAACTTATTATTGACGAGAGAAACAAGCCAAATATCACTAATATGGTTTCGAAAATACATGGTATGGTAATAACCGAAAAATGCCTGTGTTTGCAAAACATAAAAATTGATTTCAACATTCAAGATGCTTATGTATTTGGGCGGGATGGGATGGGGGAGGTAGAACAGGGTTGTCTGAAATTTTTTTAAAAAAATTAGCGCTTATATATCAACTACATTCCAGTAACACCAAAGTTTAAATGCATACCAGAGATTAATAACTAAAGCTTTTCTAGTTATGACAGCCTATTTAATGCCATACTGAGGATACTAAAATTTGTAGAAATTCGCCAAAGGTCACCGATGGCATTGGGCTCATATGTATAAATACCAAACATTCTTTATTTATATTTATAACAAACAAAACTTATTTTTTAATCTTTTTAATTAGATATTCGAATCCAATAAAAAAACAATTCTAAAAAGATTTGATTTTTTTTTATTTAATTTTTTGACGATGAATCAAAGTGTTAAAGTACTGTTTTCATTCAAAATGTGTTGAATGTAATGTATCAATCTATTGATAGTTTCAAATTGTTTTCATTAAAGTTCAAAGGAATTAAGAAACTATTGTTTTCTTCTATAAAATAAAATCTCATATTTTTACTTTTCGTAGTAAAGTACATGTTATTTTTTTGTTTTTGTTTAAACTTATAAAATTCTGGTCAAAAACTAAACTAATTTTCGTTAGAGGATTTACAGGTTTTTCCATTCCACAGGACAATACCAATACATGACTATAAACAGTGGCGTAAGGGAAAATATTAGGGCCTCCTGCAAAATCTGGTTTAGGGCCATAAGCCTAAATACACACTTGGCGTCAGACAGGCTTTGGGCCCATCTAAAACCCTGGGGTCACTCGCAATGTGAGGGACTCGGGGATGTACGCTACGTCACTGACTATAAAACAAAAGCTGATTGAGATTTCTGTGTCTCTAAGTTTCACAAAACCGATAGTCATTTGCTCTAACAAGGGGAGGGCACGACTAAAGAAATTCATTTGGGGACGAGACTTTGTGTAGCAGTAGTACTGCTATAGAGTATTCAAACCCCAATGTAATTCCGCCGAATGGCCAGTCAATTCTGAGAAAATAGCCTTCGAAATTCATACTTGGCTTATATACAAGTAATTTTCTCCCTGATACAACGTTGCCGGGGCATAATCGTCAAAGTATCGGATTATGCAATGGGTCAGGCTTCGATTCGCGCGAGCGGCCAACTTCCAATTTATTTTATTATTTATTTTTAGAACTAAATAATTTTATTTTTTTTAAAAAGATTTATTGATTTTTAAATGATATTCTATATAAGTATAGTAACTATTTTACTTTTTTAAAACACTAAACAACTAATAGTTATAACGAGCTGCGTGACCCGGCGCTGCACTGGCTTTTTCCAAGAGCATAATTTTTTCCTAATGGAAATTACCTCTTGCCGTCTCGTACTTAGTACTTCTTGGTTTATGTGTGATTTCTGTATTTTGTCCTTAAAATTCCCTTTTTAGAAATTTCTTCTACGTCGTTACTCCGTCGGACGGGTCTGTTTCCCCTCCGCTTAGCCCGGCGTTGCACGGGCTTTTTTCTAGAGTGCAGTTTCATTCCCCATGGAAATTTCCCCTTTCTAAAGGCCAGCACTTCTGGGTGTCTGTGTATGCTTAATGTGTGTTATTTCTATATTTATGCCTTTAAAACTCTCTTTTCTGAAACGTTTTCAGTTTCTCTTCCTTGATTGACCGGTTTATTTTTTCTCAGTTTAGCCCAGCGTTGCACGGGCATTTTCGAGTACAAAACTTTTTTCCCTGAGAGAAATCTCTCTTCAAATTCAAATTATCAATCAAAAGTTAAATAAAAATAAGTAAATGTTAACTTTGTCTTACATAATTTTTTTTATTACATACAAGAACTTGAGTGATAATTATCATAAAAACATTTAAAACAATTTTTGACATGTCGCACGCTTACTAAAAAAAGAATTCCCGCAAGAACAATGTTTTTAAGTAACAAGGTAATATTGTAAAAGCAGGGGTAAAAATAGCAAAAAATTTTAAGCAATAGTGTAGTAACCAAAATCCGTTACCCTAGTGATTTCTCATTTTATTAATGCACTAGCTGCATGGCCCCGCGTTGCATGGGCTATCTCTAATTTTATAAATTTTCCCTTTCCTTCACAAAATCAGCACTTCTAATACTTTTTTTTAAATGACTTCCCCCCACCCCCTTCCTTCGCTTAGCCGGGCGTTGCTCGGGCTTTTACCGAGTGTATAACTTAAAATTCCCTGTTTCGAGATTTTATCGCTTCTTTTCTTTGTCAGACAGGTTTTAAGATTTTTAAGATATTTTATCAATCTTTGTACAGATTACGTATAACATTGTTCTACAAACGGAAAAAAAAGTTCCATGAGATTATTTTTATAAATAAAAAACTTATTAAGTACTTGAATAAAATTTTAAGTATTTTTTGAAAAACAGTTTTTGACATTTAATTTTTTAAATGACTGATTCTAAAAGAGGAAAACATGAACTTTTTTAATGTAAAATATTTTTTTCAATAACGCGAAAGAAAATGCAAGCGGGACGATTTAGAAATCATGCTAAAAAAATCGTAAAAAATAGAAAATATAGTTATTTTGTAGAATAAATTTTACCGTATCGTGGCGAAGTAAATGATCTTTCCGATCCTGTAATTATTTTTAGTCTGTCCCATGACAAAAATGAGACCGCGTTTCAAAAACGTCTGAAGAAAAAGAGAAGTTCCGAGATTTTTAACTCTTGGCCCTTGGCAGAGGAAAAGGGCACTAATTATGCGTTTTAAGGTTTTTAATTAATATCTTTTTAACTAATTAGAATAATGGAATAAAAATGGTCAAACGGATTCCTCGGTTCATTTCCGGTTGCTTTTTTTTTGGTATCTTTGGCGAGTTTCTTCGTCGTGCGGTTCGTGAGAAGATAGGGTCCTATAGATAGTCGCATAGATACGTTTGCTTACCTACGGATTTTAATAGTGTAGATTCTTTGTTCTTAAAAGAATAACACCTGCTCTTTTAAAACAGCTGCCTTTCTCTTGATTAAAATCGGTTTGTTATAAACGGAAGTAAAATTTTATGGCCTTTTAGGTATAAGGAATAATTTTAAAAATACACAATTAATTAGATTTTAATGACAGAAGTAATTGTAGTTATACCATACATTAAATTTTTTGTGTTTTAAAAAAGTAAAATAGTCACTAAAATTACATAGAATATCATTTAAAAATCAATAAAACTCGTTTTTAAAAAATAAAATTATATAATTCCGAAAATAAATAATAAAATAAATTGGAGAAAAAAATTAAACCAGGAAGCTGGCTGCTCGCGTGAATCGAACCTAACCGATTGTATAGTACTTCGATACGCAGACGATCATGCCACGACGACATCGCATCAGGGAGAAAATTACTTGTATATAAGCTAAGTATGAATTTCGAAGGCTATTTTCTCGGAATTGACTGGCCATTCGGCTGAATTACATTGGGGTTTGAACACTCTATAGCAGTACTACTGCTACACAAAGTCTTGTCGCCAAATGAATTTCCTTAGTCGTACCCTCCCCTTGTAAGACTGAAGCGAATTCATTGCTTAATATTACGCAACACCATTCCGACGACAGCCATAATGATGGGCTGTGAAACCACTCTAAATTACTTCACCGATATTATGGGATTGAGAAAAAACGTCTTAAAGGCGACTTCAAAACGTAGCCATTAGCAATGAGATGATGGAGATAGAAAGTGAGAGTTACATTAACGTTGCAATTTAAATCAACCCGAGGGCTAATGGAGATTTAAAACTGTGTCAAGTGACGAGGAAGACACCGGAGCTGGCATTCCTTTCTCCAAATTACCACTCCACGCCAACAGGAGGACATTGAGCCTCTACAGATTTCACGTGAATTGTCTCCCTCTACATAGTTGTCTTCAGTGGCACCAAGACTCGAACCCATGACATTCCTGCCACGAGTTCGTGACCATAAACCTTAGAAGATGATGGATATTACCACGAATAGCTTTAGAAAAGACCACCGTGCATTGATACAACTTGGCCTTATAAATGTTTGTTCCACAGTTGAGTTCGTTGTGCTGGTAGCATCTTTGTATAACTTTACCCGTAGGGTGTAGGTGGTCCCTTATTGCTTAGGATGATCAGTTAGACAAAGTCGTAACCATTGTTTGTGTCTCCAGGTTATTGTAACACAGACAACGAGAAAAAATAATCCGTCTACAGTTATGGCCTCTTTTTATACAAGCAGTAAAAACACTATCTGTAACTGTAGTTGTTATAATTCCTAAATCCTTGATTCGATTGGTCAGTTAAATGATTATATCCGTTATATTCTTATGTTATTCCAATAATTTAGCCCCTCTTTTACACATTTTGATTTATTTCCTTAAACCACACGGAAGACATGTATACAGTACAAAGATTATTACGTAACTGATTCTACAAGCTAAAAAAAATATAATTCTCAGATGATTTACAGCGCCATCTATTCATTTTACATTTGATTTATAACAGCAGTTAACATTCACTGGCGTTGAAAACATAATCATTTACGTACTTGGTACAAAGAGATTAGCATGCAATATTTCCAGATAATCGTATTACTTTAAGAAGTGCTACGTTTTTCTAGCTAAAGAGTGTACTTTAAGAGCTAAGATCTTGACCTGAGAAAAGCTTTTTCTTTCAATAGACCGTAACAGGATAATGAAATGACTTTTCAGGAAAAGATGCATGTAACATATTTTTATACTTATTTCCATTCTCCAAAAAATAAAACGTTTTCAAAGTGTTTAAATTTGTAAGCGCATTTTCCAAAACATTTGCTTTAAGGTTTCCAAATATTTAAAAGGTGTTGCATTGATCTTCTCAAAAGCTTCGAAACGTGAATTTGAAATTGTTCCTTTAAAAATTTAACGGAAGCGAAGTCACCATCATACATAATCAAAGAGTTCAAATGAACGCGAAGGTATTCGAAATTGCAGCTCATACTTATTCTATACGCACTTCATTTCTTTATATTTACTATGATACGCTTTACAAGATAAATTGGTCTTTTAGAAAATGATATAGGAAATGAACCAGAGTTGTTAGGATATACTTTCAAGCTTAACTATTTGAATACAACTTCAAACTAAATATGAAATTTAACTTTGAAATGCTTAGAGTAACTTAGAGGTATTCAAGATAGCGTTGAAAGATCGTCAAGAATATTTTCATAAAAGCAGTTTATAAATATTAAGTGAAGTAAAACTTTGTAAATAATTTGACGTAAGTTAAACATGTATTTAACATTCTTGGATAAAATTTTCTCATAAAGGACAAATTTTTTGAGAATTTCCCTTATTACCTTTTATTTCATTCTATTCGCAGGATTTCATTTTGTTCGGTCGATTATAATTATTCCAAAAATCCTGATAGTTTTTACGCTAGGAACTGAAGTAAATTGTACTTTTATTCACAATTCCTACAATTAGTTCACTTTCTCCCTATATATATTTTTAGTTATACGAGTATATATTCATATATATACTTATTCAAGTTCAAATACATTTTTTGTAGAGGATGACATTTGATTTTAATACAGTTTTTTCAAACGTTAATTCATCCATTAAATATAATTAATTAATTTAAGTTTTATATGGGAGAAAAAACTAAATTTGTTCTGAATAAAGGCAATAGATGACGGCAGTATACATTGATTAATGCAATGAAATTCGCTTTCTATTTTGCCACTTAATATTGTGATTCTGTCATATGTATACACATTATTATATTAATTGTAATTATTTATTAAAAAGTAACTAAAATAAATTTTTTCTTTTGTTGAGTCAAGTAGAAACTGACTTTAAAAAAAATTATGTTACTTGTTTTGGTATATAATTATCTTCGAAGCATTCGCGAGGAGATTAATGTTTAAAATTACATTCATTCCTTTATAGGATTATCGTCACCAATCACCATGGCTGTTACGAGAGCTTAATTTCAAAAGCAACGATATTAATTATAAGATAAATTTTTGATTAGCAATTTGCTTAGTCACAATTTATATAATCTTTCCATATTCTGTCTAAGCTATTTAAGTACACAGTATACTTCCAGAGAGCCATACAGTAATTTTACGTCTTATATATATAAACAAAGAATCTTGTAAGTTCCTCTAGTTAAGTAAAAGAAATGTTTCAGTTCTTTACACGCGTCACTTTTGTGTGAATTCTACAAACTCTGTAGTTTCATAAGTTTTGCAATTTCGAAATCTAAACTTCATATAATTCAGTTACCATTCTCCCTCCCTGAAAATCATATGTACAGGGAATTTTAAAGTTAAAGAATGTCAGCATCACAATAGCGAATGTAAATATGGATGTATTAAAAATAAAAAGTTGAACGCTTTAAAGAAAATAACGCTACAGCAACTTACAAACTCGTACATTGTATCCGAGAATTTTTTAAACGTTTTTGAAGTGGAAAAAAGGGAATCGGTTTATATACGAATCCATTAATCTCAGAAAAATGTAATTTCTGAAAAAAAAAAAAAAGAGTCATTTTTCAATTCGTACTATTAGCTCACACTCTATATATTTATTTATCTTGGTGGAATTTTCAATCGTTAATAAAATACATTTTAAAGCACTCCATTGAGGTGTAACTTTATATACATGATTATTTTGGATGACAATACAATAACGTTTTTAATTATAATTAATAAAAATTAATTGAATAAAACTAATTATTTAAAGAATTACAAATTTAGCTACGTTGGCATTATTTTTGGCGATTTAGCGACCCTTTTGGCGACTTGTGTCAAAACTTGAAAAGGTTTGCTTTTTCTCGCGTTTTAAAGCATTCAGTTGAACTGAAATTTTATATACACGATTGTTTTGGAAGACAATACGATACTTTTTAATAATAATGAATAAAAATTAATTACCACTTCATATTGTGATTCTGTCTTAGGTACATACATATTTATATTAATTGTAAATATTTAATAAAAAAGTAGCTAAAATAAAAAAAAAATTTGATCTAAGTAGGAATTGACTTAAAATTTTTTTTATATTACTTGTGTGTTTTATTCTAACATGGTTCTAATATACGCAAGGTATATCGGTCTTTTAACTTTTACGGTGTTTTTAATGGAACTTTCATTCAAGAAGGGGGGGGGGATCACTTATATCGTTCAAAGATAGTGAGAAAATCCAAGTATCCGAATAGAGTAATACCCCAAACTTAGGTGATAGGTGGGACTGAGTGATAACCGCGTAAGTCGGGGAATAATTTCGCATACAAAACACATAAAAATTATCTTTAATTGGGTCCGGAGACGAAAGAAAATAATAACTTCGAAAAAAAGTGTTTAATAAAATCATAGATAACATAACCACAACATCGCAAATCGAAGTTAAGTGTGTAACGGTAACGGTTATACATTTACGTGGAACCTTAGAGAAAGCTCTATTATCCACTCATCATAATAAGTTGAACATAGAATAAAATTTATTGAAGTTACATAAAAAAATAGATAGCAGTTCACACTGAGTGCAGCACAACAACGCTGGTGGAGGAGAGAGTGGGAAACCACTCTCCCAGTTGATTTAGTTTCTGTTTCGCTTTCATGGGAAAATGACGTCACATCTCCATGACAGCAAAGCCCGTCTTTCAACCGTCTGCTGCATCTCGACGGAACGAGGAGAGAAGGGATAAATTTCTTGAATAACAAGGATTAAGAGAATATTATTTTTAAGTCCGTTACCTCTTAAATAACTGCGTGTGGTTATTGAAAGGAAATTTTAAATAACTACTTAGAAGAAAGTAAGAAAAAGTAGAGGAGTTTAAAATAAGATCATGAGAGGTGAAGTTGCCACACGAAACGCGACCAAAAACTTGCCTGGCGTGAGGGGAGGGATAATTAAAGTGAGTGAAGTCTTGTGAAGTTAAGTGTGTATATGTCACCGGCAAAGTATGAAATCTGGCATTCTATAGAATGCCTAAAACTAGCCGGCAATGTATGAAATGATTCTTAATTCACACATTGCCTGGGCATTCTATAGAATGCCTAATGAGAAACCGGCAAAGTATGAAATACATCTCCGATTCGTTTCGAGTATTGTATGGCAAAGCACGAGACTTTTAACGCGTGCCTCAGGCTCAGAATTTGTCAGTTGCACATTGTGGTTTGTTCGGGAGTGTCAAAATACTCAATTTTACTTAAACTTGTTAAGTAAAAAATTGGGTTTTTTTTCCTGTGCTGCATGGAAATGAAGAAGCAAGTTGTAGTGTTGGAGAAGGAGTTATAGTCTATAGTTTTGGTAGGCAACCTATGGCACACGGTACAATTATCAGTGCCACTCAGCACTACTCAACAAATTTCTCAATTTTTGAATGAACTTTCTAAATATGTAATAGACCTTATTTGTGTTGTGTGTGTGTGTGTGTGTGTGTGTGTGTGACACACATCTCCAGAATTTGTGCAATCAAGGAATTATGAAAAAATTTGAAAGATAACTTCAAACCTAAATTAACAGCATTTTTTGTGAATTGTTGAATGCTACAGCTGGAGATATTTAATTGTTTGAAGAGAGAAAATTGCATATGTATTCTGCTTTTTCACTTTTAATTCTACATATCTAAGTAAAATATATTTTCTTATACGAAAAATATTCCGAGTCCACAAAGAAATAGTTTAACAACTGAATGCTCAGAATCATATCAAAGTAAAAGTCATAAATTACACTACATTTTTTGCGATATGAAAGTTTAGTGAAGCAGCAGTAGGTTCACACTAAAAATTTTATTTAACCGTAATCAGGGGAAATTCTTATACTTTACGTTGTTTATTTCTTATTTTAATAAATATGTTTCAAAAAAATAATATATGTACAATTGCGAGAGTTTTTTAAAACATTTTGTTGAAGAAATAGTTATATTTTATGCTGTTTATTTTTATATGTTAAGAAATATTTTTAATTGATGCAAAATTAATGTGTGATAAAGCTGTAAATCTATATAAATGAACTCTGTTCTTTAACTCTGCATACATTACTGCGAGAATAGAGCGAGAGAGAGAGAGAGAAGAGAATTGTATCAAAAAACCTTATCATGACCCTATTTCATAATTTGCCTAAACATCTTTAGTCATTCTATAGAATGCCTAGGCAAAGTATGAAATAATTCTTTTATTTCATACTTTGCCAAAAACGTCTGGCATTCTATACAATACCTAGGCATTCTATAGAATATCGGCATTTCATACTTACCTCAATGATTTTCTTTTTCTATCACAAATTTCCTCATAGCAGGCAAAAAAAATTGTACGCCTTGTTTTGCTGAAAAAATACACTCTTCGACAAAGTCTATATTTTCTGAAATTTGTAACAACAATTCTATATCGTATCACACACTTCTGTCACTATATTCATGTTAAAATTCTAGTTCATGTCATAAGGCTTTACTTTTTACTATGTGTCAGTTTGCTGAAGTATATGAACAACACACACACATATATTTTCCCAGGTTCGAAGAAGTAGTATAATAAACCAAAAAACAAGTAATATAAAAAAAAATGTTTTTAAGCCAATTCCTACTTAGATCAACAAAGCAAATTTTATTTTAGCTACTTTTTATTAAATAGTTACAATTAATATAAATATGTATATACATATGATAGAATCACAACATTAAGTGGTAATTAATTTTTATTCGTTATTATTAAAGTAACGTATTGCAATCCAAAACAATCGTGTTTATAAAATTTCAGTTCAACTGAAAGCTTTAAAACGTGAGAAAAAAAAACCTTTTCAAGTTTTGACACAAGTCGCCAAAAGGGTCGCTAAGTCACCAAAAATGATGCCAACGTGACTGTATTTGTAATTCTTTAAATAATTAGTTTTAATGAATAAATTTTTATTGATTATAATTAAATCATTATATTGCCATCAAAAATAATCATGTGTATAAAATTTCAGCTCAGTGGAGTGCTTTAAAATGTATTTTATTAACAATTGAAAATTCCACTAAGATAAATAAATAAATAGAGTGTGAGCTAATAGTAGGAATTGGAAAAAAAAGACATTGTCTGGAAGAGTTTTACTTTTCCCATTTATTTCAAAGAAAATTGTTGCAGGAAGTCACAGAGGGTTGTTTGAAACTCACGAAAAGTAAGTTAAAGCAATGCTTCTTAAACTTTCAATGTTTGCGACCCAATATTCAATCAAATTTTCATCGCGCCCCACCCTCCATACAAATAACAATGTATTGAATTCAATAATACTATGCTTTGACACTAGAGTTACGATACGACTTTGACCTTTTAAGTGTCACCGACGTAGATAAACGTCTGACTCAGCCAAAGCGTTAATTGCCCCGGACATACCTATACGTCTTTCTGAAGTACAATCTTTTCTGAGCGCTGCTATACATAAAATTTTTCCGAAGGCTTTCGAATGCAATAAAAGGAGCTTGACAGTATGGGCGAAGAATTTACTCATTTCAGAGGATTTGCCTGTATTTATTCCTGTGTTCTCCCCTCCCCATACATCACACACGCATGCCTACGTGGAAAACGGTGGGATTGGGGAGCATAAGGTGTAACTTTTAATCGGCACTTAAGGGATTAATTATCAAGATAAGTGTTAATTTGTGCACATAATTTTATGTATGACAAGCCCATGAGTCGCTGATAATTATTAAACTTGTTCTTAACTTAGCATTGTTATATTAATTATAA
Organism: Trichonephila clavipes; assembly: GCA_019973935.1. Classification (NCBI taxonomy): domain Eukaryota; kingdom Metazoa; phylum Arthropoda; class Arachnida; order Araneae; family Nephilidae; genus Trichonephila; species Trichonephila clavipes. The sequence goes on along the minus strand of BMAU01001233.1, from coordinate 1,407,541 downwards.
AATACGTCGTGCAGCACTGATACATTTATAAGTGTATTACATCAGTGTAAATATGTATTTTATATTTTTTTATGTCACTATGTGTTTCGTTTGCTTACTTTCAGTGAATTCATAACTTTTTGAATAGTCTTTTGTTTTCGACTTTTCTATATGCTCTCTTTCCCTTCGTGGAGTTATCACGCCCCTCTTGGGGGTGCACCCTACAGTTGGAGAAACACTGCGTTAGGGTATTAGTTTCGATGCTTAAGAAACGATAATTGGTTGACAATGGCGTACACAATGAAGAGGTTTTTGATTCAAACACCTCCCATAGACCAACATATTTTTAATTTTTAGCATAAAGATTACGTTTAGGTGTTTTCATCGATGTTTTTTAAATGCAACCCCTGCTGTTAAAATAGAATTAGTGCGTCACTAGCCCTGTTCAACCAAAAATGTTCGAAAATGAGGAATTGGAAGAATTACTCGACCAAGATTCATGTCAAATACAAGATAAACTTGCTGAATGACTGCCTGTTGATCACACAACAGCTTCCTAATGTGCACATGCATTCGGTATGATTCAGACTCAAAGAAATTATGTGTCACAACATTCGAAGACGAGGTATTTTGAATGTGAGGATTTAAACAATTACTTCAGCGTAAAAAAAAAAAAAATTTTTTGCATTGAAATGCAATGAAAATGGATATATGCTACGACAATCCTCAAAGTAAAAGATCGGGGAGTTTCCCTTGCCAGACATCAACAGCGACAGCAAGATCCAATATGCTCTGTATATGTCGTGAGACCAATTTGGTGTTGTGTAACATAAACTGTTTTAACTGAATAAAACTTTCATTGGTGAACGCTACAAAAACCACTGAGGTGATTGAGTATGCATTGGCTGGAAAACGTCTGTGATTCGAGCAAAAGCACAATACAGTAATATTTGCATCGTTTTACCACCGGTGATGAAAAATGGATGTACTACGACAATCCTCAGCCTAGAAAATCGTGGAGTTTTCCTTGCCAGGCATCAACAGCGACAGCAAGGTCGAATATTCATGATTCGAACATGACATTGTTTCAACATGACAACACTCGACCCCATATTTCTCGTATAGTCATAGAATACTTAGAAACAAAAAAAATTGGATGTTTTACCCCATCCACCGTATTCATCGGATATTGCTCCATCAGATTACTACTCATCCTGATCCACGGAATGTGGTAAAGCTGAAAAGCGTTTCCAGTTTTAAAAATATACAAATAAATTGGATCAACCGATTTACAGCATCAATAGATTAGCAGTTCTTTCGAAGCGGAATTAGTATGCTACCAGATAAAGGAGAAGTAGTGGTAGTATGGACAGTACTTTGAAAAATAGAAGTACGCTATTTTTCCCAAGAAAGTTGTAAAAAAATTTACAAATATAATTACCTCAAAATTAATTCACCCTCCTGCCTAGCATAAATAAATCCTATTTTAAATATTCTTCTAAAATTAAAATAATACATTTAAGGATTTTGTAGTAATTTAAAAGAAACAGTTGTTTGCTTTCAAGAAGCAAAAAATAAACTGTTTCCTAGGCCTGTCATGTTGGTGTGGTCTTCATCTAACAACTTTGGGCTGGAGCTTTGAAGCTTCCGTAACGCGTCTAACATAAAAACAAGTTAATTTTCTCATAAATAAATAAATATAAAAATAGATGGCATCCATTTTATCATGATCCAATATTTATTGTAGAACAATTACTTACATAACCAAAACCTTCACGTATATGTCTAAAAATTCTCTTTCGTTTTCGAACAGGTCAAATCTTTATTTTATAGCAGCCGGGAGAAACAGATACATGTTTATTTCATATCTAAAAGTCCAGTACATTATCTTACTGCATGACCAGAATATCAATAGTGCCAAGATAATGGTTTTGAAGCAAAACAGTTAATAAATGTGGCGTTTCGTCTAAAAAGCAGCCATTTCCATTTATTCAGAACTCACGGAGTAAGTTCGTAATATTCTATTTACTTACCAGTGACCGTCATTCTGAGTTCGTGAACGTAATGATAATCTTATAAACTATTTACATTTATCCACAAACCTAGACTTATTCATCGATTTAAATCCAATAAAAATACAATCAAAAGAACAAAAATGAAGGAAATTTGTGCAGAATTACATTGAAATTTACGTTAAATTAGTAGAATTCCTTTTGAATATTAACTTTTTCCTTTCTACGAATTACAGTTACAGAAACATTCAAACATTATAGCAAAATAAATTTATGAAAACTTTAATTTCATCACAAATTATTTTTATAAAAACATTATTAGAACTAAGAAAAGTATAGAACAGGGGTTGATAACCTCGTGGCTATGGTGTGCTAAGCCAATTTATCGATATGATTGAGGATGCCGCGCAAATAGAAAAATATCTGAAGCAATTTGATTCCCTTTGCGATGCATGCAGAGTTAGATTAAGAATACAGATTTAGAGTTTTATTTTTTATTAATTATATGCCTCATTTAAAAATATTTACTAGCAAAAACAACACAAAAGTTGTAAATATTCCTTCAAATACAGAAAACAATACACAGAATACAAATACAGAAACAATATACAGAAAACCAGCTACGCAGGTTATAAAGGGTGTGAAATGAAGGAGAGGTGGTATTACATGTTTCGTAGAAAGGAGGTGACTTTGAAATGACCCCGGCATAGCTGTAACGCGAGACAATTTTGTTTATATCTCACCCTCCACCCATGCAAACGCCACACAAAAACCTCTAATGTGTGTGTGTGTGTGTGTGTGTGTGTGTGTGTGTGTGTGTGTGTGTGTGTGTGTGTGTGTGTGTGTGTGTGTGTGTGTGTGTGTGTGTGTGTGTGTGTGTGTGTGTGTGTGTGTGTGTGTGTGTGTGTGTGTGTGTGTGTGTGTGTGTGTGTGTGTGTGTGTGTGTGTGTGTGTGTGTGTGTGTGTGTGTGTGTGTCACTCGGTTTTTAATTTCAGTGACGATTACATTGCAGTATGAATAAAAATAAATAAGTTTGGTTCCCGTTTTTCTTTTCCACTATTTTAGAAGAATTTTTTTACGAGCCCAATGGTAAAGAGCTCTGGGGGGAAAGCAAACTGCTATTTCACTTAAAATGAAGACGGAGCTTCTTAAAGATGCAAATAAAAAAAGGCAGGATTTGAAATCTTTGTATTAAATTTCATGAAGTTGCAGTGAAGGTCTTTGTTTCATTGATTTTTATATTACATATGTATAAATACATACTTAACTAAACAAAACTCCATGACGTTACAACACATAAGGACTGTGACGGGTCTTTACTCGACCTTCACCAACTAATCCTCTTGGGGAATCTTTGGGCTAGCATTCGCGTTTAATTCACAGCCATCCCTCTCAAGAAGAAACCCTGATATGCAAATCAGTTAGAATATATAAAGTTAGAGTTTGGTAACTGTAGGACAGAAGGAGCGGAGCATCTGAATGCAGCGTTACTAAGGTGAGATTTAGGTTTTACGCAACTTCACTTAAGGTATCCGACTACGTTCGGGACCGTGATTTTGCAAAAGCGTATAAATGGATAATATTTGATATTTAGAGTCACTTAGATAAGATAATGTATATAAAACTGTTTTAAGAATAGAGTATTACAATAACAAATTATTTAAGTAGAATAGTTTGACAAAAAATTAACCTAGAATGACCCATTTTCAAAATATTCTCCTTTTGTGAAAAATGCTTCTATTATAATAATATTTCGCCTGTATGTAGCTCAGACCTCTGTACAGAGGCTCAACTAGAATTTTTGAAATATATAGCTTAGAAGTGGGTTTATCCATGTTTTACGACGACAACAGAAGGGAGAGCAATTTTATAAGAAAAAAACGCCGATAATTATTTCAATGGATTGTAACTCTGAAAATAATGTGAATTTTTAAACAATCATAGTTGAGCCTCTGTACAGAGATCTGAGCTATATACAGGCAAAATATTATTACAATAGAAGCATTTTTCACAAAAGGAGAACATTTTGAAAAAAGGTTATTCTAAGTTAATTTTTTGCCGAAATATTGTATTTAAATAAATTTTTTTGTCACAATGTCCTTAAAACAATTTTATACATGTATTCTAATCTAAGAGACACTAAATATCATGAAAATTATCCATTTATGTGCCTTTTTAAAATCACGGTTCCGAAAGTAGTCGGATACCTGAAGAACGGTGTTTTGCTACTATACTAAATTGGTGGATTGGGAATTGATAGGTAAGGATAGATTAAGGTTAAATTGATCTGATTGCGTACGATTATTCACTTAGGGTTGTTGCTTTCTTTATATCACTCCTAGGGTTTCCTTTTTGTGATTTACTTTATGGTCGATTAGTGTAATTGAATAATAATAATAAATGAGATTTATCATGAAAGTTTCTGGTCATGCATTGGATAATGAAGAAGCGACTTCAGGGGGAAGTCGCTTACAGGGCTAAGGCCTACTGTGCCCATCTCAGTGTCCGTAACCATTGGGAGCAGAGGTGCATTAGCAGATGTTCGGATCAGGTGGTCAATCTGAAGCGAAAAACCCCCAGTGTTTAGTTCGCAGCAAGCTTGGTACTTATTTATCGACCCACTAAAGGGATGAAAGGCTGAGTCAAACTTGGCCAGTCCGAGGGCTGCATATATGCGTATCCATGTAAATAAAATGTTCTCTAATAAACTTTATTTCTGCTGAAAAGTTTTTTTTTTCGATATTTTTTTAACGCGGAATTCTTTTAACACGAAAAATGCTTCTGTCTCCTCAGTTTCGTGTGAAAAGATTTTCACTGCATATATATTATGTGTTATACATATATTTATTAAAGGAACCAAGATGTTTTTAATCTTCTGAAAATCGATTTTTCAATTTTTATTTTAATTCAGGTTTAAAGCTTAATACCCAAGTAATTGCAGTTTTAAAATGTAAACAACAGCTATTTCGGTTACAACAAATGCCTTGTATCTTGAGAAAAGTACGTCTACAAACATTCCCTCATAGAATCAGTTCTTGTCAAGATTAAAAACATAAAATTACAAACATATACATAATTTTTAAAACATGTAATTAGAGACTTAACTGTAAAAGAACTTTTACTTAAATGTTTGCATGATCGTTCCCAGAACCCAAATGAAAGCTTCAATAAAATTTCATGGAATCAAATTCCAAAAAACACATTTGTAAGCAAAAAAAATTTGCAACTTGGTGTAATGAACGCAGTGATATGCTTTAATAAAGGTACACATGCAAGAAGAAAAGTATTACGAGAACTAAAAATAAATCCTGGGATTAACACTTGTTTAAGGCCTTCGAAAAATTAACAAAGTTAGAATTTGTGAAGCCGAGATGACAATTCAAAATGCCAGCAAAGTGGCTAAGACTATTGAGAGACAAAATAGAAGAGGATGTTTTAGAAGTGTTCATGCAATTTAAATACAAATCTAGAATGTTTTAAATGTCATTTGGGGCATTTTACATATTTAGATTTTTTTTTCGTATTACTCAAAATGTGTCTTTCTGGGTTTTTGGTACATCCGTAGAAAAATCTATTATATTTTAGGAAAACATGATTTGAGCTTTTGCATAGTAATAATGCATTAAATGCTACTAGTTTAATTCCTGAAATGTTAGTTTTTTTTTTTTTATTGTCAATTTTCTAAAAAAAATTACCGTTTTTATCTAAATTCCCAAAAGTCAAGATTCAATTTTTTATATAAAAAATTCTAAGCAATGAAATATAAAAGGAACTTGAGCATTTAAATAAAGATACAGTTCTGTAAATAAAACAGCATGTTTTGTGGTTTTATACGCTATAAAACGAAAAATGCAGGTACCTAATCAACACCATGTATAAGAAAGCACCTTTTGAGTGTACTTTTTCAAATTCTTATATTTCTAAAAATATTTCACACATTTAAAAATGTTATGTTATAGTATATTAAGAAAAATTATTTAGATTGCATAACATGATTTTTTTTATTTTTTGGTTTTTTTGTTTTTGAATATAATGCTCTTTCGAAAATCGAAATTTTGCTTGTTTTGCGTTATCGAGAACATCTCGGTTTCCTTAAAATAAAAAATAAACAACATGAAATATAAGTATTCATTCAATACAGTTAAATTAAAAAACAGTCGAACTTGTATATAACGAACCTCTATAGTGCGAATTTTTCTATAAAGTGAACTTTTTCATGGAGCCTTGAACATTTCACGATTTTCTTCGTAAAATAACCTATCTATAGCAAAGTGAAATATAGTTATAGTCTCTATAGTTTTTCTTTTGTGAATCAATTTTTTTCTCTCCCTATTTTTAAAGTATTTCCGAAAAAAAAATTCAAGTTATTCTCTCTTTAACACATTTTATGGTGATCAGAAATCTTGAGCTGGTTTTATTAGATACTAACTCGCCGAGAACAATAGAGTTCTGGACATTTCATCCAAGAAGTACAACCTTTAACTCCCTTTGCCCAGTTCACTAGAAAAATCTTCAATATCCTCTTTCCCCCTCAGTGGAGTTGTCCCGTGTTTCCATGTTCTTATTTTAAAATAATGTATGTTTAATATTATTGTATTCTTTAAATTATATATAATGTCCTTAAAATACATTAATTTTAGTATAAATTTATTTCCTTAATATTCGAAATACAGTGAATTCTCCGACATTCTTTTTTCTTGTTTTCTTTGCAGTTTTCTTTCTTTCTATTTTGACAGATAGGATATATAAAATAAACATAAATTAATTTTTAAAAAGGTGTGATTAATTAATTTTTTAATATATAGTGTAAATGAATTTAAAATTTGTTTTAACTGAGTTATAAAGTATATTGAAAGATGGACCTCTACATAACGAATTTTCCATATAGCGAACTTTTTTCCGAAATTTAGCGACTTCATTACATAGAGGTCTGAATGCATATATTTTAATGATAACCTGGTCTCTGCATCGCTGTACTTCATATCACATTATCAGAGGTATAAATTTGACCCCACACACACACTTCTATCCAGAGACCAGCTATATTTCTCATACGACTCAAAATATTTTTCATGTGAGAAAAGACTTGTTCACATAGATATGTAAAGCTAAAAGCGGTCAGCAGAGGGCATGTAATACTCGAAATGAATAGGAGATGTATTTCATACTTTGCCGGTTTCTCATTAGGCATTCTATAAAATGCCCAGGCAATGTGTGAAATAAGAATCATTGCATACATTACCGACTAATTTTAGGCATTCTATAGAATGCCGAATTTCATACTTTGCCGGTAACATATACACACACTTAACTTCACAAGACTTCACTCACTTTAATTATCCCTCCCCCCACGCCAGGCAAGTTTTTGGTCGCGTTTCGTGTGGCAACTTCACCTCTCATGATCTTATTTTAAACTCCTCTACCTTTTCTTACTTTCTTCTAAGTGGTTATTTAAAATTTCCTTTCAATAACCACACGCAGTTATTTAAGAGGTAACGGACTTAAAAATAATATTCTCGTAATCCTTGTTATTCAAGAAATTTATCCCTTCTCTCCTCGTTCCGTCGAGATGCGGCAGACGGTTGAAAGACGAGATGTGACGTCATTTTCCTATGAAAGCAAAACAGAAACTAAGTCCACTGGGAGAGTGGTTTCCCACTCTCTCCTCCACCAGCGTTGTTGTGCTGCATTCAGTGTGAACTGCTATCTATTTTTTTATGTAACTTCAATAAATTATTCTCTGTTCAACTTATTATGATGAGTGGATAATAGAGCTTTCTCTAAGGTTCAACGTAAATGTATAACCGTTACCGTGACACACTTAACTTCGATTTGCGATGTTGTGGTTATGTTATCTAAGATTTTATTAAAGTGGTCACGGAAAAAGTGGTAGCCGGAAGTGGTCACGCGGGACACATAGATTACGAAATCGTTAATTCTGGCAAAACTGTTTGTTTGTTACCAAAGAAAAATTGAGAAGTCCTTGAAAGTAGGTAAGTATATTTTCTCATAGTTAAATTATTCACTGGAATTACGATATTTATTGTGTACTATAAAAATAATTATAAAAAAAGGATTGTGGGGTGACTCAATAACCCCGCTGGACCATTAGTATCGAGTGCGCGCCTGCTCCAGGGTTAAAACATGTTGAAGTCTTTTCGCTTTAAATATTAAAAATAATACAATTATTCTTCATCTGAATTTTATATTATTGTTCATTATTCAACATCAATTCTAAATGATAGTTCTGTAAGGCTTAAAATTATAGTTCGCTTTAAACTAATTATACTTTGAACAATCATTTAAAAAAATCATTTTACATTTTTGTAAACATTGTCGCGCACTTGGCTTTACGCTCCTTACAAAATTTAGTGATTATTTCAATAATGTTTTATTTTCTTATAAATGAACTCGTGCAAGCGGGTACTTCAGCCGGTATACTTTTAATGTAAGTGCTCCATAGTAGTTTATAACTAATTCATTATTACTAAATTAAGAACAAGTTTAATAAATATTAATGACTTCCATGGGCTTGTCTTGGAAAGCAAAGTTTTTATAAGGAATGCTTATGATTAGAAATTGACCCTCTGAGTTCTTTTCTATATTTAGCGCAGATATCTATGTTTTGTCTTCTAAGCAGCCACCGCATTTTGCAATACGTTCAATTTAAAAATTAGAGAAAGGAAAAATAACACACATAATAATTATCCTATTATTTTATTTATTTATTTTGCTTAAAAGTCTTCTTCAAAATTTAATACTTATGTTACTAATTTGTATGGTTTATAATTAAGATCGCCTATTGTAGCTTTAGCATCAAAGTTCATTATTATTGCATTCAGTACATTATTAATGTATAAGGGGGGCGCGATAAAAACTGAGATCGAAAAAGGGGGCGCCAGTATTGAAAGTTTGAGAAGCACTGACCTCTAGCCATAAACAAACCATCTGCACTGCACTGGGATGACGAACCTCGATTGGAATGAGAGAAGTAAAAAGGGACCGTCCCACCCCAGATAAGAAGAGACCCGCGTAACTCTTTCATGCTTCGTGATACATATATTGTATCACTAATTCTTATCCATTTATAGCGTGGTGGCACATAAAACGTACCACTTATTTGAATGTCTCAGAAATGGAGGCTAGATGGTACATTCTCTGAACCACCACAGAGGTAAGTTCCTAGCAGTTACTCAAGTTTGCAACAGGTGTCAGAAGCTCATTGTATGTAATGGGTTTATGCAGTAGTTCATTCTTTGATCAGATGTGCAGCTGCTCAGTGTGTGTGTGGTATTTCTTAGAAATGTCTAGGTTGTGTATTTTTAAGTGTCAAGAAAGTGATTCTTGTGTGATATTTGTTACAAATCAGGTAAGTACATATATTATTTAACTAAATAAGTCAATATTACAATAATTAGTACCTGACATATGATTTGTTAGTATGAAAATATGAGAGTCCAAAAAATATACAAACATGCTATTGAACGCCACCTTCTTTACAAATACAAAATGCATTCCGCTTATTAATATCCTACTATTAGCTCACACTCTCTATATATTTATCTTGGTGGAATTTTCAATCATTAATAAAATACATTTTAAAGAGCTCAGTTGAGCTGAAATTTTATATACAAGAAAATTTCGGATGACAATACAGTAATCTAATATATATTATAAATGTGAAAGTTTGTGAGTATCTTTGTGGGTCTCTTTCACGCAAAAACAACTGAATGGATTTTAATGAAACTTTACAGTAATATAGCTTATATATCAGAATAACACATAGGCAAAAATTTATAAAGATATTGTGAGAAGTTTTCAAAACATAACGACAATTGTCAAGAAAGTAGGAAAAAATTCTGCAATTTACAAAAAAGCCCGTGACAGCATTCATCTATCTTTTTTTTATCCCTTCTATTTTGTCTACGCCATTCCTCAGTGCGCTTTCGCTTTTCATTGATTCCCTTCATCAGTGTCGTCACTATTTTTATTTCATAATAAAAGGGAGAGGTGGTGGCAAGATTTTAACATAAAATAAATACAACAAAAAGTAATATTAATCTATTACACTTCCTGATATAAATTATTTACACTATTTTAAGCGTTCATTACATAAAATTTGTAACTATGACAGTGGAAGGAAAACTATGAAATCAAAAAAAAATATCAAAATGTTTTTATCATTTAGTTTTTTTTTTTCTTTTTGAATGTTTTTTTTTCAGTACATATAAATATATATCTACGCTTCCCCCATACTGTTTTTTTATAACTTATATATATATATATATATATATATATATATATATATATATATATATATATATATATATATATATATGTGTGTGTGTGTTTTTAAAAGTATTTCTATTAATTCTCATTACTAAATTAACTATTTGTTAATTAAAAAGTACATTGTCTATTATTTTGGATAAAAAAACATTTCAGAGACATTTTTAAGCTAACTAAATAATCGTTTTCTTTTTATTGCTTCACATTAATAATTTTTTAACTAATGCAATATAGTTTTTTAAAAATGATAGATCGAAATTTGAAGCTATATTTTATCTGTGAAAGAGAGGGGAAGAGGAAACGGTAATTTTACACTAAAAAAATTAAAGTGCATTTCTCCCCTACACGGCGGGTCTTACAAAGCTCTAATAAAGCTCGAGCTACGAAAGTAGCTAGTTATTTGCCAACTTGACTCTATCGTTATCCTTTTTGCTATGTTTTTCATTGAATCGACATTATAATTTAAGAAACGGCGTTGCTTGCGAATATTACAATTTTAAAATAAAATAAATACAACAGAAAGTAATATTAATGTATTACACTTTCAGATATAAATTATTAACACTCTTTAAGCGTTCATTACGCAAAACTTTTAACAATGCGTTACTTTTGCTGAGCAGAGATCAGCTTAGGGAGGTATTTTGAAAAATCGACCCTCAAGAGTGTTACGAGGAATTATAAATAAAAAAAAGTCTTTTTTATCAGCTATTAGATCTACATACTTAAAATTTAACAAAGGTGTTTTTTTTTCTTTCTTTTTTTGATTAGCTAAGATATGCAAAAAGCTTTTTTTGTTTAACTTGCAATTCACATAAAATTAACTCATTAAAAACTTCTTTTTTCTTCAATGTGTTTTGTTTAATTTTTAAGTTCACCCGTGCGAAGAACGGGTATACCAGCTAGTTTATTTATAATTAATAAAAATTAATTGATTAAAACTAATTATTTAAAGAATTACAAATACAGCCAAATTGGAATCATTTTTGGCGACTTAGCGACCCTTTTGGCCACTTGTGTCAAAATTTGAAAAGGTTTTTTCTCGCATTTTAAAGCGCTCATTTGGGCTGAAATTTTCTATACACTATTGTTTTGGGTAAAAAGTACGATTATTTAAATATAATTAATTAAAATTAATTGACTGAAACTAATTATTTAAAGAATTACAGATAAAGCCATGCCGTTTTCATTTTTAGCGACTTGGGTCAAAACTTTAAAAGATTTTTTTCTCACGTTTCAGTTGAACTGAAATTTTATGGACACAATTGTTTTGGATGACGATACGATATTTTAATGATAATTAATAAAAAATAATTGCCACTTAATGTTGACATTCTGTCATATGTATATAAGTATTTATATTAATTGTAACTATTTAATAAAAAGTAGCTAAAATAAAAATTTTCTTTGTTGATCTAAGTAGGTATTGACTTAAATTTTTTTTACTACTTTTTTTTGCAATAATGAACGTGTTTATTGTGTCAGGTAGATTTCTTGTAAGTTACGTTTTTTAAAAATAATAATAATATTTATTAAATAACAGTACATACAAAATTATACAAGTCCTGAATGAGTAACTATATATATATATATAGCTCGTCTTCAGGAAAAAATAAATACAACTGATGAATCTGTTATATTTGTTGACTAAGTAAAAACTAGTTAAGATAAAATAATGTATAGAATAGAGAATATTCAAAATTTTAAAATAACATTAAGTAAATTAGGAGTAAACTAAAATTAAGCTTACAACATTAGATTAAAAAAAACTGAAAATGTTTTAATATATAGGATGAATAACAGTATAAGATGAAGAAATGTATTTATTTTCCAACTATAAAGGAAATGGATGCATTGTGTCTGCAAAGTTCGATTGTTCCTAGGTAAGAAAAAAAACGTGTTTCCAGAACTATCATATGCTTAAAGCGTGGTAGCACAAAATATGTACACCTACTTTTTTAAAATTTTGGATAACTTTTATTTATATAAAAAAGAGTGTGTGTGCTTATGACCACACGCTGGAAGTGATAACTTCAAATTTTGTAATGTTATTTCGGGGATTAGTTAGGTAAATAAAAAACAAGGGAATGTTAGTATTGTCATATATAATTATTTATTCATATGTTTGTACTCATAAAGTAATATTTTTTTGCGAAATATACGGCAATATTTGTGAATTAATTGTATTCTAAGAAGGAAACAATAGGTTTATGGTAGCTGAGAAATAGGTTATAAATACTTTAGATTCACAATTATTTCAGTATCTAAAAAAAACTCCGTCAAGCGATGTTCCGTACTTTGTCGTGCTTTCATTTGAATTATTTGACATAATTAAATTGAATTTTGATTTTTTAAAAAATCTACTAAAGGCTTTGATTTGTCCTTTGAAAAATCTACATTAAGACCCCAACTTAAAATAACAGGCAATTTGTTCAGAAAAGTTGATCCGACTTCAGTGTAGGCAACTACATTTTTGTGAATGAATTCGATAATTGGACGTTGATTTGGTGAAATTTAAATAGTAACCATTAGAACTATTTGTCCATTTTCTGGTCTACATTTTGCTGCATAAATTTCTCCGATACATGACTCATTAAAACCAAATGATTCAATAGTATTGTTACGAGAAATATTGTTACCATTCATTAGTATTGTTACCAATGTTATGAACGTTACAAACCCGGGCGTAACAATGTTTGGCTTTTTAAAAGGCATCATTCAAGTTCACTCTCCAGCAAAACGCGCTTAAAAAAGCTATCACTTCAAAAGTCTTTAATATTATTAGACTTATTATTGAGCTTCTTCTCAGTGGTTATATTTGTGTGAAGTTTACCTAAAATATTAGTAATTATTCCCCACTAGTGCATTCTTTTTGTCAAAAATTCAGCGCATGAAAGATGTAAATCATCGGGTAGGAAAAATGCGTTTGGGCTCTCTCTCTGCTCCTGTCTCCAAATTTTCTGTACAATTAAAACATTCGGCATATTGAATACCATTTTTCTAATTGTAAATATTGTAATTAAGAACTGCAAACGTACTAAATAATTTAATTCAATTCCTTAAGTCTCCCGCTACTTATCCATTTTCCCAATACGATACACCGCCAAAAACGGATGGAAAAGCACGCCAACAGATTAAGTTAGGTTTAGATTAGAGAGGTTTAGCACTTTTTTTACAAATAAAAAGTGAAACATATCCAGAAAAAATGAAAAAGAGCATTGAAATGCCGTGTTAAAATCACACCGTGCACGTATTCCAAACACATTTTTTCTTTTATTCTGAAAAATAAGTCAGTTGAAATCGATTCTTAAACAATCATATAAAACATTGCTCGTTGTGAATATTTAATTAACTGTTGAATGGATGGCAACACAACATTTTGGGCACGCCAGCTATCAAAATGGTTTGCATCACACAGAAATTGAACTCTAAAATAAAAATTTCACCTGTAGAATTATCACACACATCTTGAAGAAGAATATGCAAATTACAGGAAACCACCAGATGGCACGGATAGTACGTCACAATGACGAGAGTGTAAGAGAGGGGTATATAAGGAATGGTGGCAAAGAAGTAAAATTGTTCACAAGCGCTTTAAAAGCCTTTCAGTGCAATAACCGCATAGTTATGACACAAAGGAAGAATTTGGATGATTTTTAAGTGGTAGAATTATTGGACGATTGGAATATATGAACGTACCCAGCTGGAAGTATCCGAGGAACTTGGAATAGCCCAGAGTGTCATCTCTAGGCTTTGGCAACGATTGCAAGATGATGGTAATGTGAGTAGATGTTATAGCACAGGTCACCCCCGAGTTACAACGCCGAATGAGGACAGGTATTTGACAGTTACTGCCAAAAGAAACAAACGGAGCTTAGCATCAGACCTGTCTCGTCAGCTCTCTTCAGCTACCGGTACGATAGTTTCAAGGCAGACAGTGTATAGACGCTTAGGGCACATTGGTCTATATGCTCGTAGGCCTGTCAGATGTGTTCCACTTACCGCAACTCACTTTCGCCTGCGATCAACCTGGAGTTAGAGAGCATGCATTGTGGACACCCCAACAGTGGTCTTGTGTGATATTTTCTGACGAGTCCAGGTTTAGTTCGCAGTCTGATTCTCACCGGATTTTAATATGGAGAGCGCCAGGTACCCGTTACCACCAAGAGAACACCATTGAACGACACCGTTACGGTGGTGCAAGATGGCTCTTTTGGGGAGGAATTATTCTTTGTTCCAGAACTGACCTGCATGTTCAGAGTGTAACGATGACAGGCCGCATCTATCGGGATGTCATTCTGGAACAACATGTACGTTTGTTTCGGGGTGCCATGGGTTCTGAATTTCTGTTTATGGATGACAACGTCCGTCCTCACCGTGCAAACATTGTACACGAATGTCTTCAATCGGAGGATATCACCCGTATGGATAGGCCAGCATACTCACCGGACTTGAATCCAATAGAGCATGTGTGGGATATGCTTGGCCGACGAATTGCAGCCCGTCAACCCCCTCCCCCCTGTCTACCGGAACTTCGGAGAGCATTGCTTGATGAGTGGTGTAATATTCCCCAAGATCAGATTGATAATTTGATACTCAGCATGCCTAGGCGTTGTAAAGCCTGTATTCCCTCGTCCGGGAGACGTACTCCGTATTAACCATCCTACTAACCATGTTGTACTGTTTTTTTGTAAATAGGTTCTTTTTTGAAATTTGCTCCAGGGAGTAAAAATCGCAATTTTTATTAATTATGGCAAACATATAGCATCTTTTTTGCTCTTTACCTTTTTTTAAATAAATAGACTTTACATATAAGTCAAATTTATTTTCCTTCTGTCTCTTTCTTTGCCTGAACTTCATTATCCTTAATTTATGGACATGATTGTATTTCAAAATAGCAAAGTTCACTATAAAGTGTTACAAACAAACGCGAGTGATCGGTCGCGGTGCAGCGGGGAGCACGCTCGTTTGTTATTGCCTTGCTTAACCGAGTAGTATACCGATATCAAATTAGTTACGGAAATATTGTAAATGCATAATTGAATAATTAATTCTTGCTTACAGATGTTTCGTATTCCGTGGCACACACAAGGGGGGTCCTGGGTGTCCGGACCTTCTCCCCCCAAAGCCCTTGATTTTTTTTCCGATTGATTATAATTCTAAGTATATAGTACGTAAAATTTAAATAATTATTTGTTATTAATGATTAATTTTATTAATTAATGCTAATTTTTTTTTCAATAATTAGTTTTTCACCGTATTTTGTTCCCGAAAACCGACAAAATCAAAAGGAGCATGATACAGGAATGGTGAACTTTCGACCCCGGAGCCCCCTTGAAAAATTCCTGTGTGCGCCACTGTGCGTATTACATTAATCAACACGTAATTTATAAAAAAAATCTATTACTTAAAATAAAATTCGGTATTTACATACTATACAGTTGTCAAATTTCGCCAAACGAAAAGACATCGTTAATTCAAAAAAGTGTCACCAAATGCTGTTATTGTTATTATTATTGTGTTCGAACGTGTGCGGGAACAATTTCCACTATTAGTTGTACATTGCGGTATTTGTCGATTCATTATTAAACTGGTTATTAATGTTTTAACAATAGTGAGTTTTACGCAAATTAAAAAGATGACTTATCTGAATACATCCATCGAAATTTTTAACATACACACTGGTGCTCCAAATTAAAGGAATGTGCAGATTTTGAGGTGCAAATAAAAATATATACTGAATTTTCTTAAATTAAATTCTTAAATCTCTCGAAAGATAGATTAGACAAACAACAAGAGATAATTAGATAATTTCATGATGTAAATCAGTTACGGATGTATTTAAGATGAATTCATTAGACTACAAGACATATTTGCCAATTTGAGGCGATAAAATTACTATATGATAATAATAGACTGGACACCAAATGTGAATTTGGCACGATTTCAAAATCACGCCAAAAATGAGAAGTGATTCGATAGCAAATTAATTTCTTTAAACACATGAACATCGCAGCTTATATTTTGTGCACCTCAATTATTCAAAATTTCTCATTAATATTTGAAAACGTATACTTTTTGGTTAGCCGAGCATAATTATCTCCAAGTGAATACTTTTGGCACCGACAAACAAAACATGCAGAAATGAAATCTACTAACTATTATTTGTTACTGATTTTAATGATTTACTACCACAAATTACACGAATAACGACGAGAAATGGTTGCAGTTAATGTTTTTTTCAGATTATTAGAAGCATTTAGCGATTTAACGCTGGAGAAGGGTGGGAGGAGAAAAGAAACCACATTGCGCCAATACCTAACGTTGTTCTGTAGTGCACTTTTATTCAATTCCTACTATTAGCTCACACTCTCTAAATATTTATTTATTTATTTATCTTGGTGGAATTTTCAATCGTTAACAAAATATATTTTGAAGCGCTCAATTGAGCTGAAATTTTATATACGCAATTGTTTTGGATAACAATACGATACTTTAATGATAATTAATAAAAATTCATTACCACTTAATGTTGTGATTTTGTCATATGTATATACCTATTTATATTCATTGTAACTATTTTAAAAAAAAGTAGCTAAAATAAATTTTTCTTTGTTGATCTAAGTAGGAATTGACTTAATTTTTTTTTTTGTTTTTTTTTTTGCTTATATTACTTGTCTATTTCTCTTATGAAGACAATAACTGGTGATGAATAAAGGAGTGGATTAAAATAGGATCCAATCAAATTGAATTCACCAATTTGTCGAATAAACAAGGGCTGTAGTTAAAAATGGAATCCAACCCGAAATAATTAATAACAAACCAATTAAATAAATATTTATTTTTAATTATTATCTTCAAACTCAATGTAAATACTCTTCGTAAATGATTAGTTTCATGGATGAATAACGTTTATGTACAAATGTTTTGATCTGGCTGCTGGTTGCATCTAAATAATATACATTGTTGCTTTTGGACGGAACGGTTGTTTTTGCCAATCTTTATCGTGGAGGAGGTTTTTATAATATTTTTATGCAAACAATTATTGTAATCCTCTCTCGTATACATATTATTAATCAGTCTTTTTATTCCATATTTTTTTGTGTTGATACTTTTGGCAGCATATTTTAAAAACAGCATTCTTATAAATAAAAATTAATAACTTGACTGCTGCGCAGTGCATTCATTTTTTTTAATTTAAATAAATAAATATCATGTACACATTTTAGAGACATTTTTTGAACCTTAAAAGAATTTCGGATTCTCTCGACAATATATCGTAAATGGATTATGTATTCCACAAATAACATCTGCTTATTTGATTCAGCAAAAAGCAGCAAAAATATTTACATCAAAATTTGTTGTTTTAGTTATTCTCATACTTACCCAGCATCAAATGACCGAAAACATCTTACTCCGTGTTAGAATTTGGCCACGGTAGCCGAGTTGTATAGGTATCGGATCGTGGCTTGCCTTGTCGCAAGTTCGAGTCCAGTACCACTAAAGACCCGCCGTGTAGGGCAGCGATGCACGTTAAATCTGTCGAGAGCTGAAACGTCCTCCCGTTGGTGTGGTGTGGTAGTTAGGAGAGGGAGTGCCAGCTCAAGTGTCGTCCACGTCACTTGACCATGGTTCAAAATTACGTGGTACCTCGCCAAAAGCCCTCGTGTAGCTGAACAGTGTGACGTTAATATTCTATCAATCAATCCATGTTAGAATTAATTCCAGTTGAGAACGCATTCTTCACACAAATTATGCCCCCTTTTCTCAAGAATAGCATTCTTGAGAACGCCTTTATTGAACACAACCCATCCTCCGCACAGAATTATTTATTATTTCCTCAAAGCTCTCTCCCACTCACACATAAATTGTGCCTAGTCAATTTAGTATATCATTGTTCGAAAGCCGGGAAAGTCCTTTGATTGAATTGCTTCAAAAGATAAAAGCATTACATATGTACTTTTTCAGGCTTCTTTGAGAAGAAAAGAGTGTATGTTATACCGCGAATATACCTAATATTCAAAAAATAATGTAGTTGGAAATTATTGGTTATCCTTATACGCTGAAATATACAATAATTCGAGTTTTTTGAACATGCATTAAATCTAAAACCTTAAATTAATCAATAACGATTTCATAGGTTATACAACTTATCCAATGACTGCGGTGCCGTGGGGTCTGGGTTCGAATCCCAGAGAAGGTGAGAACGTTTGTAAATGTATAGTTTCTTCACGGTATGGGAGTACTCTAAATAGCCGTCGAGTCACAAGTCCTCTCGTGAGGTTGGTAGAAGGGGAAGAGAGGTGGGAGGCCTTTGACCACCCTCAGAGTGTTCTTCCTCAAAATTGGGGAGGAAACGAGCAAAATCGTACAGTCACCTGCATGATGCTCAAAGCTAAGGTTAATGACATCCCTCAGCTGCGATGGATTTCGTGGACCTTGATCTTATGTTACTGTCCATCAGATGGCATAAGCAACAATACTTATCCAATATATGTACTTAGAATTTAAGTCAAAAACAACTCATTTTCATCCCAAAATTAGCTTTCTAACATTTATCACAGCTGAATATTTTAGTGCCAACTTGAAACTTGGATGCTTTTTAAAACCGCTCAAACTATAACACTGCTTAGCCGGATTGCCAACTGAATTTTTTTGCTGATGTGATTTTGAATAAGAGTATCTGTTTTATCTCCGGAAAATGTTTTCATCCAGAAGAATAAAGAAAATTTTAAAGTTTACCTAAGTTTCTACATTTTAAGAAAAAAAGTTCGAAAGTGACTCTTTCAATCTATCATTGTGTTTTTAAAGAATAGTTAAATTACTTTTCTTCATTTATATGTATAGTTTCTTCTTGTTTCCTTATTTTTCTTAGAAAATTAAGGGGAGGGGGGGTACTTTGGAAAAAGAATTGCTCCTAAAAATGAACACTTTTCATAAATAACAGTTTTTTTTACAGGAACCTATGTTAAAATTTTCGAAAAATTGTTAATATAATATTTTAATGTTTATTTTACAATAAGGTCACAAACAAGAGTAAGTCTTATTTGTATAAAAATAAAATTATAAGTACTTTTTAGGGATGCAAAAAATTAGTTGGCCTTAAAAGACGTTTACCAATGTAATGAAGACAAAAGGAATTTTAAACAAGTTGTAATTTTTTTTTACCAGTGCAGAATATTTAACATTATAAAATATCAATTTGCATTTTTATTTTAAAAAGAAAAAGAAATTTTTACAATATTTTTAGCTGATTTTTTTATTACTGTTTGATAACTGTACAGTTTTGTTAAACTATTTTAATGAATTATTTACTTTTCAGAAGGCTCGAAAAAAGTGTTATGTACGAATACAGATTGAAAATTTCCTTAATAATATTTTAGTCAAGATGAAACCCGTACAAATTCTGTCTAATACTAGCCACTTTAAAAAATAATTATAACAACAAACAAGTAATATAAAAAAAAAAAATAATAAGTCAATTCCTACTTAGATCAACAAAGAAAACTTTTATTTTAGCTACTTTTTATTAAATAGTTGCGATTAATATAAATATGTATATACATAGGATAGAATCACAACATAAAATGGTCATTAAATTTTATTCACTATGATTCAAGTATCGTATTGTCATCCAAAACAATCGTGTATATAAAATCTCAGTTCAACTGAATGCTTTAAAACGTGAGGAAAAAAATCTTTTCAAGTTTTGACACAAGTCGCCAAAAATGATACCAAAGTGTCTGTATTTGTAATTCTTTAAATAATTAGCTGTAATCAATTAATTTGTATTAATTATAATTAAATTATTGTATTGTCATCCAAAATAATCATATATATAAAATTCCAGTTCAATTGAGTGCTTTAAAATGTATTTTATTAACGATTGAAAATTCCACCAAGATAAATAAATCAACATATAGAGAGTGTGAGCTACATATATATATAATAGTAGGAATTAAAAAAAGATGGGAATTTTTTTTTAAAAAAACTATTACGGATAAATATTTTTTGTTACAATGTTATATTTATTATTATTATTATTTTTTTTTTTTTTTTTTTTTGCTGAAAACGCGTTGTAACAAATTATTCTCTTCCTGCATATTTCTATACTAAAATCACTAACCAAGAAATAATGTTTCTTGCAATACGGTATTTGATTCTCTTAAGCTTTTTTAAAAAAGATCTGCAATGAATTCTCAAAATCGCGTTTTGCAAATACATTTAAAAATGAAGTGAAGTTACTTTCCTAGTTTTTTTTAATATGAATGATCTTTTTTAGATAGTCTGGAAGAGAGATAGAGGATCCGTTAAGTTTTTATGCCGGATATATTTTTGTGCTTTACTTTTAAGGCAGGAATCTCATATTTTAATTTAAGATAGGTCACATCTTGACTTAGATATAAACTTTAAATATTATATCCCTTCGGCTGTTTTTGTTGCAACCTGACATCTATGGCTGTCTTTTACATTTCCTTCAAGTTGAAGTGATCAAAAAACTGGTGTGTGCTTGCGTTTGAGAGAAGGAGAGAGAAAAAGAAAAGAAAAATAGAGATTCTTATTTCAGATTCACAGAGAGAAACAGAGAAAAAGAGACAGGGAGAGATTCCTGATTGAACTCACACACAGTCGACAGATTCAGAAAGATGATATAAGTCATCAAAAGTATGAACATTGTATATGCTCTAAACTTTAGAGTCTAAAATAGAATGTTCTACATATAAACACTTTTTTATGCAAAAAAATTGAGTACTAGCAATTACTATAAAAATGTTACTAATAATGAAATTTTTACGTTAATGCTAATTGAAGTTACATAAGCTTTTTAAAGTAATTAATTAAATTTACCATTCACGTCTAGTTGTAAACAAATAGTATAAAAAACTGAAGTCAATTCCTACTTAGGTCAACTAAGAAAAATTTTATTTTAGTTACTTTTTATTAAATACAGTTGGACCTCCATGTAACGAAGTGGCAAAATCCTGGAAAAAAGTTCGTTATATGGATAATTCGTTGTATAGAAGTTCATCTTTTAATATACTTTATAAACCACATAACAAATTTTAAATTCATAAGCTCTATGTATTTAAAAAAGTGATTATTCACGCATTTTTGAAATTAATATATATTTATTTTATATATCTTACCCATCAAAAAAAGAAAACTGCAAGGAAAACAAGAAAAAAGAATGTCGAATGCATTGTATTTTAAATATTAAGAAAATATTTTTATGTTAAAATTAATGAATTTTAAGGACATATTCTAATTTAAAACGTACAAGTAATACTAAACATACATTATTTTATAACTAGGACACACGGGACAACTCCTCTGCGGCAAAAAGGGGATATCGACGAAGTTTCTATAAAACATCTAGTGAACAGGACAATGGGGGTCAAAGGTTGCACTTCTTGGATGAAACTTCCAGAACTCTATTGCTCTCGGTGAATTAGGATCTAATAAAACCAGTTCAAGATTTATGACCTCCATACAATGTGTTAAGAGATAGAATAGCTTGAAATGTTCAGATATACTTTAAAAATTTGGGAAAAATTTGAATCACAAAAGAAAAAGTTCGTTAGATAGAGGTTCGACTATAATTAAAATTAATATAAATATGTATATACATATGACAGAACCACAATATTGAGTGGCAAAATAGAAGGCGATTTTCCTTACTATATATGGTGTTAGACTATTGTTTTTGTTTGTTGCTATTTATTCATTCATAAATCACATTCTCCGAAGTAAGGTCATCCCAGGTAGGATTTGAACCCACGACGCTTGGATTAGAAGTCCAACGCGCTATCTATAGCGCAACAGGGACACAACGAGCGATTTTTCATTTTATATATGGTGTTGGACTAGTATTTTGTTTGTTGTAATTGTTTTATTTTTTAATTTAAATAATGAATTAATATTTTAAAAATGTATTAACATCAAGCTGTATTTGAACTATGTATGTGAACTGTGTATGTAAAGAAATATATTTGAACTTGAGTGGATGAATAAAAAGTATTTTATTAACGATTGAAAATTTGAACAAGAAATACATGTAGGGGTGTCTAGGGGTAAGTAATGTTCGGGATCTTCATATTTCAAAGAAATAAGCAGATTAGGATGAAATTACTGTTTAATGAAACATTAGATTATCTAAAATTAAAACTTTATGAGTTATTTCGCGGAGCATACTCTCAATTGTCGCTAAGCCTATTGCCCTCCACGTTGACCGAAAAACGTAACTTCTTGCCTGTAAAACCAGAGTCTCTTCTCTCGCGTCTGTCTCGTTCCGCATCGCAATCGTTTTCCTCCCTAAAACCCGTCACTCCGGGGGGATACATATATTCGCTGATAGCGCCATCTATTGGTGAGGTTGTAACCTCACTGATCGGAGAATATATTTAATTCTCTAATACTTTAATTCCTACAAACTCGGCCAACCCTGACAGTCGATGACCTCAGCGACGCTTGAGAATGCTCTCATGATTACATATCGTATTACATTACAAAATATAAGAAAAAGTACACAACATGCATAAGACATATAAAGTGAAGGGTATACTCTATAGTTATTGAAACTAAATGTATACATTTGTAATTACTATTCTATTAGTGAGAAAAATACTTCATTAAATCAGCGGAAGTAGCAGTTACATTTGGCCCAGCGACCCTTACTTTCTCAACTGTATATCTGTCTCTAGGTTTCACTTCCGTAATCTGATATGGTCTGAACAAAGTGGGTCTAAGTTTAAGGCCTCCACCAAATTGTGTACGTTGGACCGCAACCAAATCACCAACTTGGTACTCGGGAGCCTTTTTCCTTTTCTTATTATAAGTTTTCTTGTTCTTCACAAGTACTATGGGATTAGCATACTCGGGTGAACTTGGTCTGACTATTCCTTGTTCAAGCCATTCTTCAATGTGCTTGTTCACACTTTTCTTTTCCGCGTACGACAACCGACGTGCTGGTTGATAGACTGGGATATCATCGTTCGGTATTATCCTCCTCGTCACATATGTGGATTCAGTCTTCTCAGGTTTGTACGATGAAGTTATTCCCGTTAGATCATTTTTCACTTGTGAGTCAAGGATGTGACTGAAATCTAACTCATCTTCAGGATGTACTCTAGATATTTGCATTAGACATGCTTTTTCCTCATGCTTATGGAACATAACACTCTCTTGGGTGAAATTCAAAGAAGCTTGTCCCAAAATGTCTGTACCTATAATGGCTTCAAAACTGAGCTGTTTGGTTGCCACCACATGCCACGTTAAAGAGTATTGATCTTTGTCCAAGACAAAATTCTTCTCGAAGGAGCCCTTGGTTATTACTTCAGTTTGTCCTAAACCGTACAACACAGTGTTTATTTTGGATAGTCTTGAATGGTCAACAATCTTCGTGCTTACATCTTCTCGGATTAGACTAACTGTACTACCAGTATCTATAAGTGCCGATACAATTCCATTGCCTTACATAATGTTTTTTAAGTGTAGTCCTTTCTGCGGTGTGACAGAGCAGCTTTGTACTTGGGAATTGGGTTGTTCTCTTTTGATCTCTTTCGTTGCTTTAGGGCAATTAAAACTCAAATGATCTAATGAATGACATATATATAACATCTCCTAGGTGCTCTTTTATCAAAATCTAGACTCGGAAGAGTGTCTAAATATCTTCTTTCAGGATTGAAATTTCCTGTTCTTGTATTGTGACTATCAAATTTTCTGAAATGCTCAGCTTGATTCGATCCCCTAACTTCAGGTCTTCGAACAGGTGTTAAAGTATGTGTTTTCTGTTTCAACGTCCTACGGACATCCTCAGATTCTTCAAGTCTCTCGACTAATTCAACTGGGCAGTTGTAGGCCATTCGTCTAGGTGACGTTCTTTGAATTCGACAGGGGCTCTTTTCTTCATCTGGTCAGCTATCATCAGATCCCGTAGTTTGTCAAATGTTTTTACGTCCAAGCCTTCAATCCATCCATTAAGAATGCTTGAGCTTCTTGGTAGAAATCACGCCATGTTTTATCCGAACTTTTCTGATGTGTAACAAATAGCTGCCTGAACTTCTCTGGGGTCAATTTAAACCTTTTCAAAAGCAAAGACATCACATGGTCATAATCTCTCGCCTCTTGTTCAGGTTCTCTAACGATCAACTGTGTGATTTCCTGTGGAAGTAGGCCTAACAGGTGTGAGACCCAAAACTCTTTCGGCACATTCATCATACATGCTTGGCGCTCAAACAATATTAAATATAAGCTGAGATATCCTCTTTCATATCAAATTTAGGTAATAGTTTGTTCAATTCATTACTAGGTGTACGATTATTCCTACTCAATATTTCCTGATTTAATCCGATCTGAGCTTCGATTCTAAGTTTCTCTAACTCTAACTTATCCCGTTGTTTCCTTTCTTTTAATAATTCTCTCTCCTTTATCTCTTCAACGATGCCTTCGTACATCAATTTGGTGTCTTCCTCATCGTACCCTGCACTTTTGGCTATTAAATTTTTTAACATTGGCTTAGTCATGTCGACTGTCGCCTCTAAACCTAACTCTGTAGCTAACTCTAACAAATCTTCCTTTTTCCCTTTTAACAAGAAAGACATGTTTTTCCTCTTTTTAATTAAGGAGTTAAGAATTTATACAAGAATTATTGTACTAGAGAATAACAGGTATAGTACTAAATACTGTGAAAGGTATAGGATGCTAGCTCTGCTAAATTTTAACCACAAATAAAATTTTTCAATTAAAAATTTCCGAAACCAATGTAAAATTCAAATAATAATATATCATGCATCAATAATTTAAAACATATAAGGTAATAATTTAAATTGGGATATATAATTCAAAATTAATAGTTATTAAATACAACTTCGAAAAGAAAGAAAATAATATGTGAAAGTATATAATGGCAAAATTAGGTGAAAAATATGTTCATACAAATTATGGAGAGAATAGAAATAAAAATCAATTTCGTTTCAAATATTTGCTCAGATTAAAAAAAATATAGGTTCTAAAAGACAAATCATCAAAATACTCATTGTCAAAAAAAAAACACAGATAAGTAAACATAAATAAGTTTGACCTTACGGAGCTGAGGGTTTGGCACAAAAGAGGGAAGGAGAAACTAACACTCCCTTCTTTTCCTACGTCACAAAAGTCGGTTACTCCATCAACCTAATCCGTCATTTTGAATATTTATTCCTCCCGTGCAAAATGGCGAATACGAGGCCTTTACACAATCTTGAAGGTTTTTCACTTTCGCGCACACACAAATCTTTACAATTTCAAACGCAGGGACTGCACTTCCGCTTGGCCAGGACAACGTTCACTCAGAAAAAACTAATAGCAGGGCGGAATTCACTGTAGAAATTCTATTACCAGGACGGCAGGGAGTGAAGAAACTATTTCATAGGACGGCACTCACTGCAGAAATTCTAACACCAGGGCGGCATGCACTGAAGGAACTATTTCACCAGGACGGCAGTCACTGAAGGAATTCTAATACCAGGGCGGCAATCAGAAGTAAAAACAAATGTTATTCGTGGCAGGGGGGATGGCACATTACTTCGCGATGAAGAAGGTAATCCTTGGCAATCTGGAATCGATTTTGCTTTTTTTTTCTTTAGATTTAAAAAAAAGTTATCCCGGTCGAATCCTCATTAAATATGTAGGGGTGTCTAGAGGTAAGTAATGTTCGGGATCTTGATATTTCAAAGAAATAAGCAGATTAGGATGAAATTACTCTCTGTTTAATGAAATATTAGATTATTTACAATTAAAACTTTATGAGTTATTTCACGGAGCATACTCTCAGTTGTCGCTAAGCCTATTGGCCTCCACGATGAACGAAAAATGAGGCAGAGTCTCTTCTCTCGTGTCTGTCTCGTTCCGCGTCGCAATCGTTTTCCTCCCTAAAACCCGTCATTCCGGGGGGATACTTATATTCGCTGATAGCGCCATCTATTTGTGAGGTTGTAACATCACTGATCGGAGAATATATTTAATTCTCTAATACTTTAAATCCTACATATATATATATATATATATATATATATATATATATATATATATATTATATATATATATTAGAGATTGCAATACCGGTATACCCTCATACCGGTATTTTGAGCTATTTGTAGAATTTTGTAATACCAGTATTCACAAATTTGAATACCAGTTTTTCGGTATTAACTGGAAATTTTTTAAATTGTCTCCACTATATATTCAGGGATCGCTCGCATAGCAAAATAGCATGCGTTTTTTTATGTCTTCCTAACGGGCGAAATTAATTAGACTATGAATATAAAGTTGCATCGTACAATTAAGAGAAGCAATAAAATATGTGAATCATCCAAGGACGAGGGTCAAGACTATCCTATTAACAGCTCAGAGCGATTCTGCACACACGCATGATTCGCTCACAATGAACGATTTTCCTTTTTATATGCTGTTGGACTATTATTTTTGCTGGCTACTACTTATTCATTAATTAAGTTTAACTAATGAATTAATATTTGAAAAAAACTGTATCAACATCAAGTGTTACACTACAAGTTTAAAAAAATATATAATTGAACTTAAGTGGATGAATGAAAGGTAGTTTATTAACGATTGAAAATTTGAACAAGGTGTGTGTGCGTGTGTGTGCGTGCGTGAATGCGGGCGTGCATGCGTGCGTGCGTGAATGCGGGCGTGCGTGCGTGCGTGCGTGTGTAATAATTCCTTCTAGAATCCTTTTTAATAATTAACTCTTTGTACTAAAATTTAAAATAACTTTAAATCTTTGGTTTAAAAATAACAGCGTAATCTTAATCGTAATCGGCTAGTCCGAAATCCTTGCCCCGCCCATTCTAGCCAATCAGAACTATTATAACGTAATAACCACTGTTGATATAAAAGCAAAAACCTGGTGTAATCGCTCTTTGTCTGCTTGACTTCAACATTTAAAAATGTAAATAACCGCTGCTGCTGATTATCGTTGTTTGCTTTACTTAGTAAACGCCGAAAGTTTCTCTATTCAATGTGAAAATGTACCGCAATTGTGTTTTTATCTGCTGGTATGTGCTTCCTAATAAAAGAGAAACAGTCAAGTCTAAAAATGTCTTCAATAAACCCGATATGACAACAAACCAACACCGGTCAACGCTACTACAATACATGACATTATATATATAAGGGAGAGTGTGAACTAATAGTAGGAATTGAAAAAGGTGTTTCAGGCTCTCATAACATCAATTAAAAAAAACACAGTTTTCCCTTTTTTTTTATGAATTACTTTAAATTATAACTTTTGAAACAAATTTTGAATAACAGTTGGTTCATTTTAATATATTATTGGAAAATTATCATTAATCAAACTTATTCCATTAATTTCAATAAATAAATAGTAATAATTATAAAATTAAATTACATTAGATTAATATATAAAAATGGTTAAAACATAAAACCAAATAACACATTTTTAGAAATAAATTTATTTTGATGTTCAAAGGATTATAAATGCTTATAATGCATAAAAAATAATAATAATAGTTAATGTTTTTAATTAATGTTAATATTTCTCTTTAGTCTCTCTCTCTCAAGATTGAGCTAATTATTATTAAATAAAAAACATTTTTTTGAATTTTCTGTATTCCTGCAGACATTTTAAATCCCTTTTTGAGTGACCTTGAAAATTTAATGTCACAAGAACCAAAATCCTTTCGGACAGAAGTGCCTTAGATAATTTGTACAACAGATGACACCCAACGTCGTAATGAAGATGTATGTTCCTTTTTCCCAATAGATGGCACCACGAAAACCATGCAAAAGTGGAAAATATTTCTACAATTTGTTTTCCAAATGTCAGTGGCGTAAGGTGCACCCCCGCATCGCGGGGGCACCCACGGTTCTAAAGGGGCCCAAAACCTGACTGACGCAAGTGCCTACCCTTTGTAAAATTCAACATGGGGGCCCCAAACCTGACTTTGCAGGGGGGCCCAAAAGTTCTTCGTTACGCCACTGCTAAATGTAGCCCTTGAAACAGAGTCTAGATAAAGGAAAAATTAACTTCATATTTTGAATTATTTTAAATTAAAAAATTTAATTATCTGTTATATATGTTTGATTATCGAAGATAATGTAAACAGAAATTAAAACATTTACTATTAACCCTTAAAATATAGAACTCAGGATAATTTAATCTTTAATGTTATTGGAAATATATTGCTTTTGTAGGAAAAGATATTTACAATGACAAAAAATACCGAGTTATAAAAAAAGGAATAAATATATCATTAAATTTACTTTATCGTAAAATTTCAATAATCATATATTTAATAAACAGTTATAATGCCTTCCATGTTCCAAAAAAGCATCCTATTACCACAATGAATATTTGTCAGTTTCCTTTTTTTAAAAACAAAAAAAATCAGGAAATTTTATTTTTGTCTTCTTTATAATTCTTTTTTTTTATAAAAATCTAATAAAGCAGTGACAAAGAACATTATTCCCTGTATTACTTTTATTTCTATTTGGAATTATCAAAAGTTAATTTATTTCAATGCAATCATTCGTAATGATCAAATTGTTTTTAAAAAATACATTCGAATCTCCATATAACGAAGTCGCTAAAGCCCGGAAAAAAGTTCGTTAGATGGAAAATTCGTTATATAGAGGTTCATCTTTTAATATACTTTATAAACCACATAAAACAAATTTTAAATTCATAAACACTGTACATTTAAAAAAGTAATTATTCACTTCTTTCACCAGAAATACTTTAAAAATAAGAAGCAAAAAATTGCATCACAAAAGAAAAAATTCGCTATATAGAAAATGCACTTCGGTATAGAGAGGTTGTTGTTTTACGAAGAAAATCGTGAAATGTTCAAGGTTCCAGGAAAAAGTTCGCTATATAGAAAAATTCGCAATATATAGGTTCGACTGTATATTTTTGTGGAAATATTCTTATGATTCCGGTGAATTAAAGCAGTTTCCTAACATGCATAATGCATTTTTATCATTTAAAATATCCTGTTAACAAATAACTGGTATCTAACTTTAAATCTCGAAAACATTTGAAATATCAGAAATTTTCGAACCTTATCCCGATACAGGTAAAAAATAACAAATAAAAATATTAACTTGCATTTCATAAAATAGATGGCGCCAAAACAAAAGTTATGCACTTTTGGAATTAATCGGAATTTTAAGAAAAAATCACAACAATTTATTCAACAACTTTTTAACTATTTAAGCCATTTTTTTTAAAAATGAAAACATAACAAATGGATTACTATGTTTTCTGAAAACCAAAAAATTCCTGACAAGGCAAAAATTTAAAACCTAAGACTCGATTAATTTTTACACAAACTACGATTAATATATATCGATTCATTTAAAATTCAAATGAATCAATATTTATGTAAGAGGAGCGTCATCTGGTCTCCCAACAGAACAATTAAAGCCAGGTATTTATGACTGCGAATTTGATATCATTATTAATTTATGTAGAGTTACTCGGCTATACCGCGGCAGTGATGATCTAGGAATAAGTTTCACAAGAGTCAATGCATTTTAACAAGCATCAACAGTCTAAAGTGATCAAAATCGTGCAAAATAAACTGTTTCAGAGTAATTTTTTTTGTTTGAAAATAGTGAGGTAATTTGTATTATTTCATCATCTCTGAATGTAAGAAGGTATGTACTGATAGTAAGAATATTGATTACATTACCTTTCCTTTATTCAATTTCCCTTCAAATTAACTATTCTCCATGTGTTTGAGGTATCAAAACAATATTTTCAAATGAAGCAATGAAACCTTCTAGAGTACAATGACAATGGGGTAGAAATCCATGCGGGCAAAAAGGACAAAAGTTTTATGGTGTTTCCAGATAGTAGAAAAAAGTTTTAATGAAAAAAACTATAAAACCCTTGATGGGTAGTAGCGATTCACAACAAAAATATTAGACTTAAACGGGGATAATGGTTATAAGGAAATGAGGAAAAAAGATTTTTTGTTGTTGTTGTTCAACAAAGAAGGGGGTCACTATAAGCGTAGAAATCTATGGTATAACAATCGAAAGAAATGTCATATGGTGCTTTCTCTGCGATCTTGAACTATCTGCAGTAAAACACATTTTACAGAAACGAATCGACAACTGGAGAGAGAATTTTTTTCTTAAGACATTTCGACACTAAAAGAAATCTAAGAAGATTTCAAGGGGAGTATTAGAAAAAGCTAGTACTGGTGTCTAGTTAACGAGTTAGTGTTTGTTAACATCGTACTGTAAGGCAGTTCAAGGGCCTCTGGTGTCGCATCTCGCAATTTTGAACAAGGGTCAAATGCTAAGAGCGACACCTAGACTGGTACCGCTCTCTCCAAACTTCTACACCACGCCAACGGGAGAGTGTAAGCTAAATTAACGTCACACTGCAAAGCTATGCGAGAACTATTGGTGACGGACCTCGTCATTTTGAACCCTGGTCAAGTGACGAGAACGACACCTGAGATGACACCACTCTCCTAGCTACCGCACCACACCAACTCAACGTTTGAGCATCGACAGATTTAACGTGCATCGGTCCCCTCTACACGGCAAATCTTCAGTGGTACTAGTCTCCAATTACACGCCAACCATGATGCCGTTACCTAGATAACTGGGCTATATAACCGCGTCATTGGGAGTCTCAGAAGTTGTATTACGGGTAAAATCATGAAGACCGTGGCAATAGCCATAAGGTTATTAAGAGCATCGTTAATTTTTCTCTTATTCACGCCACGCTTATTTTCAATAATATTCCACTTAGCAAACTCCCTTTATTATCTTTCTTTTACTTTGTTCTTATTTTCATACATAAGGATTCCTTCACAAGACGAGGGTTTCTTATAAAAACTACGTCATAAAATAACCTTCTAGGACCAATTAAGGAATCCGACTTTGTTCGGAACAAAAATTTTGTAAAAACGTATA
This sequence comes from Trichonephila clavipes, assembly GCA_019973935.1. Classification (NCBI taxonomy): domain Eukaryota; kingdom Metazoa; phylum Arthropoda; class Arachnida; order Araneae; family Nephilidae; genus Trichonephila; species Trichonephila clavipes. The sequence continues at coordinate 1,376,311 of BMAU01001233.1, read as the reverse complement.
AATGAACAATTTTTTTAAAAAAATATTTAGTGTCACTTATACTAGAATATGTTTAGAATGAATTAGAATTGTTTTAGAAATATTCAAACTCAAACTCAGTGGCACAACAGCCCTTGAGGGTCAGGGCCTACTGTGCTCATCCCATTGTACGTGACCATTGGCCACTGAGGTGCATGAGCAGGTGTCCCGAACAAGGGGGTCAGTCTGATACGAAACCCCAAGCAAGCTGGTACTCTTTTATTGACCCACTTCAGTAGGGATGAAAGGTTGAGTCGACCTTGCTCGACCCGGGAATAGAACCCGGACATGTGGTGTGGAAGCGCGATGCGTTACCTCTCGACCACTGGGTCTTTAGAAATATTACTACCATAAAAAACTATTTAAAGGTAGTGTTTGGGCAAAAAAATGAACATAGAGCTACTGAGAACATCTAACTTATGAGGTTATTCAAAATGACCTATCTTTGTCCATAGTTCTTTAGACAACTCCTTCTCGAATAATGACAGCTTGGTACAAATCCACCTCTATTTCTTTCCTTTACTCCAGGCGGATGCTAAGATAAATATTAACTTCAACCGGCACGACTTCCTAGTCACAAATAACTTTCTACAACTCCAAGATTTCCCGATTACCTCAATTAACTTCATACACTCCATGGCCAAGGTTTAAATAGCATTTACATTAGCAAAAAAATCAAGTCATCTCAACGGAAAGCGGTTTTTAAATTAAAATCACAGTTAAATAATAGTTTCCCCAAGAGAAGTTCGGCGGATAGAACCCTTCACTCATTGTAATGGGTCTATTCGCGATTCTACTAATAATCCTCTTGGATAAAATAATCTTTTTAACTGTGATTTCAGTTGAAAACTGCTTTCTGTAAAGAACATTTGGTTGATGTGAATTAGAACTTCTATTTAAGTGTTAGTCGTAGAGTAGACGTGATGATGGTTGAAAGTGGATATACATGAAAACATAGCATTAGCGACCGGAGGTCGTATAGTTAAGTCAAGTGGAAGATTATTCGAGTATTGAAGAAGCTCAAGAGATTAGAAAAGTGATCTTAGTTCTATTACATTTAATTGCTCTTCAGGTTAGGTGATTTAAGTGCATGCAATTAGGTTGTTTAAATCTATTAAGTGATAATCAATAAATTCGTATTAATTGTTAAAATGGCTGATCTTTACTCGTAACCACCAGCACCCGCTGTCTCCGAGACGCGACAACATGTCTTTTTAGGATAAAGGGATAGTTTTGACATCTTGGTGGAACATGTAACATATTGCCCTTAGGTAAGAATTGATCAATAGAGTTGAAACCGAAGTATATATTGTAGTAGGTTGTTTTTCAACTTTTATATAAAGGGAGCAAATATAACATAACTATTAATATTCCAATCTAAAAGAGTGCTTAGAATTTAAGAGCTACTTTTAATATAAGCAAAGACAATATGCAATAGAAAAACCACTGTGATGTTATTCGAAATATACAAAACAAAGTTGTGGGTGTGTTGTTAAAAATTCAAACCGAAACAAAATTATATTCCGCTGTCAAATTCGCGAAAGAAAATTCTGAATAAAATTGCAATTTTTATCATCAGTGCTTTGTTTTTCCCTTTCACTCGTTGTTTCGGGGGATAATGGCCCTCCCGAGCTACTTTTTTGAAAAGATAATGGGCCGGATTTCCTCTTCTTTAGAGTCGTAATTGAAATATCATGTTGCTCCACTGTGGGAGGGTGGGCCGTCGACGCGCGAGACAAGTAACAAAGAATGCAAAGGATGAAACATTTGCATCAATTTAGTTCACTATACCATTCATACAATAGAGGAAGCTGTCAGAATTTGACATCAAGTATGTTTATTATTCGTTTAATTAATTGCCTGTTTAAGCGGAAAAAAATTTTTTAAATGTTTTTTGATGCTAAGTATTTTTCTTCTCCCCCTCCCCTTCCTAAATAAAAATAACAGATAAAAATACGATAACTACATACAAAAATATAGAAAAAAAGGGAGAAACATAAGAGAAGCAGGAAAAAAGTTTACTTTGAGCGAGCCTCTTTCCATAGAATTGGAAGAGGTTGCATCAGATTATGAAAAATTTAGTGTTGTGTTGGTGTGAGTGAACGAATTTTTATTCACGTCGCACTTTATAGAAACAATGGGGCTATTGGCGATAGACCTCGAAATTTTGAACCACGGGTGAGTGACGAGAATAACCTCTGGAAGGCCACTCACTCTCTAAACTTCCATACCTCACCAACAGAAAGTCCTCCTGTTGGTGAGGTATGGAAGCTTAGAGTCTCGAAAGATTTAATGTACATCAACCTCTTCTACCTAGCGGATATTCATTGGCACAAAGCACGAACTCATGACCCGCCGTCTATGAGTTTGGGATTCCTTGGCTACCACGGCAAAAATCTCAAAAGCCGGCAACCACCAATTTTGAATAATATCGAATCGTTGGAAATGGTACGTGGAGCAAAACCTCCAGTAAAGCTCATCCTCAACATCATCATAAATTACCAAAAAGCCATGTTATGTGCCAGTGCCTTCCTCTGGAGATTTCTTCAAAACGACTTTTGATGTATCTTTGATCTCCAGCTCTTTTCATTAATTATGAGAAAATCCACATATCTCGTTTTGCAGATCGTTTCCGTGAAGACGTATGGGGTTTTTCTTCATTCAATTTCCTAACAATAAATATTTACAGGATAAAGGCTTCCCCCAACCTGGAGGACCCAGTCCCCTGATAAAATCCCCAAGGGCAGGGGGCCAGGCCTCACCCCTAGGTGCTGGGTACCCCTTTTAGTCACCTCTTACGACATGCATGGGCTACATTGGTTCTTTTCCTTCACACCCGGTCACTGCATTTGTGCCAGTGGGACTACCTGCAAGAAATAATTCGTTGACCCCAAAAAATTATTTTCTTTTCCCATTTTCTCTGTCATAAATAGTCTGAAACTGATTTCTTTTTCCTCATAAATTGCTTCTCGGGCAACTAGTAGCCACCCAAAATGAGACAATAAGTAACTAGACAGAAATTTAAAAATGATTATTTTCTCGACAATTGCATTACAGCATGAGAGCTTCCCCTCATAACTGGATCCGACTTCACATGTCATAACGACACATGCAGCCTTTTATAAATCGGTGAAATTATAACCGGCCTGAAATGCAGGCTATAGGTATTGATATAATTCCTAATGGTTGAGCACTTGGGAAACTTCTCCACCAGGCCATGCCTATGCCCTTTTTTCGTCCCGTAGTCCCAGAATAGAAGTTAGTTTACGACATGAAAGATGATCCACCAATTACTTTATACCAGTGGTCTTCAAACTGTGTTCTGTGGAACCCTAGGGTTCCATAAAGCATACCCAGGGGCTCCACGAGTCACAAAAAAAATCGAAAATAAACTTGTGTAAATATGTTATTTGTAAATTTATTATTTCTATGAAGTTCATTCTCTGTGAAGTTTGTGTTGTTGCAAGTATCTAAAACTCATCCTATTCACTAAAATAAAAGATTTTATTTATATATAAAAACTTTATTTTTCTACACTTTTTAGACTTTTATTATAATATTATAAAATAAAATCAAAATGTGTGTTTTTTATCTGTTTATATATATGCTTCCTACTAGACTGTGAATATTCTATTGTTTACTATCTTGGGCTCCACGAGATAATTGTATACTCGTTAATTAACACAGTGCTTTGTATAACTAAATAGTTTTCTAATGGAAAATACACTATTTTGCAATTGTGGGGAGAAAATACCTATAATGAAGGAGAGGAACCAGTTTATCAACTTATTCGATGTTAAAATCTAAATTTAAGCAAGAACAGCTCCTAAATTTTATGCTATGAAAAATACCCAGCTATAAACATTTTAATGCCATGCAGAACATTGTGGTTAAGTGAAATATATTGTCGACGTGAGTGGCTACAAAAACAAAGTATAAAGACAAATTAAACGCAGAATATGAAATGCGTCTGCAGATAATTTCGATAGACATACACTTTGACACTTTGTGTGAAAAAAAGTATATATATAATAAGCACATACCCCATTTACTAAATGTAATACACAGGTAGGGGACACTTTGATCACAATTTTTTTAATGAGTAAATTATATTAATAAATTAGATTAGATTTTTTTAATAATAAATGCAATACTTTTTTAATTTCCTTACATAAAGTACCTATAAGATTTTGATCTACTTTAAATATTATTTTCAGATATATTCTTCTAAGCATGTGTGAGGAATGGGATTCCATGAAAACACTTTCTAGTGTTCTAGGGGTTCCACAAAAATACCTTCAAGTCCTAGGGGTTCCGTGAATTGAAAAAGTTTGAAGACCACTGCTCAATACGATTGAAACAAATGGTAATTTTTATTTATAATCTTTTCGTTGCTTTTGCATAATTTCTGTGACACCTTAAATAAATAAATACACAAATCTGGAGACACAGATGTCTTGAAACCCACTCATTCTCGATGGATAGTCCCAATAAAATACACACATATATGTATGCTTTTCCAAGGCGTCATCATATTTATCAAAATTTGTGAGGAAGATATTTTGCACTTCTCTAGTTAGTGAAATTTTATTCACCCTGAAAACTAAAAATTTTTAGATTGGTTGTTAACTCTACGGTTTGATGATACGTGACCCACAAGCCTGTACTATTAATTTCCCCACTTCAACTTTAAACGTAATTTTTAGCAGGTTTGTAATTGCATTTCTTTCGGTCTAATCAGTCCTCGAAATTTTTTTTTGTATTGACATTAATATCATCGGCCAGGATTGTTTTCAATGAAGCAATACACCGAATGGCACTTTCGTGGCCAAGTGGTAGTGTATCACGCTTCCACACCACAGGTCCGGGGCTCTATCCTCTAGTTGGACAAAGTCGACTCAACCTTTCATCCCTTCAGTGGGTCGAAAAATGAGTACAAGGCTTGCTTGGGGACTAAACACTGGGGAGTTTCGCTTCGGAATGACCCCCTAATCGGGACTCGGCGCCTAATGGTCACGTATACTAAGATGGGCACAGTAGGCCTTGGCCCTCATGAGGTGTTGTGCCACTTTAATTTAGACTGGCACTTTCAAAGTACTGTCAAATAATTTTGTAATAATTAATTGTTAAATAAAATGCATTGTAGTGGAGGTTCTGTAAAATTCAATTTATCTCTCAGGGTAAATAATGTTTTCTATAAATTGTTCCGTTCGGTTAGAAGGTGTTTCACCTCGCGTTGGGAAATTATAAAGTTTATTGATAATTATTTTTTTAGTTTTGCCATGCAATTTTAAATTCATTTAAATTCTATAAATTACAAAAAATAGGGTTCATTTTTAAATATATTTTAATCATTTGTGTGCAGTGTTTATTATTGTATTTCCTGCAAAACTGATGAATATAAACCGGTCAGGAGGAAATTAAAAAGTAAATAGATTAGTGGATCAGACATTTAAAATGAGACATTTTTGTGAATGTTAAAACATTAAAATGAATCATGTATTTGTATAATTGCAAAAAAACCCTTACAAAAAATGATTACATCTTTCTCGTCCATTCGACCAAGTATAATCAAATATAGATATTGTATAAAGTCGATAGAGTCAGCAAATTTAGTCAAGTCATGCTCACATGTGGAGTTTTCGAAAAGGGAAAACCAAAGAGAGAGAGAAACAAATAATACAAAAAATTAAGTCAATTCCTACTTAGGTCAACAAAGAAAAATTTTATTTTAGTTACTTTTTATTAAATAGTTACAATTAATATAACTATGTTTATACATATGCAAAATAGAAAGCGATTTTCCTTGCAGTTTTCCGTTTCCCTTTCTATATAGGGTGTTGAACTATTATTTTTGTTTGTTACTATTTATTCATTAATTAAATTAAATTGTTCCAATAAAATTGTATAATTAAAAAGAAATCCTATTCTCAGAAATTAGGCCATCCCATATGGGATTCGAAACCACCACCTTCGTATTAGAAGTCCAACGCGCTATCAATTGCAATACAGGGAAACAACGAGCGTTTTTCCTTTCTATACATGCTGTTGGACTATTATTTTTGTTTTTTACTCTATTTATTCATTAATTAAGTTTAATTATTTCAATAAAATAGTATAGTAAAAAGAAATCACATTTTTAGGAATAAGGACATCCCAGATGGGATTCTAACCCAGGACCTTTGGATTAGAATTCCAATGCGCTATCCATTGCGCTATAGGACACAACAAGCTAATTTCATTTTTATGTATCGTGTAGGACAAAAATTTTTGTTACTATTTATTCATTAATTATTAATGAATTATTATTTGAAAAAACTATATTAACATCAAGTGTCATCCACTACAAGTTTTAAAAAATGTATTTGAACTTAAGTGGATGAATAAAAAGTGTTTTATTAAGATTGAAAATTTGAACGATATATATATATATATATATTGTTCAGCACCTTGCCACTTGTTTGTGTTTATATCACTTCACAAATACCGCGAATTTAAGTGAAGTGAAGTGAGCATGTGGTGTGCCACGCGAAGAGAGAATGAGTGTAAACAACATGGCGATCAGCCGTTGGAATAAAGAGAGTTAAAAATTACAGTCCACTGCGTTATTTATTGAGTATGACTCAATTTATTTTTAACAGAGCTATCGAAGGATTCACACATGGTTCTAGATCGCCGGAGAAAACGGCAAAAAATATTAGTATGTGGTGATGATTACTATTATTGATAATAGTTTTGGGTATTCAGAGGATTCGAGAAATGGTCTTGGTCTGTGGTGAAAGAAGCATTGAGGTGAGAGCAAACTTGTTCTTTTGAGTTTTGAGTAAGGAACTAATTTTGGGTCTCAGTAATTAAGTCACTTTGAGTTTTGTGTCATTAAGTCAATTTGAGTTTTGTGTCATTTAAGTCACTTTGAGTTTGTGTAATTAATTCACTTTGAGAATTGAGTAATTTAGTTCTTTGAGTATTGTGATTTGTGCACTGTGTGAATATTAGTTCTCTGAGAATTGTGGTTTGTGCATGGTGTGAGTATTAGTTCTTAGAGTATTGTGATTTAGTTCTTGAGTAGTGCCATTTTAGTATTATGATTTAGTTTTTTGAGTATTTAGAACACTTAATTCTATGAGTATTATGAGAATAGTTAATTCTATAATTATTGTGATTTGAGTAATGTGGTTTAGTTCTCTGAGTATTGTGAACAGTGAATTCTATGAGTATTGTGAGAATAGTTAATTCTATGAGTATTGTGATTGAATATTGTGATTTAGTCCTTTGGGTATTGTGATTTAATTGAGTATTTCGTGAATATTTAATTTTTTTTTAGTTCTGTGGATAGTTAATTCTTTGTGTTTTGTGTGAATAGTCCATTCTTGGGTATTGTGTGAATAATTTATTCTTGAGTATTGTGTGAATAGTCCATTCTTGGGTATTGTGTGAATAATTTATTCTTGAGTATTGTGTGAATAGTTAATTCTTGGAGTATTGTGTGAATAATTTATTCTTGAGTATTGTGTGAAAAGTTTATTCCTTAAGTATTGTGTGAAAAGTGTTTATTTTTCGAGTATTGTGAATATAGTTAATTCTTTGAGTATTGTCAATACTTAATTCTTTGAGTATTGTCAATAGTTAATTCTTTGAGTATAGTAGAAATAGTTTATTCTTGTGTATTGTATGAATAGTTAATTCTTTGAGTATTGTGAACAGTTAACTTTTTGAATATTGTGTGTGGATATTCAGTTTTTTGAATATTGTGTGTGGATATTCAGTTTTTTGAATATTGTGTGTGGAGATTTAGTTTATTGAGTATTGTGTGAAGACTTAGTTTATTGAATATTGTGTGGAAATTTAGTTATGGAGTATTGTGTGTGGAGATTTAGTTATTGAATATTGTGTGTGGAGAATTAGTTATTGAATATTGTGTGTGGAGATTTAGTTATTGAATATTGTGTGTGGAGATTTAGTTATTGAATATTGTGTGTGGAGATTTAGTTATTGAAATTGTGTGTGGAGATTTAGTTATTGAAATTGTGTGTGGAGATTTAGTTATTGAAATTGTGTGTGGAGATTTAGTTATTGAATATTGTGCGTGGAAATTTAGTTCTTTGAGCGTTAATTGAATATTGAGTGTATAATAATTAATTCCTCAAGCTGAAGTTAATTTTAGTATCGGTGTGTTTTGAGTCGCTTGATTTTTAGTATTATCTTCTTGAGAAAGTGTATAAAGTTGTTATAGCAAAATGTTTATAGTAGTAAAATTAAAGAGGGATAAGCTGAAGCTAGTTGCAGAGGAAATAGGTTTGACTGTGCAAAGGGATGCAAAAATGATTTGCTTAAAACGGTTAATTGAGGAGAGTGATGTGTTTAAAGAAGATTATGAATTCGTGAAAACCGTGATAGAGCAAGTGTTAGAAGAAAGTAAAACCCAAAAATCCAAGCAGAGCAGTCAAATAGAGCTAGAACGCCTTAAATTAGAAAGAGTTAAGGTGGAATTAAAATTAGCAAAATTAAAAAAAGGAATAGCGCAGTTCATCGCGAGATCTCTCTTAATGGATGTGACACTGAAATGTCTATTGATGAAGACATGGAGTTACCTCAAGGAACCGAGGAAGTTCTTCCTCTTAAAAGTGAACGAGGCCACATATTTAGAGTGGTTCCAGATGCTGTGGTACAACTTGTCATTGTTGTGGGAAAAAGAGTTTACCTAGAAATTCATCTAGTGAACCGCTAATTTCTGCTAATTTCTTCTGAAATTGAAGTAGAAAAGTCAAAATTGTCGAAGAGAAAACTCAAAAAATTAGACAGAATGACAGTTGAAGTAAAACAGAAAGTGTGTGAAAACTCGAATTTTAAAGCCTCAAGCAACGTTATATTTGTGCAACGTCATTTGTGTTTTAAACGAAAATATTCACAAGTTAAGAGAGGAGTAGAAAAACCTGCGCGGAAACTGCTTTTTATCCAAAGATTTGTTGTTATGAAAAGGCGACCAACAATGCGAAAAAAGGTTAGACTTAAGTCTAGAATGAGTGACATCGATTCTCAAAAGTATCAAAAGAGTGTTTTAAATGGCGAGCGACCGTTCATGAAGATTTGTGTTCAAGAGAAAAATGCAAAGGAGAAACCCCTCTCCTTCGCCCCCCTTCGCTGGACGGCTGCGAGGTGAAATCGGATCCGAAAATGGAAAACGACCGAGATCCTTAACCCAACCAGGGGGAGTGCATGGAAGACCAAGGAGGAGCCCAGCGGAACTGGATGTTTGCCCCCCCCTCCAAACGAACCCTTTGAGGAGGAACCCAGGAGATAAAGTGACTAATCCTTGTGGATTGGAATTAGGCAATACAGAATGTATCTTAATCCTTGATATTTTTGTTAAGGTTGCAAATGCATATTTGTTTTAATATTCATTAAAAAATGGAATTTTCATAATTTGTTAATATTATGAAATCTATTATAATCTATTATAGAATTTATATACGTATTTAGTGTAGTTTACAGGTGAACTCTTGGAATTAATTCAATAATGTTTTGTGAAACTTGATATTTACAGTAAAATAATTTGAGTTTGTGTACTTGCTATCTGAATATAAAGAGAAGGAAAAGTTAAGAGAACATTGTTTGTATCATAAATATTAATTCTTTTCTAAACTATTAGTGATGGTGAATTTTACTATGTGTATTTCTTTAAAAAATGTGTGTAGCAACGTATTGTATTTTCACAGTGTACTATGTTTTTTGTGGTAATAATGTATCAAATATTTCTAATTGTTTTATTGTACGTTGAAAATTTTCTTAAAATTTGTCAAGGCGGGCAGTATGTTGAGCGCCTTGCCACTTGTTTGGGTTTACATCACTTCGCAAATACCGAGAAGTGAAGTGAAGTGAGTATGGAGTGTCCCCACGCGAAAAGAGAGTGAGTGTGAACAACATGGTGACCAGCCGTTGGAATAAAGAGAGTTAAAAATTAAAGTACACTGCGTTATTTATTGAGTATGACTCAATTTATTTTAAATAGAGCTATCGAAGGATCAACACGCGCACACACACACACACACATATATATATATATATATATATATATATATATATATATATATATATATATATATATATATATATAGGGAGAGTGTGAACTAATTGTAGGAATTGAAGAGATGAGAGAATAAATTAACAACAATAACTTTAAGGGGTACTCTTTGATAAGTAACTTTTTAAAAGAGTAAATAAAAAATAAAGAAAATTGAATGAAATTTCATTCTGAGTATGGATTGAATGGATTATTTTTTGTGGTAGTATCTAAATAAGCAAGTAACACACACACACAGCCTCCATACATGAGTAATGACTTTTGTTTAGTGGTATGTTACGTGCTTACCAATCCATAGGTCGCGAGTTCTATTCTCCGACATATAACAATAACAGAACACTCTTCGGCTAAGATTGCAAGGTTAAGCTGTGTATATGTACAAGGATAGAGAGCCAACTTATTTTTGACAAAATATAGTAAATTTTTTGCAGACAAAGGCAAAAAAAAAAAAATAAATAAATAAATTGTTTAAATATTCCTTTTTTTTGCAACTGAGTGCAATCTCTCATCAAACATTTCTAAAAGTTTTAAAATTTCTAAAACATAGTGAACGAAAAAAAATGTATCAAAATATAAACAATAATTCTTATTTGGGTTATATTTTATATTTGAGAGTTTTTGTTGTTTTTTTATAGAGAAGAGTGTCTCCCAGAAAACTTCTGTTGAAGAGTGTAGTATAATTTTAAAACTGTATTGAAAGCTCGGTGAAATATTTTGAAAAATTTCAAAAAGCCTTTCCTAGACGTATTTTTATTTCAATATTAAAAACAAGAGTATCAGAGTTAAAATGCCGACTAAGACGAAGAGGCAAATTCAAAAGGATCTCAAAAATATAAAACAAATATATAAAAATATTAAAAAACTGAAGGTTCGAAAAAACTGTTTCACGAATATTCCATTTTTAATATAGATCAAGGGCTTATTCTTTCCAGCACTACATCAATTTTCATTCAAGTGTGGTGAGTCAAAAACATACAAACACTTTCAGCTGTTGTATCTACAAATATCTTTGCCTCCAACTTTCACTGAATCAAATTCGTGACACACGACAAAATCCACAACTAAAAACAAAAAATTACAATGGTGAGAAAATTAAAATTTCTCACTTTATTTTCACGATAGGCTCGTGCGATTGGCATTTATATCCCGAAACGATTCGACAAAAGCTTTTGACAAAATATTGCCAAAACACGATTCTTAATTCTTCGATTTAAATATGCGGTCATGTACTTTTTTTGGATGAAAATTACTTCTTTATTGTCTTCTTTTAGTTGGCGGAAGCGGTCGATCATGAATTGTAAATAAAACGTCCCCGACAATAGGCGACGTGTGATTTTGGCCATCAAAACAGCCAGAATCTTTCGTATAGAAAGAGACTTTTTTGTAGAGAATTTTTTCACCAACAAAAAGGATCATGATCTCATTGTTTGGTATCCATAAATATGACGTCATTTATTGCAATCTTTGACCTTCTGGACAACTGCGGATTTCCTGCGCGAGTTTTTCTCTCTCTATTTCTGTTTTCATCTGTTTTGATATTCATGTGAAATGAATTCACAAACTAGCATTTTAAAGGCCAGACGCGAATAAAGTAACAAGAGTTTGATTTTGTATTAATCAATTCTGGGCTTTAAAAAGGCTGAAAATTGAATGATTATAATCTTGTAAGATATGTTTAACTGATTACGGAAGTTGTTGTAGAAATGGCAGTGAAATTAAACAATTACTAGTGGGATAGTCTTTGAAGAATTGTAATATTAAACTCAAACTCAAACTTGTGTAATTTGTTTAATTTTTTTTTATAAAACTCAATCTTGGATTTAGTTTTGAGGAAATTAATCGTTCATTATAAATCAGTTATTATTTACTATGGATCATTACTTATAATGAATAAAAAGTTATTGAGGATGAATAAGATTAATATAAACATATTGTAAAAAATATTATATTTCATTAAATTTTTAGGAAATCCTTTCGCATTACTTATTTTGTTGTGTAGCTTTTAGTTATCTGCAGAGGCGTAGCTACCGCCGTATCAGTCATATCAATGATGCGGGAACCCCAAGCTACAGGGCCCCATCATATGTAAGCAAAACAATCGTAACACGCTAAGGGGCCCCAAAAAGGGGCATCTAAGGAATTTTGATGCAGATCTAGCTTTGCCAGTGGTTATCTATGATTAATTGCTCCACTTTGTATCTTACAAGAGAGTTTTCAAAAGTATAGCCAACGATAAATTGAATCTATTAATATCTTATATTCTATATAAATAACCATATTCTGTATCAATTGCTTAATGGCATTTTTTATTGGTTATCGCTACTATGATATTAAATTTAATGATCTAGAAATTACAGTTTGATTTGAATACCACTTGGGAGTCAACTATTAAATGAGACGAAAGTCAGTAGATTACACACGTGAATTTTGAAAAAAAAGAAAAAACAAAATATTTACTTTAAGAGCATGTGTATTTCTCGACATAATCTCCATTTACACAGATACATTTATCTATTGAATATAAATCTTTGGACCACTGTCTCAATCACTTATGTACCTCATGTACTGTGTCAGTTGACACTCCCAGGGGATAATGATCACTTAGAACTAAGTCTGGGCTGTAAAGCGGGTGCGTAATAAGTTGCTACGGAAGCATTACAGTTCTCTTATTGATTAAGGGGTCATATACCTTTTAAAATTTCCTGAAAATCGATTTTTTTATTATTATTTTATTTTATAGAGTAAACCTTTCTGAGTGTTCTAAAAGAAACCGCATGCAGATATTCCCAATAGAACGGACGTTATTAAGAAAATAAAAAGAGTAGAAAAGGCGATTTACATATTGTTTACATTTTGGCTCCAGGGTGACAGCTGTCATGTCGCTGGTGGCAGCTGCGTTTCTCTGTTTCTAATATTTTCATTCTAATTATTATCAAATGCTTGAATCTAAGCCTCAAATATTATTATTGTTGTTCGGAATATTAACTACCACTTCTACTAACTTTATAAACTTCTACTTCTACTTTGTTTTGATAAAGTGAATCTTGAATTTATACTCGCTCGTTTTTGATTTTCATACCGTATCTTATTCTGAGATAAGTTTTAGGAAAAGTATTATTTTTTTTATAAACTTTTGAAGGATGAATTCGACTGAATCTGCTAAAAAACCATCTGGTAAACGTCCTAAGAAAAGGAAGTTTACTGGTAATATGCATACGAGATGCAAAGCTGTACACAGTGGGGATGAATCACTAAACAACAGTGCATCTGGAAAAAAGATTCGGCTGCAAGATGTAGATTCATCTTTTATTGAACATGACTGTTTTGATGGCTATAGAGTGTTTGATAAAACTATCATGTTTACAAACATTCAAAACTTTGCTTCTTGCAAAAAATGTGGTGATGATATTAAACTTTCAGAAAATTGTGTTAGAGGTTTGTCTAGTGTTTTTTCGATTGAATGCAAGAACTGTAAAGACTTGTGTTCGTTTAGAAATTCAAAAATGCTGGGTAAAAGAAAAAATATTCCAGAAATAAACAGACGTTTTGTATACGCAATGAGGACAATTGGACAGGGTCATGCAGTAATGACAACTTTCTGTGGTGTCATGGACTTTCCTCCTCCAGTTGCTGAAAAATCCTATAACAACATTATAAACAAACTACAATTGTGTAGTAAAGAAGTCGCAGAAGCTTCAATGTAAAGTGCAGCTTTGGAAGAGGTAACTTTGACAAATTCTTCCGATATAATAATTAGTGGAGATGGAGCATGGAAAACCCGTGGCTATTCTTCTCGTGTTGGTGTGTGTGCTGTTATAGGAGACAAAACAGGAAAGTGTATTGATGCGGAAGTGATGTCTTCTTTCTGTAAAGGATGGGATTCTTGGAAACGAAGAAAGGGGTCACCTGCTTACAAAAAGTGGAAAATTCTTCACGTTAAAGAATGTTTGAAGAACCACAATGGTTCAGCTGGCATGATGGAGACTGTGGGAATGGTTCGTATATTTCAGCGTTCATTAAGTCATCGTTCTGTGAGATATACATCTTACATCGGGGATGGCGATTCCAAAACATTCTCATCTATTACTGCATCCAATCCGTATGGAGAAGATATCAGTTTCAAAAATTGAATGTGTTTGACATGTTCAAAAAAGAATGGGAACTCGTTTACGAAAATTAAAACAAATGAGCTCCAAACTCAGTGATGGGAAGTCGATTGGGGTAAAGGGAAGGTTGACCGACAGAATGATCGACTTAATTACAACGTACTATGGAAATGCAATCCGACAAAATAAAACATGCCTGTCAGATATGCGAAAAGCTGTTTGGGCTGTATATTTCCATATACGTTCAAGCGACGAAGAGAACCATTGCACAGTTTTTGTCCCGTAGGTCCTAATTCTTGGTGTAAATATCAAAATCAAGTAGTAGAGGGCAGTGTGGAAACTTTTAGACACAGTAACAAATTGCCAGTGGCAGTAATGGATGCCATAAAACCTGTGTTTAATGATCTATCACAACCTAAACTTCTACAAAAATGTCTAGGGGGTAAAAACCAAAATAATAATGAATCCATTAACTCATTAATATGGAAATTATGCCCAAAAACTTTAGGTTGTGGTAGAAAGATTGTTGATATATCTACAAATGAGGCAATTGTCATTTTTAATGATGGCAATCAAGGCAGACTAAAAATTATGCAATCGCTTGGTCTGACTGTTGATCAATTTGCACATAAATTTGTTACACTGGTAGATATAAAAAGAATTCAGACGGCAGAAGTACATTTTAATCTCCGCACAAAAGAAGTACGACAGGCTAAAAGAATGCAATTTAAAACTACTTGTAAGAAATTAACTGAAAAAGAGGGAACATCATATGCATGTGGCGAATTTTAGCATTTTAGAATCATAGTAATACACTGCATTCATATCACAAATTGTTTAATATTTATAATAAGTAGTTGTTAATTAAGGTATTGATTGTTTTTAAGTAATATTTATAAATTTTTAACTTTATTTTGGAGAAATGAATCACTTTGTTGCATTTTGATTATTTTGTAGCTTTTGATATCGTTTCGATGCTTGTACTGCATTGGTATAATATATGTTTTTAGTTATAATTTTAATAAATTGAAGTTTATTGACTAAAAAAACTTCACATTAGTTTTAACATAAATTTAGTTATTGTTTGAGTAACCAGAATAATATATATATAAAACTGT
The DNA here is from genome assembly GCA_019973935.1 of Trichonephila clavipes. Taxonomy (NCBI): domain Eukaryota; kingdom Metazoa; phylum Arthropoda; class Arachnida; order Araneae; family Nephilidae; genus Trichonephila; species Trichonephila clavipes. The sequence continues at coordinate 1,360,988 of BMAU01001233.1, read as the reverse complement.
GGTAAATTTTACGTTTGATGTCAATTTTCTCAGAACGTCATTTTTACTCATTACGCGCATGATATTTTCAAAACCGTGCCATGGAAAATGATAAAATTTTTACTGTAGATTCTGATCATATCTGTACTTAAAATAACGAACCAGTTTGAATTTTTAATGAAAAAATTTAAAATTACAAATATAAAATAGCAAAAATTTTTTAAAAATTTTATAGTTAAATTTTAAATTGTTATAGTTTACTAAAAATTTTAAATCAGTGTTTCAGGCTTCGTCATTTTAAAGATAACACAATTTCCAACACTGAGCAAAAATTTCATCAAAAAATATTGGTAACTTTTTTTATAAAGCTGCGCGTAATGCATATCACTTGCGAAAAGAAAACAAAAATTTCTTTTTGTAATTATCTAATTAAAAATTTATCCTAATTAGCAGTGTGTTTGTTGGTTATGTTTTAAGTAAAGTAATATCTATTTGTTTATTCCTCCAAAATTTACATTCCAGGAAACAATAATAAAAAAATTATAGAGCTTTAAAAGAGCTCACTTTTTAAAAGGTATGTGACCCCTTAATCTAGTTGTATGAGGCCTGAGATTGTCACGATAAAACAAGATGGAAGAAGAAAAACTGTCAAAACCTTACTGACTGAAGGCTTGACCTTGACGTTGTGTTTTGAAAGTGAAAGAAGATGCTTCCTCATTCCTTAAGCTCGTTTTTAATCTGACTGAGAGTTATGAACTCATGTTCCATCATTAATAACAGTTTTGTTTATTTTCGAAGTCTCACATCGATTTACAGCCCCTACTCACTAATTCTTCTTATTTTTATATGCCTTTTTTCCATCTCACATCTCACACCTTTTTCCTACTTTATTTATTCTTTTTTGACAATATTGATACGAATTTTGTGTAAATAATTTGTATTTGGGTGTTTAATGCATTTATATTACTCGATGTTATATTTATTTCATGTTAAAATTGTACTATTCAAAAGCAATGCCACCCCTTACGCCATAATGGTGATTCAATGAAAACTTGGCGAAATCTTAGCGGTAGAGTCAAGTTAGCTTCATTTTTGGCGACCCAGTTGACGGCGAATTTGGCGAACATTTTGGCGTCATTGGCGATCATATTGGAGTTCGGAACCCTCTGGATTCTTCTAGAAAGTAGTGGATCTCTCCATTAATGTTACGCTCGATGACACGAGTGGTTATATTTCTGGAAGCTTCTGCCGCGCCTATAAATAGGAGTGCCAGCCGCAACCAGTCAGTCTGATTTTAACCAGCGGATAGTGAGGATTGTTTGCCTAGCGATTAGCTCGGCTGTACTTGTGAATTATCTTTTACTTACGTGTATTTTTAAACACTGATGACTGTGTTTGATTGCTGTTGAAGGTGTGAAGACCTTCGGAAGATTTACTGTGTGAATATTGCTGCTGAATCCTGTATTTAAAAATTGGATTTTTGATAATAAATTTGCATCGCTCTTAAAGAACCTTTTATTTTCTTTGTGATTGTTTTGCATAAAATGCACGAACCCGGATCTACGTAACAATATCTATTTTTCCCATCAGTTTTTTTCTGGTTCTAATTTTTTTTCTTAACTTTTATTGATCTTCCGTGGTAAGATCAAAGAAATTTTTTGTTCTGTCAGTTTCTAAAACTGTTTCATTAACTTCTTGTCCATTAAACTACACGGCAACAATACAGTCACAATTCGTTACAAATTCAAAAATAAGATCGTGTCTGGAAAATCAAAATGGAACTCGAACTGAAAAAAAAGCATGCCGAAAAATTCGTTAGAGAAGTGGTTCGTTAGCTGTGGTACGACTTCTTGTTGACATTTCCAAATTCAAGGGTTGATTAAGGAAGAAAATAATTTCTGCAAAACGAGAAAAATTTCGTTGTATTTAGATGTTTTTAAGGGGGAAGGGGGAGGCAGTTCTGTGAACTTTATTAAAATAGTAATGCTTTTTTGAAGAAAAAGAAATTCCTTCACACACACTTTCTAATAATGAATTAGCTTTTTTCTTCTAAAATTTTTAAGGATTTCAATCAGTTTATCTCCGAAATTTCAATTATGGGAATAATTGCATCATCCACCTAAAGAGGAAGGTTATCGAATATTTTACATCATATTAATGAAATTTATGATAGCAAATCATGATGAGATTTATCCATCATTTACTGACCGGGAAGAATATACCAATAGGCTAAACTTCAGCCGCAGTTATGTGACATTATACTCCCATGATAACTTCAATCACGTGTTTCTCGTCAATTATTTCATAAGTTCATGTGACGTCATAGTCACATGATGCATACAATCAGATGTTTTTAGCCAATCAGCTCATGCCCTTTGATGTTGCCAACTTTTACTTTTTGCAGAAATATTCTTTCAAAAAGTATATATTTGTCAACATATAGATAAACAAAACACACTGGACTTAAAAATACGTATGCAATATAAGTTTTTTTTAAAAAAAACTTTTTTTGAGAATCTTAATATTTGAAAATCTATACCCAATTAATAAATTTGAAATTTATTTGAATTTTACAAATAGAACAAGTACAAGTCTAATGTGAGTTTGTCAAAAGAGAACACGTAATTGCATTGATCACGTCACCGTCATGAGTTTTGAGCATTGACAAAGATACATCTCTGTGCAGTACCTATACTTTTCCGTAGTGATTGCATCATCTAAGTAATATTTAGGTTTACTAAGATCCAATTATATTTAACTTTTAATTGACGATATAATTGTTTAGTTGATACTCAACGGGATTAGGAAGTTGGGAAATGTAAAGCCATAAGTCAGTGTTTCTCAAACTGTGGGGCGTGGCCCCCTGGGGGGGCGCGAGCATATCGAAAATAAAAGATTTTAAAATAATTAATTTACTGGAATGAATTTAAACAAAATACTTTCAGACATAATAAAAAATGCACTTTAACTCTGATATAATTTATAGGTGCGTGCGCGCGATATTAAATCAACAAAAATAAAAATTTCTTCAATACCTAATTAGCTATCTTTGATCCTATAAATAAATAAGAAAACTTTTATTTGATTTGCTGTAATCCCATGATGAGAGATTTTTTTACCACGCTTTCTGTTTAAACATAACATACAATTCTTTCAGAGAAAAAACAGATTCCAGACGCAGAATCGAAAAAATTTAGGAACATAAAAAATTCATCACTGCCATTATTCTTGAAATACTGCACATTATAGCTGTAATCTGTTTAACCTTCTAAGTTATTGGTACAGTTAGTTATGACCCCTCTCTTTATGTGTGTGTTTGTTTCTCATTTAGGGAAGTTGTAAGTAATGGATTTCTCTGTTAGGCTTTTTTGCATGCAAAAGACTTTTATATTTGGAAACCCACGGAGAGCACACACACAGCACTTTGATGGATTACTTGGCCAAGACTTATTTTACGAGTTTTCTAAACATATGAAGCATAACGCGAAAAACGTTTTACACAATTTCATATAATCATAATGAATACACTTTTTACCCGGAAGAGGTCACGCGGGACGCACAGATTACGAAATCGTTAATTCTGGCAAAACTGTTTATTTGTTACCAAAGAAAAATTGAAAAGTCCTTGAAAGTAGGTAAGTAAACTTTCTCATAATTAAATTATTCACTGGAATCACGATTTGTATCGTGTACAATAAAATAATTATTTAAAAAAAAGGATTGGGGTGACTCAATAACCCCGCTCGACCATATCGAGTGTGTGCCTGCTCCCGGGTTAAAACACGTTGAAGTCTTTTCGCTTTTAATATTTAAAATAATACAGTTATTCTTCATCGGAATTTTATATAATTGTTCATTATTTAACATCAAATATAAATGCTAATTCTGTGAGGCTTAAAATTACCATTCGCTTAAAACTAATTATAATTTGAGCAACCATTTTAAAAAAATCATTTTAAATTTTGTAAACATTGTCGAGCATTTAACTTTGCACTCCTTACAATTCAGCTATTACATCAATGATGTTTTATTTTCTTATAAATGAACTCGTGCAAAGAGCGGGCACTTCAGCCGGTATAGTTTTAATGTATCAGTGCTGCACAGAGTATTTTATAACTAATTAATTAATGCTAAATTAAGAACAAGTTTAATAAGTATTAATGACGTCCATGAGCTTGTCTTGCAAAGCAAAGTTTTTATAAGAAAAATGCTTATGATTAGAAATTTACCCTCTGAGTTCTTTTTCTATATTTAGCAGATATCTATATTTTGTCTACTGAGCAGCCACCGCATTTTGCAATATGTTCAATTTAAAAATTAGAGAAAGGAAAAATAACATAATAATTATCCTATTATTTTATTTATTTATTGCTTAAAAGTAGTATACAAAATTTAATACTTATGTTACTAATTTGTATGGTTTATAATTAAAATCGCCTATTGTAGCTTTAGCGTCTAAATGCATTATTACTGCATTCAGTACATTATTAATGTATAAGGGGGGCGCGATAAAAATTGTGATCGAAAAGGGGGGCGCCAGTATTGAAAGTTTGAGAAGCACTGCCATAAGTTAATATTTTTAAATTATTAACATGTTTTTATAAGTTTCACTTGTATGTAATGGAATCTTTGAACTCGAGTTTTAGCTTTTTAAAAGGTCAGATTAATTCGAAATTTTGCACACTTGTCAAGGACCGATGACAATATAATAATATCATAATTTTGTTTTATTGTCCTGATCAGGATCATCAGGAATAACGATTTCCAGATTTGGGGACTAATTCCATATAATACTTCCAGATTTGGTGACTTATTGCATATACCATTTCCAGATTTGGTGACTAATTACAGATTTGGGGACTAAAAGGTCAAGTTACAGTCCTAAAAATGAAAACGATTGTGGTTTTTTCAAAAAAAAAAAAAAAAAGTTCTTTATGTGAGAAAGAGGAGAGTGGATGCGTCAGCAGTTTCTTACCATAATAAAAGTCTAGTTTTTTGGATAATGGAAATAAAATAAAGACTTGTGCATGTGAAAGAAAACAAATTATATTCTAACTGCTAAATATATTTTATTTTTATAAAGCAATATGCTTAGAAGTGACGATACGAATTAACATTATAGCAATACATTTAAAAGAGGATATTACGATTTGCATTTAATATTTATTCTTTTAAAACACTTTTATTAGTTTTACCTGTATTTTTAAAGACGGAATCTTTGAAATATAACGATACTGGACTCCTCCGAGGTCCCATAAACGGTGAGAATAAATACCCTTCAAAATCGTTAATTAATATCTATTGAAGAGCAAGACTAATTCCAGAAGCTACGTAATTCCGCCTCCAAATATCAATCTCAAGGATAAATTCAACAATGAATAAATGATAGTTTAAAAAACTTAAAAAACACACTTTTATTGTAGATTGAACTAAAAAAATGAAAAGTAAATTATAGTTTGAAAAAAAACTAAAAAACACGCTTTTCTAGTATAAATTGAACTAAAAAGTAAAAAATAATTCTTAAGAATAAAATGATTAACGAGAAAATTATTATCATTGGAGTAAAAGCGCGTGGGGTGCTTTGTACTATATTTTTACACTAACTCAGCATTTCGGAACAGAACTAATAAGAAATTATAACAATTAATATAGAGCACCCCACGCTTTTACCCCAATGACATTAATTTTCTCGTTAATCATTTTATTCTTATATTAAGAGTTATTATTTTCTTTTTAATTCGATTCACCATAAAAGAGAGAGAGCGTGTTTTTAGTTTTTTTAAAAACTATAATTTAGCAGGCCTTAATTTTATTGAATGTTTATTAACCTCACCCTGTGAAGTAACACTAGGGCTATGGGTGATGAACCTCCTAATTTTGACCTGCATTCGAGTCTCGAGGTCGATGTCTTCTTTGATACTCTACTTTTCTAACCTTTGGTCCCAAGCCGATGAGAGAACTTTCGATCCCGACTGATGAACGTGCATCTTGACCATCATTTAAACTAAGAGATTCTGTTTCGGCCAAAAGAAACTGTTATGCAGATCTAGTGAGACACTTATTTAAAAGAAAAGAAAAATATGCACCCTCCCTAGATTTCATGGGTTTGCGTTGGTATAATGGTGATGGTCAGAAGCTCGTGGCTAGCGTGACAGGATCAAGCCCTGGTGCCACTACAGACCCACCGTTTCGAGGCTCAAGGTCATTCGATTGGTGTAGTGTAAGTTTGGTTAAGGGGTGCCAGCTTAGGTATCGTCCCCGTCACTTGACCATGGTTCAAAATTATGAGGTCTGACGCCAATAGCTAGTATTCCTAAACAAAGCCTCTTTCCCTTTTTTCTTTAAAAATTAAGAGGAAAAAGTGTCACAAAAGGAAGAGATGGCGTCAACTGAAAACATGAATCGAAAGAAATATTTTTTGTTATTATTGATATTTTGTCTCCTACTTTTTCAATTCCTACACTATTAGCTCACAATCTCTATATATTTATTTATATACTTATTTATTTATCTGAGTGGAATTTTCAATCGTTAATAAAATACATTTTAAAGCGCTCCGTTGAGCTGAAATTTTATACGCAGGTTTATTTTGGATGACAATACAATAATGTAATAATAATTAATAAAAACTAATTGATTAAAACTAATTATTTAAAGAATTACAAATACAGCCACGTTGCCATCATTTTTGGCGATTTGTGTCAAAACTTGAAAAGGTTTTTCTCTCACGTGATTAAGTATTCAGTTGCACTGAAATTTATATACACGATTGTTTTGGATGACAATACGATACTTCAATGATAATGAATTAAAATGAATGACCACTTAATGTTGTGATTCTGCCATATGTATACACATATTTATATTAATTGTAACTATTTAATAAAAAGTAGCTAAAATAAAATTTTTCTTTGTTGATTTAAGTAGGAATTGACTCGGTACCCTTTGAGCAAATTTCTTTATTTACGTATTTAAAAGTTATATTTTAGCATTTTATACAATGTTTCTATTCAAGGAAATAGCAGATGAAAATTTTCATATATTATTTACGCAATTTTAAAAATTAAAATTTTTTGAAGAAAATTGGAAAAATTTTAAAAGCCTACTCCTTTTGTAAAAATTAATTTTTTGACCTGAATATTTTTATAATATTCTTATGGATGTTCTATAAACAACTTTAGGGATCGATTTTAGAATAACTTTATTCCTTTCCGAGAAAAAAATAAAATGTTGATATACAGGCTAAAAATCAACGAAAAAGCCAACATGTCTTACATTTTATTTTATTTTTAAAAAAAGTACTCAGTTTATAGCAAAACGGATCCCTAATTTTATTACATGCTTTATTTTTAACACGCAGGAAAAAAATAGAAGTGATTGGTAAATAATTGTCGAAGGAGTAGCATTTTGAATGCACTAAGGTTTCGCAAAACACAAACTGAGAAAAACCACTTTAAAGTTTATAATTCTAAAAAAATAATTATTATAAGCTTAATTAAACTTAAAATACCACTTTAAGATATTAGTTATACATTTTTCTTTAAAATAATTGCATTTTCACATTTTTTCAACCCACACATTTTTATAAATGATCAGCTTTTAGAGAGTACCAATTGCACAAAAAAATTCAAGAAAAACGTTAAAAAAAATTTTTTCTGTCACGACAGAAATTTTAGCTGTTTTTTTTTCTTATAATATTAAAGTATTACATTTGTATGAAAAATATATCAGGAATAAGAACTGAAATTATAAAATTATTAATATAAAATGCCTTAATTTAAAAATTTTACATGCACACATTTCACTAAGAAAAAAATGATTGTATGTATTGCCTCGGAAATATTCTGCTTTATATATTGCACATTCTTTTTTTTAATGTTATTATTTCTCTTTATAAATTAGATTTTTTTAATCAAAATGCTTTTTTTAGCTTTTTTTCTAAAAAGGGGGCGTGGCCTAATTGCCTAATTTGTTTTCAAATGAAGTTTTATTCAACTTCTAACTTTCCCACATGCACAAGTGATATATCAATAGAAAGATAATAATGCAAAGAATAAGATTAAATGCAAATAAAAGAACGATAGATCTGTGATTTTTGGGGTACCAAGTTGTGACAAATCTATACGGAACTTTATCACTAACCTTCTGAGTCGTCTTTTTTAGGGAAATTTAATTCCCTACCTATTTCCAATCAGCTCCAAAGAGAGGACAGGATTCCTTGTTATATGCAGATTAGATAAAGTATTTAAGTCAAACAGAATAGTAAAGTTATAGCAGTAGGAGAGAGAGATTGAAGTAAGAGTTATAATAGTGAATTTAGAAATATATTATTGGAGATTTCTAGGAGGATAAAATCTCAGAAAAAGCTGAGCTGAACTGCAGTGTGGTAAATATTGATTAAAGTCTCATTAAAGCTTTATATTAGGAGTGAGATTAAAGTTAAATGTTCAAAAGGAACATTATTGAATATATATCTGGGATCTCTTATCACGGTAATCTCTGCGTGATCGATATTCTAATTGTTAATTAATTGGATCATTAAATATTTAAATTTATTTAAAGGAAAGTCCCTTTTAAACCTCATAAAATTATTTAGATATATTTGTTGATAAGTCTTTGATTCTATTTGGAAAAGATAACCAAATAAAGAAATTTATTTATAAAAATGGCTACTGGCTCTTATATGGCTCCAACTTATTCTCGTTCTCAAAGTGAGGTCCAAGGGGACCTTCACAAAGTCCTCTTAAATAAAGATTTTATATTACTTGTTTTTTCTTTCTTTCTTTTTCTTTGGATCTGTATGGTGCATTTGTATGGGATAATTTTAATATTTTTATCTAGTTTTAATAATACTGGAGAGAATAATGCATATTATTTCTTCATTCTCTTATACCCTTTATATTTTCTTTTATTATTATTTTTTGTGCATTTGTTTTGTGTATATGTATGCATATCGTGCAGATACCTTTATAAAGGGTGTTTTTTTAGAGGTATAGAACTTTAAATTGCAATAAAACAACGATGTATTATTCGAATGACATGAATTTTTTTATTCGAAAGATAATCTTGTGGCATTACATTTTAAATATGATTTCTGGCATATGACTGCCCCGGCTGGCTCGGATGTAGTCCAATCTGGACGTCTAATTTTCGATGACTTTTTCCAACATTTGTGGCCGTATATCGGCAATAACACGGCGAATGTTGTCTTCCAAATGGTCAAGCGTTTATGGCTTATCCGCATAGACCAATGACTTTACATAGCCCCACAGAATATAGTCTAGCGGTGTTAAATCGCAAGATCTTGGAGGCCAATTCACAGGTCCAAAACGTGAAATTAGGCGGTCACCCAACGTGTCTTTCAATAAATCGATTGTGGCACGAGCTGTGTGACATGTTGCGCCGTCTTGTTGGAACCACAGCTCCTGGACATCATGATTGTTTAATTCAGGAATGAAAAAGTTAGTAATCATGGCTCTATACCGATCACCATTGACTGTAACGTTGTGGCCTTCATAGTTTTTGAAGAAGTACGGACCAATGATTCCACCAGCCCATAAAGCGCACCAAACAGTCAGTTTTTCTGGATGTAACGGTGTTTCGACATACACTTGTGGATTAGCTTCACTCCAAATGCGGCAGTTTTGTTTGTTGACGTAGCCATTCAACCAGAAGTGTGCTTCATCGCTAACTAAAATTCGCTTATGAAAATAGGGAACAACGGCAATCTCGTTTTGGGCCCATTCGACAAATCTACGCCTTGCTTGATCATATTTAAAATATAATGCCACAAGATTATCTTTCGAATAAAAAAAAATTCATGTAAATCGAATAATACATCGTTGTTTTATTGCAATTTAAAGTTCTATACCTCTAAAAAAACACCCTATATTTGTATTATGTTATTTTAATATCTTCTGATGTTTAAAATGTAAACTTAATTTTTTTTCAATAAAAACTGGACGTGGGTGTAATTGTTTCTCGAGGGATTGGTTTGTAGCTCTAAATCCTCTTCGGATGAGCTCGGTTCCTTTGGGCATTCTGCCAATAGCTTTCTTGTTGCTTTAGAGTACCGTATTAATAAACACTCATACATTAGATTTAATTTAATAATCGTTATATAAATCTATTTACTAAAAAGATTGAATGATCATGATTATGTTCACATCCGATTATTTTGACTTCGTAATGCCTATTCGAACTTGTTCCACAAACAGAAAATTCATTTAAATGGCAGAAGCTGTGGCACTTTAATGAAATTGAGCTCCAATGCCCTCACGTGGCTTAGTATGGAAGTCAGAAGGGTAACGTCTTCTTCACTTGACCGAGGTCAATAATTTCGCAGTTAATCGCCTCAACTAATGTGTGTGAAGTTATTTCAAACCACAAGCGATATTCATTAAGGCCAAACGATTCCGAGTCTGTAGCGATCTCTCCAATTCACAGCGATTCTGAATGAACCGAGATTTGCCTTCACACCGCCACGGGTCAATCATTCTTCCATCAGTTGCTGTCGAACATGGATGCTGTTTGTAATGTTTTAAGACGATTAACGTTTCAAGCTATTAGTTTCACAACTGTATCCTCTTATTCATTTATTTTCCAATTGAAATAAATAAAACAAAAAATATAAGAGAGAATGTTTTTATTTATTAATTTTTTATATTTTGCCTGTTAGTATCAAGTGTAATTATAGTCTGAAAAGTAGTAACAAATAAAAATCTGTATTGTAACTATATTATAATGCAATTACTCTTACAAATAATCTATCTAATGTTTTTAAAAGGCATTTCAAATGTTGTTATTTACTACAGCTTTTGTAGCGGATAAGAACTATTTCTTGATTATGTATTTAAAAATGATTTTCTAATACATTAATGAAATAAAAATTTTACATGCCATTTACATTTTGTTTGTTTCATATAACAAAATTTAAGATCTATGTAGTAATAAAATGAAATCTTATTAAAAAATTAAAATTATCGATTATATATATATTGGTGTTTTATTTTAGCATTCCTATAAATATTTCATTTTTTTCTCTCCCAAAATTAAATAAATTCTGATCAAATTGATCTCTGAAGCTGTTTCAAACATCCTTCAGAATATCTCCCCCTCCCTCCCCCAAAAAAACACATTTTGCTTTAAAGTATTATTAAGTAAAGAATAGTTTTCAACTTTCTAAAATTGAATAAAATAATATATGCAAAATTAATTTTATTATTTACGCAAGATTAGCAGGGATAAAATACAGCCTACACACTCGGCGACAAGAACTAGAGTTAGTTTGCATAATGGAAAAGAATACTATGAATACCAAAAATATAAGTGTCATCTATTAGCATAAAAACAAACTCATGCTAACCCTAACAAGAAATTCATTTTCTTCAAACATCTTAAATCAGTTTCTTTAATAGAAATTTTATGTGATATAACTACTAATAACATAAAAACAATAAAAATCAACACTATTTAGTTGAATTCACTTTTTCTTTAAGAAATTGCTCCCGGCTGCTGGTGAATGAGTGAAGACAATCTGACCTGCCGAATCACGCGTGAATGACAATAAAATGACGAATAGAATGATAGAATGACTGTGGATTGAACCGGTTTCGGTTGATTTGAAAGCGGGAAGTGAATCTTGGCTTATTTGAACGGGAAATTACGAAGCCGAATCCTGGTCGATCAGAGAAGTTAGATGGTGAAGAAATCGGAATCGTTTGGTGTGAAGAGAGCCAAAGGAATCAAGAAATGGATTGAGCAAGTGAGTGTTCTACTAACGTCACACTATAAATCCACACGAAAGTATTGGCTACGGACCTCGTAATGAGGTTGATTCATGTGACGTCATGATCACGTGATGAGGAGAGCACGTGAATATGTTTTGGTTTGTTTCCCGCTTAACTCTAAGCTAACACTTCTTTTGTGTACTATTTTGCTCTTGATCTTTTACATTATAACTCGATTACAGTAAAAGATCAGATAATTGTACAGAAAAAAAATCTATTTTTAATATCCCGGTAAAAAAATTCGAGTGTTTAGTTAACGTCATGAAGCGTAAGGATTTTAAAACATCTCCTCACTTATTATGCTCTGACCACTTTGAACAATCTTGTTTTCAATACCAAACATTTTTAGAAATCATCGCCAGTTCCATTCCTATACTATTTTTGTGTTCACAAAAAAAACTTCTGCTAAAAGGAATTTGGATAGATATCTACAGGAATGTAAATATTTTTTGTTTATTTTAAATTAAATTATATAGAGAGCATACATAAAAAGATAAAATATATTTAGTTAACTTAAATTTTAATTATTTTACTCATCTTCAGAGTAATTAATAAATATTTCTCTATTAAATTACCTAAAAGAAAAACACAAGAATCTGATATGTAACTCTACATGTCATATATTAAAACAAGTTTTTGTCTCTCTCTATATGTATAATGTATTATATATATAGACAAATATATATATATATATATATATATTGGCCGAGTGGTATATTTTGTGGAGTGTGTTTGTAGGTTTTCATTAAGCGTGTATAGCTACCATGAGCCATTCGGTAGGTGAGGTAGGGGGATTTACTGTCATTAATTGTTTAATACTGGTGGGCATTACATCCGTAAGTCCTTCCAAAATGAGTTGAGGAGATAATCCTAATTGTCTAACATAATTTAATTTTTGATGAAAATATTGTTCTAAGTTATCTTTTAATTGAAGTTGTGAGAAATCTGATAAAGTTATAACATTAGGTTTTAAAAAATTTTCAATAAGAATTGAACACAGTTCTCCAAAATTTGAAATATTAAGACAAGAGTTAATGTACTGAGTTAATGCAAACCCTTTTAGATATTTTGATATGTTTACAATTTTCCAACTATCATCCTTATTACTAAGTTTACATGCATTATTAAAATAATCTAACCAAGCTTCTATTAGCATTCCATTTTCAGAATCAAAAGGGACTATATATGGTTCATTAGGGGTTTGGTTGGTATTACTTATTACAGCCAAATCGGTTTGCTCATTATTCGCCATTTTAAAACCAGATCTGAGAATCATACAGAAATTAAAATTTTAATTTTACTTAAAATTTTGAATTACCAAAAATAAAAATACCAAAATATATAAAATTGAAATCTCAACAAAATCAAAACAGTTGCAGCTATTAATTAGAAATTCAAATATCAAACATTTAAGTTTTTAAATTTCGTATTTCAATATATATTGTTTTATCATAATTAAAAACATGTATAGCAACACTATAAAAATATGTAAAATAGTTTTTCATGAAATATTAAGCATAAAAATATCAAAGATCAGAATCACTTGAAAAAATAATACGTATAAAATTTGCTCTATAAATAATTTCGAAGACAAAATTTCGTAATTTATAAAATACAATTTAAAATAAATCACCAAAAAACACAGGATCCACCACCGTTGAAAAACAATAACGAAACTATAGAAATCTATTTAGATCGAACAGCAAATAATTAAAACAGAATAAAAACGAAACACTTATCGCTGGGTTGAAAAATCGCTTCGGTTGCACTTTCTAAAACATATGTGTGATGATTGATTTGTATATATATTTTTTTCTTTATAACTTTTCTTCTGTCACATATCAGCATCATTTCTTTCAAAATATTTTCAATTGAAGTACTTTCTTTTGATTTCTGTGGCATACTATTGCAGGTTAGGAAGATTTCAGCTTTTCGACAACGCAAGAAAACGGAAATTTTCCCCTGTTTAATGAAGTAGGCACATCTTGAACGGGGATTTCCCCCTTTTTAACGAAGTAGGTACAACTTGAACGGGGATTTCCCCGTTTCACGAAGTAGTTGAAAACATCAGGAATTTTAGTAACTTTCGACGAAAATTTTATTTCTTCAACTTATTTCTTTCATATCTTCACGGTAGGAAACTATCCTACCGACTTTCTGTAATGAAAACCCAAGCCCCAAAGCCTGAACAAAATACTTTCAGACAAAATGTGCCCATTCGACCAAGACAAAATATTTTTGTACCTCAAAACCGCTACTCTGTTCGACCCAACTTCCAAAATTTTAATAGAATGCGTCCCCAACATCTCCCAAATCAGCATGCTCATAACTTTAACAATAGAGGTTTTAGGCCCAACCACCACACACATTTTCAACATGGACTGCCACCATCTCCATGTAGTATTTGTACACAGCAAGGAATTCCCAATGCTTATAATTGGAAACTACAATGCCCTTTTAATCAACATCAATTGAGACAAACCCCATTTAATTGTGACTCATCTTTGGCTACTAACACTGTTTGTTTCTCAGAGCTCGGAGAGCTCTGTTAGCAGTCAACAAATTCCTAATCAGAGACAACACCCCTCTACTGAGGCCTCTGGCCCAGCATATTGACAATTACAAGTGTCCGGACACATCTCATCATTGCCAAGCCTAGCTAACTTGGACAATTTACCTACACATAACACAATGTGAATATTGTTATTGATACTGGATCCACTCTATCTTTAATTTCTGCAGATATTGTAAATAAACTTAGGTTACAAAAACAAACAACTAGGCCTATACAGATTAACCAAAAAAAAAAGCCCATGGCAATTTTCAATTAAACAAACTATGCAAAGTGTACTTAACAATTGGACAGGTAGAAAGAAACATAAATCTGTGTATAATTAAGAGTAGTCTACCTTACATTATTCTAGGACTACCAGAATGTAGTCAATATAAATTTGTTATTGATTGTGAACATAACCAGTTACTACAAAATGGACAAATTATTGTAAATAATCAGAATCCACTCACTAAACCAATTTCATTACATATACAGGAAGAGTTAGTAAATACCTCAGAGGAAGGTTTTTCACCTCTGACTGTTAAAGAACTATCTCCTAACCTGATACAACTTCTTTCAGAATACTCTCATGTTTTTTCTAAAAATAAATATGATGTAGGTAAAATAAGAATGGAACCCCCTAGAATTAATTTAACATCAGACCTCCGAATTTCTCAGCGAGCCTATAGAACTTCAACCACTTCAGAAGCTGAGATTAATAAACAAGTACAAAATTTATTAGCTGCAGGTTTAATTAAAGAATCCAATAGCTGTTATTCTTCCCCGGTTACTTTAGCTTATAAGAGAGATGAAAAGCAGAAAACCAGATTATGTATTGATTATAGAAAACTTAATGCCATTTGTAAAACAGATGCAGAGCCATTACCTCGAATAGATTCGCTGCTAGATAAATTGAATAGTGCTAAATATTTTTCTACGCTTGACCTCACAAGTGGCTACTGGCACATTCTGTTTCATGATAAAGATAAAGAAAAATTAGCTTTTGTTACAACTGAAGATTTATATGAATTTCTCTCAAGTTCTTTCTTTGGCTTTCGAAATGCCCCAGCAATTTTTAATCGTACTATTCGTAAAATTTTAACTAAACATAAGTGTTCAAATTTTGCTTGTCACTATTTTGATCATATAGTTATCTTTTCAAATACTTTAGAGGAACATTATGCTCATTTAAGAAAAATATTCCAAATTTGTGAGGAGGAAAACATTAAATTAAAATTTTCAAAATGTGTTTTTGCAAAAACTAAGATAAACTTTTTAGGCTATGAAATTAAAGAAGGCTGCATTACCCCTGATAATCAAAATATTGAAACTATTATAATTCTACAAAAAAATTTCTTCACTTAATAATTGATCATGCAACTCGCTATGTTTGGGCTTTTGCTTCTAAAAGTGAAACAACCGAAACCTATGCAAATTGTTTAAAACAACTTTTCCAAATTCAAATACCTAGTAAACTGTTAACTGATAGAAATGGTGCTTTTACCTCATCCAGATTCAAACGCTTTTTAAGAAATTCTAACGTTAAACAGTTATTAACTACTTCTCATCATCCCCAGACAAATGGTAAATGTGAACGTGTAAATCAGTCTATTGTAACTAAAATAAGATGTAAAGTAAATTCTTCTCCTACCAAAATTCCTTGGACCAAATTTCTAGAACAAGTAATCAATGAGTATAACTTAACACCTCATTCAGTCACAAAATTCCCTCCTGCATATTTGTTATTTGGCACTTTACCATCTACACCTCCATTAGCTCAAAATCAAGTTTACCCTCCAGTTGAAGAAGCCAGAAAATTAGCAAAAGAGAACACCATAAAATACCATGAGAAAAATAAAATTAAATATGATGCACGTGTTTCATTGATTCTCCTTTTGAACCGGGTGACCTCGTAATTTATGAAGAATTCAACTATCCAAATCGAAGAAAATTATCCCCAATTTTTTCAGGCCCCTATGAAATAGTACAAAAGCTGTCAGATGTCAATTATGAAATAACCAAGCCTAACGCGTTAACTAAAAAACTTACTGAAATTGTGCACGTTCAAAATTGAGAACTTATTACCCTCCTGAATAATTGAAATTGAGTCATGAATAATAATAATTACATCAAAAAAAACACAACTACACAAAACCAAGGCCTTGTCCTTTTACCCCTCTTAGGTGGACCCCTCCTTTCCACTCTTGAGATATTTTTTTTTTCCTTTTTTTTTTTTTTTTTTTTTTACTGTTGTTGTGAAATATCACAATAAGAAATGATTACAGATCTTATAATGTGCGAAACATGGGTCCACCTTCCAATCCATTTCGGATTTTTCCTGTTTTCATCTCGAGGTACTGTTCAGTTTTGGAGAAGTGTACTCTCTTGGATGGAAGCAGGGAAGAGTCTGAATTAAATTCCCCTTCCTTAATAATCTCGGATTATTAAGTTCACTTTAGAAGAAGACGTCAAATTTTGTTTTTGAAACAAACTTAGATGTTTTCATGATGTTTATCATTGATGATATTTTTATATTTTAGGCTGCAATTATTTTGAATCTTATCTTATTTGCATTCCATTTCAAGTGTTCCTTATTTTATTTTTGATATTGTGTATTTTTATGATGTCACGTTTAGTGGTGTGAACATTATTGCAGCAGCTATTCAAGAAAATGTGAACATTTTGGAGTAATACTTTTGATTTTTATTGCATTTTGAATCTTTTGTTTTGAATGTTATTTATGGGTACCCATATTTTACAATTTAACAGTATATATATTGTTGTTTTTATATTTTTCTATCATCTAATTTCTGTGTGAATATCATGCTATGTATGTCAATACCGGCAAGTGCAAGATTTTTTTTGTAACTAATAATAATTTTATTCAAAATTTTAAATTTAATATCTCTGTAAGATACGGGTGTGTGTCAAGGGCCCTGGTGCACACACGCGTCTTGCGGAGGGGGGAAATGTAATAATTCCCTCTAGCATTTTTTTAATTAACTCTTTTAATAATATTGAAATAATCTTTTAATTATTTGGTTCTACACTAACACCCTGATTTTAATCTTAATCGAGTACTCTTATTGCATCAGACATCCCAATCCCGCCCATTCTATCCAATCAGAGCTGTTATTACGTCATAAGTACTTGTACTATAAAAGCCGAAACCTTGTGTAATCTCGCTCTCTTCTCTCTTCCTTCTTGTCGTCATCATGTAAAACTGTGCATAGCTGCTCTTTATGTTTTTGTGTTGTGCCCTCCAAGATGTTGCTATTGTTTGTCTCCTGTCCACTTTACTTTAATATCGTCGCAAGTTCATGTGTCTCGTCAACGTGGAAATATACCGAAAAATTGTCCTAAGCTTTGATGTGTGCTTCCAAATAAAGAAGATGTCTATTCACCAAAGATGTGTTTAATGAAAACCTACAAACACACTCCACAAAATATACCACTCAGGCCAATATATTACACACACACACATATATATATATATATATAGAGAGAGAGAGAGAGAGAGAGAGAGAGACAAATATGTATTACTATATAATTTTATTCTTTTGGGAAACAAATTTCGAAAAGCATTCACTACAGAAATGAAAAAATATCTTAATTTACTACAGGTTCATTATTGTTTATACTTGAAGGTAAATTAGAAACCATTTTCAAACATTAGAAATGCAAATTACCATTTACCTTTTGTAAAGTTATAAGTAAAAAAAATTATATGCAACATTTTTAAAGCCTTTATTCGCAGCACCATTCCAGTAAAAAGATATTATTTATCGAGAATTTCATTCTGAATGTGGTAAAAAATTAAGACATTAAAATTCTTTAATTAAATTGTGTATATTATGGGAGATAAATTTGTGTGTGTATATATTGAATATCAAAGTCATGTTCTCTTCTGCATGGTCAAAATAATGTCTTTTTTTAATTCATAATTCTTTTACACAAAAAAATAAAAATTATAAAATATTTGTGTGGTGTATCTATTTATTATGTAGTATAGGGATTTCTTAACACAACATCCGTTTTTCAGATTTTGACTGGTATAAATTTGTTACACAGATGTGTGTGTACAATTTTTTTTTACTATGGATAACATTTATTGGTATTTGCACAAGGGTTTTTAAAATGTAAAATTTATTAATTTTGATGATAAGTTTCACATATAGACTATACACATATTATCGAAGTATAACACAGTGTATTGAAGAAATCTATGCAACCCCAGGTGGAACGCATTAAGCATAAGAATACTCTGGATATTAATTTTTGCATAAGTATTAAAGTCTAAAATGTTCATCTATATTTATACTATCCTGCTTATAAATTTAAGTCCTGAATAAATTTGTTGTATTGAGATATTTACAAATATTGACCCAAGAAGTGTACTTAGATCACTTCTATGACATTTATCAGTAATTAAGATCATGAAACCGAATATGATTTTACATATAGACATTCGATTCTGTGTGTGTGTGTGTGTGTGCGATATTTACTTTCTAAAAACAATAGAAATATTCAAAAAAATTTAATATAACCTTTTTCAATTCTCTATTTACCCTTAAATGAATAACTTGACAAATTGCTGTTCGCAATAACCTACATAAATGCAAAATTCTGTAAAAAAAGGAAATTTTAGAAAAAAAAATTTAAAATTATTTTTAATGGGTTAATTATCTAAAATCATTGATATTTTTGTGACATGTGTTGAAAGGGCAAATTTGGAGCACTTGTATATTATAATATAGACTCTCTAATTTCTTAAAATCATAAAACCGCCAAATGCTACGATATACAACCAATAGTGGAAACTGTTCATGATCATGTTTGAAAACAGTAATTATAGTGATATAATTTTTTTTTAAAATTCGGATGTCTTTTTGAATGGCGAAATTAGTTGGCAGTTTAATATGTATGTTCCAAATTTTCGAATGGTATGAGTACTGATTTAGCATTTCTTAGATAAACTTTGAAGTAATTAATTTTATATTTGAAGTTAATATATTTTCAAACAAGAGACTTCAGAGCAAGAATTTTGAATCTATTTTCTTAATGTTGTTTCATTTTAAATTTTTTTAGCATAAATATAATTATGTATATAAGGATACTTTAGATGCATAATCAGTGATAACAAAATAACATGTCAATGCATTAATCCGAATAAGTTTAAGTTTGGATGATTTGAAGTATATATTTAACACTATACATACGATAACTGGTAGAAATAGGTATGCATTAAGTGTTGGAATGTTCAGTGTAAAAAAAATCAAATATTCCCATTAAAACAGAAGATAATGCTTCATATATTTTAAAGGAACAGAGTGTAGGAATTTTGTAATTAGTGTGAAATTCAAAAAAAAAGAAAGAAAATCCTTTGTCAATTTTATTTTGATGAAGTATATGCAATGTAAAGATTTATTAATAAAAATAAAACTTAATGTAAGGAAATTTAGGGTGGTTTAAAAATAAATATAAGCTTTAGTATTTAATATGTAATTTTACAGGTATGATAAACAAATGTTATACAAAGGTTTATAGTACTTGAAATTGTATTGGACATGAAAAAAATTGTATCGAGATATTTTACAAAAAATAGTTACTTTGCCATTTTATATGTGTATTTGTTTTTTTTTATTTGAAACTTCTTTCTATAAGTTGTATGATTTAAGTATTCTAATTTGTTTTATGTAAATTCAGAAGGTTGATTTATAGATTTAAGATCTGAAATTCTAAAATTCTTAGGATATTTCATTTAATCTGGTTAGTTAGTCAGTTAGATCCTCTATTTGTTCTCTATTTGTCCTTATAGTACAGTGTTACATTCATATAGAGTATGCTTTATTTACTTATAGTGTATTCATGTAATGTTAAAATTAAGTGTCAATAAATAATGTATATTAAAATGAGTATGATTATTGAATAAAACTGTCCGATAAGAATTTTCTGCTTCATTATATGAGAAATTTTCATGAAAACAATTTAATTTGTTCTACTGTAAAATAATTTTATTAAAAAGCCTATTTCTTTAAGCATGTTTCTTAATTTATTTTTAAAAAGTCAAGTTCATTTCTTTCTAAATGTTGGAGACAGGCATTTCTAAAAAAAATCAAACCTTTTGAAGGGTAATGATTACAAAGGAAGTCAAACTATAAAACATATCAAATGTTTGTTTATAATGAGATTATTTCAGATATCACAAACCTTTAAATGATGTTAAAAACTATTTCATTTCCATCGCAGAAGAATTCCTAATTATTAATCAAAAACTTTCATTGTTAACCAACTATTATTTTATACACTCTGCTCTCAAAAAGTATAAATCTCTTGTTAAACATTAGAAATAGGTATGAAAATTTTTAAATAAACAAAAACATATCCATGTCTCTCATTGACAAATTTTATTATAAATTCATTTCCAAAATTATATTTACTTGGATTTCCTGTTTCTGAATGTTCCATACTCTTCTATGAGAAATTATAGAGATAGTATTTCTAAAAACATTAAATATTTGTAGATGGTATTTACTACGGGAATCAGAGAATGAAAGGTATAAACATTAATATTTCAAACTGGGACCATTTCATATTGGCATGTTTCTTATAAATTACACTATTTTCTGAATTTATGAGGAGTGATACACTATATGTACCAATAAGTAATTGTACACATATGAGAAGTTTTTCCAAATTCAATGGTCTCAATTCTATACTGTAAATCATTTTCGTGCGTAAATAAACATAATCAACTACATGAAAACAAAGGACTTATTATTAGGATGCTAAAAAATAATCTAGAACTATTAATAAATATATAAACAAACACTGCAAGAAGCTACCGGCTTCGCACACTAACACCTAATGACAAATATACTAAACTGAAACAAAAATTATGCTAAAAAATTACGAAAAATACTTCATACCTAATTATTAAACAAGGATAATGCAAAAATATAATAAAAATAAATAAAATTTCAGAAATAAACTTCACACACAAGAAGTAAACATATCAAGCATACGAAATTTACACGCTGATTCAAAACGTGGGGAAATGTTGCTATCCTCGTCACGTGATTTCGACTAGGCGTCTCAATGTCTGTGAATCAGCCTCATTATAAACCATGGTCAACTGACGAGGACTACATTTGAGTTGGCACCCCTCACTGAAAACTACCGCACGACGCCGCAGACAGGATAGATTTAGCATTAGTAAGTGGGGGAGGGGGTTCAATGATTCTAAGGCTCTAATTCATGATACGCCGACCGCGACCCCTAGCCTACCGACGACATATCAAGAAATAAAAAAAGAAATAATTAGTCAATGACTACTTTTACATTTTCTCTTAATTAATACATCTACTAAATTAATTCACTTATTTTACAGAAAGAAAATAATTTCACGTAGCAAAATAAAGTCTGAAGTCATTATTTTTTACCATAACAATGAAGTACAAACGCTTCCTAATGTGTAAACATGTTTACAGTTATCTTAGAATTCCTTGAGAAAAAAATCCAGAGTATTTGCAGTCGAAAACAATATCTCGCTTGAGACTTGATAACTTGTATTTTCCTCTGCGTTAATACTTTTCCTAGATTAGTTAATTAATATTTAATATTTGTGCAAGTTATAATATGTCACAAAGTATTTGGATAATTTAATTAAAAATGCTTTATTACAACAGCTAATTAGCTGCCCCCTCTCCTGTTATTTGTTTTCAAAATCTTCTTGTTTACAAAAATTCCCTTGCAAACCTTTCCAATGTTCTAAAATTTATATGGAAGCTCAATATAGTTTTTATCCCTCGATTTTCTTCGTGTATGAAACTAAATGAAAGTATTTAAATTAATATCGCTATTTAAAGCTTGGAAACTAATTAAATTTTACGTTTGTTTATTTCTAATTAAAATTAAAAATAATTATTCAATCAAAATTAAAAATGAATAATTCAGAAAAATTCCCAACTTAGTGGGTGGTAATTGAATATTTGGCTGGCCTTTTTTTTCGAAAACAATCAGTTAATGTTGAAAAAAAAAGAAAGATTGGATCTCTTGAAAGCAAATCTTAGTTATTTTTGAAGGAGAAAAAGTTTATATCTTTATTTGTAACTGTATTAATCGCTTAATCGCAAGGTGTGATCACCTTGTACAGCTATACAAGCTTCACAATGTGCGCTCATATTATAAATATAATTGTTGATTATTATCTTGTATGCTAAAGTCTAGTTAAAGATATTATGGCAATAATTCCTATTCTTACAAACAAGCCGATTTTAACGCCTGAAAAGTCCTTCAAGCAGTTTGTCAACAGGCAATGGCTTTTCATAGAACATTTGATAAGTGGTATCTGGGACTGAGATCTGTAGACATCCAAGTCCCCACCATACGACAAATACCTTCTTCTAGACAGTCGTCAACAAGTGCAGCGATGTATTGGGCACTATCATCCACAAAAACGAATGGGCTCAATTCATGACGGTCACATGATAAAGGCAGTCACGTGTTCGGGATTTAATTCAAAACTGTCGTTAAACTAACCTGTACTTATCGTTCTTTTTGTAAAATTTAGATAAAAAAGTTCAAATTTCATAATTTGGTAAAGATTTTCCCATATAATGATTAAAAAACCTATCAAAATATCTTAAAATTAAAAAGAAATCTTATTTTATTTTTGTGTTCTTTAAAATTTATTTACTTATGTATGTTATTATTGTTAATAAATACTATGCACTTTTAAAAAGACAGCTTCTGCAAAAAGCAAAAATTGGCAACAACAAAGCGCATGAACTGACTAGGTGGAATCACATGATTGCATTTTTGGTATCATTTTGAAGTCATATGAATTAATGAACTAATTGGCAAGAAACACGTGTTTGTCATTATCATGTGACTATGATGTCACAGGAATTTAGTCCATTGGTGACTGTGTGTGACTTTCTAACTTCTTGTTTACTAACAGCCTCTAGTTACCTCCAGTTTACTAACAATTCATCGTCTAAACGATTTCATGGGGATATTTCAACTGCAATCTGTGCAGGTGGTATTATTTTCTTTTAAAAAAATGGAATCTCACACACAAATTTGGTAATTTCAGAAAACTTCCGCATTTTAATTTTAAATTCCACTTTCGGGTTTTTTTTTTAAAAAAATAGAAAACGACTTCCTTTAGTATTAAATATAAATCGGATGCAGAAACTAAAATCATTTACCAAATTACACAATATAACATAACTTTTAAAATAACAGTTTTAAGTACTTCTATAAATTGCAATAATTATGTTTATAACTTTGGTTTTGGACACATTTATGTTTAAATTATAGAATACGGAATTGGCATATTTTAAGAAATAAAAGGCTCGTGTATTACGATAGGTTAGCTAACGTTTTATGTCTGGGATTATTACTATAAAAAGCAGAAGATACTATTCATTTCAATTTTTCATCCAGTTGCTTAAATTAACTTTAGGAAATGAGCATGGGCTTGTGTGTGTGTGTGTGCTGGAGGATGTAGAATCAACAGAACAGAATGAAATCATTCTAAACAAGTAATATAAAAAATTAAGTCAATTCCTACTCAGGTCTCAACAACGAAAAGTTTTATTTATTTATTTTTTATTAAATAATTACAGTTAATATAAATATGTATATGCGTATGTCAGAATCACAATATTAAATGGCAAAATAGAAAGCAATTTTCCCTGAAATTTTCCATTTTCCTTTTTATATAGGATATTGGAATACTATTTATTCTTTCATTAAATTTACTTATTCTAATAAAATAGAATAGTTAAGAAGAAATCCCACTCTCATATATAAACCCATCCCAGCTGGGATTTGAACCCACAATCTTTGGATTAGAAGTCCAACGCGCTATGCATTGTGCCCCAGGGACACAATGAGCGATTTTCCTTTTTATATAGGGTGTTGGACAATTATTTTTGTTTGTTACTTTTTTATCATTAATTAAATAGAACTAATGAATTAATATTTGAAAAAACTGTATTAACAAGTGTAATCCACTACGAGTGTGGATGAATAAAAAAAGTATTTTACTAACCATTGAAAATTTGAAAAAGATGTAGGGGGGAGGGCACTAATAAGTAGAGGAATTGAAAAACGATAAAAAAAGAAAGTAAAAACCACAGATATAAAATTCTTCCTATTATAAAGATTCTCACCCCCTTCTATCGTAAGTTTATTTAATTTCAAAAATAAATCAATACCTCTTTCGAAGATGATACTTCGCAAACTCTCTAGTTCAAACTCTCGTTCCATAACAGTACACTTTCATCGCGTGAGTAAAAAAAAATGTAGCGAAATGTTTTCCTTCATAATTAGAGATAGAGGATTATGATCATCCAGTCTAAGGTCGCACGAACACCACAAAAGATTCCCGTCATTCACATCAGACAACAAAAAAATGGTGAATGAAATCAGTGCCCTTGCTCAGTGAAATGCATTGTGGGTAATCGTAAAGATACAAATAATAAAAGGATTTACCGAGTTCTTTTTTTTATGGAATGAGATTACTGTTTGACTTCGATAAGAGCTTAAATTAATAAAATAACTTTTTTTCCCACTGTAACTCGCATAATGAGTTATAAAGTTACATATATCCTTGAAGTTACTCTTTTTTCTCACGTTGGAACAGAAAAGGCACTCGTAATTGGATAGAATTGATAAAATTCTGGATTACCTCGACTGTTTCAACGATCCCATGAGAAAACATGACGAAAGCAATGTTTAGAAGAAATGAATGTGTCGATATAATGATTCGCTCACATAATCAGTAACGAGTTATCGAATTCAGTTTATAATATTTCGACAGGATAACCATTTGGTGTTGTTGGGTCAAATAATGAAAAAAGAAAGAAGCGTATTGTGGAATAATTCAAAAAGCTTTCAAAATAAACGATAAACTATTTGATATATTACGTCCTTTTGTAAAATTCTATTGAATTTACTTTGAATACAGAATACTTTTAAGCAAAGAACTCAAGATATTCTTAGAAATACATACTTTTAATTAGCAAAAGCAGTGGCGTAGCGTGGCCTTTCGCCACCTGGGGCGGACCGGAAATTTGACATCTCTCAATTTTAATTTTTAGTCAAGAAAATTAGTAAAAGTAAAAAAAGCAGCTTTAAATTTTATTATTGATTACAAATGCACGTTTCGTATTTTTTTTTCATAGCAAAAGCTTTTATACAATTGTCAATATCAATATGTATGTCATGTTCAATTGCCAGATTAGCTAAATTTGTTAGCCTTAACGTGGACATATGAGATCTGAGATAATTTTTGATTAATTTTAGCTTAGGGAAAATTCTCTCGCAACTGGCATGACTGATGGCAGATGTTGAAAAATTCTCAACATTATGACTGTTTGGTAAGCCATCTTCAAGTTTGGACTCTATAATATATTTTAATAAACCCAGAGAGTTGGACCTAAAATGAGTTCTTTTTTACAGACCAAGTCTGTAGCAGCTACGAAATCTTGTAGACGTACGTGCTCTAGTTGGAATTTTTCTTTATTAATGTCTTGAGGAGCTTAATCTAAGTTAAGTTCGTCCATGCTCAATATCATTTCAAGCCTTAAAAAAGCATATTTTTGCGCTCGATTCTGCAACTGTTTGAATCTTTTTCGAATTTCAGCAGTTATTCTTTCTATTGAAGAAAACTTTGTTCGCCTCAAGTCATCTTCGTACGATAACTGAACATCTTTACTTCCGTCGCCAAATACATGCTTCCCCCTGATTCGTCTTGGGGGTTCAAAAGAAATTTTAAGCTCTTCACATAAACTTTTAGCATATATTAAAGCGTCATCCACGAATTCTTCTCGTTTTGCATCTATTACTAAAACATGTATTTTTTAGCACATTGATGGATATGTAGTCACACAGTACCGGTTGCCAGAAGCCTTAGTAACATAAAAACAAATGCGATTGCATAGCGACTAACAAACTTCCTGCTTCTGTGCGTGTATTAAAGCTTTCACTCTTTTCCGTCAGTTTCGTCGCGCGGGCGCGATTTGGAGTGTGAAATACTTTTTGAATTTAAATAATTTAAATATCGCGATGCTTGCCGCCCGGAGTCATGACACCCTTTGCACACACACCCACGCTACGCCACTGAGTAAAAGTCTAAAAATAAAATGCTTAAAGTTAAAATAAAGTATTGCGGGTGGGCTAAATTTAACGATTGCTGGGTTCGATAACAATTTTATACAGGAAAACATTTTTTAGCAACCCTTAATATTGTTTGGTGATCTATTTCAAAAGTTATCAATCTCTGTGTGTGTACGCACCTTGTGCACTATTTTAACCGACATTTCAAATCGAAAGATTTTTTGCGATTTAGGTTCTATAACAAATTTAGATGCTTAAGTATTATATCAACGATCCATTTCTCCAAATAAAAAGACGTCGCCAAATGTTGCAATTTTTGGAACATGCATGAGAACAGTTTTTCACTATTGGCCGCATATCGTGATATTTGGCGACATCTTTCGATTTAAAATCCTGGACGAGAGTGTAATATGTAAATACCCGAATTTATTCTCGTAGACTTTTTTTCATTTATTAATATTGTTTGGCAATCTCTTTTAAAATCACCAACTTGTGCATCTCACGCTTTATTTTTATCGACATTAAAAATCGAAAGATTTCTTGAACTTTATTTTGTTCAATAACAATTTTACTCTGGCAAGCGGCAACAATTAAGAATATTTGGCAGTCTATTTTAAAAGTCGCCAAAAAAGTTACTCAAAACTCCATTCACCCAACATTTTTTCTCACATGGTAGATACGTTCCTTGGAAAACGTTGTAAGAAAAACGCTTCAAAAAATACATGCGACACATGGTAAACTTAAGGATATGTTCCACAATTTTAAAAAATCGTGTAAAATGGAAAATATATTTCTAAATATTTTCCAAAAAAAAACGTGCAAAAAAAAGGAGTAACAAAATCTATGTGACATTTGTAAAACAAAAGCAATTCATTTTTGTTGCAAAAAAATTAAAATTAGTGTACATTGAAAATTCAAAATTCCTTCAATCTATTTTAGCTACTTTTCATTAAATGGTTACAATTAATATAAATATGTATATACATATGACAGAAACACAACATTAAGTGGTAATTAACTTTTATTAATTATCATTAAAGTATCGTATTGTCATCCAAAAAAATCGTCTCCATAAAATTTCAGTGCAACTGAATGCTTTAAAACAGGGGTGTCAAACACGTGGCCCGCCAGTATGTAAGTTGCGTCCCACCGACTATTTTTTAAAAAATTTTAAGTATCAGATTTTAAATTTTTTTCATTTTAAAATTTATTTGAGGGGAATTTATATCTACAATGTACTTGTATTTGTGAAAACAAGGTTGTAGTTGTGAACAAAGTGTGTAATATTTCGATATTTTTTTAAATTGTTGAGTTTGTTATTCACATTGTATTTGCATATCATACGTTAGGGTTCAAAATATTTTTCAGATTCATTATATATATACTTTTAAATAATAACCCATAATAATAAATAAGAATAACTTTGAAGAACATAAAAAGTCAGTTGATAATACTTCGGTTTGGTTTCATTATTTATATAATGAAAAGAATATGGTGGCACATTGTAAATAAGACGTTCTTTTTCTTTTTCGTGATTCTTTATTTACTGTAATAATTTATAAGTTACAAACTATTTTTGGGATATTTACACTCTCTAATAAAACTGGCAAATGAAACAAAGAAACACGCCTGTGTTTTCTTTCTTTTTCTAAAATTTCTAATACCGGTATTAATATCGAAAAAATACCGAATACCGGTATTAGACTTTTGGTACGATATTGCAATTCCTAATTCAGTTGAACTGAAACGATTATTTTGGATGACAATACGATACTTTAATGATAATGAATAAAAATTATTTACCACTTAATGTTGCGATTCTGTCCTATGTATATACATATTTATATTAATTGTAACTATTTAATAAAAAGAAGCTAAAATAAAATTTTTCTTTGTTGATCAAGTAGGAATTGACTTAAATTTTTTATACTATTAAAAAAACCTTAAAAACTATTTTATTTTTGAACTCAAACTCTGAAGAGGATGTGAATATGTAAATTAGGTCTAATATATATATAGTCTAGGCTTTCAAGCTAGTGAGAGAAGAGGATAGATTACTAGCGGAACAGTGTTTAATCAATATACAGAGTGACGCAGATATTTAGCATTTGATAATTGTAATATGAAGACAATTAACGAGATCCGCGAGGTATGGGAAGACTTAAATTACCTGTACACTTACTTCTGGTTCAAGTCCTTCCTAGCTATCTAATATCTATTCATTCTCCAGTGACAAATCATCACCTTAATTATTACAATTATCAAATACTAAGTACCTGCGTTACACTTTGAATTTGATTAATCCTTGCTCCGCTGGCAGCCTACCTACCTATATCTCTCTCTAACTTTAAAGCCTAGACTTTATATAGTAGTCTTACTTTGCATGTTCCCATTATCTTCTTCAGAGGGAGCGTTCTAACAAAATAGTTTTTAAGAACTAAAGATTCCCCAAGAGGATTTGTTAGTGAGAAGGTCATGGACAGAGCCGTCACAACTTTATATATTTAAAATCTGTTTTAAATTACCTTATTCCCGTCCTCTCATATTGGCCACGGCAATTGAGTGGTGATGGCCATGAGCTCGTAGGCGGTGTTCTCAAGTCACATGTTCGAGTACTGATACCACTGAAAACTTGCGGTGTAGAAGGGGCTAAAACACATTAATCTGTCTTGGTTCAAAGTCCTTATTCTTGAGTTACATGGAAGTTTAGAGAGTGAGTTGCCAGACCAGATGTCATCCTTGTCACTTGACTGTATTTCAAACTTACAAATAGCTCTCATGTTGTTTTAGAGTGGGACTTGGATAATTAATCAACTAGAACTCGTTGTTTTTCTTCCAAATGGGCTGCATTTTGACAGATGAGTCTTCAAGTGTGCAGAGCTATTTCATTGGTGGCACCATCCAATAGCGGCTCCCACTAAAAATTTTTGACGCTTGAATTTATTCAATTCATGCTATTGTCGAATGATAAAAATTGCCATGATTTAATTTCGCCGAGTACCAGAGCCAAATTGATACTCAAGATATCTTTTATATGCCACATAATCATAGGACATAGGTACCTACGATTTTTCCCATCCGGAAAATCTATCGACTCCAGCCGGATCGAGCCCGCAACTATACCCCATTATACTAAGGCAAGAGTTTTTTTAATTCTTCTTAAAAAATTCAGATTATATAGTAGAGTAGAGTAGAGAAGTTTTGGGAAGTGGCGGCTCAGTTGTAACGTATCGCGCTTCCACAACACTATTCCGGGGTTCAAATCGCAGGCTGGGCAAGGTTAGCTCAGCCTTTTATCCCTTCAGTGGGTCGATAAATGAGAACCAAGTTTTCTTGGGAACTAAATACTGGGGGTTTCGCGTCAGACTCACCACCTGACCGGAACTTCTGCAAATGCACCTCAGCACCCATGGTCACGGATACTGAAATGGACACATTAGGCCTTGGCCCTTGTGGGCTGTTGCGTCACTGAGTTTAGTTTAGAGATGTTTTTGATCACTTAAGCAATAAGAAAATATAATACTTTTTTTATTTTACATTTTAATCCATTAATAAAAGATATATGGCAAATCAAACGTGATAAAATAGTTTGTTCTGTTAACTAAAGATTTGGCAAGGATCGTCTCCTGTTTTTCTTTGTATTATTGCTATCTGTTCGCAGATTCAAATAAAATATATTCGGATCTACAGTTTCTGCTCCGGTGGATATCGGATCTAACACACAACAAGCGCTCTTTGGGTGGTCTCCTTCAGCGTAGCTGGGAGTATGTCTCTATTTAAAACGGACAACGAATAATAATAATAATCCGTGGAATGGGAACTCGTTACGACATATTGCCTCATGAGATGTCATTCTTCTTTTATACGGAAGAAAAAGAAATGAATTTCTATATGGAAACTGTAAATTCCTTTCTTGTATTATTTCTTGAGTAGTTGAGATGAAAAGTAGTACTGCTTTCACTATCTTTACTTTTCAGTACTGGAATTTAGTTCATTCAAAAAAAATCATTCAAAATTTCATTCTTTAGTTTCAAAGAAATTTGAAACTTTCATTCAATGGTTTCTTTTTATTTCTTGAGAAAGAGATATCTAAAGAGAAAAAAAATTTTCTTCGTCTGGCCATGGAAAGTAATTTTATGGGCAGTTTTACCATGAAAAACCGGATGCAATTACAAAATTGACTACAAAAATGTAAGATAAAAATGAATTTCGGATTACAATTACAATCTAAGATAACGATTCCGAAAAAGTAATAATAATAGAGAAAATTGAAATTTTCGATGCTAAAAAAAAGAAAGAATGCTGGTATAAAGAAATTCTTTCACTCAGAATATTCTAAACTGAAAACGTAATTCTTATTAAAATGAATTGTCATGGAAATGGATTTTCGCAAAATGTACTTGAAGACTGAAAAAGTTATCCTCTTTTATTTAACGAGTAAAAAATAAATTCCTTTTAAAATTTTTTCTTCCTTTCATGTTTATCTTTTTTCGGTGATTTCGTTCAACAAGTGAAAAACAACAACAGGTGTTGAACTTTGATATTTTGTTCCCCTGTGCTTAAACTCGCATCGGAATTTCAAATAACTGAGTTACGTGCATTATTTTGTGTTCGAAGCAAAAAATAATCAGCGTTGGTTTCTTCTACTTCTGGACAAAGCTTAGTTTTTTAACTCGATTAGCTGTGTATAAAAAAAAGAAAGATGCGAAAGTATTTTTCAGTTATAAACAAATATATACCTTCATTCTTCCTCAATCGTCCTTAAAATACCAATAAATCTCAAGAAAGCTTTCGATTTAAAATATCGTTTTTAAAGTATATGATATAAAGAACGGCTTACTCTTTTTTTACGTGGTCTTTTTTCAATTCCTACTATTAGCTCACACTCTCTATATATTTATTTATCTTTGGTGGAATTTTCAATCGTTAATAAAATACATTTTAAAGCTCTAAATTGAGCTGAAATTTTATATACATTGCTATTTTGGATGACAGTACAATAATTTAATTATAATTAATAAAAATTAATTGAATAAAACTAATTTAAAGAATTACAAATACAGCCCTGTTGGCATCATTTTTGGCAACTTAGTGACCCTTTAGGCAATTTGTGTGTCAAAAAAGAAGGGGTGTCTAACCCAAATGACCTTGCGGGCCACTTCGGAAAATGATTATAATCTCGCGGGCGTCACAT
This sequence comes from Trichonephila clavipes, assembly GCA_019973935.1. Classification (NCBI taxonomy): domain Eukaryota; kingdom Metazoa; phylum Arthropoda; class Arachnida; order Araneae; family Nephilidae; genus Trichonephila; species Trichonephila clavipes. Next base: position 1,329,343 of record BMAU01001233.1, on the reverse strand, counting down.
GTACCTTTATATACATATTTAAACATTTATTGGAGTGAAAATTTAAAACAGAATGAATTATTATTATTGTTTTCAATATTTTTCATGTATACAGACATAGATAAAAAAATAATGTTTATATAATATAATAATGCAATGATCAAATAATGTTTGAAATATTAGAGTTGCCATTTTCTTGAAAATCTCACGGTGTTTCTATTCAATTGATCTTTCGTTACTTATTGTTGAAATTTGATAGTGCTGTCATTCGCAAACGATAAAGTATACATTGTCCTGTATCTTAACCGTCCTGAATATTTTTCTAAAACTTTAAAAAACATGTCTGACTGCCTCTTGCTTCTAGGGCACTCCAAACAGAAAAGGAGGATGAGAAACGAAAGTCGCACACACAGAGAATCATGTACCATCCATTGTAAAGGATATGCATAATGCAACTCGAGAAGTTTATTTAAAAAGTAATTTACTATAGTAAAATCAAATGTAACTGTTTGATAAAATATATCAGACTACGAATCCAGCGCATGTGCAATGTCACTCTAAGCTGTAATAGGATAGTTTTGGCCCCGCCTCCTTGGATGATTCACATAATTGATCACTTCTCACTATACGATGCAAGTTAGTAATCACAGTCTAATTAATTTCGCCCGTTAGGGAGACACAAAAACGCATACTATTTTGCTATGTTAACGATCCCTGAACATATAATGGAGACAAATTTAAAAATTTCTAGTAAATACCAAAAAACCTATATTTAAACTTGTGAATACCGGTATTACAAAATTGTACAAATGGCTCAAAATACCGGTATTCGGTATACCGGTTTTGCAAACCCTAAACTGAATGCTTTAAAACATGAGAAAACACACCTTTTCAAGTTTTGACACAGAAATCGCTCAAATGGTCACTATGTCGCCAAAAATGATGCCAACAGGGCTGTATTTGTAATTCTTTAAATAATTAGTTTTAATCAATTAATTTTTATTAATTATAAAATTATTGTATTGTCATCCAAAATAGTAATGTATATAACATTTCAGCTCAATTGAGTGCCTTAAAATGTATTTTATTAAGGATGGAAAGTTCCTCGAAGATAAATAAATAAATAGTGAGTGTGAGCTAATAGTAGAAATTGAAAAAGGACGCGGAAAGAGCTGTCACATACTGTTTTAACTGCATTTAACGTATGTTTAATTACAACACATCAATGCATATATGTACTAAATTATTTAAGTTAAAGATTCTGAAATATCAAAATTGGTTAATTTTTCATTCATTTTTTCATTTCTCATTTTTTAAGGAAACTTATGGTAAATTATAAAATAAAATAAAACGGATCTATAGAAAGTGCTTTAGGCAGCCATAACTTTCTTTTTTTCATTCACAAAATAGTGCATTCATACAATGGGAAAATAAAGCAAGCATTATTTGAACCGTGAAGTTGGCTATAAATATTTTAAAAATTTTGCTGTATTTACGTTATTTTCCACATAATTGGGGACGATTTCTCTTTAGATAATTACAAAACGTCTACTGTTTAGTTATTCCAATATTACTGATATTTTTTTGAAAAACTATACCCAAAAGCACAATGTGACAAAAACGATAGATACTTCTACTTAACTTATATTTTACAATGCATTAAACATTTTTGTTGATCAGAAAATATTTTCTGAGTAATTTTACTAGTATTGCAAAACCCCTTTTTAACGAATCATCTCATCTTTTGACGCTGTTTCTTTCATATAATAAGAAAGTAATCATTATTAAGAAATTCAGAATGATGTAACAAATGTGTTATCAACTTGCGGGGGAAAACAAAATAAAAAGAAATTGAGCTCTACTTTATAAATTTTAATTTGCAGATAATTATTTTCCTCTGTGTAATATCTAAGTTAAAGTCATAAAAAATCATTTCCAAGAAATAATTGGGTGCATTTCGGTTATTAGGTTAATTATTAAGGAAACTGAAAGAAATTCTGCTTAATTATTAATACAATTTCGCCTGCAAGTAAAACTGATCATATTTCATTTCTAAATAATTTTAATTATGGTGAGTGGATGCGTGGTACGTTTGCTGTTTTCATTATGACTATAGAAACCGTAAGAATAGTCTTTCTGATGTTTGTATTGATTTAATGAGTGCAAAACGGAGTAGAATTATTGGCGGAAGAAGAATGTGGTATTTTACATTTTTGCAAGCAATTAATGATTAAATAAGAACTCGTTTTTTATTCAGTTCAATATCGAATATTTTTTGTGTCTAAAACTCAACCGAAACAAAATTAATTGAACAAAATGAAAAATGTGATAGGTGGTTTTTTTTCAGAGAGTCTCCAGGGAACTTTAAAGAGAAGAGAGAACAGAAAAAATGAATTTACTGAAAGTCGTTCGCACTTATGGAAACGATTTTGATATTTAATTTTGATCTATAAATGCTGCATTTTTGGGCGATTCACTTCTATCTGATAACCATGATTCTTGTCAATAGCTCGAGCACAAATTTTCCGTGAAAGTAAACTGTTCCTTTGTACTGCCATGTCAATTTTACTCCATCCCTCTAAAACCGTTTTTCCAAGTCCGTGCAGTGTTCTTGGAAGCTGTTCCTCTGTTTTAACAAATCGAAAACACAAAAGTCCATTACAGAAGTGTAGGGTGATTTCACACATATTTCATCAAATGGGATACACTGTATTCCTATTTCTGATTATTTTCTTGCTAAATAATCGGCACTTGACTTAAATCTCTGACTAAAGGGTTTGTCCATATGAAGATCCATTTACCAATGTTCTTTGCATATAAAGCTGGAATTTTTTCTTCAAAAAGTGATTCTAAAATATTCTTTTGATAGTAGAGTGAATTAATTTTGGCTTTACTTGGGACTTGTTTGATTTTTAATTTGCGCGCCGTTGTAACAAAATCCTGAAACTCATGAATCCCTTCGGGAACTTGACTGTACACTGATAAAGTCATTTCGTAAAGTCACTCCCGCCAGTTGAGCAACAGAAAATTGATCTTTTAAACAAGCTTTTATAAGTTTCACTTGTATGTAATGGAATCTTTGAACTCGATTTTTATCCACTTTAAAAGGTTAGATTAATTCAAAATGTTGCACACTTGTCAAGGAACGATGACAATTGCACAATTTTGCTCGATTGTCCTGATTAGGATAATTAGGAATACGATTTATAGATTTGGCGACTTATTCCGTATACCACTTCCAGATTTGGCGACTTATTGCATGAATCATTTTCAAATTTGGCGACTAATTCTATATGCCATTACCGACTAAAACATTTAGGTGCAACCCTAAAACTGCGAATAGGCTTGTGGTTAATACAAATAAAACAAATAAAAGTGTTCTTTATGTGAAGAAGGATATTGTGGGTGGGTTAACAATTTCTTAACATAATATAAGTCTAGTTTTTCTGAAAATGGAAATAAAAAAAAAGACTCGTGCATGTGAAAAAAATAATTTATGTTCTAACTTTCTGAATAGAACTAGTAAGAAATTATAACAATCAATATACAGCACTCTACGCTTTTACCCCAATGACATTATATATTTTTCTCGTTAATCATTTTATTCAAATATTAAGATTTTTTTTTTTTTTTTTTTACTTTTTAGTTCGATTCACTATAGAAGCGTGTTTTTTTTAACTCTATTTTGCTACACTTGTGACGAATCTGTACGGAATCTCTCCACTAATCTTCTTAGGTGTCTTTCTGGGGAATATAAATTCGCGTTTATTTCCAATCAACTCCAAAAAGAAATTTGGGATATTTAAATTAGATAAAGTATTTAAGTCGAGGGTTGCGAGATAGCAACAGAGATGATGGTAGGCTATTGAGCCAACACACAACGTTAAAAGCAAAACTAGAAGATTCAAAGAGATTAGATTCGTGAAGACGTCGTGCTGCTAGACGTACCAGAAAGCTGATATAAGCCAGCGGTAACTATAATTCACGTACGCTTAAAGTAAACGTCAGTTTGAGCTACTTCGTTAAATTTAATGACAATTAAGAATCCTAATACGTGTGTTTCTCGGATCTCCTATTTCGGTAAACCTTACTTGAGTTGAGCTAGATTAGTAATCAATCGTATTCTTAGTAATTTAATTTAATATAAAGACAAATCCCTTTAGAAGACGTAACATTATTATATTATTTGTTATCAGAGATTTTTGAGGAAATTATAACAAAAATAAATAATATTATTCAAAATGGCTTTTGGTGGTTCTTTGCCTCAAATTAATCTTGGTGTTCAAGTTGTGACCCAGGGGGTCATCACACAGTCACTTAAATATACCCATGCATCAACAAGTGTTACCACAATTTTCCATTCTTCTGCCGCTAGGTGTTTTTCATATAATTGCCAACAATTTTTTTTTCTTTCAGCACTATGTTTTAAAAAAGGAGACGAACTTGATCTTCAAACAACTTTTTTAACATTAAATCATTATGAATGATTTTAATTACAGTGACGGAAGACATTCCTAGTTTCGATGCGATGAATCTTTGAGTCGGTGGATTTTCTTTTGGGATTCTCGATAGTTGCTTGCGTTCCAACAGTCTTAGGGAGAGGTTTCGTATCCATGTTTTCATTTTTACTATCAACTAGATCAGGAGTACTCAACCTTTTATTCTGCTGGGCCGCATACATATGTCAGCCATTTTCCGTGGGCCGCATACATATGTCAGCCATTTCCCGTGGGCCGCATACATATGTCAGTCATTTCACGTGGACCGCATATATTAGTTAGCTATTTTACGCGGGCCGCATTATGATATTAAACGGGAGGGGGGGTAGAAATGCTTAAGACCAAAATACCTTTGGAAATTTAAGATATGGAAAATTGATCAAAACATTATATAACTCCTGTTTTGCTTTTTTAATTATTATTTTTATATTTTTTATTTTTGTCACTAACACTGAATTAAAAGAAATTAAGGAACCCTCCTTCTCAATTTTTGCATCAGTATACGGTTTCATATGATTACTAATAATACAACAAACTTCTTAGGAGGTCTTTGTTACTACTGTGAGCTTACCACTGGTGAAACACTTTGTTGCTGTCACAAAGAATATTCAATAAAGCCTATTTATCACCTCCTGAAAAATGAAAAATGTCATTAAATAATTCCTGTTTATCGGTATTTTTTAAATACAGCACTTTCGTGACAAATCAAACAAGTATTGATCCATGTCTGTTTTTCACTACAAAACAGTCAACTTCCAAATCATTTGAATATTTTTTTGCTTGTAAGGTATAAAAGATTTTGTTCAAAATTAGTTCCACCCATAAAATTATCGCTAATCCACTGTTATCTTATCACAAACCGTAACCATTATAAAGAGAAAAAAATATTAATTCGCAGCCGTACGAAATCGACAGCAAAAAAAGCAAAATTGAATATTTGACTTCTTGTGTCAAAGGATTTCCCCACCAAATTTTTAATACATTGTCTTAAATAAAAGAATTTCTCAGAGCAATGGATCATGACAGGGTCACTTAAAAAGGCTCAGTGGGCCGCAGGTTGAGTATGGCTGATCTAGACGCGTTTTTCCTTTCAAATTTAGTGTGTTATAAATAAGTTTCTTTGAAATGCAATAATCGAGAATTTTACACCGCTTTACAGTTTGTTGATACGAATATTTCTCCTTGGAAAGCTCAGTTACGTAACCTTCGAGCCATCTACCAATTTTAAAAGCCCTTTTTAAATAATTTTTTTTATTTTATATTCCAATGAAAATAAAATTTTATCAGACGAATATTCTGAAGTTTCCAAAGTCTTATCTCAAAATCCAAACGAGAAAATATGTTACAAAATCGTTTCCATAAAGTGCGAACGACGTACTGTACCGCTAAAAGTTATACACAACCACGAGTATCTTTCAATATAATTGCCATGAAGATTAGAGCAATTGTCACATCCATTGGACGGGCTTTCCAAAGCTAAATTCAAAGAAAGTTGCTACCATTAACGTGAGATGGACGTGGACATTATTCTGAAGCACCTGATTGGCTAAGAAAAAAATGAAGGCCTCCTAGTCGAAGGGATAGGGGATTGTTGTATAAGAGAAAGATCCTTTAAATTACTAGAAATGAGAGAAATGTATTTGATTAAACTTTCAGTAAATATTCTAAATATAATGAAAATATGTATAAATTTGCTCATTGTACCCAACTTTTTCTCAATCTTTTCTAATAAAAAATGAAGATATTAGTTTTTAAAAAAAATTGAATCTAAATAAAATTTTTGAATTTCTTTAGAATAAAATAAAACATAAAACTCGCTAAAATAGTAGTTAAAAAAATACAACATTCTATAATCAGAATAATTTTTGGCGAAATAGGTTCGAATCCTTGAGAAGACTCCGCTGTTTGTAAATGTATAGTACCCATGCGGCACGAAGGCATCCTAGATATTCGTCGTCATAAGTTGTCGTTTGAGGTTGGAGGAAGGGGAAGAGAGGTGAGACCCCCTGCCTCTATCAAAATTAGATTGGAACCGAGCCAAATCGTACCGTCACCTGCATAATGCTCAAAGGTACCGTATACATCTAGCCCTTTGCCACAATAAATTTCGCGGGCCTCAATCTGACACTGTCACTCAGGTGTCATTAGCAACAACGCAGCACAATTTTTTCCAGCGATTCGAAACGAATGGAATTCATTACTTGATTTTTAATAAAAAAAAAGTATGGGTTTCTTAAAAAAAGTCAAAGAATATCACAAATAATTACGTGAGTTTATTTGTTATAAACTAGAATGATTAGAATATCAAGCAAACAACATTCCAACCATCGCCTGAATGAGACAAATAAAACAAAATTCGAAATTGTTTTCAAGCCTATTACTTCACAAAACACGAAGTAATTAATGAAAATGGGAACTCAGACTCTCCTTTAATTAAACAACCCCAACAAGACTTAATTTCTGCGTTTTAAGACTCCCCGAACAAAACGTGTGCATCAAGCGGCAAGTTCCAAATAGAAATTCCCACAACCAATTAATACTTTCGACAGAATTCGACCTCAATTTCGGAATGCATTGCACCAAAACATTAATTTTCCATCTTTTGCCAAAGAGAGAGAAGCCACTTGTTACGTCTTGTCAATCCTCGCAGTGAAAAGGAGGGGCAGGGTCCACTTATCGAATGCAACATATTGAAAAAGTCTCCTAGGTACTGTTCCGGAACCGCGATTTCCCTTTCTCTGCAGTGTTATTCCAACAATGGATGTACAAGGTAAAGTTCTGATCGCTCGGAGACATGGGGTGGTGGATGGAGGATAAGCCCCCCCCTTTGTCTTCATCTCCGCCTTTGTCTTGAATGAAAAGAGAAGTTGAGTAATTTGAGTTGCGTGTGTTTTGTATCGTTTGTTTTGGCAGAAAGAGACGTTTTTGGGTAAATATTAGCGCTTGACTTTGCTTCCGAATTGAATTTCGTCGGTGACGAAGTTTTTTTTTTAAGATAAGAAGCGTGAAAATTCGTGCATTCGAATAATTAAGGCGAATTTGTTTTTACATTTTTATATGATTTTATTTTGTGTGTTTATATATACAGGCAACCTTTTTGGCAGTGTTAATTAATTGAGATAGTGTAAGGATTTCCAATTGCGAGAAAAAATTTTAAAGCTGGTTTTCTATTAATGAAAACTATCTACATAGAATATATTTAAAATTCGAATCAATACAGTGAGTTAATATAATATTTCCATTATCTTCTGCTATTTTTTGTATTATATTCTGTTAGTAGAATCGATTGATTTCAAAATCGTTTGCCATTTAAGTCAAAAATTAACACTAATGAAATGATACAGTTAAAAAATGTGAAAAGGAGAATAATTCTCAGCTTGGATTCAGAATTTCTCGAATATTTTTTTTATAACTGATAAACTTATTTTATTATTTGGAGGACATAATAAGCTGCTGAATTTGTGACGGCTGTATCCGCAATCGTCGTCCGAATTTTTGGTCTTTAAAAATTATTTTATCATAAAACTTCCTCCCGAAGAAGAAGACGTGAGAATACAAATTAAGACTGCTATATAAAGCCTAGGCCTTCGGGTTAAAAGAGGGTTGGGATAGACTGATAACGGAGCAGTGATTAATCAATTGGAAGTTGACAATTGTTAATGTAATTTGGAAGATCTGTCACTTTATATTTAACCCTCTGGCCAGAACATCAATTTTTAGCTGCACTGAGAAACATCTGTCTGACAGACGGATACGCAAGTTTTTTTTAATTTTATTACCTTAAGGACTGTTTTAAATGCCCTTATAGATCATGAAAATGAATATGGCTCAAATAAAATGTGTGGGGATAAATCAAGCGCAACAATATATTTTTATCACTAGAATTGTGACTAATATTTTTATAAAAACTGATTAAAAACTATTTATATTTATGTAAAAGTAATAAATAATAATAATACCAAATTCGAAAAAACTATAGGAATATCGGTCTGATAGACGGTGATAGATAAGAAAAATCGCATGTATCGTGAGTTGAAAAAAAATCACCATGTACCCCACCACGTGATCCTCTCACTGGGTAGAGTCCAACTAAAGATGACAAGGCAGCCTGCCCCAAAAATCACACCACAGCGTTATCTACAGGCATTAAAGCAAATCATCCCTGTCTGAGAGACGAATGTTCTGGTCAGAGGGTTAATCTAGATTAGGTAGCAAAGAAGTAAGAGTGATTGAATTGACTTCATATTTAATAATTGGGTGCATCTCTTAACTTTGGTTGATCAAACTTGTGTTCTAGTTTGTGCTGTGAATAAACTGAGTGACTTTGAATATAACTAGTCTTCCTTCCAATTCTTCCACACCTTTAGGTGCAGAGGCAAGACCTTTACAAATTTTTATATTGGGTCGCTGGGTATTTCATGATGTTGTATACACACACACATTTTTTCATACTGTTATTTTTTTACTAATATCTAAATCCCTGAATTAAAATCCTTCGATTGTATTGAAAACCTTATTACAGCTTTCCTCTCTTAAGAAAAACAGGTTTTGAATTTCCAAAACAGCAGTGTAGTTATCTTTTATGCTCCGTAAGCTCCCAAGAAACACTTTCCACAAAACAAATTTTTAGTGTATCGTTACTCAATAAAAAGAAACATCGTTGACAAATTTCATGTTTAAAAAGTCTAACGCCTCAAAAACAAAAATTTTTACCTATAACTCCCCTTAATCCCCCACTCACCCACACTAAAGCCCTTTGTGAATCAGTTTAAGCAAAATCCATTCTTAGCGGATCTCTACTCAAGAAAAAAAGAGGTATTCACAAATTTCAAGTCACCCAAAACGTCCTCGCAGCCAACCTTGGAGTCAATTTCCACAAAACCCGGTGGCCGCGGTAGCCTAGTGGCCAAGGTAACGGACTCGTGGGCAGCATGTTGTGAGTTCGAGCCCAGTGCTGCTGAAGACCCGCCATGTAGGAAGCGATGCACGTTACATCTGTTGGGAGCTCAAGCATCCCCCGGTTGGCGATGTGTGGTAGTTAGGAGAGGCGGTACCAGCTCAGGTTTCATCCTCGTTACTTGACCATGGTTCAAAATTACGAGGTCCGTCGCCAAAAGTGTGACGATAATATATTCACTCACTCTACAAAATTCGCTCATAGTGGATCTCTGCTGAACAAAAGAAACACAGCTACCAAATTCCAAGTCTGTGGGTCTAACAGTTTCGGGTATTTCGTGATAAGCGAGTCACTTTTCTCCTTTATGTAAATATTAATGGAACATTAGTTCGAGATTAAAATAATTTGTTGGGTGATTTGAGTATGCAGATTCTGTTGTACAAATATATTCTAATTGTAATTGGTTAAAGGAAATGGATATAGTCACGAGACATACTAAGCACAACATAAGGGTTAAAGAACAACATATTCCAATCCTGTTTAAGCTCCTGTCTTCCTAGCTTTTAGATTTCTTGAACAGAATCATATAGAATTTTGACTCGATTCTCCGAATCTAAATACCTTCTAAAGTGTAATTGTCAATTCAATTTTTTTTTCAATTTTCGTACCCTTGTTTTGTTCTGTTTTCCGTCCTTTCAGAATTATTTAAAAACACTTGAGAAAAACTAAAAGAAAAATTGAACTAGACAGAAGTTTCGTTTAATTTTATATTCTTTCGAATTTATTTTTTTGAATTCAAATAAATATAATGATCTATATTTCAAAAAAGATTTGTATAAAAATTCCATATGGAATTGGAACTTTTCTTTGTATAAACAATAAAATGCACGACTATCTTATTTCAATCTTTTTACTTTTTATATTTTCAGACAGTACATTCTATATTGCAGTAGAAATGTATAAAAATAAAATAAATTCAATACAGAAATAAATTATAAGAGAAAAATTTATTTATTTGAAAACAACATAAAACAAAAAAATTGTTAGCTTGTAGCTGCAGACTAAATCACCATTCACTATTTTCATACACAAAGATAAAAAAGTAGTTTGTTTAAAAACATTAATTTGCTGAATGACTTCAATGGAAATAATTCTAATTATAGAGCAAAATCATGAACTCCAGCAAATTTATCATTTAATAAAAGGAAGCACTCAAACTTTTAAAATTAAAGCAATAAGCTCTGAAAAGTCTTTCTTTAACGCCTCTTGAAATTTAAAAACCTCATAACCATTATTTATATTCAAATGCATTCAAAACCTGGAATCTCCTGGGCTTTTAAATCATTTTAAGGGAAGAGCCTTATTAAAATATTTTTATTTTCAATCTCTCTCCCGGGAAAAGCTTTGTAAATACCTAATTTAATCGTTATGTCTGGGATGTTCCATCTTCTAACCCGTTTTCGCATTTTCTGGAGATTATGAGTTTGTCTCGACACTGAATATTAAATTGCTGATTTTTACAACTTGATTGCTAATAAAATAATTTATTAATTGTTAATAAATTAATAATTTATAAACAATCATTGTTTCTTGCAGCAACAGAGGATCTTCAGAAGTAATCGAAGAATTGACACGCATTTTTCATTTCTCGTAAAAGCGAAAATACTGCTCACACAGGCTAAGAATCCTTGATTGAAAAAAGCAATAGTTTGAATAAACAATGTGAGGAAAATACGATGGATGGGTAGAATAACCCATTTGAATGTTTCACGGCATTTTTAAACCGACACTGCAACATGTGGTCTGTCGTGGTGTAAAATCATTTTGTTCTGTCTTTGTTCTGGACGTTGATCCTATAATGCTTGGCTCAAAAACATCAGTTGTATTCTGTAGAGAAAACCCGTTAGGGTTCCATTCGGTTTTAGTAGATCCGGAACTATTAAGTCTACAGACTTGAAATTTGAAAAGCATATTTCTTTTGTTGAGAAAAAATTCGCTAAGAGCGAGATTTATGGAAATCGACTTTCAAGGGTGTTTCGGGGGCGTACACATAAAACTTTTTTTCTTATTTTTAAACTATTAAATCGACAAGCTTGAAATTTGATTAGCATGTTTCTTTTGCTGAGAAGAGATCCTCTAAGTACGGGTTCATTTAGGTTTTCGGAAGGGAGGCGTAATAGATGAAAAATGCCTGTTTTAGAAGAATTAGACCTGAAGAGTTGGAAATTTGGTAAGCATGTTCTGTTCAGAAGAGATCCACTAAAAATGGGTTTTGCGGAAATTGACTGTGAGGTCTTGCGTGGGTGTAAAGCCTAAACATACTTCAGTTCGAGAAATTCAAGTCCTTTCCTTTTTTAAATCAAGAGACGAGCACTTTAAGAGTGTGGTTCGTTACAGTCAAAAGATTAATGCTAGATTTTAGATGTCAATAACTTTAAAAAAAACAGTACATAGAGCAGCGATTCTCAAACTGTGGGGCACATTACCCGAAGGGGAAGTGATGACCTTATGAGGGGGTCTAGCATATGGAAAAGTCAAAAACAAAAGATTATTAGAGAAAACTATTAATTTATTGAAGGAAAAGAAAACAAATTAATTCTGACATAATAAAGAAATAAAGTAAACATTTACACTAATATAACAAACTTATAAATGTATCAGTACTTCACATTGCATTTTATAATTAATTTAACAATACTAAGCCCGGAACAAGTTTTATAATTCCCAGTGAACCTATAAGCTTGTCATACATAAAATTATATATCCGAAATTTAATACTTATCTTGATAATCTGTGCTGTTTATAATTAAAGTCGTATTGTAGTTTTAGCGTCGAAGTATATCATTATTGAATTAAATACATTTTTATTGTATGGAGGGGGTGATGAAAATTATGTTTGAAAATCGGGTTGCAAATATTGAAAGTTTGAGAAACACTGATTTATAGTCATACAAAATCACGAAATACCCAGCGAGGAGGACGGGTAATGGCTAGTATCCTTATACGTGTAACATCATAAAATAATTTCATAAGATCTGAAATATTTTATTGATATTCTTCGAAGCCCCAGGAAGATAATCCATATTTTAATCTTAACTAATATATTATTGTGTTATTACTATCAGATAGTAATATTCTAAAAAGTCTTTGAAATGTTAAAAATGACACCTATTAAAGCATTTTTTTAATAATTATCAAATTTCCTGTACCTATATTTTGGTGTGATGTTCCTCTTTCTATAAATTAACAGTTATCAAACGCTTACTCTTTTTTATTGTGAGCGCTGAGCCATTATATATCATTTTTTGTAGCGACGACTATTCAAAAAATGCTTAACGCTTAAGGAATATGTAGGACGCATTGTAATGTAATTAAAATGTATTCAATAAATAGATCGATATCAACATTTTAAAGAAAGATTTTAATACAATTGCCGTTTCAATTAAAAAACGGAAAAAAAGAAAATCCTTCTTTTGCGATCTCAATAACATTAAGCTTATACAACAGAAATAAAAAATTTTCGTTTCATTTTTAAAAAAAATCATTTTCTATTCATATTAATACCATGAAAAGAAAAGTGTAATAACAACAACAAAAAATAAACTTTAAAAAATACAAAAGCGATACACAATAATTGCAATTTGCATCTGTATACAACTGATGATATCTACAGATAAAGCCAAAGAAAGAGAATCAATTAAGATACGCCGACCAGTGAGAACATTTCACTGGAACTCTGTACCACAAAAGAAATATCTCTCACATCTAGATTATCATGATTATTTTAAAAACTAATATGTACGAAGGTGATAATTCAATGACAAATTAAATTCTTCGGAAAAGTGTTTGTCAGGTGACACAAAGAATCCAAGAGGGCGTGCCCCACAAGAAAGACATTACACAAGGACTATTTTTACTTGTCACCTGAGCTCGTAAAATGTCGCCTAAGTCTTCATTCTTCAAGCTGCTTTTTTGTAAGAATTTTTTTTCCTATGTGATAACTCTTTTAAACATAGGAATAAAATTAGGCATTTCATCGGGAAATAGTTTTTTAAAAGTCTGGTGTTAAAAGAGACGATATACTGTGTAAGAGGCCCACGCCTCTCTCGCGAGCACCTAGATGTGTGGGGGAAAGGGAAGAAACACTCGACACATGATTCAAATCTAATCTATTTATTTCAACACTAAGAACAGACACAATCCCAACTAATAATCTTAAGAGAATGTCTCAGTAAAAATTGTGAAAGTGGAACAACAACAGTAACACGTAAGCGATTAGTCGACTAACAAACTGGATCCTTCTTTTAACTCAGGATCTAACTTTTTATCGGATTTAATCTAATCTTAATTCAGTCTTAGTGAACAATCGTCACTTTAAGGTTTTATTCTATTAATAACCAAAGCTTTATAGTTAAAATATTATGCTTTTAATATCAATCTCACCTGTCTAGAGTATATCTCCGCTCCTTCTCCTTCTATAGCTAGAAAACTTCGCCTATTTACAGTATTAATATACATATCACAATTCTTCCAAAGGACTGGTTGTGAATAACGCGAATTAATAGCCCAAAGATTTCCCAAGAGGATTAGTTAGAAGGTCGCGTATAGATCCGTCACTACTTTTACATCATGATATGAATTTTTACGCTCGTTTGTTTTTATTTCATTATACATATTGTTATTTATTTTAATATATTAATAACTCCATTGCCTTTTTTTCCTATTTTAATCGCCTGCATATTGACAACTAAACCTTTGCAGACAGGGCTAGTCCCCAAATGTGAAAGCCATTTCATGGTGGCATCATCTAGTGTCGGCTTTTGCTATTAAGTTTTGACGCTTGAATTAATATCAATTCAAGCTCTCATTGAATGCTAAGTATTGCCGTGATTTGATTTTGCCGAGAGTTCCTGCGCCAAATTGATGTTCAAGGAATCTTTTACATCTCATAATCGTATTGCATGCGTGTCTACTATTCTCGCATCCTGAAAATCTATCGACTCCAGTCGAAGTCGTTACTGCAACCTTATGCATACGAAGTGGGCACGCTACCTTTAACATACCAAGCCGACAAAAACTCAATGTCAATATAGTACAAAATCATTTGCTTGTCTGGTAACTCATAATTAACCCTTTTTCTTGATTGTTTGTTTGCTTATCAACGTTACACTTTAAAGCAAGAAAATAGCTATTGCCAACAACGTACCTTGTAATTTCGAACTGAGATCAAGTGAGATGAGAACGACATCTGAGCTGGTACTTCTCCCTGTAAACTTCCCCACCACGGCAATGTGTAGACAGAGCATCCGTAGATTAAACGTGCAACAGGCCATCTACACTACGGGTCTCAGGGGTGCCAGAACTCGAATGTATGACTCAACAGAAATACCGCCGACCACGAATTTGTGACCTTGACCACTCGTTTACCACGGTCCCTGACCGTTTTCTTCTCAAATGAGGAGTATATCTTGGTATTGTAATTTTAGCAACGTCCAAGTGTGTATTGCGCAGGTGTCCATTCATCGTGATAATCTAACACAATAAAGGTGCATAAAGCTCTTATTTTACAACAATTAAAATAAGGATTAGTTTAAATTGCAATACGAAAATAAAAGTTGATGTAGAAGTGGTTATCAAATATTAGAAACACCTTAGATTTATGAAGAATCCCTTATTAGTACGGAGTACTAATAAGTACCCTTTGCCATGTAATATTTCGATACCGCCCCCCTCCCACTTCAGATACATAAGAACATACGTAATACATTGGAAAAACAAGAATTTAATTTTTAAAAATATATTATATTACTAATAGAATATATTTTTAAAGCCTCTCATTTCTTACATGCAAATCTGAAATAGCTATTGCCACGAATATACAATTTTAAATACATACAATCAACATAAAGTAACCAGTATAAGGGTATACCTTTTGTTAGTACATAATAAGCGTGTGTTTTTTTCAGTCTTTTTTAGACTACATCTGGTTAATCTGCCTCTGACCCTCCATACTATCTCAAAACCCCCTAACTTACTCTGGGTCTTTTTCTGCCCGATCTGAAAACCTCAAACGCCCACAAAGGAGCGTTATCGTTTACGTTGAGAACCTATGGCTTTGAGGAATATGGCATCATTCTTCATGGAGACATTGTGAAAGTTCCGGGAGAGATGCCGGTGAAGGATATCTATTTCGTATTGAAAGCTTTAAAACAGACCACAAAGGTTCAATTTTATTGAGGTCGGGTGACCGTGTGAGCCAATCTAGATATTTAATTTCATCCTCGTGTCCATCAAACCATAATTGAACAAGTCCCACTGCATAGATAGGTGCATTATTATCCGGCAGAAAACGATATTTGCATCAAAGGTTGGACCTGGGTCATCTAAAATTTCTCCCCAGGGATCCTTCCTTTCAGGATTGTGATTGGTCGAGCAAAAAACCACGACACAGGGGTCCATATCATAACAGATCCACTTCCATGTCTGACTGTGTGAAGGAGACCATCACGGTCATACGCTTGTTCAGGTGTCCTCCAAACGTGTACTCGTCCTGTTGAAGGAAAAAAGTATGAAAGTCAGACCAAATTACTTCCTTCCACTTATCAATCGACCAGGTTTTGGGAGCATGACACCACTGCAGACGACTTTTGGCATTAACATCTGTGACAAGTAGCTTGGAAATTGCTTCTCTGCCCCGTAAATGTTCTGTTCATATAAAGGTGTTTTTTAACTGTAATCATTGACATTGGAGAATCCAGATGCTGATTGAGCTCGGCGGTCATTTTGTTGCAGTTTTTCACTTTTGGGGCATTACAATACGCTTCAACACCCATCGGTATCTTTCAATGAGCTTCTGTTTCCGTTCACTATTTTGCTTGGCCGAGCTTGTCTTGCTGCTCTTATCATGCGTGTTGTCTTGACTTTAAAAACCGTACTTCCCTAAAAGTTGGCATGTTTCGGTCACACTCGGTACAGATAGATGGGATCCTACAATTTGGCCTCTTTGAGAGGTGCGGCAGTTTACGCTTTTGAAGAAATCCAAGACTTATAGATCTTTAACCCTTTATCTACCACATTATGATTTACTGCAGTTTTTTCATGCAATATTTTTTTAATCACTACGTTGAAAATTAAGGCATATACATAAACAAAATACTCAATTTTGGGAAATTTAGTTAGTTAGAACTAATTAATTAAAGATATTACAAAATAAAATTAACTACATACACTGTTCACTTAAAATAAATAGTCAAATCGTTTTCTTAGGTCTTCATTGGCGTACAAAAAAATAAAACTCTTACCTTTTGACATTAATCATTTTTTCGGAACAAAAAGGACAATCTTCGTTATCCGCCGGAAACTCAATTTCTGTTATAAAACTGTTCACCTTCCCCGCTAAAATACTCATCATAGCACCCGTGCTGCCATATATTTTGTAAGACTGGATTTAAAAGAATATTCTTGCTAAGTATCGTAAAAATGGTTATTCTATGTATTTTTAAAGTGAGTAATACTTATAAGTACTGTATGTAGATAATAAAGAAAATAAGAATAATAAAGAAATTGTATACTATCAGAACATACACATTTATATTTATAAAAAAATTGGTAGCTCTTATTAAATTTTAATACTTATAAAACGCATTCAAAAATATCGCTTTTACTCACAGGTATTTCGTTTTATTTTGATAACCACCTGCATATATTTATCCATATGTATCATATGTATTCAAAATTATGAAATCCTTCTGAATTAGCTCAGCACATGTTACGCACATCTTATCCGTGCAAACATATTTAAAAATATTTTTTCTTTTAATCTGTAATTTTATTAATTTGTACTTTGGTTAGTATTTTTTCATATAAATAATGTACGTTGAAGCTGTGTAATTCCTATTTAAATAAGTTCTGCTAAAACTTGCCTTCTGTAAAAAAAGAAAGAAAGAAAAGGCATGGGATTTTTTTCATTGGCAACTGAATTTCACCTGTAAGCCCTTTAGGAAAAGCTCGATACATTCCACCAGTTGCCCTCATTGCTTTTAAAATAAGAAATTAATAAACAATTTCAATAAACGACTAATTAACAAAATTGATAAATTAATTAACAAACAATCAATTAATTATCAATATGTAGCCAGCTTTAGTGTTCTTTACGAGCCATTTCGATATCTAAACGTGCTTTTTAATTCCTTTAAAAAAAATTATCCTTTTCTTTGAACGTGTCATTTAAACAGGCGGAAGGATTTATTCGTCATTTTCAAACGGAACTTTGCATAATTAAATATCTATTACGTCATTCATTTCTTCTAAAGAACCTTCATCCAGTAATGTCGTGACTATTAGCAGTATTACACTCGACAGCGAAAACACCATGCTACCCCCGCCTGCTTTGTTCGCCCGATGGAATTGTAATATTAAGTTCTTCAAAGCGGGATACGCATTTGTGAATAACAGCAAGGTTAAAAGGAATTTGGAGTCATTACTGTCTCTCTTAATCTTTTTTAATCATTTTCTCTCACGAAATCTAATGAAAACCGTGAAATTTGACAAAATTTGATAGTTAACGGAAGAGAATAATATTCTTCAAACGCAGTCGTCTGTTTCTCTCTAACCTTGCTATTTTATGTATTAGTACCACGATATTCGAACATTTAGCCCATTATGCTGGATATAAGAATAACAGACCTTGAAATGGTATGCAATTCAAAAGTGGAAGTACAAATAAATAAACTCCAGATGACAATGTATTTAAATTCAAAATTATAATGTATACATTTAAAATGCAAAGATTTGCACGTTTGGTGCCCTTGACTACAAATTTAGCAATTTGACTACAGTTATTTATAAAACAAGCCACAAGCAAATTTTTATTGTTGAGAAAAATATGGAACTGTTACTCTGTTTTAATAACCTATATTACAACCGAATTAAATTTAAATATAAACATGCGTGTATTATTTTTGGAATGTATTTTATCTGTGTTCAGTTCAGTTCAGTTCTTATGTTTGACTCTTAAAAAATTATATTCATTTATCTAAATATTTTTCCTTATTTAAATATTTTCTTCCCGCTTTCGATCTATCACTTCACTATTGTGAAATTTTCTATCTTAGATATGTTGAAAAAATAATCTTTTTTTTAAATAAATGAATGGAATTAGTAAAATATAACTGGAGTTAAATACATATCAATTTTTAAATTATATAAATTATACAACATCTTTTGAATTTTCGTCAAAAAAAATTTTATTGCCAAATGAATTTGAAATATTATTTATATGCAATAAAATTTCAAATTTTGCAAGAGAAAGCAAAATTGTAGTAATTTTCTCACTCAAAAATTATTTTTCGCGTTAAAATTTTTTTTTTAATTTCTTCTTTTACAGACGCAAATCAAATACTGAAACTTGTAGCTTTTACATATTTAATGGTTCTAGAGCACAACCATGTGTTCTTAAACTTTTCGCAAAAACACCAAGAACAATAACAAAAAAAACACGTTCTATTAATAAAAGAAAGTTCTTCTAAATGAAAAAAAATCTATAATTTTCGCCTTGCACACTAAAAACAACATCAAAGGAACTTTAACCTTTTTTAAAAAATATTTTTTCCAACTTAGAAAGAGATTAGAAAAATTAACCATTGCATTTTCTCAATTTATTTTATTGCAAAATTGGAAACGCACGATTTTTTGACAGCCCCACTGCATTTAAGAGTATCCTATATTCTCTTGCTTCAAACAAAAAAAATAAATTCGACATCAGAAAGAGTAAAAAAGAGATCAAATATTTTTAAATACAATGAAAACCACATCTTAAAATTTCCAGTCGCGCCTACCGACATTTCAATGAAAAGTTTTTATTTTCAACTCGTGATTGAGATCCTAACTTCACTATCCCTTTCTCAACAGTCAGAGTTTTTCTTTTACTATCGTCTCAAGAGACATCTATAGACAACAAAGGAATAAAGAACACTCCATATTTTTTGCCGTAAAAAAATTTTAAATATAAAAAACCGATATTTTACATTGGTTTGTGAATTAGACCCTTTTTAACGTCTGTTTGAAACAATGCAAACGCTGTGTCCCTGAAGGTGTTAAGCGGAACGAATAAAAGTTATGGTTTTACAAAAAGAATTTAAAATTTGAAATATTTTATTTTTGGTGTCGGTTTATTTCGTTTTCTAGAGGAAGGGCATTTTAAAAGAGCAGTAAAGTTTACGATTCGGAAAGTAAAGCTGTTCTTTTTTTCAAAAACACGAATTTTAATATGTTATGAATTTCTAAAAATATACAACGGAAAAGACGAAAAAAATGAATAAATAATGCACAAAAAGTTATTTTATCATATTTTGGAAAAGTGTGTGTATGCGAAATCCCAGAAAAACAAAGCTAATTCTTTTGAGCTAATTTTAATTTAAAAATAACTATTCATTTTTTTCATTCCAATGTATTACATTTAATTAAAAATTTATAAAATTCAGTCTTATGTAAGACTTTAGGCGTATTTTTATTAGTCTTTTTGATTAGCAGATTAAAAGGCTTTTCGTAACAGCACGTAAAAGGCAAGCAATATATATATATATATATTTATATATATATATAGCTTGCCTATTGCTATATATATATATATATATATATATATCTAATATATTTTGAGAAAACTTAATACATATTTTTTATTTTTTTCACACACACAATTCTTAGTATTTTAATAAGAGCCTTTTTTTCAAAAATACGGACAGAAATTGGTTTTAATAATTTTATTTCTAGTTGAAAGAGCTTTTTTAATTTTGTTGTTGAAGCTTAGAAATATTTTGCTTTTAATTTTTTATACTGGAAGATTAAAATATTGGAAGTATTCTCATTTAACAAGATGCAGTAAACCCCCAAGTATTCATTCGAAACATAATTGCATGTTTTTAACCATATATACTTTTTGAGCTGAAGATTTCCTTGTTTTTTCTGCACAAAATTTCTCATATAAATGATATTCCAAACTTAATTGATATGTATATTAAAAATATTGATATGTGTACCAATCCAGTCCATATATATATATATATATATATATATATATATATATATATATATATATATATATATATATATATATATATATATATATATATATATATATATATATATATATATATATATATATATATATAGTCTAATTCTCTACAAACAAGGGATAAACATTCATCAAAACACATAGACAGTAGAAAGATCATACAATGAAGGACACATGAGCAGCCGAGATTAAAAATTATAAAATGGATGCTGCAGTATTATAAACAATGTTGACTTAGGACAGCTAATATATAAAATAAAAGAAATTACATATATATATATAGTTTTCGGCCTGCTTCATTGTGTGTGGGTATTTCATGATGTTGAAAAGACAGGACATGAATTTCTTAATTAAAATTATGTTTACCTTTTACACTTCAGCATATCCCTCTTGGAGCTATAATTTCTGTAAAAACTATTTTTAGAGCATCTCTACTCAAGGATTTAAAAGAGCTTGCCGAATTTCAGGTCTGTAAATCTTATAGTTCAAAACGGACATTTTTATCAATAACCCCTCCATAACCACTCTTGGGAACCAATTTCTGCACAATCCGTTTTTAGTGGATCTCTGCTGAACAAAATAAAGATGCTTGTCAAATTTCAAGTCCGTAGGGCTAATAAAACAAAATAGAAAAGTTCTTTACCTATAAACTATCGTAATCTTCCCTAACCCTCTTTGGAAGGTTCAATAGTTCCGAAGATCTCGTGATGAGAGTGGGGGAGCGCTTTTCTTTTCTTTATCATTGCATACAACTATACTAGTTTTAATATCTCGGAAAAACATACATTCTTTAACTCTTATCGGCTTTTAAACTTCAGTTTGTATCTAATTCTAACTTTAACAATAACTTATACAGCAGAGTCCCAAAAACTCGAACCACGATAACCTGGCAGGCCAGATAACTCGGCCAAACCCTTGCAATAGTTCTAGAATAGTACCGATCTAAACATTATGTCCAATGTTATTGTTGCTGTCACAGTTAGGGATTTCAATACCGGTATACCCAATACCGGTATTTTTAGCCGTTTGTGCAATTTCGTAATACCGGTATTCACAAGTTTAAATACGAGTTTTTCGGTATTTACTAGAAACAGAATAAATGTTAATATTAGATTCTAAAACACGTTGGAACAGTTTACTCTTAGTGATAGAACGATTTTTGAAACTAAAAAATCCAATCTAAAAAACAATGATCCACTAAAACCTGCAGATTAATTGTTCCTGTAGTGAATTCGACTTAATATCAAGAACTGTATCAGCTCTACTTTCAATAAAACTGGCTGTTGAGGCATTATGTCGGAGAGATTCTAATTTATTAACAGCTAATGCAACAATAAATTTCATGTTGCAGTCACTGAAAGAACAGTATACATAACTATCTGAAGAATTATATATAGGGTGTTTGTTTTAGAGGTATAGAACTTTAAATTGCAATAAAACCACGATGTATTATTCGATTGACATGATTTTTTTTATTCGAAATATAATCTTGTGGCATTACATTTTAAATATGATTTCTGGCATAGGACTGCCACGGCTGGCTCGGATGTAGTCCAATCTAGACGTCCAATTTTCGATGACTTTTTCCAACATTTGTGGCCGTATATCGGCAATAACACGGCGAATGTTGTCTTCGAAATGGTCAAGCGTTTGTGGCTTATCCGCATAGACCAATGACATTACATAGCCGCACAGAAAATAGTCTAGCGGTGTTAAATCACAAGTTCTTGGAGGCCAATTCACAGGTCCAAAACGTGAAATTAGGCGGTCACCCAACGTGCCTTTCAATAAATCGATTGTGGCACGAGCTGTGTGACATGTTGTGCCGCCTTGTTGGAACCACAGCTCCTGGACATCATGATTGTTCAATTCAGGAATGAAAAGTTAATAATCATGGCTCTATACCGATCATCATTGACTGTAAAGTTGTGGCCTTCATCGTTTTTGAAGAAGGATTCCATCAGCCCATAAAGCGCACCAAACAGTCAGTTTTTCTGGATGTAACGGTGTTTCGACATACACTTGTGGATTAGCTTCACTCCAAATGCGGCAGTTTTGTTTGTTGACGTAGCCATTCAACCAGAAGTGCGCTTCATCGCTAAACAAAATTCGCTTATGAAAATCGGGAACAACGGCAATCTCGTTTTGGGCCCATTTGACGAATCTACGCCTCGCTTGATCATATTTAAAATGTAATGCCACAAGATTAACTTTCGAATAAAAAAAATTCATTTCAATCGAATAATACATCGTGGTTTTATTGCAATTTAAAGTTCTGTACCTCTAAGAAAAACACCCTATATTACATTGAAAAATCGCGTAGAAGAAAGGCATATCGAAATAGAAAATATCTTCAAGTATTTACATAATTATAATGATTTTAAAATTGTAAATGAAAAGGAAAAAAAGACACTAACCTATTCAAAAAGTTTATTAAAATTTTTTACCCACAGACTTATCTACATTCAGAAGAAGTGGGTACAGTTATCGAAGATGATGACACTAATATCGATAATGAAAAGGAATTGTCTCTTAAACAAAAATTAGAATTAGCGATAACTAAAAGAATTTCAACAAATCAAAATCCAATACAGAAACCAGATATATTCAAAACCAGCCGACGAGAAATCGATTTATTTGAAGATTAAGGATTTGGAGGTAAATACTTCGAAAAAGTATACCGCGCACATTGTTAATTTTACACACACATTGTACCATCAACTAGGGTGGATGCCGAAAGAGCGTTTTCGGCAGCTGGTAATTTTGTCACAAAATTGCGTTTCAGGATTAATGGTAGTACAATTGATGCATTAGGTTTTTTTAAGATCACATTTCAAAAATTTGTAATAGTACCATAGACTGAATAGAGATTTTCCCCTTTTTTTTGTGATTCTTTATACACTGTTATAATTTATAAATTACAGATTATTTTTTGTTATAATTACACTCTCTAATATAACTGACAAATATAAAACAGAGAAACACATGTGTTTTCTTTCTTTTTTCTAAAGCTTTTACTACCGATATTAAAACTGGTATCCCGGTATTAAGATCTAAAAAATACCGAATACCGGTTTTGAATTTTTGGTCCGATATTGCAATCCCTAGTCACAGTCGATAAAAAGGTGCCGGAAAATGATCAAGACGTTAACGTTGAGGATAATGTACAAAAACTCCTAAAATATTACATAGTGAGGGATTAAAAGCTACGAAAATTGCGCTTCAGTATTTTAAACAACAAGGTGAGTCAGTAATGGACTTGCCGTTCCTTCGTCATCTTCGCGATGAAGCAACAAAACGCAGAGTACAGTACGGAAAACAGGATGCCTTATGTATTTTTTGAAAAAAAGAAAGTAACTAATTTTTGTAAAATCTGGTGCTTAATTTTTTTTTATTGTAGACAACTTTATGCCTACATAAGGTATTTTTCTGAGGTGGGACTGATCAGGTAAATTACTGCATACTGTGCATTCATTAGTTTTCATTTTAATGTAGAAAATACTCTACGCCTTCATAAATTACGTACTTTTCTTTTTTAAGGGTATTTGAGCAGTTTATTTTCTGCTGTAATCTCAAGCAAACAATACATACAGGTGCAGTAATACATTTTTTGCTGAACCATTATTTTTTAATTTTATTCTCGATAACCCGGCATTTTTCACGACTCGAGCCCTCTTCGGTTCACATTAGGCTGAGTTTTCGGGACTACCGCATATTTACATTTTATTCTCTCTAAAACATTCGATGAAATGCACTTCAAACATTTTTACATGAATCTAATCACTTTCTATTCAAATGATGTTTTTTAATGAGTAATTTCATTCAAAGCTAAATTCAGATACTACTGACACGAATTTGAGATCTCATATCCGGTCTCATTTTCATCCATAAAGAAAATTACTTTTTTCCGGTCATCCGATGTCGAAAGCGTCGAACACAATGATAGATCGCATGAATGGAAAAAGTTCGAACAAATTGCCGTACAATTTAAAACTTTGTAGGGAATAGTTAGTTTATTTAGGATAGAATTGCAGGGTGGTGGTGCCTTAGTACACATCCATATTGTGTATTTGTTGTTCCATACACATCGTTTGATAATTCGGAATAACATTGTTCTTTGCTCGGTCAGTGTTATTCAGTTACTGTGACATAAATAAGTGCGTATATTTTTTTCTTTTATAGTTGTTAAAAGTTCTTTAGTTAGTTTTATGTAAAGGGGGGTGATCAGAAACTATTTCTAAAAATAAACGTCATTTGGTTTTGGTAGCAGCAATCTTTTTTGTTGTTGTTGATGTAAAATATGATTACATGTCGACGTCGACTAATGGCCGCAAATGGTTTTGACACACAAATCGATGATCGAAAATGATTCTGTAGTTTGCCAGACTAATATTTATTTGCTTCTATTATTTTTGTATGTTGTGGACATGTGACATTTGCACTAGGTTTCATTTGTCGAGTTTTATATTTCGTTTGGTACTTTTCCGTTTCGCCGGCTCTAACCTCACCAAGCAAGCTTTTTTGGCGGCAACACACAATATGCATGTAAAAAAAATAATAATAAGTGTTAGTTTTCACTGCTTTTCAATTCCTACTATTAGTTCACAATCTCCCTATATATATCTTGTTCAAATTTTCAATCGTAAATGAAATACATTCTAAAGCCCTCAATTGAGCTGATACTTATCAAATAAATTGAATGGAATTCAAAATCAGCGCGCTGCCAAAAGAAGTACACTTAAATTAACTGTATTATGAAATTTTTAAATGGATTCTGAAAATCAAACTCGTAAAAGGCTTAAAAATCTAGTTTTCAATTCCTACTATTATAGCTCACACTCTCTCTATATTTATTTATTTATTTATTTTCGTGGAATTTTCAATCGTTAATAAAATATATTTTAAAGCGCTCAATTGAGCTGAAATTCTACATACATGATTTTTTTATATGACAATACCGTATTAATTATAATTAATAAAAATTAATCGATTAAAACTAATTATTCAAAGAATTATAGATACAGCCACGTTGGCATCAGTTTTGGCGACTTGTGCCAAAACTTTAAAAGGTACTTCTCTCACATTTTAAAGCGCCTATTTGAGCTGAAATTTTCTATACACGATTGTTTTGGGTGAGAATACGATAATTTAATTATAGTTGACTGAAACTAATCTATATATATAAAGGAGAAAGGCGACTCACTCACTGACTAATCACGATATCTCCGGAACTATTAAACCTACAGATTTGAAATTTGGTAGGTAGGTTGCCTTTATGGAGTAGACATCAGTTAAGAACGGATTTTGCAAAGATCGAACCCCAAGAGGCGTTATAGATAATTATTTCCATTATTAAACTATTAGATGTACAGTCTTCAATGTACAGATGAAACAGGGTACAGATTTCTTTCATAAAGTAGAGATTCCCTACATAATGATTTTTACGAAAATCGACATCCAAGGGGCGTTGAGGGCGCTTAAGGGGCGTTATGCATAATTATTTTCATTTTTAAACTATTAGAAGTTCAAGTTTGAAATTTGGGTTGCGGATTCCTCTCATAAAGTAGAGATGAGCTACAAAATTGATTTTGTCAAAATCGACTCCCAAGTGGAATTGCAGTGAATTAAGGGGCCTTATAGGCAATTATCTCCTTTTTTAAAATATTAGACATAAAATTTCGAAATTGAGTATGCGGATTCCATTCATTGAGTAGAGATCCTCTATAAGATGGGTATTGAGAAAATTGTTTCCTAAGTGGAGTTGAGAGAACTTAAGTGGCGTTATAGAAAATTATTTCCATTTTAAAATTATTAGACGTACAGTCTTGAAATTTGATAAGCGGATTCCTTTCATAGAGTACAGATCCTCTACAAAATGGGTTTTGTGAAAATTGACCCCCAAGTGGCGTTGTGGAGAATTAAGAGGCGTTAGGCAATTAACTCCTTTTTTAAACTATTAGACATAAAATCTTGAAATTGAGTAAACAGATTCCATTCATTGAGTAGAGATCCGCTTTAAGATGGGTTTTGTGAAAATCGCTTCATATGTGGCGTTGCGGTGGCTTAAGGAGCGTTTTAGATAATTATTTCCATTTTTAAACTATTAGACGTACAGTCTTGAACTTTGATAAGCGGATTCCTTTCATAGAGTACAGATCCGCTACAAAATGGGTTTTAGAAAATTGACCCCCCAAGTGGCGTTGTGGAGAATTAAGGGGCGTTAGGCAATTAACTCCTTTTAAACTATTAGACATAAAATCTTGAAATTGAGTAAACAGATTCCATTCATTGAGTAGAGATCCGCTTTAAGATGGGTTTTGTGAAAATCGCTTCATAAGTGGCGTTGCGGTGGCTTCAGGAGCGTTTTAGATAATTAATTCCATTTTTAAACTATTAGACGAACAGTCTTGAAATTTGATAAGCGGATTCATTTCATAGAGTACAGATCCAATACAAAATGGGTTTTGGGAAAATTGACCCCAAGTGGCGTTGTGGAGAATTAAGGGGCGTTATAGGTAATTATCTCCTTTTTTAAACTATTAGACGTTAAATCTCGAAATTGAGTAAGCAGATTCCATTCATTAAGAAGAGATCCGCTGTAAAATGGGTTTTGTGAAAATCGCTTCCTAAGTGGCGTTGCGGAGGCTTAAGGGGCGATATATATAATTATTTCCATTTGTAAACTATTAGACGTACAGTCTTAAAATTTGGTAAGCGGATTCCTTTCATCGTGTAGAGATCCGCTATAAAATAGTTTTGGGGAAAATTTATCCCCCAAGGGTCACTGAGGGGGATTAAGGGGCGTAATAGATAAATATTTCCACTTTTCAACTAATAGGCCCACTTGCTTGAAAATTAGAAGGTATGTTCCGTTCATGGAATAAAGTTCCTTTTACAAAGAGTTTTGCGAAACCCCAAAGGAGTGAGGTTGCGAGGGATTAAGGCGCGTTATAGAAAAATTCCTGTTTTTGAATTTAACTCATTTACTTGAAATTTGTTGAGCACGTTTCTTTAGTTGAATAGAGTTCCTCTAAGAATAGATTTTACGGAAATCAACTCCAGGGGGAAGCGAGGAGAGTTATTTGGGCGTATTGATAGACAAAATTCTCGTTTTCGAACTGCTAAGACTATAATAATAAAATTTGGTTTGCATGCTTCTTTTGTTGAATTGGAATCTACTAAGAATACTCTCAACGAGGTAATGATAATAAAAATTCCGTTTTTGCTCTGTTAGATTTAGACTTGAAATTTAGCACGCATGTTTATTTTATGGAGTAGAGATCCACTGAAAGCTTCTTTGGTGGAAATCCACTTGATTATTAGGTTAAGTGAGCGCAAAAAATCTTTCTACTTCTATTTTAGATATAAATAGAAATTAGATATTATAATTTATGTTCTTTTTATATGAAGGGGCGAGAGTGTAACTGCTATAAATATATTTTTCAATACAATCGAATTCTTAATGCCAGATATCAATAATTAATATATGTGTAAACAGTATACGTTTATACGACATCATGAAATACCCTGTGCAGCGGGTGGGTACCGGCTAGTTATTTATAGAATTATACAGATACAAAGAGTCCCGTTGGCTTCATTTTTAGCAACTTGGATCAAAACTTTAAAAGATTTTTTTTTTCATCGCGTTTTAAAGCATTCAGTTGAACAGAAATTTTATAAACAAGATTATTTTTGAGGACAATACGATTCTTTAATGATAATTAATAAAAATTAATTGTCACTTAAAATTGTGATTCTGCCATACGTATATACATATTTATATTAATTGTAGTTATTTGATAAAAAGTAACTAAAATAAAAATTTTCTTTGTTGATCTAAGTAGATATTGACTTAAAAAAAAATTTTTTTGGTATTTTTGTTTCGTCTATTTTTGATGTGCTGTAAAAAATATTACTGATAAGAAAAGATCGCTACTTGTTTTGGTAAAAGTGAAATTGCGTTGGTAAAAGGTTATCAGCGGGTATATTTCATTTCGCGTCAGTTGTATCATTTTGGAATTTTTATTGCTAGCGCCGGTGAAACAGAAAAGTACCCTCATTTTGTTTTATTCATCATGAATCAGTAACTCTTCTACACGAATATTTTCACTCTTAAATAAGAAAAATAATATCTTCGAAGTTTTCTCTGTTATTAAGCAGAATTGTGACAATATCTCTTCATAAAGAAAAGTTATTCTTATTCAAATTCTTCTTCTTTTTATGTGGATAATATAACTTGCTTAAGGTGGAAAATTATTCAACTGAAATCGGGAATGACCTTTTTTACCATTGCTTAGTTTTATTTTAAAGCGTATAACCTCTCACGCGGGTTTAAAGTTTAAAAACAAGTAATATAAAAAAAATTAATCAATTCCTACTTAGGTCAACAAAGAAAAATTTTATTTTTGTTACTTATTATTATTTGGCGAGTTGTGTTGAGTGGCAAAGTAAAATTGCAGTGATTTTATATAAAAATAAACTTTTTCCATCATAACAAATAATTAAGTTCAAGTATATATATTCCCTTCTTCAGTGTGGAATTCTGGGAAGACAGAAGAAATGCCAGAGGACACATTTCCTCTGACCAATGAAATTCAATAGTAGGTTTTAACAGCCAATAAGACGTAAGGATCAAGAATTCGTTACTATGAGTAAGGATGATCCGTTATTATGAGTAAAGATGATCCGTTATGAGTAATGATGATCCGCTATTATGAGTAAAGATGATCCGTTATGAGTAATGATGATCCGATATTATGAATAAGGATCATCCGATATTACGAAAGTACACTACAATTAAATAATTACAATTAATATAAATATGTATATACATATGACAGAATCACAACCTTGTGGCAAAATAAAAAGCGATTTTCCATTCTATATATGGTGTTGGACTATTATTTTTGTTTATTACTATTTATTCATTAACTAAATTTAATTATTCCAAAAAATAGTATAGTAAAAAGAAATCACATTCTCAGAAATTGGACCATCCCAGGTGGGATTCGAACCCACGACCTTTGGATTAGAAGTAATTGCGCTACAGAGACAAAACGAGCATTTTCCTTTTTATATATTGTGAAATATTATTATTTTTGTTTGTTACTATTTATTCAATGAATGAATTAAAAGTACTTTAGTAACGATTGAAAATTTGATTTTATATATATATATATATATATATATATATATATATATATATATATATATAGGGAGAGTGTGAACTTGTAGTAGGAATTGAATAATACTGAGCAATAGGCTAAATTCAATACGATTGCATGATAAAAGCAACCACGTGTTCTCCAATGAATTGACTTAATTCATGATGCGAGGTCATATTTACATGATAATTACAATTATGCATTGCCAGCGAATCAGTACATAATTCATTTGATGTCATAGTTATATGATAAGTACAGCTATATGTTTCCAGGCAATATCCAGCCCTTCGCTGTAGCGAACGCTTACTTACTGTAGAAATTTTCTTTTAAAACTACACATTTGTTAATCATGCACATTTTATGTAAGAATTTCTTTTATTTAGTTTTGGAACATTTTTGAAGAATCATAATATTTCAACACCACTCTAACCCAATTAAAAATTTGAAATTTCATCTAAATTTTACAAGTAGAATAACAAGTCTAAGGTCACTTTTCAATTCAATGGAGAACAAGTGTTTATTTCTGTCACGTAGAATACAGCCAATCAAAAACAAACTGATATTAGTTTTGTACTTGTTCTGTTTGTAAAATTTAGATAAATTTTCAAATCTGAATTTTAGGTAAAGATGTTCAAATGTTAAAATTCTTCATAAACTTTTCGAAATTTAAAAAAAATATGTATGTTATACGTGTATTTTGAAATCAATTGACTTTTATTTAGCTACGTGTGTTATTATTGTTGACAAATATGCATTTAAAAGAAGGTTTCCACAAAAGCAAAAGTTGGCAACAACGAAGCATATGAAATAATTAACTCCTAACAAGTAGTAGCGTTTCTCATGGGGCAATGACGTCACATAAATGTATAAATTATTTTGCTGGGAACGTAAGATTGCAACTATCATGTGACTATGACATCACATGAATTTAGTCCATTCAACTAGCAAACGTAATATTTTTAGAGCTCCAAATCTGGTGCAATTCAATGTATTCATAAACGCAAAATAATGCTTTAAGGTTGAGGGAAACCCCCTGGGTTCCACCCTGGACACCAAGATTGAATTGAGGCAAAGAGAATTACCAGATGACATTTTTACAATAACAAATAATATTTATTCACTTGAATCAATTATCAACCTTCTAAATACAAAGATGAATCAATATGTCTACGTCAATGGGATTGAACTTTACTATTAAATTAAACCACGAAATATACTAATCAGCAATTAAACTCAATATCGAACGGGTTTACCGGAATAAGAGGACCAAGAGATATACGCAATTTGAATTACTAGCAATCATTAACACTTCCACTAACTCTATTTATTTACTCTTATTAACCGATAATTGAAGTTTAAATATCACCTGACTTTTACTACTTCACTCCTTTCAGTCGGCTCAAACTTTCCGAATGTAGAACGCTGCCTGATAATCAGCCAGAAACTAATCACAAAATCAACTTGAATCTTCTTAGCGCTCCGTCTATGTATCTCTTGGCGCAATAGCCTTTTTCGCTAACCTATAACAAACACTCTTCTTATATACTTTGATTCATTTGCATATCCCGTTTTCTCCTTTTAGAGCTGGTTGGAAATATACGCGAATTTACAATCCCTAAAGACACCTAGGGACACAATGGGACACACACACAATTTTATGCATGTATTCTAATCTAAGTGACACTAAATATAATGAAAATTATCCATTTATACGCTTTTGCAAAATCACGGTTCCGAACGTAGTCGGACAACCTTAATCAAGACCCATTTTTAATACAATTTCCAGTGAACAATAATTTGGCTTTTTCAATGAAATAATTAATAATAATCAATTTTTAATCAAAATAATAAAATGAACATGGAAAAAATAAATTGAAAAATGAACAAATATAAGTATAAATTTGACCTGAAAATAATAATAGTAGTAATAAGTTTCAGAAGACTCTGAGATAAATATAGTGAGAGTTTGAAACAAATATACCAAGAAATTTGGCTCATAAATTATAAAGTCTCCTATAAGCATTTCATAAAGAACTGTCAAAGACAATTTTCAATTGGAAAGGAAATGAAATTAGCATTAACTAAAGGTGAAAAACTATCTAAAGCAGATAAAATAGGTATATGTTAGATAAAATTACTATCTTTAACAGAATCGAGACAAAATAAGAACACAAACAGTGTTGCCAAAATTTAATTTTGTAAAAAAAACTTTTTATAAATGATTTTTTTAAAAAGAGCTGTAATTTCTCTCTCTTAAAAAAATTAATAAACACAACGATTAATAAATATAATCATTAAAATATGTGACAATCTCCAAAACACTACAGGGAAAACAGATTGTCTAAGAAGCAAAGTTAAATTCTGATGCCCTGTGACAAAATATTATTTCAACATTTAATTTTAAAGAAACCCAAAAGGAATCGCTAGAAAATCGGTTTGAAGTGCATCCCATTTTCGATTAATTCAATAATAATTTTCTTCATATAAATAATGATTTAAAAAATATTTATACATTAATTTAAGAAAGTTACTTAACATATTTTGTCACTTCAGATTATGAATGAAGTCTCAAACACTCAAATTTAAATTCGCAGACAATTAGAAAGATCAGATTATAGAACAAGTAAATTAATCGAGATTAATACAGACTTAAAAAATAATGAATTACAAGGAATGCCATAATTCTTTTGTTTCTGTTTTTTTAACATAGCTGCCTCAAATATTTTTTCTTGCTTTTATTTCCTGTGTTCTTCATCTTGTGGTTTATACCGGAAGCTACATCGGTTAGAAAATAATTGCATGGGAACAATCCCATTAGGTTTTTCATTTACTTTTTTTTATTTAGTCATAGTTATATGTTCATTAAATTTTTCATCGTCAGTTTCTTCGCAGATCCTAACAAGACTAATATATATAAAAAAATATATATTTTTTTATGAATGTCGTTCCGGTGAATGATGCCATTGAATATAATGCCCCTTACAATCCATCCATAGTTACATATTCATTAAATCTTTCACCGCCTCTATTTTTTAACCCTTTCGCTACAAAGCTTCGAATGTTTTTTGAGTACATTGCTTTTTTTATGTCTCTGTTTAGTTTTTTAAAAAAAAATCGTTCGGTGAAAGGAAAGGATTATTAGCAGCTATATCTCGATTTCACAAGCTGTTTATTTCGAAACTCCCCTGGACGTCGCTAGGATTGTTTTTCCAAACCCCATCGCCTCTTGACCACTGAAGGACAACCCCACGCCTACCCAACCGTTGAAAAAGACCTTTTCAAAGACCTCCTCAGGGGTTGTCCGAAACCCGTGAAGCACACAAACTGCCTCTTGCCCTTCCATCTCAATCTAATAAACAGCCCTCTCCTTTGTTCTACATTATTCGAGAGAGAATGCACCCAATTAACTAATATCAAAAGAAGGAATTGCTGGGCCTTTGTCTGCAGGGTTCATAACTCAGGTTTTTGAAATGTCCAATCAAAACGCTCTCTTCAAGTCGGTGTATGTAAAGGTCATGAAGTTCCGTTATCTCGTGCTCTTAGGCCTAGAAAGGCGAAACTATAAATCATAAAGTCATACAAATAAAAAAAATGGTTGTGATTGAGCTTCATCGCGAACTTTGTGTGTTTGGAGGCCTAGGTAAAATTTTACAAAAGATATTCCAAGGTCGTTAGTATAACAATTGGGTTATAGGGCTTCTATGGTCGAAGATTTCAAAGATACCTGGAATTGGTGAAAGTTCTAATAACAACAATTGACATTAATTTTTATGACCACCTGAAAGATAAGAATCGTTATTTAGTTCTGACGTTTCATTGTCTTTCACCCACACTTGAAGTTTCCTTTCTAATTCAAACAGTCTGCAATTAAACACTTTCCCCTTCAAGTGTGGGTGGGAAAAAGGCTTTAAACACGTCACGCATAAGCGTGAAAATTAAGTCTTTTGTAGTTGGCTTCTCTTTGCATATTAAGAGTGATTTTCACTAGATGCTATAAGAATAAATTTATGGAGATTAAATTTGAATGTATTTTTTGTTCTGATTTTATTATGATATGTAAAAACTTCTCCACCTTGAACCCTGTTTTTTTTCTGTTTAAATTATTTTGTACAGCAAGGAAGACAGTGAGGGCTGTTTTTCAATCGATTGCTAATTTTCTTTTGTTATTTTAATGAATCTTAAAGGAAAAAAGAGCTTTTTTTTAAATTCAAGATAATGTGTATGATAAATATAGCGAACAATTTATAAGGATAGCTATGATTCATTTTATCTTAAATTAAAAGTTTGCATCTTTTTTAACCCCTTCCGGCTTTTCTTGAGCTGAGCTCGGGCAAGCTAAAAGTACCATCCTGGCTCATCCCGAACGTAGTTCGGGCACTGTGAAAATTTACATTTTACAATCGGTCATTCCCGAATTATTTCACATGTGCTTTTTACAGTTTCGAATAATTGAAAAGTACCACTCGATGGAATTTTTTGTAAAAAGATCTCCTTCTGCTGAGCAACCCCCTTCAAGCTTGTCTGAAAGATACTTTGTTGACTACATTCCTCCAACAGGGAAAAAAACTAATCCAACCCTACAGCGTATTATTTGCTGCTCGAAGAGAGACAGTAAAGGGAAGAAGGCAACTAGAAAAACAAGAAATATGCAATGTTGGACTACGTGTAGTACCATGTTTTCGTATTTATCAAGCTCGATTAAATTTTAATTAACAATTTCATATTCATTTATGTCAATGCAAATGGTGTAAATAAAAACTTTAATTATAAATAAAAGGTATTCTAAGCCTTATATTTATAGTTAGTATGAATTGATTCCAAAATCTACTGATTTTTGCCGTACAGAAAGCCAACTTCATAGGTAAATTACTCATTTATTTAAGGAAAGCAGGACATCATACACATTCAAAAAACCGATTTTTTCAATTTTAGTATTAAAAAATGATGCATATTTTTCTGAATCTAAAAATGTATAACATAGATTCGTTGATAAAGTAACCTTAAAAGTTATCAATAAAAACGTAAGCAAACGCTTATAAATGTTTAGTTTTTTCACTTTTTCTCCAAAACATAATTTTCTGCTTTTAGAAACACTTTTAAAAACACTCTATTGCACTCTGTGGTTCCAAATAATTTCTTATACTTCTGTACAAGATATCTGTTCATATAGTGAATCTATTTTTTTCATTCGAAGTACTTTTTTAAAAAAATAGGTTTTATGTATAAAAAAGTGGGGGAGGGGGATATAGAAACTTTTAAAAATTATAAAACTTTGAAATTTTGAAAGAAACTGTCTTAATATTTACGAAAAAAAATGGATTCACTATATTTTCTGTATTGTTTTATATAAGTGCAAAAAAATATTTTACATCTTTAAGAGACACTTTTTTAAAAAATGGTACCTAAATATAAGCATGTATTATGAGATCTCAAAAATTATGTCCAAATTAAATTAAAAATAAAAAAAATTAACAAACTTTTACAAAATTATTAAAATATCTTTATTAAGGTCACAAAAATATCTAAACTATATTAGAAATTTTTAAAGATATATATATATCCCATGAATCAAGAGTCTTAATTTTGGCATTTTACTCTTTCGAGAATGTCCTGGTGCCCTTAATTAAATTTTTTTACGTTAATTTTTAGGAATTTTTTATTTGAATGGTGCTCATATGTTTAAAAAGATATGTATATTTCAAAATTTGCATAGCCCCTGTAGCCTAGTGGTCAGGGTATTGGATCGTGGCTAGCATGTCATTAGTTCGAGCCCAGTACCACTAAAGACCCGCCGTGTACGTTCAATCTGTCGAGAGCTCAAACGTCCTCCCGTTGGTGTGGTGTGATAGTTAGAAGAGGGGTGAGCCAGCTCAGGTGTCGTCTTCCTCATTTGACCATGGTTCAAAATAACGAGGTCCGTCGCCAAAAGCCCTCATGTAGCTAAACAGTGCGACATTAATATTCACTCACTAGAAAATATGCATTAAGAAATTGGCCTTATTTTTCAATTCCTACACTATTAGCTCACACTCTCTATGTATTTATTTATTTATTTATCTTGATGGAATTTTCAGTCATTAATAAAATACATTTTAAAGCGTTCGATTGAGCTCAAATTTTATATACATCATTATTTTGAATGACAATACAATAATTTAGTTATAATTAATAAAAATTAATTGATTAAAACTAATTATTTAAAAAAAACAAATACAGCCACGTTGGCATCATTTTTGGTGCCTTGTGTCAAAACTTGAAAACGTTTTTTTCTCACTTTTAAAGCATTCAGTTGAACTGAAATTTTATAGACACGATTGTTTTGGATGACAATACGATACATTAATGATAATTAGTAAAAATTAATTACCACTTAATGTTGTGATTCTGTCCTATGTATATACATATTTATATTCATTGTAACTATTTAATAAAAAGTAGCTAAAATAAAATTTTTCTTTGTTGATCTAAGTAGGAGAATTGTCTTAAATTTTTTTTTATATTATTTATCCATATTTTAGAAATGAAATGAGCCTGGAAAGGGTTGATACTTAGTTTTCTTGTTTACATTTATATTGGGGCCACAGTAACTGAGTGTTCATGATCATGAATTTGTGAAGGATGACATTTCTGTCGAGTTGTTAGCCCGAAAGAAAAGGTGTGTAAAAACCGGCCTTGCGGGAGGGGATGTACATTAAATCTGTCCTGGCTCAAAATTCTCGCACTAGCACGACCCAAAAATTTGGAAGGAGGAGTAATACCTCCGATGTCGTTCTTGTCACTCGACAATTTCCTACATTTGTTATGGATAGAAAAGAGCAAATGCCGTATCATTTTGAATCTTAACTACGTACGCCATCTTTTGAAGAACTTGCTGGGGCTGAATATTTCTTTTTTCTTCCTATGGAGAATCAAAATTAGGCGATACCATTTTCTCAAATCTCATCTCAAACAAACTACGTTGGTTTTAACTAAGCCAGCAGGTTTTTTTACCTCACTTCTGACCGTGATTAATAGCACGTCTATGTAAGATCACGTTAGTGACAAAATCACTGTAAAATTGTGAAATGTGTGGCCACACAGTACTTAATGATGTGATGAAGTATATCAATTTTCAGCATTTTTAAAAATATGCTAATCATCACTTAAACAAGTGATTGAGAATTTTTTTTTACATTTTTCCCAGTACTGATACAACTCTTTCTTTCACCCCATGCTAAATTGTCATCAAGTTTCTGATATATTGCAGAGAAAACAAAATAATTACCAAAATCTCCAAAAAAAATGTTTTCATTTAAAACTAATTTGATTTACAACTCAGTATTTTAAAATAAAATAATCTTTAAAAAAATAGAATTTAATTTTTTTAATCAATAGGAAAAACTCCCAAGATATTCTGAACCTTTTTCTTTTGCTTTTAAGCAATCATTTTTTACTGTAAAGTACTCACGTATGAAGGTTTAATTAAAAAGTAATAATACTTTTTCATTTAAAAAAATAAAAATATTTCTTCAAACGGCTAATTTGCTTATAAAACTGTTCAGATTTCTGTTTCTGAAGTAATTTAATGGAAAAAAAATTTAAAACGATTTCCTTGGCATAAAAAATTCATTATTTAGGCAACAGAAAATCATTAACAGACTATAAATTATTCCTTTAACAGTCTCCTGATAAGTTTGAATGGCAATTATTATTTAAGCGTAAGTGTTTCAAAAGCCCGCAGTATTTTTTCTATTTCAAATTCCAAAATGTCAATATAACTGCACTATAAATATTTCAACACTAAAATATTTACAATCCTCAAAATTCCTGAAGATCCAATAGTTATTATATGGGGAATACACACCAAGTATCATACTTAAATATTATACTATCTCGGACAGTTTTGATTTCAAAATAAAATACAATGTTCATTGTTTCTATTACATCATGTTTCAAAATAGAGGGGAATGTCTTACCAAAGCAAACCAACACCTATCATAAAATCTGCTTGTAAGCGAGTAATATTTGAAATATTACTTTGTACGTAATCGAAACCGAAAGAATTGCTTTATGTTCGACATAAAATTGATAACGTACCTACTTCCACAATATTTACCGCAATACATTTCAAGAACCTTACGCAGAGACCATATTTTCCAAACTTCATAATTCTACGGGAATACAATCATATCTATTCTTTATAAACAGCGGTGTGTCCAGTAGATTTATTTTCCTATTTCTTCGATAAAACTCGTGTTTCTTTGAAATTTCACCGACAAGTTCTGTTATAAGGAAATAGTGAAAGTGTTTTTCAGGAAATGGAAAACTATTTTCGGAGGAAATGGTGAAGAAATGGTTATTTTAACATTTTATTTCATGGTTTCCCACATTTTTCTTTAGGAAAAATTTAAAAAAAAGAAAGGGGAAAAAGAGAGAATTAAAGAATATACATTGTTGATTTTCGATATATTTTTAAATTGGTTCTTTTCAAAAAATTTTATTTGCTTAGGTTCCTTAAATAAGTGTAATTATATCCTTGATTACATATAGAAAGAATGGGTCAGATATTTGCTTGACATCATTTGAGATACAATTAATCAGAAAATAATGTAAAGAAATGACGTAAAATCAATAATGAAAGGACCAAGTATAATATTAAACAAAAATCGAAATATTTAAAGAAAGAATTTTAAAAATAAAAAGTAATTACCTGAGAAGTTTTATAAAAAAGACAGAAAGAGATGATTAATTTGTACGAAAAATACATCTTGAATAAAAAAAAAAGTGCGGCAGTATTTTAGCAGCAATTGCCTTTTCAGCTGACATTTTGATCGGATTGCAAAGATTGTCATTTTTGTACACGAAAAAGTAGTTGATCTCAAAAGTTAAGAGTCTTATTTTTTTATGTTAATAAAGACCATAGAAAACAATTTGACTATTTATTTTAAGTGAACAGTGTATATAATTAATTTTACAATTGGATATCTTTAATTAATTAATTATCTCTAACAGATTAAATTTCTCAAAGTTGAGTTCTTTTATGCATATTCCTTAATTTTCAACGTTGTGATTCAAAAAAAAAATATTGCATGAAAAGAACTGCAGTAAATCATAATGCGGTAGATAAAGGGTTAAAGAACTTTTATATGCAGGTTTTTATCTTAACTACAGAAAAGAATACCATTGAAGGAAAAGAACTATGGACTATCCGCGAGATCTATAATGACTAAATCGAGTTTTTTTTCATTCAGCCAAATTGGCACTTTGAGGTAGAACAACTCCAATCCGCAGACGAAAGTACTTTAAATAGAAAAAAATAGCCAGTGAGGTAGAAAGGAAATTCAGAGGTTGAATCTCATTTAAAGTAAGTACCCATTTTTTATTACTAGTTTATTGTCTTGTCTGCGTATTGCGTAATCAGGTTTAACGTTAGATTAATAAAAGGGAATTCTTGTGAGTATTTATTGGTTATCATTTCGTGTCTGATTTAATGGGGTCTCAAAAATCCTCCCTCTTGGGGGTTCGACCCCCTCCCTGAGTATCTGATTAATGAGCATGTCTTCCACCTCAGCCACCATGAGGAGAAGATACTGCGACTAGTTTTATTCAAGTATTTCTACCGTTGCACAACATTTTCTCTATCTCTTTGAAGAACATCTTAAATTTGCCATTGAATAGAACAAATTTCACTACAATGGTAGCAATGAAATTAAGTCATGGGTTCGAGTCTTTTCCACTTAAGACCATTAGGCGTAGTGTTATGAATGTTGTGCACGTTAAATGAAACTAAGATTCAAATTATTCACTCTGTGTGGTGTTGAAGTTAGAATAGTAAAGTGCTGGCTTTGGTGTTATCCACGTCAACTTGTTAAGGTCTTGCCTCTGCACCTAAAGATGTGGGAGAATTGGAAGGAAGACTAGCCGTAATCAACATCACTCAATTTATTCACAGCACAAACCACAACACAAGTTCAATCAACCAAAGCTAAAAGATGCACCCAAGTATTAAATATAAAGTCAATTAACGAGGTACGCGAGATATCAGAAGACTAATCACTTAGAACACTTAAGTCAATTCAATCGCTCCGTCTTCTTAGCTACCTAATCTACATTAAATCGTAAGTGACAGATCGTCAACTCTTGCGTATAATAATTATCAATTATTAAGTATCTGCGCCTCACGTCATGATTAATCACTGATCCGCTAGCAGTTTATCCCAACCCTCTTCTTTTAACCTGAAAGTTTAGACTTTATATACTAGATTTAATTTGCATGCTCACGTTTTTTTTCTTCTTCGGGAGGTTTATAATAAAATAATTTTTAAAGACCAAAAATTCCCCAAAAGGACTATTAGTAAGAATATCGCACATACAGCCGTCACAAATAGATCATGGTTCAAAGTTGCGAAGTTTCAAACTGTAGCCGTAGTGTTAAGGCATTGCGTATTTACTAGGCGTGATGATAATTAAAGAATAACCAATCACTGTCTAAACTTTAATATAAATTGAAAAATTCCATATGAATTACAGTGAAATACGTCTAACCAACGCTTTAGATGAAATATCGGTTAACACGAAATAATACAACGGTCTCACAAATTACTACACATTTTCATGCATTTTTTTCTCCTAACACGTAACGAAAATCGCTTAACACGAAAAAATTTCTCTTCTGAGAATGAACAAAATACGGAAAACACCAGCCGGATTGGACTCTCCTATTGTATAATCGGAAGAACTCATTGCGGTAGATGACGATAATGTGCACAGGAGAGGTTGACATTAAGTCTATCGTGATCGACCGGTGGACCGCTAAGATATTTTGCAGTGACCGCCTGAAGATTAGCAGTTAGTAATTATACGCCAAAATATTCAAGATTGGTTGACAGTATGCAGACTAAGTCTTCTACTGACAATAACTAAACGAACTATAAATGAAAACGTTTTATTTTTTTAATTCATTAGGAATTGTTTGATGATGAATGCATCATATGATATTATTATATTTGTAGCTGTTATTATTATGTTTGTATCTTGCGTTTTGCTTTAAACGCGGTTTTAAAAGTGTGTGTTTTTTATTTAACTCATGTAGAAAAGTACATATTCCGTGTTTATTATTTAGTTTTAATAAATATAGTAGAACTTTTTTGCAGCTCACCACACCTACACTACTGAGTGGACCACAACAACTTGAAAAAATTAGAAGTAGCCCATACCATGGAAAAGTCTGCCCACTTCTGGTGTACAAAACCAATTAAGGCTGATAAAGACATTTTGAAGTTTGTTCAAAGTTCAAAAAATATCATTGATGTAAAATGAGAGGACGAAAATGAAATGAATAATCCAGCTCCTATTCCCGCGTCATCCGAAATGAGGAATATCATGAAAAGTAGGCATAGAGTTACTAGACGCCCATTCCAGTAATGAAATGAATAACAAAATGGACGATATCGAACAGATTAATGCTAAAAAAGACAGTTCAAAGCAAAATATCAGATTATTTTCCAAAAGCTCAATAAATGTTTTGTTTTTGAAAAACTTGAATTAAATTTAAGTTCTTGTGATTGATTTTATTCCATTGATTTTTATTTAATACACTCATACATATATATTTATGTAAATAAAATAAACTTTAATAAACTCAAATTGGTTGATATATATAATTTGCAATACCCTTTAACACGAAAAGTATTTCAGCCCCTTCAGTTTTGTGTTAAGCACTTTTCAATGTAATTTATTTGAATTTATTTCACTATAGATACATGTGTGTGTATCTTGATACAGGTACGTAAAAGTAGATTGGTGATTGGTGGTCAGGTAGGAGCTATGATAATATAACAGTAAGTTTGCATAGGAATGTTTTCCTTAACCCTCTGGCCGGAACACCAATTTTTTGCCGCTTTTAGTAATATCCACCCAGTGGCGGCGTTAGGCGTCGGCGACCGCCGACGGCCTCGCAAAGTTTTTAATTATTATTAATTTAGTTATTCATTTTTTATTTATTTTCATACAGTTGCTGGAGTAAAGAGAGTGATTAGTACTTTACGGGCATTATCCAGAATCATCTGGCAACACTATGGAAACTAAACAATTAAGCGCGCGAGACGGGGAATCCCCGTGTCATTTAAATATTTGTATTTCTTCTGTGAGCATAACGTAAACAATCATTCTTTTTGTGAATCCAACACTAGCAGACTAGACTCGCAACGCGAAACAACTCATTCAGTACATTTTAGAAAATAATTTGGAAGAAATATATCCAAATGTTATGTAACAATTAGAATCATGCTCACAGTTCCGTCAGTACAGCTTCCGCTGAGAGAAACTTCTCAAAGTTAAAATTGATGAAGACCTACTTGAGAAGCATATGATGAGTCATAAGAGACTATCTGTGTTATCAGTTCTATCAATTGAAGCTGAAATAGCGGCTAGTGCTAGCTATGACATAATCCTGAAAAAGTTCAGTGAGGCCAAAAGCCGAAAAGTTCGTCTATTTTCATTTCTATTTGTGTAATTTTTGTCATCATTTGAATAGCAATAAATCTCGTTTACTCATACATTAGCTTAACTATAATTCGGCTTATGTAATTTAACGTTTTCTTGACTGGGAAAAAAGGGGGTCTCGCGAACCATTTCGCCGACGTCCACGCGTGGTCTAGCGCCGCCACTGTATCCACCTAACAGACGGGTACGCAATTTTTTTTTAATTTTATTGCCTTAATAATTGTTTTAAATGTCTTTATCGCTCAAAAAATTTAGTAGAATTTTTAATATTTAAATCTTTATGAGGCACACTATATTAATATATTTTTATCACAAGAATTGCGACTAGTATTTTTATAAAAACCGATTAGAAATCATTTATAATCATGTTAAAAAAGAGTTAAAAATAATAACAACCAAAACCAAAAA
The DNA here is from genome assembly GCA_019973935.1 of Trichonephila clavipes. NCBI lineage: Eukaryota > Metazoa > Arthropoda > Arachnida > Araneae > Nephilidae > Trichonephila > Trichonephila clavipes. The sequence goes on along the minus strand of BMAU01001233.1, from coordinate 1,286,842 downwards.
ACTATAGGAAGATCGGTATAATAGACGGTGATAAATAAGAAAAATCACATATCGTGAGTTGAAAAAAATCGCCAAATACCACTATGTGATTCTCTCACTGGGTAGAGTCCAACTGAAGATGTCAAGGCAGCCCACCCCATAAATCTCACCACAGCGTTACCTACAGGCATCAAAGAAAATCATCCCCGTCTGAGAGACGGATGCTCCGGTTAGAGGGTTAAACTTCCACACAACGTGTTTTGCCAGTGGTAATGTCACAACTGTTAGAAAGATATCCTATGAAGCTTGTTACATTATTGATAATCATGTGAAACCGTTTACGGCAGAAATTGTGAAGGAGTGTTTCTTAAATTCTTTTAATTTAGTGTTAGAGGCAAAAATATAAAAAATAATAATTAAAAAAGTAAAACAGAAGTTATATAAAAATTTGTTTAATTTTCTACGCATTAAATTTCCAGTGTTGCCTTGGTTCTAAAGCATTTCTCCCCCCCCATAACCTCATTTTGCGGTCCGCATGAAACAGCTAACATATGTATGCGGCCCAGCAGGGAAAAAAAGTTTGAGCACCGCTGGGTTAACCCATATTTTTAAAGAATTGAAATTTTAGATACGTCATCTTACATCAGGTTGGACGTAGACCCTTTTTTTAAAAAGATATGCTTACTAGCTGGGTTGTTGAGCTTCATCTTAAGGCTGTTTTCGCTTAATGTTGAGGAATAAGGCCAAAATTTGGAATGTTTTTAACAACCTTTTATAAGCTTCCCTTGTATGTAACGGAATCTTTGAACTCGATTTTTACCCACTTTATAAAAGGTCAGATTAATTCAAAATTTTGTTTACTTGTCCAGGATAGATGACAATACAATAAATAATTTAATAACTTCGTTCCATTATCTTGATCAGAACAACAGGATTGACGATTTCCCATTTTCTAATCCCATCTCGCATCTGGCGATTAATTTCAGATTCCATTTCCAGATTTAGCGACTAAAAATTAAGTTAGAACTTGGTTCGATTAACTATAAAAGGGTGTTTTTTAGTTTTTTAAACTATAATTCATTTCATATATGAAAAAACGTTAATATTATATTCTGGATTCGCTATCCTATAGAGAGCAGCGTATTTTATCATATTCCTCATTTTTATCCCAGTTGATCCATTTTTTTCTGGTATAAAATGTGTTTATCTTTTTTCTCCTGTAGCGTAATGCTGAATGAAATATTCTTTAAAGTGTTACATTTTTTAAAAAAAAATTACTTTTTATGGAATATTTCGAAATTTTAATAACGCTATATTATAAACCAAAGTCGATTCCGCCTTTCATCCCTTCAAAACTTAACTCAGTGGAGCGACATCCCATGAGGGACAAGGCCTACAGTGCCCAACTCAGTAAACGCGACCTTGGGCTCTGAGGTGCATGAGCAGATGTTCTGGTCAGATGGTCAGTCTGATGCGAAAACCCCCAGTGTTAAGTTCCCAAGAAAGCTTGGTACTCATTTTATCGACCCATTGAAGAGGTGAAAGGCTGAGTCAACCTTGCCCACCCCGGGGTTTGAACCTCGGTATTGTAGTATAGAAGCACGATGCACTAACCACTCAGCCACTGGGCTTCCTTTCATCTCTTCAGTGGGTTGATAAAGGAGTACCAAGCTTGCTTGGGGACTTAAGCACTGGGGGTCTCGCTTCAGACTGGCCACCTGATCGGGACATCTGCTCATGCACCTCAAGCGCTCAATGGTCTCGTATACTGGAATGGGCACGGTAGGCCCTAACCCTCATGGGCTGTTGCGCCACTAAGCTTGAGTTTGAGTTTACATTATAAACAAATGTATAAAATAGATTACTTCAAATTTTCATAAAGAGACATTTTTCTCTCTGAAAATGTACTCCACGTTTAGTTTAAGTTTTTGTACATTTGGTGGAGATAGACTTAAAAAACTTATGTGAGTGAATATCGAGTATTCCAAGTAATATTCTAAACAAAAATGATTGTAAACGAAGTTACGTATGAAAACAAAAGCTCAAAAACGCATTTGACATTATTTTAAAAATCAAAAACATACTTAATGTAAGATGAAACAATATTTACACATTGAAATTGGGTGGGGGAAGTAATTAACAAACGATAATGAAAAATAATGAAGAAATTCTACATAAATGAAGAACTTTTTTTCCGAATCAGATTGCAATTGTGAGAACATTGTAATAATTATATCATTTAAAAATATGTTTATGGCTTAAAAAACCTCAAGTTAGATTGAAACTCGAAATAAATAAAAAAGCATAATTTTAATTTTTTAAATGTTTCTTCTAAATATGTAAATTTAAAATATGCGCCTCAAAACATCAGTCTTTTTTTGATAAACTAGAATGATATCATAACTATGAATTTAAGAATCAACATCATTTTTTCAAACGCTTAAGGTTTGGAAAAATGATGACTACGATATTCATGACTATGTTCAAAACCGTTACTTTGCAAAAGCGTATAAATGAATAATGTTTTTAATATTTAATGTCAGTTGATTGGAATATACCTATTAAATTGTTTTAAGAATATTATTACAAAAAAAATTATTTAGATGCAATTCTTTTTGGCAGAAAATGAAGGGAAAAAATGACATTTTTAAGACAGTCTCCTTTTATGAAAAAAGCTTTAATAATAATATTTTCCCTATATATAGCTAAAACTTCTTTACAGAGTCTGAATTAAGGTTCGTGAGATACATAATTTAAGAGTGGGAATTTATTCATATTTTAATATATCACATAGTATAGAAATTATAACAAAAAACACCGATCATTATTTCTGTAGACTACAACTCTCAAAAATAATGTTTTTCAAAAATCCTGTTTCATACTCTGTATAGAAGTCTCATGAATAAATAAGCAAAATACTGTTATTGTAGAAGCAATTTTAATGATAGGAGATTGTTTCGAAAATATGCCATTTTTTCTGCCTTTTTTGTCAAATAATTACATTTAAATAACTTTTTCATGCATTAATATTCTTAAAAATATATTATGCAAACATGTATTCTAATTCAAATGACCATAAATGTTAAAAAAAATTATTCATTGATACGCATTTTCAAAATAACGGTTCCGAACGTAGTGAACTTTTAAACACAAAGTAGATGAGAGCATTTTTTTTTAATTTTTGAATTTTTCCTTTTCTTAATTATATAAATTTAAAAACATATTCCTCAAAACAACCACCAGCATTTTTATCCATGAACCTGAATGAAACTCCAACTAAGGAACTGAGAATCAACATCATTTTCTCAAACGCATCAAAAAGATAAAAAAAAAACATTTTTAACAAGCAGGACCATTTTGAAATCCGTCATGAAAACCTCGGTTACAAAACGTTCCTCATCGATTCAAAATTAAGAGGAATCGATATTTTAGTGCTTGAGAGGGGGAATTACTATGTGCTGTGAAGCTATATATAGCACACACCTGTGTGTGTTGTGTGGGACGAGCGTGGGTGGTGCAAAGATGTATCCAATCGATCTCTTTGTACCTGGAGAAGTCATCTTTCCTCCCATAAATGTGTACATCATACTTGGGGGAGGAAACAAATACTCAGGCCGCTGAAGCAGTCACCTGCAGAAGATGTATAACGGGATGATGAAACAAATCGATGGGAAACAACCTCAGTTGTGGAATCGGTTTATCGGTGTTTGCATTAAGAAATTGGTAATTTGATCTTGTGAGTAATGAAGAGTCCATTTCAGACTGCGAAAGACAAGTTTTTTCCCCCGGTATTTACACATTTTAGCGATGTTAGCGAAAACGCTTTCATAGCATAAGTAAAATATTGATTGGGAATGCACTCTCGATATATTATTCAATTAATTATAGGAAATTATCAGTTTTTTAAAAGATAATATCGTCACTTTTAATCATAATTTGCTTAGAAGGGTTGTATTTTGTAAGAGAAAAGAGTACTTTACTTTTAGAATCACGCCATGTATTTTAGGGATCGAATTAATGCGTTCTGGTTTATTTTCCCTTTTACACGTGAAATTTTTTCCAAGCTTTCCTGTCTTATTTTTAAAATTTTCTTCCCTTTTTACTAGTGATGAGGGTAGTAAATCAGCCGTGGTTGAGAACTCGTGATGGATGAAATCTTAGATGGGCTGCATGTTCAAGTCCCTATTTTATTTAAAACTCCCGATGCAAAATAATGGAAAGAAAACACGTTAAATGGAATTTAACTTCCAATTATTTCCTTGATGTGATGAAAGGAAAATACTGCTACCAGCTAAAGCTTTGTCTTGTCGTTTGACCATGGCTCAAAAATATATCCATTAATAATAGTATTAATAATATCTTTCATGTTGTGCTATAAATCTATCGAAGGTCAAAACCTCTGCCGGGGTGTTGAAGTTGGGGGGAGGGGGTAATATCCTCGTCACTTGACTGCAGTTCAGAATTATGAGGTCCATTGCCAGTAACCCTTGTGTTGTTTCAGTGAGGGGTTGTTAAGGAATATCACACTCAAAAGCAACACAAGAGTTTTTAGCGATGGACCGCTTAACTTTGAATCTCAGTCAAGTGACGAGGACGACACCAGAGCTGGAATCCCCTTTCCTAACTTCCAGACCACGCCTACGGAGTACTTTGAACTCGATAGATTTAACGTGCGTCAGTCCCTCAACACGGTGGATCTTCAATGGCATGAGAGTTCGAACTCATGATAGACTAGTAACGAGTTCGTAACCAATAACCACTAGGCTACAGTGGGCATTTGTGATGTTTCAGAACGTCAATATACAATCAATAGATCATGTGGAGCTGTAATTTCCATCATCAATTTTGGCATGACAGCTCTTTTGTGGGCCTTCTTTTTTAGTTATTCCCATTCTGCCTTCTCCAAACAATGATTTCCAGTTTTTCACTTTTTAAAGGGCAAAGTCCTTATCCACACAATCTTTTCACCTCCTTTTGTTCCATCCCTTTGGTATTTCATTAGAGGGAGTTGCTGTAAAAATTGTCAATGCTGTTCGTTCTGGACTCATTCTTATTATATGCCCTGCCCAGCTCATTTTACTTAGTTTTATGGACTTAATAATATCATCACTATTAAAACTCTTATATATTTCAAAATTATATCTTTTCTCTAACTTTAATGGAGCTCTGTTTTTGCATTGGTTAAAAAAACAAATTTTCTTCTTATTATTAGTTTTACCAGTTAGTTTTTGATGGTATTGATCTTGAAATCCTTTCTAAGAAAAATAAACATGAAGTACAAATAAATATTATTGCCTTATATTATATAAACAAATATACTATCCATTTTCATCCATATATCAGTTTTATAATTACAACAAATTAATAAAGAATCGGAACCGTTATCGCCAGGAAAGAAACAAATTAATGAGGCCGTCGATTGGAAAAAAGCAGAAAAATTGCTTAAGGATTGAGTTTTCATGGGTTTGGAAGAAGCTCCTTAAAAAATTTCTCTCTATTTGTATTAACAGAAAAAAATTAATTTAGAACAATGAAAAGTTTTAGTAATTAATATACATTGTAATTCCTTTTAATATACGATACGCATTTCAATAATGTTTTTACAATCAGTGAAATAATTACAATACATTTACTTCTCTTAAATTCATTGCTGACATGACATTAGTGTATTATATTCAAAGAAATTTTATGAATGTAAATGTTTTAATGAATATAATAGAGAGAAAGTAAAAAAAATGATAAATTCTTACAGGAATAAAAGCAATGATAACACCCCAGGTATTTTACAATTATTTTTTAAAAAAATTGAAGTTTTCAAAATTAAAGTTGCAACTCAAAACAATTGACAGGAAGGAAGAACAAAGAGTATGTAAAATAAGTAATTAAAAATAATTTGAATTTATTATACTTAAAGAGGAAATGCAAATTAATTATATTTCAGTTAACTTCCAAAAAATTACATTAAGTTTTTACTGGTACCTGTTACATATGGCAACCTGCTATGATTTTACTTGCGAGGCAAAGCTGCCATATTGGCGCCCTTGGCGATTAATTTCCGCCCTAGCCACCATAATGGAGCGAATGTAAGAAGCGAATTTTTAAACAATTTTCGATGATTCAAAATATTAAATAAAGATTTGCATGGGTAGATTTTTTTTCGCTTTTATTGATTTTATCATTCAAAACATTTGAACTCCGTTGTTTTTCGATAAAAATTGAATTACAGTGATTCATTGGTACATAACTATATATTAATATCACTCGAAAAAATTATCTTGGGTCTGTTGGCAAAAAAATGTTTCCCTTTTCGTGTCTTTTCGTTTTGTGTGTCCATCTGAGCGAAGTCGTTTCTTGAACCAAAATTTAAACTAGTTTCGTATATATTCTTTTTTTTCTGTAAAAAAAATTCCTCACTATAAAATACACAAATATCTTTTGAGGAAGAGATTTTGCTTTTGTCATTACTAAAAAATATTAATTTGGGACATTATCTCAACGATCACATAAAGATTCTTTATTTAAACATGCTATGCAAACTGTTCTGCAATAAAACAGTTGAAACCCGTTATAATCAATTCCTTTCCGTTTGCCCTAACCATAAGCCTTTTTCTAGGATTCTGAATTTGACCGAACTTTTAAAAACTTACATTCAGTTTAATAATCCTTTTAAACCAAGAATTTAAGATGTATTTATTTTTACTTTGGTTTAATTATTCTATTATTAAAATTAAAACAAATGGATTCAATTATAAGAAACTTTTAAGTCTGAAGTACATTTTACGTAAGAAATTAGCAATGCAAAGTTCGAATACTGCCGACTAATATCGAATCAAAGACTTTAGAATACTTTTCCATATATATATATCCCAGAAACTATCCTTAAATCTTTCACTAGAATTTATAAATGGATGTGAGTTTGAAATGTCATATTATATCTCACTCACAAGGGAATGTAATATGTTCGAGGATTCTATTTCCAAAATACATTTAGAATCATTTTCCATCTTTTCGAATGAAAAATAACACGATCAGTCATGGGATTTAAATCTACATCATATTTTTGTTCTTAATACTTAAACAGAATGCGAAGTGGTTTTTTTTTAAAAAAAATATTTCACTTATTGAAAAACAAGTATTTTTGAAAATAAAATTTACAAAAGAGTTTTCAAAGAATATGTGGAGTTTGAATTTAAACACTAAGCACAATAAAGGTTTAAAAAGATGGGGCTTTTGAAATATATTCAAGAAGTATTCCAAAAACACGACAAAAATATAATTTTCAAACCTTTCTCTTGGATTTACAGGACAGATGTCACGAGCAGACATATTCTCTAAGAAAACTCAGTAAAACATAAAATAAACATAGGAATAAGTTAAACCGTTTGCAGCTATGAATAATAATCAGGCTAATAGAGCAAAAAACTATTGGTTGTTGTTAAGGTTGTTTCCACTGCAGAGGACCAAGCACGGTAATTTTATATAAAAGTTAATTATCGAGTACTTAGGTCATTTTCATAGCTTTTAAGCGGTAAAAAAACTAAATATACCGTGACGAAACAAATTCATGGTAATCTTCTCCGTTTGAGAGATAATTCAATGAATTGTAACAGAAATTTGTGACTTTCTTTTCTTCCCAATTGAAGGAATGCTATGGTTGGGAAAATAATTTGTATATACTCCTGTCAAAATAATGTCGAATAGATAGGATGACCTTGGAGACAAACTTGGCAACAAATTTGGTTGCCAAATATCGCTAAATTGCTAAATTTCGAGGCAAAAATATACATGACCCCTGTGACAAATCTAGAGAAGTCTAGAACGATTTTCTGAAGAGATGCTCTGGTGTTGACGCCTGCGTGTGCCCTCTACCATCTATGTGTAACATTCGGCAGAAGCTGAATGATTCTCGGCAATAACAGACGTGGGTAACAACTGTTCTAACTTCGAAACCCGCAATTACTTTAATTATAATTATTTAATTGTTTTTGTTAAGTTTATATTAAAAAATTAGTCGAAAGACTTGGTCCGTTGTATAAATTTATTACTCATGACACTCCCGAACGCTCTGGAATAACTAGAACTCCTACGTAAAAATCATGCAGTGGAGGGAGTATTCAGCGTTAGAGTAAGGCAGGGTAAATACCCAGTCCCTGCCATCCTCGGGCGATGTTATGATTGTGGATTTAAATTGCTACATTCTGTGCTTGTGTGGATTTTAAACTTGCCCTGATGCGTGTTCTAACAACTGTACGAGTGTATTGTTTCCTGTTAAAAGGAAATTTGTTACATTAACTAGAGAGTTTCAAAATAAAAATTTGGCTTACTTCGGAAGAGCCTGCCTATTCATTGTGTGAAATCAACACGAAACAAGAAAAATAATACAAGTCTATACTAATACAACCTTAATAGCAAGTTTCCGACTATTTACATATGGGCTGCAGTAGCCAGATGGCCATGGTCACGAATTCGTAGCCAGGGTTGCTTCTGACGAATTTTGAGTTCGAGTCCTGAGGACAATAAAGACCCACCTTGTTGAGGTGCTAATGCATAAACCTATCCAGCTCAAAATCTTCAAGTAGGTAGAGTTGTCCTTGCCACAGTGATCCACAATAAAAACAGCCGTCACGAATAAATCATATGTTGATTCGAATAAAAACATTTAATCAATCTGATTATATACGGTGAACCAAAAGTCTTTTGACTTGATTATAAAACTTTATTACAAAAATAACTGTTTAATATACTGTTTAATATCCAGTGATATTGTAATTTTTGTATTACTGGATATGTCATGGTTTTTTTAAATTTTGTATACAGATGTCCTTATCATTTTTTTGTCCATGTAATGAAATCAAATGGCGCCGAAGACGTCCAAAACGGCCCTTGTCAAATAAAGCGGTTGATGGTACGCGAGGATTAAGTCTGTGCTGTGGAGTTTAGCCAATGTAGAAGGACAACTAAAAATATGGTTGGTTAGGAGAAAGCTGAATCTCAAGACAGTGAGGGCAAATATTATAACTTCTTTGGCCATCAGGGGATATTTTCATCCCTTTGAAGTGTCTTGGTTATGGTGGTTGAAATAAAATCGTTACAATTATGCTCTGGAATGAAGTGCTTTTGAATTGGATGGGAGGTGAGTTTACGTCTGGCTATTGCATCAACATCAGTAAGGTAAGGTTATTTGAACCCCCCCCCTTGGCAAGGTTATGAGTCTGCTCATGGACGAAGATGCCTACGCTGGGTTAGTGAGTGAGTGAATATTAACGTCGCACTGTTCAGCTACACGAGGGCTTTTGGCGACGGACCACGTAATTTTGAACCATGGTCAAGTGACGTGGACGACACCTGAGCTGGCACCCCCTCTCCTAACTACTACACCACACCAACGATGCCTACGCTGGACCGGTATCAAATTAAAGTGCAAGTTCTTTGGGATGAAACTACTCTAATAATAAGGACAAATATGAGAGCCTGAGAGTGACTCATAGGAACATTTGTAAAGAAGACACCATTTTCGGCAGAAATAGGGTCAAGAGAAAGGTGGGCTTTGATTCACAAAAAACATATGTTTAATTATAAATGTTTGAGTACAATAATTTTTTATTCTTTGGTCAAGACTTTGAGTTCATGAATGATATCATGACTGCAATATCATTAAAAAAGTTTATAATGACTTATACTGAGAAACATACAAAAAAATGAACAAAAAAATTTAATTTTGATATAATCTTGGAAAGTAATACAGCTAACATGAGACAAAACTGCACTATGTGTTTTGTAAACTTTATATAATTTAAATTAAATTAATTTAAATTAGTGTAAGTTAAATTCTGTGAAAACATAAAACCGATTATTAAAAGAAAAATTAAAAATTAATTGTTTCATTAACTTTTTCCGCACAAGTTATTTTACTTCTTAAAACCTAGCATTATATTTAAAAGATTAATCCTATCAAGCAGGTAAAAATGGACGTTAGAATTTTTAAAATTAAACGACGATGAAATATAAATCATACGAGATCATAAATACAGAAAACTAAGATTAAATAAATGGAAGTAAATTTTGAAAAACACTTCCAAAGATTATTTCCTGAAAAAAATATCAAAGAAATCATATTTCCTCTTACGCTGCTCTTATTTTTTCATCAACTTTTCTTTTTCTCCAAAAAGGATTTCGACTGTACCGTTAAATTCATCTTCACCAATCTTGTGCGATAAATTTTATGTTCTATTTTAAGCACTGCTTTCTGAGAATTTTCTGCAATCATATCTACTAGCATTATTTGGCGCCTAGAGCGCTGTTCAGATCTTAGATATTACGATTTGACTTATCTTACTGGAATCGTGATATATGTGAATCTCGCAAGCTTTAGAGATTCATATAGCTCGATAACGTCTCTTCGAAATGCAATGGTAAGCTTCAAAATGCAGCATTTTTTTTATAAGTTTTAAACTATTTTCTTAATAGAACAACTTTTAAAATCCGATTTTTTTCTTTTAGGTGTTTTGAGTTTTTAAAATAAAATTTTAAATCATTCTCACTTAAAAACTCGACTCATAGTTTAATTTTAAAAAAAGAGAGTAATTACAAAGCAGTGATAATTCATCATTACCCTATCGTTTAGTTAAATGATAAATTCTTACAAACAAATGTCGTTATTTACTGTCTATTCAAGTCTTGGTTTTTCTTCTACGCTAAATCGTCAAAGTTGTGGGATGCATTCTACCACGTTGGACTCTCTTTTGCGAGGAGACGTACAATAACTCGAAGAGGCATTGACAAGTTGTTTGAAGGCCATTCTGCCTCTACAACAGTGGTTCCCAAAGGGGTATGTATTGACCACCCCCAGGTGTCTATAACCACCTACAAGGGGTCCACGTCAGCGAAAAAATATTTTAGGGGTTCATTAGGTGTTGTTGTTGTTGTGGCTAATGTCACCTGTCTGGTGTAGTCTGAACGAGGCCCACGAAATTCATCGTAGCAAGGGGCCAGAAGCATGCCTGTCGTTGGCCTTGAGCACCATACAGGTGTCAGTACGATTTAGCTCGGCGAAATTCCCCGAAGGGACGACAGATGGCGACACTACCTATATCCACCTCCACAATTTAGACATAGAACTGAAAGGGAGGGAAATATTCTCCAGTCCCCTGCACTCGTGATTCAGCCCACAAGACTTTCGGATCCACTGATTTAATGAGCACGTTCATGAGGCGTAAATGGGGTTTACGGTAGGAGCTCTCATTAAACCAGATCGTGAAGAAAATTTAATCAAGTGCAAACCAGATTTATATATTTAACAGATTTATTTACTAAATTTATTGAGGCTAATTTGTAGTTACAAGAACCTTCATTTCAGCATTTCTTGCTAAATTTAAGCTAAGGAGTACAATATTGTATATCCTGAATTTTCCCAGTTTCTAAAACGGTCGTAGGCAATCTGCCAGGAAACCTTTTTTCAACATTTAAATTCCCTTTATTTCGATTTTGAAACTAAATTGAGAATGCTTTGACTATCTTCTCGCACTTACATTAACCTATGATCTGGAAACTTTAATCAATTAAATATGGTACATAAACAAATGTATCGCTGAAGTTTCATTAGTTTATATTAGTTTTTTCTTGGTGTTGAGATTCTTCCCCATCAGTGTAAGATGTATCCTTTGTGGTGGTAAGGGGGATTATAGGGTGTCAAGAATTTATAAAACCAATTTGTCAATCCATCAACCTTCCTTACAAATTTTAATGCATTTGCTTTAATATTTGATTATATTGGAATATTTAATTGAGTAAAAAAGAACAATAATGATACTTTAAAATAAAATACAAAAAGATCTTTTTACACATTTACTGAAACAGCAAATATCACATACATTCATTCAATTTTTCAACTAGAAAGAGTATTGACGATATATATGGTAACATCGCTAATATGATTTAATATATTCTATAAGTTTATTTTTCAGTATGGCACATTTTTATCATCGTAACTCTATATTTAGGTAAAACATCTCCTTGAAAAAATAGAATGTCTTAGACTTGTTTTGCATTATGTATATTTTATGAGAAAAGTACTTATATTTTATGTGTATTTTCATCTCTCTTTTTTCCTGCCCTTCAAAAATTTTATGCGCAGTTTAGCCAAAATTGGCTCTTGCGCCAATAACACCAAAACTCACTCACTCAAAAATTTTATTCTGTCGGCATTTCTGAGATTCTTCGCCTAACTTTTTTTTTTTTTTTATTTACCTCTCTTGTTTCGGTTTTCAAGCCGCGATTTTTTGTTAATGCAGTTTTAAAAAAATGCAAACTTCACGCAAAAAAATTTTCTTTTTAAAAAAATCACTCTATTTATATAATTAAAACATAAAACGATAACATTGAAAAGCATTTAGGGAAGCAGAAGTTTTCCATTTAGAAATTAAGTTAAAACTTTAAATAATAGTTGCCAATAATAACATACTAAAATTTAACGTTTGAAATATAAGTACAGTTTTTTCTGAAATTAATATTTGTATAACATTGAAATGTTTTAAGAAGTCCTTGAAGATATAAAAAGAATTTTCAGTGTATTGTTATGCATATTTTTATTTTATGAACATTTAATTAAAACTGACATTTAAAACTTTTTTTTTCTATAAATTAATCCCTAATTCTCTTTCTATAATATGACTTAAAAATTTAGATATATTCAATAAAAACATACTTTTTCACTTTAACAAGTAGTGTTACTATTTATAAGCTTCATATTTAATAAAAATCGTCCTTTCAGTATAGAAAATGAAATATGAAGCATGTACACTAAAAAATTTATTGACTCGTAAGGAAACGAATAAAGTAATGAAATGAACAATCCTCAATACAATAAGAAAGAATATCATAGAATGATTAAAGCATTATCTTTCTATGTGAAAATAAACGCTCCGGGTCTACATTGTATTTTTAACAATAGATGAAGATAACCTTACGGTCAAAAAGCACTAATAAATTACTTTAAGTACCAGGAAAAAATCTGTAAACATGGAATCGTGATCAATGGAGATTAACATTGAATTTCTCTAAAAACTGAAGTCTCTCCAACTTTCTTGATTAACCCAACATTCTTTTCCACTGGATGCGTTATTCGTGAGTAAAAAATTAACAGTACACAATGCCTCTCAATCCCTCCCACAACCCTTAATCGCATACCTCATCATTCGAAATCCTGGGCTGTCACATAGGCCCTTTGTGACCCCCGGAGCCTTGACCAAGTTCTTTTAAATCCAACCTAAGACTCTGGCGGAGCCTTGATTCGTCAGCAAGAGAAAAGTCCGTTTCCTTCGTTAAAAACTTTTTAATTGTCAAGACATTTGTTTCTTCTTTTTATTTCAAGGTCGTTCCTTCTTTCTTCTGGGGAGAAAGTGCAGAGGGACAATGGCGGGCCGTTCGGTCTACTTTTTAGCTGGGGGTGCCGCCAGAGAACCGTGTCTAAGTGAAGTTTTATGACAAGTCCACAATGCCGCATTGTTTACTGTCGGGGTTGGTCAAGCGATCGAACGGGAAGGTTGCGGTTGTGGTGATGTTACTCTTTCCGGCTATTTACATAAAATGTGCACCAAGGGCGGATTAGCCTTCGGAATGTGATGATGTTTTTGATTGTGAGTTTTTCTTTTCGGAGTTGTGTGTTTAGGGGGAAGTTTTTATGCTTAAAGTCGTTAAAATACATTTAAGTGATGTTTTACAATGTAGTACTTTTCACTAGGAATTGAATGAATTGTAATTGGAACCACTTTCTTAAAAAAACAAAGTTGTAAGGCTTAAGTTGTTGGGTAAGCTTCACCATGAAAATCTCCTAAATAATTTAGGTAGAAGAGTGGCAAATAATTCACCAGAGCTTATTACTGTCATGCTCTTTATTGTCATCATCTGTCAATGTTTTTTATGTTATACCGGATGATAACGGATATTCTACATTTTGGAAGATCAATTTATTTTCTACTGTTGTAAATATCATTAAGAATAAACAAAATCATTCTAAATGACCTTCGATGACCTTGATAGTTTCAAATAACCTTGTTATTGACCTTGGTCCGTTCCAGGAAACTAAACGAAAAACATTTGTGTGTCTAAACTGAATTAAATAGATTCATACGACTGTATAGTAAACATGCTCTTTATAACTGATTCTGTGATCTTCTATTTTGTATTTTTCATGCATTAAAATAGAAATTACCGCATTTTTACTACTTTTGAACGATACAAAAAGCATAAAATATTACCTTTTTATAAGAATATTATGAGCATAAGTGCGCTGGTGCCTGAGAAATCTTAATTTCAGTCAGTCAAGCATATTAATCACAAGAGATACAAGCAAAACAAAGGTTTTCTACATTTTCTTCCTTGAAATGTGTGATTTAAAAGAATCATTTATCTCATAAAATTGAATTTGCTTGTCACCTGAATACAGTATGAAATCGACACAATGTTTGACATAAATATTAGAAAGCATTTAACAAACAGATTGATACATCCTGTGAACTTTGATTATGATTACATACTGTTCAAATAGTGGCAATTTGAATTAAATTGGTATGTATTGATTAAACACTGTACAATACTGATTATACAGCTACATAACCAGCACTGTTATACGGTTAAATATTTTCAAAAACCTATGTAATGTTCTTCGAAAATTGTTCAATTCATTATTTTTTTATAAGTTTACACACAAAAAAAATCTTTAAAGAAATTTCTGTGCAATTAATTGGATGATTATGTGAATCCTTGCATGTACTTTGAAGTTAACATAAGTTTACGAAATAAACATAACAAGATTCACAGATGAAATTTAAGTAAACATTTATTTAGAAAATGCTTGTTACAATATTGAATGGGACAACGGGTAGAAAAGTAAGATTAATATCAAAGACAATGATGAAAAAAACTGGACTTTAAGTACTTTTTATTGTTTAATTTTTTTCTGCGGTTTTCTGTTTGCTATTAATAAGTTACTCTCAATCTTTTTTAAATTATTGTAGACCTCTTTAGTTTTTTTTTAATAATGTAAGAAAACTAATGGATTGCAGTGGGACTTGATAAGATATAATCCAATTATCAGTTATTATTAGTACATTCAGTTTTTTTAATTTTGAAAACAATGTACACTTATTGATTGTGTTAGTTCTGTTAATGAACAGCGCCCTCTAGCTGCTTATAAAATAAACTTCAGTGTGTGTGTAACAATAACTCCGAGAGGTAGTGTACGGAGTAGAGAATTTAAAAGAGATGACAGTCCACTACTAGTGTTGTTTATTGTGTTGAGACAAAACAGATTGTAAAATTTGATAAGATATCAAAGTTTAAATCATTGAGTAGAATAATTGATAAAAAAAATAATCGTAATCGCTTATAATCGTAAATAATTGTCAAAAATTCAAGATCTAATCCTTTTGACGAGGAATCACAAATGAATCTGCCAAAATATTTGTTTTAATATTTTAATGACAGATGAGATGAAACACACGTGTAAAAATAGATTATTGGTTATTATGATTTAGAGAAAAATATATAAGATTATATAAACTTAAGTAAATATTTAGTTATAACAATTTTCCTTATTTAATTTGTAGTCAAAATCGTCCAGCATCTTATGGCTGACACGAAGAACTATGGACAACTTTCGGGCATCTCGTATTTCTTGTTCACAAATAAAAGATTTATTTCTGTATCTTGTTTTGTTTTTTTTTTCTTGTAACTGCCTTTTGAAATAGGGAAGGTTAATATGCCGAACCCTGTACTTAATATGAAAGTTTATAACAATCTTTAAGGTATGCGACTACGTTCCGAACTGTGATTTTCAAAAGCGCATAAATGGATAATTTTCATGATATTTAGTGTCACTTAGATTAGAATATATGCATAAAATTGTTTTAAGGACATTTTGATAAAAAAAAAGTTACTTAAATACAATATTTTGGCAAAAAATTAACAGAATAATCTTTTTTCTTTTTTCCAAATATTCTCCTTTTGTGAATAATGGTTCTATTATAATAATATCTTGCCTGTATATAGCTGACCTCTGCTCAGAGGCTCAACTAGAATTTTTGAAATACATAACTTAGAAGTGGGTTTATTCATATTTTACGACAACAGAGGGGAGCAATTTTAAGAAAAAAACGTGAATAATTATTTCAATGGGTGGTAACTCTGAAAATAATGTGAATTTTTCAAAAATTCTAGTCGAGCCTCTGTAGAGAGGTCTGAGCTATATACAGACAAAATATTATTATAATAGAAGCATTTGGAAAAAAGATTATTCTAAGTTACTTTTTACCAAAATATTATATTTAAATCAATTTTTTTTGTCAAAATGTCCTTAAAACAATTTTATGCATGTATTCTAATCTAAGTGACACTAAATATCATGAAAATTATCCATTTATGCTCTTTTTTAAAATCATGGTTCCGAACGTAGTCGGATACCTTAGGCATGGATTATATAAAAACGTTTATTATTATTGACTTGTAGCTCTTTCATGCGGTCTTTATCTGCTTCCCGAATCAAGTCTGAAGTCCATTTTCAGACACACTTTTCATTTGATATTTATAACGTTGCTTTTTGAAGACTATTGGAACCATGTCATAATTTTGAGGCTCGGTCAAGTAACACGAAAATGATACATAAGCGGGCATCCACTCTGAAAACTCCTGTGAAAACGGTGGGTCTTCAAAGACATCAGGACTTGAACCAACAAACTCGGCTACGCCGGCCACGAGTTCACGACCATTAACATAAGGCTACACCACGGATGCTCATTTTCAGACAGAAAAGGTTCTGAATTTTTGAATGTTATTGTGCTCGTATATGTATACTTATAATGCAGAGTCCTTAAAATTTAGAAAAATTTCGTTAATGCACGGTTTTTCACTTTACAATGGCAGAATGTTCAACCTGTTCAGCATTACAACCAATGAAAGACGATACGTGGAACATATTTTATTCCAGAAAAAAATGTATTAGTTAAATTGGAAATCAGAAGTTAACGATTTAGACAAAAAATTGTAATTTAAAGATTTTCAAAATTTTTTGGTTGCCTCCAATGTATATGTATGATTTAAAAAAGATTTTGTGCTCAACATTTCATAACAAGCTAACCGTTTAATTTTTTTTAAGGGAAAAACTTGAACCTTTTCTGAAGTGGTTTTAAAATGCTACTCCTACATAAATTGACGCATATATATGAAATTTGATTTACAAGTACATCAAACTATGCATATAACAAAAGTTGGTATAGGTTTTGCGATAACATGATTGGTATTTGTACAATACTTCTTTTTATGAATGCTTATTGAAAATTCCTTAAAAAATGTGTAAATTATAAATTAAATTAATTTTTTTCAAAATCAAGTTTTGCTTTGACTGAAAAATGCGTACTAACTTTTTTCCCATGTACTATTAGCAACAAGTGAAAAAATTTCCAAGTATTAGGCACAATAGAAAAAATGCCTTAGCATTTTAAATGAAGACAAACTAGGTATTTTATCTTTCTGGGATAAGTCAGGTAAAGGTTTTGATATGCCATTGGAATGTGAATAAAAACAAACTTAAAAGTTATCACAATTCTGCGCTTTTTTCATAACTTAGAGCTTTCAAACTTTGTGAGATTATAAAAAGATATATAAAGGATAATTTAGACTAAAAAAATTACATTTGATTTTTTGACCTATTTTTGTCAATTGAATCGTACTGTGTCTCCTTAAAATGTAAAGCTAGAATGAATGATAATGTAGGGATAGATAAATCAGAATTTAATATTAATGTTGGGGCAGTTTTTAATATGTAAAATGGTTCCGAATTCAGAGCCTTTTTATTAATATTACACAAAGACCGCTTTAATTAATTTTTCCCCGATAACTCAGAAGTCATCTCGTAATATATAAGGACTCTCATAACATCATAGAGTCATCTCTACATCTTTTTAGCCTTCCCCCATCTATCTACTACCTTAAACTCATAAGCAGCGTTAAACTAATTAAGTTTTTAATAATTCATATTATTATCGCACTTATAATGTTCTTATTTAACTTAGAATACTATACTTACATAATGAATATGCTCTGACCTTTGTGTTCTCTGTCATTTACAGAAAAAAAAATCTGGAAGAATTTTTTTTTCTCTTTATATTCTTCCACCAATCCATTCAATTGATTTTGAAATAGTTTTCCAATAGTTTGATTTTATTTCACTCATGATCGTGTTTACTTAAATGTGCTTGACATTCATGGGGTCATAAATTCTGAGATAGATTGTTGACAAAAATTAAACAGAAATGGAAATATATTATTGAATGATAAATATTTATGCTAAGAGCCTATACCTGTTATTTTATGTTCGTGAACGTCATGTTAATCCAGTCAAAATTCTACGTTCCTCCGGAAACCTACACAAGAGTATTGATTTGAATGTTATAAAATGCATTCGAAAGAGCCCCAAAATAATGGTTTTTCTGGAATTGCATTTTTTTTCAGTGTCGGCGTAATGTGAAAATGTTTTATATCAGTTTTAATTTACTCATTTGTTTGCCTTAAGATCTTTAAGAAATATTCAATTATATATTTTCAAAATAGAGAAAATTTAATTTTTTCGGGCAGTGATTCTCGACCTTTTTTCTGTTGTGGTACACTTTTAACAATTTAAAATTTTGAAGGCATGCTAACAATAAAATATATAAGTTTAAAAGAAGTTTACTTATTTGTATATAATACACTATGTAAAATAGTTTATGATAATAGTTTTCAATGTTAAATAAAATAATATGTATGACAAAATGTTTATTGAGTCATTAATTCCAAATTAATTATAAGAATACATTTAAAACGAAATTTGAGCTTGATGATTTTTGACAATCTCGTATATATTGGATCGTAAAAATGATAATTTCCTTTCGTCATCGACATTTAAAAGTCTCGATCCTTTTTTAATTTTTATATTTGTTAATGCTAAAAATCTGAATTCCCTCAAATAAAATATTGAAAATTGTAACAATATTTTTAAACAATTTTTGGATATTATAGGATTATTGCCTCCAATTATCCTATATGAAATCCAAAATGAACTAATTGACTCTTCCAAATGTTTCGAAATGAAATCTCGATTACTACAGAGAGCGAAATTATTTCTTCCTCTTCATTCAAGACTTATTTATGTGCAAATGTATCCGTTATCACAAATGGATTACGAGTTCAATAAATTTTTTTATATCTAAATTTGGGAAATAATGTTAAGAGGTCTCAGGACTCTTAACAGATATCCATGCTCTCGAAAACACATCCTTCTTCAAACTAATGTAACTTAGAAATAAATAATGCTTTGAAATTTTTACCACATGATAATCAAATATATTTACAATATTTCTCAAATTTTCAGAGAATTTGAGAAAAAAACGTAAAAACTTATAAAGAAGTAAAAATTGGACAATTTTTCAAAAATATGAAAATCAGTATTTTACACCGCGCAGGATTCTGAAGTACAAAATTGATCAAAATTTACAAAATTAATTTTACTTGGTATAAAAAAGTTTACTTTTGAAGTTATACTAACTTTTAAGAAATTTAGAGAAAAAAATATATTTTTTAGATACAATTATAACGAAAATTTTAAGAAAAAAATTAATTAAAACTCAAATAAAGCTATTCTATCAAAATTACTTTTGAAAATTGTTGTATAAGTTATGAGGAGACTTATTTTGAACACGTGTATGAAATTTCAAATTTATATCATAAATAATTTCTGAGAAATTTTGCGCGCAAGCTTAAATTTTTTTTTTTTTTTTTGAGAAAAATGAAGTTTAAGATAAGAAAGAGATAGGGTTTTGGTTTAAGTTACACTAGTTATTTCTCAACAACTTCCAAAGTTTTCACAGTATAAACAAACTTTTGGTATCAAAATGCTCAAAAATATTGGGGCTTTAACATATATTTTTTCAAAATTTAATAGTCCAGATACTCCTTAATTCAGAGTATAATTAAGAAATTTAGAAGAATTTTGCGTCAAATAAAAGTGCCGTTTGCATAGTGATTGAGAATCACTGTTCTAGAGAGACATTTATTACTTGATTTTAACTCTTTCATGCGTTCTTTATTGTATTCAAATTCGTCTTATAATCTAAGTTTGAGGAACTTACAAGATAACCGCTACGTTTGAGAATTCAAAATGGCTGCTAAACATCAATATTAAGCCCACCGTGTGATAAAATTACGTATATAACTATTGTTAAGAAAATTTCACATTTGGTTCACTTTTCTATCAAAAATTTAATGTTTCCGGAAAGATCACTTGTTGCTAAATATATAGAAAACTTTCTTCAATAACATTCAGAAAATAGTCGGATTGTGATAAAATCCAAAAGATTCTAGAGTGATTATCTGGCGATAAAAACTTCAGAAGCTCTAAGAAGATTTTTCTCAGTTTATATAAGGACGATGCAATGAAACAACACTAGAGCCAAACATTTGGCAGCGACAGTGCGTTTAATTGCTGTACATGAAATTGCGATAAACGATTTGAATAGCCGCGAGTAGCGAGTGTTTGCGTGATTTCTGAATCTATAATACGAAATGATTTATATAAAAGTGCGTATTAATTACTTCCTGTTATATGTATACAAGAAAATTTCATGTAATCATAAAAAAAAATTACGATTTACTGTGAAAGAACCTGTCGGAGCTTGTTTTAATACTGCGCAATGTTTTTCTTTCTAGAAAATAATTTGTGGGATGTGCTCTTGAAAACTACGCGAAAAATTAAAAAATTGAAGTATTAGAAAAAGTACTTTGAAAAATTTGGGGGTGGAGGTGGGTAAAGAAAAGAGTAATAACGTTCCTTACTCCTTTCCTTTTTTGAAATATGTATTGCAAGCAAATTAGTAATGTATACAACAGCGGTACAGTTAAAAACACAGTAAAAATAAGAATTCATTTTAGTTTGTATTAGAATTACAATAATAATCGAATAAAAAGGGAATAAAAACTCACAAAATACTCAGGGGTGTTAAATTTCTCTAGAGGTCTGAAAATATAAACAATTTTCAAACAGGCATAATTCTTTTAAATTTAAATTAAATAATTCGAATCCTTTACATATTATTTATAAGTGAATGGGACTTCAGAAAATTATGAAATGTTTAAAATATAATCATAATTTTAAAAATTATAAGCATATGAAAATAAGAAATTTTTCTATAAGAAATATTTATTAAGTTTTACGTCGCGCATGCTATTTTCTAAACTAGTAGCTTTAATTACTAGCTATAAGCTGATTTATAAAGTTAAGTGTATCCCCACTGTAATATTTTTATATATTAGAATAATAAATTATATTTTTAAAAAATAAATAAAATTACATTTTCAAATATTTTTTAAAAAACATCAATGTTTTTCAAATATATTGAAATACAAAAGATATATTATTCTTAAATGATGTAGGGTTTAAAGAGTATGATGCATTTTATAATTCTATAAAATTTATACATCAGAGGGGGCAACTAATTTAGAAAATAGCGGGCGCAACGCAAAAAAATATTATTAATATTTATAATAGAATTTTCATATGCTTATGATTTTTAAAATTATTATTATATTTTAAACATTTTATACTTTTTTTTCTGAAGCCCCATACTTTTATACATAATGTGAAAAGATTCGAATCACTTAATTTAAATTTAAAAGAATTATACCTGTTTGGAAATTGTTTATATTTTCAGACCTCTAGAGAAATTTAACACCCCTGAGACCTCTTAAATTTATAATTCCCGAAATTTAATAAGAAATCATTTGAGGGGTGGAGGGGAATTCATCGTACACAAAATTTACTGGAAAAATATGTATAACAGTAGGGTAGTTAAAAAATTCTTCCCTTGTATTTTTTCATGTATTAAATTGTCCTTGGAGATTTAGAATTTAAAATAATGTCTTCGCATAATTTCTACGCGTTTAGCATAGAATAAACAACTTTACGCGAAAAAAAGTCAACATTAGTATAAAAAAAAGAAAAGAAATAGTTTTCTGTAATACTGTTAATAAAAAAAAATGTTCTAAAAACTTTTTTAAATGTGAAAAATCTGAATAAATTGTGAAAATATTACATATTCCAAGTTCAATTATTTTTATATAAACACGTAACGATAATTATAAATACAGTTGTAAAATATTATGGTTTTATTATGGTAATATTATGGTAATTGAAAAATATTGCATTTAATTGATGTTTTTTGCTAGTAATGTACAATATCATGTAGCAAAATTTTTATTTTAATTTGGCCTTTCTTTATATATATATATGTGTGTGTGTGTTATATATATATATGTATATATATATATATATATGTATATATATATATATGTGTGTGTGTGTGTGTGTGTTATATATATATATATATATATATGTGTGTATTATATATATATGTATTAAATATATATATATGAATGTATTAAATATATATATATAAAGGGTGTTTTTTAGAGGTATAGAACTTTAAATTGCAATAAAACAACGATGTATTATTCGATTGACATGAATTTTTTTTATTCGAAAGATAATCTTGTGGCATTACATTTTAAATATGATTTCTGGCATAGGACTGCCACGGCTGGCTCGGATGTAGTCCAATCTGGACGTCCAATTTTCGATGACTTTTTCCAACATTTGTGGCCGTATATCGGCAATAACACGGCGAATGTTGTCTTCCAAATGGTCGAGCGTTTGTGACTTATCCGCATAGACCAATGACTTTACATATCCCCACAAAAAATAGTCTAGCGGTGTTAAATCACAAGATCTGGGAGGCCAATTCACAGGTCCAAAACGTGAAATTAGGCGATCACCCAACGTGTCACGATTGTGGCACGAGCTGTGTGACATGTTGCGCCGTCTTGTTGGAACCACAGCTCCTGGACATTATGATTGTTCAATTCAGGAATGAAAAAGTTAGTAATCATGGCTCTATACCGATCACCATTGACTGTAACGTTGTGGCTTTCATCGTTTTTGAAGAAGGATTCCACCAGCCCATAAAGCGCACCAAACAGTCAATTTTTCTGGATGTAACGGTGTTTCGACATACACTTGTGGATTAGCTTCACTCCAAATGCGGCAGTGTTGTTTGTTGACGTAGCCATTCAACCAGAAGTGCGCTTCATGGCTAAACAAAATTCGCTTATGAAAATCGCGCGCGACCATTATTTTCGAAATAAAATTGCACAGTTTGAAAGCGTTGTTCAGGCGTGAGTCTATTCATGATGAATTGCCAAACCAAACTGAGAATAAATCACTTGACAGCTGTTAAATCGGTCGCCATCTTGGAAAGTAATGCCAACTTAAACTTCTATACCTGGAAAAAAACACTCTGTATATATATATTAAATGTATATAAGTATAATAAGTAATATATAATAAAAAATAAATAACAGGTATAATAATAAATAAATAATACATCCTTACAAATCTACAGACCTTTGATAGTAAATAATAAAGTACACTCCTAGCTATAGAGGAGTACACTACGAACATGCAATAATATAGGATATGAAGTATATATAGTCGTAATATTTAATAGCGCAACAAGAGGAAAGTACATGTTTTGAATTCTCAGATCTTCGATATTTGTGTTATTGAGATATATCTGAAACACTAACCTCAGGGCTAGAGTTTCCATTTCGATGAAATTCTTTTTTATGCAACTAGAATAAAATAAAATCTGTAAGCTTTCACACGCGCCATTTCTGTAGAGCATTGCTTCTTTAGTGTTTATCTGTTCTTGCTTCAAAGAAATCCTGCTCAGCAATCCGCCATGTTTTTTATTTTCGTCAACAATTTCTTTCGAATTTTCTAAAGCCTCTGTATGGATCTGTTGACGAAATTTACGAAACGTTGTCTTGGGAAATTTTTAATAATCTTTTGTTTACCCAAGAGGAATGTTTGCTGAAGTAGAGATTGTCTCTGAAATCTACCATTAAGGCAGAATATGTGTTCGAGTTTTGTGGACAGAATTTGAACGGTATGCTATCAACTATTAATTCTGGAATCTGGTTGCGTTCCCAGATGCTCTAAAATAAAGTTTGATAAAGATTGAATCCTTTAAAAAATTACTGGATCCCCTAATTACAAAACATATTTATATTATAGACGTGAATTGATCTGTATGCGATAAAAAATGTTAATGCAGAAACAGATCAAATTTTACAGCAATAAAAGAAATATACGCAACTGATAACAACTGAACTCATATCAAACTCTAAATTAACATATACTCAAGCTACCATTAATATAATAATTTTTAATATATCTTTCTCTTGGGCAGTTTTGTAATTTATTTGTTCGAAAATAAATATTGTTACATGGACTTTCAAATGTGGGAAAAGTTCATGCATATAACAAATAAGTTGTTTTAAGGCTACAGTGGACAGTTAAAATGTGGAAAATTGACTGAAATATCGAAAAAAAATTTTTGACTTATTTTAATATTATATTAGCCTCTCTATCAAACGCAAAAAAAATTGGGGTCTCATGCATTTTTTACTGAGTTATGGGGTAGTTCCGATTTAGTAATCCATGACCACGCCCCTTTGTTAACATTCTGATTTCATACTGACAAAGCTGTCATGTACTTTGACAGTACGAATTTTATTTACTGTGTGTAGACATAGCCTCTCTAATTTTTATTTTTAAATGTTAATTTATCAAGGTCTGGATGGCAACAATTTGTTTTAACTGTATCTGAGACCTAAATCGGCATTATTTGTTTACAATTCGTTCGAACTTGCGTTTGCATTTTCCGTTCGATTTTATTCAATCTTTATATTGATTTTACCAAAACAAAAAGTTCTTTACAGAACTAAAGTTCATTTTAAATTGCCTTTGTTATTAAAAATTTTTATAAGGGATCTTATATCATCTAGATATAGAAAACCTAAAGGTCGTCCTACCAAAAGGAGAAAGATGTTGGCTGAAAATAGCAAGAAGCGATGGCAGAAACCTTCTGAAACTGTTGATGAAAAAAACAGTAATAGTATGGTATTGCAGAGAGATACATTATCTGAACCGCGAGTACATCTTCCTAACCTGAGGCAAGCTATATTTTCACCCACAAGGCTGTGTTTTCTGAACTATTGCAGAAAGTTCCTTGTAAATATTGTACAAACTGTACCCTTGCTATAAAGATAACCATTCCATGGGGTATTCTACAAAGATGGAACTTTTATGTGAATCATGTCATGAAAGCTATGGAAGTGTTTTTTCAAGTTTCCAAGAAGAGGCCAAAAATTCACATGATATAAACAGCAAACTAGTGAGTGCCTTCCTATCCATAGGCAGAAGGCATGCTGCTTTGGAAACGTTTTCATCTGTGCTCAACATGCCAACAATGGACCGAAAAACATTTGCCAAATGCATGCACAACTTATCCGTGAAAAACAAAGAGGTGAAGAAAAAAATGCTCGAAATGTCACGTCAAGCTGCTAGAGAAGCTCACGTAAAAGTTGATGCTTCTCTAAAAAGTCAGGAAATAATTGATGCGAGTGTTTCATATGACGGTACTTGGCAAAAGCGAGAGGACATACATCTAACCTAGGATTAGGAATAATCCTCGATGTCCTTAGTGGACTTGTCCTTGACTTTGAAGTATTGTCGAAATACTGTCAGAATTGTGTAGTTGCTGGTCGAGATACGGGAGTCGATAGTGCGGAATTTCACATATGGCAAAAAAGGACATGCGGATGAGTGTGACAAAAATTTTGATGGAACTTCTGGAGCCATGGAGATGCATGCTGCACTAATTATGTGGAGACAGTCAATTAGTGATTGCCAAATGAGATTCGTTTCCATGCTGAGTGATGGTGACTCAAAAACTTTTCAATTTTTGTCGGACAATAAAATATATGGTTCTGATATAAAAATCGAAAAGGAAGAGTGCCTGAATCATATTGCGAAGAGGCTAGACACATCGTTACGTAACAAAGTGAAAGAGTGGAAGGTGAAAAAAGTGACTCTTGGGGGGCGTAAGCAGGGAAGCCTTACAGATAAAAACATCACAAAGTTGCAAAATTACTATAGAAAGGCAATAAAAGATAATGTCCCTGATACCGATAAAATGAAAAATGCTATACACTGGTGTGCAAAAATTAAGGACGAAGTCGAAAAATTAGCATATCAGCTGAACGAAGAGGCAGAGCGGACAGAAAGACCAATCAGGAGATTAAGTAAGGTGATGTACGGTAGCACATGCGCAGATATGCAGGTGGACGTAATGGGGGAGTGTCTGAGTAGTATAAAGCATGTTGTCGGTGTAAGATCAGTACTTCTGGCAAAGAGATTGCACGCCGTATAGCAGTTAAAATCACACCGAGTTGCTGCCTCAGCGAGAAATGGCGAATAATCAATCTGTTAGAAGACATCTGGATGCTTTTACCCGAGGTCGAATCATTGAGAAGTTGGAGGAAGGCCGCAGTGTGACAAGTGTGGCTGCAGAGTTCGGAATTGCTCACAGCATCGTTTCACGACTTTAGAGACAATTTCAAACTACAGGAACACTATCCGGGGTTCAGTAGTGGTCGTCCACGAGTAACCACGCCCGCAGATGACTGGTACATTGTCTTACAGGCCAGAAGAAACAGGCGGCAGACAGCGGGAGAAATCGCTAGACACAAGACACAGGCGACTGGACGACCGATATCGCGTTTTACCGTGGCCAGAAGACTGTACGGTGGTGGTCTGTTTGCACGATGCCCTGTACGGTGTGTACCTTTAACGCCTGCCCATCGGAGAAGGCGTTCTCTGTGGTGCCGGGAACACCGGAATTGGAGAGACAATGAATGGGGACGAGTACTCTTTACAGATGAGAGCAGATTCAGTTTGAGTAGCGATTCTCATCGCATATTCATCTGGAGAGAGCGGGAAGCCGCAATCATCCCTCGAACATCATTGAAAGGGACAGGTATGGAGGTCGCGGTGTTCTCGTTTGGGGAGGCCTCATGCTTGGTAGTCGTACAGACCTTCACATCTTCGACGCAGATTCAGTCAACGGGACCCGTTATTGTAACGAGATTCTTCTTCCATATGTGCGTCTTTTTAGAGGCTCTATGGGTCTGCAGTTCCTTTTCATGTACGACAATGCACCATGTCATCGCACAGTAGCTGCCAAACAGCTCTTAGAGAGTGAGGATATTGAACGTATGGATTGGCCGGCACGATCTCCGGATCTCAATCCCATCGAGCATGTATGGGATTTTCTAGGCAGACGCTTGGCAGCTCGTACCTTACCACCAGTAACGATTCGGGAGCTTCGATTGGCGCTGCAAGACGAATGGGCAGCAATGCCTCAACAACTCATTGATACCCACATTCTCAGCATGGGCAGACGCTGTGAAACCTACCTAGCAGTCAGGGAGATCATATCCCCTACTAAAGACCGGATGTTTCTTGCTGGACACCCATCACACGGATGTTTCGGCCTTCAGTCGCATTGCGCTCCATGCTACTTTTTCAATAAAGCTTCTTTTTGTCCCTCTGATTTCTCTTTTAGTAAGTGTTGCTTACATTACACATGTCCTTACGTATTGGGGATCTTACGGTATTAAATGTGTTGATTTGGAAAGCTTTTGTACAATGTTATATTGAAAAAACCGTCTCGTCCTTAATTTTTGCACACCAGTGTATGCCAGCCTGATGCATTGCTCGTCAACTGACAAAAAGCCTATGCATGGTAAGTGTCCTGAAGGGGAATCATCATGGTGTTTCTATAAAAGAGCTATAGCCAAAGGTGAAACCCCAGGGTCACACAGTTCGATGAGAACTTACTTTTCGCCACGAGTAGTGGAGAAAATTATGCCTGTTTATCTACGTTTAGCTTCAGACACCATTCTTGAAAGATGCGTAGCAGGCAAGACGCAAAATTCGAATGAAAGTCTACATAGCTGCATTTGGCGAAAATGCCAAAAAGAGGTATTCGTCTCCAAAAGGAGGCTGGAAATAGCAGTAACGGATGCTATCGAAAAGCACAATTTGGGCTATGTGAAATCTCTTGAATCGAAAGAGGACTCATACCTAAATGACAGTTTTTCTTTGACTATTGCAGAAAGACAAGATAAACGACGCATTTCTCAGAATATTTCTACGAAACAAAAGAAAAGGAAAAGAAATGCCACGAATACAGATGCAGCCTATAGTGCCGGTGCTTTTTAAATTTTTTTTATCAGACTTAGCAAACAGTTCTCTTGTTTTGTGCAATTAGATTTGTTATTTTTTTTTTAATTTTTGTAATTTAATTGTATTGAGATACTTTATTTTTACTCATTGTAATTAATGAAATATGTAATATATTATCTGGTTGATGAAATAATAATGAAATACATTCTGTTAATTTACTTTAGATTTTATTGGAATGTTCTTGCTTACTTCAATTTTTATCACTATATATATTACATGTCAATGGGATTGTTACAATAAATATTACAGAATCTTATACATATGTTCTATGTTTACCTTATCTTTATGATATTAGTGTTTTTCAAATTTATATGAATGTCTTTAATTGTTTTTTAAAAAAACTAAGGTTTTTCCTTTAGAATAAAAATAGCTGTTTTTCTAAAAATGAAAGTTTCCTCGAAAACGTTGAATTTTTGTAATTTGATCCCTTTGAAATACTTTATTTTTACTCATTTTGATTAATGAAATATATAATATACTATCTGGTTGAGATAAAACAATAATGAAATACATTCTGATAATTTACTTCAGATATTATAAGAAAGTTCTAGCTTACTTCAATTTTTATCACTGTATATACCACGTGTCAATGCGACTGTTACAATAAATATTGCAGAACCTTATATAAATATATTCTGCATCTTTTTTATATTTGTATAATATTAGTGTTTTTCGATTTCAAATTCATATTTATATCTTTAATTTTTTTTAAAAAAAATAAGTTAATTTCCTTTAAAATAAAAAAAGCTGTTTTTCTCAGAATCAAAAATTTGCCTCGAAACCCAAATTCAAAATATTCCATGCGTTGCAATTTTTGTCGAATTATAACAAAACTTTCCAAAAGTATTCATCTAATATATACTTATAAATTCTTGGATGCATTGTAGCAATAGTAATAGGGTGAAAGAAGAAATTAAAGTTTTTTATGTAGGAAATCATTAAAATTTTTATATAAAAATTTGCATTTACCCATACTTTATAAATTATCATATAAAACGTTACATTGTATGCATGCATTTGTAAAGAATTGCTTAAAGAAGTTAAATCAGGTAAAAATATGAAATTTTAAAAAAAATCAAAACGCATGGAACGTTTTGAAATTTTTAAATTTTCGTTAAAAATTTTTTTTAATTTTAAATTTTTTAAAAACTAATAATTTTTTCTCACCAAATTTTTTATATAGTTTTAGTTCTAAGTTACATACAGCCAGCCACTGTAGCCTTAAAGTGAACCGAAATTTTATTCTGGAACTTTAAGAAAATACAAGAATATTTTTAACAGGAAATAATCAAACCACGCATATAAATCCTGAATAGCACCAATATTCATAGAATTTCTCAATAGCATCAATTCACACAAACATGGAATACAGAATTTCGAATTCTACCCACAATATTGCATAATTACAGTCACTACCACTTTCCTCCGACTGCGTGGTCTTTATATAGACTTTCCAGCCATTCTAGAGGCTTGTAAAAGTATATATTTTACAGATCATTTTAGATCTTTCTAGATTTCTTTCAGAGCAGTTATTTTGTATCGCCAAATTTGGCGAATAAAAGACAAGTTTGCTGTCAAGGTCCCATTTGCGAATTCAACGTTACTAACAGAAATATATATTCTCTCCTTAACTTCAAATCATCTTTCTGACCACAAACTTCTTTGGGAAGACATTAAAATCTAAATTTTCTGCAATATTAAATTTATGCTTATACTATTTCTTTTCAAACGTTAACCTAGGAATGTAAAGAAATTGAAAGATAATTATAAATCTTCCACCTCCCATTTTTTTATCAATTCAGTTTATTCTAATGCAATAAGCATTAAAATTATATTTCAACAAAATACAGATTTTTCACGTATGTGAAGAAAATTATTCCATTTGCTGAATCACTGGATTCGAATGTTTCATTATATCAACAAACGTATGCGATTATTTCTTTAATTCGAACGTTTTCAGAGAATCGAATATCATTCGGAATTTTGGCATAATATTAATAAAAGGAATATATAAATTAAAAATGATCCTTTAATAACGAGTTTATAAAATATTCTATATTTATTACAAAGTATTATTCAAATACAAGTTTATTGAAAAGGGTGAATCAGAATTGCTTACCAGATCAGAAATGAATAAGATCACAATCTTCATACTCTAACTGTGTTAATAAATTTCTGTTAATGTAATCACTGCCAGTTATCTAAGAAAGAAATTCGATTGTTTATTTCGATTAAATTTACATGTACTTTTCCAAGCATAAAATTAATATTTTCTCTTTGAAATTCTCTTGAGTGAATTGTTGATGTGCCCCTATGGAAAAAGGGAGCGATGCGGGTAATTACTAGAAAGGAGCAGTGAGAGATTCTGCTGGAGTTTTGAATAAGCTCCAAACTTAGATATCAGTGTTTGTGGCTATGAGATCTAAGTGGTCATGGTCATCGGCGAGTCATAAATTCGAGTCCTGGTACCACTATAAACCCGTCATATAGAGAGGCTGATGCACACTAAATATGTCATGACTCGAAGTCTGCCAGTTTGGAGAGGGGGGCACAGTTCATGTGTTGTCCATCCTACCTTGATCGTGGTTCAAAATTATTTATTTATTATTTTACTAACTAAATAGTTGTCAAATACGTGCTCTCCAGTATTTTTCGACAGTTGAATTAAGGCTAATTAGTGCAGGGCACGTGATCAAACTTTCGGTGGTCGTAGGCTGACCGGAGTTATACAGAGGACAGTCCGGTGATTTGGCGATACCAATTCCGTGGTGATGCGATCTCAAACAGTCATGACCTGTCAAAAGTCGAAAATGAGCTACAGCAGCTTTTTTAGGATCCCCAGGAGCCCAGGAAGAGGCCTTGTTTATGATTGCCTAGTTCTTGTCCTTCGACATCTCCGCAACTTCCATTTTAAAATTATGCTTAAAGGCCATATTAGAAAAAGCTTAAAGGAATGAAAGGTTGAAATCTTGGTTGGTCTTTAGATTACGAGAGCTCCTTTCTTAGAAAGAAAGTCAGCATGCTCATTTCCAGCAATGTCACAATGTGTCGGTATCCACTGAAAAGACATTTTACAAAGAAAATAATTTAAGAACGATTTGCATTTTAAAATTCTTTGTCCTAGCGTTGGTTTAACTCTGTCGGTCGCACCAGTGCAAAAAAATAAATAAATAACAGCTGCAGTTTTTTTCAGTACATATTTTTTTAATGCTTAGATGACAGTTCAAATTTAGAATCAAGTGCTGTGGAGTTCCAAAAAATTGTTATTTTAGAAATTCTGTGTTTTGAATAGTAAAAAAAACCGTTATATTTTCAAAAAATATTTTTTAATCCCATAATTTAGGTCCTGAAAAAGGTAAGTATTAAGAAACATCACCCAGATCAAAGGAGGATGGGAGATATGGTAATTTGAAATTGCATGCAGTTTTCGTACATTTAGACCGACCGAAGTCACAAAAAGTTGCAATCGACGAAAGGTTAATCTAAGACATCTTTCTCACACAATTAAAAAATTATATAAAATCTTTATATCATTGTTGAATTAAAACTGTGCTTCCCAGAAATATTGAAGATTCTCTTGGTGAATTTTTTTGATGAGGGGGAAATAAGAGTAAAACGGCATCACTGTTACATATTTTTCCCTCTAAATGTTGGATATAGAATATATCTCTCAAAATTGCACACCTCAGCCTAATTAAACACAATCATAAATTAAGCTTTTATATTTATATAATCATTATCAAAATTTATTAATACTTTTTTTTATTCCAAGACTTTGGAGATTTTCTTAATTGCATTGTATTGTTTGTTAAAGTTTATGGGGATAACAAATACAAACAAAACCCATAAAATTTCGACAATGCATAATCCTGCTCCCTCAAGACTCACCGAGAGGTTGATACACGTTAAAGCTGAATATTCTCACACTAGTGTAGAAGAATGGAATGCCAGTTCACATATCATCTTCGTCACTTAAGTAAGGTTCAATATCAGAGGTTCGTGGTCAATATTCATCATGCAGCTCACACAATCAGTCAATCGAGACTAAGCCTATAATCTTTCTTTTGTTCTTAATTACAATTTTCTTTTAATACTGCAGATGCACTTTTTCGTATTTTTTGGTTCATTGTTTCAGTTTGCCGGTTTTTGAATAGGTAATTCATTCAATTTTTTATACTTTTAATGGATATGGTTTTTCTTCAAAAATCTATTTACGTTTAGTAGTAAATTTCATTCTATAATTAGTCTGTTATTTAATAGAACAGAAAGTTCGAAAGCAACTTTAGACAAATATCAATTTCAAACCAGTGAGTCAATTTCTTTAAAAAGATATTCTACTGCAGCAAATATATACGGGCGATGAGGCAATTTCAAGAATTTGCGAAATGTAATATATTTGATAGTAAATTTGTTTATGAAATTTGAATAGACTGGGAGGAGGAAAAACATTGCTCTATAAAGCAGCACAAGTGCTGCTTGTAAGAGAACCGGTAATTTTGAGACTCGGTCATGAGACGAGGATGACACCCGAGCTGGCACTCTCGCTATCTCTTAACTTAAACTCCAAGTCAACGGAAGGATTTTGAGCCTCGATAGTCCCCCTACACGGTGGATCTTTAGTGGCTCTACTGCTCGAGCTTATAACACCTTGGACACGAGTTCATGACCGTGGCCAGGAAGAGTGATGGAACATTCTTGCCAATCAAGGTTTCCAATATATAATCTATATTTTCAAAGTATTCTTCATTATTAAATATTTTTTTTAAAAAAATAACTTATAAGAGGTTATACACCCATAAGAACAAAAGTTTTTTTTAAGATTTTTACAACAATAATTATTTGGCGCACTCTAACCTAATTCGTTGGCGGACTTTTCGTCATTCAATTCATTTCATAAATAAAACTCGTAAAATGTTGTCATGGTTTCAATTTGTTTCTTATACTGTTGGAATTATTGATAACTAATTTGGTGTTCCGTTTAAAATTCGTGATAGTTCATAGTTTAGTGAGCACTTTTCGTTCTTCAATGCAATATGACATTTTACTCAGCCAATTTGCATTGCGTTAATAGCAAGTATTTTCGGTTTCGTCATGTTTCACGTCATCCAGTGCTCGATAAATGTTACAAAATAACATTCAGATAGAAACTTGTCTTACATATAGGTAATTCTTATACAGATAAGAATAGAATTACAGATATTTATAGAATCGTTGGTACAGAAAAAAAACTCGCCCTTAAAATATGTGTACGCTGTAACCTTTAAATAAGGTGTGGGAATGATTATAACAATATGATAATGAGAAAAATGTAGATAGTGGAGCACGCGAAAGCAAATAAAAACCACCAGAGATGATTAATAGTACATTCGAAGCAACAGCCCACGCTTATAATAGTACACATGCAAATGCCACGACTATTTTTAACATTGTATAATGCAAATGTTACCCAATTTAACCCGTGACGTCAGAACATCTAAAAGTGAGACATCACACAGTATGAGGCGTATAAGAATCCTTAATCGGGAGTTTTGTGTTCTGGGCGCTTCCTGGTTTGTGCAATCTTTATACTCTAGATGCACGCAGGCGAGACAGAGCAACACGCTAACATGACGCGTTGCGTGCGATGACAAGGGATGCCCCCAGTGACGTCATGGGTCGTCTTCGCTGGTCTTTTGTGGAAGGGGAAGGGTGCATGAGAAAGTGTTCGTGCGAGCAGTGAAAAGTCGGTAAAGCGGAACTTTGGTTAATTCGAATGGCTCTCCGTTCATGAATATTTCGATTTTCTTACGAGAAAAAAAATCAGACTTTGTGAGATAAAAGTTTTGATATTAAAATATAGTGTTTTATAAAAACTTTTAATGCTTTTGCTAAAATTGGAACTTATTTATGCTTGTATATATACGGTGCTGTCATAAGAAATAATGAACCTCAAAAGAAAGACCCACAAAATAAGAAAAAAGAATAAATGAGTTAAATGATCTTAAATTAAAACAAATATATGTTCTTATTCTCAAGAACATTTACTGACTAAGGACAGCAAAGTGGGGTTAAGCAAGCTTTTAGACCACCTTTCCTACATGAAGTAACTTATACACAATAGCACTTTCATGTGCAAAATTATAAGGGGTGAGGAAATATTGTAAATGTCACAGACTTCAAACCAATAAAATCTAGAAAATTCTTACAGACTACCAAATTAATAATGAATAAAGTATTCATAAATATGCATATATATGCATACATTATTTCGGCCCAGTAACATAAGCAAATAAAATGAAAGATTACTCCTTAAAACTATGTCCAGTTTCAGTTAAGTGAATTATTCGTATAATCTAAATGTATTGCTCTCTAATACTGTGCGGATTGGAACCATTGATAAATACCCCAAGTTAAAATAGAACGGATCCATTGAAATTTTACTAATATTTATTAATCAAAAAAAAGAGTACGTACCGTAAAATCTGGCCTTTAACGCCCATTTTTGGAACAAAAAATACGATCGAAATTTACGGGTGCGCGTTATACGCGGCGTATAAAATGAGAGCTTTAAAAGTATAAAAATGTATTTTAAAAAAATCAGGCTTCTACTTAAGTCAGAATACTGTATATTCAAAAGAAATGACATACCTAATGAACTTAAAAGGAGCTCTAGAAGTACACTATTTTTTCAAAAGTCTGGAATAATACCTGGAATAAATGACTTCAAAACGCTTGTACATTTCAAGTTCCTTCGTACAATATATCTAATAATTAAAAATTGCCACCTGAAAGTATAGGTGCACGTTATACAGCGATGCTCATTATACGCCGTATTTCACGGTATTTGTAACAGAAAATTCAAAATGGTGTATCGATGACATCAGCAAACTTATCAGAAGAATATTGGTTGAAAATATTTATATTCTTGAAAATTACTAGTTGTAATAATAAAGTTAAAATAACTTTTGAAATAATCTACTGCCGTAATAGTATTTCACGGCTTTGTATTGTCTGCATTTAACCTGGGTCTAAATTCTGTCGCCAAAATCCCTCGCAAAGCTTATTTTCAATCAGACCAACAAAGTTTCGCACTCATGAGAGGATTGAATTTCCAGGAATGTTTTGGAAACAAACTAAACTACGGACAGAGATACTCCTGCTAAGTTCTTTACACACCGGAAAATTATAACTACAGTAGAAAGTCGTTTATCCGAACGTTTATTATCCGGAGCGTCAAATATATCCGGACCAGTTTTTTTCTTCTTTTTCTTTTTTTTTTTTTTTTTTTTTTTTGTCAACTACATGTAATGTATAAGAATGCGTTGTCTAACAGTGCAATGTTCAACAGTTGTTTCGCGTGAGGCTAAAAGTGATGGGAAAACCCAAGGTCAGAGGGATATTCGTGGAATTTCAGATTTAAAAGGCGAAAAAGATTTCAATGACGACCACAGGGACGGGATTACCGACATTGTCCAATCGATCCCAGAATTTAGGACTGCGATGAAGAAGATGTAGAAACCTGGATGGCATGCGATGCAGAAGACTGTGGTTTTCAAATGCTAAATGATGACGAGATTGTGACTTCCGTGCAAGAAGAATTCGACCCTGTTGATGACGAAACGGATGAAGACGAGGACAACAGCAACGAAAGTAACAAAGATACATCAAATGCTGACGTGTTTTCTGCATTAGAGACAGCTATGCAGTGGTACGTAAAACAATCAGAGTGCTGTCCTACTCAATTACTGCTGCTCAAGAGAATCAGAGACCTTGCAGCGAAAAAACGAAGATGTACAATGGTACAGCGAGATATAAGTGATTATTTTCCACAATAAAGGTAAAATTGCGACATTTTGCACCTATTTTGCGTTTTCCTAAAGCACATTTCCCTCATGTGATGATTTTCAATTTTTGTATAGTGTCCGGTTTTATATACTGCATGGATCGCATTCGGTTTTCAATTATCCAAACAATCGCGTATCCGAACGGTGTCCAGTCCCAATTGATTCGGATAAACGATGCTCTACTGTATCAAGGTAAACGTTTAAAAAGTATATTATCGTCACTTTTACATAGGCATCATTATGTTTTATTAAATAAATAAACGAAAAAGCATGCAATTAATTTCTGCAATGAATAAGCTTATGATAAATACATAAATTTTATTTGGTCTAATACCTTGTGCTTTTTTAATAAGCTTATTGGTTTTTACATCATATCTCTCCTGGTATTCAACAAACAAGTACACACACACATATATATCATTTGAAATAAACGCAAAAACAGAATTGATACTGCATAGTTAGTTTCCTTTTTGTTTTTAACTCTAATAAAAACAAATTTAAATATAATAAATGCATTTAAAAAATTAAGCTTAAAAAATGATACATTTTTAAATAACATTTATAAATCATAAGCTTGTAGAACATGGTATACAATATGCATAATATCAGAGAAAGTATAAAAGTAATTTGATTAATTAATTTTAATCTAACTAAATTGGCATATGAAGATATCACAAAATTAAAGAAAATATTAAAACAGTTCATTATTATTATTCAGTTTTATTTAATCTTTGCTCAAGAATTAAATATGTTAGCTTAAGTTTATTTTGCTCTTCTTCATTCAGATAACGTTGGAATAAAAATTATTTAAATATTATAGGATCCTTTAAAAGTTTCAATTAATTAATATTTTTTATTTTCCTCTGTTAAAGTCAATGAACTACTGCAAAAGGCATTTCATTCTTACAATTAATTGTTTCGTATTTCTTTGTAATTTGCATTAAATTTTTTATCATTTCTTAAAAATTAATTATTTTAATTCAAATTTTAATAAAATGTGATGCTTTTATACCAGAAAAATTGTCTATTTATTTAAACTTCAAAGAGAAACAGAGTACATGTAATGTTTTTATAAATTCATAAAATCTTTTTTCACTCAATCCAATTTAGAACTTAGAGATGAAATTCCTTTTTTAGAAAAAATATTCCTGAAAGCTAAAACTCAAATCCCAGTACTTGTTATTTTAATATATTTTATAAAAATCTACGTTTTTCAGTGTATATTTTTTTAGCAGAATTTTAAAAAAAAACATTGCATTTTGCAAATTTTATTGGATATTATGATTTTCCTTTTCAGAATTTCGGGATATAAAAAGATTCCAAAACACTTTTAAATGCAGCTTAAAGAACTTTAAAATAACATTAAATCGTTCTAGAATGTCTTCACTAACAACATTAAACTGCTCGAAACAGGAAAAGAAAGAAAAAAAGAAATATTTGATGTAGCAAATCTCGCATGGGGCAAATTCTTTCAACGGTTACAGTTAGGTAATATTTATTTGGACCAAAAAGTACATTTAAACATTTTTCTTTTCCTAACATTTTTTCTTCTCATTAAACTTTTTTTTTCAAAGAGAAATGTAATCCCTAGTAATATGAATTTTAACTTAAATAAAAACGGAGGAAAAAAGTGTTTCGTCTTTTATTTAGTTCAAATATTACAAAATTTACTTCATGATCTTTTGATTAAACTGTCACACAAAATATTTTTCATAAAATTACTCAAAATATTTCATTGAACATAAAAACTGAATCCCCTACCCCCCAAAAAATTACTTATCACAAATGATTAAAAATTATTTTCAGGTCTTAGGAATTGAATGTAATGAGACTTAAAAATATATATTATATATAAAAATATATAAAAATATAAAACTTATATAATCAGATCTTTTAAGAATTTTATCTCTTTAAAACTTAAAAACTTGATCACTAGCGTTTCAATAATTATGTCGATTGGTTTTCAACAATACTAATGCACATTTATTTAAATCATTTTAAAAAAGTGAATTTCAATTCAATCTGATTATCATAAAGTATTAGTTATTTAGAACTAAAATACTTATGAATTATCGAAGTTTTAACTTATGAAATATTTTATATCCGTCTTACGTTGTGAAAATTAAAATTTAAATAATACTGAGCAATACATAAATAACAATAGTGATTCAAAAACAAATTTTTAATCATTTTGATATTTAACCACATAAAAAAGCTTACTGAGCGTTCATTGCTGTATCCGCTTGACATTTACCACACCAAAAGATCATATTACGGGGTTTACTTTTTGTATTGGATTTATTTTTCTCTTGCAAAAAAAAATACAACGAATGGAATGCATTTAAGCGAAATCCGCCATTCTAAAAAAATGTTTCTGTTAAAGAAAAGCATATCGAATTCTTACATAAAACGGAGAAATGAAATATACCAAAAATTTTTTTTTTTTTTCAAGAATTGTTTTTCCTATGAGAAAAATTAATCTAAATTTTTACATCAGTCTTGTAAGAAAACATTCAATTTTTGCTCTAATTTCTATTTATAAAACAAGTTTTGGTACTTACATATTATCACAACCTATTGGCGACATAATATGAAACGAAGTACATGATCGTCAATTCAGCGCACATAACACACGCAAAATCGGGGTTGCCAACTTGGCGAGCTATTTTGAACGTTGGGATTGTAGCGATAATACGTAAGTGCCGAAGTTTCTTCATTTCCTTTCTGTTTATCTATGGTTATTTTATGTTATCATCAAGTAAAGCTTAATTACATATTCGTGTTACTTTTTTGTCTCTACTTTTGAAGTTGCTGATCAATTTTAAATCGATTCATGATTGGTTGAGTTGAACTAACATCACACTTCATTAGTGTTCATTGTACTCTGAGTCACCCCAACTAGTACAGCAGAGTTCCGAAAGCTCGTCCAATGTAGATCGAGTTCGTGAAAATGCCGGGTTATTGAGAATGGAATTAAAAAAGAATAAGCACGAGTGTTTCCTAAGAAACTATTGTACTGCTCTTATATGTATTCTTTGCTTGGGAATGCAACAGAAAATGAATTGCTCAAATATCCTCAAACAAAGGAAGTGCGTACTTTATGGAGGCAGAGAGCATTTACTACATGAAAATGAATGAATGCATGGTAAACAGTAATATACCTGATGAGACACACTTCAGAAAAATACTTTATGAAGGCTTAAAGCGCTGCCTATAACAGGGATGGTGAAACAATGGCATGCGTACCATTGATGGCTCGCGACACAATATTTTGAGCACACACCACCCATCCAAACGGTTTGCATTTTAGTTCAGAAACTGTATTATTACAAGAAAACCCAAACTTAAAAATTAATATCAAAGATTAAGATGTACATGATAAACGAGACAAAGAAAAAAAATTGAAGAATTTGTTTCCATAATTGATTCTTCAATCAAGAAATTTTCAGTGAAATTTTCTCTGTTCGAAGAATTACCAGAGACACTCAAGTTTATTATGTCATGTGATTTCATTTGATGAAATGAACCTGTGCCAATTCGATTGGTTAGAATTGATTGATTTGTAGACTATTTCAATATGGATTCAAAAACTTATTGAAACAAGGAAAAAGTTGGAATTCATTGAAACAAAAAGATTAACAAGCAATATAAGTAAAAATGCCAGTAACGAAATTTTGGAAACATTGAATTCGATTCCAGATACATTTAACTGTTTGAAGAAGGCTCATGCTATTTTATCCATATTTTCGTCGACCTATGCCTGCGAGTCCTTATTTTAAGAGATAAGTAACATTCAAGATTGCCTTAGAAACCCTTTGTCGGATGACTCCAATTCAGCATGCATTCTGCTAAAGATAACATCTTACAATCCTAATCTAAGCTATTTGTCATCTAATCTGCTACAACAGAAGTCACACTAATGTTACTTAAATTTAAATACACGTTTAAAACTGAAACATTTTCTTCTACACAGGGCAAAATGTATTTTTTCGCAGTAAGTAAAGAGTTTTGAGTTTTGTTAGTATTTAGTTTTATTATTTTCCCCATAATCACAAGTCAAAATCATTTGACGGCACGTCTATACCTCATTAAACATTTCTTTAGAAAAAATGGCACGTTGACCCATAAATAGGTTCGCAACCCCTGATCTATAATAATAATTAAGCAGCCAAATTTGAAAAAAATTGGCTACATTTTTTAAAGAAATGCGAGCGTAATGTCTTGTTGTCTTTGTTTTTCTGCTTTACCACGAAGACGACAAAGGAACAGTATGAGCATGACCGACGCGATTTGTTCAAAATACTGGTTTCAACAGCCTTTAGTCCCTCTCTATTTGATATTTTAGGAGTCTCTGTACGGTGTTCTCATGTTAACGTCTTCATCATTTTTTGACTAGCTAGGGGGCAGCCGAGTTATCCGGTCTCTGTCGGGTTATCGACTGCAGTGTTTTCGGGCTGTATTAATAGCGGAGTACTTCAAAATCTGAAAAAAATATTACAAATTTGGGCTGTATTCCTTAACATTACGCTAAAACAGTCCTAAATTAAGGCAGACAGATCTATGCAATTTATCTGCTAAATGTATAAGATAAGTTTTAAAATAACAATTTGTTGCACCGTGTTATTAATAATTACATCTTCTACATTGAATTTTATAATTGTGAAAGTATAAGTTTAAATATAGTAATATAGGAAATTGGATTATAAAACAGAAAATTTATCTCTGATGGTTTTTTCTCACGTTTCTAAATACCAAAGGACATAATTACGAAGGTTTTAATTTATTACTAAGCTCTTACAAAAACAAATAAGGCATTCTTTTTCCCAATGTCAAATTACATCACAAGTTATGCACCCAATAACGGAAAACAAAAACAGGAAAGCATTTTATTAATTGACGTGATCTACGAGTTCCTTGAGTCAAAATCATATACTAGTTTACACCTCCCAATAAAAAAAATTAACATGACAAATTACTCCCAAACAAGGGCTGAGCCTTTTTATCGTTATTTTCATTTTCGCAAACGACCCAATCCATTTCAATAAGTTGTCCTTCAATCCACACAAAGAAACTCCATTACCTCTGCTGTTAACACGTGTGTTGTGTGCAAGTTTGTTAAGCATACAAAACTCCCTTTTTCAATCCCCAACAGAACTTTTAAGAACTCTTGCTAACGACATTCGAAAACAAAAAGGAGTAACATACGTTACAGAACTACTATGATAGACTATCCATGCCGTTCGAATGTGTTCTATTGTCTTTTAACTTCTTTTTTTTGTTTGAGTGTTTTGGTGTTTTGACTACCATTCATGTCGTTTGCTAATAATTGCCACATCCACGTGCATGGAAAGTTTTTAAAGATTCCCCCGTTTCTCTCGATGTCAAATAAAATTAATCTTCGCTCCTTTGTGGGAAGGTGATAGACTATCTGGTAATGTGTGTAAGTTATAGAAATGGAAATAAAGAAACTCTAATGCGTAGAAAATGAGGATTGTGAATTGCAAAAAAGGCGATTACCGCGTGTTTTAGTCACGCCATTAAGTGTGTGGTGTCAAGAAAAAGGTGTTGTTGGTTTTTGTAGTTTCTTTTTCTTTGGTGAATTTCTACGTTTAATTGCTTTGCTGTTCCGGTATTTAGAAAAGGCGTTTTTGAATACTAAAAGGTTTATTTCGGTGTAGATGTGAAGATTTATGTAGAATATAAATATTTCTCTGATTGTAATCTTTTTCTTTTTGTCTCCCTCCCCTTTTGTAATTACGTTTTTGGAGAGTTATGCAATAACTTCTTTACATATAATAAAATATAGAATTCGAAGAGAAGAAAAGATTCGAGCATAGTTTTTGTTCTTGATAAATTTTGATATTCTAAATATTTTTTTGGTAAGAAAAAAAAGAATAGGGAGGGGAAAGGACTTTTGCTTGTTATTTTGGTGCTCTTAAGTACACGCTTTCTTGAATTTTAAGAAATTCCTTTTTTAAAATATCTTTCTAAGATTAATAAGAATCAAAATAAAAACTCTGTTTCTCTCCAGAAAACTTGTCCTTTGTTTATTCGTTTCATGTATTGTTTAGCTACAAGTGAAATTCCAAAAACGGCAGATCTTTAGAAGTTGAAATAACCATTATCAATAACGTACACATACCTCTCTTATGGGGGGGGGATAAGATTACATTTTAAATAACGCAAATACGAAAGCATTAAGGCGTAAACTACATGGTACAAATAATAAATCTGTTGACCTCCAAACCTCATTCAACTATTGCAAGCTTTTTGACAAATTGTTTCTAACGAGCAAACATATGCATAATTTTTTACAATTCAGGTCTCCAGATTCGAATTTATCTTTGAAAAGGCGCTTTCTTGCTGTATGTACCCAAAGCAAAATGTTTAAAGAGAACACATGGGTATTAGGAATTGAAGTACGTGTATAATAACCATCAACATAATCTCTGGAAATAAATTTAGTTTATTTATTAATATAACAGCGTTTGCTGAAACTTTTCTATACTACTAATATTATGAATGAGGTTTCAAATCCGAAAAGAAGCCGTATGATAAAAATGTACCAGAAGCAGTTAACAAAAACCAATATGTGTTAAAATATTCTAACTTTTAATTTGAGTGAAGGGGGAGGTATTCAAAACTTTTTTTAAGTTAAAGCTTACTTGGTTCACTACTTGTATCCGTCAATAAAACTGGAAAAAAAATTTTAAATTCACCTTTTTCTTAAGGTTTCAAATATAAAAATTAATTTGTTAACTGTTCAGTTTGATAATTTTGTATTTGGACTATTAATCTCACTCGTGTTTTCCTTAGAAGGCATTTTGTAAAATTTCCAAAGGTATTTGCTTGTCGCGTTCCTCTTTCTCTATTTCCCTGAATCCATCAATCGTGAGGATTTACACTTAGAAAGAGCACTCTTTTAGCAGACCAAAGATACGATAGTCCACGGGGGCTTACGTCAGAAATCTTCACAAGAATACGTTGAAAAGATATACATGAAGCTCCCGTACCATATTTCATTTTTTTTGTCAAAAAATGCAGCAGTAATATGACGTTTGAAGTATGATTAGCGGTTCTATCTTGAAGCCATTTCACTCTTTAAAAGCCGTCGGAATCACAAATTGAATTTCTTCTGCAAATATTGAGTATAGAATATTCTGTTGGCAGTATAAAGAACCGAATCTTACATCATTTTTGTCATCTAAGTCGTTCTAAATATGTGTAAAAGTTCTCCGTATAAAATACTAATTGTTATTCACCCGCAACGTTGAGTGTTTCATGATAACGAATAAAAATATATACATAATTTTTTAAGTTATTCATATCTAAGACCTGCGATTAAGTTTCTAATTGTATTCAAAAAAAATTTTACAGCCCTCACTTCTTGATTTAAAAAAGAACAGGGTTTGAATTCCTAAAATGAAATAAATTTTCTTTTTACACTTCCGTAACTCCACCCCCTTGGAAGTCGAAAACCAGCCCCTAGAGAATTTCTACTCAACAAAAGATAGAAGCTTGTCAAATTTCAAATCTGTAAGTCTATTAGTTCAAAAACGGGACTCAAAGATTTAAGCAAAATCCGCTCATAGCGGATATATACTCGACAAAAGGAACATGCTTGCTAAATCTCAAGTCTGTTTGTTCAAAACCTGAAAGTTTTATCCATGACATTCCCTCTTCTCCCTTTGGAGTCGATTTCCGAAAACCAGTTGCGTACTAAACATGAGTGGGAACGGTTTTCTTGTATATCATTTGCAAACTTCGCACATACATACACGACCTCTTCCATACTTAAGGTGGTTTTAGAAAAAATTCTCTAAAAATAAATTCGAATTTTTTTTTTATTCTTCGCGGAAATATACTTACGTCTCCACTTTAAAAATCAGCGAAGCTACCTGTACAATTTACCAGTAATACAATAAACAGTGTGGATTTATATGAGTCCCAAACAAGTACTTGGATCACGTTCTCCTAAAGATTATTTTTATAAATATCATAGCAAATACAGCCATCTTTAATTATCTCAGAGTATATTTAGTTTGCTACGTAAACCAAATAAAATAAAATTACATCGTATTCCTTGTGGATGTTTCACAATTTGTGTCAACAAAGAAAAGGGTTCTTAATTTCCATACCCTTTCACATTGCATTCTCTCATTCTTAGAACATTTATTTTACTCTCCGATTATTTCACGAAACAAGATTACCTTAAGTCACAACGCATAACTAATCGCTAATCTTTTTGACGTATGCAAATAGGAATCGTTAGGGCAAAGGTTTGTGACTTATTCCCCATTCTGCCGTGACATATTGCGTGAAAGCAAAGGGGGTGGTGAAATGTCTTCTTTCACGGTCACTCTTCCGATGAATCGTGCGTTTTGTTGTCGCCACGTTCCGACTCAAAGACAATGTTTCT
This sequence comes from Trichonephila clavipes, assembly GCA_019973935.1. Taxonomy (NCBI): domain Eukaryota; kingdom Metazoa; phylum Arthropoda; class Arachnida; order Araneae; family Nephilidae; genus Trichonephila; species Trichonephila clavipes. Next base: position 1,242,387 of record BMAU01001233.1, on the reverse strand, counting down.
CAATAAGAACGTCAACCCTCCTAATGTTTCTTTTTGCTTTTAATGTATTCCGATCTTTCCAGCGAAGCGAGTGGAAATAAATCTATGTGTAGGCATACCCCTATTGAGCAAGCTATTTGTCGAAGCACTTTGGAACAATGTTATATTGTCTCTGACGATTGTTTGTATTCGGGTTTATGGTACTCTTGTCGGTGGGATAAGGAAATTTCGTGATTAGCAACTTATGTTTTCTAGTATAATGTTGCGAGATTCTTGAAAGTTTGCTTATAGATTGTCTGGACATCGTCGCTTGGACGTTTATATGTTTTCAGAATTACATGAATATTGATGTTGTTTCATAAAATTTTAAAGTCTAGCATTGTTTAAGGAAGATAAATTTATCTTTTGCTTTTGTGTACCGAAAAATGTGTTTTCAAGTCATTTTTGGCTCGAGGTTGGACTTCAGTAACGATTCCTAGTGGCCTTTGAATGACATTTTCAACAAAAAGTAAAGAAAATCCAAACGAAATGACGGAAATAAAGTTTTCACTCTTTTTGCATTATCTATGATAATAATGAATACCTTATATAAGGGGGGATCAAATGGCGGGCAGCATGCGGCCAGAAACCAAACAGACAGAAAATGTTCTCTATATTTGTATCAATATATATCTGTGAGCAAAGGTTTTGCTCTAAGAAAGAATCAGCACAAGCTTTCTTGCAGAAAGGTGTCGATACAATTCTTTCACTCACCTAGGAAAACCACGTAATTATTTTTACAAAGGGTTCCTCAGATAATTCCTTTATCGGAGGAGGTGGAAGAATGCAACTCATTCACCCTTCCGATGCTAACACTGAACTCAAAATTCTCACAGGCCAAATAGTGATAAGAGGCTGGATGGCCCCGCTTTATTCGTAAGTTCTATATTTTCCCCCTTGACCGGATGTTGTTGCATTCTTCCTAAAAGGGGGTTGCAGAGTGAGTGAGTGAATATTAACGTCGCACTGTTCAGCTACATAAGGACTTTTGGCGGCGGACCATGTAATTTTGAACCATGGTCAAGTGACATGGACGACACCTCAGCTGGCACCCTCCTCTCCTAACTACCACACTACACCACGGGAGGACATTTCAGCTCTCGACAGATTTAGCGTGCATCGCTGCCCTACACGGCGGGTCTTTAGTGGTACTGGGCTCGAACTGGTGACAAAGCCAGCCACCTACGGGGTTAGTGCGTTCGCACTTCTACATTGTTAATCTAAAAAATTCAAGGGGAAAATCTCTCTCGAGATTGGTGCACTTCTCTTTAAATAGTGAACCGAATCATCTGTAAATCCTGGTGCATGACTCACTACTGTCTTTCAAGCTGAGTCTCTGATTGAATGTTTCCAATCGCGTAGAGTTACATTTTATTAAATTTATGGCGCTCCCTACCCGAAATCCCTTGACGGTCCTTTTTCGAAAGAATGTAACATCCGGTCAAGGGGGCAAATATAGAAATTACCAATAGAACGGGGGCCGTCCAGCCTTTTATCAATAGCATCCAACTTCCCTAGTGAATTTCTTGCAATAAAGGAAGCCCTCTCTTTTTTACGTGTCACATTTCCCGTCTGTTGCAAAGGAAAGTCTCGTAATTTTCTTAGACTCAAAATCAGCTCTCGAGGCCATTTGCATAGGATACACCAATCTGACACAAAGCATTAACATTCTCCTCCGGAAGATTAATAAACCAAGTATACTCTGATGGATTCCTGCTCATTTGGGCATTAGGAGTAATGAATATGCGGACGCCCTCGCTAAGAAGGCTCAGGAGTTGGATCATTCTTCCACTGTCACCTCGGAGAATGAGAACGCGGTCGCCAAACGCAAAATTTCCAACCAGCGTATCATAAAACCAACTATATCAGAGCTCAATTGCCTTAGATATTTGTCGTCTACACAGTAGCAGGCCTCCACTCGAATAATTTCAAAAAGGTATGAAAATATCTCCAAATAATTCCCGATCTTACTCAATCTGTAGAAATTATCATCAGACCATATTTTTTACTGCAGGACCATTCTTGCATCCCTTTTTAAACTTGATGCATCACCACAGAATATTTTTCACATTCCTCAAGCTCCAGGACTGGCTTCTCTTGTTATTGGTTCTTTTGGGTCAATATAGAAATGCACTAAATCCTAGGTGAGCATTATGTCGATCCCGATCGACCGTTGGACCGCCGAGACTTTTTGGGGTGACCGCCTGAAGGTCAGCCGTCTGTAATTGTACACCGAAATATTCGAGTTTGTCTGACAGTCTGCGGATTTTCAGTCTTCTACCGATTATAATTACGAGAACTAACTTTAGGTATAAATGTTTTATTTTTTAATGTACCTTGAATTATTTGATAATAAATGCATCATTTGAGATCATTATATTATTTTTGTGGCTAATATTATTATGTTTGTATCTTGCGTTTTGCTTTAAACGCGATCTTAAAATGTTCTTATTTTAGTTCTGTGAGTAAGTACACATATTCTGTATTTATTACTTAATTTTAACAAATATTGTAGACCCCTTTTCCTTACTTCACCACACCTACGACACTGGACTTGTGACCACTTACGCGTCTTTTCTTTCGCAAGTCCTTTGGACCAGAATTAATGGCAACTCTTTTCCAGCCAAATCCAAGAAACGAGAAGTGAAGAGATGCAAATAATATAGGATAAATATAGGATCTTAGAGTAAGCGTGATGGCAGTGTAAAGGAATGTTTGACAATTGATGTGCGTTGTGGTATTGGATGATTATTGAAGTTCGACGTTCAAAGATTCAAGTTCTACGTGTTGTGGATAAACATATTGGTGATCGTTTAGAAGTTAAGCGTAAAGCTGCATACCACTGTAGATAAAGACAAGTTTATTACAGAATAATATAAGGTAGGATTGATTACCTACTATAATTATATTTGAAGATTAGGTGTGGTTCAATTATTGATATAGGTCTGTATTATATTGTGTGTTGCGCATTGTGTCATCGTAGATTCTCTCATTCATTAATTTATATATTTGTTCAAAAAGTTTAAATTGAATATCTTAATAAAGTCATATTAAGCTAATGTTTGATTCTAGTTCTTACGATAACCCTACACCTCTAGCTCACGCTGATGCTTCGAGGGATGTATTTCGAAGGGGAGGTACATCACAGACTTTTTCAAGGGGAAAATGCGTGGATATAAATTCTATCATTCTTGTACCATACCCCAATACACAGCCATTTTTTACAGATTATCGGGTAGAACAAAATAGTAAATAATAAATTACTTAATAAATAAGCATTAATTTTAAAAAAATTGTTAATAATAAATGTAACGGGCTCACGCGTCTTTTCTTTAACATGTGCTTTGGGTTCTTTGGGGTCGGAATTAATGGCAACTCTTTTCCAACCAAATCCAAGTGAAGCGTGAAGGAAAGATGCAAATTAGGAAGCTTTTAAATATCAGAAGTTAGAGTAAGCTGTGTGGCAATTTGAGGAATGTAAAGATAATACGTGGTTCAAGCGTGAAGAGTTTTTGGAAACATTAAGTGACAGCAATCAGAAGTTATAGGTGATAGAGAGCCCTTAAGTCAAGGTGCATAACATTTCACTCGAGTAAATACGCAATTTCATCTAGGATTATTGTGATCGCTACTTCAGACTACATTAAAGGTAGGAGTGACTATTTAATATTGGGATCTGTGATAGTCTAGGAATAGGAGCTTAGGCGAGTTAGTATTGATAGTGGTTCGGGTCACGTTAGTTCGGAATTATTTATATTGCGTGTTTAGCCACCGTAGATTCTCTCACATATATAATTATCTAATTTGTTAAACGTTTAAGTTAAATATCTTAATGAAATTAGATTAAGATTATGTCTGCTTCTAGTTCTTCCGTTAATCCTACACCTCACGCTGATAATCAAGGAGAAGGGAGGGGGCGCCCTCACATAAATACTTAATTAAATTTTACGTACTATATACATGGGATTATAATCAATCGGGAAAAATCAAAGGCTATGGAGAACGGTGTGGAATCCCCTCCCCTTGTGTTCGCTCCTGACATTGAGTGGACTGCAACACCTTGAAAAATTGGAAATAGCCCGTACCCTGGAAAGTTCTGCCCATTCGTGCACTAAATCCATAGACAAGACAAGAAGAAGCGAAGTTTTTCTTGCATGAAGACCAACAAAAATAATTATAGATGGAAATTGACTGACATTAACTTGCGGGCAGTGATGAGAATTTCAGGAAGTCCATCTCACTCCTGACTTTAAAAAAAAACTAGAAAATTGCGATTTGATACATTTGTCTCATGTAACGGATTCTAAAATTTAATGTTCTGACAGCTATAGATGGTATGAAATTCATTCAATAAATACATTGAATAAACTGCGACTATTTTATCTAACTTATATTTACTGAGTTTTATGGTACAATTTTTACTCTCTGTGAGATTCAAAGTTAACTAATGAATGCAATCACATTTTGAAGAGGTTGTTGCGGTCCTAAGGTCACGAGTGTAAGAGGGTTCGGACCTACTTTCATTCTATCTTTAACACTTTATAATAGCACATAATTTTATAGTGTAACTCTGGGAGCAATCTGAAATCCTAACACTTAATTCGACAAATACAATTATTGAAAAACTCTTAGCTTCAGTCGGAGCTCTTTGTGCAATCCTTCTCGAATCCCAATAGCTCGATCAGCTCAAAAGATGTTTACTTCCACTCTTGGAGGATTCTACGACGAATATTAACTTCAGGACACGAGACCCCTCAGTCGCACACACACACACGATTCACCATTTCTTATATTTAGATTCATGATTAACACAAACTCTCTCTCTCTCTCAACGATTAACAATAACATCCACATGCCCAACGTCAGGGTTTAAATAGTAGTTACATTTGCATAAAATAACAAATAATAATACATTTGCATAACGGAAAGCTGATTTAAACTAAAATCACAATTAAAGAATATTTTCCCAAAAAGGATAAGTAGAACCCGAATAGTACCCGTTGCGCGGTGCGTGTCCTCCGGTATACTCCACTTTCACAATGTGACCCTCGAACTGAAACAATTCCCACCCCGTTCCAATGCCGGTTTATTCATTGGGCGTTTAGGGCGGGCGCTCAGGTGCCCAGATAAGCTGGAATTAACTAGATTTTATGGTCCTAAATCTCGATTCTATAGGGCCAAGGGGGCCTGTAGACCTTCTGCGCCCAGGGCCCAAAATGAGCTTAAATCGGCACTGCCCGTCCCATACTTAAAACAAAAGAAATAAAACTTAATATTTTTTAAATTCCCCTAATGACTGTTAATTGGCATTACTGAATTATTTAGTCTTAATTCCATAATCATTATTTAATCAATTGTAATAATAGCAACAACAAAAATGTGAAACTAAGTAGATTTGATCTGATTTTTATCAACATTGCTATCTGAAGCTGCACAAACGCTATTGGTGGTCGACGGGTCTCGTAGTTTTGACTATGGCCAAGTAATAAGGTCCGAGCCTAACTTGGTAACCCATCCTCCAAAATTCCACACCATGCATTTAAAGCGTCAATGGATATAACGTGCATCTTCTCTAGACGACGAGTATTCAGGGATACCAGAACTCAAACACACGATTTGACAGAAACATATTTTACGTATTCATTTTTAAAAAGATGAAACCGAGTGTTTTCTTTAAATTGTTTTTAAACACCAAAAAATTTCTTTAAAAGAAATTTCCCAGAAATGGTTTTTCTAATGTTTATTATTATGATACTCTATTTTTCTTTCTGTGATATTAAATTGATTCATTAATATTGCATTTTTAACCAGTTAACAGTGATTGACGAGTATACTCGTCATGGAGAAGTTACAGTATTTGGTGTACTGACGAGGATACTCGTCATGAAGAAGTTACAGTATTTGGTGTACTGACGAGTATACTCGTCGTGGAGAAGTTACAATATTTGGAGTACTGACGAGTATACTCGTCATGCGTAAAAAGTAGTGACCATTGGCTACTTAAATAGCAATTTTTGAGAATAACATAACATATTGTCAAATTTCAAGATGTTTAGAATATTTTGAGGCCAGTCCGGAATAACACAAATAAATAGAAAATAAGAAATATTTAAGATGAACTCATCTGTGTTCCCGTAGGCACCCGCTGAAACAGAGTATAGGTTCTCATTCCGGATTTATTTATGTGCGAAGATAAAGAAATGTTTTTTAGAAAAATTAGCCTAAAAGAAGCAAAGGAAACAGTCGGAAGCTTTATTTACAATGGGGTTCCTTCAGGTATGGTCAACCTTGGGACAAATGCGTGACGCTGACCAGGCGCTAAGACCATTGATAGCTGCTAGCCCGAAGTTTCCCAGCTATCGAGTGGTGCAAATGCCAATTGTTAGATGTTAAACCACGTGCTGACATTGGAGTAATGGCCAATGACATCTTGCAAAAAAATAATTAGTTTACTGGGACGGGAACTGCAAGGATGCTTTCCGGTAAGAGGATTGTGATCAACCCTACAGCACTTATTCCACAACTTACGTTGTGTCAAGACAGGTAGAAAATTTTTTGCCAGTAAAGACGGAAGTAAATCAATATATCTTAGGTCTCAGTCCAGGGATTTTGACGGTCACTAAAATTCGGAAGGAATTTAAATTCTTACCTTTATATGTGATTATTTTTCTTGAGTTTTTTTAGTAATATATGCAATACATGTTTATGGTAACTAAATAAATAAGTATTAATTATAAAATAGGCAATTTTATCAAGTAAACCCATCTTTTCGATCCAATATTTTAACAGTGACACTCTGTGATTGACGAGTATACTCGTCATCGCTCGATTTCTGTGGCACACATAGCTATCCGCTCTCAAACGAGGGCGCCACAGTTAACTGGTTAAGTAACACGAGGAGTATTTCCGAAGAAGACGAGCTAACATTCCCCTCCCCAGATAATCCCCACCGCGCCAACATGAGGACTCAGAGAGTAAATATTTAACGTTCGTTAACCTCTTTCTACACGGTGGGTCTTCATTAACATCAGGATGTAAACCATGACTCGGCACCAACAGCCACGAGTTCAAGGCTTATGACTAGCTACTAGATATCAGCCACAAATAAAATGTAGTAATGGTACCACATGAAAAATCAACTCCAAATTACATTTGCTTTGAAACATTGGTGAAGACCAATTTTCAAAAAGCATAATTTTCATAATTTTTTTCAGTAGAAAAGAAATGCTTTTTTTTCTCACTGTTTATTGATTTTAAAAAATTCTTCACTGTCGTTAGAAATACTTTTTATTTAAAATTATTGTCTCCCATTAACTTAATATTTAGCAGCAAATAATGAAATTCATTTGTTTATATAAAAATGGATGTTTGTATACATGAAATAGCATTACTGCAACACCGTTCAACCGATCACTATGAAAATTGGCATGTACATGTATTTTTTTGTAGAGAAGTTTTTTGTGCTATCTTCTTTCCTGCAGCTCCTCACCAGGTGGCGCTACAGTATATCAACATCCTCACCGTTCAATCCACCGCCAAATTGCCTACAAGGTTGCCAAAAATGATGCCAACTTGGCTCTATCGCCAACATTTCGCTATGTTTTCATTGAATCGCCGTTATAATGTAAGGAAAGGCGTTTCTTGTGCTACTCTTACTTTGCAAAGGAGAGATCAGCTTAGGAAAGTGTTTTCAAAAATCAACCCACAAGAGAGTTACGGGAGTGTTAATATAAAATTTTTAAAAAGTCCTTTTTTATCGACTATTAGACCTACAGAGTGAAAATTTAACAAATATTATTTTAATTTGCAATTCACGTAAAATTGGCTTATTAAAAACTTCTTTATCCTTCGATCTGTATTGTTTAATTTTTCAATTCACCCGTGCGAAGAACGGGTATATCAGCTAGTAGCATATAATTACGAAGCTCGCTGGATAATAACTAAGGTGCCCAATCGTCCTCCTTTAGGGAAGACAGTCCTTTTATAAGTTCTGTCCTTCTTCAAAAAGTGCCCTCCTATTTGTCCTCCTTTTCGATATCTTAAAACTAATCTGTTAATCTCTGTATTCAGAGATGCCAGGTCGAACTGTTCATGTGTCCTGTTCCGGCACAGTATGAATTATGGGAGATATTAATGTATTTTGTGTTTAATTAGACATCTATTTTTCACAAAATGATTCAAAAGATTCATGGTGAGCGTATTTCAGCTACAGAAGTTAAGTCTTATTTTGAACGTTTTAGTCCTTCAATAAAAATCGTGATTTGATGAAAAAGGATAAATCCTTTAATAATAAAAAGAAAATTGTCAATCTTAGAAGAATCAAATCCAGCATTACGGCACAAATTTACCAAAGAAATGCAGAATTTTTACCAAGCATGTTTCCAATATGTCGAAGAATGGGCTGAAATAAATAACACAAGAAATAACAATTTCCGATGGGGTTTTTTGACTTCACCGTAATTAAATTGGGCAGATATAGAAAATTTTGTTGAGATTTTTTTTAAATAAATGCCTGATATTAAAATGGATGTGTCTGTTTGAAGAAGTTAGAAGATTGAATGTTTATATTTAAATTCAGATAAATTAAAACAATGGGAAAATCAACATGTTGAAATTGATAAAAGATGGGTGGAAATATTTAACCATTTCAAAAACGAATGCATTCTATATAAAAATTTAGTTATTCTTGTTGAATTTACATTGTGCTGCTCCTAAACTAATACAGCAGCTACGAACTCTTTCAATTGGTAATGATTTTTGGACAAATAAAAAATAAGATTAAATGTTGATATTTCAGCTGTAGCACTTTCCGTAAAGTTCATTATAAAGGATATTTCTTGTTCCGAAATTTCCAATGCATTAAAACATGATAGATAAAAAAAACAAGTGCATCCAATGGGAAAATACTCTTTTAAGTAAATAATTAAAGGAGATGTAAGCGTAAATAGAGTATATTTTAGTTTAAATTAATAAAAATGTTTCATGCATTTACGTAGTAAATTTTTCTAAAATTTTTTGTCCTTTTCATTGTGAAAAAATTGACCACCTTCTGATAACTGATCCTTTGTAACTTTGTAACGTATCTATTCAGGAACCTCCTACTAATCATCTTGGGGTAAAAACTGTTTCTTTAAATATTATTCTATTAAAAACTTTTTCCCGATGAAGATGTGACTTATGCAAATCAAAGCTTATATTTAAACATTAACTTTCAGGTTCGAGAGAGAGGTTAGAAGCAAGATGATAGAAGTTAGTGATTAACATAAAGTAATAGAAAGCTAGTCGAGAGTGATTCGTAGATTATTTGCTTAATATTTAAAATTGAAAATTTACAATTTGATCAATTAGATATTTAAATTGTAATAGTGTCGCAGTTTGAAGTAGATTAACTTAGAATGGCAATTCAATTATTTGGAACGTGTATTGCCAAGACGTTCCAAGAGTGATTCAATTTATAATTAAATATTAATTATCTCGTCTACCTCACTTTTGCTCCAATACTTACTTAAAGGTGCATTTCCTAACCTGGGTTGTTGAGACTTGTTAATAAATTATATTTGTTTTGCCTATGGCCAATCTTCCTTCTAATTCTCGTACACTGATGGATGGGAGAGTTCATCCAACACAACTTCACTCTTCGCACATTCACAACCCAAACTTTCAAGGCTTTCATATCAACCCTAAAAAGGTAACCAAGTCGGATTTAGGGTAGCAGAAAATCTCATTTCAGTAGAATTAATTTGTGGCCATGTTCATTATAATACTTCAATCTTTCATCCGTACGTTTATACTGCATTAGCACTATTCGCCGGAAATGAACTATGACAGGACTTATTTTTTCATCAAAATGCTTAGATAATTACGGAAATCATGTTATTGTGTTTTAGATTCATTCTATCATGATATTAGGGAAAGATGAGGTCGTCTGAAACATGTAAAATAAAATAATATGCAACTGTAATTCTTAAAAGATTTATGTTATTAATTACGAGAGAGTTAAAAGAGTCGTGCCTAAAATCAAATCTGATTTCATACAGTGATTTCAAATTTTCATTAATCAGGAAGCTCTTATGTTGCGTCCTCTGTGGTAAGTGTCTTACTTTTTTGTATAATTTTGCTTGGGTTTAATGGCAACTCACTGGAGTTTTTGTAAAAAAATTGAAAAGAGATGTAATGATCCGAATAAGTGAGTGAGAGAAATGATAAAAATAAATGCATGTAAAATAAACAGAATATAAAAAAAAAGAAAAAAGAAATAGTATCTGCGATCTCTATTGAAGGAAGTCGAAAATGATAAAGCTAGGGAAGAACCTGATGAAATAATGGATGTTAATCATAATTATGAAAGTAAATTTGAGAAAAGCGATGAACATGAAACGTTTGAGTTGAACGGAAAATTTTTAAATATAATCTAAGAAACTCCATCAAGAAAGATATAAGGCCACAAGTGTGCAAAAAGATGCAAAGTGTGCAAAAGAAGTGAGGTGGGAGACCCCTGATCACCCCCAGGGTTGTTCTCTCTCAAACTCGGGGTGAAACCGAGCCAAATCGTTCTGTCACCTGCATGGTGCTCAAAGCTGTGGCTAACGACAGGCGTCACTTAGCCCTTTGCCATGATGAAATTCGTGGGCCTTGATCTGGCCTTCGCCGATCAGGTGGCTTTAGTCACAACAACAGTGTGCAAAAAGATGCACTGCGCCCTGTCAAAAAGACACAAGCAAGAAAAAGTTCGACATGCCATTTGTCGATCATCAAAGAACAATAAAACTACAATAATGTGAGCAAAATATGAGAGTTTTGCCTTCAAATATCATTCTATAATGTTAGCAAAAAGTGTCTGTGATGTGTGTCCTTTATAAAAATTACACGCATTTGAAACATTTTAATTCAGTTAGATTCGATTTTTTCCTCAAATTATCAAAGAAAAATTCAGAAGTCCTTAAAAGTAATTTACTATACTTTCTCTTAATTAAATTATGAACTGGAATTACTATTTGTATCGTGTACAATAAATATAATTATAAAAAAGGGTGAATCCATCCCCCTGCGCATTCACTAACGTTAGTATCCTGGGTTAAAACCTTTCGCGGAGCACCTAAATTTGCCCACGCACCCCAAAATTAATATTAACTTACAACGGACTCCCTCAGCATTCACTACGACCCCCCAGGGGTTCGTAGGAATTACTTTGAGAATCTATGATTTAAAGTTGTTGTTTCTAAGGCCACCTATCTGACTTAGAGATCGAGGCCCACGAAATTCCTTGCGGCAAAGGGCTAGAGATTTACGCCTATCGTTACCCTTGTCTTGAGCACCATGCAGGGGCTAATATGATTTGGCTTGGTTCCACTCTAGTTTCGAGGGAGGACTTCATGGAGAGGTCAGGGGCCGCACTCCTTTTCCCCTTCCACAACGTCACGAGGGGACTTGCAGCTCGACGGCAATTTAGAGTACCCCCATGCCACAAAGACCCAATACATTTACATACAGCTATGCTTCTTCAGGATTCGAACCCAGGCTCAACGGCACAGCAGTCAGTGTCACTAACAACTATACCGGATGGGCGACATGATTTAAAGTATCATTTAATATCGATAACATTTTATGCAAATAATGCGAAAAGGAAAAACAAAAGAAAATGCATAATGTATGTAAATATATTCCCCACTCAAATATTGCTCATCTTCAATAAATTACTTGGGGTGTTTTTTCCCCTTTTCCTTTAAATGTAGGAAACGTCCAGTGACAATTCCTAGATGTTCTGTTCAGGTTGTTGCAGTATCATTTCACATTAAGCAAAGGAAACAGAATATTAAGCGACAAATGCGACATCAGAAAATTTTAATAAATATCCCATTAGAATAAAGCACTTGAATATTAAAGAACGCCTTAAGGACAATAAAAATTCCCATCGATATTTCACTCTTTGCCCTAACTTTAACGCAAGCAATAACATCGAAGTCATAAGAGCTACTTATAACGACAGAAGTAGAAAAAAAGATAATGCGCGATTCTTTCTCAAAAATTAATACAGACAATTGGCTTACCTTCTTTTTTCCTAATAGAAACAAACTCATCTCTTTTTAAATTATGCATCTTCTCTCAAATTATGGATTTGGAAAAGATAAAAAGAGGGGGGAGGATGGAATCGTCACCTGAAATTTTCTTTTGATGTATCTGCCATCAAAGGACGGAAGCTCGTTTTCTTTCTTTCCCCTTTTCATTAAGACTGATCGGAAAAATTCATTTAAAAGTACTTGGTCTTGATTAATATCGACCACAATGGGAGAATATTGTCAGGGGTATCTGCGGAAGATGGCTTATTAAAACGGAGAAGAAACTCTTTCACTAAGGGAATCGTATGGTTCCTTTCGGAGGTTTGTAATGAACAAACTTCTTTCTAACTCATTGGTATTACTTTTTTTTATGAAATGTATAAGGAAGCCAGGGCATCAAACACATTCAAAAAATCGATTTTCAATTTTAGTACTAAAAATAGTTCATATTCTTCTGAATCTAAGAATGCATAGCACTTATATGTTCGTTGATAAAAATAACCTTAAAATATGAAAAAAGTAATTGGCAAACATGTAAACAAACGTGTACAAATGTTTAGTTTTTCCTCTTTTTATTCAAAGCATAATTTTTTACTTTTAGGTATACTTTTGAAAAAAAACTATTGCACTATATGGCTCCGAATTTTTTTATACTTCTGTACAGGATGCCTGTGCATAAAGTGAACCTGTTTCTTTTTTAGTTGAAGTAGTACATAGTTTTTTAAAAAATAGTTTTATTTGTGAAAAGGGGGTAAAAATTTTCAAAATTACAAAGTTTTATATTTTTTTTAAAGAAATATATATATATATATATTATATCTTAATATTTTACTAAAAAAATAGGTTCGCTATTGTGTATTGTTTCACATATGTGCAAAAAATATTTTACTTATTTAAGACATGTTTTCTTTAAAAAATGATACCTAAAGATTATACATGTATTATGAGATCTCAAAAGTTTATGCCCAACTTAAATTAAACAGAAAAAAATGTAACTAACAAATTATTTTTGTATTTCTACAGAACGATTAAAATATCTTTATTGTATAAGATCACAAAAAATTCTGAGCTCTATTGGAAATTTTTAAAGATATATGTACCATAAACAAAGAGTCTTATTTGTGGTATTTTACTCTTTCGAGCATGTCCTGGTACCCATAAGTTGCGTTTTTCAAAAACTTTTGCCTATTGGAAAGGGATTGTTTAATTGATTATATATTTATTGAAATCACAATCTGAATCTTCATCAGTGCTGTCGGCGATGAACCGCGAATTTTCGAACCGAGGTGTAGTAACGAGGATGACACTTGAAATAATGTCCAGACATTTAATTGCCCAATAATTAATCATAATAATAACTGATCAATACATGTGATACTAGAAGAATTTTTGGTTACACATCAACCTACCTTGATTGATTTGATTTTATATAAACGTGGCACTCTAAAATTACACGAGAACTATTGGCATCGGACCTCATAATTTTGAACCATGACTAAGCGATGAGAGTGACACTTGAGCTGGCATCCCAGTCTAAAAGATCCACACCTTTCCAGCGTGAGGACCTTGATTTTTAGCAGATTTAGTTGAATGCATTCCTTTACAGAATGAGTTTTTAGTAATATCAAGACTCCGACACACAATTTGAAAAAAATATACATCTGTACAAAACATATATACATTAGAATGTCGTTTATCCGAACGTTTATTATCCGAAGCATCAAATATCCGTACCAGTATTTTTTTGTCAACTACATGTACTGTATATGAACACGTTTTTGAACAGTGCAATGCTCAACAGTTGTTTCACGTGAGGCCAAAAGTGACGGGAAAGTAGTATACGTGCACGTACTCAACTACTGCTACTCGAGAGAATCAAAGACCTTGCAGCTAAAAAATGAAGGTGTTCAATGGTACAGCGAAAAATAAGTGATTATTTTCCACAATATCGGTAAAATTGTGACATTTTGCACCTATTTTGCTTTTCTTCAAGCTCGTTTCCCGCATGGGATGATTTTCAACATTCGCATAGCGTCCGGTTTTATATACTGCATGGATCGCATTCGGTGTTCGGTTATCCGAACAATCGCATATCCGAACAGTGTCCGGTCCCAATTGATTCGGATAAATGACGTTCTACTGTAATACATTAAGTAGCTTTTCTTTGTGCATATTATGTGTATTGTCGCCAAAATCTTCCGTTTGACGCCATTTGTGCCAAGCACGCCAAACAGTACCGAAAATTATATTCCTGTAAAGGAATTAATTACCTTTTATTTTTATAAATTCAGCCTCAAGTGTTGAGTTATAACAACATGTTAAAAGATAAGCGTATAAAGAACGAGGGAAAAATCTCAAAAGAAAAATAGTATTTCATAATATCTGATTATTTCAAGCGGATTTAATAAAAGCAAAACTGCGAAAAAATTTAGTTTATTATTATTATTATTATTATTAAAAATAAAGCAAGTTAGTAAAAATTTCAAACACGTAGCAATTTTTCAGTACACATTCAAAACTCGAATTGTTGTTTCTGATCATTCACTTAAAACTACAAATTTATTTCAGTTTTAAAAAAACGTTAAATTTGAATGGATAATGAGAAAATTACAAATATATTACTTATGTTATAAACATAAGAATTACTGATAAGGTTTAGGCTTAAATTTAGGCTTACGAATGAATCTAATAATGAAATGATATTTTCTCATTCACTCCAATTTAGATTTTATAGTAACCAAGTTTTAATTTTAAAAACTAAATGACATATTTAGGTTCTTTTATATTTAAAGAAACATGAACAAATGTGTTCCTTAATAAAACAGATATTTCAAAACCTATATGCTTCACTGAATTCTTTCCAAATATAAATCGCTAATGGATATTTTAATTTGAAATATTGCACTGTTTTCATTAAATAAAATGGATCAGACAAAAACCCCTATTTATTTCTTCCTGAGCAGTAGTCCAATTTAATTTATCAAATCATTCTAAATGACATTCCAGGGTTCAAAAACCCACAATGAACAATTCCATTTTTATTTTTTTCATTTTCAAAATACACATAAAAAGAAGTCCGTGGAATTTTAACAGCTTCGACATTCTTATCCGATGATCTTTAAAAAAATAATAATAAAATACACCTGCATTCTTCATAATTTATTAGAACCATATTGGGGCCCAATAAAAAATGCATCCGCTTATAGTTATTTGGCCTTCGTGCCTTTAAAGAACGGTCTGTTATGGTCTATTGTAAAGGGAGAAATCTTTAAGGAAATCACGCCTGTTAAACGGTTTATCTAATAAATATATCTGAAAAGAGTCGAACATATATACGAAATTCTATGTGTTCCGGTGTCAAGGTAATCTAAGGACAGTTCATGTCAGCCTTTTATTCTCCGATTTGCACTGTTTTCAAAACAATTTCTACCGCCAACGCAAGGCTGAGCCACTGCGCAGGCGCGGTCGTCATGACAACCGTCCGCGACCGGCGTGGTAGATCCATATAAATATCCAGTGGAGATCAGAAAACCTTACATTCTGGGAGCCGTACAGAGATTTGTGTGCCGTTCCACTATACAGATCTGGTCAAAACTTGGGGAAAAAATTTACACCATCCAATGAGTAATTGAACAGAAGGACTCTAATAATTTCGAATCGACTTGCTTGTATTTGTAGAAATTTGTTCTATAATTGACGTAAAAGATGTCTAATCGTAAGGTAAGTTTAATTATTTTTTTTCAAAAAAAATTTTAGGGTATTTAAAAGATAGACGAAAAAAATCGATGGATATATTTCTTCAAAAAAATTAGAATGAAGATAGAGAAATTTGAAGAGTTAGGCTTTTTCATTCAACTTGTTGCATGTTTAGAGAAATCTTTTAACTAAATAGTATTATTTACAAGAATTCGTTTTAAATTGACTTTGCATAATTTACAGACGAAGTATTTTTTACAGTTTCTTAGTCAATTATATTTTAGAAAAAAAATTTAGGTTTTTATTTTTTCAACGTTATTTTGAAATTCATTGTAAAAAATACCTTTAAAAAGCTTATTATCCTGGTGTTTTTTATGAAATGAAATGTATACATATTCTATATGAAATTAAAAATTTTGTTTGTTAAGGACTATACTTAATTTACAAAATTACTACTTTAAGTTTCGTTAAAAATAAAATGTATTAAAATTTTGCTCTTATTCTAAGTTTTATTGATTTTAAAAGACTAACGTATTTTTGAAAAGGAAAAATAAAATGAAATATATATCAATAATTTTTCTTAGCGAACACATTTTTCTTAGCACACATAAGCTTGTTTTAAGCTAACTGTATATTACGTTCAAATAATAAATTAGTTTTGAATAGCTCGAGTTTTAAATTTAAATTAGCTTAAATTTGTTAGTTTAGAAATTATAAATATTCCATAATTTTGCATAGTTCTTCCATTATTTGTGCCTTTTAAATATGTGTTAGTATTTAAAAATCTTTTTTCAAGCAACATTCTACTTAAAATTTTTGAAATTTATTTAAAAACTATGTTATTTTTAAAAAATTTAACTATTCGTAGGCAGCAGTAATCCATATCCACATAAAATAAAATCAATAAATTTATTTAAATATTAGGGAAAAAATCCCTTTAAATATATTGTATTATAGTTAGGCTATGATTTTTTTTTGTATGTAATAATGAAATTTGAGACAACTTAAGCAATCAATAAGCAATCTATACTTCTAAGTTAATTTTGTTTAACTCTTTAATCAAATAATTTAAATAAATTATTAATAAGATTAATTATAATTTTATCTAATGTAATGGAGTGCAACTTTATATGTTTCTAATTTTAAGGAAAAAATTGAAGTAAGCGAGTTAGATTTAAATCCTTAAAAAAAGCATAGGTAAAGAAAATATAAAAATGAGTAACAAACAAAACACAAAAATATCCCTTGTATTAAAAAAATAACATAAAAAGAATTTTTAGACAAAAAAAGTTTTTTTATGGGTAAAAATAGGAATGGCTTTATATTTTTCTTGATCCTATATTTACTTAAGAATATTGAAGGAAGCTAAAAATTAATTCATATTTTGATATCAATAAAATGAAGTGTCAAGACAATTTTTGTGAACATTTTAACTAAACAAAGAAAAATGTAAGAATATTTTATTACAATCTTAAGTTTTTTGCTCAAGTTGATATTTTTTTCAAAAAATTAATAAGATTTAAAATAAATTTTGTAAAATAGTGAAATATTCATTAAAAGTATGCCTAGAATATAATTTAAATAATTAATTTTACTGAATATATGAAAAGAACTTACTTTTGTTTTAGTCGTTTTTCACCAATGAATGGATCGGTACTTTTTACGGAAATCTGAAAGGAAAATATCAAATGAGATATAGAAGATATTATTAAATCCTTAAATCTTTTTTATATATATAAACTAAACTTTTAACCATTAACTTCTTTTGAGATAAAACAGATTTTTTTACGCAAAGTTCTAAAATGAACTTTTCTTCCGAAAAACTGATTTTTATTGAAAAAGATTAAGAAAACAACCAATGTGGATCAAACCATTTTTAAACAAAATAATTTAATATCTTAAAGTAGTTATTTTCTTATTAAAAAAATGCACAAGATATTGAATAACAGTAGATGATCAATTTTTACAAGTTGTGGATGCAAAATTGTGGAAATTCGAATAACGAATTTCAGTAAGAAAATTAAATATATTCGTTATTTTATTGTTTTAATTTTATAAATTCAAACAAATATTAATAAATTCTTTTTAAAATAATAATTACATAAAAAGAAATTATGACAATAGAATGGTATTCTAAGTAGTCTGAGCTATGACCTTCCAAATTTAACTTTTTTATAACATTCTTCGCTAGAAAACTGTTACCTTTTCCGGTGGGTTTTATTTTCCCCCAAAAAGTCAATTTTCAGAATAACAAGTAGGCATTCTATTGTGCCACGCAGGGTCAGATGATTTTTTTTGGTAAGTTTTGCTTTATATTTAGAATACATATTTGTGTAAATTATTTTCCCGAAAAATGTCACATTTATTATCAGTATGTTTTTTTTTTCGCGCACTTTCGAATTTCTTTCTAAACATTTTATAGATATGGACATGAAAAAAAAAATCGCGAAATTACTTCCGCCTGAATTTTCAGCAGAAAACAGAATTTATTCATTTCCTTACACCTGTGGAGATATTTATATTTATTAAATTTCTCATTTTTAGAGAATATCATAAATTAAACAATAACGATAAAATTATCAATTAATTTGTAAAAAAACAATTATAATTTTATATCTTTGGAATAAACTAATTAGGAATTTATGTCTAAATAGAACTATATTTTATATAATAAACTTAAATTCTAAAGGGAACTTATCTTAAAAGTCAATGTTCTCATTGCTAATGAGTAGAAGTTAATCGTTATCTTTAAAAAAAGGGAACCTTTATTCTTTTTGTGTATCAAGTTGGATTTCTTTCAATTTTTCCCTCAAAATATATTTCACTATCGTTAACTTACATTAAATATATTGATGCGTTTTAAATGCACACATTTAAGTCGTTAAATTAGTTAAATCAAACGAAAAATTATAAATCAATGACTTGAATCGAAGTGAAACAAACTATTTGGTTTCCAATTTTTTTTAAAGAATTGATTTAAATAAGAAAAGTAATTTGACTTTTATTTAGCGTATTTTTTGACTAGAATTATCAGAAATAAGTATTTTTATTCAATAAGTACTTTTTTTTTGTTCTAAAAGTAACGCATTCATTGCTATCATTTTTATTTTCAAAATACGTTTTTCCTTTTAATAGTGTGTAAAAATATATAAAATGAAGTAATAAACATATTTTTTACTATTCATTTTTTTAATTTAATGTATTTAGCCAAATAATATAAATAGTTTCAAAACAAAAACAAAATACTCCTTCATTAAATAAAAAGCATTAAAGCATTAAGCATTCAAAAGCATTATAAATCTCGTTCTAACAAAATACATCACCACACCCTTGAATTTAACATAAGGACTTAGAAGAATACGATATAATCATTTTTATTCAAAAATCGATATCTTGAAAAATCGGATAGTGGAAAAAAAAGCATTAAATATTTTTAATATCCAACTACTAAAAATCAGCTTCAATGATCAGTAAATATGAGTGAAAATTGTACTATGAAATCCTAAAAAGAATTCCAAAATTGATGTAAAAATATCTTATTGTTAAAAATAGAATTATAAAACAACTTTAGAATAACTTATTACATATTATATTTTTACTTTAATTATTTAAAAACCATTATGCCAAAACGAAAAAATATATTTGTATTGTGCGAAATACGTTTGAAATTATGTAACTCGAAAAAAAATCAGTATTCCCATGAAATTTCAATATATTCCCGATAATTCCATTTATATAAAATATTCCATCTAAAACAAACGTAATCCCATCCAAAATGAATTTTTTATTATTTAATTAATGTAGAAACATTTTAAATAAAATCCATTCCAACCAAAATTATTTTTTATTATTCATTGTATAAGTTCAATTAAATTCTGGTGGTTTCCACGTTCTATTTAAATGCTTTATTTCTATTCGAGTTTTTAATCCAAAAAATTGCGTATTTCAGTATCCCGTGTATTATAAATTTCTTATGAGTTTTATTATAAAACATATAAAAATGCTGGTTAAAAATTAAGTTTCATTTCAATTATAAGGTAATAACAAAAATAATCCTTTAAAAATAAGGGAGGATTTATTTTATTTTAATTCTTATTATTGTAAAGTTGTGTTATCTTGATTTAAAATTCATTTCCCGAGTACAACCTCATTTATAATTTATTGCTAGCGAAAAATAGTTCATGATTAAAAATTAAATTGTGTTATGTAATCGTAAGAGAAATCTCTGCTATTTCAGTGATATTTAAATTTTAAAATACATCGCAGCTAGATTTAATTTTAATAAATCTCAAAATAGGAATAGTGGATGATACAATGAAATAAGGAAGGAAGAATGTTTATTGAAAATAAATGTAATAACAGATCGATTAAAGAAATATTCTTACAGAAATTTAATTAAATAAATAGGAACAAATAGCATTAAAAGTTGTTTTTCTGAAAATAATACGTAGAATATTTATTTGTTTTAACTTGAATACAAAGAAATTAAAAAAAAATTTTAGTTCAAAAAAAATATTTATTTCACATGTATTGTGGGGAAAGAAAATAATTGCATAGTGTTATGTTTCTCGTTTAAATTGAAATTCACTGCAAAAACATTGATGCACAAGATACTCTTTAATATATAATTCACTTGAATAGTTGTAAAGATAAGAAAAATACGGAATTAATTAGAAAATGATATCGAAGTATAAAATGTAAAAATTAAAAATAAAATATTCGAAATAATGAAGTAATTCGATGCGTACAAAATTCTCAATTTTTTAACCAGATTATTTTTTTTACCTTCAGGGAAACAGTGAGTTTACATTTAAAGAAAACTAGCGACGTGCATTCTATATTTCAACAAAAAATGAGATAGGATACTAATTAAATTATATTTAAATGTTTGTTTTTCGATGTTAAAAGGAAAAATAACGTTAATATTTCATTTACTTGTGTTTGTTTTTAAAATTTGTACTCAGTTTTAGAGAAATGTTTTATTATTTGCGTCATATATTTTTAAAAATGATAATGTTATTATTTCAAAATTATATTTATTTTAAAAAAGTTTTCGTCTTATCTAATTAAATTTTCTCATCCAAAAATTATTTTTATTAAAGAAAATATATCTAATGTTGCTATAAAAAAACCCATTGATGCTAAAAATTGCAAATTACTGTCCTGTTTACGATTATGACTAATAACATATTTGCGTGTGTTTTCTTTCTAACTAGTATCTAAATATTTCATGTAATTACAAAAATTGCTTACATGCAAGAGAATGCAAGCTTCAACTTGCATTCTCTTTCAACCTCTCTTTTTCAATCTTTCTCTTTCAACCTCTCTTTCTCAATCTTTCTCTCTCTCTCTCTCTCTCTCTCTCAACCTCCCTTTCTCAATTTTTTCTCAATCTTTCTCTCTCCAAATTTCTCTCTCTCTCTCAATCTTTCACTTTCTTTCTCTCAAATTTCTCTCAATCTTTCACTCTCTCTCTCAAAATTTATTTCAACCTTTTCTCTCTCTCACTCACTCTCAATCTAAAACACCACTAAATTCTATTAGTCCAAAAGGGGATTCTGAACTAGTTTTCAATGTATTTAAAGAATTTAGCAAGTTTTTAAATACATCATTTCATTAAACTAAATCCCAGTGAAAGAATTTTGAAGAAATTAAAATTGAAGCAATAAAAAAAAGAAATATGTAAATTATTATAAATAAAAGTTGAGAAATATGACTTTAAAAAACCTCTAAAGGTTTTAATAAAAATGTTTAAACTATATACTAGAGTTACACTCAAACTAATAAGTTTGATTGTGTAAGAATGCAAACATATTTGAAATTTTATAGTCGCTTTAGCTTTGTTTCAGTGCTTTTAAATATTTTGAATAAAAAAAATGTTTAACTTTCAGTCGTCGTGTGTGTGTGTGTGTGTGTGTGTGTGTGTGTGTGTGTGTGTGTGTGTGTGTGTGTGTGTGTGTGTGTGTGTGTGTGTGTGTGTGTGTGTGTGTGTGTGTGTGTGTGTGTGTGTGTGTGTGTGTGTGTGTGTGTGTGTGTGTGTGTGTGTGTGTGTGTGTGTGTGTGTGTGTGTGTGTGTGTGTGTGTGTGTGTGTGTGTGTGTGTGTGTGTGTGTGTGTGTGTGTGTGTGTGTGTGTGTGTGTGTGTGTGTGTGTGTGTTGTGTGTGTGTGTGTGTTTCAGTTAAAGTATAACTCAGTTATTTCACACATACCAAGATATTTCATGTAACAGCTGACCAAATCAAATTAAAAAAAGTTCAATCTTTTATAAATTAATTAAAGATAAATAGTTCAAGCCTCTCAAAAAATTCGTTTAGTAGAACAGATTAGTTAGTTAATTAACAGTAAAGAAAAATAGAGTATATAATACAGAACTTTTGCTAAATCGGTTAAACATTAATAAAAATTAACAGAAAACAATGTAGAGAGTAATGTGGTTATATTTAAATTTTTACAACTTATAATTAAATAAATTACTAGAACATTATTTTTTTTATAAAAAGCACTTGCACTGCTTAAGGAATATTTAAAAAAATGTTATCCAAAACACAAAATATGTATAGCGCAAAAGTTTAATGCTTGAACGATTAGACAATCGTTATATTATAAAATATATACTTATAATAAAATCATACAGAATCTGATGTTTTTTATATTCTTTAACCGATGTTGTTAGGTAGTTCTTGAAATACCTAGTTATTATTTTTTTAAAAAAACGGATCCATGTATGTATTTAATTTCCAAATTTTATTTAGTTTTTATCTACTTCTCACTGACACAGCTCAAGGGCTATGGGTGACGCGAACCTTGTAATTTTGATCCTCTGTCAAGTGACGAGGATGACACCTGAGCTGGAAGTCATTTCATCTACACTTATGTGGGGAACATTGAGATACAAAGGGGAAAAAAATTGAGTCTCGAAAAATTTAACGTACATCAGTGCTTCTATACGGTTACATTTTTCGATGTTGGAATGTCACTATTACAATAGTATATAGGCACTGGCGCATTAAATCCAATATTAACAAAAAATTGAATTACAAGAAAGCTCTCATCATAAAGAATATTATCAAAAACACTTATCGAAGCAATAAACGTCACCTAAAAATATCACAAAAATAAATAATACATTATTAGGAAAACATTAAGGATAAGCCTAATCAAAAATATAAGACGTCCTTTGCCATGTTCTAAATCTATTTTCTGTGAAAAAATTCTCGAAATTGTTAATCGAAATTCCTACCTCAATATCTTTACCGATGCATTCATAAAACAGAAGGAAGTAATTCTTAAAACAATAATAATAATTTTTAAAGTAATATTTTTTGTTCGGAAGAAACTGTACGATAATCTTTTAGAACGTGTTTTTAAATCAAACATGTTCTAAAAAGATCATCGAATAGTTAAAAAAAAATAATTTTAGAATTTCTCAAATTAAATTCATATTATGCATAGTTTCCGTATTCAAATATTGATAATGAAACAAAATAGTAAATTCTCCTTCAATAAGAATTTTTTAATTTAAAGTAGTTTTTGTATTTTTCTTTAGTTGCACAGCAACATAATCTACTACAAATCGATTATATATCGAGGTGAAAAAAGAATTGCGTATTGGTGAATCAATCAATATATTTGGTGAGGGGTTTGTGAGAATCAAAACGTTTCTCTTTAATTACAGCTCTCTAATCTTACCAGACGCAACCCGTTTGCATGTATTGATTGCGAATAAGTCCGTTTGACCCATAACTATGGCAACGATCATTTACAATTCAAGATGCTTGAATAACATTTCTCCCCATGCACGAAACAGATTTCCAATGGTAACCACTACAATTCGTCAAATTCGGAGAAGTCTCTAGTACGGAAAAGAAGAACAAAGAAAAAAAATCCCCCAAACTGTTCTGTATTGAACGAAGAGGAAAAAACCATTAAATATCATTAGTTTAACTGCTCTTGAAAAACTTGAAAAAGAGACAAGAAGAAAACCTAAAGGATAATGAAATGGGTTGATAGATATATTGGAAGAAGCTTAAAACAACAAATTCTGTCGAATTAAAACTCTTAGCATATATGTTCTTATATTTTTTAAAATAAAATATTTTTTAACGTTTTTTTTAATTGCTCATTTTTATTTAGTAAAATTCATTAGCCGCTCCCTTCACTTCATGATGTTGTTTCTTATGCCACCTTATCTCGACTGCATCAGATCCAGGCCAACGAAATTCATCAAGGCAAGAGGCTAGATATGTGCCTGTCGTTGGCCGTATCCATGAGCACCATGCAGGTGACAGTACGATTTAGCTCCGTTTCATCCTAATTTTAAGGGAGAACACTTTGGGGGGATCAGAGGACTCCCACCTCTCTTCCCCTTCCACCAATCTCACGATAGGACTTTCGGCTCGACGGCTATTTAGAGTACCCCCTGTCGCGCAGGCACTATACATTTACAAACATCTATTCCGTCTCCGAGATTTTAACACAGGCCCTATGGCACAGTAGTCAGCGTCGCTAACCACCATGCCGGATGGAAGGGGGGGGGCCTTGAAAAGCTTGTGGAATACTGTTGATTAGTTATTGATACACTTAAGTCACAGAATTAAATTTAAAAGCATTTTATACCCCTTGCCTCTTTATTTATAAAGTTAGATTTGAATTTCTAAAACTGATGTAAATTATTCTTTTTCCCATGTACCTATCTCCTTGGAGTGATTTCCGAGAGACTCGTTCTTAATGTATCTCTACAAAACAAAAGAAATAGGCTTGGAAAATTACAAGTCTGTAAACCTAATGCTTCAAGAAAAGAGAATTTTTTCATCTACAACACACCGGTAACCCCCTTTGAGAGTCGATATCCACAAAATCCGTTTCTAGCGGCTCTGTGCTTAACAAAAACACTAGCAAAAAACGTTTTCGCCAAATTTCAAGTCATTAGGTCTAATAGTTCAAAAAATTGAGAATTTTTTTTCTTTTTTTTTTTCATAACGTCCCCTTAGCCCCTTCAAACTCTTTAGATGTAGTTTTCTTCAAAAACCCGTTCTTAGCGAATCTCTGCTTAATAAAAGAAACAAATTTACTCAATTTCAAGTCTGTAGATCTAATAGTGGAAAAATAGAAATATTTGGATATTACGCCTCTTTTACCCCTCCCCCTTGCTAGTCGATTTTCAAAAATCCTTTTTAAGCGGATATCTACTAAACAAAATTGAAATGACTTTTAAAGTTTAAAGCATATAGGTCTAAAAGTTTCTGAGATGTCCTGATAAATGAAAGAGTCCCATATATAAAAAGGGAGATGTTTTGGTAAAAAGCTTTAATTCTTTAAACGGGTCTTTGGAGCTACGGGGTGAGAAATTTAATTTATATATATGTCGCAGAGAAATGACGAAATTAAGAATTTCATCAAATCCCTAAGGGAGAAGACGGGAGATGTTAAAATAACGCCTCTTCAAGGTCATTTCCCTGATGAAAGTAAGGGATTTTATAAAATCCCTCAACTGTTTCAGTGAAATGATGAAATGAACTAGTTATGATTTGCTTTGGCAAAATGCTATGCAGGGGGGAGACATCTGGGGGGGTCGAGTCTTCGTATTTCCTAACCGTACAGGTCCCTTCCGTACATTTCCTAACCGTATCAATCTCTTAAATATAAACTCCATATCTTTAAAAAAAATGGCACCATAGGATTAACATAGGGATTGATATTTAAGTGCGAAAGCAACCGAGAGGAAAGATGTTATGCGTGAAAAAATACCAGCCTAATTTTCTAATTATTTGTTAATTAGTTTAGAATAAATAATCTGTATTTCATTGACTATTATTGTATTACTTCTACGTTTAATAATGCACCCTATTTGTTAAATAAACCTTTCTAAACTCTTGACCTTATCATTTCATCCTTTCTCTGAAACAGATCAGGGATTTGATCAAATCCCTTCTTTCATCAGGGAAATAGCCTTGAAGAGACGTTATTTTAACATTCTGACAAAATTTTTCTAGATAATGAGAGGGAATTGATGAAATGCTATGTTCTCTTTTTCTTTATCAAATAATAACCTAAAAGTATAAAAGCTCCTCATTAACAATTCATCAAATATATGCAGGAGTGATTATTAACCTTGCGCTATATAAAGCTACTCGGGTTACTGGCAAAGGACCTCTTAATTCTGTACCACGGTCAAGCTGTTGCAACCCTAAGGTAACAGGTAAAGTTCAGAATTCCGAATGAACAAACATTAATACAAAAAATAATTAAGTTTGTTTGGTTGAATCAATTTACTGTCAAGCAAGATTATAAGCAGAGGGAGCAGTCAAGTTAAATATAATTGCCCTAAATTCTTAAGGTATCCGACTACGTTTGGAACCGTGATTTTGCAAAAGCGTATAAATGGATAATATTTATGATATTTAGTGTCACTTAGATTAGAAAACGTATATAAAATTGTTTTAAGAATATTAATACAATAAAAAATTATTTAAGTACAATATTTTGACAAAAAATGAACATAAAATGACCGATTTTCAAAACATTCTCCTTTTGTGAAAAATGCTTCTATTATAACAATATTTTGCCTGTATATAGCTCAGGCCTCTGTACAAAGGCTCAACTAGAATTTTTGAAATATATAACTTAGAAGTGGGTTTGTCCATGTTTTACGACAACACAGGGGAGAAATTTTAAGAAAAAAAACGCAGATAATTATTTCAATGGGTAGTAACTCTGAAAATAATGCAAATTTTTCAAAATTCCTAGTTGAGACTCTCTGGAGAAGTCTTTACTTTATATAAGCAAAATATTATTATTAAGGAAAAAACGCCGATAATTATTTCAATTGGATGTAACTCTAAAAATAATGTGAATTTTTCAAAAAAAAATTTTCAAACTCTCTAGAGAAGTCTTTACTTTACATAAACAAAATATTAATATTTCAGAAGCATTTTTTATCAAAGGAGAACATTTTGAAAAAGGTTATTCTAAGTTAATTTTTTGCCAAAATATTGTATTTAAGTAAATTTTTTTTGTCAAAATGTCCTTAAAACAATTTTATACCTATATTCTAATCTAAGTAACACTAAAAATATCATGAAAATTACACTGCTGGACAATTGCTAAGGACGGATCACAAATTGCTATGTAGAATAACATTAAGCGAGACATGAGGCCTAGTAGGATAAATACAGTTGCCACACTGTTCAGACATTAGAATAAAGAATATTTATTGTTCTGGAAAGTACAAAAGCTGTAAAACATCTGAAAGAAAAAAAAATGTTCATTTGATCTGCGTACGGAGAAATGGAACAATGCATCTAAAAGTCAGCAGGCACCTTAAAGAAAGGTATCAGTATGGGATATGTCCACCGTGGAGTGTGATGCAACATTCCACACGTCGTACCATGCGTTGCACAACATTATCCAGCAGCTGTTGAGGCAATTTATCCCATTCCTCTGTGAGTGCACGGATGAGGGTGTTCTTGTTTGTCGGAGGATAGTTTCGACCAGCAACTTGCCTCCGCAAAGCATCCCACACATTTTCAATGGGGTTTAGATCTGGAGAACGCGCTGGCCATACCAGACATTGAATACCCTCGCTATCTAGACAATCCTGAACAGCGAGTGTTCGATGACATGTTGCGTTGTCGTCCATAAAAACAAATTTATCACCGACAGCACCACGGAAAAGACGAACATGAGGATGTAGAACTTCATCAATGTATCGTTGGTCCGTCATAGTCCCATTCGCAACCACATGTAGGCGCGTGCGGCCATTGATCATGATGCCGGCCCACACCATGATACTGCATGTCGGTTATTGGTCCTTTTCCTGGATATTTTCTGGACGATAAGCAGTACCACTCTCGCGCCAGATCAGTTGGCGTCTACAATCCGATGACAGACTGAACCTACTCTCATCTGAGAATAGTACGCATGCCCAGTCCTGTTCAGTCCAATTGTGATGCTCACGACCCCATTGCAAACGGGCAGTACGGTGCTGTCTGGTCAATGGGACACACACGACAGGTCTGCATGCGTATAGTCCTCCTCCCCTCAAACGTCTGGCAACAGTTTTTCGGGAGATCTGCTCTCCTGAGGCAGCAAGAAACTGATTTGCCACCTGCTGAGCTGTGGTGCGCCTGTTCCTTTTTGCTGATAGGACGATATATCTGTCTTCTGCAGGCGTCGTACTTCTAACACGACCTCCCCGTGCCGTCTACTACACATTCCAGTAGTTTTTAATGACTTCCACAGCCGTGAAACAACGCTGTGAGCGATGTCGAACTCCCTGGCAACATCTGTTATTTTTCGCCCTTCTTCGATCTTTCCAATAATTCGACCACGCATAAAATCATCTATGTGATGTCGGGAAGACATGCCAAAAATTTTAAGTTCGTCTATTAAATCTTTCCTGCAAAACTTTGACTTGAAACAACAACTGTCCACACGCGTCAAAACCTTTAAAGCTCTTATGAACGCTGTCACGTGATGAACAGACGTGGAAAAAATTTTGCATACTCATACTTCTTCTTACTAATATCCCGCACTTATTCTAATTTTCCACATTTTGCTTCCTTTCATTTTGTGGTTGCTATGGATGTTAGTGTTATCCGTCCTTAGCAATTGTCCAGCAGTGTATATCCATTTTTTTTTTTATCTTTTTAAAATTACTGTTCCAAACGTAGTCGGAAACCTTAAGACAAATAATTGCGCACTTAACTGAGTGTGATCCGAGAGAAGACAGTACTCTCCAGATCTCGCTCGAGTCAACTTGATATTCTGGTCTAGAGCTTCTTATCAAGAGCACCGAAGCTTACGATAGCCACTTCGTTATTCTTACTATAACACAGCAGCCTAACGGCAACTATAACACTCACTTTGCAAGGTTTTAAATAGTACTCAGATTAGCATAAAATCAAGTTCTCTCTACGGAAGGTGGTTTTAAACCTAAACAAAAGTTAAATAATTATTTTTCTCCAAGAGGATTAATAGAAAGACGCAAAGAGGACCCTTCCCAAAGTGAACTGGCAACCCCTCTCTGAACTTCTACATTGTACCAATGGAAGAACATTGATTGATTGATTGAATATTAACGTCGCACTGTTCAGCTACACGAGGGCTTTTGGCGACGGACCACGTAATTTTGAACCATGGTCAAGTGACGTGAACGACACCTGAGCTGGCACCCCCTCTCCTAACTACCACCCCACACCAACGGGAGGACGTTTCAGCTCTCGACAGATTTAACGTGCATCGCTGCCCTACACGGCGCGTCTTTAGTGGTACTGGGCTCGAACCTGTGACAAAGCAAGCCACAGTCCGATACCTATACCACTTGGCTACCGCGGCCACAGGAAGAACATTGAACTACTACAGATTTAACGTGCATCAGCCCCTCTATACGGTGGGTCTTCAGTGGCACTTCGGTTCGAATTCATGACACGTCAGCCATAACCACTAGGCTACCACGGTCACAAAATCACTCGCCCACCCCAATTTATAATGTTCATCGA
The DNA here is from genome assembly GCA_019973935.1 of Trichonephila clavipes. Taxonomy (NCBI): domain Eukaryota; kingdom Metazoa; phylum Arthropoda; class Arachnida; order Araneae; family Nephilidae; genus Trichonephila; species Trichonephila clavipes. The sequence goes on along the minus strand of BMAU01001233.1, from coordinate 1,213,118 downwards.
TAATAAGCCTCATCGCTTCCTTCAGGTAATGTTTTATATACAGTAGAACGTCATTTATCCGAACGTTTATTATCCGGAGCGTCAAATATCCGGACCAGTGTTTTTGTCAACTACATGTACTATATTTAAATGCGTTTTCGAACAGTGCAATGCTCAACAGTTGTGGTGCATATGTGCTCTTTTGTTGAGTTGTGAACTGTTATGGCTTCGAATTCAAAACAGAAGCGCAACGTCTTTAACATAGAGACAAAACTTGAAATATTGAACCGTCTCGCGATGGGAGAGCGTCTTGAGTACAGTTTATAATGTTGGAAAGTCAACAATTTCTGACATAAAAAATAGCCGAGAAACCATTTTAAATTAAGAATTTCAAGTATGCGATGAAGAAGATGTAGAAACCTGGATGGCATGCGATGCAGAAGACTGTGGATTTCAAATTCTAAATTATGACGATATTGTGACTCCCGAGCAAGAAGAATCCGACCCTGTCGATGATGAAACGGATGAAGACGAGAAAAACAAGTATCAAGGGTCCATCAAATGCTGAAGCGTTTTCTGCATTAGAGATAGCTATGGAGTGGCACGAACAATAATCAGAGTGCTGTCCTACTCAACTACTGCTGCTCAAGAGAATCAGAGACCTGGCAGTGAAAAAATGAAAGTGTACAATATAACAGCGAAAAATAAGTGATTCTTTCACAATAAAGTTAAAATTGCAACATTTTGCACATATTTTGGTTTTTCCTAATGCAAGTGGCCCACATGTAATGGTTTTCAATGTTCGTATAGTGTCCGGTTTCATATACTGCATGGATCACTTTCAATTACCTGAACAATCGCTTATCCGAACGGTATCCGGTCCCAATTGATTCGGATAAACGACGCTTTACTGTATAATGTAATAATTCTTTTTTTTATAAAACACTCTTTTTTAATTTTTAGTGGAAATGAATGGACCCTTTTCATACACTGAATATATTTCTCATTCTTTTAAAATACATAAATTTAAAAATAAGTAGATAATAAAAAATGAGGGGGGAGGAATAATTTACCTAACATTTTTTAAAGGTTATTATAACTTTTCAATTTTTTTAAGGGGACAATTGACAAAAATCGGTCAAAAAAATGAAATCTAATTATTTCATATACTTTTCTATAAACTCACAAAATTTCCAAACGTCTAAACTTAAAAAACGCAGAATAATGATAGCTCGTACGTTTTTTATTCACATCCCTATGGTAAATCAAAACTTTAAGTTTACTTATCTCAGAATGAGGAAATAACTAGTTTGTCTTCATTTAAAATGCTAAGGCTTTTTTTCTATTGTGCCTAATGCTTTGAATTTTAATTTTACCTATTGCTAATAGTACATGTAACATAATTTGGTATGCATTTTTAAATCAATACAATACTTATTTTTTTAAAAAATAATTGAACTCGGAATTGATACATTTTTAAGGATTTTTTAATAAGCATTCATAAAAAGAAGTGTAGTACAAATACCAATCATGTTTTCGCAAAACCCATACCAACTTTTCCCCTACATAGTTTGACGTACTTGTAAATCAAATTTCATGCGTGTACGTAAATTTTTGTAGGAGGAGTAGGATTTTAAAATCCCAAAATTTAAATTTTTTCCTTAAAAAATTAAATTGAATTAAATGAAATGAAATTTATATGAAATTTTGAGCACAAAATCTGTTTAACATAGTATACAAACATAGGAGGTGACCAAAAAAATTTTAAAAATCCTTAAATTAAAAATTTTTACGTAAATCGTACCGTGTTCCTTTAAATTTCGAATTTCTTTCTAACCCAATTCACCAGTCCAGATCGTGTTCATTTAATAGCAAAAATTATACAGAATTAAAACTGTAGCTTTAACTAAATGTCAAATAGCTTTATTTACCAATGGAAGAGTCCATTTAAAAGGAGGGAAATTAGGAGATTAAATTCTCTCTCCCATACCTTTAATACAGAGGAAACCTGGCAATCCCTCGCAAGAGCGAGCTCTTGGAGCGCGAATGCGTTTGTTTCCAATTAAGCCATCTAAATAGTAAAGAATCTTCATAAATGGGTAGGTAATCTCGAAAATGGAACCGTCCAAATAGAACTATAGAGGGATTTCTTTTTCGTCAATACAGTCTCGACGACTTTTTCTCGTTTTAAAGATTTTATAATATTCATTGCTTAACACCAAACATTGAGTTTTAAACAAAAGAAATCGTGATAGATTTTATCAAAGTAGGTGCCTTCGATTTTTATTACAATTTAAATTAAGTAAATGCGAAGAAAATGTTCGCATTGAAATCTTTCTTGAACAAAGTAGATAAATTTCTGTTCGTTTAAAACTACTAGCTTTAAATACTGTGCCACATAATAGAGGGAGGGGGGAAGTGTCTTTCATTAAATATATCTTGAAAAAAAAACTTTTTTGAAAAAGCTTAATATATTTTAGGTTCACTGAAAACTACTGAGTAAATAATAAGACAAAATTGTAAAAATGTTTTGATGTAATATATTTTGTCTAACATCGCAATAGACCTAATTAATGAGCAAGAGAGTGAGGTTTCATTAACGTGATACTATAAAGCAACAAGAGGGCTAGTGCCAACACACCTCGTAATTTTCGACCTCGGTCAAAGGACGAGGAATGCACCTGAGCTGGTACAATCCCCCTTTCCAAACTACCTCACCACACCAATGGGATGACTTGGAACCACAGATTTAACAAGCATCGGCCTCACTACATTGTGGTCCTTCAGTGGTACCAGGATTCTAACCCGCGGCACCACGACCATGAGTTCTTGAATAAGTGAATATTAACGTCACACTGTTCAGCTAAACAAGGGCTTTTGGCGACAGACCTCGTCATTTTGAACCATGGTCAAGTGACGAGGACGACACCTGAGATGGCACCCCCTCCCTCTCCTAACTATCACACCACACCAAAGGGAGGACGTTTGAGCTCTCAACAGAACTAACGTGCATCTCTCCCCTAAACGACGGGTCTTTAGTGGTCCTGGGCTCGAACTCATGACGTGCCAGCCATGATCCGATAGCTTAACCATTGGGCTACCGCAGCCCCTCCCCCATGAGTTCTTGACCATGTAGTACAGTTAGTAGTGACAGTCTACGAAATTTCAATCCACCTTCAGGTGAGGAGGGGAGGATCACATGATTCAATGTTATACTTTTCCAATTTCCGTTACACTTGTGTGAAAATTTAAAAACCGAAATGAAATTACGGTTTGAGAAATAATTTCTAAGAAATTCAAAAGTAAAACTATTTTCTTAAGAAAGCAAAATCAATAAGTAATTGTCATAAATACTTCGAATACAGTCAAGTGAGTGAATATTTACGTCGCACTTTTCACCTACTCGAGGGCTTTTGGCAACGGACCTCGTAATATTGAACCATTACGGTCAAGTGACGAGGACGACACTTAAGCTGGCACCCCTCTCTCGTAACGACCACTCCACACCAACAGGAGAACGTTTGAGCGCCCTACAGAATTAACAAACATCGCTCCCCTACGCGGTTGAATACAGTCAAACCCGGAGGTGAAACTCAGTATATATTAATCGAGATATTTTGATACACATACTAGAAAAATATTTATATCTGACATTCTCATGTAGTAGGAAATGAAACTTTGATTGAAATATTATAGTTCTTTCTCTTCAAATTCCAGAATTTTGTAATGAAATTATGTTATATACGGTACTCCATCTCGACGTAGAATTTTGCTACATTATAGTAGTAATTCAATAGCCAGGACAAACCTGTCAAAGGCACACGTTTTTTAGCATTACAAATCACTTCAATCAACTTTTTTAAAAATCAAAAATTACTTCGTCATCCTATAAACATTTCCCGCGTTAATATAATAAGCAACATAAATTGCTTTAAGAGATAAGATATTGAAATGAGCTTCTTATTTTACTAGTTTTTAGTCAGCCACTGTCTGAGAAAAAATGTTAATTATGCATGTTGTAAAATTAAAACTCGGTTGCTAGGATACAAAATATTTTTTTAAATAATCCGTCATTTAAAAAAAATGAAAACTAAGAAACAAAAGAATATGTGCCGCAAAATGAGATTAAAAATGCATGTGAAAAAAAATGCGAGTGCTAAGGATTCTCTTCTATTGTGTAATTATATTACCTTAAAAATAAATATTTTATCTGTTATTGATGTGTGTATGTAATAAATTTTCTTTAAAAAATTTCTTAATTTAATGAATGAATGAATGTAAAATTTTAGTAATTATCAAACATTTTCTGTAAAGGTTTTACAAAACACAACTCTTAAGTTTTTGACAGTAAAGAGAAATCTTTCAAGGACTTCACCAAAATAATAAGCAAATTTTAAAAACTAGAAACAATAACTTCATTACACGAATCTCTCAACAATCTCATTACACTCTGTCTACAAGAATCTTAAGAAACGTAAAAAAAAATATCAAGGTGTAACTGTAAATTTAAAAATTTCTGGAAAAAAAATGTAAAATTTTTATTTGCTTCTACACTGTAGAAATAATCTAACTTCATGGTTTTTAAACAGGAAATATATGTCAACATTCATTAAATAAACTACAAATAGAAATATTTAAAATGTTTGTAAACATAATTCTGGAAAAGGTATTGCGCTTTAGAACGTAATCATATCGCCAAAGAATATTCTTCCGCGAAGAAAATATTTTCCTATATGCTAAATTAAATTGGGTAGACTCGTACAGAAATCTATAGAGGAGAAATTGGAGAACATTCTTCCCTATTTTAATTGGAGTGAGTATTATGTATGTTTAGAGCATCAAATTCATTCTTACACAACCTCTAAAGCTTATGCTATTTTTGAAAACCTCTCCTTCTAACTCTGTCTCTCATGAAAACTGTTTAGTATGTTGTGTTGAGGAAAAGAAGATGGCGAACTACATCAGTTAAAGTCTCAAAATACAGTCTCATTATCGTCAGAAAATTCTAAAACTCGCTCTACTTTTAACATAAATAAAATGCGTTCGAAAGTACAGAATAATGCCATACTTACTAGAAATATAGGTATTATTTATGTTATGTACATATATATCATATATAAGTTGGGCTCATTTAAAAAAACTACCTGATGGAAACTTTCTCCTGGTTAATCTGAACTCCTTTTAAACAAAAGTAATATGAAAAAAATATATAAGTCAATTCCTACTTAGGTCAACAACAGAAAATTTTATTTTAGCTACTTTTTATTAAATAATTACAATATAAATATATATATATACATAGGACAGAATCACAATATTAAGAGACAAAATAGAAAGCTATTTTTATTGCAATTTCCCATTTTCCTTTCTATATAGGGTGTTGGACTATTTTTTGTTTGTTACTATTTATTCATTAATTAAATTTAATTAATGAATTAATATTTGAAAAACTTAAATCAAGTGTCATTTCCTACAAGTTTAAAAAAGTTTATTTTAACTTGAGCGGAGGAATAAAAAGCAAGCATTTTATTAACGATTGACAATTTGAACAAGATATATATATATATACTAGCTCAGTGGCGCACACAAGGGGGAATCCTGGGGGTCCGGACCCCCCAAAGCACTTGATATTTTTTCCGACTTATTGTAATTCTAAGTATATAGTACATAAAATTTAACTAAGTATTTGTTATTAATAATTAATTTTATTAATTAATGCTAATTATTATTCAATAATTAGTTTTTTACTGTGTTTTGTTCCCGAAAATCGACAAAATCAAAAGGAGCATGATACAAGAATGGTGAACTTTCGACCCCGAACCCCCCTTGAAAAATTCCTGTGTGCGCTACTGTACTAGCTGTATATCCGTTCTTCGCACGGGTAAATTGAAAAATTAAACAATACAGATTGAAGGATAAAGAAGTTTTTATTGAGTTAATTTTACGTGAATTGCAAATTAAACAAAAAAAAAGCTTTTTGCATATCTCAGCTGAACATAAAAAACAAACATATTTGTTAGATTTTAAGTCTTTAGATCTAATACCTGATAAAAGGGATTTTTATTTATAACTCCCCGTAATTCTCTTGTCAATCGATTTTTGCAAACACCGTCCTAAGCTGATCTCTGCTCAGCAAAAGTAACACATTGTTACAAATTTTTTGTAATGAACGCTTAGAATAGTGTAAATAAATTATATCTGAAAGTGTAATACGTAAATATTACTTTCTGTTGTATTTATTTTATGTTAAAATCTTGCCGCCACCTCTCCTTTCGAAATATAGTTTTACTATGAAATAAAAAAAATAGTGATTATACTGATCAAATGAATAAATTAAAAGCGAGTGCGCACTGAGGCACGGCGTAGACAAAACAAACAGGGAAAGTTTTACTTCACACAAAAAAGATGTATGCTGTCGCGGGCTTTTTTTGCAAATGGCAGATTTTTTCCCTACTTTCTTGACAATTATCATTATATTTTGGAAACTTCACCTAATATCTGTGTAAATTATAACCTATGTGTTATTCTGATGTATAAGTTATATTATTGTAAAGTTTCATTAAAATCCATTCAGATTTTTTCCATGAAAGAATAACAAACATCGATACAAACTTTCGCGTTTATATTAATAAGGATAGGAAGAATGTGAACTAATAGTAGGAATTGAAAAAAAATTCTAACTAAATCATGCAAATGAAATCTTGCAAAATAAATATAATTAATCTAAAATTATATAAAAATTACCAGCATTCGAATGAGTGAGTCTTTTCATGCCGCACTCTAAAGCAACCATGCGGCTATTGACAACTCTCTCCTCACTTCCCCAAGATCCCAACGTGAAGATTTTGAGTCCCGATAGACTGAACGTACATTAGCTCCTCTACACGTTGGGTCTTCAGCGACATTAAACTTTGAACCCGAGGCTCTATAAATCCAGCTACGTGTTTATAACCACGACTATTAGGTTACCGTGACCACTACCTGTATTCAAAACAATTATGATTTGATTGTTTTATTTACATCAAATTTTTTGAAACAACAGGTGGGCTTTGTTTACGCATAGCTTAGTCAATTTCGTTGACACGACTGTATTTTAAAGTTTATTTGTGTTATATTTACAATTTTTAACTGTTATTTTTAACATGGCTAGTTTAGCAAAACAAAAAGGGCAAGATAGTAAATGTAACAGAAAATTTCAAACCATGAATCTAGAAATATAAATGATTAGTAAAGACGACAAAGCGGCGTGTGTTTTATCTTCTGGAAGAGTGGTATGCAGAACATCGTCTGTAAAACGGCATTTTGAAACAAATCACAAATCCTCTTGTGTAAAAAGTTAACCACAGCAAAAATAATTAATTGCTTAGAAACCATCTGGCAGATGACTCCAATGCAGCCTGCAATCTACTCAAAGATACATCTTACAATAGTAATACAAGTTATTTGTCATCCACAATTTGCTCAACAGAAGTCACATTAATGTTACTTTAATTTGAAATACACGCATAACTAAAACATTTTCAACTGTACAGTGCAAAAGGTATTTTTTCGTAGTAAATGAAGAGTTTTGATAAATATGTTAGTATTTAGTTTTATTATTTTCCCAATAATCACAAGTTAGAATTATTTTATGGCACGTCTATATCTCATTAAACACTTTTTTAGAAAAAAAAAGGCACGTTGAACCATAAAGGTTCATCACCTCTGGGATATATCATTTGAAAAAAAAAATCCAATTTTTTCAAATACCCAATAAAAAAAATGTTCAGCTGTTGAAGTAATTCGTTAATTCGAGATTTATTATTCCTCAAATGGGGGTTTTACCTTCTTTTTACTCGGGGACCGAGAAAAGTTCGTAAAATCGTGGAATTCATTAAATAAGGATTCGTTAAATCGGAGTCCCACTGTATATATATATTTTCAGCAATGCGGATAACCATAATCTAGCTGCTTAAAAAAAGTCGTTACTGGTTTGGAAGAAAAGGACTGTGTTTTAGTATTATATTTCGTAAGTAATATATGGAAAGGAGAAGATTAATGTACACCTCATCAATCATTTTACTGTCACTAGATTGACTACGTTAGGATTAACCTGGTTTTCTCCTCGTATTACGCAAACATAGAAAACTTTTATGCAAGAAATATTTTACAAGACATTTTCTTTCCTGACCTACGAACTTTCTTCAGTGATTGAAGTAATATCTTCCCCCATCACCTCTTAACCATGAAAAATGACAAAATGTGACATAAATTTTTTAAAAAATATATTGTTTGTACGAAATTGAATGCATATTAAAATGTAACTTAAATCAAAATGACACTTAAAAAATGGCACCAGGACTCGAATCCACGACTCAGCAGAAAAAATGCTGGCCACGAATTCACGAGCAGGACAACTGAACTCCAGCCACCTCAAATAAAATCCACTTTTTTTATTAACATCTTTTTATAAGTTTCACAAGAATGTTACGGAATCTTTGAACTCAACTTTTACCAACTTTAAAAGGTCAGATTAAGTCGAAATTTTGCTCACTTGTCCAGGACCGATGACTACACAATAATTTAATAATTTTGTTCCATTGTCCTGATAAGGATCGTCAGGATTAACGATTTCCCAATTTTCAGATCCCATACCACATCTGGCGACTAATTTTAGATCCAATTTCCAGATTTGGCGAATAAAGATTAAGTTACAACTTAGTTCCATTAACTAAAAGGGTGTTTTTTTAGTTTTTTAAAACTATATAATTTATTAAGATTCTGATGTTAAATGTACATAACAAAATACAATTACAGCTTTTCAATAACAAAATTGTTGATTAAAGATAAACTCTAGAAGATGCATTGAAACTGGGATATCTTTCAAAAAGCTTCCGGTAACATTTTTAAACTTTAAAAAACTCGAAGGCTATCAATGTTTAAAAACTTCGATTGGTTATATTCACACCACCCGAAGCGTTTTAGAAATATAAATAATGTGCATTAACATTTTATATTTATTCGTTATTCAAATAACTGAATAAATAAACGCATTAAAATAGAACATTATTTGAAAGAACATTATTTAATCATAAAACTCTGAAAGGAATTCAAACCCCATCGAAAAATCCCTACATGAAGAGTCTTTTGAATGATAAATTAACAAGAGAATCTTAATATGGCCCATAAATGCAAAGATCTTCATCGAAATATTTAAAAGTCTCCTTTTCAATATTTAATGAGTCATTTCAGTCGACTCTTAGAGAATTTTCGAACATCAACTAATCCAAAGAAATCTTTTGAGATGTGCTTAGAAATCTTGAAGGCATCCCTTCTCCGTTTACGCAACAGGTAGATCACTGAATACCTATGTCTGGTTGCCACGACAACGGGTAATTGATGAATCCGTAGAGTTATAAGATGAGACGAGATACATTTCTGAAGAGGATTTATTTCCCATTCTTCACCGAACGATACAAAAGATTGCAAACGGAATGAATTGAAAATTTTACTTTTATATCAAGATTTTGTTTCCATTATTCGAGAGCGGAGTGGAAAATTCAGATCTTTCGAAATGTCAATAGATAATATATTCTTATTTAAATGTTGGTTTTATGCAGTAGCTAATCATTTTTCCGGAACTCATTTTTTTTTATTCACTGTAGAGCTGGAGAATTGTTGAGAGAATTAACTTTTAAGAAAAGTTGAAGGAAAGAGGAGAATGTCTTAATTAAAATTACTATTAATATAAAGTATTTTTAAACAATTGATTTAACCTATGTTTAATTAAACTACACTAAAAATAAATACTCAAATGAACACTAGTTACAACAAGTAATATAAAAAAATGTTTTAAGTCAATTTCTACTTAGATCAACAAAGAAAATTTTTATTTTAGCTACTTTTTATTAAACAGTTACAATTAATATAAAAATGTATATATATAGGACAGAATCACAACATTAAGTGGTAATTAGTTTTTATTCATCATCTTTAAAGTATCGTATTGTCGTCCAAAAGCATCTCTCGTGTATATAAAATTTCAGTTCAACTGAATACTTTAAAACGTAAGATAAAAACCTTTTCAAGTTTTGACACAAGTCGCCAAAAGGGTCGCTAAGTCACCCAAAATGATGTCAACGTGGCTGTATTTGTAATTTTTTTAAATAATTGGTTTTAATCAATTAATTTTAGTAATTATAATTAAATTATTGTATTGGCATCCAAAATAATCATGCATATAAAATTTCAGCTTAATTGAACGCTTTAAAATGTATTTTATTAATGATTGAAAATTCCCCCAAGATAAATAAATATATAGAGAGTGAGCTAATTGTGTAGGAATTGAAAAATAATTACTATTATAAGTGCTTCTCATTCATTGAAATCATGTAGCCGCGGTAACCTTGTTGTCAAGATAGTGGACTCGTGGCCGACGTGTCATGAGTTCGAGCCTGGTAACGCTGAAGACCCGTCGCGCAGAGAGGGCCGATGTACGTTAAATATGGCGATGCTCCACTGACTGCCCGTTGGTGTGTAGAAGTTAGAAATCAAATATATTACATAGCATAAAAAATTATTTAATACGGTTCCTTGCGTAATAATTTGAGAAAAATAAATTCCAGATTTTCAATTCCATACAAACTTATTTCGAACTATTTCTGGAACTAAACCAACTGACTTAATTAATCTACTAATGATTAATGACAATTCTTATTGTATTTTGTATTCATAAAATCAAATAAAAATTAAAACAATAAGAGTCTACAGACGTCGGAGAAAAGATTTTTAAACAAAGAGGTTACTTTAAAACAAAAGTCTTTTAGAGAGATTTTTGAAATCTTTTACGAAAATATATAAAACTGATGGAAATGATAAGAATTTTTCAATTCAATCGAACAATTGATAGAACATCGCGAAAACAATAGCGGTAATCCCTAGTATTGTTCTCAAAATGGTATGATCGTGTCTATTATTTCAAAGGAGAAAGAAAATTGGTTTCAGACCAAAAAAAAGAAAAAAAGTTTATTTTCTAATCATTTAAAAGTAATGAAACAGCATTAGACTGTTTAATTAAAAACGCAACATTCCCATTGAAGGTATACGGCTATTTGAAAACATTAATTAATTATCATTGTTTGAGAGATTTTGATTATCTCGTTCTCAGTATTGTTTTGTAGAATGTCTAAATAGTAGCTGTATATCTTTTTTTATTTCTGAAAACCCCATTTCAACAGCTTCTGCGTTCTGTTAAGAGGAAATAAATTGTTCAGAGGAGGTTAATAGTTTACGAGTATGTTCGTTTAAGAAAAAACGTCAAAAAGCCAATTAAATTTACAAGTTTCTTTTATTCCGTAATCGGAAAATTATCCAATATAGAATTATATTGGACAATATATCCAAAATATAATAAAGTTATATTTTGTCTTTGTGTGTAATCAGATCCTAAAATATAAGAAAAATCGTTATTTTAGTAGGTAAAAAATGCGTGGTCTAAAAAATCCCAAATGTGTGAAAAAATTAAGGACCATTTGTTGTATAGAAAATTCTTTGTATAAATTCTTTTCAATTAAATAATTGCCGCTGAAGATCCACCTTGTAAAGTTGTTGATGTAGGTTTAATCTATCGACGCTTTAAGTCCTCCCCGTTGGCGTGGTGGGGAAGTTTAGAGAGAGATGTCCCAGTTCAGGTGTCGTCCTCGTCACTTGACCATGGCTCAAAACTATGAGATCCGTCACCAATAGCCCTCATGTTGCTTTATAGCTCGATTGAAAGTAAAGCAAAGTAAAGTAAGATTACTGGCCCCATGCCAGAAATTAAAATTGATCAGTAGAAAGAGGGAAATATAAACGTGTAAGAAAATAGATCACATTAATTAACTCATTGTTTATTAACATTGCTTCTGAAGCAACAAGAAGGTTTTTGCGATGAATCAAGTGATGATGACGCCAAATGAGCTGTAGCCCTACTCTCCAAACTTGCACATCACCCCAACGTGGCGACACATTAATTATTATAAGTCATTTCTTATACTATTTTAATCATTATAAATCATTTCTTATATTATTTAATCATTATAAATTATTTCTTATATCATTTTAATTATAAATCATTTCTTATATTATTTTAATTATAAATCATTTCTTATATTATTTTAATTATTATAAATCATTTCTTATATTATTAATCATTATAACTTGTATAAATACAGTAGTAATATATGTAGTTAGACATTTATCAGTTTAAAGATGTCATCCCGAATTCAAAAATAGTCGGAAAATTTGCTTGACAAATTTACTGACTTTTCAATGAGTACGAAATTTAACGACACCGTTTGATCTTTGCAGGAATTATTCATTAACGAATACACGCTCCACACACGCTCCAACAAAATTTTACAAAGAGACTTCTACTAGCTAACGATTTAATTTATTTAAGTGCAGTTTTCTAATGAGTTTTGAAGTGTGTGTTTCTGTAAGATTCTAATGCTAACATCTAATAGTTTATATATATATATATATATATATATATATATTAATTAGCATAATTAATTGCAGCAATTCTGTTACATAGATGATATATACTAGATAGAGAGAAATAGTGTATAAATCTACATATTTTACGAGATTTAAGATTATTAAAATTTTATTTAATCTAAAATTAATGTGTGTGTGTGGCAAGTAATACTCTATATTTTATATAAATATCAATAATGTATCACATTACATAAATCTGTAAAATCGACAAGCAATTCTTGTTTAGCTTCAGACCATTTTCAAACCATACCTAAAAAAAGTTCTAAAGCTTTTTGTTTAAAATATCCGAACACGTTCGGAGTACTTTTTGACAAAATAGCATATTTAAACATTACAAATGCTTTTTTAGGACTCAATAACAATAAATACCAATATTTAACTAACAATATTTTAAAAAAAACTGAGAAAAAAAATAATAAATTTATATTAGTAAAAGTGTTTCCCAAACAAATTAGATACATTTTTCTAGAGAATGAACTAAAATTTTAATGTTTTCTTAAAATTTGAAAATTTTAGAGCTGATTGAGCAAACATTATAAAAAAAGACACATTCTTTATGAGACAATTATTTAAATAATAAGCCACAACTTAAAAAGTATTCATACAATAAGAAATATTTTGGTACATTCTATAGAAAGTAACACAAATATCAGATTAAAAAAGTTTTATTAAAATACATTCGTAATATTTTGAGTTATCAGTGAGTGAATGAATATTAACGTCACACTGTTCAGCTACACGAGGGCGTTTGGCGACGGACCACGTAATTTTGAACCATGGTCAAGTGAAGTGGACGACGCCTGAGCTGGCACCCCCTCTCCTAAATACCACACCACATGAACGGGAGGACGTTCCAGCTCTTGGCAGATTTAGCGTGTATCGGTGCCCTGCACGGCGGGTCTTTAGTGGTACTGGGCTCGAACTTGTGACAAAACCAACCACGATCCGATACCTATACCACTCGGCTACCGCGGCCACTTTGAGCTATCAGACTAGCCGTGGTAGATTTTGAACATTTTAAATGTCTACTTCTAGTGGATCGAAGACCCACTTCCGGTTTTTCTAACTTTATAAAACTGATTGTAACTTGGCCTCTAGGTAGCGTAGAAATAAATCAAAGTATGTTTTGTAAAGATAGCTCTATTCAATAAAATAAAAAACAAAAATATCTGTCTTGACCGAATTTGGTCATTTTCAACGTGTTTGGATACCTTAATTACAACTTCATTATTCAACAAAACAGTTTTAAGATGCTTTGGAAGGTACTCTCGTTGAACCTCGATTTGTATGGATTCAAATAAATAACAATCTTAATCAATTATGAAAGTGAGGAGGGCGAGAGATATTTTCTCTCAGACTGAGCAAAGACCAACCAAATAGCCCGGTCAAACAAACAAGCTTTCATCATAACAAGTAACTTCTCCTGCCACTTAGCAAAATTTAACACTGTGACACTTTTCCCTCTATATATATATACTCAGTGGTGCACACAAGGAGAGAGGGTCCTCCATGCCGGACCCCTTCCTCTCAGAGCCCTTGATTTTTTTTCGAATTGATTATAATCCTATGTAAATCCTACATAAAATTTAATTATTTTTTATTAATAATTAATTTTATTAATTAGTGCTAATTATTTATTCGATAATTTTTTACTGTTTATTGTTCCCGAAAATCGACAAAATCAAAATAATATGTTTGGCGGCGTATTGAAGATACGAGAATAGTGGACTCTTTCTCGACCCTGGACCCCTTTCCCTTGAAAAGTTCCTGTGTGCTCTACTGTATATACTAACTGTTACCCACCCGCTTAACTGTGTATTTCATGATTTGTATGACTATATAAACTCAAACTCAGTGGCTCAACCACCCATGAGGGCAAGGGCGTACTGTGCCCATCCCAGTATACGTGACCATTGGGTGCTGAGGTGCATGATCAGATGTCCCGATCAGGTGGTCAGTCTGAAGCAAGACCTCCTGTGTTTAAGTCCCCCAAGCAAGCTTTGGTACTCATTTATCGACCCACTGCAGTAGGGATGAGAGATTGAGGTGACCTTGCCCAGCCTAGGAATAGAACCCGGACCTGTGGCGTGGAAGCACGATACGCTACCACTTGACCCCTGGGCCTTATTTGGCAATATAACGTTTATAAATTGAGATGTTTAAGTTCTAGCATTAAGCGTTTCATTGTATTGAAAAACATTCTTATAGCCCCCTTTCCCTGAATTAAAAAGGACAAGACTTGAGTTTCTAAAACAGAATATTCATCTTTTACACTTCTGTAAACCCCTCCTCCAATTTGAGAGAGATTTCCGCAAAACACATTTTCAGCGGATCTTTTCTCAGCAAAATGAATATGCTTACCAAATTTCAAATCTGTGGGTTTAACAGTTCAAAAACAGAATTTTTTTTTATTTGTAATGCCCTCTCACCTTCTAATAACCCTTCTTTGGGAGTTGATTTCAGAAAAATTTGCCAGCGAATCAAATAACCAAAAGAAACATGCCACATTTCAAGTCTATTGATCTAATTGCTCAAATACGGAAAGTTTTATCTATAACGTCCTCCTTAATCTCTCACAACATGCATTGAGAATCTATTTTCACAAAACCAGCTTATACCGGATCTCTATTCAACAAAAGAAACATGCTAACTAGATTTTAAGTATGTAGGTCTAACAGTTCCCGAGAACTCGTGAGGGGCGCGCAGCTTTTCTCCTTTATATATATCGATTCACTTTGATTGACAAAAGTTAATCTTTATCTTTTTTAAGTAACCGTATAAAATTTCATACAAATTAAACTAACATTTTTGATGAGTAGGTAAAAGCTTGAATAGCAAAAGATCTTTGCATCTAAAACAATTTCACCTTTAAATAACGATCAGTTTCAGAAAAAAGTTGATCAATTTTTACTATTCATAATTACTTCAATATATTGTTTTTGTTAAAGAGATTTACCAACTTTTAATTACTGTGGTCCTTTCTACATAAACTCCTATTCTAAAAACGAAGCAAAATACGTAAATGAATTGACTGGCGTGAGAATCATTTATTTTCTACACCCTCCTACAACCCCTTATTTTCTTTCCTCCTCGTGAAGCCAATTCATCACTGTTCTTTTAGTTCTGTCAATTAGCCATTTTGCTGAATCGTCCCCAAAGAGAGAAAACACCGCATTCTCTTTTCTTCCACTTCCGTCATCAAAATCCATAATCTCTGCGGATTCGACATTTCGCCTTGTAACGCGCTCCCGTATTCTTTGGAGAGGGCGTTCCTGCGTTTGGCGCCCTTGCGAGTCAGCATTAACGAAAACGTGTCTTCCTGTTTGCAAGGAATTGACAAAGGATTCGTCACTTTACGGTTACTTTTGATGAAAGGTGCGTTTTGCGTGTCGATGAAAGCTCATGAAAAAAAAATGAATGGGTTTTATAAACGGGGTGAAAAGGTATAGTATTGACGCTTTGATAAACTGTCTTTTTTTTCTAGCTGTTCGTAATAATTTGGTAAAATAGAGTGAAAATTCCCGATTCGTCTGATTGATAGAGAAATAATAACTGTTTTCGTGGATTCTTAAGAAATATTTTTGACACTGAAAACAGCTCCGATGTCACGAATTTCCAATTTGGAATCGCTTGAAGTTCGCATGCATAGAATTCGAATATTGTAAAGCATTGGACATGAAAGATGTAATTAAAAGGGGTGAGTTTAGTGAAGTATTTTATCAATGTAACAATTATTTATTAATTTAAGCTAGGCTACTCGAAGACAACACATTATCAAGAAAAATAAGCGGCTTTCCACGATGAATCCATTATTTCTTCACCTGGCCTCTACTGAAGATGTGTAGTCGCTAGGGGGCACTTTTGCTGTTTGGAACAGTCAGTTATTGTTATAATAAAAGCGGTTCCAATGTGAATTTTCAAAAAAAATTGGTTCTTAGGTTTAAAAGATTTGAAAATTAAACAAGTTCTTCCAAAAACATGCGCAAAAATAAATTAATTTAATGTATTTTAAAATTAAAATCGAGCATCAGATACGCTATTTAAGGAAAATTCTCATTTAATATGAACAATTTTTTTAAAAAAGGAAATGTTGCTTCCCCCCCAAAAAAATGATTCCAATTTTAATATTATTACCTCTCACTATTCCCAATATAAAGGTTTTTCAGAATCTGTATAAAGTTTTATGATAAATAATTGTTGAAAAAGTGAAATAACTGAAAATAGAAAAATTTTATTGAAAGAAACGTATTTTTGAATTACAATTTCTGATCGTTTTTATATATAGTTCTATAAATTCTAGTGAATTATTAGTAGTTTGTAAAGTTCTATCAATAAAATAGCCATTTATTTGATGTTAATCATGTATAAAATTAATTACCTTATAACATTAGTTGGCAAAAATTATAGTTCGCTTCTATAGGATATTTATGTTTATAACAATCATATATATGTACTATAGTAATAATAATTACAAATATATTTTATTAGTATTATTGGAAAAATTGTACTTGTAATTAAAAGTAGCATTTTTAAAAAGTAATTATAAGCTAAGTATCGTATAAAAAAGAAAGTTTCCGAACAAAAAAGAAAAAGAGCCTGTAAATAATTTATACAAATCATATGATTTAGGCTTATGTAAACCATTAAAAAAACATATTCAATTATACAAATGAGTTATTTTTTTTAAAAAAAATAATTAGTTTAATACATTGTTTATCAAACTGGGGGCGCGAGCATATTGAAAAATCGAAAACAAAAGATTATTTTTCAAAAATTATTAATTTACTGAAAGTAAACAAACAAAATATATTATGACATAGTAAAAAATAAAGGACCCAGTTTACACTGATATATAATGCACACACACACGTATAAATATATCAGTCCTGCGCAATGTGTTTTATAATTAATTTAACAATACTACATTAAGAACATGTTTAATAATTACCAGTGACCCCATGGGCTTGTCATATATAAAATTATATGCAAAAATTAACACTTATCTTGATAATTTGCACGGTACATAATTAATCATCCTGTAAATGCTGGTTAAAAATTACGGGATTCGCTCCCCATTGTTACCGTTTAGTTCACAGAAAAAAAGTACTTCGAAAAGACATATATACGTCCAGGCATTTAACGCTTTAGCTGAGATAGACGTTTATATACGCCATGGCACTTAAGATGTTAAACCGTATTGCAGCTTTAGCACTAAAGTATAGTACTATTGATATCAGTAGATTATTGTATGCAGAGAGGGGGCGTGATGAAAATTATGACTGAATACTGGGTCGCAAATATTGAAAGTTTAAGAAGCACTGGTTTAATATGCTTACATATTTTTATCTAATAAGACAGATGAAAGTGAAAATATTCCCTTCATTCCACATTGGGAGTTATGTGGATTGCAAACTACGCAAAAAAATAAAATGCAACATGAATAGCTAGTGGCTGCCACCGAGATGTGGATTCAGTGATATTTGAAGTTCTTAAATCCCAAAAAAGTAAAATAAAAAACCCTATATCATACATACATGAGTATGAGAAACCTTATATAGATAAGAATATTATGTATCACATCATAAATATAAATAGTGGTGTTATGAAATACATAAAATAATCGACAAGTAAAACAAAAATTCTCTATTCGCCATGTATATATAAATAATTTAAATTAATTCATATTTGATTCATGTTCTCATGAATACGTAACCATGTTTCTACTGTAGAAATAATGAAAAAAAAAATATTACGATGAATTAATTATTTGCATTAGATTCTACAACATGTATATAGCCTCAGTCTGCGTGTAAATAAAAATAATTTATTAATTCATATAGTACAGCATTCAAATCTCTTATACCAAGCTTTTACATTATTAAGTTATTTTTGCATGAAGCATCGTAAAAAGCAGCTTCTGTTCTATTATTTACACTTTATTTGTTTCTAAACAGTAGAAACTATTTGAAAGTAGCTAAACCATAAGCTACTAATGAAATGAATTAGTTCAGAATAGTTTCATTTTAGAGGTCAGAAAATAGGTTTTAATTATCTAGTCAGAGCTTTTTATGTACGCACTTAACGTTTTTTCACCTTTACTTTTATATGAACAGTTTATACCAGTACTGGAGTGCATAAGACTTAATTTTTCTTAACACAAACTAATTTTTTCTTAACTAATATCTCTTCTTCCCTGAAATTTTTTGGTATGTTATCGTTTCTTTTCTTTATATTACGTATTCAATTTCAAACAAAAAAAACTGCTTTTTTTGTATTAAATTTCATTTTTTGTATCATTTTTTTCCTTCTATTATTTATTTATACGGAATTTTACGGTAGTTTTACATCTTTTATGAACTGTACTGAATTTTTACAGTGCATTTTGTCAATAATAGTTACTTCTCAAAATTTTTACTCCTGGACAACAACCAAAATTGCCATTGCTTAAATACGATAGGGTGTTAAGAAATATGGTCGAAATCCTTGAAACATATATAATAGCTTTGAGGTTTTCGAATATAGTCAATTTAATAAAACAATGAAACAAATTAATTTAAAAAGTAATTAACAAATAAGACAACTTAATTTACAAGGTAAATTGTGAAAAAGAAAAAAAATTAGACGTAGCATGAATATGATTTATGATATTGAATCATGATTGAGAAACTACATCATTTATCATCAATCCAGTTTTAGGTTCAGGTAATTACCTTTAAAACTTTGTTTCCTAACGCGTTTTCATTTTTACTTTAAAAGTTAATATAGATTTAATCTGAAAAATAGACATTGTACTTACTATTAAATCTTAAAACCACAAAGGAAAAAAAATTAAAAAGAGAAAACTAATGACAATTTCTTCAAGGGAAGCATGTTCTACATGGAAGGATGCAGCCTACTTTATTGATTTCCTAGACGACAAAATTGATAAATTTCTTAAAAGCATTAAACAAGCGATTCGAGCTTTACGACTATCTCACTGAGTTATATTTATGTAACTTGACATCTCTCCAACGGTTAACTGATCCATAATAAAAACTACTGCATAGTTTAACCATTACGATTAACTACATTTTATATCGTAAAGAATTTAATAGGGAAAAAATGTATCACACAGCCACACCCCCATTAAAAATTTTATTGTAAAAACTAATTTCAAAAACGATGTATATATTAACAAACTTCATTTTATTTTTACAGATCTCGATCTTTCTGACTGTTGCATTGGCTTTCTTTTGCACTCCCGGATCGTCCGTCGAAAACGCCCCCAAAGGTGACCGAGGGGATGAAGTGACCTTGGATAGCATCACTACTACCGGTAAAAAGGATCTGGTTCGAGAAGCAAGCGGCTGGCAAAGACCTGTCGCTACACAAACCTATTACCAAGGCCTGAACTATCCCGCAGCCGGAAACAGTAAGGGCTGGTCTGGATCTGGATCTGGAGCCGGAGCTGGATACGATCGGTACCAACCAGGATACCAGGGAGGATATGTTGGCAATACCGGATATGGAACCAGTAATGCTAAACGAGGTGGGTACTACATGCCCAACTCTGGTGGCAGCTATCCAGGTGCGTTTCAGGGAGGCTACACTGGAAATCAAGGATATTACGGAGGACAAGGAGGATACCAGGGAGGTTACGTTGGAGGACAAGGAGGCTATGTTGGAGGGCAAGGGAGTTATGTAGGAAACCAAGGCTACCCAGCTGCCCAGCCCGGTTATGGAAGCAACAAAGGGTGGTCTTCTGGTGGCACAGGATGGAGTGGAAATGTAGGTACAGGGGGAGGACGACCATGGTCTGGAGGTTATGGTGGTAGCTACAAGGGAAGTAACCAGTACACCAAGGGTGGATATGGACAACAGAGTGGTGGTTACGGAAGTGGATGGTATGGAGGAAACCAGGTGAATCCTTCATCTGGAGGTTACAATTGGCCATCATCTGGATCATCTAGTGGCTATCGCGGTGACAAGGGTTACAGCGGATCTTATGGTACTGGCAGTTATGGAAATCAACCCGGATACGTTTATGGAAGTGTCAATTATGGTGGTGGTTACGTCAGTCCAGGAATGAGCAAGGGAGGTCTAGGTAACCAAATTTATGGTTCGGGTTACGGTGGATCCTACACCGGACAAAAGGGGTGGTCCAGCAGTGGTGGTAGCAGTGGTTACGGAAACATCAACACTATCCCTGGATCTCAAGGAGGTACTTGGGGAGGTAATACTTATGATAGGTATGGTACAGGTTACCAAGGCAACTACAAAGGTGGATCAAGCCCCAGAGTAAATAATGTATCTTCTAAGGGATGGTCAGGATCAAGACCAGCCAACGTTAATTACTATCCCAACAACAAAGGATGGTATTAAGATTAAATCTGATTACTCGAATGAAGAAAATTTCCTTAAACCACCCCCTGATGAATTCGAAGCAACCATCGTCATTCTGAAGGTATCCCTGAAGCACATTTGTTGACCAAACTGTGAGCTTGAGAGCAGATGATATTCAGTACCATCTTTAGTTTATGTGATCATTCTTTTTTTTATTGTGTATTTGTTTTTTGTGTATGTTTTGTGTTTTCATAGTGTTTTTTTCTATATAGAAGCCAGTAAAAAAGCTTGCTGAATCTATTTGTTATTAAAAATGTAGATGAATGCAAAATTTAACAGACGAAAGCCTAATATTATAATCAAATACTCTTTTATGAAATACAACAAAAATTAATTCCTGTTCAATTTTTTTTCCTTCTGATAAATTTGTGCTAAATTATCAATGTTTTCCATTTGTAGATGCAATACACTCCTTGAGTTTTTGTACATTTCTTGTTTCAATCTTTGAGATTAATTAATAATTTTCTCCTTTTTATTACTCTCCATGATTAACTTTGTAATTTATTTATTTAATGTATTAATTTTATTCTAAATTGTTTCTTTTAAAAAAAAATATCTGAAGACAACAAATATAAAAAATGGAAAAAAGACTTTTAAAAAAAAGCTTTAAAAATCAATATTTTTTAAGAATTCCGCAAACTATCTGCGGAAATTAAAACGTTATTCGAAAAATGTTTTCAGTAATTTACAATCTATATTCAGAATTTTGGAAAACTTTTTTCGGATCAAAGGAAATTTATTTGACTGTTCATCTGTTCGCTAAATGCAAATTATCGAATCATTCAGTAAAAAATCGCATAAAACAAAAATATTTTGAACTACTTTAAATTAATAACCGTCTTAAGAAACCACTGCTTTCACAATTTTGACAATCACATGTTAATAATATTTTCAGTCATTTACAGTGCTTGTTATGGGTATATGTGTGTATTTTTATTTAGTTAAAGGTTGTTTTTTTATGAAATATGTTAGAAACTTAAAAAAAAATGTATTTTGTGTTTGAGAAAGAACTACTGCTCAGAGGCCTGAAACTCGAATTTATTGTATATCCTCTTGATATGAATAAAACGAACTGAATAAAACTATTTTTTGTCTCACATTATTCAACAATGTCTCCAACATTCATTTTGTATAAAGAAATCTTCCAACTATTTGTCCATGTATTCAATGAATATAAAACAAATTTCATCGAAAAAAGATACAATGCATTATTCAACTAGCATTACATCGCAAATGTTTAAAATTTATTTCGTGGAGTAGAGAGTATATTCGTGAAGTATATTTATTTCAAAAAATAAACATCAGAGGAGAAGAAACACGTTGCCTGAGAAAAGTATACAATGCTATGTTAATATAACAACTGTAAATTTATTTCTCATCTTTGACTTGTAATTATTACTATTTGAATCAAAACTACACTAATATAGTAATATAAAACCAAGGGAGTTAAAGTTTTAAAAGCCAATAAATTGGCCAGCACAAAATTTTTTTACTTTTGTTAATGTTAGAATTCAGGCCTGTTTTTACCAATAATTAACTTAAATTTAAAAGTTTATTGTGTAACAACAAAAATTACTTTTAAAGTTCTATTCGACTGTAGTATTTTTAATAACATACATCCTAAGTAGTCGAGAAAATTTTCTCTCTCTCTCTCTCTTTCCGACACTTTACCAAGTTCAAATATATTGCGGTGCAAAGTTCTAAAGTTGGGTGCCGACTCTATTAACGACTTTGTCATCTGATTTTATTAATTTTTATAATTATTTTACAATTAATGGATCCTATGATATTTAAATCACTGTTTGGCGCACCTTAGCCTAATTAGGCTCTTGTGCCATAAAATCGTACTATCAATCAATCAATATAATTAATGAAAATTTTTAGAGCTTAACAATTATTTTCTCTCTAAAACACAAATATTAATATTTGTTTTAACCCTCTGAACGGAACAGCCGTGTCTCAGACGGAGATTATTTGCTTTGATGCCTATAGATAACACTGTGGTGTGATTTTTGGGGTGGGCTACTTGGACATCTTCAGTTGGACTCTACCCAGGGTGTAAATGGTGGGCATGGTACAGTGGTACATGGTACATGATGACGTGGTGGTACATGACGATTTTTTAAACGCTCGATATGTGCGATTTTTCTTATCTATCACCGTCTATCACACGGATATTCTTATAGCTTTTTCGTGTTTGGTGTTATTATTAATTACTTTTACATGAATATAAATAAATTTTAATCAGTTTTTTTTTGTAAAAATACCAGGCACAATTCTAGTGATAAAAATATATTGCTGTGCTTGATTTAGCCCCACACATCTTATTTGAGTCATACTCAATTTCATGAGCTATAAGGACATTTAAAATAGTCCTTAAGGTAATAAAATTCAAAAAAAAAATTATGTACCGTCTGTCAGACGGATGTTACTCAGTGCGGCAAAAAAATTGATGTTCCGGCCAGAAGGTTAAAAATACTATGCCTACTTATTAGCACTGAAATTTCAATAATAATATAAGTTAATATCTTTGAAATTTGAAAAAGTCCATTAAACTGCATGCACTAAACACATCTTAAATATCATTATTTTTACTAAAGAATTACTAAATTGACACCACAGTGTTGTGATGATAGGTATTATATCAATGCTTCTCAAACTTTCAATATTTGCTACCCAATCTTAAATCAAAATATTTATCGCCCCCTCCATATGAATAACAATGCATTAAATACAATAATACTATACTTTAACCCTATATCGACCGACGGTACTTATAAGTACTAAAATTACATACAATAACCATTTTTACGAATATTCTGACGATACTTAGCAGGAATATTCTTTGAAATCCCCTCTTCCAAGATGCATGTGGATGAACAGGTTCTATGATGAATATTTTAGCGGGAAAAGCGAATAGTTTTATAGTAGAAAATGCTTTTTCAGCTAAAGGCGTTTTCACAGGATTGCGAAGATTATCATTTTTGTCCCGAAAAATTAGTTAATGTCAAAATTTAAGTGTCTTATTTTTTTATGTATGTTAATGAAAACCTTCGAAAATGATTTGACTGTTTGTGTTTTAAGTTAACATTGTATATAATTAATTTTATAGTTGAATATCTTTAATTAATTAGCTCTATCGAATTAAATTTCACTAAGTTGAGTATTTTGTTTATGTATATATATCCCTTAATTTTCAATGTAGTGGTTCAAAAAACATATTGCATGAAAAAAACTACAGTAAATCATAATGCGGTCGATAAAGGGTTAAAGTTAAAGCTACAGTACGACTTTAACCCGGCGTATATGTACGTCTCGCTTAACCCTCCAAGCGGTTAGCACGGAAAATTCCTTCATTGTAAAGATGCTTCGAAAATGCACTGCACGGGGTTTTCTGCCTTCAAGTAACGTTTTCATAAGCGGTTGAACCGTACTTTTCTGAAATCCTTTCCTCCTTTTAAAGGTTTAACATCTTGAAAGATAATTAGGGACGGTGGAAGCAACACAGCAGGACACTGATAGGAAGTTTTTGGCTCGCAGGGAATCCCGTGTTTTGACCCTGGAGCAATCGTAAAATATTGGGGGGAAATTTCTTTAGACCCCAGGAAGTGTTTGTTTCTTAGCTTGTATTTTAAAAGTTTTGAAAAGTCCCAACGCATAAGTAAAATATGTTACAATTCCCTTTTGGTTTCATATTAATTTGAAACTGTATAACAAGTTGGGGCGTGTCAGTGCAATCTGCTATTTTATATAGTTAGACAAATTATCTTTTTTTAAGTATATTCTTTCGCTTCATTTTTCTTATTTTAATCAAAGCTTTCAGTTTTTGAAACATGATTATTTTATTATAAGATGCCAAAAAAATTAATAAAACACCAAACTCTTTCAAATTTGAAACCTTTTTCAATTTTCCAACCACTAAAATGAATAAATTTAAATTTCATCAAATAATTTGAAACATTTTCTAACACTTTGATAAAAATAATAACGAAAAAAAAACTAATTAAGATTTATTAGTTTTTTTTTAAGATTTCAAATCCCAAGTGTTCAGGGAAGTTTAAGTACAGTGCCTATAGATAAATATTGTTAAAATACACCGAATTATATTTGAATTTTAAGTGCTTGAACTTCAGTTTACATCAAAGACAACATGAATGAAGATTTCCCACATTTTTTTTATAACTTGAATGTTTGAATGGTAATAAAAAATATACGGAAACATTTACAGTAGACATTTATGCATATAAATAAACATAAAAATCAATTTTAAATTCGAGCTATTCAAAAACATTCGAATTATTCTTCAAAAATATCTATTTATGCAAAATACCTCAACATTTATCTTTTTTTAAAGGCTAACTGAATAAGTAATTAAAATCAGGATATTTTTTGAAATCTTGACCGTATAAAGCTAGAAATTTTATGTTAGAAATTCCATTTGAAATTTCGAAAAAAAAAATGCATCGCGCAGTTAAAAATTATTTACCATAAGTTTTAGCAATTGTTTGAGTATAATATAAATTTCAAATTTTATTATATAGCTTCTTTGGTATTTTTTAATATATTTCGAGGATTTCATACAATTCAGTTGAAAATTGCATGCTAAGAGCAAAAAATATACTAAAAAAATTGATGAATATACATTTACAATAAATTCTTACATAGAAGCAAAACTGAGAAGCTAAAGCGTAGGAATGAAAAATTTTGAGTATATCTGAAGTAGTTTTCGAAATATTTATTTTAAAGTTCAGAAAATTTGTGTGCGTTATGTTATACTTAATATTAATTAAATGGTTAAAATAATATGTTAATAACAGTCATGTAATCGTGTGATGACACATTCATATACTAATAAAAATTATAATGGTCATTGATGCGAATATCAAGAATTTTATGTAATTTTAAATTCAGACATTAAGATATTGATGTAGAAAACATAAAACAACCATCTAAAATACATGAAAAATGCAGTCTGCTATAAAATGATCTTGACAAACAAAATACGGCATTATCACTTAATATAGCAGAGCCGGCTTAGTCAGGGGCGATCTGGAAAAACAGACAGGGAACCGCGGTTTTGATGGATGCCGCTCTAGCTTTTAAAGTTCTCAGGGAAAAAAATACATATATAAATTACAAATGCAAAAATAAGTCTTGTAATTTTCCATACATTTTTATAACAACGAATTGTGGAATTGGCTTCCAATACATTGTTGTGTTTGACAATATCTAAGGTAACCATCCCTACTTTAGATAGATTTGTACTACTTTTTCGTAACCGTATTCCTTTTAAAATTAATACACCTTTTGCACCCTTAAAAATTTATGTAAACTATAACGGTTAATTTTAATTTATGCAACTTGTGAAATGTTCATAATTAACCATTTCCGTCTAAACAGTTTACATGAAAAAAAAGTTTGGACTCCCTCATTTATTAGGGAATTATATAAGATTCTAACATTAAGTTTTATTTTTCACCGAATAGGGTCGAGTGGTAGTGTATCGTGCTTCCACACCACAGGTCTGGGGTTCTATTAACGGGCTGGGCAAGGTCGACTCTGCCTTTCATCCCCGCTACATTGGGTCGATAAATGAGTACCAAGCTTTCTTGGGGTCTTAAACACTGAAGGTCTCTCTTCAGACAGACCACCAAATCGGGACATCTGCTCATGCACCTCAGCGTCCAATGGTCACGTATATTAGGATGGACACAGTAGTTCCTGGCCCTCATGGATTGTTGTGCCACTGAGTTTGAGTCTTAAGTTTGAGGATTGCCTCACTTTGGGGATACCCCTTAGATAAACATGTATTTCCACTCATTTGCAATTAAACATTTTTCTTTCAATTACGTTTATTTCAGAAGGAAGTTTGATTTTTCAAATGTATTTGCTTAATAACATGTATATTTGTGTATTATTAAAATTTTGATCAATCCAAAATTACATGTTTTTTGCTCCTCTAAAAGCTTTTAGGATTTTACAACTGATTTTACAATCCATATATGTTTTATAGTATATATATAGTAGTATATTTAAAAATGATAAAGACATTTTTACGACTGTGTGAGCTTTTATGCCTTGTTTATAAATATAAAAATTGCATTCAGCTACAGTTTTAAAATGTACTGAAATAAGTGGAGGAATAGGATACTTACATATTATGAATATTTTTGACTTATGAATATTTTGAGTAAGATATATTTATATATATATATATATTTCAGTTTCTTTACAATTTGAATAGAAGTTGTAAACCATTTTGCGAATAGTTTGATTGAGTATAAACCCATAGGCTGTTTAATATTGTAAAGTGTTTTACTATCACATTAAAATAAGGCTCATTTGCAGTTATATGATCAGCTTCAGTGATATTTAAATTTTCAAAAATAGTCTACACGTATGAAAACATTCTTTCACAACCGCACACCACATCTCATACTATGTCTTCCCTACAGCAGGAAATATTTGTTTATACTCAAAAAATTTAATGCAGGATACATTTCGAAGTGTTAAAATTGTTTTTAAAATTTGGTATGGATACATTGTGGAACTGTCGGTTAACTTCACTGAACAAAATTGTTTTAAGTGTACTGTTTTGAAAGACAAAATTAGGGAGAACTTTTTTCTCACAATAGAATTTGTAATGACTGAATTGTGTGAAAATGTAGTTATCGATGTGTGACATTTTTCCTTGTAATAAAAGAAACAGAAAGATAAGAAATTTAACTTGAGTAGAAAATGGTTAAAAGTACTGCCATGCGCATTTGAAGAAGTATATCCCCCATTAAAATTAAAAATTATTGACTGAATGTGTGTTATGTCCATCACAAATGCCGATGTAGAAAAGGAATTTTTATTTAATACAAGAAGTTCGAAAAGAACACTAGGAATGAAAATTTAGATTTTTTCCGAAAAATATTCAGTTAACATAAAAATATCATTTATATGATTTTAATTAAAAATAAATTAAAAAATCCTTTTTATGCTATTTTAAATTAAAAATATAATTGAATAGAGAAAGATCGGTTTTATTTCATAAATATAATCATCGTATGTATATCACCGTATGCACCATTTATTGCCTTATTGTTTAAAAATGAGATAGGGCCTTTGCTCTTTTACCTCATTACTTTTTTAAAAAACAGGAAAGTGATTGCGTTTTCTTACTCTCATATTCAAAAAATGAATACAGGATGCTTTTTTCTGGTTCAAATCGCAATACCAAAAATATATTTTTTTTTTAATTTTTAAAAAATGACAGAAAAATAAATTTTGTTTGAAGAAAATATAATTATTTTTCAACTTCTAACATACTATTTATTTCATTTTTTCCTTTTTTTTACCCTTCATTTTGTTTTAATTTTACTGTGACTGAACATATAGGGAAAAGAAACACCGAGTTCTACTACAGCTTTCATACAAGAGTGACCAAGGCAACTTAACAGCTAGCTGTAAACGATTGATCTCTTGGTTCTTACTTGACAAAGGAACCGAACTAGATCATAAAATATATTCCCCGTTCGACCTCCCAAGTTTTAAAAGGGGGAAAGGAAAGAAGTCGGTTGCATTTTTAAAGCGAACGGCAAAATAAGAGTAAACGCTTTCGGAATAACTTTTCAGGAGGAAGCTAACCACTCAGAGGGTTAACCAGCGCATTAATTGCTCCGGACGTATATATACGTCTTTCCGAAGTACGATCTTTTCTGGGTACTGCTATCTGCAAAATTATTCCGAAGGTTTTGGAATGCAATAAAAGGACCTTGACAGTGTTTGCGAAGGATTTACTTATATCAAAGGATTTCCTTATTTATTCTTTTTCTCCCCCCCCATCCCCCTTCCCAATACATCACATACGCGTGCCTAGGTGGCAAATGGAGGCATTGGGAAGGGAATCGCGTAACTTTTAATCGACAGTTAAGGAATTCTTTATAAACCGTACAAATTATAAAGAAAAGTGTTAATTTTTGTATACAATTTTATATGTGGCGAACCCATGGGGTCAATGGTAATTATTAAAAACTTATTCTAAACTTACTATTGTTAAATTAATTATAAAATACATTGTGCAGTACTGTTACATTTATATCAGTGTAAACGTTAATTTTATTACGTCAGAATGTAATTTGTTGACTTTTTGTAAATTATTTTTTTAAAAATAATCTTTTGTTTTCGACTTTTCATTACGCTCACGGCCCCTCGTAGAGTTATTATGTCCACGTAGGTGGGCACGTCCTAGAGTTTAAGAAAAGCTGCATTATATAATTCTAAGGAATAATCTGATTATAAGTACATTTAAAGTATCAGCTAATTCGTCACTCTTATTGCCACATTATTTCAACTAATAAAGCTTATTATTCTAAATGCCACTTTGAGAAGTATAGACACAAAATATCACTTGATACTCTATCATGGAACAGTACATTTTTAGTAACACTTATACAGAAAAGTCCTGAAAACTCAGACGGGATAACTCGCTTACACCCTTAAACTCAAACTCAGTGGCGCAACAGCCCATGAGGACCAGGGCCTACTGTGACCATTGGGCACTGAGGTGCATGATCAGATGTCCCGATCATGTGGTCAGTCTGAAGCAAGACCACCAGTGTATAAGTTCCCAAGCAAGCTTGGTACTTATTTAGCGACCTCTTACAGTAGAGATGAAAGGCCCAGAGCTCATGGAATAGTACCCGGGCCTGTGGTGTGGAAGCGTGATATGCTACCACTCAACCACTGGGCCTTCTAGTCAAAAAAAATATCATGTGCAGATCCGTTCAAAACGTTAAAGTAGAAAACACCTTACTAACTCTTAAAACATCACATAGTGGAGGGACTAAAAGTTGTTAAAACTGCCCTTCAGTATTTTGAACCACAAGGTGTGTCGGTAATGAACCTACTGTTCCTTTGTTGTTTTCGTGATGAAGCTGCAAATTGCAGCTCGGGAAACAACAAGACATTACGCATTTCTTTAAAAATAAAGGCCAGCTTTGGCAAAGTCGGCTATTTAATTTTCATTTTATATAGCTTTATACATCTATTAAGTATATTTCTGAGGTGTGCTTGATCAGGTAAATTATTGTATACTATGTATTCATTAATTTTCATTTTCCTCTAGGAAACGTTCTATGCCTTCAAAAGGCACGCACTTTCCGTTTGTTTCAGAGTATTTGGACAGCTTATTTTCTGTTGAATTCTCAAGCAAGCAATACATTTAAGAGAAGTACAACATTTACCGAGGAAACACTCATACTTATTCTTTTTTAATCGTATGCCTGATAAGTCGACATGTTCACAAACTCGGCCACCCTTCGGTCGACCCCATTAGGCCAAATTTTCGGAACTCTGCTGTATCAAGTATACGAGGTTTATGGCATAAAGATGTCACTGTTTCGAAAAGAGAAATAAAACGTAAATTACAATAATATAAATGATAGTTTTTATATAAGTATAGGAACCTCTTTCTAACTTTTGTTCTTGATCATTCTATATCTTGTATACATTTGATGATGAAAAAATATTTTATACATTTAATATTTCTCCCCTGTTTAACTTCTTTTGAGAGATGTATTGCGCATATATACACTGAAGTGCCACTGAATTGCGGATACCTACCTAGTAACGAGTTGGGCCTCCTCTGGCCTCGATAACGGCTGCCACACGATGAGGCATAGATTCAACAAGTTTCTGGAAACGTTCCACGGTAATGACTTGCCAAATATTAGCTAAAGCTGTCCATAATTCAGTAAGGTTGATTGGTGCTGTGTGATAGCCTTTCACGCCGTGTTCCAAAATATCTCAAAGATGTACAATAGGATTAAAGTTTGGGCTTCCAGGTGGCCGATTTATGATAGAAAAGTCAGAAGAATGCTCATACAACCAGCCAATAGAAAACCGGGACGTGAGAGGTGCAGTTGTCTTGCTGGAAAACTCCATTACGGTGCAGATAACAGATCAGCATAAACGGAGGGAGTTAATCACTCGGCAACTCTACATACTGAATTGCATTGGGGGAGGTTGGTACACGCTCCAAAGATCCCAAACAGTGCCACAAAAAAACACCCCAGACCATGATTGAACCACCATGCCCTTGTACAGTTCCAACCTAGCATGTAGGAACCATGGTTTCATGAGCCTGACACCATATTCTCAGCCTCCCGTCAGCTTTAAGTAATCGGAATCGAGACTCATCACTCCATGCTACTCGTTTCCAGTCCTCTACACTCCAGTCTCTGTGCTCTCTTGCCCAGATAAGACGTGCAACCCGATGGCGAGCACTGAGCAAAGGTATTCCCGCAGGTCGACGGCTCCCGAAACCCATACTGTGAAGCGAGCGTTGCACAGTCCGTTTACTGACTGTACGACTGGCATCATCATTCAACTGGGTGGTAATATAAGCTAATGTTTGGCTTTGCTGGCTACGTACAATACTCCTGGACCATCTTTCACCACGCACTGTCAAAACTAATTGTCCTTTGCAGTTTGCCCAATCGCTAGTTTTTTTGTTTGTTTTTTTTTGTCCATCATCCATGTATTCTTGGTATACTCTTGACACTGTCAACCTTTGAAATCCTAGCTGTCTGGCGATTTCGAAAATTGAATGGACCGTGCGTCGTGCACATATAATTTGTTTGTGATCGAAGGCGTTCAAATCAGACAGTTTACCCATTCTGGCAATTCCAACAACCAATTCAGAATTACCAAAGTACGCGATATATAAGCAGTTACCATAGCGCCGGCACTTGCGCATAAATGATGCGCAGCGCCACACAATTTGCATAGCCCTTGCTATCCCTAATTCAGTGGCACTTCAGTGTATTTATAATAGTATTGCTAAGTCTCGAAATGAAGATAAGCGAGAATTTTATAAAAGGTTGCGACGTGCTTCATTCTTAGTAAGAAATACTATTTTTTTTATCTTTAACTCATTTATTCAATCTTTAAATAATAAATATCAAAATTAAATACCGTAATTACTCGAATCTAAGCCACACTATTTTTAAAGTGTTAATGCTACTGAAAATTGGGTGCGACTTAGAATCGAACGCAAAACATTTTTTGAATGGGTGAAATTAGTTTCCACTCTTTTCAAAAGAAAAATATAATCGTCCATTCTGGTCACTTGCATCGATGACTTATCCTATCCCACAGTTTATCTCCAGTATTTTATCTATCCTAAACATCGTTGTCCGCTCATATTATGGAATTTTTTTGTATATGCTTTCTTTTTATCACTTAATCTCAAATATCGGTAATAACATCAAGAGGAGTTCTCTATGACGCAAGTATGAAAAGGATGACAATTTTTTCTCAGAAAAAAATGGAAACAGAACAGCGGCCACTGAAAATTTAAGATAGATGAAACAAATATACATTTACAAACTTCCATGTCTTCTCCGGGATTCGAAACCCGGACTACGGCACCGCAGTCAGCGTCGCTAACAACTATACCAGATGGACGGAACATGACACTGATGATTAGAGTAATTATAGGTTGATATAAGTATTTGAAAGTTTTTAATAGTAGTAAAATATTAATTATTTTTAATTATCAACTTATTATTTTTCATTGAAAAAATTTCTTAAGTATTGGATATTAATGAACCTTTTACGCAATTTCTTACCTTTTCTTTCAAAAACTTGGAGAGAACTAGGGGTGCGGCTTATATTCGAGTAAAAGCAGCATATGTGAAGCAGTATAACTTAACCCGATTCTATCAAATAAGGATTATAGCAAGATTTACTCAGCTTGAGATCTCTAATATCTCGGATTTGATTCCTACTTTTGGAAAACATTTTTTTTAAACTAACAATGGGACAAATTCATGAGGGCTACATGTTAAATGTAATCGCGTGTTCTCCATTGAACTTAAAACTGACATTACACTTGTAATTGTTACTCTACTCGTAAAATTTAGGTTAAATTTAAAATTCTATAGTTGTGGATATAGGTGTTCACGTATTAAGATTCTTCAAAAAGATTATCAAAATTTAAAAAAATCCTCATATAATTACATACGTGTATTTTTATAACCAGGGGCATTTTGCTAACCTAAGTGCATTATTATTGTTGTCCAATATGTGCTTTTTAAAAGAATATTTCAGCAAAAAATAAAATATGGCAACAGCTTAAGCACATGAACTGATTGGCTGGAAATACGTGATTGCAGTTATGTGAGTATAACTTCAATTTATATAGCTCAATGAGATTACGAAAAACGACTATAAGTCGTTGCCCATTTGTCTAATACAACATCTCCAGCAATCTACTCGTATCTTCAATTATCGCATTAAATTTTTACTTAAGCTTTAATTTAGGCCAGGGGTGACCAACTTTTTTTAAGGAGAGTGACACTATATGATAAAAAATACTTTTTACGTGCCACTATATCAACTTTTCCAACAACAATATGAAGTGAAAAAATGTTATTTATAGGCTTATTATGTGATTTTACACAACAAATGGCACATTTTATCAATGCGTCTAAATATTGGAAAAATAAAAATAATATCACAAGTAAAACAAAAGTGCAAACTTAGGTTTTGTTGTTATTAAACTTTTTACAGGTTCAAATCAGGTATAAAATAAAATTGAGTAACTTGAAATATTTAATTCTGAATAATTATATTAAACAGACAGTACTTGCTTTATGTGCCTTTTGAATTTGTAACTTTCTTACCAAGCCATCTATATTAGGATTAGATCTTGAAGATGCTGACACCTAGGTTAAGAAAAAAAAAATTCTATATTTTCCTTGTAATAAGTTTAACCTATTTAAATATCTCATAATATCAGTAAGAAAAGAGAAATCAGCCAATCTTTATTCTTCTCACTGGGTTTCATTGTTCACTGGGTTCTTCTCATTGTTTTCTACCAGATATTTTAAAGTATATATATACGCTACCTCAAATAATCTCGCAAATGCACCTCCTTTGGAAAGCAAAGTACACAACAATAAAGGAGTATTCTCTGCGCTGTAATCTTTTCAAAAATAATTCAAGTAATTAAGTATACTTAAAATAATATAAATTTTGAGGGGGTTTTTTTGGCGGAACCAACAGCATTTTAATAAAATTGTAAAAAAAAAGAAGTTATTTATTGTTATCTTTTAAGATTTTTTAAATTTTTCAATAAGTCTTCGCGTGCAACATAGTGGCATGAATATGTGACACGCGTACCGCGGGTTTGCCACCCCTGATTTAGGCTTACAAGGGGAGGGCACGACTAAGGAATTTTATTTGGGGATGAGACTTTGTAGTACTTCTACAGGTCTTTGTAGTACTTCTACAGGTCTTTGTAGTACTTCTACAGGTCTTTGTAGTACTTCTACAGGTCTTTGTAGTACTTCTACAGGTCTTTGTAGTACTTCTACAGGTCTTCTTCTTTGTAGTACTTCTATAGGTCTTCTTCCTAGTACTTCTATAGGTCTTCTTTGTAGTACTTCTATAGGTCTTCTTCCTTGTAGTACTTCTATAGGTCTTCTTCTTTGTAGTACTTCTATGGGTCTTCTTCCTAGTACTTCTATAGGTCTTCTTCTTTGTAGTACTTCTATAGGTCTTCTTCCTAGTACTTCTATAGGTCTTCTTTGTAGTACTTCTATAGGTCTTCTTCCTTGTAGTACTTCTATAGGTCTTCTTCCTAGTACTTCTATAGGTCTTCTTCCTTGTAGTACTTCTATAGGTCTTCTTCCTAGTACTTCTATAGGTCTTCTTCCTAGTACTTCTATAGGTCTTCTTTGTAGTACTTCTATAGGTCTTCTTCCTTGTAGTACTTCTATAGGTCTTCTTCCTTGTAGTACTTCTATAGGTCTTCTTTGTAGTACTTCTATAGGTCTTCTTCCTTGTAGTACTTCTATAGGTCTTCTTTGTAGTACTTCTATAGGTCTTCTTTGTAGTACTTCTATAGGTCTTCTTCTTTGTAGTACTTCTATAAGTCTTCTTCTTTGTAGTACTTCTATAGGTCTTCTTTGTAGTACTTCTATAGGTCTTCTTTGTAGTACTTCTATAGGTCTTCTTTGTAGTACTTCTATAGGTCTTCTTTGTAGTACTTCTAAAGGTCTTCTTTGTAGTACTTCTATAGGTCTTCTTCTTTGTAGTACTTCTATAGGTCTTCTTCTTTGTAGTACTTCTATAGGTCTTCTTCTTTATAGTACTTCTATAGGTCTTCTTCTTTGTAGTACTTCTATAGGTCTTCTTTGTAGTACTTCTATAGGTCTTCTTTGTAGTACTTCTATAGGTCTTCTTTGTAGTACTTCTATAGGTCTTCTTTGTAGTACTTCTAAAGGTCTTCTTCTTTGTAGTACTTCTATAGGTCTTCTTTGTAGTACTTCTACAGGTCTTCTTCTTTGTAGTACTTCTATAGGTCTTCTTCTTTGTAGTACTTCTATAGGTCTTCTTCTTTGTAGTACTTCTATAAGTCTTCTTCTTTGTAGTACTTCTATAAGTGTTCTTCTTTGTAGTACTTCTATAAGTGTTCTTCTTTGTAGTACTTCTATAAGTGTTCTTCTTTGTAGTACTTCTATAAGTGTTCTTCTTTGTAGTACTTCTATAGGTCTTCTTTGTAGTACTTCTATAGGTCTTCTTTGTAGTACTTCTATAGGTCTTCTTTGTAGTACTTCTATAGGTCTTCTTTGTAGTACTTCTATAGGTCTTCTTTGTAGTACTTCTATAGGTCTTCTTTGTAGTACTTCTAAAGGTCTTCTTTGTAGTACTTCTAAAGGTGTTCTTCTTTGTAGTACTTCTATAGGTCTTCTTTGTAGTACTTCTAAAGGTCTTCTTTGTAGTACTTCTAAAGGTGTTCTTCTTTGTAGTACTTCTAAAGTTGTTCTTCTTTGTAGTACTTCTAAAGTTGTTCTTCTTTGTAGTACTTCTAAAGTTGTTCTTCTTTGTAGTACTTCTAAAGTTGTTCTTCTTTGTAGTACTTCTAAAGTTGTTCTTCTTTGTAGTACTTCTACAGGTCTTTGTAGTACTTCTAAAGGTCTTTGTAGTACTTCTAAAGGTGTTCTTCTTTGTAGTACTTCTATAGGTGTTCTTTGTAGTACTTCTAAAGGTGTTCTTCTTTGTTGTACTTCTACAGGTGTTCAACGTCAATGTAATAGCGCTGATTGGAAAGTACATCCAGAAAAAATGGCCTTTTCGAAATTCATACTTAGTTTCTATACAATTAAATTTTAGTTAGCTCCAGCGATGCAGTGGATAGGAGAAACCGCACCTGCATTCCGCCCGGTCAGTGAAGGTTCAATTCACACGATTGACTTGCTGTTACTTCTTAAACTCACACACATTTAAGGGGGCATAGTACCTTGCGAGAACAAAAATTGTTCGTTGTCATATACATGTTACGATTCATCATAAGTTAACAAATTTTGCTAATTTTGATCTGAATTTTATATATTATCTATAAAACTGTATAAACTTTAAGAAAACTAGAGAAATTTTGTTCTTTAATAAATACAAAATTTTAAAAAGAAGATAAATATATATACCAAATTGTAAAAAAAAATATTACTTACCTCCTGTTCCCGCAAGATAATTTTTAAATTATACACTTTAGAATCTCAATTTTTGCATTAAATTGAATTTAAATGTAACCTTTATTCTGTGTGTGTGTGTATACCACTTAATTGAAAAGTATCTTATATTTTAATATTTTTTAAAATTAAAAAAATTCATAAAAAATATTTTTTTAAAAATTTCAATTTTTATACAGTTGCAAATCAAAATGTATTAAACCATAAAACATAATTATGGCATACAGAATTAAGATCTATGACTAGAATATGCATCCCAATTTTTGTAGCTCTAGAGTAAAAACTTTTTTTTTTTTTTACAATCTTGCGGGAAAGTGTAAAAAATTGAAACTGAGAAAATCAAGTTTAAAGAATGACATTTCAATATTTCAAATAAAACTTAATACATAATATTTAAAATTATCCTGCTTCATATGTAGGACCTTCTAGTTCTGCAAAATGCTCATTTGTGGCTTTTTTTCTCATTCTGCTAGCCCTACGGGCCTCTAATGTATATAATTTTGATTTAATTT
This sequence comes from Trichonephila clavipes, assembly GCA_019973935.1. Classification (NCBI taxonomy): domain Eukaryota; kingdom Metazoa; phylum Arthropoda; class Arachnida; order Araneae; family Nephilidae; genus Trichonephila; species Trichonephila clavipes. Next base: position 1,176,205 of record BMAU01001233.1, on the reverse strand, counting down.
CGGCATTTTTATGCGTGCATAATTGGCCTTAAAGGCAGAGGTAACAGTAAAATGTCCTATTTTAAAGCCAAGAACTTTCATTGTCTTTATACGTCCCGTCATTCCCTCATTAAACATCACTATAGCCTCATTTACTGCTATGTCTACAATATTTTTAGATGACCCACACAGAAGTTTTGGGGCAGTACTTCCAAACAGTCGAGTTGAACAACTCATTAGCGTTTTGTGTTTTACCCCCCACACATTTTTTCAGCAATTTTGGTGCAGATAGTTCTACTATTATAGGCTTTATTTCATCCATTACGGCAATTGGTACAATATTTTTATGTTTGAATAAAGAAGCGCTATTCGTAGCAACTGCCTTTTGATATTTGCACCACGAAGTATGACCAATTGGGCAGAAGTGATGCATAGGTTCCTCATCAGTGGACCTATAATGACAATAAATTGCCCATATGGCCTGACGCATATCACTAACGGAGCTATTATTCTGTCTAATAGCATTGCCATAATAGGTGGTAATTGTATCAATGAACTTATCAGTCAGACGATTTTTACCGCTGATACTCTTACCGTCTGATAATTTTTGCCACGATTCATTGTTTTTAATTTTCGCAGTCTAGCACCCATACGCTTTTGTATGTGGCCAACACATTCAACTTTTTCGATAGAATATGGTGCTGTCCTTTGAAGCTCTAGGAAGGTTTTTGTGTCCCCATCGCCGATATACTTAATATATTTCGCATTTCGTTGTGGCACCGATCTTTGAAATATTTCCTTCATCCCGTCTACTTCCATTTTACTGGAAGAACCAATATGGTTCTTTACACAGTGTGGTTGATGTTTCAATTTCCACTCTTCATATGAATGTCAGATTTTGGACCTCGCCATTTTCACATCCTTTACAATATGAAGAGAGAACAGCAACATCAATCACTTTCCCTGTAATATCTCCAATGACAATGACACTACAAACACCAATACGGGAAGTGTGTCCACGTGTTTTCCATGTACCGTCACCACTGACACAGATTTCATTACTTCCAGAAGCTGATACTTCTTTTGCAGCATTTTCATGGAGTCGTCTGCTACTTCACGACTGGCCAAATTTATTTTTCGCATTATCCTTTCATATGACTTTTGTGATACTGGGGATGGCAAATCCATTGCTGTGCAAAAATTCTTTATTCCACAAAAACCCAATCCTACTGTACGCATAGCATAGGTTATTCGTGTATTAACTTCATAGTCCTTACTTGAAGCAATAACTGAGGAACTTTTAAAAGTGGTCAATGTACTGCATGAGTAGTGATGGGGGGACCGCCGGTCCCTAAGGATTGCAACTGTAATTTTTATATCTGCCCTGTTGTTGTTTACAAGAAAAGGAATTTCTGGGAGCGCCTCTCACCCCACCAAAAGGGTGACGCGTTCCCACGCCTGGAAGAAGGCAATGTACCCATAAATACATCATGGTTTGGGATGTTTTTTGGGAATTTCCCGCGTTTGGGGTAAGTCATTGACCGCGAGAGAGGATATCCCTCCGCTGACCCCAGACCAATCAGAAAAGCTGATTGAGTTTCGAAAAAGAATCCGCTCCAGAATACACAAGTAAACCGCCGCGAAATATAAGCGCATGCACGACGAATTGAGACACTCTCTGACACAATTTTTATCACCGATTTTGGTCTGACGACCCTTTTGACGAACACCGCGGTTGGAGACTCTCGGGATGTCCACACCATGATTCCTCTCTCTCAGATCCCTAGTAGTTAAGTCATGTTCTGTTGTGTATCTCTTTATAATTTATCGTAAATTCAATCTTATTGTTTTAAAAAAATTAATGATTAATTAGAAAATGGTTTTTATTTATCGTACAGTTTGTTTTTTTTTTTTTAAAGATCTAATGTTTAAACGTAAACTATAGTGTGACGCCAACAGAAGAACAGAACCGGGTTTTATTTAAAATGGATCGAACGAAATAAATCAAATTAACTTAAGTTAAACTGGCGTCGCATTAGTAGCATTCAACATAAAACTCAGATACCAATCCATACAAAATCTTTTCTTTTAGAACTACTTTAATATTGCAGTTAGGACATATTAAATATTTGGATAGTTTAGATAATAAAATATCAATGTTTAGAATTCTATATCCATTAGATTGATTGGAATTTCTTACTTCCTTGTCAAGATAATTTTCTTTGCACAATTTCTTAGCGGAAGCAGATATGCAGTCAACAGCAAGCGTATCTGATACATTTCGAGTGTATTGATTCGCATGAAAACACTTTCGTTTTCGGCGATAGTCACTGCCTCTACGTTGAGCTTTACTAGACATTTTTTACTAATTAAAAAGATGCAAAAAAAAAAAAACTTCAATCAACAAAAATTTAAAAAGCTTACGAATTACGAGAATAACGAGATAACACTCAATAAAGCAGCAGTAAACAGTATGAAATACAAATGTAAACAAGCAATACTTAGAACTAGGGCAGTGTTGAGTTGCAAACTTCCTTCTCTCATTAAAAATAGATAAAATTAAAAATTAGCAACAACTGGGGAGAAAATAATTTCAATAACACCATCGATTTCAAAACCGAAACTAACGAACATGGTTTGTTTACATTGGATTTAAATGGATAATCCAGTGCTGACGTTTGACATTTTTTGTTGCTATTGCCGTACTTTTGGTCCGATTTTGACGCGGTTTGTTTTAAAATGCTCCTAACAGTCTGTATTAATTTTTAAAAATATTTTTGAAAAATGGATTATTTTGCCGTTTAAAGGTACTATGCCCTCTTAATTATTTTTACAATTAAATAAATTTATTTTAAAAAGGCTTATTAAATATTTTATATAATTATTAAATAATTAAATTAATAATACCATAAGATAAATGTGCGTGCGTGCGTGTGTGTGTTATTTAATTATATTGATTATATAAAATTATGTATATAATAAAATACGCTTATAATATATTTGATACATTATAAAACTATATTTTATATAATTATAAAAGTACTAGCTGGTATACGCGTACTTCGCATGGGTAAATTGAAAAATTAAACAATACGGATTGAAGGATAAAGAAGTTTTTTTAATGAGTTAATTTTACGTGAATTGCAAATTAAACAATAAAAAGCTTTTTGCATATCTCAGCTGAACAACAAAAAAACATTTGTTAAATTTTAAGTTTGTAGATCTAATAGCTGATAAAAAGGATTTTTTTATTTATTTATAACTCCCCGTAACTCTCTCGTCGATTGATTTTTGAAAACACCTTCCTAAGCTAATCTCTGCTCAACAAAAGTAACACATTGTTACAAATTTTGTGAAGTATTTGTAACTATTTTACTAATTAGAATAAAAAGCAATTGTATAAAATATTTAAAAAATATGTAATATATTTTTATAATAATTTTTTATTAATAACGCTATAATAATTAATTAATACTATAATATATTTATAAAATATAATAGAAATAATTATGTAAGCATAATGATTGCTTAAGTTTTTAAAAAACAAAATATAATTACGTAAATATATAAGCCTTTTTTTAGGTAAATTTACGTAGAAGTTAAAAAAAGGAAATAATTCGAAAAAAAATAGCGAGTCCATCGCACAACTCGAACCCTGACTGACCACGTGGAATGCAGGCGCGCCATCCCCTATGCCGTTGCATCGCTGGAGCTAATTAAAACTTAATTGTATAAAAGTTAAGTATGAATTTCGAAAGCAATTTTCTAAAAATTGACTGCCCATTCGGTGCTATTACATTGACGGTCGACAAACCTATAGAAATATTACTACTATTACACAAAATCTGATCCCTAAATGAATTTCCTTAGTTGTCCTGTCCCCTCGTGAGATACAAAGAATATTAAAATCGTTTCACGAACTTATTTAAGAACAAATAATTCTTTCATTTTGAAGCGACGTTAGTTTTTACTTAATCACTTTGTAATGGCAAAGAATGTTATTGTTCCGGAAGACATTTCAAAGTGATGTGATTAATATTTTGACAGTAAACGAAATGAAATAATGGTAGAAAAAAAATAAAGATTTTACTTCCTCTTGGCTGGAAATAAATCAACTTTACATAATAGATTCGAGCTTACGATTTCTATCTAAAATCAATATCTAATCCTGCACACGAACCACTTATACATTTTCAAAGTCCGCCAGCATAATGATTTAAAATTTCAAACACATTCACAACTAACATCAACCCTTACTGTACATCGCTACAAATAGATTAATTCAATAAATTATTCTCCATACCTCTATCAGCATACTGAATTCAAATTCAATACTTACGTGTTTTACCGTTGACCAATTCGTCAAATGAAAAGATGACGAAAATAATGTCAACAATGCACAAGTGTTTCTACGCATGTATAAGCACGATAATCTTGTTTGCGCACATGTTGATGCCACTTGGAGAAGTTTTTTGATTTTGTAAAATTGGTTGACAATACAACACGTAAGTATTTAAAATAGCATCAATAAATGTACTGTATTTTATTAATTACTTATTCTTAAACATCATAATAAACACATATAAAAGATATTCGTTAGGGGAAAAAAACTTACCGAGAATAACAAAATTTGATAATTCGGAAAATTTCGCCAAATGAAAAGACATTGCCTATTTAAAAAATGACGCTAAATACTGTCTCAGTTAATTATACTGTGTTCGATAGATCTTGGGAACTGTATCCCATGCACTTTCGCGACCTTTGGTGCCACATATGTGGATCAGACATTATATCTTTATATATATTTGCATTTAACGACGTCTTTTGATTTGACGAGATTGGTCTACAGCAGTGGTCTTCAATGTAACCCCTAGAACTGGAAGTTTTTTTTTGTGGAACACCTAAAACTACGAAGCATTTTTGTGGAACTCTATTCCACATAAAAGAAATATATATATATATATATAAAAGAAATATATATATATATATATATATATATATCTTAAAATAATACTTAAAGTAGATCAGTATAAAGGCAATTAGAAAAGCATTGCATTTATTATAAAAAAAATTTTAATCTACTTTTATTATAATTTACTCATTAATAATATTAATCTATGATCCAAATGTCACCTACCCATGCATTTTGTTTAGTAGCCGAAATATGTGCTGGCAACCTGTCTGAAGGCTAGGTGTATTGAAATTATGTGCAATCGCACTTCATATTCTGAGTTTAATTTGTTTCTATATTTTGTTTTTGTAGCCACTCACGTTTAGAAATATTTTTCACTTATACAAATTGGTTTTAAAAAGGTTACAGCTGTGTGAGAAATACAGTGTATTTTGCATGAATTCGCGACATAAAATTTCGGATCTTTTTTTTTTTTTTTTGCTTTCATTTAGATTTTTAACATCAAATCTGTTGATATGTTCTAGGTATTCCTCCGCAAATATAAAAAGATCCATTTTCCATTCGAAAACTATTTAGCTTTGCAAGGCATTGTACAAACGAGTATAAAATTATCTTGTGGAATACAGAATATATATATATAGTAATCAATAAAATATTAACAATCTCTAGTAAATAATATATTTATATAAAGATAAAACGCGCGTTTTAATATTCTTTTACTATACTATAATAAAAGTTTAGAAGTATTACAAAATACAGTTATCATATATGAATAAAACTTTCAGTTTCTTAATGAAAGGAAGCTTTAAATTCTTGGGGGTAAGCAAACATTTTAGAAAACGTGAATCCATTTTGTACGCACATTTATAAGTTTATTTTTGATTTTTGTATTGTGACTGGTGGAACCCCTGGGTATGCCTTGTGGAACCAAAGGGTTCCGTGGAACACAGTTTGAAGAGCACTGGCCTGTGATATAATACGTAAAAAGCCAAAGTTCCACAGTAAGTTTCGGTTACTCCGTTTCTTTGAACAATAGTTTTAAGGCGGTTTTCGTCGTATGCACAAGAGTGTGAACGTAACTCGAAGCACATTTTCAAACAGAAAAAGTACCTCCGTTTTTATAAAAATTTGTGACATGTAAAAAACATTTAAAAATGTAGTGTTTTTAAAATTTGAAAATATTTCATAAATAATTCGTTTTTCATTTTAACAGGTAAAGGGAGAGCTCCTTTAGCATTACGGTACAGGAGAAAAATGTGAAACACATTTTATAAGAGAAAAAAATGTTTCAACTCGGATAAAAATGAGTAGTATGATAAAATATGTGATTCTCTGCCGGATAGTAAGCCAAAGTATAACATTAACGTTTGAGTACTTGTGTATCTGAAAAAATAGCCCGAATTTGGGTCCTATTCTTTAACATTAGCCGAAAACAGCCTTAAGTTTCACTTCACGAAATAGATACTAATTTTATTTAAAATGTCAACATTAAAAACTATTCACTTAAATGCAATGTTAATTTGCGTTGCGGGCTATTACCATTTGATTCTCCACAATCAAACAAAATTATTTAATTTAGAATTATGATCACCTTGTTATTTTTTTTATACCTGATAAACTTTTATCATACATGAAGACATATTTAAACTTGTGAATGAAGATTTTAGTCCCTTTGTTTAAAGTCAAAAATGCAGTTATACTTCTCGTAATCACAGCACAAAATGTTTCACTCGAGGGATTTACAAACATCAGATGATACTTCCTCAAATACTTAATTACTAATACACTAATTTATTGAAACATTTAGCTATGGGTCTCTAAATTATATTCTAAAATTTTGAATCTTGATTATTTTCTCTATGGCAACCATTAAATTCAATGCTAAAAATAGGGTGGTTAAAAAAAAGATGAATTGTTCAAAGAGTAACAAAACGCTCGTTCCTCAAAATTATTCTGTAAAAACTTTTAAAATGTTAGAGATTAATAAATTTAAAATTTTCTAACTATATAAACAGAGTTAAATTATACTGTATCATAGTTTAAATAATTAATAATAAAATAAGTTCAATCTATCTGAGAATTTGCTGTACAATTTTAGGTACTTACGCGTATTATACCATTTATCAATTTCTTCAGATCAAAAGATTGAGCCAAATGAGGTGATATGCAGCCAATAGTCAGAAACTCTTCATGTACATATTCAAACATAATAATGACTGAGTAAATATTAATGTCGCACTGTTCAGCTACACGAGGGCTTTTGGCGACAGACCTCGTAATTTTGAACCATGGTCAAGTGACGAAGACGACACCTGAGCTGGCACCCCCTCTCTTAGCTACCACACCAACGGAAGGATGTTTGAGCTCCCGACAGATTTAACGTGCATCCCTCCCCTTCACGGCGGGTCTTTAGAGCTACTGGGCTCGAACTCGCGACATACCAGCTACGATCCGATACCTTGACCACTAGGCTGCCACGGACGCAACACAATGATAATATTACTGCATTAGATGGTGTATTTTGATTTAGAGAAATCGGCTGACGGTATAATACGTAAGTACAGAATAGTATACTAATTTCTTGTATTGAAATTTTGAAGAAATCAATTTATTTATTGACTGATTACTTGGTAAACCTTTGTACAATTTCATTTTGTTTTAAATTAATAAATACTCTTTCCATGAATTTATAGGCATCAATTCTTTTATTTTGGCATTTCGGGAAACCAACAAATGATTACTGAATCCAAGATTCTTAAATTGAAATATCCGGGAAATTGAAAAACTATTCATTTAAATGCCAAAACTGGTATCCTAAATACAAATTAAAATATAGTGTGTTTTTGGAATGAATATATATCTCTAAAGGAAAGGAAATTCAATTTAAAATCTTGCAAGAACGTGCACAATTTAAAATCGTTTAAAAAATCGGACAGCGTGACAAATCAAAATAATATACCTTCGAACAAAAATATGTAAGTTATGAAAGAAAAGAAAATTTTTTCGCAAAAAATAATATGTAAATAATTCAATTCAGTATCCAATAAAGAAAAACGCAGTTTAAAATCGTTTAAATGCCATGGGTGTCAACAACAGTACATATTAACCCTTTATCTACCGACGGTACTTATAAGTACCACTCACTTTAAAATTGCATAGAATAACCATTTTTACGAATACTCTGACGATAGCAGGAATATTCTTTTAAATCTACTTTTTTAAGTTATATGGCACCACGGGTTCTATGATGAGTATTTTAGCGGGGAAGATGAATAGTTTCACAGCAGAAATAGCGTTTTCAGCTGACGACGTTCTCAGCGGATTACGAAGATAGTCATTTTTGTTCCGAAAAAGTAGTTAATGTCAAAAGGTGTCTTTTTTTATATTAATAAAGACCTTAGAAAACGGTTTGACTGTTTATTTTAAGTGAACAGTGTATATAATTAATTTTACAGTTGAATGTCTTTAATTAATTAATTAGCTCTAACGGATTAAATTTCCCAAAGAGGAGTATTTTGTTTAAGTATATCCCTTAATTTTTTCAATGTAGTGATCCAGAAAAAAAAGAAATATTGCATGAAAAAACTGCAGTAAGTCATAATGCGGTAGATAAAGGATTAAAATGGTGTATTTCCAAAACATGTGCGTGCGTGCGCGTGTGTGCACGCTCTAAAAGAAAAAAATATGTAAAAGCAACGAGAAATTATCTAAAAGGAATTTCATTTTTAACCTTATGAAAATACGAAATTTAAAACAATTTAAGGCCAGAAGTGGCAACAATACAAATTAAAATGTATTTTCACGAAGAAAAATATATATACACCCACACTCTGAAAGGAAAGGGGGAAATTTTGTACAGTGAGTAATCCAAAAAATGTAATTTAATATTTAGTGAAGAAACCCAATTTAAAATGGTTTAAATGCCACAAAAGCGGCAACACACATACGAATGCTTAAAAATGCATTTTTTTTTCAAGGAATAATTCTTTTCAAGCATGCAATGAAAATACTCATTTTAATACAAAAGATGCGAACTTTGAGCTTTTTTTCCCCCTGAAATTCACTCTTGCAAAGCGTCTATTAATATAGTAGCTTATTTTAAAATCAATATAAGAAAGAATTAAGGTTATGAAATTGGATAATAACTGTTCAAGTCCCTAGCAATAAGAAAGTCCTACGATCCAGATGTATTGATCTTGTCAATCATGAAATCTGTTTCCCTAAAAGTCTTAATTTCTTTGTGTAAAAAAAGAGAGAGGATTCCATTCTGCGGGTGGGCTTCTAGACTTTCGTACATTTCGGAGTTTCTTGAGATCATCAACATCAAGAGCTGACAATCAAATCTGACATAATGAGAGTTATAGAACAGTTTAAAGCTCAACATTCCCCTTAAGAATTTTGGGAACTACACCTTGTATATTATTGAAATCTCATTTATAAAACCAGCATATCTCTGTAAGGGAAAAGTTTTTGTTATATTTCGAACACTGATTCCTTTTTGAAAAATAAATCTTATATTTACTTAAAAATGTGACGCTTATAAATCAATAGAAATATTCACATTGGCTTTTCATGGGTTCGGAAAATATCTTGTGGCCGCGGTAGTCGAGTGGTATAGGTATCGGACTGTGGCTTGCTTTGTCACGGGTTTGAGCCCAGTACCACTAAAGACCCGCCGTGTAGGGTAGCGATGCACGTTAAATCTGTCGAGAGCTGAAACGTCCTCCCGTTGGTGTGGTGTGGTAGTTAGGAGAGGGGGTGCCAGCTCAGGTGTCGTCCACGTCACTTGACCATGGTTCAAAATTACGTGGTCCGTCGCCAAAAGCCCTCGTGTAGCTGAACAGTGCGACGTTAACATTCAATCAATCAATCAATCGGAAAATATCTTTAAAATTATGTTTATTTGAATTATTAACTGCTTTTTAAGGTTGCATTCAGAATCGGCACGAAAGTTGTTGGAGATGAATCCTGCAATTTTGAACAGGGCTTCGGACAGTAATTTTTTTTTTTCGCGTTCCAGTTTTCATTCCGATTCAAATAAAAACAAGAAATATAAAAAAAATTAAGTCAATTCCTACTTAGATCGACAAAGATAAATTTTATTTTAACTACTTTTTATTAAATAGTTACAATTAATATATAAATATGTACATACATAGGACAGAACCACAACATTAAGTGGTAATTAATTTGTATTAATTAAATTATCGTATTGTCATCCAAAACAATCTCGTGTATATAAAATTTCAGTTCAATCGAATGCTTCAAAACGTGATAAAAAAATCTTTTAAAATTTTAGACTCAAGTCTCTAAAAAGGAAACCAACGTGGCTGTATCTGTAATTCTTTAAATAATTAGTTTCTGTCAATTAGTTTTAATTGATTATAATTAAATTATCGTATTTTTACCCAAAACAATAGTCTATAGGAAATTACAGCTCAAACGAGTGCTTTAAAATGTGAGAAAAAAAACCTTTTCATGTTTTGACACAAGTCGCCAAAAATGATGCCAACATAGCTGTATTTGTAATTCTTTGAATAATTAGTTTTAATCAAGTAATTTTTATTAATTATAATTAAAATACTCTGTATTGTCATCCAAAATAGTCATGTACATAAAATTTCAGCTCAATTGAGCGCTTTAAAATGTATTTTATTAACGATTGAAAATTCCACGAAGATAAATAAATAAATAAATAGAGAGTGCGAGCTAATAGTAGGAATTGAAATATATATATATATATATATATATATATATATATATATATACCGGTACAGTTCAGGTTTTCACGCCATCAAAAATAACGGTTTTTTGGTTCAGTTCCGAATGAATATTTATTTACACTAAAAATATAACTCTTTCATGAATAAAAAATGTAATTTTATTAAAATTTAGAAGATTTTGTTCTTTTTTTAATTGATACACTATGTAGGTTAATACAATTAACCAGCATGCTCTATGTGAGTGGGAAGCGCAAAATGGAGAGTGAGTGAATGAGTGAATATTAATTTCGCACTTTTCAGCTCCTCGAGGGCTTTTGGTGACAGACCTCGTCATTTTTAACCATGGTCAAGTGACGAGGATGACACCTGAGCTGGCACCTCCCTCTCCTAACTACCACACCACGCCAACGGGAGGACGTTTGATCTCTCGACAGATTTAATGTATATCGCTTCCCTACACGGCAGGTCTTTAGTGGTACTGGGCTCGAACGCGTGACATGCCAGCCACAATCCGCTACCTTGACCACAATGCTACCGTGGCCACGTGACGAGGATGTGATTTCAATCAAATAACTTACTCCCTCCTAATTCATGTTAGTGGTTATGGTCTATGAGACCGAGAATTATATATAAATAAATTAAATCCCAAAGATTGAATTTCATAGAACTTTTTTTTTATTTGTGGAACTTTTAATCAAACTTTATTAAAAAGAATTTTGATTAAAAATTTCATAATTCCTTCATAAATTGCTTAACTTACGCCCGCGTAATAATAAGCAAATAAATCTGTTTTGGAACATTTTAACGCGTGTTATTTTTCTTTAATTTTCGAATAATGAATAAATTTTAAAAATTTCCTACCTGTTAGATATTAGTAAGTTCTTTTTTTCATTTTATTATTCTCATTCCTTAATATATTTAAAATTTTTGCTTTTCCTTTCTTTTAATATTCAGTGTTCAAAATTTAAAATTTGGCGGAATGCTCTAAAAATGACCAAACATTTTACAAAAAAAAGAAAAAAATCCCTTTTTGAGTTATAAACCACACACACACACACGGTCAAAAGACGAGGATGACACTTGAGATGATACCCCACTCTCCCAAACTCCACATAACACCCCCTGTAAAAACTTTACATATGACAGATTTAACATGCAGTAGCCCCAAAACACGGCAGATTTTTAGTCACAGTATTAGGAAGTCTAATTAATTGATTCTGATTAAATATATTTAATTAAATATATTTAAAATATATTTAACTGAACAAAATTACATTTCGAATTCGAATTGCCAAATGAACAATAATCAGCAACGGCATGCAATGTAATGAATTTTTGTTCTGACAAGTGGGCACACATTAACCAGTTAATTATTTGTCCTCGTATACGACATCAGAAGGTTATACTACACGGGTTGGCAACCTGTGGCACGTGTAACCATTCTCAGTGGTACTCTACACTACACTACAAAGTAACGAGATAAAATAAATGCACTGTCTCTGTTATTTATATACTTTTCACCTATTTTTATTTAAAGGCTATTTTTTACTTTCAATTCTCTGTTATAAAACTATTTTGCTGGATCAACTTTTGTGTAGTTTGTATAATTTATCTAAAAAATACATTCTCTGTATAAATGGGACTCATTTTTAGCTTTAACTATTCAAATCAAAACAATTGTGTAATGCCGTAATAAGCATTAAGTCAATCGCGATCGACCGGGGAACCGCCAAGACATTTTGAGGAGACCGCCTTCATTAAGACCTAATAATCATTTCATCATACGAAGGTCTAGAAATGCTGTATTCATTCGAATCTAAGCCGCGCCCCAAATTCTGAACAAGATTTTGTGCAAAATGAAAACTAGTGTAACAAAGTTCATCGATATCCAATTTTACGAAATTAAAATAAATTTAAAATTAACACTAATAAGAAGGAAATAATTGGTTATTTTATCAGTATTACAAACTTTTAAATACATGCATGAAGCTGTATATGCTCTACATACCCCATCCAAAAAAATTTCCCTTCGATTCTAAGCTGCGCCCGAATTTTAGTAGCACTAACATTGGAGAAAAAATGCGACTTAGATTCGAGTAAATACGCGGTATTTTAAAAAATATACAGAGGGGGAAAAGTCGAATAGTCGGAGATCCTAGGTCACGGGGTGGACCTCAACACCTTGAAAAAATTAGAAGTAGCCCGTACCCTGGAAAAGTCTGCCCACTCTTGGTGTAATGCTTGCAAAATGAAACATCCCTCACAGCTGCGTCGTGATAAAAAAAAAGTCTTCAAAATTATTGAAAGGCAAATTTACGGAGTTACGAAAAGATCTGAGGAAGATAGCTCTGCCGATAAATCGACAGTCAGTTAAATTGCTGTATGCCATTGCCGGGGCGATTCCATTGATTAAAGAAAACTTCCTGTGCTCTGCTCTGGGTTAGCAATATCTGTGAACAAATTTTTTCTCATATCAAATATATTTTGAGTCCACAAAGGAATTGTTTAACTGGTGAACAATCGGAATCATGTGTCAAACTGAAAATCACAAATTATATCCCTGATATTGTGTTATTAGCTAGAGCTTTTTGCAGAGACAAAATTCTAATTAATGCAATCTAATTTGAATATATTGTAGGAATACTTATATTTTATTTAGTAATAAATATTTTTAAAAGATAAGTTGGTTTTTAAAGATAATAAAAAAAAGAATATTTATTAAAAGATTTTAAGGAATATTCTTTTATTAATAAATATTTTTATGCGTCATTTAAAAATATTTATATGTATAATTTTAGTTTTTAATTATGTTGATGGAATAGTTATATTTTATGTTGTTTATTCTGTTAATGCATATGTATATTTAAATGGTGCATAATTAATATGTAAGAAAACTCTAAATCTGTATTTTTTTTTATCTCTACACGCTTCTTGCATAGCCGCGGAAATCGAATTGTTATAAACATCTATTACTGTGTGGCACCCTGAATTATAGTGGTGGATTGGTTTGGCTCGCCACAGCTACGAGGTTGCCGACCTCTGGTGTACCGCTTTCCATTTCTTATAAAACAGGGTTTTCGGTTTTGAAATTTTGAATTATTTTCTGGTTGACCGGTTTTTCCCAAATCTGTGGCTTTGTAGTTTTCTTTGTAGTAGAGGTTAATTTCGTTAATATTCAACAAAAAGTAAGAAAAATTTTATAACTGATACTTATTATTAAATATGGATCAGTTAAAAGAAATCTAGAATAAATTTTTTACTTTAAATTATTGTAGTTTTAGAGATGTGGCAAACAAAATAGCGAAATTTAATGGGGGAGAGATGGAGAAATCTTTGACTGAAAAAAATACAACAAAAACTTCTTAAGGTATCCGAACACGTTGAAAGTGACCAAATTGGTCAAGACAGATATTTTTGTTTTTTATTCTATAGCATAGAGCTACCGGAAGTGGGCATTTAAATTGCTGAAAATCTATCATAGCGAGTCTGATAACTCAAAAATGTTATGAATGTCTTTCTATAAAACTTTTCGAACCTGATTTTTATGTTATTTTCCAGAGAATGTACTAAAATATGTATTATTGTATGAATATTTTTTGAGTTATAGCTTGTTATTTAAATAATGGTCTCGTAAAGAATGTAACATTTCTTATAATGTTTACTCAATCAGAGCTCTAAAATTTTCAAATTTTAATAAAACATTTAAGTTTTAGTACATTTTCTAGATAAATGCATTTAATTTGTTTTAGTAAGATTTTTACTAATACATGTTTATTACTTTTTTCTCTAACTGCTTTGAAGTTTTTCAAAAATATTGCTAAAATTTCACTTATAATTGGGATTTTTGTAAAATTTTGGTAATTTATTTTAAATATTGTTAGTTAAATAGTATTATTTATTGGCATAGAGTCCTAAAAAAGCATTTATAATGTTTAAATATTTATTTTGTTAAAAAAGTACGAACGTGTTTGGATACCTTAAATATTATTTTATGTTAGAATAATTTTATATAATATAAAATAACAAAAAATAATCGAAACTAATTTTATTTTTGGTTACCTAGCATCTTTTTCGAAAAAAGTATCTGATACTTTATTTAGATGTATGTATATATAACATTCCATTTTTTCAATACGAAATGTTTTTTTTCTTTCTATTCATAGAATTCCTTACGACTTTCAATTGTTTGAAAATCTTAATACATTAAAGCCGCATTTTTTATTGCGTGCAAAAAAATTATTTTCGAGCTTTTAATTATTTTGATGATTTATTTGAAAATATCACAACTAAAGTACTGTTTAAAAGTTCAAAACAAAATATCTGAAAAAAGTTCAGATTTTCCTGCTTTAATGGTTCAATTCAAAATTAATTGTATCAAAAGTTATACGGCATATTTAAACATTAGTAGAAATTTTATAAATGTTATTTCCTATTTTAAATCACAAAAAAGTATTTAAAAAATGAAGACAAATATCAAGGAATTTTAAAAAGTTATTATAACATAAATCTTTTTTAATTTACATAGAGAATATTTGCCTATAAAAAATTATATACCTACTTCATTTCATAAATATGGAACAAAAAATATCTTACCGTTAGGAGTCCTATACAATAATAATGAATTAAAGGGGAGGGGGGATTCAGTAAACTTTATGAGTAATAGATAATAAATTAATAATATTCAGAAAGCGTGTTAATTTACTAAGAAAATCTTTTTCTAGAAATATTTCTAGTAGAAAAAGAAGCATTGGTTTGTGTTTCTCTAACAGAGAGAAAAAACACGTGTCAAAAAACATTTAGTTCCATTCAATATAAGCTACGCACCCCTATCTTACACTATCCATATCGATCGTCTTAAAAGTAGAAATGGAAATATTTGACCAAAAAAAAGGCAAAGATGCGTGACAAATTGTTGTTAAGAATATCTTAATTCACAAAATCTTTATTCTCTTGTGAAGCTTAGCTTTTAAAAGCAATAAATATAACGAAAAAAATTAAACGTTTGCGTCAACTATTTTAACTGAGTACTTTTTTGTGTTTTCTAGAGAAGTCTTGGTCGATATATGAAATTATTTCCATTCATTATTGAACAATAAATAAAGTGAATTGCAAAATGAACCTTTTTATTTGTAGTCAATGGATATAAATTTTTCATTTTGAAGCCCAGTTGCTGAGTGGTTAGTATATCGGGCTTCGACACCACAGGTCCGATGTTCAAACCCCGGGCTGGGCAAGATTGACTCAACCTTTCATCCCTTCAGGGAGTCGACCCCCTGACCGGAACATCTGCTCATGCACCTCAGGGCCCAAGGTCACTTATACTGAGTTAGGCACAGTAGGCCTTGGCCCTCATAAGCTGTCGAGCCACTGAGTTAAGTTAAAAATTCTTCATTTTTCAAAATAAACCAGTGCTTCTCAAACTTTCAATATACGCGACCCACTATTCAATCATCATTTTCATCGCACCCTTCCCCCCTCCATACAACAACAATGTGTTGAATTCAATAATACTATATTTTGACACTAAAGCTACATTACGACTTTAACCTTTTAAGTGCCTCCGACGTCTCCCTCAGCCAAAACATTAATTTTCTGTGGACGTATATATACGTCTTTCCGAAGTACGATCTTTTCTGTGCAGTGTGTTATCCATAAAATTATTCTAAAGACTTTGAAATGCAATAAAAGGATCTTGACAGTGTTTGCGAAGGATTTACTTATTTCAGAGAGGACTTACTTATTTCTTTTCTGCTCCCCCTCCAAAAAACGTGAAAATACGCTCTTCTAGGTGAAAAAGGGTGACATTGGGGAGCGAATCGCGTAACTTTTAATCGGCAGTTAAGGAATAAATTATAAACCGTACAAATTATCAAGATAACTGTTAATACAAGCCCATGGGGGGTCACTGATAATTATCAAATTTGTTCTTAACTTAGTATTGTTAAATTAACTATAAAATGCATTGCACAGTACTTATATACTTTTAAGTTCCTTATATCAGTGGAAATGTGTATTTTATTTTTGATTATGACTGAATGTATTTTTTTTTTGTTTATTTTCAATAAATTAGTAATTTTTTAAAATAATCTTTTGTTTTTCACTTTTCAATATGCTCTCGCCACCTCGTAGAGGTATCACGCCCCCCAAGGAGGGTGCGCGCCACAGTTTGAGAAACGCTTCTCTACACGATTATTCAACGATTTCCTCGTTAAGAGCTCATGGCCAGCGTGTCTTGAGTTCAAGCCAAGTGCCATTGAAACCCACCTTGAAGAGGGGGAGGCGATGATTGTTAAATCTGTCGATGCTCAAAGTCCTCCCGTTGGTGTGGTGTAGTAGTTAAGAGAGGGAGTTGCCAGTTCAAATGTCGTCCTCGTCACATGCCAGAGGTTCAAAATTACGAAATCCGACACCAATAACCCTCTCGTTGTTTTACGGTGGGGCATTAATATAATTGTCACTCGTTCACTCAACGATTTTCTTAGGCCGTGGGTAGCCTAGTGGTTACAGCATCAGACTCCAGATCGAAAGGCATGGGTTCGATGCCACTAAATACCCTCCGGGTACACACAGATAACGTGCTCGTTAAATCAGTGGGTCCGAAAGTCTTGTGGGCTGAATCACGAGTGCAGGAGACTGAAGAATATTGCCCTTTCCTTCAGTTCCATGCCTAAATTGTGGAGATAGGTGATGGAGCCATCTATCGCAAAGATCTAACGTCCCTTCGGGAATTTCTCCGAGCTAAATCGTACTGTCACCAGTATGGTGCTCAAGGCTAAGGCCAACGACAGGAGTACTTCTAGCCCCTTGCCGTGATTAATTTCGTGGGCCTCAATCTGACTACGTCAGACAGGTGGCATTAGAAACAACAACGATTTTCTCATTTAATTGGGTAATGTATAGCTTTTAATAAGTTTTAAAATATTTAATAATTACATTTTTAATTACATGTTTTCAACGCCATTTGATATCCGTAAATAAACTTAAAACTCGATTTCATTTAAACTTTTAGATTTATTACAGAATTTAATGCAGGATTTCCTCTCCTCCCCCCAGCTGTACTGAAAGTAAATATGTGCATTATTTTTGTATTGTTGGATCATTAAATCGGTTTTTAAAACAAATATAATCTCCCCTTTTACTTGGTTTCAGTTTGAAAATCACTGCGGCGGCTTAGAAAAAAATCTTACTTCATGAACTATTCAATTTGTTAATAAAAAGTGATTCTCATCATGTTAAATGTCAGCAATCATTCAACTAATTATCAAGATAAATATTCATTTTTGGATATAAATTTTTATATGACAAGCTCATAAGGCCACTGGTCATTTTTAAACTGGTTCTTAACTTAGTATTGTTAAATTAACTATAAAACACATTGGGCAGTACTGAGACATTTATAACTGTATTATATGAGTGTAAGCGTGTATTTTATTTTGTATCATGTCAGAATGCATTTTTTTTTTGTTTACTTTCAATAAAAATTAATAATTTTCTTAAATAATCTTTTGTTTTCGACTTTTCAATATGCTTGCGCCCCCCCTCCCCCATTGAGATATCACACACCCCTCGGGGGCACGCCCCACAGTTTGAGAAACACTGCAATAAGCACTATTGGTCATCATTACATATTTATCTTTGAATAAATTTACTTTTAAATTCTAAAATTTTATTTAGTTTAAAATTTTGAATAAGTGTCTTATTATAGTTTGACATTCAAATTTTCTCGAGACATTTCATTTGGGATTAGGTATTTAGATTTAATTTATTCATTATTTTACAATAAACCATGGGTTCCCTACCTTTTTTGAAGTGGCGCTCGCTCCTTTTCGAGTGAATATTTCGGTACCCCCCTTTCCCCTCCCACTCCAGAGAAATAGGAGCATACGTAATACATTGGTGAAAACACAAGAATTAATTTTTTTAAAAAAAATTCTATTATAAAAAGAATGTAATTTTTTAAGACCCTAATTATTTTTACAAACAAATCTGAATAGCTATTGCCACGAATATACAATTTTAAATACATACAATCAACATAAGGTAACCAGTATTAAAGTTTACTTTTGTTAGTACATAATTAGAGTGTTTTTTTAGACTACTTGGTTAATCTGCCCTTTCCCCTCCATACCATCTCAAAACCCCCTAACTTACTCTGGGTCTTTTACTGCCCCCTGATAAACTCAAACGCCCACAAGAGGGCGTAATCGCCCACGTTGAGAACCTTTGCAATAAATGTATGTATAGAGTATGAATTAGTTATTGATTCGAACAGTAGATGGCAACACAATATTTTGCATTGATCCCGCATAACATTCGTTATTTCATTGTATTATGCTGCCATCTATTTATTAAGCAGCGCATTATTTTCTTAAATGCATCGTTGTTATTATTAATATGATAATTATATTCTTGTTTCAAAATCGATTCTTAAAACTGTGTCTTCGGAAAATTAGAGATACAATGCCCCTTAGACTAACCTTTTATATTATTTGAACTGTGAAAAAAAAAAGACTTATTTCGTCAAATATATCGCATAATGTATATATAATTATTTTTCTTAAGTAATTATCAGAATTATTATTTTATGATCGAAAAGTATGACTGTTCTTTTAAAATTACAGCAGAAAATACCCATAAAAGTTATCAAACAGAAGTACGTATGCTTCGAAATTAACATTTAAACAATCCGAAAAAAATTACTCTTAAGATATTTTCTTCACCCAACGAAAATTCCCGGAAAATTGGGGGGGATATTTTTAAATGGTTTCTGAATATCCGAGCTATTTCTTAACTGAAATGTTCGGCTTTTTACAATATATCAGAATAATCCAGTTTAATTGATGAGAAATAGAATTTTTGTTAAATATTTGTATAGAGAAAATGCATTATACGAATCATAATTTTGTATCGAATATTAAAAAAAAAAGAAAAATATTTCTTGAGTTCTGATATTTCATTTCCTTGAATTCTATATTTTTCCGACATTAAAAGAATTATTCTCTCTTGCAAAATGAACAATTTGCGAACTTTTTTAATAACGTATTATGTTTCAAAAGCTTTTTATACGTCGGGTGAAAAATGTGTTCAAAGTGTTAAACCAGGGGTGTCCAACCCGCGGCCCGCGAGATTCTTTACAACTTTACAAAATTCGACTATTTTGTACAATATTTTTTGTTTTAAAAGTGTGTGTGTGTTTGTAAAAAAAGATATCCCATAACTATTATTTTATCACGCTGCTTTTGTTACTGCTAATCTTTTTTTTCTAAATTGAAATTTATCAAACATAAATCGTGCTCAAACTTAACGCACGACAATCTAAATTATCATTTACAATACGCACATACAAATGCATTGAGGTCGACTTGAAAAACTAAGTGAAAGAGTTGAGAAACAGATATCTCACTAATTAAATTAATTAAACATTGTTTGACAATTGCATCATTATTATCTATGTTTGTATACATGAAAAACAATGAAAACAATAATAATATATCAGTCTGTTTCAAATTTTCACTCTAACAAATGTTTGCAATGGATCCAAATCTAATATAAAGATATATATTTTTATATGTGGCCCGCGGCATTGTAAAGTTTTTCCGAAGTGGCCCGCGAGGTCATTTGAGTTGGCCACCCCTGTGTTAAACAAATAGTAGTTTCAATCATTATTGGAAAATTCTAAAGAAACTTTATGTAAATTATTATAAATCTTCAAATTTGAATAATAAATCATTTCACACAAAAAACATCCCTTGCGCATATCAGTTTTCAGCCATTTTTGGAAGCCTGCAGTCCTGCTGACAATTGTACAATTACAAGTTAATACTCATAACATTGATGATTATGTATTTGTGTGGTCCACTGCTTCCAAACTCGCATCACCGTGGAACTGTTCCGCTGCACACGAGCTCCTATTGAGCGATAGGAAAATCCTCCTTCTCGAAAGCCGATAGTTTTCCCCCGTTCAAACTCTGTAAGTTGTTGAAATTTCTCCTTATTTCGTTGAGGAGGCATACTTAGGTCTCACTAAACGTTCGCCCGCTACAGCCCTCTATTTATACCGTTTCAGCATCAGTTCAGAGGGCGCTGCGCACGCCACACATTCGCGGTGGCTGTGAAACTTTACTATTTTACGCAACACCCTATCATTCATATTTGCTGCAAAATTCATTTAATTCTGATGATCCTTTCATGGTGTTTCCTTTTTTACAAACAGAAGTGTATATTCATAAATGATACAAAATCATCGAAATCTTTCTCAAATATTTGATTCATGAAAAAAAAACCATACATAAACGAGGTTTAGTGACTTCATATTTGGGATTTTTAACTGAAATTAACATAATTGTAAAATTAATTTCTTCGTATATAAATGGACTTATTACAAAAAGATATTTTACAGAAACACTATTGTTACATGGTTTTTTTCTGAATAAATATTACAAAATATTTTTTCTGTTATCCAATGGTCTTCTACTATATTTCCATGACAACGAAAGCGGCGCCAAGATTATAAAGGCCGTATCACACGTTTATTTTTGGTACAATTTTTTCAAGCAATTTTTCGTCCTACTGAGGAGGAAGGGTTGTCGTAAACAAAACGACATGCTCTGACGTCAGCCGCGCTCTATCTCCACATTGAAAAATTACTCGCCGATTTTTCTGCTTCGGAAAACGAACATCGAAAATTGTTTCTTTTATTCCGCTTAAGCTTTTGTTGATGGATGTAAACAGAAATTGAGCACCATCCTGTTTAAAATATTATATGCCGTTAAAATATTATACACCATTTAAATATCATATGGCATATCTGATGTGTTAGACGAAACCGAAGCCGCCATCTTGTTTATGACGTGGGGCGCCGAAGAACCCCATTGGCTAGAATTTCAAGCAATTCTTATTTGGAACAATTTTTTGAGCTCATTAGCAAAAAGTTTTTCGAAAGCCGTTGCTATAGCAACTGAGTAAAAATTGCACGAATGGACTAAATTCATGTGACGTCACGATCTCGTGATTCCGCCAACCTGTGAATATGGCTTCGTTTGTTTACTATTGCGTACGATTATTTTGTTCTTAAAGATTTACATTTTACTTTCTAAAATATCTTATTTTGCTGAAATGGTTACTCGATCAGTTATAGAAAGGATAATTAGAAAGAAAAAAATAATTTTATAATATCATTATAACAAATCAAAGTGTTTTGATAGCATGGTGAAGCGTGAGGATTATATACTATCTTCCCAGTGTTTATGTGTTTGACCACACACTCTTTGAATAATGTTTTCAACACCGTAAGACAAATGAAACTTCTTCAAAAAGGATTTTGGATAGATGTAGACTTACTTCTACAAGAATGTAAATATTTAAAAGCAAATATTTGTTTATTTTACATCAAGTTATATTGAGAACATATGTTTAGTTAACTTAAATTTTACTTATGTTACACATCTTCGGAGTAGTTAACAGAGGTACTTCAGCATTTAATTATCTAAAATTAGAACACAAGAATCTGAAATGTAACCATACATATATTAAAAAGAAGTATATATATTTATAAAACTTATTTTACTTAGTAATTTTACAATATTACAGGGAAAAAGAAAACAAAGAGAGAAATGGAAAAATATCTTACTTTATTACAGCTCTGTTAATGTTTATACTAGTTGATGAAATAAGAACCACTTTCAAACATTAGAAATCAAAATTATCATTTACCATTTGTAAAATTACACATAAAAAAAATTGTGCTACATTTTAAAAATCTTTATTCGCTGCACTACTTAAGATAAAATATATGATTTATCGAGAATTGAATTCCAAATAAGGTAATAAATTAAGGCATTAAAATTTTTAAATTAGAATGTGTATATAGTAGAATATAAATTTGTGTCCGTATATTAAATATAAAAGTCCTGCTCGCTCCTACATGACCAAAATAAAAAAAGTCATTGTTGAATTCATAATTCTTTTAGAAAAAAATAAAAATTGTAATATATTTGTGTGGTTTCAACACATGTGTTTTTCAGAGTTTGACTGTATGGTATAAAAACCTGTCTCACTCATACACAAATTTTTTTACTACATATGTATAACAAATATGCATTTATTGGTATTTGCACAGTTTGTAGATTTATCATCATAGAGATTAGATTTATTTTATACTTTTGCAAAAATAAATCTCATGATATATGTCCTGAATAAATTTGTTGCATTGAGTTTTTTGCAAATATTGACCTAAGAAGAGTACTTTGATCAATTTTGTGATATTTATCGAAGAGAATTACAGAGAATCTTTTTTCAAAATTATTGTTAACAGGTTAATTGCCCAAAGTCACTGATGTTTTTGTGTGACATATGTTTCGAAGATAAATTTTGGGCTCTTTTGTATTATAATGATCAATTTCTTTTTTTAAAAGTATAATTATATATAAAAGGACACTTAAGATACATATTAGTGATAGCAAAATAAAATGCTAATACATTTCTCCAAGTAAGTTTTAAGTTTGCATGAAATGGAACTCAAGTGTTTAACACTAAACATAAATATCTGGTCAAGAGACATAACTAGTAGAAATTGTGAATGGAAATTTTATGCAACTATTTATTTCCATATCGTATTAAATTGTTTCTATCTTATTTGCAATTCATTGAGTTATAAAAATAAGATTCATTTTCATCAAAGGATAAATATTTATTGTTAATAAAAAACTTTCATATTAACTCTATCTAATATGAGATAAACAATAGCTTAAAGAAGTATGCAATTCAATTAGAAATTAAATTGAATTTGTGAAAATTATAGTATTTTTTCTGATGAAATATTCTTTAATATTATACAATTATTTGTAACAAGTTGTTCAACATGTTATTACTTTATCCAATCATTTCAAAAAAATTTCCAAACATTTTTAAAGGATGATTACTAAGTAAATCAGGCAGTCAAAGATAGGAATGTTATTTTATTAGAAACATTTTCAAATAGCTTTAAATGCTTCATAATATTGTACAAAATATATATGAAGTATTTATACGCAATACATTGCGTAAACAAAAAATTCATTTTCAACAAATAACTGTTCCACAGTGAAATAAAATATTCATTTGAATTTTAAGTGTAGGTAGGTGAACTCGAGTAAATATAATATATTTTTTAGACAATTGTTATTTACCATTTCTAAATAATGAAGTACTGGGGGAGGAGAGAAATTTCATGCATAACATTATTTATATATATAAATCCACACCTGTGTGAAGAACAGGTTTATCAGCTAGTAGCATTTAAGTACAAAGGGGAAAAAAATTACGAGCTTCCTATAGTTTTGATAAATCAAACCAAAATTACGGGATTATTTCAAATGTCTGACACTTATAATGCTTCACATAGAGTGTTTAATGTCCCCATTGGTAAGCCATACTGTTATAAAATTTGCAATTCATTAAGTTGTAAAAAAATTCAATTTTCATCACAGGAGACACATATATGAATCATATACTCGCATCCTTAATTACCTCTACATGCACAGTACTGAGTTTTCAGGAATTAAACTATTTTAAGGATTTGTGCAAAAAAGGAAAATAGTTAAATCATGGATAAACAAATACTTACTTCTTAAGTAGCCACTGAGATTTCAAAAAAAAAGATGGAAAAAAAACCATTTTTACCAAAAGATAATTCTCTTCATTTATCTAAAACTTTCATATTAACTAATATTCTATGTACACAGGCTTCAAGAAATAAACTTTTTTGCAAGTTTGATATGTACTTCAAAAAAATAAGACAATAACATATCAAATTAAATGTAATCATTTCTAAAAATTGTTACCCCTTTTGTAATGGTTTCATTCCCCTTAAGAATATTGTATTTTAATTTAAAGAAAGAAATAACATTAAATTTTAACAGCAAAGAATAATTATAAATAATTTAGAAATCGAAAATTTGTGTGTGGAAGGTAAAAAGCAAAGAAACATTTCTTTAATTTTTGTAAACATTCCTCCCACAAATTATCATCAAATTGAAAAAATTTAGAATAAATATTTTCTCCTGACTTTGAATTATTAATTAAAATTACAAACAGACATTTTTTATATTATTCACATCTAACTGACACTGTGTTGTATAATAATAGATGTAAGCTCTTTTTAAAGAAATGATATCAATGTTATTCGATAATCATACAATTTTAAAAAAGTAGTTTTAATTCTATACTGTCAACCATTCTTGCGCAAAACTATATAATAAATAACTACTAAATTAATTAAGAACTACAATAACTAAGAGTCATACCTAAGTGTACCATGAACTAACTATAAATAAACGCTATGATCTAACTGAACTAGGATAAAGAAATATGCCAGCTAACACTAGTCGGAAGTAGACAATTACCTAATTAGATAAATAAATTAGAATAAAACAAAAATTATATAAAAGAGTTGTTAAGATTATTTCCTAACAAATATATATACTAGAATAATGCAAAAAATACAATGATATATGTTTTTAATTAGATAAAATTAAGATACAAGAGAACGACGTCAACAAACGTATAGGAAAACCAATGGTATGAAATCGCACGGGCTGTTTATTGACGTTGGAATCCCGTGATTACTGACTGGCGTCAGTCTGTCCATGAAGTTACTCCATTGGACGAAAAATTGCTTGAAACGTGTACGTGTGATATGGCCTTTAGAGAGTCACATAAACTTTTCAATAGTTCTTTTTCTTTCCATAAAAAAAAAATATAAAACAAAAAAGAATTTCAGTTTCTCAATTTAGAGTTTTAGTGTTTTATGTTCTTTTTCCATTTTTAACGCGTTGCGAAAGCTATAAAGTTTCTACATATCAATCTGTTACTGCACGATTTAAATTTAAAAACATCCAACACTGCATGTTAATGTAACAGAATGCTTATTTTGGTTCACGATAAATGAAATAAATTTCGTAAACGCGTTTTAAAGAATAAAAGAATTACAGAATCCTTGTATGTCATCACAGTCTCAATGCAGTTAAATGTTTTGACTTTCTGGCTTCCTCTCTTCTTTTTTTGATGCTAGAATTTTTCAAAATGTTCATTTAAAAACAGGGCAGGATTTTTAAAAGACAACGTTTCACAATGGATGAGATAAACTTTTTTAAACGACCTTTATTATTGCAGAAAAATAGAAACCAATCTATGTAAACATTCAAACAAGAAACGCAAAGATTCAAGGAAAAAAATTAAACAAGTATTAGAAATTCAACTTTTAGAAACAAAATTTTTTAATACTTGTTAATTTTTAAGAAATATTGCTTTTTAAAATGCGTGCCTCTCTCATTTTTTTATGTATATCATTTAACAGAAAAATTACAATAGTGTTTCTGTAATAGTAGTTAGACAACCAATGGAAAAATAATGATTTTTTGGAATTTTTCTTCCGCTGAATTCAGACAATGAAGATAACTATAACAGAAATCTTAAATATACCAATTAATGCAATCCATGGTAACTTTTAAGAAGTTTTCGGCTTTTAAAATAAAAAAAAACACGTGTAGTTTTTATACATAATCATTTAATTAATGTGTTTAAAATAAAAGAATAACAATCTAATAGAATGAAACAATTTTTTCACGCTTATATAGATATCCCACCGCCACATATGAATCAAAATTAAACAAACTTTGAAATTGAGATGGAAAATTCAGTCTCGTTATTTTTTAAGGTTACACATTATCCTTTTGAAGAAAAATTTGCGAGACAGTAATATCAAATTAATTAGTGATTTTTTCAGTTAATGATATTAAAATTAAAAAGAAACAATTTTACACAAACCGTTATTTTAAATATTTTTTAAATTACTTTTGGAAGTGTTTAACACTTTAATAACATTCATTTTTCTTCAATATTTCTTAGATATTTCAAGTCAAATGCACTATTTCTTGGATTATCGAAAATAAAATTTAAAATGGGTCAAAAATCTGTTTTGTTGTTGTTAAATTTCAATCACTTTTTTGTAGCTAAATCCAGGAAAAAAAGATTGAAAATTTTACGAAACAAATTTTGACATTTAAAAAAGTACTCTAAGAGTGAAATCCATACTAACTTTCTTAAAGCTCATATATGAAAATATCTTCAAAACTGTTCAAGGCCCTGTCTTGAAAAGGAGAAAAGTCAAAGGTGCTTTAAAATAAAAGAGTGATATTAAATTTTATTTCAATTCATGTCGCTCTGTGACACGAAACAAAGACTGTTGGTAACGGATCTTGTAATTTTTAACAATGGCCGAAAAAAACACCCAAAACGCCACCCCTCTCCAAATTTTCCCATCTCTCTAACGGGAGGACTTAGAGCAGAGGTGGCAGGCCCGTGACGCGCGTGCCACAATGGGCACGGTGAAGTTGTAACAGTGGCACGCGAAGACCTACTGAAAAAATTTAAAATTTTTGAAAAGATAAATTAACATTTCTTACAATTTTATTGAAGTGGGTTTGTCTCTGATAAAAACCTCAAAATTTGGATCAAATGTTTCTTGCTATGAACATTATAAAATACACATCACTCAAAACTAGCTGATGTGTGTGTGTGAGCACCTATAATAACCCAATTTTGTAGGCATCTTTAAGAGCAACTCCTAATAGAAAAAACTTGATAAAAAAAAGTAGTCATTCGAAAGCCAAATTAAGGTATCCGACTACGTTCGGGAACGTGAATTTAAAAAAGCACATAAATGGATAATTTTCATGATATTTAGTGTCACTCAGATTAGAATACATGCAAAAAAATAATTTTAAGGACATTTTGACAAAAAAAAGTTATTTAAATATAATATTTTGGCAAAAAATTAACTTAGAATAATCTTTTTTCCAAATGTTTTCCTTTTGTAAAAAAGGGTTCTATTATAATATTTTGCCTGTATATAGCTCAGTCCTCTCTACAGAGGCTCAACTAGAATTTTTGAAAAATTCACATTATTTTCAGAGTTACCACCCATTGAAATAATTATTGGCGTTTTTTTTCTCTTAAAATTTCTCCCCTTTATCGTCGTAAAATATGAATAAATCCACTTCTAAGTTATATATTTCAAAAATTCTAGTTGAGCCTCTGTAGAGAGGTCTGAGCTATATACAGGCAAAATATTATTATAGAACCATTTTTCACAAAAGGAGAACATTTGAAAAAAAGATTAATTTAAGTTAATTTTTTGCCAATATATTATATTTAAATAAATTTTTTTTGTCAAAACGTCCTTAAAACAATTTTATATGCTTATATTCTAATCTAAGTGATACTAAATTATCATGAAAATTATCTATTTATGCACTTCTTCAAAATCACGGTTCCAAACGTAGTCGGATACCTTAAGTAAATACTGAGCGTTTAATAATTATATTGAATTAAATGATTCAAGTTACTGATTTTTATTTCATACCTAACCTAATTGTTTCAACTTTTAAAAAGTTTATTAAAATAAGAGACTAGTTTTGTACCTTCGTCTACTTTACTATATTATTTTTAAATTTAGGCTATGTATATATATATATAAATTTGCATTAAAAAATGTGCCATTTGCGTAAAAATCCCATAATAAGCTTGAAAGTAATATTTTTTTCCCTTTTCCACTTTTTTTTTAAAGTTTGAAGTGGCACGCATAATTATTTTTCATCAAACAGTGGCACTTTTCTCAAAAAAGTTGACCACCCCTGACTTAGAGCTTCGACGAATTTAAAATGCATTCAACCCCGTACATGGCAGGTCTATAGCGGCACTAAGTTCCGAGTCCTTAACTCGTTAACGCCGGCCACACGAGCTTGCGACACTGATCCCTCGACTAACGGGCTGATAAAAGATTGAGAAAACCGTATTTAAATTTCGTAAATAGCGTTTGAAACTGACAATACTCAGAAAATTTCAAATATGTTTAAAAATAACTGGATATCAGATCTAGAATATGAAGCTAAAATTCTCAAGAGCCCTTTAAAAGAAAGTTTAAAAAAATATTTTTAAAAAATAAGAAATCTCATTTTCTTATGATTAGTTCTAAATTGAAAAACCTCTAAAATTTTATATTTATGTTCTGGAATAATTCTTGTTGCTCAATATATTTATAGAATGTTTTCTGGAATTTTAGGTGGCTGCGGCAGCCTAGTAGTCATGGTGTCGAGCTCGTGGTGTCATGGGTTCGAGCCCTTGTGCCACTAAAGACTCACCTTGTAGATTGTCTGATGTATGTTAAGGTATCCGACTACGTTCGGAACCGTGATTTTGCAAAGCGCATAAATGGATAATTTTCATGATATTTAGTGTCACTTAGATTAGAATGTATGCTAAAATTGTTCTAAGGACACATTTTGATAAAAAAAAATTATTTAAATATAATATTTTAGCAAAAAATTAATTTAGAATAATCTTTTTTCTAAATGTTCTCCTTTTGTGAAAAATGGTTCTATTATAATAATATTTTGCCAGTATATAGCTCAGACCTCTCTACAAAGGCTCAACTAGAATTTTTGAAAAATTCACATTATTTTCAGAGTTACAACTCATTGAAATTATTATCGGCGTTTTTTTTCATAAAATTTCTCCCCTCTGTTGTCGTAAAATATGAATAAACCCACTTTTAAGTTCTAGTTGAGCCTCTGTACAGAGGTTTGAACTATAGACAGGCAAAATATTATTATAATGGAATCATTTTTCACGAAAAGATATTTTGAAAATGGGTCATTCTATGTTCATTTTTGGTCAAAATATTGTACTTAAATAATTTTTTGCTGTAATGCTCTATTCTTAAAACAATTTTCTATACATTTTGCAATCTAAGTGACACTAAATATCATAAATATTATCCATTTATACGCTTTTTCAGAATCACGGTTCCGAAAAAGTAGTCGGATACCTAAATCAACTCTATGCCAGCTTTACTCCAGAATTTTGTATTCTTTTTTTTAATGTTTTTGTAAGGTGTGTGTGTATATTTTTATTAATATTCTGTTTGAGCAAATTTATTTTTACACTAGTTTCTCATTAAGTTGCGAAACTAGCGCCGTCTTTCACAATTTGTGACACCTGTGTGCACACATCTCGCTTTTCTCAAAACATTTTTTAATCACCCATTTGAAACATTTCTAATCCTAAACATAACAGATATAAAAAAATATTTATGAAACTTCATCCTGTTACATTTTCGCACATCAAGTGTTTTATCCAGGCAACAAATCTTTAAATTACTGCAAAATTACTCCTACTTTCCCCATCCTGTACTCCATTCCCCTGTTGTTACACATTCAAGTTCCTTCAGGTCTAAAATCGAGATATTTATACATCAATTCTGGTCGGATGTTCACACCCAGAGAAGCAAAACAACAATCATCCATTTCCTCGATCCAACAAGTGAGTTAGGAAAAAAAGAAAGAAATTCGAACGTATCAGGTATTTTTAATGGAAAACCGTAACGCCGAATCTGAATGTTCTATTACAGTTATGAATTAAACCATCCAAGCGAATCATCAACACAAGAGACGCGCGACCTCGGATCTCTCTTTTTTTCCGAACTTTTCTAAACGTTTAACGACTTTGCTTTCGGATCACCGCGAGGAATACCAAATGCGTTTAAAAATAACTTCAGAATAGTTTGGGGGATTTTTGGTTTTTTTACGATGGAATGCGAAAAGAAAAGGCAATATTATCGTCCCGAAATGGGATCGGGAAATGTATGATTGCAGCAGGATACAAGGGTTTGATTGTTCGCGTAAAATAATCGTTCAGAATGGTCGTGAATTTTGAATAGAAGGTCTTTATCAGGAGAGTACCTTTTTTTTATTTGGTTCTTAAGTTTTATTTTATATCTAGACTATTAAATATGGATGGTTGGATTTGGGATTTTTTTTATTCACATCGTGTGGATCAGTTTCGATATTCTTGCGTTTAAAACCTTAAAACGTAAGACAATTTATAAGTACAGCGAAAATCGTTTAACACGAAACTGAGGGAACTGAAATATTTTTTCGTATTAAGGGATATTGAAATAAGAAAAACATATATTCAATAAAATTAAGTTTTTTGTGGTACATTTTATTTACCCAACTAAGCAAATCTAATAGACCTCCTTGAATTTTAGAATGCGTTCCACGTTTATAAAGCCACATATATGAAAAAGGTTTGCCCAATATTGCACTAAGTTTAAGGCCTTAACAATTAAATTAGAAATTAATTGGAAAACTTTGTTTCCATCCTTTCTCGGAGCAATCAAGGTTTCGAAATCGTGTTAAAATAAATCAGCCGTGTAAAAAAACGGCAGTTGTTTTTAGTTTGCCATGTTGTTTCTAAGAAGTGTACAAAAAAGAAAGGGTTACTCATCACTTTTTTTCAAAAAAGTTACATTGTTAATGCGAAGATAAAAATAACATTATATATTACAACTCATTATGGCATTATTAATCCTCCTTAATATAACAACGAACAAGTGAGTCAAATATTTGATGGCCCAATTGCGGTTCCACTTTAAATAAATTAATTGTTACCGGAAAATTAGAACTTCGTTCGTTTCTCTGCCGAGACACTGTATTGTGGCTAAAAAGATAATTTGTTAGATCAAGAAAGAATATTCATCAATAATAGAGTAAGCAAGTAAGAGTGACCTTGGTGATAAATTGGGTCCAAAATAGATGAGATAAACTAAATCTTAGCTAAAATATTGATGTCTCCAGAAAAATATAGATTTTAGAGGGATTATTTAATGCAGTGCTTCTCAAACTTTCAATATTCACGACCCAATTTTCTATTATAATTTTCCTCACGCGCTCCCAATACAATAAAAATTTATTGAATGTAGAAATAATGTATAATACTTTGACGCTAAAGCTACAATACGACGTTAATTATAAACCGTATAAATTATCAAGTATTCAATTTTGGATATGATAAGCCTATGGAAAAAAAAATCATTAGAAATTATTAAACCCGTTCTTAACTTAGTATTGATACTTAGTATCCAATACATTGTGCCGTTCTGATACATTGACTCGTATTAGTACATCAGAGTAAATGCATATTCTATTTTTATAATATCAGAATATATTCTGTTTTGCTTCCTTTTAGTAGATTGATAATTCTTTAAATAATCTTTTATTTTTGACTTTTCGATATGCCCGCGCCCCTTTTAAAGTTATCACGCCTTCCTAGAGGGCGCACACACCCCACAGTTTGAGAAACATTGATTTAATGAGAAATTTTTAGAAACTCCTTGAAAGTCCTTCCCAGCCAATATAAGAACTGTACAGATGCTTTGACCTTTAGTTTAGCTATAGAGAATTTTTATAGTATTAAGATTAACTATATTAACTTTTAAGAAACTTTTTTTTGCATGTTATAATATTCTTTAAATCATTTTAAAACATTTGTAGGTCATTTGTTTTTCAGGAGAAATCATTAACACTCTTTTATAAGCTTCATTTGTATGGAACGGAATCTTTGAAATAGATTTTTACCCACTTTAAAAGGTCAGATTAATTCGACCGATGCACACTTGTCAAGGACAATAATTTCATTATTTTATTCCATTGTCCTGATCAGGAATAAAGATTTCCAGATTTTGCAACTAATTCTATATACCATTTACAGATTTGGAGACTGATTCCAGATTTGCGACTAAAAGCTTAGGTTACAACCCTAAAAGTGTTCTTTGTAAAAAAGGGGAGGATGCATCAGCAATTTCTAATAATACAAACATCTAGTTTTTCTGAAAATGGAAATAAAAAAAAGACTCAGATATAAAGTCTGTTTTTCTAAATTATCTTGTCGGATCTGTGGAATGAAACATCATTCATTGCTTCATTTTACCAAAACATCTGAGAATTGATGAAGAGGTTGCTGGATGAAATAATTTCTCAAAAACCGTTCGATTCAAAACGGGTACTTTTATGTCTAATGCCTATGCAAGTTTCAGAAAGAATGTCGATTTCTTTTTAGTGAAAAACATTGACTTTACACCTTCTTACGCATTAAATATTTCAAACTTAGCTCTCTCTTCCAGATTTCCTTCAGTTGGCTGATCCTACATTTTGCAAACCAGGCCGTATCGACGCATTGATAGGACGCCAATGGGTATTCCAGATTATAAAAAAATGTCGTATTTAAGATTAATTCATCAGTGAATAAATGACGGCTTAAAAAACTGAAAAAGCATCCCTTTAATGTATATCAAACTAAAAAATGAAAAATAAATTATAGTTTAAAAAAACCTAAAAAACACGCTTTTATGGTTCATCGAACTAAAAAGAGGAAAAAAATTAATTCCTAATATAAGAATAAAATGATTAGCGAGAAAATTAATGTCGTGGTAAAAAGCGTGTGTGGGTGTGCTTTGTAGGGGAGACCGGGGCAAGATGACGATGTTAACAGTTTTTGCTGTTTATTAATTTATTTTTAAGGA
This sequence comes from Trichonephila clavipes, assembly GCA_019973935.1. Lineage (NCBI taxonomy): Eukaryota > Metazoa > Arthropoda > Arachnida > Araneae > Nephilidae > Trichonephila > Trichonephila clavipes. The sequence goes on along the minus strand of BMAU01001233.1, from coordinate 1,143,192 downwards.
TAAAAAAAATTATTTTTACATGAAGTGTTAGAGTAGTCCTTTGTAGTATTAAATACATTACCATTTATTTTTTAAATAAAAAAAGGATAATTTTATTTTTTCAGAACCTTAACAAATTGTCATCTTGCCCCAGTACTGGGGCCAGATGACAACACTGAGGAAGGTTGAACAGATTTTATCTTTAGAATATTTTACATGGTTTAACAAATGATAAGTGGGTTTTTACATCTTACAAAGTATCAAACTAAGCATAATACATTGTAACGTTATGTTGAAGTGTTTAGTTGTGCAGCTAACAATAGTCACAAATAAAAATGCCATTTTCATAATTGGAACTTTCCTCATGCCACCACTCTTGACATTTACAGCACTGGATCCATTCTTCTGTTGGAGGGTCGCAATATTCCTCTTCACAAGCAGGACATCTTATAACACCATCCTTCGAAGTTGATGCAACTGGACTGTTTGGCCAGGATTTTATAGACTTAGGCCTACAGGAACTTAGTTTGAGTTTTTACTCCCTTTTTAAATTCACGGACTTCTCTTCTCTGTTTTTTTAAAGTTTCCTGTTCTTCCTTCTGCTTTTCCCCTTTGTTCTAACATTTCTTTGACGGGTGTGCTTGTAACAATGCTTAAGCTCAATTTTTGCTTTTTTCTTTTTTTCCTCACATTGTGTTGCTTTAGGCAATGGTTTGAAAAAAACCACTAACAGGCTTCTTTATAGCATCGTAATCAGCATTTGCCATATGTTCGGGTTCTTTTGGAGGATTTATATGTTGGTTTTCTACTACCAGGGTCTGAGGATTAGCACTATTATTCTCAATTTCATTGCCAACAACATCATAAACAGTAGTGTTTTTAGCAGCAAAGTCATGTTTGCTAAACACAAGAGGATTATGAGTTTCAATCCTACATTTTTTAAACCCTTTAATGGCATTTCCAACTGTAGCTGGCTGCTCTGAAGTAAGCGGTGCTCAAACGCTCACCAATATTTTTGTCTAGGATAGTTTGTCCTGGATAAGTTACCATAAAAATGTTAGCGGATGGCAAAAATGTCTTCCTCTGGTCGCCCCTTTCGAACGCACATTCCCCGATCCGATGCACCCCTTAGCCCCAGAAGAGATAGAAGCGCAAAGTCGACACAAACATACAAGTGTTACAGGATTTAATAGAATAGACAACATAGTTTAATAAATTCCGAAACACGGGGCAAGAGGATGAGCTCATCATCTTGCCCCAGACTGCCTATTTAAAAATATTATTTTCCATTTCCATGAAGGAAGTCGATTAATTGATATTTATTCGTAATAATATGTAGTATTTAAACTAAGTTACTCACAAATATGAAAGATAAATGATATATTTTGCCTGTATCTGTAGTAGAGCTTATCTACACATGCATAAAAGTTATATCGGGGCAGCTGTAAACAATCACAGCTTCACAACTAACACGACAATGTAGATTTAGGCTTCTCTATACTATTGTTTAACGAACGGCCAATAAGAGAGCCAGTAGTATTCGGCTGATATTGCTACCGAGCAGAAAACGGAAAAATTATGACAGTCGTCATCTTGCTCCACCCTTCATCGTGCCCCGGTCTCCCCTATTACATTTTTACACTAACTCAGCATTTCGGAATAGAATTAGGAAGAAATAACAACTGATAACGAGTACCCCACGCTTTTACCGCAATGACTAATTTTATCAATAATCATTTTATTCCTATATTAAAAATTATTCCTTACTTTTTAGTTCGATTTACTATAAAAGCATGTTTTTTTTAAACTTTAATTTATTTTTAGTAATTTTTTTATATTATTTCTAACCAGATTTTATGTTTAATGTATAAGTTTTCCTACATGAAAATTTTACGTGATTTTCAACAGAGCCAAAAAAAAAGAAATAACAAACCATCTTGATTTTTTCCAGTAAAAAAAAACAACATTTTATAATAATAAAAAAAAATCTTCGATCTAAAAATAGTAACAACAATAATAATCTACATTTGTGTAGAAACGTCCCTTTTAGGACATCCATAAATCTTCTGGAACTATTAATTTAAAAAGCTCTTCAAGCTTCATTAAACATTTTAAGCTCAGAAATTCCAAACAAAACCAAGTTAAACCATATTCATTTTAACGAGTTTGTTCAACGCATCCCAACCTTAAAAAAACGCCACTTTCAAATCATAACATAATCGTTAAAACTTGTAACGATTTCCACGTAACAAAGAAAACAAGAGGAAAAAAACTGTCCAACAAAATCCATTAGAGCTGACAAATTTTTTCCAGAAACACGAGTATTCCACCTCCGAAAATGAGGCTATTTAAAAAAAACATCTCTTCTCATTGCTCATCGGTAATAACTGAAAATTAGGGTAATCTGCTGCTGTAAAAAAAGGGATGGGTTTCTGTAAGGGATGAGAAAGCAAGTAAAGCACTAAAGAGCTATTTTTACCCAAAACAATATCGTTGAAGGAAAAGCACAGAAGAATTACTGTTTTTCCTAAATTCTTGCATATTTTCTCACGGTTTTTACGGAGTTGAAAGAAGTCCGTTTGGGGTGGAGAATGACCCAATTCGGTATTCTTTTCTCCCATTAGCGTCAATAGATCTCTTTTGATGTTTAATTTGCGTGTTAGATTCCAATAATAAGGGGTAAGGACGAAGCTTGTTTGTTGTTTACAGATTTTATCCATTCATTAGTGCAGTGGTCTTCAAACTGTTGACTCTCCCGCGAGAGGGAGCTTTGTCAACATCGCTCTATAAAGCAACACGAGGGCTATTGGTGGTAAGCCCAAGGGAACCCAGCTCACCCGAAAGCTACAAAACGATCCCTCGGGAAACAACCACCCCCGCGTTCAATCTTTATTGAGCAAAATCATAGTATACATTTTATTCGGTAGCACACATTAAATTTACATATTACAAATTAAAGGTAAATGAAACGAAACACATTTGTTGCAAGGTACACGCATACAAAGCAGAAAATAATAATAAAGAACATGGTAACAAACCTCGTATAATTTTGAACCTTGGTCAAGTGACGGGGACGACACATGAGCTATCGCTTCCCTTTCTAAACTTCCCCACCCCGCCACCATTATCCTTGGAAAATATTTATTAAATATAAATACTTGTATTCTCTTACAAAAACATCCAATATTTTGCAACATTTTTATTTGAAATAAATAAATTTGCAACGGTCTTTTAACTTAGTCTACTCACAGAACCCTTGGAACTATATAAGGTGTTTATGGGTAGCCCAACCAAGAAAAAAAACCTCAGAAGAATGTATATTAAAATGATATTTAAAGTAGATCAACATGTTACAGGTACTTAAAGTAAACATAATCTAAAAACTACAATAATTCTTAATAACAACATATAACATATTAATGTAATTTACTCATTAATTCGTTCTCCGAGTATCATCTACCATTGCATTACATTTAATGTCTGGCCAATGTGTTTGCATTTTTTTACTAGAACTATTAAAGTCTAGATATATTTTTCAATTCCTACTATTAGCTCATATTCTCTATTTATTTATTTATCTCCGGGAAATTTTCAATCGTAAATAAAATACAATTTAAAGCGCTCCATTGAGCAGAAATTTTACATACATGGATATTTTGGATGACAATACAGTAATTTAACTATAATTAATAAAAATTAATTGATTAAACTAATTATTTAAAGAATTACAAGTACAGCTACGTTGGTGACGTGTCAAAACTAGAAAAGGTTTTTTTCTCACGTCTTAAAGCATTCAGTTGCACTGAAATTTTATAGACATGATTGTCTTGGATGACAATATGATACTTTAACGATAATTCATAAAAATTAATTACCACTTAATGTTGTGATTCTGTCCTATGTATATACATATTTATATTAATTTTAACTAATTAATAAAAAGTAGCAAAAATAAAAATTTTCTTTGTTGATTTAAGTAGTAATTTACTTTTAAAAAAATTTATTATATTACTTGTTTTATTGAAAACATTTATAATTTCCCGTGTGCCACAAAGTATCACGTGGATCTTATAGAAGTGTGAAACACATTCCAAAAGGGGAAAAAGAAAATTTAAAAGTTAGGAAGGATTTCAAAGGTTTACAATGAATTTACTGAAACAGTCAAAAGCACTTCTGGTAGATATATGTTGGTGAAAATCTGGAGGCCAATTGATAACTGTGCCTTTAAGAATTCCATCTTTTATAAATATTAAAATTTCACTTAAATTTTGGTGCTTTGTTTAAGCAAATGGTGATCGCTTGCGAAATCCCTATCAAAGTTCCAAGCTCAAGGTTGAAGACTTCTGCCTTGGTGAATTGTGGATTCTGGATGCTAATTAGAAATTATTTCTAACTCATTAGTAGGAATTATCTAGTTGCTAATGCTGAATTATTTGGGTTTTTTATTTAATTAGTTAAGGAATCGGGATTTTGCATTAGTTATATATGTTCCGGAAATTAATGTTATTGTTATGAAACCATTGTTTTTCCTTAGTAGAAACATTTCTGAAAAATTTTCAATTAACAGTAAATTTTAAGCTCATTTTGATAATTACGAAAAAAAACAATGTAGGTTTGTTATTAGTTTTGATTATAGTTTCGCTTTAATGCGTGTTTTAACATGTTCAGCTGTTCACGACTGACAAATTTTAAAGTAAACTATTGCCAAAAGATAATATAAATAACGTAAATTTGGGAGGAAATTATAACAGGAATTTTTATATATATATTTTATGAGTTCAAAATTTTATGCCTATGATGAGAACTAAAAGTTCTATTATATATTTATGTTTGATGTTATTGCTTAAATGTTATTTAAAACTTTTATCAAAAATGTTATGATTTTATTTATAGCATTTTTTAAAAGATTTTCCTGGTAAGAAGGTGTTTTGAGTAATCGAGCGGAAAATCACCGGATTGTGTATTTAAAGGTAACACTATACGGAAAAGGTTTATTTGTCTTTGACAACGTTAATTGATACTCTTTTAGTTGTAACTGACTGCTTTAGGAAATGTGTCTGGCGGTGTTTAAAGGTAAATAAAATGTATTTTATTAGAGAAAATGAAGCTTACTTTTTTTCGCTCTAACAACTTTTTCCGAAATCAGTTACGGTGTTATACATTCCGAGGGACATGTTTTATTGCTACTAAGAGAAATAACCAAGGTAATTTTGAATCTATAATTAACTTTATAGAGTATAATTCTGTTTATTGTTTGCAATTTTATCGTCATATGTTCAAAAATTGATTATTTAATGATGTGCTGTAAGGCTATTGAAAGCAACGAATGAATTAAACATTGATTTATATTATATAGAGCGGTGGTTGTCAAGCTTTTTCAACTGATAGAGCCCTTAAAACAGGGGTGGGTGGACTCTTCCAGGATGGGGACTATTTCTAATATTTTTAAGGTGTTTGCGGTTCACCCAATGGTGAAGATAAAGCTATTCTGTATTAAAATTGCATGTTTTTCACATTGTACCTCCCTTTTAAAATACGACAGATTACTACCAGACCATGAAGCATGAGCGTATTCGATGCAGCGAGCAGAGAACACACGTGAACTTATAAATCTGAAGCCGACGTCATGTCCCGCGTTGGCGCGGAACTTGGCATCAAGACGAGAACCCAATCCTGTAGAGTGGGTGAGTGAATATTATCGCCACACTGTTCAGCTACACGAGGACTTTTGGCGACGGACCTCGTCATTTGAGTGACGAGTCAAGTGAGGAGAACAACACCTGAACCGCACCCCCTCTCCTAACTACCACACCAGTGGGAGAACGTTTGAGCTCTGGGTAGATTTAACTTGCGTCGCTACCCTACACGACGGGTGTTTAATGATACTGGGCTCGAACTCGTGACAAGCCAGCTACTATCCGAGACCTTGACCACTAGGCTACCATGGCCTCCAAATCCAGTAGAAGCACGGAGGTATGGACGATGTCTCAATAACCAATCCCATGCTATCGTGGAAAGAGCTGATCATCAACATTTACTCTTCCCTTCAGTCGGCGTGTTGAGAAAAATTCATTTATAAGGTTGGTATCGCAGTAATCGCTTTTTTCCCCTTTTACAGCGACAGTGAACGTGTTACGTGTCATCATATGCTTCCAATGAAGGTACATGTGTCATCTACATTTTTATTGAATCATTTACTCAAGTAAACACAGTAACATTTATTGAGGAAAACTTATTCTCCAGTCTAGCTAGCGTTGGAGTTCCATAAACATGTTTATTTTAGTGTGAGTCTTAGGTCTTAGTAAAGGTGGTCAACCCCAAAATATCTCGTTGGTCCACCGATCGATCTCGATCGACTTAATGCCCATCAATGCCTTACAACTATAAGGTGCTTCTGGGAACTCCTTCAAGCCTTAGAAGAATATATCTAATAATAGTATTCAAAGCAGATCGACAAATTACATCTAATTTAAGTGTGAAGACAAATATTCCTTTTTTATTAGAATTTTTAACACAATATTAACGTACTTCACTCATTAATAGCATTAATTCGTGCTCCAGGTATCATATCCTTACATTATATTTAGTAATTAGAATGTGTGTTTGCATGCTTTTACACAAACTGTCGAAATCTAGGCCTACTAAAGTTATCTGCAGTCACATTTCATAATCTCTGCGTTTGTTCTATATTTTTTGTTGCCATATACGTTGAAAATATTTTTAACTTAAGTACATTGCTCAGAGTGGCATTAGAATGCTTAATGAGTAACTTCTGTGTGCATTCGGCACATTTGCTACCTAAAATTAAGGAGTTATTTCTGCTTAAATTTAGATTTTTCCGTTGAATCTATAAGATGCGGGGATAATTTTCTCCTTCTGCTTCATTGGTAAGTCTTCTTATTTATCCATTCATGCTGGATTTTCTACTCTGGGAAATATTTTACAGGTATTAGGAGTTCCTTTGAAAATGTTCTCCCATAGGCGTTTTTTTATTACAAATGAAAAAAGGGGCTTTATTGTATAATTTTTAACACTGTCATTCAAATCAAAGTCATTTCCTTCCACTCAAAACAGTGCCCTAACGAGTATAAAATAATTTCGCAGAACCCAGAAGCGTAAACAAAACATTTATAATCTAGGTAATTACATATAAGAAAAAAACTTTTAAATATTCTTTTATTATATTATAACAAGTTTCAGGAAATTACTAAGAAAGGCAGTCGATGCTTAATATGCTTGTCATGCCTCTCCCTCCCCCCCCCATCCTCATGGGACGTAAGAACAGCGTTGGAAAACACAATTTTAGATACTTGTGATCATACAAAACTACATAGAGAACGTGAATCTATTTTTTGCATTCATTTTTTTAGTAAATTTTTAGTAAAAATTTACAAAAAGTTACAGAAACGAGATCTCATTCTGTACAAAAAGTTTATGAACAAATTTTCAATTTTAATGTATTTCTTTGCTATTCATTTTTGAAATGACCTCCAAGGTAAGAGATCCTTTAATTTTTTACAAAAACTAGAACAATTTATCTCAGTTATTGCTTAAAAAAACAGTCAGTATATTCACACAAGGGACTGAAAATTTTGTAATAAAACAGTGATTGATCAATATGAAGGTTAAAGCACTTCTATTTTTACACAGAACATACACAAAAAAATTTCAGTTCATCATTTTCAAAACTGAGCAATCGCATTCCCCGTTTAAGTATTTTCAAAAGAAATACATTTCGAGTAAAATGCATTTTAAAGTATGACATCTTGCTTAAAGTAGTGACATCTGCTTTTACTTAAATGCTCGTAGTTTTTGTTCTAGTGAACGGAAAATAATAAACTTGATATTTTTATAAAGCTAATAAGATGGCTTATAAAGTAAATCACAAAACATTTGTCAAGTTTAGGCAAAACTCACAATTTTAGGGTAGTCGGATAGCTTAAATTGGCTGATCCGTATATAAGCGGATTCCTTTTCTTTCACTTAAAAAATTGAATTAAAATTTATCGGCTTATACATGGAAATATACGGTATTAACAATCCTTAGGAAGGATAATAATTATAAATGTTTACGAAACTAGAAAGTTAGTTGCTATAGTTTTTAAGCATATGAATCTTAATACAGTGCTTCTCAAACTTTCAATCATCGCACCCCCCTTCCATACAATAACAATGCATTGAATTCAATAATACTACACTTTGCCGCTAAAGCGACAATACGACTTTAATCTCTTAAGTGCCGCCGACGTATATAAACGTCTCGACCATCCAAAGCGTTAATTGCCCTGGACGTATATATACGTCTTTCCGAAGTACAATCTTTTTCTCTGATTTGTTATCCATAAAATTATTCCGAAGGCTTTGGAATGTAATAAAAGTACTTTGACAGTGTTTACAAAGGATTTATTTATTCCAGATAATTTGCTTATTTATTACTCCCCCCCCCCCAATACATCACACACGTGCGCCAATGTGGAAAACGGTGGCAATTGGGGAGATAATCACGTAACTTTTATTCGGCAATTAAGGAATTAATTATAAACCGTACAAATTATCACGATTCACGGGGTTAATTGTAATTAGTTAACTTGTTCTTAACTTAGTATTGCTAAATGGTAAAATCCTAAGAGAGCCCACACCCTTGGCGACAAACCGATCAAAGCGCCAAGCCAGAACAAGATGGCGCCAAGTGAACCCGACAGTGGCGGCAAGGGAATATAGTGGAATAAGGTGGATGCGTAATGAAAATATATGTAAACAATACAGAAATTAAACATTTAAGGTAAAAAATATAAAAACAGCACTTGCTTTCTTACTGCTAATCTTTTCCAAGTGGAGGGTACAGCGTAACAGATTTTAAAAAAACCTTAAAGGTTTCATCGCTAAGCGAATGATCGTGTGAGCGCCGCCATATTTATTCTGCGAGGTAATGGTCGAACATACATTCGGCATGGCTGGTACGATTACGAAGAAAGCATTTTATTGCCGACCATGTTACATCCTGCCGATCATTACATTTAGGACATTCATAACTCAAAAAGCAATCAATCCTTCCTTCATACACCATTCTCAATCAATTCTTTCTTACCTTTCGCATTCAACAAAGTAAAAAATTCTAAAGTATATTCCCTCACATCACGCAGCCAGCCCGGAGCCCAACAACAAAATGAAATTCGAAATGCGCGTCCACAAAATACGAAAATGCTAGAAATAGTTAGGGTTGCCATATGTAGTGGTTAAAAGTAGGGTTACCAATTTGGCGCAATTATCGCCAACCAAAGTAATTCGCGCCAAGGGTGTGGGCTCTCCTAGGAGTGAACCTTGCTAAATTGTAAAATACATTACGCCATACTGATATTTTTAGAAGTGTATTATGTCAGCGCAAATATGCATTTATTTCTTATTATGTCAGAATGTATTACATTTTTTTACATGCGGTAAATTAATATTTTTAAATAATCTTTTGTGTTCGACTTTTCACGCCCCCCTCATCGAGTTATCATGACCCCCTAGGGGGGAGGCACGCTCCACAGTTTGAAAAACGCTGTCTTAATGTCTACCCTTAAAGCTTTCGTAACTGCCAGTACGAGAACGTGAGGAAAAGTTTTTAGGTACCTTTTTTAGAGGAAATACTCTTGTTGAATCCTTTCAGAATAAATCACGCATGAGAATCACACGATTTAAAATGTACCCCCATGAATTCAAAATAACTGTTAGGGACAGCACTTTAGATGCATACATTTGGGTATTTCCTGTCAGTCATGCAAGAGTAATCTCTCTGGACAGAAGATAGAAACAAAAGTGACATGAAGTAATTTTTCTTGTCGCTTTCTAAAACATGACAATAGTTTTGTAATTGCTTCCAAATTCTTCCTTTTTCACTATTTTAGACGCATTTTCTTTTAAAAATTACAGGAAATGCCTCAAAAAATCTTTCAAATTTTTTTTTCACACACGCAGCGGATACTCTCTTCCTGATTACATCCAATTTCGGAAATTATATGTCACACAATTCAGGAAGACATTCACGGCTTAAAAATGGACCTTATGGCAATTTCATTTCCGAGCCACGTACATGACTTGAACTTTAATTTTAAAAAATAATAAGTTATTTACATGTTTTGCATCTCAACAGTGTTCTTAAGTGTTTCAGTGCTAAAATTTTGAGCCTAAAGGAAAATACATCTCTGCAATATGCATTATAACTCGCAATATTTTAAATTGTTAACAAAATACAGTCGAACCTCTATTTAACGAAGTCACTAAATCCCGAAGAAAAGGCTCGCTATCTGGAAAATTCGTTATATAGAGATTCATCTTTCAATTTTTTTTTACAAATCAAAAATGACGTAAAACAAATTTTAAATACAAAAACACTCTATATTAAAAAAGGTAACTATTCTAACCTTTTTGTAAATTAAGATTTATGTATTTTATATATCTTACCCACCAAAAAGAATGAAAGAAATAAAAACTGCGAAGAAAACAAGAAAAAAGAATGTAGAGGAATATACTGCATTTTCAACATTAAGAAAATAGCTTTATTTAAAATTAATGAATTTTAATGACATTTAATTTAAATCATTCAAGTAGTTTTAAGCATACATTGTTTTATAATTAGAGATTCTAAACATTTCCACATGCGTCCTTAAATTTAATTATTCATAAAATCTGTTAATTTTTTTTTTTAGTCTTTTGCTTGAAAAAATGCTTTGTTCCGTAATATATATACGCCTCGCATCTTTGCATTGCACCAAAACTCTCTTTATGACCAACATAAAATGTGTTAAAAGAGAATAACTTGAAATGTCCAGAAATACTTAAAACATAGGGAGAAAAAAAATTAAATCAGAAGAAAAAAGTTCGTTATTTAGAAAATGCACTTCGCTATTGAGAGGTTATTTTATGAAGAAAATCGTGAAATGTTCTTGATTCCAGGAAAAAGGTTGCTATATAGAAAAATTCACAATATAGAGGTTCGTTATATTGAGCTTCGACTGTATATATATATAATGTTATATTTTTTACATTTAAAAATATGCCTAATTTTAGGCATTTTGGGCAGAGGTCTACAACCTAGGTTGCCTAGAACTTTGACAGGGGTTCTGCAAATAATAGGTGTTTTCTTTAAATACCAAAATTTAAGTACAATTTTCATTTTTGTAAGGTAACAAATTCTTAAAAAGTGTTCGAAAGCTAAAATCTTTTTTTTTTTGACAATGAGATTTTTTACATTTTTAAATTGTATAGATTTTAACCTTTCAAAAGATACCTTACTTTAACCTCTGAGTATTTAAAAATTCTTAAGACCTACTTCTAAATAATCGTTGAAACTGGGCCACGATCATTTGAATGGCGAAAAATGTTTTTGCTTAAACTTCATAACTTCGTTTTTGCTTAAAAGTTGAACGACTGATATAAACCAAAACATGTATCTTTTATTGTAAATTGAGCTTTTATTTCCTGGCTGATTAAAAGTCTCACTGTATATATACATTAAAATCAATTTATCTCAAAATGTAAATTTTGATGTTCGATGTACCTTTTCTGAGAAACTACTGTTCACAGGTACGTAAATTTTCATCATATATTTATAATGATGGATAATATATACCAAAAAATGAGCTTTTTGTAAAAAACTCAAAAATTTATTTTTTACAAATTTTTTATGTAAAAAATGAGTTAAATTTCACTATGTTTGATAAAATATTTTATAAATTATGAAAAAATTCAAAATTTGCTATAAGTTTACTTCAGTATAATGGAAAAGGTATACTTTAATTGTATGAAAACTTTCAAACATGTACATATAACAGATTTTGAGAAAAGGTACTTCGAAAACAGCCAATTCGACAATATCGGTATAGAGGTTTCCTACTCCCCTTAAAGGCAGTTTGCTTGTAAAAATAAATATAAATAAATATTTTATGGATAATATATATATAAAATCTTAAATTTCGTAAAAGTCATGCGCTTCAAGCATGAATGGGTTAATCAAATTTGACACACACAAACAGAAAGAAAAAAAATGTGCTTGATTTATTACAAAATTTGATTTGCACGTACGTCAAACGATGTATAGCAAAAGTTGGCATGTTTTTGGCGATGACATAATTGGAATTAGCACAATACTTCTTTTTATAAATGCTTATTGAAAATTTCTTAAGAAATGTATAAATTCCGAGTTCAATTATTTTTTAAAAAATAAGTATTGTTTAGATTCAAAAATGCATACCAACTTTTGTTACATGTACTATTAGCAAAAGGTAAAAAAATTCAAAGCATTAGGCACAATAGAAAAAAGCCTTAGCATTTTAAATGAAGAAAAAAACTACTCCTTTTATCTTTCGGAGACAAGTCAGTTTAAAATTTCGATTTGCAATAGGAATGTGAATAAACACGAACGTAAAAGCTATCATAATTCTGCTTTTCTTAAGTTTAGAGCTTTCAAATTTTGTGAGGGTATGTAAAACTATATGAAGAATAATTTAGGCTAAAAAAGTTATATTTGATTTTTTGACCGATTTTTGTCAATTGAACCGTACTGTGTCCCCTTAAGATATATTCAAAGGCTTCTTTATGGGGTGTCCCGGAAACACTTAATAGTTCCAAGGGTTCCGTGAGTCGACAAAGCTCGAAAACCACTGATTTAGGGCAAAAGAAAGGCAAAGTTTTAGGGCTAAGTTTTAGCAAAAGAAAATATTCGTAAGCTACTCCATATCTGGTATGAATTCAATTGATTGTTTGTTTATCAATGTCCCACGCTAAAGCAACACAAAGGCTAATAATTAGTAAACCACGGACAAATGATTAGGACGCCTGTGCTTGCACCTCACTCTCCAAACTGCCACATCATGCCAACGTGATAACTTTAAACTTCGTTTAACGATCATCAGCCGATTTGAACGAGAAGCCTTTAGTTACACCAGATTTCGAACCCACGAATCAACTGCAACTGTCAGTTCCAAGTTCGTAACTATTAAGAAGTGGCCAAGGTATCAGATCGTAGCTGGCTTGTCACGAGTTCGAGCTCAGTACCACTAAAGACCCGCTGTGTATGGAAGCGATGCACGATAAATCCGTCGAGAGCCCAAACATCCTTCTGTTGGTGTGGTGTGGTAGTAATGAGGGGGTGCCAGCTCGCTCAGGTGTCATCCTCGTCACTTGACCATGGTTCAAAATGACGAGATCCATCGCCAAATGCCCTCGTGTAGCTGAACAATGCGACGTTAACTTCACTCACTCACATTTATTTATAAGATACTTACTGAGAAGGCGCGAGTTATATTAACGTCGCACTATGAAATATCATGGAGGGCATTGATCAATAACGACGTAATTTCAAACCTCGATCAAATAACGAGGATGATACCTGAGCACGCGTCTCCTCCTAACTACCGCAACAACGGGAGGACATTGAGCCTCGACAGGCTTATCGTAGATCAGCCCCTACACGGTAGATCTTCAGCGGTACTGTGCTCGAACTCATGACACGCCAGTCACGAGTCCGTTAACTTGACCACTAGGCTACCGCGACCTCGAGGAGTGCAGGTATGAGGTTCTCATATATTTTTTTTTGGCTGAACTTTATTGAAAGAATTGTCTAATATTTTAAATTGTTTATTATTTTAAAACATATGTTTTAAAGATAAATGTTTATGTGTTCAATTTTAATTTTTTACTAGCGTTGCAGAAATGCTTATGTTTTATGTTACTAACAATTTTTAAATATGATGCATAATTAAGAAAATATAATTAATTACCTCTATTTCCTAACTCTGCTTGCATTGCCACGAAAATCGAATTGATTCAAATATTTTCTGCTGCGGTCGCTTCTACAGGATGGGTGAAGATGTGTTTTATATTAATTTTTCAGAAATTCAGTTAATAAAAATAAAAAGTAGACATTAGTTTTTTTTAAAAAAGAAATTAGTATCGAAGAAAGTGTATATACAGTCGAACCTCTATATAGCGAATTTTTTCCTGGAACCTTGAACATTTCACGATTTTCTTCGAAAAATAACCTCTCTATAGCGAAGTGCATTTTCTATAAAACGAACTTTTCTTTTGTGATTCAATTTTTGTTCTCCCTTTATTTAAAGTAATTCTTAAAATAATTTCAAGTTACTCTCTCTTGAACACCTTTTACAGGGGTCATAAATCTTGAACTGGTTTTATTAGATCCTAACTCGCCGAGAGCAATAGAGTTCTGGACGTTTCATCCAAGAAGTGCAACCTTTAACCCCATTGTCCAGTTCACTAGAAACATCTTCGATATCCTCTTTCACCCTCAGTGGAGAACTCTCGTCGTTCGAATTTTAGAAGAATGTATGTTAAATATTACTTGTATGCTTTACATTATAAGATGTCCTTAAAATTCCTTCATTTTAGTATAAAATTATTTTCTTAATATTGAAAATACAGTGAATCCTTCGACATTCTTTTGTCTTGTTTTTCCTTGCAGTTTTTCTTTCTTTCTTTCTTTTTTAATGGTTAAGATATATAAAATAAACATATTTTAATTTTAAAAAAGGTGTGAATAATTACTTTTTTAATATATAATGTTTATGAATTTAAAATTTGTTTTATGTGGTTTAAAAATTACATTAAAAGATGAACCTCTATATAATAAATTTTGCATATAACGAACTTTTTTCCAGAATTTAGCGACTTCGTTATATAGAGGTACGACTGTATTCTAACTTTGGAAGTGACTGCTGTAGTCAAGTGGTCATTGTCCCGAACTCATGGCACTCGTTCTTTCCATTTAGTCTTTAGTTTCAGTCCTTTTGCCAATAAAGACCCGCAACGTTGAGGAGAACGTTAAATCTGTCGAGGCTCAAAGTGCTGACATTCCCGTAGAAGGGATGCTCTGATTTTTTTTAATTTGCTTTAAAGGCATGTTGTTGCTGTTGTCGTGTCTATCCCGAAGTGATGGAAGGAAAGTTGCCAGAGCCCGAGACAGGTTTAACTTCTAGATATACACCTGTCGTTGACCGCAGCCTTGAGCACCATACAGCACGATTTTAGCCTTATTGTTTTTCATTCCATATAATGTAACTCTTCCTGTTATTAAACAAGCACTCACACATATATATCATTTGAAATAAATGCAGAAACAGAATTAATATATATTGTATAACTAGTTTTCTTTTTGTCTTTTAACTAATAAAAAAATTTTAAATATAATAAACGCATTTAAAAGATTAAGCTTACAAAATGGTAAATTTTTAAATAACATTTATAAATCATTAGCTTGCAGAACACGGTTTGTTGTTGTTACTTATGCCACCTGTCTGACGATGTCAGATCGAGGCCCACGAAATTCATCGCTGCAAAGGACTAGATGTACACCTGACGATAGCCGAAATTTTGAGCACCATGCCGGGGACATTCCACCGCAATTGAGAGAGAACACCGTGGTGGTGAGCGGGTATTGCCCACCTCTCTTCCTCTTCCACCCACCTCACGAGAGGACTTGTGGCTCCACGGCTATTTAGAGTACCCTTATACCTCAAAGGCACTATACATCTATAAACATCATTGTCTCTTCCGGGATTCGAACCCAGGACCTACGGCACAGCAGTCAACGTCGCTAATCACTACACCGGATGGGCGACCGCTTTAAGGACGTAGTAGTGAATAAGAGCTGTTTTCAAGCTTCAATTTCTTAAAATAGTTCCAAATACTTAAGTATTTTTACCTCATTAAAAAATAACTATAATTCATATGGTGAGTATTTAAAATCAAAAAAGTTTTTATAACAAATAATACTCAGTCTTTCCCTTCCTAATGTCTAAAAAACTGTCCCCATGTTGGTGCAATGTGCAAGTTTGGAGTGAATGAGTAACTGACTATTAGCGTCGTACTGTTCAACTACACGAGGGCTTTTGGCGACGGACCTCATCATTTTGAACCATGGTCAAGTGACGACAACGACACCTGAGCAGGCACCCCCTCTCCTAACTACCACACCACACCAACGAGAGGACATTTGAGTTCTCGGCAGATTTAATGTGCATCGCTCCCCCTACACGGCGGATCTTTAGTGGTACTGGGCTCGAACTCATGACATGCCTGGCATAATTCGATACCTTGACCACTGAGCTACCGCAGCCCTGCAAGTTCGGAGAGTGGGGTGTCTAGTCCTCGTGCAAATAGAAAGTACGAAGCTAATAACAAAATAAGACCGAAGTCATATGAATTGTCTACATACGAGGGTTGGGGCAAAAGTCAAGGCAACTAATTTTTTTCTTGAAGACACCAGTCCAGTTGGAAAATGGGACACATACAGATGAAAGTTCAAGGTGTTAACCACATGTGTGAGCAAAGGATAGCGCTGAAATATCGTAACACACTAATTTATTACGATAGTATCCAGGGCAATATGGCCTTCACGGTACACATAAAGTTGACATGACAAACCTGGGACAAAAACTCTCAATGTAGTCCATGACCCTCAATGTAATCCATGAGCTGCTCGATGACGGTACGTGCCAAGTCGGTCGTCCCTAACGTTGCTCATCACTGGTTGACACATGTCCTTGCTGAAACTTTCCTATCCACCGTGCAACTGTACGGTATAGTAGGACATTATTCCCTAGGGCAGGGGTGGCGAATCTTTATGGATCAACGTGCCATTTTTTCTAAAAATGTGTTTAATGAGGTATGGACGTGCCATCAAATAATTTTGAATTGGGATTACAGGGAAAATAATACTACGAAATTAACTACGAAAAAATACCTTTTGCACTGTATAGCTGTAAATGTTTTAGTTATACGTGTAATTGAAATTAAAGTAACATTAGTGTGATTTCTGTTATTTCAGACCGGATTCCAAATAACTTATATTAGGATTGAAGATGTTAGTTTTAGTAGAATGCATACTGCATTAGTCATCTGCCAAAAAATTTCTCAACAATTAATTATTTTTGCTGTGGTTCACATTTTTGACAATATTATTTGTGATTTGTTTCAAAATTTCGTTTTATAGACGATGTTCTGAATACTGTTCCAGGACATAAAACACGCACCGTTTTGACGCCTTTACTAATAGTGCCATATTTCTATAGATTCACCAATTTTCTGTTACACTTACTATCGTGCATTTTTTGTTCTTTTGCTGAACTAGCCCTATTAAATAACAGTTGAAAATTGTAAATATAACACAAGCTTTAAAATGCAGTAGTGTCAACGAAATTGACTATGCTTGCGTAGATAAATTCAGCATCATAAGCAACTGTAGTTCACACGACGTAACTAAGGCAAGACAAAAGCAAACGAGTGTGATTCTAGCGGCATTTTTGCTCGTAATACTTCATATTGAACCTTATTATTTTAAAATACAACGCAAACCATTTTGATCGCTGGCGTGCCAAAAATATTGTGTCACATGCCATTGATGGCACGCGTGCCACTGGTTCGCCATCCCTGCCCTAGGACTTCCACTAATTTACAATGACATTCCATTGCATTGCATTTCTTCCTCGGAGAACGGCTATTTTGATGTAGGCGCTTTGCTCAAAATAAGTTACTTCCATCTTGCACGGCAATCACCAACGGACTGATTTCACAGCCCTCTCTGAACTACTACCAGCTATCACAGAGCCATCTGAAGTTCTGCATACACACTATTCCTGCAGAATTTCCACACGACACACATACGTTTATGATCCGTTCGCATATCTACAAGAAAAAAAAAATTAGTTGCCATGATTTATTCCCCCCCCCAACCCTCGTATGTAAACAATAAAATCCTTCAAAATTTACTTAAAATTTAAAAGAATTTCTGGAGCGTTTTCCTTGTACTTCTCACACGAGTTACAATAACAAACCTCATCCAAATTAATAAAATTGACTTTGACCTTTCTGAAAAGTAATCCTTCTCGTATTTACATATTTAAAAATATCTTTTCTATCTTAGGAAAGAATTAATCACACGATATAAATCTGAGGTTTATTCAAGAGCGTACAAGTTTCTTGAACAAGTTCTCTTCGTATTTAAAATAAGGAGAAAACTCCCCCAACCAGACTATTAAGAGTCTAAATATAGCAACTGTTATCATAAATCAGGTGCAATTCCGCCCTTTAGTGATTGATTTCTCTTAAACCCCACGTCTGTAATCCTTCACTGATTACTAATCCGATTGTTTCGCTCAGGGCTTTATTTTAATTTCATTCTTCCACTTGATGGAATTCATTGATATTGAATTTAACTCCTTTTACACGACAAAAATTTTTTTCTCTGGTGTGTACGTGCGAATGTGTGTTTCTCTACCTCTCTCTCTCTAAGGCAGTGGTTTGCAAACTGATTTCTATAGATGTCTAGGGTTCCACAAGTCACACTAAAAATCGAAAACAAAATTACAAATGTGTATGCAAAATGAATTCTCGTTCTCCGCGAAGTTTGTATACCATAAGTATCTAAAGCTCATCCTAGTCAATTAAAACGGAAATTTTTTTTTACATAATAAACTTTATTTTGTAATACTTTTTGTATGTTTTTGTTATAATATAATAAAAGAATATATTAAAACATTTTTTTCTTCATATACTAAGCAAACTGGATTGCGATTATTCTTCTATTTATAATACGGCTTCAACAAAATTTTATACTCGTTAGTACAACGTTTTGCACAACACTAAATACTTTTCTAGTGAAAAATGCTTTCTATTTTTCATTCGTGAAAAAGTAATGAAGGAAAGGATCCAACTTATTGACATATCAACAGAGATTTGATGTTAAAATCTACATTTAAGCAAGAACAGCTTCTAAATTTTAGGTTGAAATTCACACATGCAAGATACCCGGATTTCTCACACAGTTATAAACATTTTAATGCCATTCACATAACAATGTATTTAAGTGAAAAATATTTCTCAACATGAGTTTTGCTACAAAATAAAATATAAAAACAAATTAAACGCTTAATATAAAATGCAGTGCGGATAATTTCAATAGTCGACACTTCGTGTCAAAAAAAGCACATGTACCAGTTACTATAATGCATGGGTAGATGACACTTAAATCACAAATTAAAATTAATGAGGGAATTATCTTAGTTAATTTTTTATAACGAATACAATTGCTTTTGTCTTTACATAAAGCACTAAAAATATGTTGATCTGTGTGTGTGTGTGTGCTTTAAATATTATTTTAAGATATATTCTTCTAAGTGTGTGTGAGCGCGCGTGAGCAGTGGGGTTCCTCCAAAACACCTTACAGCTCTGAGAGTTCCGCGAGGCAAAAAATTTTGAAGATCACTGCACTAAGATATCTAACTAGGTTCAGAGACCAATTTTTCGAAAATTGATTTTCCAAAGAATTTTATTGTTTTAAAGAACATAAATAGGCTTAAGGCGTCATAATTATTAAATAAATAACATGTGTCATCACCCTCTGGTCTTTAAAAAAATATTTTTATGAAACTTTACAAAATTTTCAAAGTTAAGTAAAACGCCATAAATAAAAATCTATTGAACATAATGCAATTTTAATTTTATTGATATACTTCTTGATTCATCTGAAGTGTCAGAAACCGCAGGATAAAAAGCATTTTAAGAAATAAGTATTTTATAAGCGTTTAAATGTAATGTTAATGATTTTTAGTCAAAATCATTGCATGTTCTAAGCTAAAAATGGCTTTAAAATGGGATTAAGTACAACCATCTTAAAACCTGCGGTTTGTTACACTCTAAAAGGTTCAAAACACATAAATAGACGTAGGCTGTTCAATAAATAAGACTAATTTTACTGCAGCAAAACTACTCATCGGAATGCTTATTTATGTGGCTTAAGAAAAGTTTGTTTTCTGTATTAACAAAAGCTATCGATAGATGGCGTGTATAGACTCGTATTCTTGAGTATCACGTGATCGAATTGAAGCGTGTTTGTGGGCGCCTACGAGACGCGGCCAGTTGTCGAAATGGAAGCAAAAATCACATCAGAGACCTTTGATATGATACGATATGATTAAAGACTGGAACAAGAAGGCAATAATATCTTAAAACGCTTTATCACAGCAGACGAAGCTTGGTTGTATTACTATGATCCATTCATAAAACACCAAAGCCGTGAATGGAAACATCCATCTTCACCTACTCCCAAGACAGCAAAAACTGTGAAATCGGTAGGTAGAGTTACGACCAAAATTTTTGTTTATTATGAAGGAATTGTGTATCAACACGCTGTCGAACACGATACTACCGTAAGCGACTCGTATTACGCGAATGTCCATTGCTTCGAAATGGCACCATGACAATGCCCGACCACATATTTCTCGTTGCGTACTGGGTGTTTCGCAGCAGAACACACACAACGTAGAGATTTTACCACGCCCTCCACACAATCCTGATTTCACTCCATGCGATTTCTGGCTGTTTCCTCGACTTAAGAAACCATTACGAGGCAAACGTTTTGCAAGCATCAAAGCTTACGTAAAGGCTGCGGAGGGAGTTTTGAAACAGAGCGCTCACAAAACGGACTTTTACATGTTTTTAAGAAGTGGACAGAACTTTGGGATAAATGCATTACGTGCCATGGAAGTTATTTTGAAAAAACCCGCGCGCACACACACAAATGATGACGATTAAAAGGGGTTTTTTTTATAATTTTAGTCTTATTACTTATTGAACAGCCCTCGTATGTTATAAATTTCATTGATTTTATTATTTTGGAGATATCCCGTTTTTCGTGCACAAATTATCGTAAAAATTTCATTCTTGAAGAAGCGTGATAAAAAAAATACTCGTAGGAGTTAGATAAAGTAAATGCTGTAAAAACACGCAAAAACTCTCTTTATAGTTTTATAATAAATATAAGTTACTGGCTTAGGCAGACGACATTGACATAATTGGAAGATCTGAAAAAGCAGTGAAAGAGGCTTTTCAAGCCCTTGAAATCTCAGCCTCAAACATGGGCCTCACTATCAACGAGGATAAGACAAAGTTCATGGAAACACTGCTCTCTTCTGTAAACACCTCTTTTTGTGTAAACGGTCATTCTTTTGAAAGGGTTAGTGAGTTCAAATACCTCGGAACCATTATTAATGACCAAAATAAGCTGAAAGCCGAAATAAACAACGGTATAAAATCGGCTAACAAATGTTTTTTTGGACTAAAGAAGCAATTAAGATCGAAATTTATCAGCGGAAAAACAAAGTTAAGATTATATAAGACATTAATTTTGCCTGTGTTGCTGTATGCTAGCGAAACCTGGACGCTGAATTTGGAGACTATACGAGCTCTGGAAACTTTCGAAAGAAAAGCACTGAGAACTATATTTGGGCCTGTTAAAGATCAAGGATGTTGGCGTACTAGATATAATTTCGAGCTATATAGGCTTTACAAAGAACCTCAAGTTACTCAAGTCATCCGAAGTAACAGATTGAGATGGCTCGGCCACATCTGGAGAATCCCTTAAAACAACCAGACCAGAGCTTACACATTTAAGAATTCTATGGGATCTCGAACAAGAGGAAGACCACCAACAAGGTGGATAGATGATGTTGAAAATGACTTAAAAACTCTAAATATATTAAAAACTGGCAGAGAGTTGCTACGTATCGTTGGAATTGGAGGAAGCGAGCTGTGGAGGCAGCCAAGACCTGTAACAGGTTGTTATGCTTATAAAGAAGGAGAAGAAATAAATATATATAATATAATATACACACACACACATTATATATATATTATTCCTTCTTCATCAATATTTATATTTCCTTTTTCTTTCTAATGGCCCTAACATCAAACACTAAAAATTACCTTTTCAACCCAATCTGATACCTTAATTAATAAAATTTCCTTACTTTTTAAAAATAAGATCCATGATTATACGTATATGGATATTTTTATATAAAACCAATAACTTGCTTACTTGTCACGCAAAACATAAAAAAATGAAGAATCTGAAAATATTGCTCTTAGAAGCAACTCGAGAACCATAAATGTCTTAACTTTTAATTTTGATCCTCTGTCAAGTGATGAGTGAATGAGTGTTTTATTAAGGTCGTGCTAAAAAGTAACACAAGGGCTATTGGGGACGGACTACGTAATTTTGAGCTATGGCCAATTGAAGAGGATGACGCCTGTGTGTGAGCTGGCTACCCCCTCCTTTTTTCGAATTTCCATTTAACACCAACGGGAGGGCTTTGAGACTCGACATACTGCTAAAAGCAACAACACAAGAGCTATTGGCGATACGTTTAACTTTTGAAGAGGATCTGTATTTAGTGAGCATCAGCTCCTCTACACGGTGAGTCTTCGATGGCACTAAGATTCGAACTCATGACACGCCACCATAAGCTCGTGACCATGACCAAAGCTAACACGGCCATCGTCCAAATGATAAATACTACACCTTAGACAGGAACGCATTCTTCAAAATTCCGCACCAAGGCAACTTGAGAACTTTAAGCCGTAATAGATTTAATGTTCATCAGCAGGTTTTAACATGCACAGTTGGTGTTTTATTTTTGAAAATGATATAAAGAGTAAAATTAATTACTTGTTACATTTTTTTTTTGAAAAGGCAAAGTTTCATCCTGATAGCTTCATTAGACCATTTAAGAAATAATTTGTCTCCTATCCGGTATAGTGGTTAGCGACACTGACTGCTGTGCCGTAGGGCCTAGGTTCGAATCCCGAAGAAGACGTGGTTGTTTGTAAATGAATAGTATCTTCGCGGTATGGGGGTACTCTAAACAGCCGTTGAGCCGCAAGTTCTCTCGTAAGGTTGGTGGCAGAGGGTGAGGGATGGGAAGCCCTGGCCCTTCCCCAGGGTGTTCTCCCTCAAAAATGGGGTAGAACCAAGCTAAATCGTACTGTCACCTGTTTGGGGATCAAGGCTACGGTCAACGACAGCGTACATCTAGCCTCTTGTCATGATGAATTTCGTGGGCTTCGATCTGACTACGTCGGACAGGTGGCATTAGCAACAACAAGAAATAATTAACGGTTTGTTTTAATAATACTTACTATCCTGCATTAACATTACAGTTAGAAGAATGACTAAAAAGGGAAATCCACAATGGTTTTTTCATCCAGTTGACCGTTCTTAAAAAAATATTTTAGAAGAGAAGGAAAAATATTATCTTAAAATATTTTGTTAAAATTATTCGACAATGGATTTTTTGATGTGATGTATATTTTTTTAATTACCAATCACTAATCCGATTTACGTCCTATTCAATCTATCAACAGAAAGATGGAAATTAAATTCCTTTTTATGTGGGAAATTCCTTCACCCCTTTCCAATTGATTTTTTGTTCTCTCTTTTTTGCCTTTAACTATTTAAAGAGCAATGACACTTTGATGAAATATTCTCATGAATTTGCGCTTTTTCTCCCGGGAAGGAATTCTGGCGAAATAATTTTTACTTTGTGACTTCTAATAGTATGTGTGTTAATAGTTTTCAATTTTAATTATTTGAGGGAAAGGTACAAACGGGCTTTTTATATAAATAATTGAAAAGAAAGGGAAGTACGTCTGACCCGATTTCTCTTTTGGGTGGCGTAGGCATTTCATGGAGTTTATCGGAGATGTTCACCGTCATTTTTCAGTTTTTTTATTTATTTATTTTAATAATATACTATTTTATCGATTTTCTGCTTTTCCCATGAATTCCGCGTCTGTTTTTAGAGTTGTTTATGTCAATATTGAAAGATCTGAAGAAAGGGAGTTGTATATCCTAGCTTAGAGAATTTTAAGAGTTAAGTAGAATAAATCAATACTTACATTTTTAGATTCAGAGACAGAGATGAGGTAATGAAACAGCGAATTACATTATTTTCATGATTAATTTATTATTTATTAACGTCACGCTTTAATACATCATGAGGGGATTATTAGCAACAAACCTCACATTTCAACCACGGTCATCTGACGAGGATGAAATCCCACTCTCGAAACTTCCACGACAATATAATGACTAAGTCTCGATGGATTTCACGTACAACAGCCTCGCTACACGGTGGCTTGAAAAGGGCGCTAGAACTCGAACCCACGACTCGACAACGCTGCCCGCGAGTTCTCGGCCAGGGACACTTGGATACTACGGCTACTCATTTTAAGGAGAGTTGAGAGTTATATTAACGTTGCTGTATAAAGCAAGACGAGAGGTGTTGGCAACGGAACCTTGTAATTCTGAACCTCGGTCAAGTGACGAGGATGACACTTGAGTTGGCATCTCTATGTACAAACTACCACAACACTCCAACGGGAAAACTTTGATATATTTATAACGTACATACACCCTCTTGAGTGGTGCTAGAAATTCAAACCCTCAACTACCGTGACCATAACTATTAGGCTACCACGACCTCTATTTTGTGGGGAATACAATCCTTAGAAATGAGACGATTCCAAAATCCTATTTTTTTAACTCAGCATTCCTATAGAAAAAAACTCATATTTTAAAATCACTCCGTGATTGCCATTATGATAAACCGATCTATAAATCACAAACAAAAAATACTACTTTATTTTTCAAAAAATTATTAAAAGCTACAATTTGTTATTATTATTTTTGGATTCTTTTTGCTTTTAAGACTGTGTAAAAACTGTCGAACTACTTTGTCGTAATTGTCCTTCTTTTTCCTTTTTCAAGAAAATCGACTAACTGCGCTTGCAATACAACTACCTCGCGATGCATTGATGTAACAAAAAACGTCACGACATCTTGAAACATAAGTAGTTGTCAAATTATAAGTGAGATAAATTGGTTTAAAGTAAGACATTTGTTTTCCTCATCACAAACTTATAATAGAAATTCCCTGTGAAATTATTGCCATAACGGACTCGACAAAAATAACGGAATTAGTTCACGAGATTCTTATGCTTTAACTCATTTCTATTTTCAAAAGGATTCAATGCTTATAACTCTGAACCAGTCTTTATTTATTAATGAACAATATGTAATAAATGAAATTTAATGTTATAATGCGAAATAAATGGAAGTCAAACAAGATCAAATATTGAAGTTCAAATAGTGAAGTTCTCTAGTACTGAAGTGGTTACTGTACTATCGTAAAGTTTTCACTATTACTAAGAAATAACCGAGGTAACTGGATATAATTTATTTTGTATATTAATCGGTGAATCTAGGATCCCTTAATAGAATCCATAGACCAAAAAGGTGAGCCTGGAGTGGAAACAGCTTCGCTCGAAGAAAGCCAAGATGCAGGGAAAATCATGCCATCGGTCATTGAGTTATCTTTATATATACTGGAAATTTCTTACACCCGAAACTTCTACTAACTCCCAGACCTCACACTCCCTGATTAGCTGGTCATTTCAACTCCAAAGTCACATACACTGGTGTTCAAACCAAGAGAATTTTCAGATTTGGTCGATTATTTCTAGAACTACAGGAAAGAAATTTGGTATGCACGTAGGGTTAATATTATGCAAAAAAAATAACCAAACAGCAGTTGCAAAATAGAACAGGAAAATTGGTTGACAGGGAGTAGGGTATTTTCTTAATCCTTGTTATTAAAGAAATTTATCCCTTCTCTCCTCGTTCCGTCGAGATGCGGCAGACGTTTGAAAGACGGGCTTTTCTGTCATGGAGATGTGATGTCATTTTATCTTCGCTTTAATATGAAAGCGAAACAGAAACTAAATCAACTGAGAGAGTGGTTTCCCACTCACCCCTCCACCAGCGTTGCTGCGCTGCACTCAATGGGGACTGCTATCTGTTTTTATGCAACTTCAACGAATTATTCTCAGTTCAATTTATTATGATAAGTGGATAATAGAGCTTTCTCTAAGGTTCCACGTAAATGTATAACCCTTACCGTTACCAGGGAGGATGATCTCCTCTTACAGATATTCAGGACACGCAATATGATTTTGTTCTAGAAATAAGGAAACGCGAGTTCCTTTGGTAATTTATCTCACTCATTCAGAAACACTATTTTCAGGCTTTTTGAAAATTCTCAGAGGGGGATAGAGAGTTGCAATTGCTCTCTCCAAAGAGGCCCAAGCATGCTCTATCGAGTTGATGTCCGAGATCGGGTCGGTCAATCCCTCCGGTGAATATTCTCCCCTTTCAGAAATTCGTCGACCAGAGGAGCTCTACGTGGCCTCGCGTTGCCATCCATTAAAAGGAAACAAGGTCCACTACACCCGAGAAAAGATGAACATAGGGCTTCAAGACCTTATCCCTATATCTCACAGCTGTCACAAAGCTTCTATCAAAGACATGGTTGTCTAGTAGGAAAGTACGCCGAGAACTACTGGTTAGGCTAAAAGGAAACTGATCAATGAAAAGAACGGTCACCCATTGATTCATGCTGCAATCTGTATGATATCTGCACCATTTTAAACGGACTCTCCTGTTCGCAGAACTGAGAGGAATACAAGAAACAGATCCTTATAAAAACATCTCTCACTCATAAATCCTTCTGGAGACAGTCACTCTTGAACCCCCGAGTTCCTGTGGCCTCATACAACTCAACAGAAAAATGAGAAGCTGCAGCATCCTCGTTACGTCTCGTTATAATGGACAAAAGGCGATTTTCCCACAAGCCGGCATGTCTCTTGGGTGACCTTTCCATCTTTGATGGATCGGTTGTCCTGAAACTGTTTCCGTAAGCTAAAAACACGACACTGGGCGTTACATTTAATTCTCTATAACAGTGCTTCTCAAACTTTCAATGTACGCGACCCACTATTCAATCATCTTTTCCATCGCCCCCCCCATACAATAACAAGGTACTGAATTCAATAATACTATACTTTGATCCTAAATCTACAATACGACTTAAACCTAGTATGTGCCACCGACGTATAAAGAATTAATTTTCTGGGCGTATATATACGTCTTTCCGAAGTACGATCTTTTCTGTACAGGGCTATTCATAAAATTATTCCGAAGCCTTTGGAATGAAATAAAGGATTTTGACAATGTTTGCGAAGGATTTACTTATTTCAGAGGATTTGCTTATTTATTCCTTTTCTCCACCCCCTCCCCCTAAGAAAAACACCAAAACAAGCTTGTCTACATGGAAAACGGTGCCATTGGGGAGTGAATCGCGTAACTTTTAATCGGCAGTTAAGGAATTAATTATAAACTGTACAAATTATTAAGATAAATGTTAATACAAGCCCATGGGGTGACTGATAATTATCAAATTTGTTCTTAACTTAGTATTGTTAAATTAATTATAAAATACATTGTACAGTACTGATACATTTTTAAGTGTATCTTATCAGTGTAAATGTGTATTTTATATTCTATTAAATCAGAAAGTATTTTGTATGTTTACTTTCAGTAAATTAATTTTTTAAATAATCTTTTGTTTTCGATTATTCAGTATGCTCGCGTCCCCCTCGTAGAGTTATCACGACCCCCAAGGAAGGCACACCCCACAGTTTGAGAAACACTGCTCTATAAATCTGGAATTGAGACCACCCTGCATCTAGCCCCTACCCAATATTTGCCTCATCCTTCCATCATCTAAACGTTGGCGGTTACTCATTTTTACTGTTTGAATTTTATTTTAACCGATTGCTTCAGGTAA
Source organism: Trichonephila clavipes (assembly GCA_019973935.1). Lineage (NCBI taxonomy): Eukaryota > Metazoa > Arthropoda > Arachnida > Araneae > Nephilidae > Trichonephila > Trichonephila clavipes. Next base: position 1,115,692 of record BMAU01001233.1, on the reverse strand, counting down.
ACAAAGAAATTCGATGAACTGTGCTAGCAAACGAAATGCGGATTTTGTTGGCACGAGTGCTTGTAGATCCTGATAGTCGACTAGCTCTGCTCCCACGCACATAGACGCTTATGTATTCGACACTCAAGACGCTAGGGCCGTGGGTAGCCTAGTGGTTAGAGCATTGGACTCCAAACCGGAAGGCCTGGATTCGATACTCCGAGTACACACGGAGTACGAACTCGCTATATCAGTGGGTCCGAAAGTCTTGTGGGTGGTCACAGCAGAAACCACAGGTGCAGAGGACTGGAGAATATTTCCCTCCCCTCCAGTTCCATGCCTAAATTGTGGAGGTGTAAATATGTGGTGTCACCATCTATCGTGGAGAAGTCCAAACTGTCTCAGGCTCTGACAACTTTCATTCCTTTCTTTTGGGAAGAAAACAACAACAACAACGCAAGACATGCATCTTTATTTTGAAGCAGTATTTTTACATTTCATTCAAATCTGTTCTTAAAATTAGACAAAATATAGAAATACTTTGAGCATCAGTTTATACACCGGCTGTTTTTCGGCTCACATACACTGAAGAGAAAGCGGACGGAGTGCTGAGTCTCCCGGCATCCGATTCTGCAGCTCATGCAACAGAAAACCCAGCTGACTGCTGATTAGCTCCTGTAACAGGGCTATATATATAGTCAGCGTAAAATTTAATAAAATTAAAAATAGATTTTTTACACAATAACAACGTAAACACTACGGCTCCAGCATATTAGTTTAATATTTCTTCAAAATTTTTAATCAAAACGCAATCCATTTTTAAATTATAAAATCTTAAAGTAAAATTGGAACTACCTATTTTTCCCCAACCACCAATTTTTTCTTATTGGAGATGAGGTCAGGATTTCTATGTGAGAGATCAAGTGTTTCTTTAAAGTTATCGTCTACATCTTAAGGATATATCCTACTACTTTAAAACCGTGGGTTTACTCAAAATTTGACAAAAACGTGAATGTTTTAATTTTGCAATTATCAGAGTTATAAAAATATCAAGCTTTCCTCCTACGGCGTGGCATTCAGCGTCACTTAACACTATACCGTCCACTGGAGGTTAATCCCCTCATAATTAAAGTATTATTTGGGGAAAAAATATATAAACTACATTATTACAAAAAAAATATCAATGTGAAAAGTTATCTCAAGTAAAAATTTCAAGTTTTTTGGTATTTTGTATTTACTAGTATAAAAGTTACAACTGTTTTTAATAAAGCGGATGCTACTTCTGGTCTATAATTAGACTTAAAAACAAGTTTTAAACAAAACGTGGTTTTTTCTGAAATTTGAAACTGGAAAATGCATTTCGAAAAAAAAATTATGAAGATAATTAGCTTAATTTTTTTAATGTTTTATGTAATATTAAAATTGTTTTGGCCTATTTTTTTAAAGAACCACTGTAGTATTACAAAATCTACACAACCTCTTATTTAAATGTATAACATTTTTTTTTTTTAACCTATTTTATGCAGCGATTAGGATAAAACACTTTGTGGCGTGTAAAAATTTAAACATTTGTTATCTTTTGGGTTATTTCAAAAATTATTAGTAATGTAACATATAAAATGTTGAAAAATTCGTTCTTAAACTTTCTACTCTTAACAATCCCCGTTTACGTATTTTTTAAGCTTTCATCAGATTTTTTTCTTTTTCTTTTTGATGTTTAAAAAAAATCTTTATAATGTTTGTTTTTTCACTGCATAATTTACCAAATAAAACTTAAAACCACAAACAAATCACCATACCTAAAATTGTTCTTTTAAATGCTTTTGCACGTAGTTGGATACCTAAGCAAATTACAGGAGAAATATCAGACCATTAATAATTTTTACTACTGAACATTGCTAAATAAATTGCTTCATGCTCTAATCAAAAATGGCCGGTACGATCCATCGAGACTTCTGTGTCCTCGCAGACACTTTACCTGCCCACTCATCATCAGGTACGGTTGAGGAGTTAAAGTAGATGGGGCGTTTTTAAGTTTTGCCATATCCTCCCTATTCTTCTGATCTCACCATAATCAAAGTTTTTCATTCCCTGGACCAAAAAACAACATTGCGGCATTGGAGAGATTTGACAACATAAATTAGTAATATAGAAAAAAAATTAAGTCAATTCCTACTTAAGTCAACAAAGAAAAAAATCGTTTATTAAATTTAATTAATGAATTAATATTTGGGAAAAAATGTATTCACATCAAGTGTCGTCCATTACAAACTTTAAAAAATGTATTTGAACTTGAATGGATGAATAAAAAGTATTTTATTAACGCGTGATTGAAAATTTGAAGATATGTATATAGATATACATAGAAAGAGTGTTAACTAATGGGGTAGGAATTGAATGATGCTATTGAAGAGGGAACAAAGTTTTTTGACACATTCTGATGACTCTACATTGACGGTCTTCTAAAAGTAAGAAAAATAAGACCCTGGGGAAAATGCATAGCTCTGGATAATGACTTCGTACCGAAATTTCAAGAATAACATAAAAATAGTTTCCATCTCAGTTGTTTTTAGTGATAGTTAAAACTTCATGGTACCGCCTCTTGTTGTATGTCGTTGCTACTAATATCGATGCCAGTGAGTGAGTGAGAGAGTTATGTTAAGGCTTCACTATAAAGCGGGAAGAGGGTTTTTATTGGTGACGGGTCTCAATTCTGAACCATGGTCAAGTGACGAGGACGTTACCTAACCTGGTATCCCCTTTCTTAACTTCCACACTATACCAACGGGAGGATGTTTAAGCCTCGACATACTTAATGTGCATCAGCCCCTCTACACGGTGGGTCTTCAGCGGTACTAGGCATGAACTCAAGACTCCATGACCTTGACCATTAGGCTATCGACGCCACAAAACCGATGTTATATCGAGGACCACAAATTCATTGTGATAAGGGGCTATAGTTTGCGTTTACCGTTATTCATAGCTTTGAGCACCATGCAAGTGACAACACGTTTTGTCTCCGTCCACCCTCAATTTTGAGAACGAACACCCTTGAGGGTGCTCAACTTCTACCACCGAACTCTCGAGAAGACTTTCATCTCGGTGAATATTTTGAGTACCTCCATGCCACACTGGAACTATGCATTTACAAACATCCATGCCTTCTCCGGGATTCGAACCCAGGTTATACGGCACACAGCATTCAGCGTCACTAACCACTATGCCATCAAGGTGGCTAACCCCCTCCTGGATAATATTAATTGAGAAAAAATTATATATAAATTACATCGTTACAAAAAAAATTATTTTCAACAGTGAGGAAAGTTAATGCAAGGAAGCAAATACGATTTAAAACAATTCAGGAAATTCTCTTTTAATAAATACGTAAAAAGACAGTCTTTTCCAGTCAAAAATATTTTAAAAGGAACTAGAGGAATATAATGCGAATAAAAAATTCAATACATTCCATCTCTGAAGTGTGGATGAGATAAGACATTTCCGCAACGAGAGAATATAAATGTATTTTAAACAACATTTTTTTATAAAAAAAATTAATCAATAAATATTAAAATCGAATTACCCAAATACCTAAAAACCCATTCCAAAGAGGGAAAAAAACAAAGATTGCATAATCAGTGGTCATTGAAACATAAAAAAATTCTGCTAGAATACAAGTCCGAGATTTTTCATTTCATCTCTCTTGTAAAAGGAAATAATCCATTTCATTTATTTTCGTGCGTGAAATTTGACTGTCATACACGCACGCGCACATCCACCTAAAATAAATGAACTTAAGAGCACAACAGTGGACCTGATGTGTTTACGCGGATAAGGGTACCTGCGAGGAACGTTTCTGACCAATCACTGATGCGGAACAAGACGGCAGTTAGAACACTTTTCAAAAGGGCAACCAACTTCTTTTTTCCTGCTTTATAGATTTTCTTTTTTTTTTCTGAAGTTGTTGGATTTTTTTTTCTTCTATATTTCAGTCTTGTTTTGGCAGAAGAAAATTATAAACTACAAACTAAGTTAACAAAAGGAAGTTATTAATAGTTAAAATTGGAATACTGTAAATAATATGTTTGTAGTTAGTGTAATAAAGTGTCATAAAGTATTTATTTTAAGATCGGAATTGTTTTAAATAGTCTAATCTATTAGGTGGTTGTTTTATTAAAGTGATCAATGGGTAATATGCGGAGGTAACACAATCACAGTTAATTATTATTTAAACATTTTTAAATAATCAACAGGAAAAGAAATGCATGAATAAAAACATATCAGGATATGTGTAGAATTTTTATGGTGTTTGATAACTGTTTCATATCTGAATAAGAAAATTGCGCTTCCTTTTTCTGGTTATTTTTCTATACAGCTTTTGATAAAATACACAAATAATTGAACAAAATGTGTACATTTTTATCAAACCATGTAAATTATTGATGCATAATTTTGTTGTTTACTTCCAAAGAAATTTATTTGCGATACCTTTAAGATCAATTTTTCAAAAAGATTTCGTATTGAGAGATTTCTTACCGCACCGTCTAGCACAAATTCATTGAACTCTATCACGTCCCTATTTCCTCCGGTGAGTGTGAGTGAATGTTAACGTCACACGTGTGTGTGTTCAGCTACACGAGGGCTTTTCACGACGGACCTCGTCATTTTGAACCATGGTCAAGTGACGAGGACGACATCTGAACTGGCATTTCCCTCCTAACTCCTGCCCCACACCAACATGGACATTTGAGTTCTTGACAGATTTAACGTGAATCGCTCCCCTACACAACGGGTCTTCAGAGTACTAGACTCGAACTCATGACATATCTGCTACAAGTACGATACCTTAACCACTATTCTATTGCGGCCACTTCCTCCAGTGAGAATCCTCCTTCATTATCCTAAGTTTATGCAAGCAGTAAAAACACAAATTAATTGCCTGTTGTGAGGGGTTTTTCATGTATCAACTTGCTCACAGATATGAAGAGAAACAATTCGTTAAGTAGAGAAGAAAGTACAGTTGGACCCCTCAATATAGCGAAGTCGCTAAATCCCGGAAAAAGTTCATTATATAGAGGTTCATCTTTTTAATGTACTTTATAAACCACATAAAACAAATTTTAAATTCATAAAATTATATATTAAAAAAGTAATTATTCACACATTTTTTTAAATCTATATATATTTATTTCAATATCTTACCCATCAAAAAAGAAAGAAAAACAAGCAAAAAGAATGTCGCAGAATTCACTGTATTTTCAATACTAAGAAATTAATTTTATACTAAAATTAATGAATTTTAAGTACATTTTCTAATTTAAAGCATACGAGTAATATTAAACATACATTATTTTATAATTAGAACACGGGGAAACGGGACAACTCCACTGAGGGTGAAAGAGGATATCGAAGATGTTTCTAGTGAACTAGGCAATGAGGGTTAAAGGTTACACTTCTTGAATGAAACATCCAGAACTCTATTGCTCTTGGCGAGTAAGAATCTAATAAAACCAGTTTAAAATTTATTACCATCATAAAATGTGTTAAAGAGAAAAAGTAGCTTGAAATTTTTTCAGAAATATTTTTAAAAAAAAAGAACAAAAATTGAATCACAAAAGAAAAAGTTCGCTTTATAGAAATGCACTTCGCTATAGAGAGGTTATTTTGCGAAGAAAATCGTGAAATGTTCCAAGGTTCCAGGAAAAAATTCGCAATATAGAAGTTCGACTGTAATTGAAAGTGCTTATTAACGTCGCACGACGATGCTTTGGGTGACGCACTCGTAATTTTGAGCTATGGTCAAGTGATGAGGACGATACCTGAGCTAACCCATCCCTTTTCCACACCACACTAACAGGAGGGCTTTGAGTCTCGAGAGATTTAAAGTACATCAATCCTCTCTAAACGGCGGTTCTTCACTGGCACAAGACTCGAACTCATGATACGCGGTCATCAGTCCTACTGCGGTCACTAAGTAATTGAAAGGTCGTGTGTGGTGGAGTTATTTCCGAACCATTTATCAGTCGCTGATTTTGAAGAATCGAACCTAGATATAGATTTAACTGCGTTGCAGTAGTAATGAGTGAGTGAGTTGAGTGAGTTAATATTAACGTCACACTGTTCAGCTACACGAGGGCTTTTGGCGACGGACCACGTAATTTTGAACCATGGTCAAGTGACGTGGACGACACCTGAGATGGCACCCCCCTCTCTCCTAACTACCACACCACACCAACGGGAGGACGTTTCAGCTCTCGACAGATTTAACGTGCATCGCTGCCCTACACGGCGGGTCTTTAGTGGTACTGGGATCGAACTCATGACATGCCTGCCATGGTTGGATACCTTAACCACTGGGCTACCGCAGCCCCGCGTTGCAGTAGTAACTTTCCTCTTAAGGCTGTTTTCGGTAAAAGTACGAGAGTTTGAACTAAACGCGAAGCACATTTTCAAACAGAAAAATGACCCATTTACATTACGGTATAGGAGAAAAAACGCAAAACACATTTTATACCAGAAAAAATTAATCAACTCTGTTAAAAAAGGGAAGTATGATAAAAAAATGCTGCTCTCTAAAGGATATTGAAGCCAGAATATCATATTAATTTTTCATTTATTTTATATCTGAAAAAAATGTTCCAAATTCGGGTCCTATTCTTTAACATCAACCGAAAACAGCCTTAATATCGACTTATTAATAACTAATATGGAAACTCTTCGCTTAGCACACACCTCTGATATCAGAGAAGACGAAACTGTGCCAAGTTGGGCCAATAACTCGTTTTTCTGCATATTAGACTTTTATTCAATATGACAATCTTAATTCGCCTAATTGGCGATAAGTAAAGGTGCACGAAATAGGATCCAACCCGATATATTGTGTTCACTTACTTATACTGAGCATTCTAAGTGAAATGAAATACCTCGATTTATGCTACCCCGACGAATGCGATTTTCAAACCTCATTGATTCGTGTGTTTTTTTCATTTTTCCCATCATTGAAAGTCATGTGGAATCAGTGCCAATGAGTGAGTGAATATTAATGTCGCACTGTGTTCAGCTACACGAGAGCTTTTGGTGGCGGAACTCGTAATTCTGAACCATGGTCAAGTGACGAGGACGACACCTGAGCTGGCACCCCCTCTCCTAACTACCCCACTACACCAACGAAAGAACCAACCACCAACACTCCCCTACACGGCGGGTCTTTAGTAGTACGTACTGGGCTCGAACTCGCGACAAGCCAGCCATGATCCGATACCTTGACCACTAGGCTACCACGGCCTCAAGAATCAGTGCTGAGCCTGATAAAATGGGTAATGTAATTGAAGAATTTGTTGATCTTGCCAAGAAAATAAATGTAGAAGTGGATAGAGATGACGTTCAGGAACTGTTCAATTCCTAGAATCAAGAGCTGACAATGGATGAGCTTTTAGAAATACACAAGCAAGAGCAAGTCATTGGAGTCTTTAGACTCAGTCTAATCAGAAGATCGAATGACGGTTGGGAATTTGACAGAAGGCTGCAGTTTAATTGAATAAGAGTTACAAATTTTAGAAAATAGAGACTCCAACGAAGAGCGTACTTTTTCATCAAAAAGAGGAATAAAAAAAATTTTATCAAGTTATGAGAAAATTCTGTGGGGAAAAAAAAATACCTTTGAGATGACAGACTACTTGGTTAGATTTTATGAAACTTTCTACATCAAAATAACTTCGGCTTGCAATTTCGCATGTGTGTGTGTTTTATATATATATATATATATATATATATATATATATATATATATATATATATATAAGATTTTTTAAACATTTTTTCTAAATTATTATTTTCTTTCTCGTCTCCGGCCCCGACTAAAAATAATTTATATGTATTTATATGCGAAATCGTAACCCGAATTACGCGAATTCAACTTAAGCGGTTATCACTCAGTCCTATCTATCGTGTAACTTCGGGGTATATTACTGTGTGTTTCATTTAATTTTTTATTCTCTTAATGTTTTATATTATTATTAACGACAAGTAGTTTATCACATTACAAATCAATAAATTTTTTCGACACAAAATGTTCTTATTATACACCATCTCAGACATATTCACTAGGGTTAATATTATCACTTGCATCAAATAAGAAAAAAACTATATTGGTAACACACACACGCATGCCCCATATTTCCCAGACGTTTTGTGTCGTGTGTAAGATAAAAGACATGTCGTTCCTAAAACATTCATAATAACTATTCCAGACTAGACTATAGTCTTAATCGTCAGACTATTATTTCATTTCTTTTCAGTGATCATTTACCCCTGGGAAAAAAAAGGGAAAAAAAACGAAACCAACGTTCACCTAATACAAAGATCTCCAGACCAACAACAAAATTAAGAACATTTCCATTTGTGAGATGCTAATTCATCTCTAGAACTTTGAATTGTTCGCTGTAAACGGTGTTAGGATAAAAATAACACCCAGGTATAATTGAAAGTCTCGTTCACAATCGACTTCGCCGAATGTCAACAATCGGGAAGGGCTGCGAGGAAGTTATTCCCCCTGCTCGTATTGCGGAACTAAGAAGATTAGGAAAAATTGTGAGCACAACTCACACAAAACCGACAAAATTGGAGTCGCACGTTTCGGAGCGTTTGATGAACTTTGTAGTAGAAAACGAGGAACTGAGTGATAGTTATCGACGGTCATAATGCCCGTTGGAATAAATTAATTGATGGATAGATACATTGTATATTTTTGAATATTTTATTTGTATATAAATCATTTTTGACAGTTTTTTCTTCGCACGTGGAGTGTTTTCAAAACTGTCACGGATCTTTGGCTGAAACAATGTTTTTCTTTTACGAAGAAAGGATTGAATATCGTAGATTTGTTTTACTTTAGTCTGGTTTTTCCAATTCCTACTATTAGTTCACTCCTCTCCCTTTTATTTATTTAAATAATTCAAATTTTCAATCGTTATTAAAATCCTTTCTATTCATCCACTCAAGTTCAAATGCATTTTTTTAAACTTGTAGTGGATGACACTTGATGTTAATACAGTTTTTTCAAATACTAATTCATTCATTCTATTTAATTAATGAATAAATAGTAATTAACAAAAATAATAGTCCGACACCATATATAAAAAAGGAAAATCGCTCGTAGTGTCCCTGTAACGCAATGGATAGCGCGTTGGGCTTCTAATCCAAAGGTCGCGGGTTCGAATCGCATCTGGGATGGCATAATATCTGAGAATATGCTTTCTTTTTGCTATAATGTTTCATTGGAATATTTAATTTTACTAATGAATAAATAGCAATAAACAAAAATAATAGTCCAGCATCCTATATAGAAAGGAAAATGGAAAAATTGAAGGGAATTCGCTTTCTATTTTATCATTTAATAGTGTGATTCTGTCACATGTATATACATAATTATAATTATTTAATAAAAAGTAACTAAAATATAAATTTTCTTTGTTGACCTAAGTAAAAATTGACTTTAAAAATATTTTTATATTACTTTTGTTCACTGAAAAAGGATTTAATCTCGTAGATCTGTTTTGCTTTAGCCTGGTTTTTTTATTAACGTTTCGTAGAAATAACATAAGGGCAGTTGACGATTTATCTCTTAATTTTAAGCCACGCTCCCTAACTTCCACATCATGTCAACGTGAGGACTGAGTCGTGAAATATTTTACGTCCACTACAGCGAGAACTCTTAAGTGCAGCCATTCGATCAACCGCGGTCCTCCTTGATGCAGCAGCCCTGACCTAGAGAACTCCCTTCCCGACACATGGCTGAGGGATTTAAAGGTTTCTCAATAATCCTCAGACTATCTCTGCTACTTATACAGAATTTTCTAACACTTCTTTTTTCCTTCAAGTAAACAATAAATATCTTTAAAAATAATACTAACTTCAAATGAATAATGTACTTTTAACTGTATAAATTAAAATCTTTTATTTTCGACTTTTCAATAAGCTCGTGCCCCCAGTGAGTGAGTGAGTGAGTTTGGGGTTTAATGGCGCAAGAGCCAATTTTGGCCATGCTGTGCCAAACATTTGTTAAGAAACTTAATTTATAAAACATTTGAAGTAAAAATCATGACACTACACAGTAAAAAAAAAATTCAAATTTCAAATCATTTAAAACCGTTTTCAATGATTTAAAGAAAAAGTTGGTGGGGAATTCCCCAGAAAGAAATATAAGAAAATCAAATTAAAAGAACATAATATAAAAATGTAAACCATAATACTATAGTAAAAAAATTCAGATTTTTTTTACTAGAAAAAAAAGAACAAAGTTCGAATAAAGTTCATTTTTTTAATGTAGGACTGTGGTCTGGACGTGAAAAGAAGGAAAGGGAAATTTGAAGGGCAAGAAAGAGGGCCTAAAATAGAGAAAGATCACTAGGGTTCCCCGGGTTCGTGAAGCCCATGTTTACCAAAGACAGTAAACCCCTAGGGAAAAGGAAGAGATCACTAGGGCACCTCGTGAGCGTGAAACCCGTACTCACCTAAAGGAGGTGAGCCCCTGAGGGGTGCCCCCTCATAGGGATATCACGCCCCTAGGGAGTGAGCCCCAAAGTTTGCGAATGAGTGAGTGAATATTAACGTCACACTGTTCAACTTCACGAGGGTGTTTGGTGACGGACCTCGTGACGAGGACGACACCTGAGCTGGCACCCCTCTCTCCTAACTATCACACCACACCAACGGGAGGATGTTTGAGCTCTCGACAGATTTAACGTACATCACTCCCCTACACGGTGGGTCTTTAGTGGAACTGGGCTCGAACTTCTGACATGCCTTCTATGATCCGATACCTTAACCACTGGGCTACCGCAGCCCTCACCAAAATTTGCGAAATACTGCCTTACGATGAAAAGCCTCTTAGGGATTAAAAGAGGTGCCGATTCTCCTGAATAATTGGCCATAGTAGCCGATTGGTCATTCACGTCTGGTGTTGTCGAGTCATGTGTTCGAATCCTGGAGCTACTGAAGATCCATTATGTAGAGAGGCTTATGCGCGTTGAGGCTCAAAAACTCTCCTGTTAGAAGAGTCTAGATGTCAGCTCTGGCGTCGTCCTCATCACTTATTTGAGATTCAAAATTATAAGATCCATCGCTGTTAGACCTCAAGTAGCTTCGAATAGCGACACAAAGTAACAACCAAAAATCAAATCAAACCAAGGAATTTTCCTCTCTAACTTATTGTGTTTCCTTTTTCACATGTTTTAATAGCTTCACCTGCATGTAACGGAATCTTTGAACTTGATTTTTACTCATTTTAAAAGGTCAAATTAGTTTAAAATTTTGCACACTTATCAAGGACCGATGACTATACAATAATTTTGTTCCGTTGTCCTGGTCAAGATCATCAAGATTAACGATTTTCCATTTCTAGATTTGGCGACTAATTCCAGATTTAGTGAATGAAAGGTTAAGCTACAAACGTAAAGAGGAAAACGCTTATGGTTAATACAAATACAACAAACAAAAAATATTTACTCATCAGTAAATAAATGATAGTTTAAAAAACTAAAAAAACACACTTATATAGTTAATTGAACTAAAAAGTAAAAAATAAATCTTAATATATGAATAAAATGATTAACGAGAAAATTAATGCCATTGTGGTAAAAGAGAGGAGGGCTCGATATCGATTGTTTTAATTTCTTACTAGTTATATTCCAAAATGCAGGGTTAATGTAAAAATATAGCACAAAACACCCCATGCTTTTACCACAATGACATTCATTTTTTCGATATTCATTTTATTCTTATATTAAGAATTATTTTTCATTTTTTAAGTTCGATTCACTATAAAAGCGTGTTTTTAGTTTTTTTTATACTGTAATGTATTATGTTTCTGTTACGTGTGGAAATTAAGAGAGCAGTACCAGGTCACCTGACACATGACTCTGACTCAGAAAGTACGAGATTATTCTCCAATAGTTTCTGATGTCTCCTTAGAACGATGCTAATCCAACCAAATTAACAATTATTTATAGCAACGCAAAACTTTTTTTTTTCCAATAGCGGATTACAAGAGAACTGTAAACGAAACAAGAAACAGAGAAGATTGACAAATAACAAGAAACACAAGTCTCCACAGTACAGTCTAGAAATCACACATTTTGCATCTAGCCTCCCACTGTGTGTCCATTTCTTCTTTGGAGTCGCACAGTTTACACAGGGGACTCTGGACAACGCCTATCGTGCTTAAATGCTTGGATATGCTGTCGTGACCAGTGGCGATTCGAAAATCGGCGGCCATTTGGAACATCAAGAAGTTAGCTAAACCGTGTAAAGCTTAATCAACCTTTTATGAAGCAATTGAAAAACTGAGGAAAAACTTAAGCCGATGAAGAATTTGAGTACCCACCTTCGTAACAACATTTGACAGAGTGTGATTATTTGTTTTAAATCTGTTAAGGGGAAAAAATTGTGAGGAAGAATGTTTTCAACTAGTAGGAAAAAAATAAAAGAATTTGTAAGCAAATAGAGAGAGAGAGAGCCACAATTTTTTTTTATTTCTAAAAAAATGAGAAAACTTAAGTTTATATTTTAAGAAATAAATATGTTAAGAATAAAAGGTAGAAATGATTATATTAGTATAAATATTTCTTACGTGTTTTAATTGAATGTAGAACCTTTTGAATTAAATGCCTTGTTTGAGAGATCCACCTGCTTTTATTTAAGCTGTTTTATTTTCTTTCTGTAAATAACGTATGAATCAATTTCCTGGATTGCCTCTGTAATCCAATAGTTAATTCACTTTTTTTTATTAATTGAGTAACCCAATTTTGTTTAAAAACATACCTACTTGTAAAGTTAATTAATCCAACAAATTTTTTTTACGAATCTTATCTAATTAAATATTTACAAAGACCTTCTTTAATTAGAAAACATAATTAATTTACTTAATATTGATCTGGAAGGAACAATAATTCAATTGTTCCCTTCTCTAAATAGGCCGCAAAAGAAATATTAATATATGTATACTTTTACTTTTATTTATTACAAATAAAACAAACAACTTATCAGAAATAAGCGAGTAATATTTTCTCTCTCTTGGCTTATTATTTGCTTGAAGATAATAAAAACTGAAAGGCAATGGATTTAATTATTGGTTTTCCTAACGATTATGAAAATGAGAAAACACTTCCAGCACGTGCTCTCAATCTAATACACTGTGTAACGGCAAATAAATTAGGTTCGAAAGAGGTTATGATTTAATTAAAGATGATTGTGGGGTATATGTTAGGGTTGCTTTTGTTCGAATGTCGAATTTATTATCATGAATATTTATTCTAATGAAGAAAAAATTATTCCATAAAAAAGGATTCTTGGAAAAATACATTATAAAATGTCTCGATGACTTCTTAAATAATACTCATGTCCATAAATTAAGGATAATGAATTTCAGGCAAAGAAAGAGACAGAAGCAAAACAAGTTTGACTTATTTGTAAAGTATATTTATTAAACAAAAGGTAGAGCAAAAAAGATGCTATATGTTTGACATAATTAATAAAAATTGCGATTTTTACACTCCTGGAGCAAATTTCAAAAAAGAACCTATTTACAAAAAACAGTATAACATGGTTAGTATGATGGTTAATACGGAGTATGTTTCCCAGGCCTTACAACGCCTGGTTACAATGATGGTTAATAAGGACGATGCAATACAGGCCTTACAACGCCTAGGCATGCTGAGTATCAAATTCTCAATCTGATCTTGGGGAATATTACACCACTCATCAAGCAATGCCCTCCGAAGTTCCGGTAGACAGGTGGGAGGGGGTTGACGGGCTGCAATTCGTCGGCCAAGCATATCCCACACATGCTCTATTGGATTCAAGTCCGGTGAGTATGCGTTGGCCAATCCATACGGGTGATATCCTCCGATTGAAGGCACTCGTGTACAATGTTTGCACGGTAAGGACGAGCGTTGTCATCCATAAACAGAAATTCAGCACCCCGAAACAAACGTACATGTTGTTCCAGAATGACATCCCGATAGATATGGCCTGTCATCGTTACACTCTGAACACGCAAATCAGTTCTGGAACTATGAATAATAGTTCTGGAACCAAACGAGCCATCCTGCACCACCGTAACGGTGTCGTTCAATGGTGTTCTCTTGGTGGTAACAGGTACCTGGCACTCTCCATGTTAAAGTCCGGCGAGAAATTAAACCTGGACTCGTAGGAAAAAAAAAAAACATTACACACAAGACCACTGTTGTGGTGTCCACAATGCATGCTCTCTACTCCAGGTTAATCGCAGGCGACAGTGAGTTGCGGTAAGTGGAACACATCTGACAGGCCTACGAGCATATAGACCAATGTGCCCTAAGCGTCTGTACACGGTCTGCCTTGAAACTGTCGTACCGGTAGCTGAAGAGAGCTGACGAGACAGATCTGATGCTGTGCTCCGTCTGTTTCTTTAGGCAGTAACTGCCAAATACCGATCCTCATTCGACGTTGTAAGTCGGGGGCGACCTGTGCTGTAACATCTACTCACATTACCATCATCTCGGAATCGTTGCCAAAGCCTGGAGATGACATTCTGGGCGATTCCAAGTTCCTCGGATACTTCCAGTCAAATACGTCCACATTCCAGTCTTCCAATAATTCTACCACGTAAAAAATCATCCAAATGCTTCCTTTGTACCATAACTATGCGGTTATTGCACTGAAAGGCTTTTGAAGCGCTTGTGAACAGTTTTACTTTGCCACCATTCCTTATATACCCCTCTCTTACACTCGTCATTGTGACGTACTATCCGCGCCATCTGGGGGTTTCCTGTAATTTGCATATTCTTCTTCAAGATGTGTGTGATAATTCTACAGGTGAAGTTTTTATTTTAGAGTTCAATTTCTGTGTGATTCTGAATTATCCTTAATTTATGGACATGAGTGTAAAAAAAAATTGGGGGAAAAGAAATATATATCACTAAATGGTTACGAATTATTTTGAGTATACTGTATTGATTATTTTAAACAGAATGCAGATACTCAATCCGTTTATACAGTGGCGTGCATAAGAGGATTTGAGGGTTCAAACCGTTTCCATAAACTAACAGAGATTTTTAATTTTCAGCATACAGATTACGTGTCGGAGCTTTCATCAACATTTTTTTTAAATATAACCTCTGTGTACTGTGTGCGCCGCTGTGTGCCTGTGGAATAATTTTACACATATTTAACACTAAATACAAGTTGCGCAAAAGACGTTAAATAGCATCTTATATAAATTCAATTTTAGCTTTACATAAAACCAATTTTATGGTTTTATTTTATAATGATTAATTCTTCGCGTGTTTTTCAACATCAAAAAGGCTATAAGAACAAAAATATGTAATTTTACAAAATTAATTCTACTTCACAAGCCTTCCATACTCTACTAAATTTCACAGTGTTTTTTCTTTCATTTGTCCTGTCTCTTTGTACAAAAACTTGTTTTAACTGATCCGTTCTTTGAACAAAACAAAGACTATCAAACATTTAAAAAATAATTTTTTTCAGCACTGTCAAATCTTAAAATAGTTAAAATTTCGTATTTTATTTTCCATTCCTTACCTTAACACTGTTGAAATTTACCATGACTTTTTCAACCGTTTGTAACTTCATCAAAGCGTGCGCTAGACAACTTCCGCCAAATTCCAAAAGCGTCAACTGTTTTCCCGTGATAAAGTAACACTTTATGGATGACATACGTGTATGTGGAATCCCGTATTACCAAAGTCTTGTGGAAAGTAGAGACCATTGTAAAACAAAACAATACCAAATAGAAATTACGTAACATTTTTTTTCAAATTTCTGTACACATAAAACTGTTTTTGAATATTATCTTACCAGGTATTTGTTCACAAATGGGACATGTTATTCTTTTTTAATTTTTGTAGCACTCTCCAGATATGTTGCAACACCTTTCTTTTTATCTTTTCATACAAAACCATTTTTTCCTACATAAGAGTCCTTCAGATTTTGTTTTTGAGGTCAGTTCCGAGTTTTACAAATCCGTCAGTATTCATTCTGCATGTGATTGTTGTCTGAACCCCTCACATTACCTTCTTCAAAATAATGCTTTTTTGGAGTTACTTCCGTTAAAATTCCTACCACTTGGGTTATCTAATACCATACTTTCGCGGTATTAGGTAACAATCATAGTTCTATTTAGATTCTTTCTTAGCGATAATTCTTTAATTCCTGTTAAACCAATAAACTTGCTGGAAAATTTAGTGGAAAAAAATTTGAAAAAAAAAAAAAATGGTAAAATAAAATCTAGTATTGAACCAAAATCGAAACAAAACAAAAAATAATGTGTTCCAACCAAAAGTACTTGGAATGCCTCTTACCGAAACACTTCAATCGTATCATCCTCTCAACTAACAGTTAACCCATTCAATGTCAGGAAAATTTAGAGCATCTTGCTCTGGGTGCCAAGATTTTATTTTAAAGAAAACATAACATTTTACAAAATATAATATGAAGTTACTGATATAAAATTGTAATGGCATTTGTGGTAGTTTTAACTGAAAAAAAATACTATGAGATAACTCGTAGCTGTCTGCTTACGAGTTATCTCGTAGGGATTTTTTTTAAATAAAAATCTTCATATACAAAGATTTTCTTTTCATTTTGTTTGGTTTTACAAGCTCGTCACCTAATTTCATCTGGTGACAATCAGGTGTGTAATGTTATGTCAGATTTTCATACAGAGGCGTAATGATCCTCACTGGTGAAAATTTATAAGGTGATGGTAGTTATAAAGAGTTGGAAAATAATAAAAAGGGACTAGTAAGTAATAATTAGCAGACTTCGGAAAATATATTCATTGGTACAAAAAAAATCACTCTGCCCTACTTCGATATCTTCCTGCAGAATGATACATAATATGTTCTATAACCAAAGTTTTTGAGGGAATAAAAAGATGAGATGCGTCAATTTTTAGGGAATCATTTATTATGTCTTTATTTGATGGCAGTGACAACAATGCAGGAGAAAGCAGCAACTATAATACAAATACAACTGATTTTCAGTACTTAGAACATCTTCCCCCACAGAAAAAAAATATGCATACAAAACCATGTCGAATGTATACAAAGCAAAAAAAAACATGTAAAAACACATATTTTTGTTCAGTATGCCCCAACAACCCAACACTGCGCTGATCTTTGCTTTAAGGCTGTTTTCAATTTATGTTAAAGAATAGGACCCGAATTAGGTACATTTTTTCAGATATAAAAGAAATGAAAAATTATTATTATTCTGGCTTCACTATCCCTTAGAGAACAACATGTTTTATCATTCTTCACTTTTTTGACAGAGCTGAGCCATTTCTTCTGGTATAAAATGTTTCGCGCTTTCTCTCCTATACCGTAATGTTAATTTCACGTGTTAAAATGAAAAAATAACACTCAAGGAATATTTTGAAATTTTAGAAAAGCTATAATGTTAACAGATGTATGAGTCATAATGTTGAAAATTTTCATGAAAATTGAGGTATTTTTCTGTCTGAAAATGTGCTCCGCGTTTATAGTTCAGGCTCTCGTACTTTTGCCAAAAACAACCTTAAAGCTCATCCTACACAGCAACAGTAAAAATATTTTAATTTTTGGAGTACATTCTCATATATATATAATTATTATGTTATATTCTACTCGTCTAAGGTATAATTTTATTAATAAAAATTGACAATTAATAAGTTTTTTGTACTATATAAATTTTTCATCCATCCTTTTTAATAATTCCTTTCTCAAATGGAGGTTTATAATCAATCTAAAATTTCAGTACAAACTACGAGATATTTCGTAGCCGGCAGTCAATACGTTACGAAAGTTAATGGTGATATTTTGAACATATAATGATGAATATTATGTGACACTCTCTGTGTGTGCAAAGCGTGACACACACATTTTGCCATCTTGTCTTATTCTACTTACACTATAAAGAAAAGAATATTTCTATTAAATATTAAACACCATTAAAATAAAAACTTTTTTAAAAACGATTCATCTCAAAGATATGATATAAATTCCTCGATGGCTAAAATATGATTCGAAATTTTCGAAATATAATGATCAATCAGAAAATTTACCCTGTAAAACTTGCTAATATACCCCAATTAAATTCTTATCGAATCCATAGATTTTATAATTCAAGCTGCCACAAATCAGCCAATATGTTCAGTAAGAAAATTAATAGATAAATTTTTGCTATAAAATTTCGATTTGTCTCCCTTTCTTTCTTTCCATGTTGCATTAAGCCTTCCCACAGAGCCTAACCACCCTGGGTATTTGTTAAATGCAGGGTATGTGTTGTAGGAAAATATTGGCCAGAAATTTAAAACTTATTCTCTCTACCACAGATTAAGTCTCTCACCATTATTTGATATAAGGCGACGACGATTTGATGACGAATTTTAATGGACTTGCAATCGATGGTTAGCTGGTTCGAATTTTATATTTTTATGACCATTCAACGGAGAAAAAGATGCATATGCTCTACTTTCCGCTTTTGATTCTACACAGTGGCACGCACAAGGGGGGTGTCCTAGGGGTCCAGATCCTCTCCTCCCCATAGTCCTTGAATTTTTTTTCAATTGGCTATAATCCTATGTATCTATTACATAAAATTTAATTATGTATTTGTTATTAATAATTCATTTTATTAATTAATGCTAATTATTTATTCAATAATTAATTTTGTATTGTTTTTGTTCCCGAAAATCGACAAAATCAAATGATTGATTGATTGAATATTAACGTCGCACTGTTCAGCTACACGAGGGCTTTCGGCGACGGACCACGTAATTTTGAACCATGGTCAAGTGACGTGGACGACACCTGAGCTGGCACCCCCTCTCCTAACTACCACACCACACCAACGGGAGGACGTTTCAGCTCTCGACAGATTTAACGTGCATCGCTGCCCTACACGGTGGGTCTTTAGTGGTAGTGGGCTCGAACCCGTGACAAAGCAAGCCACAGTCCGATACCTATACCACTCGGCTACCGCGGCCACACGACAAAATCAAAAGAATATGTTGGACGGCGCATTGGAGTATGATACCAAAAGGATGGACTTTCAACATTGACCCCCCTTAAAAAAAATTTCGTGTGTGCTACTGATTCTACATTTCTAAGTGAACAAATATTTTCTCATATGAAAAATGTTTTGAGTTCACAAAAAAAAAATTGTTTAACAGTTTTACTGATATGTGTGCGCTTACACTTATAACATCTACCCTGAATTATAAATTGTTTTTTTTCGAAAGTAGGTAATTTATTGCATCCGATAGAATCACGCAATTCTTCACAAGATACACAACAAATCTTAGCTCCGGTTATTTATATAGAGGCTGATATACGCATTTTTTTTATTTTCAAATTTAACTCAATTATATGAATTCGAATGTGGGAAGTTCTCTCGTGATTTAAATAGAACGTGGATTCCAGGCATTCTACTTCCATTTTCATGAATTTTAGTAACTCGGGTACGTTAAATTATGTTTTCCATTTTCTGGTACTATTAAATTCTAGGGATAGATCTTCGAGAAATAATTTCTATAAAATTAGAGTAAATGACCCTATGTTCCCATTGTGACATTGAGGGTTTCTAATGATCTAACATTTATCTCGATTTCGTATCTATAATTTTGTTAATATTGTTGTGTTTGAAGAACATTTAACACTTTCTAGATTTAATAAACTGTTTATGTGTGCATTTATAGATAAGTCTTTCTTGCCGAATCTATTGATTAAATTTTCTTATATGTAATCGTGGATGTATAATTTTCTTTACTAAGCAATAAACCACTAATAGTATTCAAAGCTCTTCCCCCACACAACGATTTTAATTAACTAAACATATCGACAGAGTTAAAAATACCGGGACATGTTGAAATTAAGACTTTTTTGCTTTTTGACTTTTCTTTTTAAGTTTCTTACAGATATTAAATTTTCCGTATGCTTAACGATATTTTAATCTTTCTATAGAACTACAAAAGTAATTCTTTACTTAAAAGTTGTATTTCCCTTTAATTTAACTTGGACACAATTTTTAAGGTCTCATAATACACACTTATGTTTGGGTATCATTTTTTTGAATATTTTTCACACTAATAAAAAATACATGAAATATATAGTGAACCTATTTTTTTAGTAAAATTTCTGTATAATTTCTTTTTAAAATATAAGGAACATGTTTACAAAATAAATAACATTCTACTCACCGTTTTGTGGATTCCCCAGAACAATTTTCATAAAATAATTGAAATTCACTTCTCTAAAAATCCAACTAAAAAGTCAGGATGCCGTCGTTTCATGCATCGAGATCAAATCGATAAGAGAACAGATCGTAACAGTTTTCAATCTTTTAATTTGTACCACAAGAACTAAATTAGAACTACTAATGAATTCTTTACACAACATACAAAACTATTATCACCATTCTCTCAATATAAGATATCTCTAATATATATCTTATTCAATTCATATACAATTACATGGATCAAAATGCTTATTCTAAATTTGTACGAAATTAGTTCAAAATTCAGAGACGTTTTACTCATCAATATCAAACATTGCATTTTGCTCCGCACAGTTTACAGTTACAAATAAAATCGGCAAATCTACCACTGTTTTAGGGCTCGATTATTAATCCCTAACGAATACTTGTTTAAAAAAAGAGTGTTTTGGCTTAGGATCTCCCTGTGATAAGGATGGTGTGGTGTGGAAATTTAGATACCCTTAGTTTAAATAAAGAAGTCTGTTGTCAATAGCTCGCGTGTAATTCTTAATTAACCAATCGATACTAATACGTCTACTTTGTTAATTTGTGTGGATTTAGTAAGATACAAAAACCAAATTATGCTTCATTTATTTATTAACAATATTTACAGTCTGTATTATGTACACAAAATTTCAGTCGAACCGCATGTTTGAGTCCTTTTTTTTCCAAATAAATACCTATTGTACGAAAATGTCAAAGATCGGTCTGTCGAGGCTCAAGAGCCTCATTATCGACTACCTGCAGAAAGTGGGGTGTCTACTCAAATGTCGAACTCGTCATTAGATGATGGTCAGAATCATATGGTACTTGGTTGTGGTTATAAGACCCTTGTGTTGGACAGAAACAGACTACTAAAAGCGTTCAATGCCAAATACATATTCAAATGGGCTGAATTCATGACGGTCACATGAAGGATGCAATCACATGTTCTCCATCGAATTCAAAACTGACATTAGACTTGTATTTGTTTCTGTAGTTGAAAAATTTAAATAAAATTTCAAACTTGACATTAAGTAAAGATGTTTAAATATTAAGATTCTGCAAAAGGTTTTTAAATGTTTTTTTTTAATTCTTATACTATACGGATTACTATTAAATCAAGTGCATTTAGTTTACCTATGTGCGTTATTATTGTCGACAAATATGTTATTCTTAAGAGAAAGTTTCCACAAAATTCAAAAATTGGCAACAGTAAAGCGTTTGAGCTAATTAGCTGGAAGCACATGTTGCATTTATCATGACATTATTATAACGTCCCATGAATTTATGCCAACTTTATGACGATGTCAGATAGAAGCTTACGAAATTCATCGATGCAAAGGACTAGATGAACGCCTGTCGTCAGCCGTAGCTTTGAGCACCATACAGGTGACAGTATGCGTTTTAGATCGGTTCCACCCCAATTTTGAGGGAAAACACCTTGGGGTGATCAGGGACCTCCCACCTTTCTTCCTCTTCCACCAACCTCATAAGAGGAATGCATGTACAATGGTATATGTATATAGTGCAGTTTCCTTTAAATTTGTATTTTGTCATTTTACTATCTTCTAATGTTTATAAAATGTGAACTTTGATTTTTTTTTCATTTAATACTGAACGTGGGAGTGGTTGTTTCCAGAGGGATCGGTTTGTAGCTCTAAACCCTTCTCAGGTGAGCTCAGTTCCTTTGGGCATTCCTCCTCACGAGAGGACGCGGTTAGATGGTTATTTAGAGTACCCCCATACAGCAAAGGCGCTATACATTTTCATTCATGCCTTCTCTGGGATACGAACCCAGGCCCTACGGCACAACAGTCAGCGTCTCTAACCACAATACTGGTTGGGCGACGCATGAATTTATTAATTGATTGATTACAAACACGTGATTGTATTTATCATGTGACTGTGACGTTTCATGAATTTATGAACTGATTGGCTTGAAAGACGGGATTGCAGCCAGTGGCGTAATGGAATTAAGGACCCCCTGCAAAATCATGTTTTGCCTTTAATATTTTATAAATTGGTTAAATACGTACTTAGAGTCAGTCAGGCTTTGGGACCTCAAGAATCCTGTCTCTCTTCTCGTCTTATGACTATGACATCCCATGAACTTAGCTCATTAAAAGGAAATCCATTTCAAAATTCTCATTCGAAATCCTAAATTTTAGCTCCTTATGAGTTTATATAATATTAGCAAATGAGCTGCTCTTACGCATGACAAATACACTGATGTACAAACAATGTTCACGAATCTTATTCTCTTAAAACAAACATAACAAGTAAAATTAAATAAATTATTATTCTAGCTGTTCCGATTTGTCATCATTGATTATTTGACTTCTAGAAATCGTAAGTATATAGAAATTTAATTGAGTTCTTCCTTTTAAGTACAGAGTTCTGGAAGAACACTACTGGCTCAAAAATTTCCGTCAATAATGTAATCAATCACGTAAGACTGATAAAATCACCAGCAGAAGATTGATGGCTTAAATTTCGATCATCACACATTCAAGACAGTAGATGTTGGTACATTACTGGTATTCACTGTGACACGGAATTTCATCAGTAATAATTCACTACCTGACAGAACTAATTAAAATTTGAGATGTGTTATGATATATTCGCCTGACACTTGCACAGATTGATTGACGAAATTTAATTAACAATGATGATCCACTTAAGTAAACAAAACTTAGAATTATATATTTGAATACAAAATGAACAAACTTGAATGACCGCATAGCACATACATGCATCATGACAGACACGTGCAGCTTTTCTCACAAACTTTCTTCGTATGGATCGACTTGGGAAGGTTTGAATCACATATTTTTTTCGAAGATATTCGGAATTAGTATTTATCTGTAACTTAAGATCTCACAAAAAAATCATGTACCAATAATTAATCACAATGAGGGTTGATCATTTTTAAAAAGAAAGGTTAAAGAGATTATTTTATTTCCTCATTATCCATTGGTTATAATACTGGAGTGAAACTCTAGCATCTTAGTTGTAAATGCCCTTATATCTTGTATAAAAACGAGAATATTTGTCTAGAACGCCCCTTGTGTTGATAACATTGTCGCAATGGAAATGTCTGTTATCTTTTATGAATAGACAGGTAGGACTTGCATGTCCATCATCCATGAACGCCTACAGACCGTTTATGGTGAAGAGGTTGTATCATGTCGAATTGTTGATCTCTAATGTTGCCTGTTCAAAGAAGGAAGGCAGACTATGAAAGATGAAAATCGAAGTGGGAATCTCTCCATAGCCATGAATGAAAACAACATTGTTCCATCGGACTTTCATCCATCCCCTGCATTGAAACTCGCATTCTCGGGACGTAACTTCCAAAACAATGCCGAGGTGGAGCATGGTGTGCAACAACTCTTTGCATCGTCAGGCTCCTTGAAGGGATGAGGCTTAAATCGATTCGAATCGTAACCTGATGAATCGATTCACAAAAAAAAAAAAATCGAGGTCTAAAAAATTGATTTATAAGAAATCAATTTTTTATTTAAAAAAAAAACATGAAAGATACTATTATAAACGATCTTTTATCAGTAAAATCAGGAAATTTTTTAGTTCGGGAAATTCTACAATTATAATTATTTTTATTTCCATATCAAAGTGCCAGGTATAAAAGAAGACATTTATTTTCTAAATGTATTTGTTACATTAAAAAGTTTAGAAAACACATAATATAGCCAATAGTTCCCAATACTTAACATCTAAGCTTTTTAAAAGAACAGTCTGTCATGTCTACTGCCGGCAATCGAAAAAAAGGCGCTCATAAGGAACAGATGATCCCACTATATTCATAAATATCATGGCTATTGTGTGAACGTGATGGTAAATAGAGTTTTTTTTTTTTTTTGTTCTTGCCAGTAAAGTGTAAATCATACTTCACGTGCACAACTGCCTGCGATAAATAGTGTTTAAATTCTTAGTTTTTTATGGTTTTTACTAAAACAGAAAAAATCGAATGTCGATTTTCTAGGATGAAATATCGATTCACTGAATCGACTCAGTGTTACATATCGATTTAAAAGATCGGCTGGGAAAATCGGTTCTTCGATTAATCGATCTTAGATCACAATCCCTAGTTCCTTGCAGAGTGGCTTCTTTAAACTGTTTGCACGCTACGACAGATGTCTCAATGTCGGTGGTGACTACGTCGAAAATAGTGCAAGATGCGTTGTTCGTGATGACGTGATGTATTTTGTTTTGGAACGTTAGAGCCTTATGAGATAAGATTTTAAAAACATTTGCTAACAAAAATACATTTTTGACCCTGGTAATTCTGATATCACCCAACAACAGACGAAAATCATGAATTAGTTGGTCTCATTTTTGGAATAACGTACTCTTAAATGAACTGCCCTTTTTAAAATCCATTTCATAACAGATTAATTATGAATTTTACGAAGAAAAAGTACTACACAAGTCAAGTAGTTATGGTCGGCTAAGTTTCCATCAAGCCAAATGATTCCACAAAAAATTCTATCGAGTAAATGATTTGATGTACAGTACATTTTTTGGCTCTCAAAGTCCTCAAGTTGCCGTAGATGTTGAAAGTGGGTTGACAGTACAGTAAAACTAAAAAAGAATTTCTTCTTCATCAACGTTGTACTCTAAAACAGCTTGAGGTCAAGAGAAGAAGCTGAAACCTGAGAAGGCACCTCACTTTCAAAACTTCCATACCACTTCAACGGAAGCATTTTGAGCCTCGACAGACCCAAGGAGAGCTTCAGGCAGTGGCGTAACATACACCCTTGTAACCCCCGCATTGTGGGGGACCGAAAGAAGGACTGACGCCAAGTTGGGCTTTTTTTTCTTAGACTCTAGGTAGACTCCTTATGTGCCGACAAGTATAACACAAGGCTTACAAATGTAAGTCAATACTCAAACAATAGTGATAGGAAGTTATACGTAGAAGGATATAGGCACAATGGGAAACAAAAGGGGGGGAATAAGACAAAAAAAAGTAGATACAAATACAACAAATACAGAATAAAATACAAGGTTGCTCACTTGAAAACGGAGATAATCAATAATTAAAATTATATAGTGAGGAATATAACAAAACATGATCACAAAAAAATTTTCAAAATACAAATACATAAAGCATACATACACGCATAAGCACACATGTAGAAACATATATATATATATGCATATACACACATATATATATACATATATATATACATATACACACATATATATACATACACACACATATATATACATATACACACACACACATATATATATATATATATATATACATGCACACATATATATATATGCATATATATACATACATATATACAGACACACATATATACATATATATACCCACATATATATACACACATATATATATGCATATATATATATACATACATATATATAGACACACATATATACATATATATATATATACATACATATATATATACACACATATATATACATATATATATACACATATATATACATATATATACACACATATATATACATATGTATACACACATATACACATGCATATTCCCGTACAGAAAATGTTAACAAACACACAAAATTTACAATCTAAATAATACAGGAAAAAATATTACTAATGTATGCACAAAACGATGTAAAAGTTTATTTGCATTGAACAAGGGTAGATAAATGAGGAGGCCACACTATATTATTCTTTTGTAGGCAATTCATGAGTGTACGTCTTTCCGAAGAGAATTGAGTACAAGCAATAATCAGATGCTTGGCATTCTGGACTGCGTCACTGGAGCAAGAACACTGGTCAGTAGGCGACAAATTGAAGCGTTTTAAAGTTAGAACCTGGACATGGGCTCAAAACCTGACTTAACAGGAGGGAGAGAAATATTCTCCGTTACGCCACTGGCTTCAGGAATACCAGGACTGGAACCCACTCCTTTCACGTGTTTGTAACTATGACTACTCGGCTATTACGGTCACAGGTTCAAAATTATGAGGCACTTCAGCTGTAGTTCGAGAGCGTTTGTATCGAGTGGAAATAGACAACACAAAGCATGCAATACACCAAATACAGAGAGAAATAGTAGAAATATATCTGAGAGGAAATATAGGCAATATATAAAACAGAAAATATAAACTGAACTGAACTCGTTATCGCAACAGCCCATGAGGGTCAAGGCCTACTTTGCCTATCTCAGTTTGCGTGACCTTAAGCACTAGGGTGTATGTGCAGATGTTTCGATCAAGTGGTCAGTCTGACGTAAAATCCCCAGTGTTCAGTTCCCAAGCAAGCTTGTTACTCATTTATCGACCGACAGAAGGGATGAAAGGCTGAGTCGACCATGCCCAGCCTGAGATTTGGACCCCGTACCTGTGGCGTAGAAGCGTGATATTGAGTTCCACTCAGTTATTGAGCTTCAAAATAGAAAATATAGAAAATATAAAAACACAATACGTTTCTTTACTAAGAGAGAGAAACAGTTTATATCTTTTCCTGTTACCTACCGTAATATCCGGCGTAAGACGCGCACTTTTGACACAAAAAATAAGATCGAAATTTACGTGTGCGCGTTATACGCCAGGTATAAAAATGAGAGCTTCAAAACAATTAAAAGAGTTAATTATTTAAAAAGACAGACTTCTACACATAGATCGACATACTGTTTATTTAAAAGATGGAATTCCTTATTAATTTAAAGGGTTGCAGTTCTAGAAGTATACTATTTTTTTCTAAGGCATAGAAGAATACCTCGAATAAATTACCTCAAAACATAAGAGCATTGAGCACAGTACATTTCAGGCTTCTTCGTTAAAAAGGGGATGCGCATTATACGGTGAATATTTCTAAAAAATAAAAATTGCCGCTTGAAAGTATAAGTGCGCGTTATACGCCGGATTTTACGGTAAATTTTTCTGAATAAATTCCTCAAATACTTAAATCCAGATTAGGTATCCGAACACGTTGAAATTAACCAAATGCAGTGAAGACAAATATTTTTGTTTTTTATTTTATTGAATAGAGCTATCTTTTGGCTTTACCAAACATACTTTTTTTTTGTTTCTACGCTACCTAGAGGCCAAGCTACTATCAATTTTATAAAGTTAGAAAAACTGGAAGTAGGTCTTTGATCTACCAGAAGTGGGCATTTAAACGGTTCGAAACCTATCATGGCGAGTCTGATAACTCAGAATATTACAACTGTACTTCTATACAACTTTTTGAATCTGATATTTATGTTATTTTCTAGAGAATGTACTAAAATATTTCTTATTGTATTAATACTTTTTAAGTCGTGACTTGTTATTTAAATAATGGTGTCATAAAGAATGGGATTTTTCGTATAATGTTTTCTCAATCAGCTCTAAAATTTTCAAATTTTAATAAAACATTAAAATTTTAGTACATCCTGTAGATAAATGCATCTAATTCATTTTGTTAATACTTTCTAATATGTTCATTACTTTTCCCTCTAATTGCTTTGAGGTTTTACAAAAATATTGCTAAAATTTCACTTATAATTGGGATTTTTGTGAAATTTAGGCAATTTATTTTAAATATTGTTGTTTAAATATTAGTATTTATATTGCTATTGAGTCCTAAAAAAACATTTTTAATGTTTAAATATGTTATTTTGTCAAAATGTACTCCAAACGTGTTCGGATACCTTCTTTGTGTGTGTACTGGAAAGAAAACCTCGACTTTTTTCATTCACAATCGATAAAGATAGACCAGTTGTGCAATTTTGATACATCCCTACAGTGAACAAATACTGTGACACATACTTTCCGATACTACTGCCCTCATAAAACAGTTCCAATATTAACTTTGGCATAAAGGTCGGCAACAATACAACTCCACCCATCCACGGGATCGCTTTGAAATCTATTTCTTCACTTTCGTTTTTACCTGTTCGGCGAAAAGTGGTAGAAAACGCGTCGATCCAAAGCGTATTGACCCCTCTACAGACTCCATTTCCAATGTTTTTTTTTTCTTTTTCGTTCCTTCCTCTTTCTTCAGCGTCTACGCGGAAAAAGAAGCCTAATTTTTTTGCTTCTAGAAACGAATCTGTATAAATGAGCATCGAAGCAAGTGAAGCGCTTCATTCTCGTTGCAACCTCTCCACCGTTTGGTGGCAGTTCTTGGATAACTAACACAAATATGTCGTCCAATTTCACCATGGTAAGACACATCTCTCTCTTTCTCTCTTTGTGTATATAGATATATACATATACCTGCTATAAACTTTTAAGGCATTCGACTACGTCGTTCGGAACTTTGATTTTAAAAAAGCTCATAAATGGATAGTTTTCATGATATTTAGTGTCACTGAGATTAAAATACATGTATAAAATTGTTTTAAGAGCACTATGACAAAAAAAAGTATTTAAATACAATACTTCGGCAAAAAATTAACTTAGAATAACCTTTTTTCAAAACGTTCTCTTTTTATAAAAAATGCTTCCATAATAATAATATTTTTCTTACATAAAGTAAAGACTTCTCCAGAGAGGCTCAACTAGGATTTTTGAAAAATTCACAATATTTTCAGAGTGACCACCCATTGAAATAATTATCGGCGTTTTTTTCTTAAAATGTGTCTTCCCTCTGTTGTAGCAAAATATGGATAGATCCACTTCTAAGATATATAAATCAAAAATTCTAGTTCAGCCTCTGTACAGAGGTCTGAGCTATATACAGGAAAAATATTATTATAATAGAAGCATTTTTTATAAAAGGAGAATGTTTTGAAAATGGGTCATTCTATGTTCATTTTTTGTCAAAATATTGTACTTAAATAATTTTTTATTGTAATAATATTCTTAAAACAATTTTATATACGTTTTCTAATCTAAGTAACACTAAATAACATCAATATTATCCATTTATACGCTTTTGAAAAAGCACGCCTCCGAACGTAGTCGGATACCTTAAGTAAAAAAATGTATTATATAGATATCATTAGATAGATCTAGAATGTATTATATAGTTGGTTGGAACTATGACTTAAAGTTTTTAACTGACATTCAATTTTTTTTATTAATAGTTCCAATATTATACGACAAAAAAAATCTTTAATTCTGTCATTTGTTTGAATGTTATAAGAGCTTAACTGAAAATTTTTAAACTAATTTTATTTTTTACAAATTAATGGATGTGAATTTAAATACAAATCTCAAATATTGTGACCCATAATAGAATATTTTAATTATCTGAAATATTTGATGAATTAAAAACAAAGATTCTAGGCTCCGTTTTTAAAATGTATTCATTTTATATGTGTGCTGAAAAATATTACTGATGAAGCTGAAAATTTAAAGGAATCTTTAAATTATATAATAATGGCAGGGAATTTAATATCATATTTATAGAAGTTGATATATTTTAATGAACTTTTTAAAAGAAGTTATGTATAAAAAAAATTTCATTTGACTCTTGTTCCATTTTCTAAAAATATTATTCAAAAAATCTTACATTAAATAGATTTTTTTAACATAAATTGTGCAGATTAATATGCACTGTAAAATGTATTAATTATTTTTAATGCTATAATATATTTTTTAAAGTACATTTTGGCAGCATTTTTTCAATAATTTTTTATTTCCTACATTTAAGGGAGGGTTTGAACCCATGCTATTTATAAGCATTTATGCAACAATTTCATATACATTTAACTGAAAAACGTGAAAAAAATCAATATTTTTGTCTTTTTTTTTTACTTGAATATTAGTTTTAACTAAAATCCTAAGACCTATCCAGGTCCAAAATTCCTTTTTCAAGCTAAATTTAAATTTACAACTTATATTGTTGCAAAACGTAATAAAAAATCATTCTCTTTGTACTAATAAAAAATTTTAACTTTTTTCAATTCCGTGCGA
Organism: Trichonephila clavipes; assembly: GCA_019973935.1. NCBI lineage: Eukaryota > Metazoa > Arthropoda > Arachnida > Araneae > Nephilidae > Trichonephila > Trichonephila clavipes. Next base: position 1,085,554 of record BMAU01001233.1, on the reverse strand, counting down.
GCAATAAATAATAACAGAAAACAAAATCATAAATCATAAATTCTACAACGCGCTGACAAACTTTATTTTTTTTTTATCTTAAACAGTGCGGAAAAATCACAGAACTTAAGCAAGGATTTTCCAATGAATTACTTTTCCGTTGAAAAACAAACAAATATTCTTAAATAACGTTACGGAAAATCCAATGGATATATTAAAAGATTGTTACAAGCATATTTGCTTCTTTTTTACATTTCAAATACAAAAGTTTAAAATAACTTCTTTTTCTAAACTGGATCTAAACTTTCAAAAAAAATTCCTTAATGTTTAGAAATTTTCTCCCTTATTTTTGATGAAACTTGTAAAATTTACTTTTTTAAAACTTCTGAGAATGGTAGACATGTCAATAGACTAGACTAGGTAATAAATAAAAATATAAAGACTAGGTTTGTTTATTTTTTATTTTATATATATATATATATATATATATATGCACTGCTACTTTTACTATGTTCTATATAACTAACTTTAAATCTCTTGATTCTGAATTTACTTGGCCACTGGTTGACTTTAAACTCTTAGAATTAAATAAGAGCATTGTTTTATACATTAACATATAATGAAAATTCATTAGGTTATAGACAATAATAGACATTACTATTTCTGTTTTGCAATATTTACATCTGATATTACGGAGCTTCAAACTAATCCGAGAAAACCTGTCAAAACAAATAAATTTTAAAAACTTTGATCTCCATTTAGAAGTAATGATGTATATATATATATATATATATATATATATATATATATATATATATATATATATCGATTGAACCACTTCGAGAAGAACTTTGGCTCCGTTCATACCACGTGATGTCGGACGATTCCATTGCCTTCTTTTTGGTAAGAAAGGAATAACATATTGGTTTACTATACTCATCCAAAATTAAGGCCACAAACACAAAATCTAGGAAAACTGATGAACTATTCGCTGTGTTGCCCAGAAATTCGGCACAGAGATGTATAATAGTGTGAGAAAGAATATAGCAACATAACTATATAAAAAAATTTTAATTTTTAATTAAGATACAGGATACATCAAAACGTGTGAAATCATGAATCAGAGAGAAAATATTTAAATCGTTAAAAGTCTGTCAAATCCGAAGTGTGCCCTCCCCCACGTGCACCTGTATACAAGCTTCAAAACGAGATGTCTTATTGTTTGTGAGGGCATCAATAAATGTTTGTGGCAACAAAGCCCATTCTCCTAAAAACACGACTTTTGACACCTAGGGGTTCCTGAGAAGGGGGAGAGCTATCCTAAGAAACTTTTCCTGTACCATCCTAAATATGTTCAATAGTATTCAGATCCGGAGACATCGAGAGGGTCAATCATATGGTGAATATCAGTTCCTTCATGAAATTCATCAACTTTGTGACTTTTGTGAAACCGCTCATTTTCGTCCACAAAAATATCGTCCTGGCTCATAGCACCCAGGAAAAACTCATATAGGCTTCCAGGGTCTCATCCATATAGCGCTGTGAGTTGACAGTACTCACCTGTACAGGGTTGTACGACGACTACCTAACAATATTCCGCGACACACATGGATTCCTTTGCCACGAAATTTGTCATGTAAGAGGGATAAAAGCGAGCTCCACTTCCTCTCCAGATGAAGACTCGATGAGAATCACTTTGTCTGCTACATTTCAACTCATCACTGAAAAGAACTCGCCCCCATTCTTGTGGTGTCCACGATTGATTTTTTCAGCTCCACAACAACCTGTCTTTCCTGTAGGATGCAGTCAAAGGGACACACAAGACTGGATGCCGGGCGTAAAGGACAGTCTCTACAAGACGGCTGTAGAGCGCTTGCATGGAAATTCTTTCTCCAGACACAGCAGAAAGGTCACGAGCAAGCTGAGGAGTCCTTGTACGCCCATGTCGTCATGCGCTTAAAGCCAAGTAGTGATCCTGTGTAGATGGCGGGCATGAGTGTAGTTGCCACATATATTGAAGACGCATTTTTCTCTCCTTTATTAAAGCCAAAAAAATAACAAGTTTTCTTTAAGTGTCAGATAAATAAAAATTTTAGTTTAAGTATTTACAATAGTTTCATAATTGCTTAGTTTTGGTAAAATTACGTTTCCTCCGTTTCTGACTCTAATGGAAAGAGTTGGCTTATCGAGGAGGTGGAACCAGGGCTCTCATTATCGAGTTCAATCTATAATGCATTTTAAAAAGGCATGGAAAATTGTGCATATCACAGTAAAAGAAAAAATTCGTTGTCCTTTACAAATTTTCCAAAAGCAATTTTTTTTAGAAAAAAATTAGTACATTTTTCTTTTAAAAAAAATTCTTGTTGTGGTATAGGAAAATAACAAAATTGTGATTAAAATCTTTGCTGGTTACTGAGTTTAATAAATTCTGCAGGGCCATTTTCATTTTTCATTTGAAAATGGATCAATAGATAAGCCGAAAAGAAAATAGATCAACTAATGAACAGGAAAGAAAATAAAGAATTGACATGAATCACAAAACTCATGATCTCCTAAAGAATATTTATGAACATGTCAGAATAACATAAAAAAAGTCATCACAAATTCATCCAATGCGAAGACACAATATAACGAAACTATTTTTAACTACCAACCGTAATAGTTAGCCGCCATTAATCCTCGTATTTTATCTACTAGAGGTCGGGCATGTAACATTTACCGCCCTATAATCAATCTTAAATGGAAATTAATTTTAATCGACCAAGTATTTTTTCCTAATTTTCTCCCAACATTTTCGATCAGATAAATGATATTTTAGAGGTTGTCTAGATTTTATTCTTAGTGATAAACTTCGTAATTCACGCTACAATAATGCACAACAGTTTACACTAACTATTTGGGTTGTAATCATAAGAAAATGTTGAATATATTGTTGCAGATAAAATAATTGATCAGCAGATTGTTATTCAGGTAATTAAAACAGTTTATACAGTACTGTTCATTAAAATTGCAACACCATGAAAGAAAAATGGTACCAACATCAAATTCTCTCTAAAAGAAGATGCTGGGACATGCAAGTATTAGTATTTAAGGCGATCAAACGACGCAGCAGGGAGAAATGGCATCTCAAATTCTGTATAAAAGCAAAAATTAAGCAAGGTTTTCTTATTCAGAAATTGCATTTGAATGTTGGTTGTTTGCGTGAAGATCGTGTTATGCATCGCATAAGAAAGAAATATGGCTACCAGCACGTGTCAGAATTTCAAAAGCGATAGGATAGTTGCCCATCGAGTGAGTAAATTATCGCTCCATGACATTGCTACTTGCATTGACCGAAATCCAATGTCTATCATGCGTATATGGAATTAATGGGTTCAGGAGAACCATAGTGAACGACTCGCAAAATCTCTACGACTTTCCACCTCTAATGCCAGAGAAGACAGATATGTTGCCAAGACGACCTCACACCATCCTACAACCTCATCGCGGACTGTTTCTTATTTGCTTTCTTTCCTAGTGTTGTAATTTTTATGACCAGCAGTGTACATATTTTTTAATAAAAACTAGCTGTATGGCCCGGTGTTGCACGAGCTTTTTCGAGAGTATGACTTTATGCCCGTGAAAAATTCCCCTTCCCCCTTCGGTATCAACATTTCCTGGAGTGAGTATGATTTTTATATCAATGCCATTAAAATTCCCTTTTGAGAAATTTTTTTCCACCTGTTTGCCCCCTCGGATGTGTCTGTTTCCCACCGCTTAGCCCGGCATAGTACGGGCTTTTCCCGAGAGTATAACTTATCCAAATGGAAATTTCCTTTTTCACTCTCGATGCGTGATGTGTGGGATTTCTGTACTTAGGTTATTAAAATTCTCTTTTCCAAAATGTCTTCAATTTCTTTTCCTTGTCAAACAGGTTTCTCGTCCCTCGATTTAACCCGGCGTTAATCTGGCTTTTTCGTGTATAAAACTATTTTTGCCCTCTTTCAAAATACATGCTCAGAGCTACAATTATTTAAAGATATAAATCGAAAATTCTTGCAAGTTAAGTAATGGTTGCAGTTAATAATCTGCAACAATTTTACTTTAGAAGCAATTGAAACTATTTATCGTTAATAAAAATAATAATCATGTAGTAAGAGTAAGCATATATAGAATTGTCAATATCTTTTCTTTCAAATTTCGCGAGCCAAGACAATAGAACAATTTGAACCATACTTTGGAAAATATTTTTGTTGCGGCTTCTCACGCACATTTTTCTTAACTAACCTCTGGGGCTACTTTATTAGGATGTTTGACATGAAAACATGGCCTCGAGAAAAAGAACTGCGATTACTTATAAATGAGCATAAAAAATATCTAAATAGAAATGTAGGGTATGAAAGAAAAGAGATAGGTTGGGCAATGGGTAGGAAAATTAGAAGGCAATATAGAATTTTCTTGAGGTCCTAGCAAAATCGTCGAAAGTGATTCAGAGTGCATGAATTGAACCTTATTATTAGAACTCTAATATTTAGGAATCGCAAGATAAATAAATCTGATTATAATCTTTATTTAATAGAGACGGTAAAAGATAACCAATTCCTCACAAGTAATTTATGTTAATATTGATTATTCAAATATTTAACAAACGAATAAAAGATCCAAAGCATCCTGTTTCTTACTTAAAACGAAGCAGACCCGTTACACTTTTTATGCATTTATAAAAAAACTCAATAAATTGATACTTAGTACTTATAATACATTCCTTAGATGTTGCGTATATATTATATTAATACCACAAAAATATTACATATTCTCATCCTAGATTTAAGTGTATATAAATATGAATCTCTCAAACACTGTGCGTAATATGATATATACAACAAATTCCACACAAAGTATTACGGAAAAAAAATATCTCAAATTTGCACTCCCATGTTCCCAAGCTTGGAAACATTTCTCGTATTTCATGAATATATTGTCTCGAAGAAAGGCTTTTGTATGAAAACTCCTCGCACAAAAACAGTAATATTTTATCTGTTTCCAATACTTGATGATTTGAAAAAAAAAGAACAAAAAAGAAACCGATATTTGAATTTCTATGCATCAAATCCAGTGGCTTCGTTACTACATATTTCATTTCCCATATTTCGTAAAATCTAAGAAAAGGTTGTATCTTATTTAAGTATACACCTTCATAAATCGCCAACTTGGCGAATTGTTGTCGCCAAACTGGATAGAAATTTATTCTAGTAAAAACGAGTTTTGAGCTCAATTTGGCGCCCCTTTTTCAATCTGTCGCAAAATTGTGACATGAACTGAGATTTTACGCAAAGTAAAATATATGATATTTAATAAAAAAAAGACTTCTATACATAAACATTACTTTCCTTTTCACAAACTAGCTTCGTGCTTCGAAAGAAATAGTAAACATGCCAAAATTCTCCACATCAGAACTTTAAATTGTTTTACTGTTTAATAAGTTTTTTTAAGATTTGATCATTTTACGTAAGTGTAATTACTTAAAATAAAAATAAATTTAGTTCAAATCATAAAATTAATAACGTTATTGTAACGTTAGTTTGAAGTTTGTATTCGTGATTTCAAATTAATTTGCACATTTTTATTGTCAAATATTCTCATACAGTATGGTTGTCTATTTACTTTATTGATTGCCATTTTGTCGATTAACTAACTCTCTATTGTGTCATTGTAGTTAGTTCTTATTTATTTTAATTGTTCATGTCTTAAGCAAACAAATTAGGAATATAAAAAAAATTTAACCAATTCCTACTTCGTTAGTAAAACTTACTGGCCCAATGTATTGCAGATAAATATAACTTCGTCAGAAATAACGCAGAATAAAATTAAAATTAAAAAATAAAATTTAATTAACGAATTAATATTTGAAAAAAAAGTTTTATTAACATATCAAACGTCAATCTCTCTCTCTCTCTCTCTCTCTCTCTCTCTCTCTCTCTCTCTCTACAAGTTTTAAAAAAATTATTTGAACTTGAATGGATGTGAGCAACAGGTATTTTATTTACGATTGAAAATTTGAATAAGATACATATACATAAATAAATAAATATGTATAGGGAAAGAGTGAACTAATGCAAAGAAATGTACTTTGGGGAGGATGAGAATTAGAAAAATGTATCGATTCTTTCAAGGTACAATTCGCTTCTTTTTTATTTATTTATTCTGTTTAAATTTCTGTTTAGAATTTTTGTAAAGTTGGAATGAGAGTTTTGTTAACGTCTCACTATAAAGAAACTAGAGAGTTATTGGTGACGGACTTCTTAATTTTGAGCCACGGTGACGAGGAAGAACCTGGTCTGACCCCCCCTCTTAACTTCCCCACGAGACCAACGTGAGGACTTTGCACCACGATAGATTTAGCATGCATTATCTCCTCTACACGCCGGATGTGGCACCAGGGTTCCGCATTAGATTATTGTTGTAATCGCTATTAATGGTTATTCAGAGGCACTAGGGCTCGAATTCTTGATCCACTGCCCACGAGTTCATGACCATAACCATTAGGTTACCACAACCAGAACTTTTGTAAAAATACTTCATTTAGAAATGTTGGTTTTAAATATGTTAGGTTCCTTGGTTCACGCCTAAGAGGAAGGGAAGAAAGACTATCCATATTCATATTGATTTTTTGCCCCACAATCAACAACACAAGTGGGCCGTGGGTAGCCTAAAGGTTAGAGCATCGGACTCCAAACCGGAAGGCAAGGGCCTCCGAGTACACACGGAGTACGTGCTCGTTAAATCAGTGGGTCCAAAAGTCTTGTGAGCAGAATCACGAGTGCAAGGGACTGGAGAATATTTCCCTCCCCTTCAGTTCCATGCCTAAGTTGTGGAGGTGGAGATAGGTGGTGTCGCCATCTATCGTCTCTTCGAGGAATTTCGCCGAGCTAATTCGTACTGTCACTTGTATGGTGCTCAAGGCCAACGACAGGCGTACTTCTAGCCCCTTGCCACGATGAATTTCGTGGGCCTCATTCTGGTGGAATTAGCCTCAACATACAACGCAACACAAGTTCAAGCAATCAAAATTAAGAGATGCGCCCAATTGAAGCAATACATAGATATAAACAACGAGGTACGCGAAGTATGAGAAGATTTTAAATATCAGTACACTTACTTCTGGTTCGAATATACTACTTTCCTAGCAATCTCTAGTAACCAATTGTCACTTTAATAACTACAATTATCAAATATCTGCGTTACACTACCAATTTGAATAATATCTGATCCGCTAGTAATCTATTCTATCTCTCTCACTTTCTCTCTCTCTAGCTTGAAAGCCTAGACCAGGGATGGCGAACCAGTGGCACGCGTGCCATTGTTGGCACGCGACGCAATGTTTTTGGCACGCCAGTGATCAAAATGGTTTGCTTATTATTTCAAAGTTCACCCTGAAGTATTATTAAAGTTTACCTGCGTCATACTTAAGATTTTTAATCGTTGTTTAACATGGCTAGTCCAGCAAAAGAACAAAAAGTGCAAGTTAGTAAGTGTAACAGGGAATTTCAAATTTGGTGGACCAAGAAACATGGCATTATTAGTAAAGGCGACAAAGCGGTGTGTGTTTTATGTTCTGGAATAGTGGTATTCAGAACATCGTCTATAAAACGGATTATGAAACAAATCACAAACTCTCTTCTCAAAAATAGTGAACCACAGCAAAAATAATTAATTGCTTAGAAACCGTTTGGCAGATGACTCCAATTCAGCTCGTATTCTACAAAAAGTAACATCTTACAATTCTAATATAAGTTATTCATCATCCACACAATCTGCAACAACAGAAGTCACACTAATGTTACTTTAGTTAGTTTAGAAGTTAATTGAATGTTAATTTGAATTACACGTATAACTAAAACATTTAGTATTACACAGTGCAAAAAGGAATTTTTTTGTCGTAAATAGAGTTGTGAGAGTTGTTAGTATATAGTTTTATTATTTTTCCAATAATCACAAGTCAAAATTATTTGACGGCACGTCTATACCTCATTAAACACTTCTCTAGAAAAATGGTACGTTGATCCATAAAGGTTGTCCCCCTGGCCTAGACAATATGTAGCAGACCAAAGTTCAATAATCGCGTTCTCTTCTTTAGAGGATTCGTTGCAAATAAAATAGTTTTAAGAGACCAAAGATTTCCCAAGAGGACATGTTAATCGGAAGGACACGGATAGGACCGTCACAAGTATTTACCTCGTATTTCAGCATTATTGTGTTGAAAATTTTAACACGTGTTCTTTCTTCGTAAAATACCTAAAATTTTAACCAAATACGTTTAGATAATTATGTTTCTTAATTATTTCAATGTAAAAACATAGGAAAATAGTGAAAGAACTTTTCTTTTATCGTAACAATAGTTTACGGTCGCTTGGTCAGTTACGGTTACGTTACAATTGTAAAAAACGTTACATAAAGCGTTTCCCCCTTCAGGTTAATTGTTTATTTTCTTTTTCGAAAGAGTTTTCGTTCTCTAAATTCCTGCAAAAAAATACTATCAATCGAGCTGGGGTCCTATAGGATGAAAAGCCATCAGCGGCGGTGCAAGAAACTATTCATTTATAGGGAATTTTTTTGTTTCTCCCCCGACTTGAAATGGCTTTTTCGATAAAATGCGATTAAAAACACTTCCTACTTCTTTAAGGTTTCTTTTACAAAGCGGTGAAGCGATACTTATCGACAAAGCGAAACTAATAGTAGTGTACTTATTGTATTCTTTTAACTGAAATTCGCCAAGTGATCAATTTCGTTGAAACCTGGTTAAAAATAAATTAAAACAACTTTTTTTAAACTCGTACTTTTAAACTTTTTTTGTGAAAATTCGATAATTTTCCTTGTAGAATTCTTTCAGACATTAGTAATTTTTTTAAAAAAAACGTAGCATTTTGAATTTCTTAGAAAAAGTGTTTACTGTAATAATTTTACAGGCCCTCGTTCCTCAAGAGGAGAAGAATATCTTTAAGAAAATTACATGATTTGTGTGTGTGATTCTAATTCTTACTAAACATCTTAGTAAAGAAATTAACAACTTCAACATTAAATCACGGACTCTGAGAAAAAGGTCAAAAAAGTAATTAACTAAATTCATGCGGAAAGGTTTTACTTTAAAAAGCGAGAGAGATTTCAACTTTTTAATTTTTTTATTAGTGTAGTCAAATACGTTTAATGCTAAAACGCTTAAGACGAAATATCGGTTAACACGAAATAATACAACAGTCCCGACAAACTATGTATTTTCATGCATTTTTTCTCTTAACACAAAAAGATTTCCTTCCTGGGAATGAACAAAATACGGAAAACACCAGCTGCGTAGGCTTCATTTGAGAGGGGGTTTCACATGTTTCGTAGAAAGGAGGCTTTGAAATACCCTCAGAACAACCTGTGGCACGAGCCAATCGAGCTAACTTCACCCTCCATCCCTACAAACGCTACACAAAAATATTTCATCTCTCATCAGTTGGCTTTAAAATTTGGTATCAAGAACATTACAGTAAAAGCAAAAATCAGTGAGTTAGTTCGTATTATTATTCCAACTAAATGATCGATATCTTAGCTGCATTCCCATTGGTCAGGTCTCGTCCCGCTCACCCAAAGATCGTAGTTTTGCTTTCATTTTCGGTGCTTTGCGCCGTCTTTGAAGCTATTTTTCTCGCACTTAATGCATTTCAATAATTTTATGTTTTATCTCTTCTAAATCTCTTGTATTTCCATTATATCTTTAAAGCATTTAATTTTAACAAAGGGCAATATATATAGTCAATCAAATAAAGTCACTCAAATACCTACTCATGTGAGGTTGTAGCTCGAAAGAGCTGGTACTCAAGCCATCCACCCAATGGTATTATTATATTATTATTTTATTTTAGAAGATTTTTTTTTGTGCGACAACAGTGGCAAAGAGCTCGGATAAAAGCTCATCGCTACTTCGCTTAAGATATCCGACCACTTGCGACAACTTTTTTTTTTTTTTTTTTTTAAAAAAGGTGATATGGAGATTTTTTTGTGGTTTTTAGATTTATTTAGTTAATTTTAAGAAAAAAAGGTCAAAATTAAGAAGAGAAAATAAATTATATATTACTATTAAAATAGGAAAAAATGGTTAAAAATTGACAAAAAAATTATGTAAACGGGACCCGCTCTGTACAAATAGTAAATGAACAAATTCTCAAGTTTTCAATTTCGATGTACTATTTTGTTATTTCTTTTTGAAATGACTTTCAGAATGAGAGATATTTTAATTTTTTACAAAAACTAGAGCGCTTTATCTTAGTTATTATATGAAATTGCTTTAAAAAACAGTGATTATATTCACATTAAGAACTGGAAATTTTGTAATAAAACAGTGATTGATGAATCTGAAGGTTAATCCAAGATACTTTTACTGTTATACAGAATATAAGCAAAACATTTCAGAAAATTATCTTAAAAACTTTTTGAGCAATCGCTGTCCCCGTTTGAGCTTTTCGAAAAAAACACATTTCGAGTAAAACGCATTTTAAAATTTGACATCTTATGTAAAGTTATGGCATCAGCTTTTACTAAAACACTTGTAGGTTTTTGTTTTTGTAAATGGAAAATAAAAAACTTGGTATTTTTATAAAGCGAATAAGATGGCCTACAAAATAAATCATAAAAGAAATTGTCAATTTTAAAAAAAAAAATCATAATTTTAGTGTAGTCGAGTACTTTAAAAGGAAGGAGCTTTTTTCAAAGCTGTTGATCAAAAACAGAATACGAAAACGGAAATCTGTGAAGATTTTGCTATTCCTAACTCTACTTAATTGACAATAATTAAAAAAAAAAAAAAGAGAGAACAAATTACGTAAATTTTTGAACGGTTTTATTAAATATATGCATATACACATATCCATGTAAATAAAATGTACTCTAGTGAACTTAGTTTTGTTGAATATGTGTGGTAAGCTTTTCTTTCCTTTTTTTTTGCAATATCTTTAACACGAAAAAATATTTCAGTCCCCCTCAGTTCCATGTTAAACGATTTTCAATGTATATACAAAAATTTTAAATGTGTTACTAATCGCTCAAATGCTATCAACTTGAAAACAAGGCATTTGATGGGTTTATTTTAAAGAATTCAATGATTTATCTATTGTTTTGTGTAAATGAGAAATATCTGCATAAGATTACTCGACGAAATTTTTTAAACTTTCAAAAGGTTCGAATTAAGTTTATATTGTATCACCCCCGACTGTGAAGTTAACATGTTTGCTATTTGCTCTTTTTTTTTTTGAAGCCTAGTAGCTGAGTGGTTAGAGCATCGCGCTTCCACACCAGAGGTTGAGGTTCAAGCCCCGGGCTGGGCAAGGTCAACTGAGCCTTCCATCCCTTTGGTGGGTCAATAAATGAGTACCAAGGTTGCTTGGGAACTTAACACTGGGGTTTTTTGTGTCAGACTGACCACCTGACCGGAACTTCTGCTCATGCACCTCAGGGCCCATGGTCGCGTATGCTGAGTTGGGCACAGTAAGTAGGCCATGGCCCTCAAGCGCTATCGCGCCACTGAGTTAAGTTACACTAATTTTGAGATTTAATTTATCATACAGGTATGTGAAAACTGTAAGGTATTTTTTAAAATTCTTTTTATTGTTTAATTTTGAACGAAATACTGATAGTATTTCTAATTTTGAAAAAAGAAGGAAAATCTCCAATGTTTAAGTACTCTTTTTTAATTATTTGCTTTTTTATCATCCTAAATGTGAAAATGAACTTTTTCAATTGCCAAGATACGAGGCCATATTATGAGAGAAAGCATTCTTTCAAACACAAAATTCAGACATTTTTTTTATTTCTAATGGGCTGCGGATTGGTGAAAAGTTCAAACAAATTAATAGAATTTACTAGTAATTAATGAATACATGCTAATACATGCTTAAAGTTACTAGTTATAAAAAGATGTATATTTAAAATTACTTTTAGGCTTTAAATTAGAAAATGTCCTTAAAATTCCTCAATTTCAGTATAAAATTATTTTCTTAATGTTGAAAATACGTAGTATTCCTCTGCATTCTTTTTTGTGAGGTAAGATTTATAAAATAAATAGATATTAATATTTACAAAAAGGCGTGAATAATTATTTTTTCAATATATAGTGTTTATGAATTTAAAATATTTGTTTTATGTGGTCCATAAAGTATATTGGAAGATGAACCTCTATATAACGGATTTTCCATATAACGAACTTTTTTTCGAGATTTAGAGATATCGTTATATAGAGGTCCGACTGTATATATATTTATTTCATAAAAATATACTCAAAAGAAAATTTTTTCACTTATAATTTATTTTTAATTCAGAATACCCATGACTGAACGAAACTTTAGGTGATATCGTGGCCACAGCAAAATATGAAAATATAATTTTGTCTTAACGTTGCCACTCACATACTGTTTTGAAATAAAGTGTAATTACAAACGTTAAAAATTAAAATTTCATTCATATAATGCTTAAAAATTTTGAAGAAGTTCGTAACTGAGAATTTTATTTAGTCATCCCATAACCTTTGAATTCATATGCTTAGTATTTAATTATAAAACTTTCCAAATTTTTTGAAATATTTCTTTGAAAATATATATTACTAGAGACGATAATGAACGTAAGCATTATTCTAAAAGTTTATCTTAGATTATTAGAAAATTTCTTAGAAACTTGTATATATATTTATCTAATTGACACTTTTTGGCACGAGAAACATTATCAACTTTAGAATTTGGCGCATACTTCCACTACTTTAATATTGAAATTGAATTATTTTTTTAATTTATGTGTATTTATAATTGAAATATGGATCACACAGTAAAATATTCTTTATTAAAAACTTTGTGGGAATGACCCCGAAAAAACCTGAAATGACGAAAAAAACATTTAGATTAGAATGTTTTCTATTATTTAAAAACTTAAGCGGATAATTTATAGAAATCCTCGTATGAAACACTTGCTTCTATAAATAACTTTAAACAGCAAATAAAAGAAAATGATCACAAATTCCTGTTACTTCTTTTTTAAAAAATTCGTGCCAACACCCTGGTTTCTTCTCATAATTAAATAATTTTATTGGAACATTCTAGAATTAGAGAATCTCACTCGTATGGGGAAGGAGAGGAATACTATTGTTTGACGAGTTCGAATTGAGACGTCCTTCAAATTAACTTGTCAATATCAAACTAAATTATAGCTTATCATCGACGCCATTGAGGTCGTTAGAATCGCTACTCTACTAACATATATATCTCGGAACCGTTATTAAGTTACGGGGGAAAAGTAAACCAGGAGAGAGACAGATTTTGTTCAGATAGGTTTTGAAAATAAGATTTATATAAATAACTTATATTAGTATTTTTTTTTAGTTGCGCTGTTTTTATTATGGGTGCTATTTCGGTGCTTCGTACAACGATTGAAAACGAGAATAGGGTCAAACTTAACGAACTAAATTGCTCCACTCAAAAAAATAAAACATTCTACTCAAAAAATTAAACATGAAATTTATTTCGAATAAAACGGAAGTTGACAAATAAACGTAGAAAGATGGATTTATGTCGTTATGAAAAAATTGTTGATTTTAATCTGTATCGATTATAAATACCAATGTGGCCGCGGTAGCCGAGTGGTATAGGTATCGGACTGTGGCTTGCTTTGTCACAGGATCGAGCCCAGTACCACTAAAGACCCGCCGTGTAGGGCAGCGATGCACGCTAAATCTGTCGAGCTGAAACGTCCTCCCGTTGGTGTGGTGTGGTAGTTAGGAGTGCCAGCTCAGGTGTCGTCCACGTCATTGGTTCAAAATTACGTGGTCCGTCGCCAAAAGCCCTCGTGTAGCTGAACAGTGCGACGTTAATATTCAATCAATCAATCAACTATAAATACCAATCGTAATATGAGGGAATGAGAAAAGTTTGTTAAAAACAGGTTCACCTGTTGAAACAGGTAAGCTCTTCAATATGAGCTGATTTTGAATCAGTGTTAGCATGATTCTTATGGCATATTATAATCCATATCATATCCATACAACTATTGAGATAAGTAGTTCACATATGGTATATTTATATTCATTGCCGTATTGCGCCTTTTAATGTATAAACAGTTTAAGTATTTTTCAGAGATTTTATTAATCCCTATTGACAGGTATATTGTAGCTAAAAAAATCCTTCAACATCGATAAAAAGCATATAAAATGTAATACTGAAATGAAAAATAATCTGTTCACAAAAAAGGGTGCAGTTTATCGAAATACTTAACATTGGCATCGAATTTCTTGAAGAGAAAACTCATACCCTCTTATTTATATTCCTTGAGCTCCCCACAAACTACGTTTTTTTTATTTTTAATGAAGCTGGAATTACAGATACAAATATCCTTATACCATACAGAAATCCAAAAATAAAATACAACAATAATGCCACACATATATGAAACACACTATACAATAATTTACACTGAAAAGTCTGAAGTACAAAGAAGAATTACAAAAAAATAAAAATATAAAGGATAAAAGTGTATATGTAAGGAGGTTAAAATAAGATTAAGTCTGCAATCTGTTTAAAAGATCTATAGCTTCCTAATATATTGAAAAAACACAGTTCTGAGAGAGCGCTGAGCTGACGAGGGGATATTCAGCGTTCATCACCTCACCATTGCAACAAAGAAGGCAGGCAAACACATCAACGATTAGAAATCTGTGAAGGTGTGCATATAAACAGCGATGCATCGTAATTAGATGAAAGACAGCTACAGCCAGAGCCGTTTTTAATTTCCCCGGCACTCTAGACACTTTAAATTGTCAACCCACCACCACACACACACTTTATTTGCAGAGCACCCGCTCTCTCAGTTCTTACCTTGCTAGTTTTGATTGGGGAGGGATTTTCCGTAAACTCTCTTACTCGTTTTCCTTTCGTTGTTTTTACTGTTTGGAGAGTCTTTTCACTATCCACCACCTATGAACCATCCGTGTTCTAGACTGGCAACCGCAAAGAAAGGATAAGGGCATGGTTTGGCCAATCTTGTTTATTTCTTACTTTGCGATATCATGGACTACACAGCCACCCTTTTGTAAGTTAGTACAGTAAATTAATGAAATCATTTGCAATTACAGTATAGAGTATATATTAGTGTATGAGCTGTTTTCCGCTTGTATTATATATATAATCCTCATTTTCATCTCTTATCATATTATTATTTTTTACTTATATTCCTTATTCTTTATTGAGTCACTGCCATTGCACTTCTTTTTAGCCTTTGATCATTGCAAAATCATTAATAATATCATTTTAATCAATTTCCTTTGTAATATTATTTTGAGTACATGGCAACATAAAACTGTTATGCTTCTCATTTTCCATATAGTAGATCTCATTTCAGTCTTTACTCTCTTAAGGGTAGAAATGCTCCTCTGATGACTGGCTAGGCTAAGGCTCGTTCACTGCAATTTTTATTTATTAATTTCTCTCTCTCTCTCTCTCTCTTTGCACGATAGGCGCGTACCTCGTGTGCCTAAGCGGAAATTTGGGCCCAGACCATAGAGCTGGAGTAGTGTGGAAGATTATAAATGCCACTCTCCCAGAGTTTATACCTTGTTCTTTCTTTTGGTTGTGACAGTTGCTTGCCTTGAAGGTCTTATTGATTTTGATCTAAACAAACTTATAACCAACTAGCCATTCGAAACTTGAGATATATGACATCCCTCTGAGGCCTGCTCCTCTGCCTTTTCATTACTGGAAATGCCACAATGAGGAGGAATCCAATGCAAAACGACTATTTTATGCATTTCATATAGTTTTCGTAGTAAATTTCTACATTACATTACAGATAAGGAAATATGAGCTTTTGACAGCCTTTAGCAATTGTTAATATTGCTGCTTGAGAGTCTTAGAATATATATATATATATGACCAACTGTTGAAAAAGGTTATGATGGCTTCGATGAGTCAAAGCAACTTCGCCTCAACCTCACTATAAAACATGGTCTTGTGAGTTTCTCCTCAAAATTGGTGATAAAAATAAAGATGCAAATCCATTTTGATTCAAAGTATGAAAACATTAACTCAGACATCAGTTAATACATTATGCTCTCAATACATTATGCATTTAAATTAAAGAGCTCAATAATAAATTAATGTGTTTATTGATTAATTTATGTATTTATCTTTGTTAATTGACTTCTAGAGCTAATTTTTTCCAATTATGGATTCAGATTTTATTTCACGTCTTAAAATTAGACAAAATTTCAAATTTCATAAAATTCTACATCTTTTTTCTTTATTGAATTATGAATGATTAAAAAATGGTTCTCTTCTAATGTTAAATGAGTTTTTTGAATAGTGACGATTTAAGAAGAAAATCATATTCGACACTTTTCATAGTATTTTACTCCGAACGATAGATATTTTTCAATCTTAAGAGCATAAAAGAAATGAAAAACGTAATATTATACAAAAAATATGAATTAAATTAAACAAAGTTGCCGTAAAAAGATGAATTGTAATCATACACTAACATTTGTATATTTTGTCATAAAATCCTCTTCTCCAAAAATGCATGCAACTTAATTCAATAGTTTAGGAAAGTGTTCAGTTCTGAAATTACGCACGATCAAACTTTTCACAACAACTTAAAGAGCAATATTATGGCTTAGTAAATGTAATTATCGATCAAATCATCAATGATATCTGGTAAAAGGAAAAATAATATGAATCGTTCGCGCTAAAAAATTTCCTATATGGGGGGGGAGGCCGAAATTCTTCCGAACTAATAATCGAATTCAAATGAATTTCAGAATATAAGCAATCAGAACAATTCTCGAAATAATTCTACTAGAAAATCAGGTTTTGTGATAGAAAAAAATTATATTTTATAAATTAACTACCGTAATTAAGGAAATTTATTAAACAACATATTAAACCTGGTTCCCTTAGGCCATTAACAATGATTTTTTTGTTTATGAATGATGGGTATTTATCATAAAGTTCAATTTTTTAACGATCGTATAAACACACACATTCATATGTTTCTTCTACTAAATTTTAAAAAATTTAATTAAATCGATAAAATAAAAATGTTTCATAACTTTCTTTTGTCAAGGACAATACCTCAATGACAACGTACATTAAAATATTCTACTACTAACAATATATTATATATAGACTCATAAGTGACCAAAGCACAACACTTCCTACATTTCAGAAGGGAATAAATTATTTCTCAAAACACGTTAAAGTATATGTCAAAGTTTCCATGTATAAAACTTAGACATATACTTTAACGTGATTTTAAAAATAAAAAATTACACCTATAAATCAATTTGAATTTAAACATTTCAAAATTTTAATTTTGCTTTCATTGTCTCAATGTTTGGCAAGTAATAGAAATATTTCTGTTTCAAATAAAAGGATATCTTTAACTCAAATTCAAATGCATGAAATATTTCACACATTCCCATACCGAGTTTTTTATTTTGCAGCGGAGTGCATTATTCCTTCTTTTTGCTGTTATTGTAATGACCATTTCGTCCTGTAATGGAGGTGCACCAGACGCCCAAGCAGCTTCTGACTCTGCTGTTGATCTTTTGCCCTTGGAGTCCGCCAACGACGAGACAATCTTGAGGCGTAAAACAAAAGTGGCAGATGCGACACTCGAAGACACCGTCTCTTTCAAGAACGGCAAAAGACAAAAGAAAAGTTCTCCACGCTACAAAATCAAGATGCAGAACATAACAGACGAAGAGTACAACTTCTTACAATGGTATTCAACCCCGGAGGATGTGAAACACCACGTTGATGGATCGAACACTAATGACACGCAAGATCTGAATGCGCAGAGTACTTCACACGCTGACGGATATTCTCACGATCCGCACAGCCACGTATATCATCATGATCATCATTATTATCACGGAGATGATCATCCACATAATGAAGATCATCATTATGATCCAGAATCTAATCCTCCATCCTCTTATTCTTACCATCATCGTGGTACCAGTGATGTCAGTGCAGAACCTGAGAGCTCAGATTTTGGAAAAATTAAGAAAAAGAAGGTCAAGAAACCGTGTTCTCGCTCCAAATCTAAGAAGAAGGCCGATAGATGGCCAGAACGAGCAGATACTATTGTTCATGGTATGTCTAAGAATAGCCCTGAAATTTCCCATTATAGTTCGAACACTGGTCACTCTTCTATTATTCATTCTTCTGATATTCACCCATCTGATGTTCACTCGTCTGATATTCACTCACCTGGTGTTCACTCCTCTGATATTCATTCATCTGATGCTCACTCGTCTGGTCTTCATTCACCTAGTATTCACTCATCAGACATTCATTCATCTAGTTTTTACTCAACTGGTAGCATTCCAAAAGAAAGAGAAGGTGGCTTTATCCCCATGTTTCCACCCATGAGTTTCTCTGCTGAACATTTGCATGGTATTCCTAAAACAGAAGTCAGCGTTCATAAGACCAAAGGAGATGAAAATCATTTCCATCTACACAACCATCATCATTACAACCCAGAAGGTAAAAAATTCAGCGCTGAGGACCCAACACAAACCTACAACAAACTCTTCCAGAGTTTGGGTAAACTTAGAAGCATGTTGCCTGCGATGCTATCTGGAGTGACTGGTTCATTTCCTCATCTCAATCAAGGAGATTCAACGACTGCCCCGAGAAAAGGCCCAGTTTTAAATGCCGATGTGAAATTCGCCGAACCAGGGGAAAAGAAGGGATACCATTACACAGGTCCTCATAAAAGTTATGGCAAAAAGACTTACATCAGAATGAATAATCAAAATTCAGCCACCAATTCCCCAACATCGTCCTCCTATGAAAATTTGTATGATGGTGAACAATCTGAACCTGGTTACCACGATTCAAACATAGATATTCACAACATGGGGGCTGATATGTTCAAGCATGGAGTTGGTCAATATGGCACAGATGAATATCGCGACACCAAAGGCAGATTTCCTAACGAAGTGAGCTTGGAGGTTGATAAAATCCATCCTGGCATCGGATTTGATAACCATCCTGCAGATGCACCTCAACAAGGATACAACTCAGGATCTGGTGAGTCTTATAGATTGAATCAGGATTATCCAGTGAATTTTGATTCGAATCAAAGCAAAGAGCCTGAAGACGAAAAATACTCACCGGATTACTATGAAAGGGCTCCCTATCGTCCATATGAACAAATAGAAGGTGAAAAATCGAAATCTTATGAAGGTAGTTATGGAATAAGGCAGAATTCTGAATATGGATCCAGCCCTCATTCGTACAATGGACAAGTGCCTTCGCATTCTTATGACGCACATGAAAATGACAAAGGTCCTTCTGATTTACCGAGGGATTCTTCATTAGAAGGCCATGGACCAATAGGTCCACCCGATGTTACCAGCCATACTGTCAGTTTCTCCCAAGATGGAGGCTTAGAAGCTGATCCCCATCTTTTGGCTCCAGAAAAAGAGATATTTTCGAATCTGAGACCAGATCCCGATCCTCTTTCGATTCCGAGAAATGCTCGCATTATCGAACACTTCATTCGATTGGATCCAGTACACTTTACGGCCCCAAGGGTTCCAATGGAATATACACCTGATGGTGGTTTTAAACCTCAGATTCCAGTTTCTGGATATCCAAGTAGCCCAGACCAAAGCAATGGCTATGCAGGTTCACCTGTCCAAAGTACTGATTATGCAAGTCCTCCATCTCAAGGAGATGGCTATTCAAATCATCCAGTCCCCAACACTGGATATGTAAGCCACTCAGAGAGTTATACAAGTCATCCAGTACCAAATGGTGGATATGGAAATCCTTCAGTACCAAACGGAGGGTATGGAAGTCATCCAGTTCCTAGCACGGGCTATGCGAGTCATCAAGCCCCAAGAACTGTTTATCCCAGTCACCATGTACCAAGAGCCAGATACCCACCACAAAACTATGGACACATTCCTTTGCATAAATTGATGCCGAACCCCTTAAAAATGCCTTATCTTGTTGCACCACGAGTACCAGTTCATAGGAATCCACACGTTAATCAGGTTCTTCATGCTTATCAAAGTCGTTCCTTTTATCATAAATGGTGGTAAACTTCATCTCCCTTGTGAATCGAATTCAATACTTTCTGGAAGTGTAAAAATGAGAGCATAGAACAATCTCCAAACGGCATCGCTTCTTCAAAGTTTAGAAGAATTACGCATCAGTCATATTGTTCTGCTTTTTGATGAATGAATACGACAGCGTGTTTAACGTCTAAAACTATGAATAACACATGAATCATCAACGATCGTAAAGGCAGAAGTACAGACATTTAGACTGTGAAGCCTGTGGTCCCAGATGAGGATAAGAATACAAGATACTAAGAAAAGAAGTTTATATAGAATAGGGGCTTTTAATGCAAATTCGACAAACATTTCCTGAAAAAAACGTTTCCTATACTTCATCAGCAAGCAGTGGGAGTTAAATAATGATTATTCTCAGTGATAACAATTTTATAATGGCTAATTTTTATACATAAGAAAAAAGAGAAAAAAACAGTAACGTAAAGCTATTTTTCAGTTTGATAAAATTTTTACACATAAAATATTACTTATTCTCAAAACAAAATATTTCAAGTTTATTAAGGAAAAGACTAATAATAATTATAATTTAAATTTCATACATAATTTTCATAAATGGAAGGAAATGTTTATTATGCAATTCTAAATTTTAAGAAACCTTAGCATTATAGTATTCCAACAGTGTTCTTTTTGGTATATTTCAAAACACTATTCTCTACAAATTCCAATGTACCTAATCCTATTTTTTTTAAAAAAATTTATTCAAATTTGTGCCAAAAATATTCTATTAAAAATAAGGGGCGATTAATATTTGAAATGTTTGCTTACTGAATCACCTAAGGCGTGTGTGTGTATAGCTCATTTTATAGGTATTTTTGTATGGTTGAATGTGTAAACACAATTTTTGTATTACTTCAGAAAAAATGTATATACCATTTTTGATTCATATTGTAAATAAATTTCATGCTCTTCATGTGTCTTATTTTTTTTTTTCGTCTTATTCTTAAGTTAAAAAAATCAAATTAAAATAAAAATGCTTGAGTTAATTTTTTAATTAAAAATTATTTAATTAGATATGAAAATTTATTCGCGTATAATTTAATAATATATATAGGACTCTATTTTGGAAATGCTTTAAAAAGAAAAAGCTTTAATATCTAAATATTATCCTCAAAATATCGACCTACAGTGGGCCACAAAAGTGTTCGTACACTTGCAATTTCTTATCAAATTTAATGTATTCGACTAATAAAAATTAAATATATTGTAATTGTAAATTTTTAAATCTGCAAATTGTTCTTAATGTTATGACATAATTATTTTTTTTAATATAATATATATAATATATAATATAATATATATATATATATATATATATATATATATATATATATAATATATTAAAAATAGTATATCTAATTTTTTATTGAATTAATAATCACACACAAACACACAAAAAAGCTACTAAAAATTACGCCACAAAAGTCTTCGTACACTTAACAAGAATTTCAACTTAGCTTTAAATATTGTATTTTCTTTCTTAATTTAGTACTTAGTAGGATATCTTTTAGTGTCCACAACAACTTTTAAGCGTCTTGGTAATCAGCGATTTAATCAGTTTTTCGTAATTTCTGCATCGATTTTCCTCCATTCTTCTGTGATTATTGTTTTTACTTCACATTTTGTGTTTATATCTCATGTTTTCTTTTTTAAAAAATCAAATTCTCACCAAATATGTTCTACTGGGCAAAATAAAGTGCTTGAGAGAAGTTTTCAGATTTTGGGAACAGTTACAGAGGCGTACATTGAGAGCATAGGGCTTGGCGCCATTATCCTAATAAAAAATGAAGTCGTCTCCATTATACAAATTTCGGGTGGATAATTTACAATTTCTCTTTAAAATTTTTAAATAGAACTCAGGATTCACAATATCATCCAAAAATTCCAAATTGAGTAATTCTGAGGCCAATTTACAACTCCACGCCGGAACACCTTACTTCAATGCTGAAGCATGGAGGTGGAATTCTTGTTCCACATAAATTCATTGGATTAAACTCCTTATTTTTTCATTTACAAGCTATTATAGGCCCATCGGAACCAAAAATGTTGAATTATCTGCCATCTCAATCAATTTGCTGTCAATTTTGAATTTTCTAAAACTTAAGGTATCCGACTACGTTCGGAACCGTGATTTTAAAAAAGCGCTTAAATGGATAATTTTAATGATATTTAGTGTCACTTATATTATAATACATGTATAAAATTGTTTTAAGGACATTTTGAAAAAAAAATTATTTACATACAATATTTCGACAAAAAATTAACTTAGAATAACCTTTTTTTAAAATGTTCTCCTTTTGTGAAAAATGCTTCTAAAAAAATAATATTTTGCTTATATAAAGTAAAGACTTCTAAAGAGAGTCTCAACTAGGATTTTTGAAAAATTTGCATTATTTTCAGAGTTACCACCAATTGAAATAATAATCTGCGTTTTTTTTTCTTAAAATTTCTCCCCTGTGTTGTCAAAATATTGCACTTAAATAATTTTTTATTGTAATACTATTCTTAAAACAAGTTTATATACATTTTCGAATCTAAGTGATACTAAATATCATAAATATTATACATTTATACGCTTTTGCAAAATCACGGTTCCGAACGTAGTCGGATACCTTAATCCCAAGAATTTAGTTGGATCAATAAAACATGGAGGTGGAAGTGTTCGTGCTTGGGGGTGTAAATCGGCCACATGATTAGGTAATTTTTGTTGATATTGGGAATCATGAGTTCTATTTAAATAGTTTAAAGAGAAGTTTTTTCAAATTATCCGCCCAAAATTTGGATATTTGAAACGACTTCATTTTTTAACAGGGTAATGACGCCAAGCGCACTGCTCTCGATGTACGCCACTGGTGTCTCTATAACTGTCCCCAAATTATGAAAACACCTCCTCGATCACTTTATTTAGCCCAGTAAAACGTATTAAATTTGATAAGAAATTGCAAGTGTACGAACACTTTTGTGGTCCACTGTATGTATAAAAAGAACTTGAAACTCTTTTACCTTTTCGAAGATTCACGGTATTATTCTTTAATTGAGAAAGGAAAGAATATCCAAAGGTAGATGGGAAACAAGCAAGTATCTTTCAGAAATGTTCATTGACAACTGCATCAGGACAACGAAATATTCAATCAAAAAATAACACAGCAAACAAAAGTCAGAATTCTCAACTCAAATTGCAGTTTTTACTGTTATGAAATTTGCAAACTATTGTATTCTCTGAAACAAACTATTTTGCTACCATACGTTTATTTGTTCTTCATAAGGATAAAGTATTTAATAATTCTACCCAACGATATTTTATGATAATTAATTTGAAATTTTAACACGATATGTACTTATGTTTCATTTTTAAAAATTCTCATGTTCTGATATGAAATTAATAGTTAAAATTAATGTATAAAAACAGGGAGGAAAGTACGCATCCTATTGAATGTATTTAAAATTCGAATTTCTTTAAGTTAGTCGAAGAGATCAATTTTAATTTCATGTCATTTACCTTAGTGATATTCGAAAATCGCAAGTAATTTATTGTTCCAGCTGAAAAAAGAATTTTTTTTTCGATTTATTTAAATGAAGAATCAGATAATGAGAAAAAGATAATTTTTTTTAAATAATAAAAGATTCAATGAGATTTTTAAATAAGCTTAGAACTGTTGCGATATATTTATAATTGAAATTTAATATCGGATAGAATTATGCTGTTGTCACCAGATATTACTAATATACAAATACAATAAGCTCTTATTCCAAGCAATGAATCTTTGATAAAAACTGGATTCAAATTCACTCAAAAAGTTCGATACCTTTCGAAGTTTAATAATAATTCATTTTAATGAAATTTTTCATCATTCAAAGCGTTATAAATATATTCATTCATACAAGCTTTAAGTGATCCACAATGCAATAAATATAATTTTCCCTCTATAAAAGTGTAACTTTATTAAATGTCTGTGTTTTTTTCCATAGCACAAAAGAATTAAGATAAGCACAAAGTTCTGATAAAAAATAAGGATATTCTTTATTATCCGTTGTATATCTTTGAAATTTTACAATTCTTACATATATATATATATATATATATATTTAAATATAATACAAAATGAACAGCATCCAATAAATGTTCACTAGTTGTGGATATAAGTACACATGTGAAGAATCACCAGAGTAATAACACAGTTTCCAGGCCAATTAACACACATTTAAGCTGACACTATACAACTCTGTCATATAAAATAAAATGTTCCTTTTTTCCCCCTTTTTCTCTAAGGTACAACAATTTATGTAAAATTCTATTTGCTGAGTATTTAAAATATAACATTTCTCAAATTTTAAAAATTAATTTCTCTTATAAGACTTTTTTTTTCTTTCAAATCTGTGTGTCAATACAATTCCTGAATTTCATTAACTTTTCAATAGACTTATTTATCTTTTAACTATAAACCAATCATTTGCATTTACACTAAGTTTGATTTTACATAGATATTACACAACAATTTGTAGAATTTTGGAAAAGAATCAACCAATTGTCTAACAATTTGAAATTTTATACTTTTTGGAAGAAAACTGTTGGAAGACATTATGTACAACAATTTTAATACCCAATTCCAATCCTTGTTCAAAACTAATATTTAAGAAAAAAGACATGTATAATGTATTGCAAAAATTTTAAATAAATATTTATAAATTTGTACCCAATTTATAGTCATAGTGACAAAATTCGTGCACTTGGCTTTAAATTTTGGTCAAAGAACAATTCAAGCGATAAATAATGCATCAAAATAAATTATCTTGGTGTCAGATTTGGAGTCAATTAGAACGATATTGCCAAAGTTGGCAAAAATAGGTCAATTCAACTATGTATTAAATTTTAGCAATAACATTTAACAATTATTAATAATTTTTGATTTTCTATATACATAACAAGAACACTAACATGTAAAACAATATTGATTGGATAATACAAAATATTATTTGAAAATAAATATAAATGCAAGGTGTAAAAAGGAAAAAAAGAGAATGCTGGCACACATATTACGAATGTTCGTGATGTAATAAAAAATGTACATTTATAAAGCAACAGTTGACAAACACACACATACTTTAAGCTACATATAATATTTTAATAGTTACATATCACTTTAGTCATTCAGTAAATGCATGCTTATGTGGAAGTGCATATTCATTATAAGTGAAGCATTTTTTTTTTAAATATACATGAACAAATGCAAGCCATAAACGTTAATAAGAATATATTACAGGATACAGTGAAAAATTATAAGATTTTATTAAACAACATTATAAGCAAATTTATATATCAAATACTTTTTACTATTATTTTTTAAAAAATTACGTTACAAACTAATTAATATTTTAAAAATTAAATATAATTTTTTATAAGAAATCCATAAGTAACATAGTTATATGCATTCGAATAAATAATTATTAAACAATAAAAGAAAAGTTTGCATTTTATATAGACTGGTTGAATTCAGTAATATTTATTCACTCAATTCAGTTTTTTAAGTTATTTCCCTCAAAAATTTGTACTATGAATTTTGATGTAACTAATACTGAAATACTTTCAGTCAAAAATAGGGAAAACAATTTAAGCAATAATCAAGTATAGCTCTTTAAAAAAGCACAAACTTAATAAGTAACTATTTACACGCATTTTAAGATTGTAGCATGTGTAAATTGTCTTGAAAGAATTTAACATGCTACATCATACAAAAAAGAAAAACGCAATCAACACTACACAAAAATCTGGTGAAATGTAACCAAAAAATGTCAATTGTTGGAAGACACTTATGATTTAATGAAAAAATTTTAATGTGAGATATCAGTTATTGCACTAAAAACCTTGTGTTTCATGATTGTCCAACTAAATATATACAAATGCAGAAGTGCAATTACGTAAACCAATTACTATATGTAGACTTAAACGAGTGAATATATATTGGTAAATAACAGTGCAGAGAAATAACTGCTCAAGAATTATCAAAATAGTGCACAGAAATATTTAGAGTAATTCGCGAAATAATTAGTCAGTTTACTTAATGCAATTTTGAAATATTTATATGCATTCGTGGTTCCCAATTTTATTTTTAAAAAAGATCATTAATTTTTTTTAAAAAAAGCATCTGTCTACTGTTTATAATACATATTTCCGGTATTTTATTAAATCATATTTTTATTCATGCTAATAAATCTGAAAGGATTTGAAAAAATATTGGTTTTTTAGCATAACCAATTTGTTCCTATGTTTCAAAATAAGAATTAAAATTTTAAAATATGAAAATTTGTCTTATTTTAACTAAATTCACACTTTAAAAATTCCCGAATTTGAGACTCAGAGGAAACACTTTTCTTGGAATTGAATTTTAAAATTAAAAATTTTCATATGTTAAACAATATTTTTTAAAATCACAGGAACCATTGCAAGCATATTAAATAAAAAGTTGATAAAATATTTGCTAGTCAAGAATACTATTTTGATCGTAGCATTTTCATTTCTTATGCTCAAATTTATGCATACATAAATAATATACAAAACTTAACCAAGAATATTGAAACAAGTACAAAAGAAAACGACAACAATCCAGTGGCTTTTCAATCATAAATATACATCTAATTAATTTTTACTTCATTTTTTTTTAACAATTTTTTAACTGAAACTGGGCGTCTAATCACCCAAAATAATTTATCGCTGCTTCCACTGGACAAGTTCAAATAAATTCCTTTTTTATTACAACAACAGAAACTAGTTTAATGTAAAAATAATTTAAAGTGGTATCCAAACTACAACAGTGCAGTGACCAGAAAACACAAAAATTATGCTTTCACCAAAAAAAAGCAAATTCAGTAGGAGTCCTCAAAAAATCCAAACTTCATTCGCCGATTTCTTGCTCAGGAAAGCGCAGATCAAAACACGAAACTTCAACCCTTGAAGCGTCTCACTCAGAACGTGGGGCCCAGAGCCCACTTCGATAATCCTCGAGGTGTATGTGCCTTATTTACATATGTTACAGGCGTCGGGTAAGTCCAATTTATGTACAGAGAGGCACAATTGGAAGAATCACAAGCTTAATTATGTTACTGGAGAGTTCATATCCAGGAGCCGACTTCTTTTTCAACAACTTGCACTGCGTCTCCTCGTCCCATCACCCTCAAGATATTGAGCAGATTGCCCAAACTGTTGGCTTCCTGGTCGCGGGCCTCCCATAGGTCCAGAATGTGGTCTGTGGGACTGCTTTTGGTGGCGAAGTAGTTGATGTACCTGAGTGATAAAGACATTTTTTTTGTTAGCATATTAAATGAAATAATACAAAAATGCATTAAATTATCTTTCTTGGTATCAATTGTTTTCAATGTTTTCTTGAGAAGATAATTATTACAATTAAGACTCATGGGACCTTTGCACAATAATTAGGACGGAGAGCTGAATCCACAGGAAAAACTTCCAATCAGAAGAAATTACATCGAACTCTCATAAGATTAAATATGATTAATTAGGATCATTGAATGCTATCCGATAATCGCTGAGCAATAGGCTAAATTCATGATGGTCACATGATAAAAGTAATCACGTGTTTTTCCATTGAATTAAATACTGACATTAGACTTGTATTTGTTGTTTTTACCAGTAAAACTTATATAAAATTCCAGATATGATTATATGATGATAAAGTTGCCCAATTATAAAAATTCTTTAAATCTTTCTCAATTTTTTTTAAATCTTATATTATAAGTGAACTTTTAAATCAAGTGCATTTTATTTTCCTGTAATAGTTATCATTGTTGACAAATTCGGACTTTTTGAAGAAAGTTTCTGCAAAAAGTAAAAGTTGGCAACATCGAAACGCATGATCTGATTGGCTGGAAACATATGATTGTAGTTATCATGTAACTAATAAAGTCAAATGAATGGAAAGAGATTCATAGAATAGATCAAACTATTTTAAATTTGATCCAGTCCATGAATCTATGTACAGAACTTTTATCGATTCAATACATTAGTAATCCAATGATTTCTATCGCTAATTTTCGGTTTTAAAAAGTAAAAAGAACATGCAAAAAAAAAAAACACGAGACACAAAAGAGGAAACAATAGAATGAAATCACTCACCTGTTGACACCAAGTTCTTCTGCTAACCT
This sequence comes from Trichonephila clavipes, assembly GCA_019973935.1. Lineage (NCBI taxonomy): Eukaryota > Metazoa > Arthropoda > Arachnida > Araneae > Nephilidae > Trichonephila > Trichonephila clavipes. The sequence goes on along the minus strand of BMAU01001233.1, from coordinate 1,057,281 downwards.
CCTCCAGTCATTCCCGCGGCTATTGGGAGGATCTAAACAAATGCAGAGCTGTTTTCTGACATCAGGCGTTAATCTGCAAAGAGTATACAAATGTAAACATCACTCTTTTTAAGAGGATATACAAAATATTTTTGTACAAAAAAGCTTATTCAGCTCATTGTAAAAATTGCTGAGGTTTCTGTAGCAAGGAATAATTAATTTTAATAGTAAAAAAATCATTTTTTCCAGAATTTAAAAAACAACACAAGTTTCTTTATATGTTTTATGCGACTCGGATAGCTTCATATCAGGCACATAATGTATAAACTTTTTATTAGTTAGGCATTTCTTTTCCTGACAAAAATAAGCTATGTTGTGAAGAACAAAGATGTTACTAGGGACGATTGCTCACCTGAAAACGTTCTCTGTGGGGTCGACCGCGAGGAGCGGCCCCGAGCTGCTCTCCGTGATGATGGATGAAGAGAGGGATGATGCAATTGTACTTTGGGAGGGAGAAGGCAGCTTCTGAAACACACAAGGTATGCTATAAAATCTATAATTCCATGCTGTACCAGAGCAATTTGACAAATTCGAATAGGAACGATGGCATGTGAAAAAAATTCAAAATGGGAAGCTCACCTCTTTGTAGTCGGTACTGATTCTGAGAACCTGCCTATTTGCTTGGACGCCCCTCTGGTAGACGAGGATGTGACAGCTGACGGCCTGCAGGGATCGGTCCAAGTGCTCCAGCTTGAACGAGCAGTGCAGGTGGTTCTGGCGCCCGTTCCACACGTGGTGGAAAGGAATTTCCTGTAGTTAAAGAAGAAACAAATCAATATGTTTCACTTTCTAAATGTAACCACATAAAATCTTTCGAACAAGATATCAACTGTGATATCGATTGATCCAGTGGTGCACACAAGGAGTCCCCCTGGTCCACAACCGCCCCCCATAGCCCTTGAATTTTTTTGCGATTGATTATAATCCTATGTGCATAGAACGTAAAATTTAATTAAGTATTTGTTATTAATATAACTAAGTTTATTAATTAACGGTAATTACTTATTCAATAATTTATTTTTACTGTTTTTTGTTCCTGACAATCGATAAAATTAAAAGAATATGCTTGGCTGCGTATTGGGATATGGTACGAGAATGGTTGACTTTCAACCCTCGAAACCCTGAAAAATTCCTGTTTGCGCCACTGGATGGATCTATACCTAAACTTAACGTCCAGTTGTTTCTTAGTAAGAAGTGCCTCAAAATATATCGCAAAATAAAAATTGATACTTTATAAAGAATATGCACCTTTCCGACCTAGAGGAATGAATCACTTAATGTATATTTTAGTTCAGTCATTACAACATCTAGTAATTTACAAGAAAATTGCCCCTTTTTTCTCTCCCTCTTAGTTAGTTTGGATTCAGGCAACGGTAATTAAATTACTGCGCGAATCTTTAAAATATTCCCACTTTTTTCCTGCTTTTGATGAATCCAAATCCATTTTAGTCAAGGGTGAGAGATGTAAGAATTAGTTTCGGTTGGTGGCTATTCTTTTTCGGTGTTCCCGATTATGACTTAAAACCCTTCACAGCCTCTTGTAAATTCAAGATGCTTGGAGTTTCCCCAGATCGCTGATCCCAGATTGTTTGAAGTTTTTAACACTTTTTACAACTTTTTTCGACTTTATACAGCATATGAAAAGACATGCCTAGTAATAATTCATATTTTATAATTTATTCATATCTACCTTGCAATAACTTTCCGTATCAATTATGATTCAGAAAAAAATACTAGAAAAATATAATTCTGAGGTACTACACTTTTCACATTATCTTAACTTGTGATAATATCATGCAGTTTTGTAAAATAATAACTAAAACAAGTAATATAAAAAAAAATTTATTTTAATCAATTCCTACTTAGATTAACAAAGAAAAATTTTATTTTAGCCACTTTTTATTAAATTAGCTGCATGGCCCAGCGTTGCACGGGCTTTCTCTACTTTTATAATAATTCCCTTTCCTTTATAAAATAAGTAATTCTAATACTCTTTTTCTAATATCGTGGCGAAGTAAATGATCTTTCCTATTCCGTAATTATTTTTTGTCTGAGTATCATTAAAAAAATTCGATCGTGCTTTTAAAACGTCTGGGATAAAAAAAAAAAGTCGAAAAATTGAAACTTTGCCGCCAGGCGAAAAAAGTAAAATAATGCGTTTTAAGGTTTTTAATTGATATCTTTTAACTAATTGCAATATCGGAATATAAATGGTCAAAACGGATTCCTCGGATCATTCTCGATCTTTTGGCAGCTTCGGCGAGTTTCTGCGTCGTGCGGTTCGTGAGAAAATAGATGTACATACGTTTGTTTACCTACGAATTTTAATAGTGTAGATAGTTGTAATTAATATAAATATGTATATACATAGGACAGAATCTCAACATTAAGTGGTAATTAATTTTTATTCATTATCATTAAAGTATCATATTATCATCCAAAACGATCGTGTATATAAAATTTTAATTCAACTGAATGCTTTAAAAGGTGAGGGAAAAAAAAATCTTTTAAAAGTTTTGACCCAAGTCGCTAAAAATGAAACCACCGTGGCTGTATCTGTAATTCTTTAAATAATTAGTTTCCGTCAATTAATTTTAATTAATTATAATTAAAATCGTATTTTTACCCAAAACAATACTGTATTGAAAATTTCAGCTCAAATGAGCGCTTTAAAATGTATTTTATCAACGATTGAAAATTCTACCAATATAAATAAATAAATATATGGAGAGTGTGAGCTAACAGTAGGAATTGAATAATTATTACACATTATAAAACTAATAAAAAATTTTAAAAAACCAATTATCTGGAGTTTTAAAATACAGGTTTTTTACCTGTATTTCAAAAGCACAGAATAATTCAGTCCATACCTGGTAATTAGCCAGCGGCTTGCATTTCCAGCCAGGGGAGATGTCCTCTAAGCAAAGGCACAGGTTCGATCCTCCATCCTGTAACAGCATGGATTTGGGAGCGTCCAAAAGGGAGCCATGGAGTTTCTCTTCTACCTGAAGCATACCCTGAAATAACAACAGATAAAACTAAACATTTATCAAAAATTTAATTTATAAATAACTTTTTAAAAACTTTATCAATTTCCTAAAATGATAATTCTTTTCGAATGCAATAAATTTAATTCCCAAAAAATTAATTTATAATTATATCCATATGCGCATTCATCAGGAATTTCGGTAACTTTTCTTTTTCGTTTGGATTTCTTATTGAAAAAGCGTTTTAGGCAACTAACAGCTAATTGTACTCTACAGCAACTAACTGTTTTATATTAACTTCATGTTCCAATGTACAGTTACAGTTAAAATGCTGTCGCACAACTTAAGCAAATCAAAGACAGATGCAAGACAGAAACAAATAATTTCATCAGTTCTGAGAGAAAGATATAACCAGTTATAAATAATTAAGTCTTAATCTACCCACAATCTTGTCACTAAATTGCCATCAAAAAGATCGCCAACTTATGAATGCTAATTTGTTTGCTTTGTAAAACAGGAAATAAGAGCCATTTTGCACATAATTCAACATACTAAAAATAAAACAAAAGTTGACAAATTTTTTTAAATAAAAAGTTTACATACGAATACTATACTTACATAATATATCGTCCACCAATTTCGTCAAATCCAAAGACGTCGCCAAATGCCGCGATATACAGCCAATAATGGAAACCATTCCCGTGCACGTTTGAAAACAATAATAACAAAGATGACAGCATTTGGCGAAATGTTCTGAAGTGACAATGTCTTTCCGTTTCGAGAAATTGGTCGATGATATAATACTTAAGTATCTCGAAAACAATGGAAATCTTCAGTTTTTGCTTTTTATTCGAAATCGTAAGCAACTTTTTCATACAATATGGCGCGTGAACTTAACAAAACACATAATTACAGGAAAAAAAATGTTTTAAAAGAACTTCTATATACCTGAATAGCTGCTTTTGTATCCTCGATACAGTACACTCGTATTGTGTAATCTGTAGCCGAGTGAAAAGCCGGTGCAAACGCGGCCAGCGCGATGGACTTGACGGCCTTTTGTCCGTACACAGAGTCTCCAACCAGGGCGAATCTGCCTAACTGCTCGGTCATCAGGTGGCAGTGGTGGGGATCCACCTGACAAAAAATCGGGGTCACTATCGTCTCCTGACCAACTGTCACCAGATTCTAAAAGGAGTACAGAAATATCCAGAATGATTATTATTTTTGAATTAATTTCCGTTTAGTAACAAATTCCTATAGTTCTTAATTTTTATAATTACATTAACTACCTAAACTTCAAAGAGAGAGAAAATTCTTTTTCTCAAGTTTTGATTTTATTGTTTTTCTACGATGTGATTGATTTGTTTATATGTTACTGTGGATGTCCAATATTGGAGAGTGACGACACACACCAAATACGTCGGTGAAAGATCGAATGTTGTATTACAAACTTGTACATTCGGACTTTCCCCGACGTATGTCGACAATCACAGATATGCTCTGGTGGAGGTCGAAAGGAGAGGAGCCGACAAAGAGGCGACTGGCTGTTTCCCGCCAAATCCTTTGTTCTGCTGGGAGTCAGTCAGTTATATCAGTCTTATGCAAGGTTTGATGGTGCGAACCACTTTTCTTAATTTTTTTCCCGATACTCTAATTTATACTGAATGGATACAGCAGTGAATCGTGGATCTTTTTCTTGAAAAGTTAAATGCATTGATGAAGGGTAAACGAGAAGACAATTGTTTTTATTTTTCAAAAGAAAAGTACTCTAAAATACTTTCTGAAGTGGCTTCTGCAAATAAATGCAGTTGTAAAAGCAAGGGCTTCTTGTGCAATTCAAAATCTCATAATAGTTTCAGATGTTGCAATCAATAAAATTTGAATCCCATAATTTAGTAAGTTTTTTATTACTATTATTTAATTTTCTCATTTAGAACTTTACTGTATAATTAAGTAAGTTTTAAACTTCTGTAATTTTCCTTTCTCATTATGAATGTACAGTGTGTTTTAAGTTCTTGGTCATTCCTCTCTGAGAGGAGAGGCGAAAAATTTATCGCGACTGAATTACGGAGAAGAAAATATAAATGTCCGACATGTTCAACATTCACCATTAGTGCATTCACCAGTAAAAGTCGACACTCTCCAGATTTCGGTGTGTTCCCCGTAAGATATATATGAAGGTGTATGTAAGCAGACCTCGAGTTACGTATAACTTATATACTCAAACAACAGGCCAGTGAACTGTATTCTTAAATGATGGCTTATGGAGCAACAGTTGATGCGTCGAGATCCGTGGCTACATGAATACTGAATACAAATTGTAAACAAAAGATGACTATTAGCACCATCCGTACACGCGGGTCGTATCATATTCTTAGAAGGAACAAGTTACTTTAGATTATTCTAAAAATTATTAAATTGTTGTTTTACGGAGTAAGTGATACTGTCATTGCATTTTTAAAATGGTTTACTTTTCTGGTACTTTTCCTTAATTTTAGAAATAAAAATCTAATTTTACATATGTCTTTCTTCAATCCTCAAAACAAAGCTCTGTATGTCGCACTCCACCATTCATTTCCCATATTCTAATATTGTAATAATAACATTACAGAACACACAAATAATGACATCTGAAACAAGTTTGTCTTATTAATTTTTTTAAATAAACTATTAATCGAAAACTTACTTAAATTTAATGAATTACAAGATGAAAAAAGGGTGTAACTAATCATTTCAACCTTTAAATAAACTTAAATTAAATGGGTTTGTATGAAATAATAAAGAAATTGAGAAGGAAATTGCTATTATACAGAATTATAAATTCCTCCCCCCTTTGTATATGTACAAGATTTTCCATCACTATTTAGAAACATATGCAAGGCAAGAAATCAGGACATATTAAAATCATAGATGGCAGCACTGTCTTACTTTCCAAGCAGGTGATTCATCTTCAGCAGAGGGTGGATCACTGCTAAAAATGCTGATGGTCCATTTTTCCGGAGTGTCCACCACTGCACAATGAGGAAGACTCAAGATGAGGGGTTTTGTGAAACTGAGATCAGGAGGACCACACTGAACAACAGGACTCAAAATTGTTTCTTTGTCTGTAAAAATTTCTAATTAATTGCAACAAATTTCATACTGAAAAAATAAATATTCTGAACTCAGTATGTAAAGCATATGTAACTTAAAACACATAGATAAATTTTTCTATTAGTCGATAAATTACATTTATGCTCAGCCTAATAAGCATCAATTGTGATTTAAATTTAATATGCAACAAACTTTAAAACGAAAAATTAAAAGAGAAATTAATAATTAAATACTAAAAATTAATTCCTTAAGGATTAACAAAAGAAATATCATGTATACATTTCATATACATTCTAATAATCTATTGCAAAAATATAAAACGTTATCCTTCTACAAAACCTTTCTTAAAACTTATTTTAAGATTAAAATTCTTTACCTGATAAGTTAGGCCTGTCTTTGTCATCTCTAAGTATAGCCAAGTACAAACTAACGCTGCCTTTTCGTATAGCACCCCGTGGTATCGTTAAAGAAATTCCTGTGCACAAAAAAAAAAGTTTCTTTAAATGAAGTTTTTATTAAATAAAAAAAAAGTATTTCATACATACGTACGCTAAATTACATAACATGTGATTATTAAATTAAAATCAGAAAATTTAACAATTGGTCAACTTACGCATAAAACAAATATAATCTTAATAAACAAAACTATTAGTCTTATACATTCCTTAGAACACTAGATGGCAGCACGAAATTTCTTAATGCAAAAATTCTGTTTTACACAAGTAATCATAGATGGCAGCACGAACCTGTATCAGGAAGCGTTATTCTTCCACCGGTTTTCGTTACGGAAGCCCATACGGTAAGATCAGAATCCACATTTGGAGGCAAAGCCACGGATGCGGCTGAGTTATTACAGGAAGCGCCGTATGCGGATCCTCTTCCACTTGACACTGTAGAAAGATATAAACATTTCAAATTTATATTGACAGAAAAATATACTTATTTTCAGAACCATACTAAAATTCTCTTCAAGGGAAAATAAGACTGAGACAATAAATCTTTTATTTCTGAAGTAAGAAGTACTGTTTAGAAAGGAGAATATAACAAAATAAATTGATTATTTCAACATCTGGTCAAATGTGGGAAAGAAATAAAAAATTTCGCATCGATTAGATGAACCAAAAATAATGATTTCTTGGCTTATATATATATATATATATATATATATATATATATATTATATGTTCTGATTTTTTTTAAAAAAATACTTCAAAAATAATTTTTTTAGAAAATTATTCATTTGAGAAAAAAAAATTATAACTTTTTTTATTCAACACTTTTTTTTTTACTAGAACCCTACTACTCTGCAGATTTATGTACTACATTAAGATCAAAATCTTAAATCTTCAAACGGTGGCATACATAGACCACTTTTATGGAAAGGGTTATATATTTAACAAAACGAAGACGAAAATCTCGAGATGTACGTAATCTTTGTGAGAACATTAAATAACCTGTTGGTCTATATGAGGGATTTCAACCTCCAAATCTCACCCTTACTTACGCCCCTGTTTTCAGGGGTTAAAAAAACACACAATCCTAAAGATTCATTAATTTTTTTTAGAATTTGCGAAAAATAATGATCTTAAAAAGAAAAATCATGAAAAATACAAAATGCTCTTCGTGCATTTAGTGAAAGAAATTTCTCATAACGACACTCATTTATTTACTTTAAAAAATGTAAAGATTAGAAGTAAATATTTTTCTCGTATTATTAGAAAATATAATTACTCTGAAGAAACCTATTAAGTATTAAATAACATTTTCTGGTAAAAAAAAATCTATAAAATTACGTTTCATTTTATTTTCTACGGTTCAAAGAAATTTTTTAAAGCAATGCACTATAAATTTAAAACAATCAGGAGAACAGATGCGTCACAAATGCATGCACACGCATCATATGCCAAGAAAATTAAATACAACTGAATATCAAATAGAAGCAAATTTACTGACCCGAGGAATTGACTTCCGATGCCGGCGACTCAGGTCTGGGTATCTTGTCCGTGGAGTCCAGAAATCCGTTCCTGAGGGGAACCGTGATGAGGGGGTGGTGAGTCTCGTCTCCATCCTTGTTGTTATTGTTAATATATTTGGGGGGTGGAGGCAACAGCGGGACGACAGCGTTAGAACCCAATCCGGCCAGGACACTTTTCTCGTTGTAGTCTTCTTTGCGGATGTGCAAGGCGTTCTGAGTGAGGTCGGGTTGCACAACAACTACGTCTGTAAAAAAAAAAAAGTTAGTTAAGACTGTTTAAACCCTACACTAAAGCAGCGGTTCTTAAACTATGGTCCTCAGACCCCCAGGGTCCTTAACGTTTTTCACGGGGGACCGCGAAGGTCTCATCTAAAATTAAGATTTCCCTTTTTTTGGACTTTGAAAGGCTTTGTAGAAAAATTGAAAGATATGCCATCCCAGACTACATCATTAAATTGCCGCCAAGGAAAAAACTCTACTAGAACATGCATTCCTATCAATAATATTAATTCAGGGAGGGGTGCTCAAAATTTTGATTGGTAGGGGAGGAGAGAAGTCGAACAAATCCATAATGCAGGCCCGCGATGATCAAAGGTTTAAGAATGACTGCATTCAAGAATAGGATTTGGAAATTTAATTCAAATTAAAAAATATTTTAAGGTATCCGAATACGTTCGGAACCGTGATTTTAAAAAAGCGCATAAAGGGATAATTTTCATGATATTTAGTGACATTTAGATTAGAATACATGTGTAGAATTGTTTTAAGGCATTATGACAAAAAGAATTATTTAACTACAATATTTTGGCAAAAAATTAACTTAATTCAAAACGTTCTCCTTTTATAAAAAAATGCTTCTATAATAATAAAATTTTGCTTACATAAAGTAAAGACTTCTCCAGAGAGACTGTACCAGGATTTTTGAAAAATTCACATTATTTACTGAGTTACTACCCATTGAAATAATTATCGGCGTTTTTTTCTTAAAATTTCTCCCCACTGTTGTAGTAAAATATCAATAAATACAATTCTAAGTGATATATTTCAAAAATTCTAATTCAGCCTCTGTACAAAGGCCTGAGATATATACAAGCAAACTATTATTATAACAAAAGCATTTTTCATAAAAGGAGAAAGTTTTGAAAATTGGTCATTCTATGCTCACTTTTTATCAAAATATTGTACTTAAATAATTTTTTATTGCAATACTATTATTAAAACAATTTTATATACGTTTTCTAATCGAAGTGACACCAAATATGATTAACATTATCCATTATACGCTTTTGAAAATCACGGTTTCGAACGTAGTCGAATACCTTAAGCATTATTATTATATTCTGATATCATTGTCCTGTAGAAAGCAGCATATTTTATTGCTCGATTCATTTCTGACAGAATTTTTTTAAAAAAAATGTATATTTCAATTAAGGTATTTATTAAATAGTTCTAAATTTAAGGGATGCAAAAAATAATAAATAGACATAATTGTAGTAACGATATGATCTCACTGTAATTGAGCGACACAAAATTTTTATCTGAAAGTAGGTTCCTGCGAAGTGATATTAGATGAACAAAGCTTCAATATGAATATTTTTAATTTATATAAATATACATATAAGTTGTTACATGTAAACGTAATATATGTGAACTTAAAATATTATTTAAAATTCTAATCCTATGCATTTTTATCTAAATCATAACTACGAATACTCTATTTCGAAATAAAAACCACATTCCTTTTCGCATCGAAAGATAAAAATTTGACAGATTTATTAATGATGCCTCGTTAAAACGATTAGACCTTGAATTTTTTGACAGATTCATTCGCGTTTTCTAGACCAAGAATATCTTAATAGCTTATACGAGCCTTACTGTGTGGTTGAAACTTTTCCCAGAAACACTCTTACGTAATTTCTAAAAATAACTAATAACTCTTTTCACTTGACTATGTGATTATATATTTTTAATGACAACTTTCCTTGTTTTTTCTTGTATTTTTTGTGAAAAGGGGATAATTCTTCTCTCCTGGTTTTTAAATTATCTAAATAAATGATAATTTGACCTACATCCAGAATTTTCAATTGCCATGACAACAACATCCCAATTCACAAAATGAATACCTCTTGTGAGATTGAATTAAATACAGAGTGGTCTCGAATTCATAGCACTGAAGTAGATTAAAACTTGGCACCTTCCGATCGGTAAGCACATAACATATTCACTAGACTAAAATGATCACCTTAGTCCGGAGACTGTTACTGGCTTATATAGATACCACCACCACAGTACAAACTTTAAGGGTAGATACAGGACATTATAACAATCATTTATTGTATAGAAATGTATGGGCGCAAGTGATGCGGTGAGACGCAGGCAGGGGAAATAAAAGAAAAGAGAAATGGATTTATCGGCTGGTAGGGTGCAGTAGATGTTTAGCCACCTTTCAACATTATACATCTCAGCAGGGGAAAGTGCCATTCGCAATGGTGCTGACATCTACGATGGGAGACCTTACGTATGCTGGAAATGCAGACATGCACTACATGTTAGGCCGAACAAATAAAAAAGGCAGAACTGCGCTAAGAATGTATCACGCGCAGTTTCCTAATCGACGAATGCCAGATAACAGAATTTTTTAGCGGTTACATTGTCTACTTTGTGAAACACGTTTGTTCTACGTCACCAGACATGATGCTAAGCCAATTTCACCAAGCCTGGAAGAAAGCATCTTGAATGTTGTGGCTGATAGACCTGAGTCAAGTACAAGAGCTGTTGATCATCACGTAAGTGTAAGTTATCAGTCCATTTGTAGAGTGTTTAACGAAAATCGCTAACACCTCTTCCATTTTTAGCGAGAGCATGCTTTAAATTTGGCTTACTATCTTCTCCGAATGCTAGTGGCGGGTACAACAATGTGCGCTGCAGCAGAACTTCATAGTTCATATCCTATGAACAGTTATTGTAAACATTACATTTGTCAACGACGTTTTTAAATTAATACTTCGCCTTACATTTCGTCTCTTATTTTTTTTGTGTTTGTGCCACAACCCGTCACTTGCACCCATACCTTCCTATACAATATGATTGTTACAATAACCTATACTGTGTGGTCTTAACGTTTTTTTTTATTTATTTATTTCAAATGGGCTGCGGATTGGTAATTAACCATTGCAAACCTAGTACATTCAACGGAAGCTTGTATCTCTTTTTATAGTGTGGCACCATATAGGCGGATACCAATCGCCCCAGGTAATTTTGACGCTCAGTTTCCTCCCTAAAGGGAGGCACATGAGCTCTGAGGATGCGAACCTGTACTAGGATTTAATTTTGCCGAGAGCATCCAATCCAAACAGACACAAAAGGGATCTTTCACATGCATGCCTTATAATCATACGACATGGCCGCTGTCGAATTTTTTGCATCATGAAAATCCACCGAGGATTTTCCATCCTCGAGCCGGGATCGAGTCCACAACCTTGGGTTCAGAAAGCCCGCGACAAACCAACCACGCCACGCCACCCAGCTGGCCTTAAAAGCTTGTATCATGAATTCGGGACCTCCCTGTATAAAAGCTGCATGCAGTTAAGAACGTAATTTGTATGACTTTTCGTAATTTGTATAATTATAAAGGAGAGTATTTTTACATTTGCAACTTTTACGTCAAAATATAGAATCGATCCACTTTTAACAATCTTAACGACAGAATATGTTACAAATTCATTAAATTCTAATATTAAATGTATTACTTCCTTTTCTAAAACTTATTTATTTTCCAAATTTAAATCCGGAAAGCGCATAATTTTCAACAACGGCAACAACAACCACAAAAGTATTCATTTCCTCCAACTCAACTCTTCAGATTTCCGCTCAGATAAAACAGGACGAAAATTTCCCGCCCAGTGCACAAAATTTATATCCCCTTCTTTTTCGCGAGATCCGCAAACAACAAAACTGCTGCCATCCTTCAAAACCGAAATGAAACAAAACACGCGACTTACTGTACACGAGTCGACTTTCAATCCGGTTTATTTCATACTCCAGGAAATACGAGAATTGGATTTAATCATTCCGGGGGAAAACCGGGAGAAGAGATTACGCGGGCGCATCGAATCAAAACTCTAAAAATAGTTCCCGTTTTGCCGAATCGGTTTCGATTTTCCTCAAAAAAAGTAATTCCGGGGTGGATGAAATGAGTACTGCCTAATGAAATTTCCTCAAAAATGGGACAGGGAAAAGCAATTACAATTCGAGGGGACATTGAAAACAGTAAGGGAATGAAAACGTCATTGGGGCATGAAGGTGGGTCGTTAAGGTAAGGGCTCAGTTAAGATGGCCAATTCCGAACTCATTTCTCTCAGTAGAAAGCTACTCTTCCTCTTCCCAATTTTGAATCACAATCAGAAGACTTGAAGAGTCCTAGTACAGTCTAATATATAACAACCCCTGTTATTTTGCACGATATTGACCCGAAATTACGCAAAAGCGAGATAGACATTTCTTAGCAGTTATATGGGACAGTTTGTATGCAAAATTTGCATGGGATAATACATAAGTACCGTAACACCTCACATCGACTAACTCGAATTTCAAATCTCTTCCTTTCGTCGTCTTTCCCTCCCCCTTCCCGATCACTGAAACTCAAGCGAAATCTATAACCAGAGTCTGATGAAATAGATAATTTTTCTCCCTGTAATGGTATTGGTATTTCGACATTCGCAGACCTAGTACATTCCCCAGGTGCTGGTATCACTTTTTAGTGCGGCATCATTAACCGCAAGTAATTTTGACGCCCAGTTTCTTCCCCAGAGGGAGGCAAATTTAATTTTGCCGGGAGCATCCAAGCCAAACGGACACTCAATGGATCTTTTTAATGCTGTATAATCATACGACATTGCCGCTGTCGATTTTCTGCATCAGGAAAATCCACCGACTTGGGCCGGGGTCGAACCCGCAACCTTGGGTACAGAAGGCCAGCGACAAATCAACTACGCCACCCCAGCCGGCTGAAATAGATAATTGGATTGAAAAAATTGTCGATTTTTCCAGGCAAGTAAATTTAAAAATGGATAGTGATGACGTTCAAGAACTGTAGGCATCCCACAACCAGGAGCTGACAGTGGATGAGCTTATTGAAATGCACGAGCAAGACATCGAAGAACTTGAGTCTTTAGACCCAGTTCAATCAGAAGATCGAATGTCGGTTGGGAATTTAACAGAAGGTCTCAGTTTAATTGAAAATGGGTTACAAATTTTAAAAAATACATACTCCAACGAAGAGAGTATTTTTTCAACAAAACGAGGAATAATAAAATTATTAGCATGTTACGAGGAAATTATTGTAGAAGGGAAAAAAATCTTTAAACCAGCAGACTAATTTGAAAGATTTTATGAAAACTTCTACATCAAAATAACTTCGACTTGCGATTTTATATTTGTGTTATCTAAAATTTTATAGAACTTTTTTTTAAATAATTTACATGTATTTACATGAAAAATTATACTCCAACTTCTGAGGCTATCATTCAATCCCAACTATCACGTAAGTTCGGGATATTATTGTACTGCGTGAAATATCGAAATAAAATAAACAACTGAAAATATTGACATGCCACCGTCGTAAATCAAATTCATCTTACTCCATCCCTCCTCGAGCGTCCTGATTTGTTTATTTTTCTCCTTCATGGTCTCTGTTTTTCACTCTAACTACTGGGTAAAAGCACCTGCCCGCGATGAATTTTAATTTTAGTAGTTAATATCAAGTTCATACCTGAGGCTGCGGGCACTCTGTACATGCTTGGGTCTCTGGACTTGATGCGCTTGACCATCCAGACGAGGACCACGAGAACGATGATGAAGACGGTGACCGCCACGAACACCCCGATATAGAGGGATGTGGCGGCACTCTCGTTGGAAGATGGCACTACTAGAGGAAAAGAGAACGCCACATTCAAAACAGAATATACACACAAAAAATTTCAGAATGTTTGTGAATATTATATGCAATATACTTTCGAGGGAGAAAATATAATTTCACTTTAGTAAAGCATCGATCCAGAAATTTTACTCTGAACAACACAAGTTAAATAATACACGGAAGAACGCTGTCGTGTAATAGTAATAAAATTTCTTTGCATAGCGGTTTGTGGAATTCTTTAACATTTAGTTTATTAAAACATTATGAACGGCGTGAAATATTTACTGAATTGTATCCCTGAATATACGTCTTATTCTTTGAAATACAACCTTTCATATTTATGGTCCCGATAAATAAATAAAAAAATAATAATAAATAGAAATGTCTATACTGTTAAAAGATAAATGAAAAAAGTTTCTAGATTTAAGTTTTTATTAATGTCACATTCTGATGTTATACATAGGTTATTTACAATGGACCTCGAAATTCTGAGATACGGTCAAGTGACGAGGACGAACCTGAGCTTTGGCCCACCATTCTAGAAAAGATCCTGGAATTGATGCATCTTGTACAACAAAGACTGTATACCTCAGATTACGTATAATAATTGTATATAAATTAAACTTTTGAGTCTTGGTGCAATTAGTACAATCCTATTAAATGAAATTAGAGTAGCAAAAAACAGAACTCAATAGTAAATAAAGGTCTACTATCTCATTAACTTAAGAAGCATTCTAATTCAGTTTAAAATTGAACAATACTATAACATTAAGACCAGAAAAATGTTCTTAAACTTAAGAAAATTAAATTTTAAGAAATAAGTTTTTAAATGGGGAAATCCGTAATTGTTCGAGAAAATTAGGTGCCGACGAATATTTATGAAGATATACAATGTACACAACTCTTACGCAGTTTAACACTTATTAAAGGAGAAATTAAGGACATTTGACGCTGTCCAGGCACATTTAAAAAAATTTATCGTGTAAACTATAAATACTTAAAATTACAAAATCTCCAATGCTCAAATTTCTATTTGATTTTTTAAAATTGCTTAATAAATTCGCGTACGACTTCACAGCATAGCATTAAACTATTTGGCTTACGTACAAAACCAAATATCAGAAAATTTATTCGAAAGATTTGATAATGAAACCAGCTTTTATGCAAAAGTATCTTAAATGATTGAGTTCTGGTGTTGTATTTAAAAACAGATAGGAACTAAAATTCCCATTGTCTACAAATAAATCACTAGCAGTGTGTTCTGTGCATTTGTTAATGGACTCGGTAACCTTGATGTCGATGTGCATCGTACACCTTTAACTATAAAACCCAGCTACAATATGACCTCAAACCATTACATACCTGACCGCCATACCGTTTCAAACCATCACTTTCGAGAATCCCACCAGAAAAAAAAGTAAGAAGAATAGAATAGAACTCAATCTCACAACGAAGTATTCCATCGCATACCCTACTTCTGGGACTCATTAACCCCAAAGCAAAAACCACACGCTGCGCCGTCGCTGCAAAATATAACAAAAGAGAAAAAAAGTTACAGGGGGAAGTTATCATCCTTTTTAAACTTTTCCTGGCCCGTCACCAACAGCACCTCACCCATCATTCTCCAACTTAATCGGAGCATTAAAAAAAAAAAAAAAAAAGTCGAAGGAGTTGGAAGAGGAGCTGAAGTATATTATCTGATGATACGATAATTCGTCAATCAACGAGAGACTAATGAAATTAAGTCCCGGGGAGTCCCACCAGGGCCCGGGACATCGATTGGGTCGATCTTTAATGGATCTTTGGGCATGGCGGAGTTGGGATAATTGAATTAGAGCAGCATTCTCTCTCTATCTTATCTGAGGCAAGATCCATCCACTGTTTACGTCAGCAGAACAAATAATTTCTACTTTCTTTCCAGCATTTTGGTGGTGGTTGCTTAGATAGGAAAGTGCTGTGGTTAACTCTTTGTTGTTGTTGTTGTTGTTGTTGTCGAGTGACCAGTCAGTAGCCATTTTTGTCTAACCCATTTATGCCTAACTATTAGTTGTTCGTGATAATTAGAGTGATATAATCCAGCACAAGAAATTAATTTTTAAGCTTCCAAATTTAAGGTTTCCAAGATTCGAATATTACGTTACGATTATTACATTATTCCTTCCTCCTCTTTTTTTAACCACCAAGTGGGCTTCAGCTACCAACCAATGAGATAAATTCTAGGCAGTCGCATGATAAATCCAATCAGGCGTTCTCCATTGAATTCAAAACTGACATTACACTTGTAATTAATTGTTCTTTTACTGAAAACAATTCAGGTACTATTTCAAATTTGATAATTGCGTGTAAACGTGTTCAAATATCAAAATTCTTTAAAAGGTTTTCAAAAAGTTAAAAAAAAATTCATATATTATGCGTGTACTTTAAATCAAATGCATTTTGTTTACCATTGTGCTTTATTATTGTTGACAAACATGTGCTTTTTAAAAGAATGTTTCTTTAATGAGCTTAATTTTAAAATTATATTAAATCAATGAAAAACATTTTTTTAAACTTTTCTTCGGTCGAAGTATCTTTTTGAATAACTTATCTTCACAGTTGCTGAAACTGTTCATCGCAAAACTTTTCATAGAAGAAGCAAATACCTTGCGGTTCAAATTCGGAAAATGAGGTGCTAGTTTAGCTCTCAAACTAATTTTGCTTGATTTTATTCATTCTTCCCCGTTCCATTAAAAACATTTCCATAACATAAAATCTGTGTAAGGGCTAAAAAAGTTCCATGCACAAATTTCATTAAACATCCTAAAAAAGTCCATGCTTTTTGTCTAAACCAGAATATTTCTTTCCAGTAGTGAATACATTTTTTAATACGTGTGTATCTTAATGTTTTACTTTAACTTACAATGTTTATATTTAAATCACAGGACAAAATTTCGTTCATAAAAAAATAAATCAAAAGAGAGAATTAAATCAATACACTTAGATACATCAGAAAACATTTAAGAGTTGGGTTTCCTCTCTCTCTATTTCATAATATGTATTTTAAACACAAGCAATATTTTATAAACAAATAACTGCAAACCCTTATACATTTTTATCATATTTGTTTCCAGAACAAGGTAAGATTTAAAATTTAAACCTTGTTACCAATACACGAGCGATTTTTTTTTCCATAACACACAAAGCATTTCAACCTTTAAAAAAAAACACTAGCAACAAATAAAACATTAGAAGGGTTGAAAACAAACGCACTCACCTTCTTCTGCTCTGCTGCTACCGAATATAACAAAAGGATCTCGATCTCTCATGGCTGAAAAAATAATAATAAATAAATAAGTAATAATAGAAAAAACACTTGTTATACAGTGAAGAGCTTTTCATATGAACTGAAGCGATTGACAAGCGCATAAAGAACTCGTTGTGAAGCAAAAAGAAAAATAAATAAATAAATATTCATTTCATGAACACGATATTCGATAGAATCACATGTTTCATTATGATTTTCAATGATCCGGAAACATTTAGAATTTAACGCTTTCATGGAACTGTTAGAAACAAAGACTTTTTTTTTTACAGTAGAAGTTTCAATTGGTTTTACCATCTGCACCATAATTGGATAGCTTATTCAGAACAAAAAAAATAATACATAAAATGTTTAATATAATATTTAAGGATATAAAGAGAGAATAGAGTATGTGTTTCAAAGTAATCGTAAAATACAGCGCACAGCTTTGTATGTAGAGATCTTGAATTATTATTTTGCAGTAAAAAAATCACGGAAAGAATGGGTATATCGAAATGGAATTGTGTTTTTTTAAATCACAATATTAAAATAAATAAAACATTTTTTTTTTCAAATTCCATATTCGAGCCACTGATCAAAAATTCGTGAATGAACAACGAATTTCTGATTAGATTTTCATATCTAATTAGAACTATTTATCAGAACAGTGAAACAAAAGAAGAAAAAATGATGTTTTCCATACGTTCATGTCAGCATTTTAGGATCACTTTAGAGCTTTTTTTGAGAGTATTAAGTTTAAAAAATTCTTCTTTTTTTTTAAATTTTTATTTGTTTATTTTTTGAAGAAAAAAAATTATTCGAGGCATTTAAATCAATATAGGAAAACATATATTCGTGATAAAATTATAAATTCAGGAAGATTAACATTAAAATAATTTATAGGTGGGATTATATTTTTATTACAAATCGCTTGGTAGTTATAAGTATTTTAATATAATATTTATTTTTGAACATACATAAATCGTTTGCTAAAATATTTAATGATAACTATTTTTATAAAGGATAACAAATAGAAGCTGGGCAAAAGAACAAATGTATAATTCGGTTTTTGTATTGAAGTTTATTGTATGATTATGTAATATCTGTATCTTGTTAAAAAAAAGTAGTATTAATAGAATAAAGGTTGGTGCATTTAAGTTTTGTTTGATGTAAAAAAGTTCATGGAAGTTATTAAGAACACATACATTTCATGAGCCACATCCCACAAAAATAATAACTGCAACTGTAAATTTCATGGATTCTCGATTGTTCATACACAAGAGCTTTAAAATAAATATGTGACGAAATCTAACGCGTCTTTTTTCGTGAAATATAAGCCACTGAAATTATAAATACCTTTTTAGAAACATTCCGAATACTAAAAATACTAACTAATACTTCAGCCATAAAAAAAGTCAGCAACTTTTTCGCAATTTATAGAAACAAAGGATAACAAACAATCCATTTAAAAATCGGGATCAACGTTTATTTCTAGAAGGAACTCTGCGCACTTTATCGGTAAAAATTACGCAGACCAACTATCCCAAACCATAAATCTCAAACCGCTTCACACCAAAGACTAATCCCCAAAAAATAATTTCCAAAAAATGTAAATTCCTAACTATATTTCATTCCGGCGTGGCAACAGAAAAAAATCGTATAAAACCGCCAAAAATGAGAAAATGGCTGTTTATATTCGAAGAACGAAAGGATGAAGCAAACAAAAAAAAAATTTAACTTCCAGTCTGTCATAAATACCGGAAAATTCTAAAGGAATCCGGAAAAATACCCATTTCAAAGTTATTTAAATGCAAATATCCTCAGTGCTGTACATATGCGGCTTAATTAAAATATAAGGCTTCACTCTAGCACGATGAAAATGGCAAGGGAAAAAAATTCGACAGAAGTTGCATATTAAAAATGGCGAGGAATTTCACTTTAAGAACTTTTTTCCCTTTTCTTCTTTCAAAGGTCCAGCTTTAAAAAGGACGAAAAAAGAAAAGACATATACAATGAAGAATAATTTAAACAATGCAGATATGGGGTGAGAGTAACATTGTTTATCAGGCAGAGCAGAGGTTTTAGTTTAGAATCGCCAAAAGTTTTCGACAGGCCAATATTTCAACAGGGCTCATGGAAGCTAAAATCGATTCAATCCATTCGTTAATCGATATCGGTTAAGGCCTGGAGCAGGAAAAGGATTCGATTTTCAGGAGATTTAATGTTCGAGTTTTCATAGCTTTTGGGATCACAAAGTTAAGGGGAGCGGGACGGGGGCAAAAGATGTTTCGGGTCCCAATATTCTAATTCTTTTTTAAAGGTCAGTATGAAATTTTTATTTCAGATAGTAGAACAAGATCATTCTTCAATTATAATCGACATGTTTAATGCTAATCCTTATAAACGATGCGCGGAACTTGCAGTTTTATTATTTTAAATATTTTTTATTGGTAAAGTTTCTGAATATGATGGAAAAACTTACATATTCATTAAACAATTTTTTTCTTTAAAACAAAATATAAAAGAACAAATTGATCTTACTGAAATCATGAATTAATGGGAAGAAGATTTATATAAATATACATTCATCTTTTTTCATTGTAGCAAGGAAGACTTAGAACATAAGAGTAGGCAGTCTCAGACAAACGCCACTATTTCCAACATATGATTTCCATCATTTCCAATATTTTTTAATCAATTATTAGCTTAAAATGTTAATTTTTAAATTCCATGCCACTTTCTACTAACTTTTTTTTCTTTTTAAAGCAAGAAATTCGGGGTATTCTCTGCGTGGTATTGTGGCCTGAAAATCAGCGGTCGGACAAGAGAGAACATTCTTCAATAATAGTAAATAAGTATAAATGACCTTGGCGACAAATTTGGTCAACAAATGTTGCCGAATTTGGCGAGAAAAGTAGAAATTTCGAAAAAAATCCAGAAGAGTGTAGAATGATTACTTGAAGAAATAATTCGGTACTTACGTACAATCGCAACCTATTGGCGACATTATATGAAACGGAGCACATGATTGCCAATTCAGCGCATACGACTCATACGAAACTGAGGTTGCCAGCTTGGCGAGTTTTCTTAAACGTTGGCGATTGCTGCGATAATACGTAAGTACCAAAAACTCCAGAAGCTTCTAGAATTATTTGCCGTCACCACCTACATAAGGACGAAGCGAGCAAGCAACACTGAAAGGAGTCAAAGCTTGACAACGATTGTGCGTTTCATTAGACACATGCGATATTGTGAATACGGATTTATATTGTGAACTTTTAATCTGTACTATAGTAGATTTATACTGTATTGTGTTTATCCATGTTGTTTGTTTCCTGTCAGAAGAAAGTCTTCAGAGTTCTAGAAAAAAAATGCTTATAATTTGTCATATGAAAGCCTATCCCCGCCACGTTACGATATAATACATCACAATATTCATTTCAGTATCCAGATCCTAAGAATCCAGAATCGCATTAAAATTTATATATAAAAATATAATCAGAATTCAAGAGGGAGAATGCAATTCCAGAGAAGACTACGCTATTTTTAGTAATTCCTTTGGATATATTTCATTGCATTCAAATCGATGCCCTAGTCTGGGTTTGAGAATAAAAGTAGAAATTCCAAAGGCGATTCAAAATGGCCAGTATACTAAAGACTTAAAATAACTTCTACGTGAAGCGTTGGTTTAGAAGAGAGTAAAAAAGTAAAGAGAGTAAAAAAGTAAACACGTAAATTTGAAGGATTTATTTAAAAAGACATTTTGAGGTGCGGTTTAACATTCTTTTCAAATATTTATAACAGAAAGAAAGGATTAACGGGATGAATTTTCACAAACCAAGTCTCATACTGTATATACTAAACAATCTCTCCATATTAGATTATAAGGCATTTACGCATTATACAGTCAACCAATTTCGTAAAATTAACAGATGTCGCCAAATGTCGCGATGTACAGCAAACAGTGGAAACCGTACCCACGCACACAAATAATAACAACAATCGCAATTGGATATATTTTTTTTTTTGAATTCGCGATGTCTTGAAGTTTGGCGAAATTGGTCGACGATATAATACGTAAGTACCCATTTTATTACGACATAGTAACATTGCAACAGCATTAATAACTCTTTCCTTTAAAATGAAACCCCCAATTTAATGAATTAATTTACAACTTTGAATATTACTCAAAAAAGCAGATTCAATCGAAGAAAAGTCATACGCAATGACTAAAGGTGAGTTAAGAAATTTTACCTCTACACATTCCACCGGTGCAATTACTGGTCGCCAAATCTTTGCCAATGCAGTATCGTCCACCATTGCTTGGCGGTGGATTCGTACAGGTGCGGCGCCGATGATGTTTGCAATCAGGGCTACAAGTAGACCAGGATGACCAAGAAGTCCATCGCCCGTCTTCGGCTAAAAAAAAGAAAGAAAAACCATTCAGATATGCTATGAATTTATGGAAATAGTTTGTAAGTAGCAGTAACAAAAAATGCAACTTAAAAAATAATTTCTCTTTTACTTGTTTCTGGTAATGCAATATACTAAAGTATTTTTCTGTTTTTTTAAAATTGCAGCAATGTGCCTTAAGATAGCAATATAATACGGGCTTGTGATAAACAGATAAATAACCGAGTGTTTCAATAAAAAAATCCAGATAAATAAATATCGTGCAAGTCAGTATATTGTTCAACTGATTATTTATGTTGGATTTAAAATCGAACACAAAATATAAATAACATTCCTGAAAAAGAATTGATTGGTGCCTATTATATATTTCATTCTTTTCTCTTTCCTAGCTTCTTCAACACACACAAGAATACAAAACATTTGATAATTACATATTATGCAATCGATCAATTTCATCACATCTAAAGGCATGGCCAAATGTTGCGATGTACAGCCAATATTGGAAATCTTTCCTGTACACGTTCGAACACAGTAATAATAACGATGACAGCATTTGGCGACATTTTTTTCAATTGCCGATGTCTTTTCGTTCGGCTAAATGGGTCGACGGCATAAAACGTAAGTACTAACATTTTAATTCTTTTGTTCTTTGATTTTATCATTTTCTGGATATTAACCCTTTACACTCGTGTGTCATGCTTAAGTTGACAACACTAATTTTTCTTTTTGTAGCAACATTAAATAACTCTAAAAAACTTAGTGGCATCTGAAATCTCGCAACAATAGTTTGCTAAGCTTCGTTAATTTATCAGTACAGTTTAAGGTTACAAGCTGCGTACGGACTTTTCTTATTCCTCTGTATCTCTAATTTAGCATATGCATACACTAATTTCCGATACAAAATGCAGGACAGTGACATTTAATTTGAGTTTACTAATACAGATGTATGAAATGTCATGACGGTATGGAACCACTAGCTCCTCTCCGTTTCATACATAAATTAGTTTTTTCCTTAGTAGATTCCATACCAGTAGCAAAAAAAACGTGCACGAGCATCAACATTAGACTTGATGGAAAACTACATATTTTAGTACCTCATCCTGAACAAAAAACAACATTTCTGTTAGAAAAACTAAGGACGAAAGGAGGACTATTTTTGTGAAACAAACATGTGAAGGACATTATTTCCTGCATATTGAATATTGTTTTAAGAAGTACCACACACACACTTAAAAACATTATAAAAAATCAAATTTCATTATTATAAATAAATAAAATTCATCTAAAATGGCGAATTATACTGCTGTTAACTATTTAGTTCATTTTCCTTAAGATAGATAGATACAAGTTTTGACCCATTAAAATAGAAGCGAGCATAAAGGTTAAAATAAATTCACAACAATATTTCATAAAATTATCTCCAATTTATTTGCATATTAAAATAATTGAGTAAATGTTAAAATGAATTTTATTGATCTGCTCTCGATTATAATAAACAGCCTTTTCTTAAGAATTTAAACACATCCATTACAAAAATAGAACTGTATCCGATTGCTAAAACAAACCTACGCAGCCTATTCTTCGATTTCTTCATTTATCACCTTAATATCCGATGTCACAACGACCCTGACATGCTCGGAAAAGAAAAGCGTGGTGAAATATAAGACGACATATTAACACATGAATAAATATATAAAAATCTCCGAACAAAACTTCCAAAATCGAACTGTCGCTAATTTATTTATTCTTCCCAGAAATAGGCAATTAACAATTCAAAAAGTCTCAATGAATAATGCAACAAATTTCCGTTCAATCGAAATCCAAACTTGGACTCGAATATCTTGGCAAAACTTTTTACCCGTTCGATTTCAACCCGTGGCGAAATCGGAGAATTCTTCGCCAATCAACCGGCCGCCATTTTGCCTTCGATCTGTCGGAATCGTTGCCATCGCGTGCGCCATAAAAATGGATTAAGTGATTGCAAACACGGTATCGAGAGTGACTTTTGTGTCATTTCCGCTAGCGGACAAGCCACTTGAAGAGGTTATAAATTAATTAGAAACGACATCTTGCCTTTCTCTGGTGCAAAATCAGATGTTCCTGTGACTTTGAAGGTTCTTTTATTGGGTTCTCGAGTTCAGATTTGAGCAGCACGGCTGGGATTAATTACTGCTCTCGCTTCGGGCCAATAAAGTTAATTGAAACTCTTTTGCCTTTTAGGAAAAACTATTAATAGAAGAATCTTTAAAAAAAAACATAATATACGCGAGTAAATTTTATTTCTTTTTTTGTATCGATGGGACGAAATTAGTGCTGTTTTACAAGGAATTAATCGACATTCTTTTCCTTTTTTCTGGTGTTTTTTTTTCAAAAAAGAAAGATTCTGTCGTTAATTTCAAACTTGTCATCGGCAAATTTTTTGTTTCCGAGGATTATGTTGGCACTGAAGATTAAAGCGGATTATTACTGAGAACTTTGATATTTAGTGTACTAGACAGAAAACTGTTGACAGTGGTATCGTGTTGTTTTTATCCCTCCTCAAGGCATTTCAGAGTTATTATTATGCCAAATGCAAAGGAGCATTTCGAATAAAAATGTTCAACTTAATATCAAAAATAAAGATTAATTATAATTAAAAGTTGCTAATTCTCACAAGCTGGTACACTGTATAAGTAGTAATAAATTTGTTGCTGTTGTTTATGCCTTCTGATCGACAATAACATCAGATCAAGGTCCACGAAATTCATCGTGGCAAAGGGCTAGAATGTTACGCCTGTCGTTAACCTTAGCTTTGAGCATGATACAGGTGGCACTACTATTTTGCTCGATTCCATCCCAAATTTGATGGAGAACACCCTGGCGGTAGTCAAGGGCTTCCCACCTCTCTTCCCCTTCCACAAACCTCACGAGAGGGCTTGCGGCTCGACGACTATTTAGAGTACCCCCAAGTAATACATTTAAATGGAGTCATCAATTTTTCAATTACTTGTTTGTATAACTAATCTAATACATTTGAATAAATGAAAAATTATGTTGATAAAAGAGTTTATCAATATAAGAGTGAGTAAATGAGTGAGCTTTATTAACGCCGCACTATAAAGCAGCGGTGGCCAAACTTTATGACCTCACGGACCAGTATATAAATTCCTAATCTAAATCCCGCGGACCACTAATAGGATTTCTTAAGTGTTAAATATATTTATAAAAAAATTGTGATGTAAGAGAACACATAAAATGTACCTAGTTAATAAAATGAAACTATTAATTATGTAAACAAATTATGAAAGCTTTATTAATAAACCATAATAAAATAAACAAAAACTGTAAAAACAAACAAAAAATGGTTTAAGTATATCAAATTTTTAGCATTATTCATTCCTAGAGTGATGGATGTTCCTGCTTACTTGAAACAAGATTATGGATATTTGGATCCAATGTTGAAACTGCAAGAAGGAGAACTGAATTTATTTCAAGCTGAGATAGAATATATATTGAATATATCATATTGAACTCAATATGTCTGTAAGCCCACCTTTAAAGGCTTCGAGTGATATACATATGTGACATACAGGGGAGTGAAACATTAGAAGAGGGTGAAACAAGACGAGACAAAACATGTAGATAAAACAATGCAGCTACAGCAGTACGACTTATTTACCGTGGCGTTATTCCACGAAATAGCGTTTTTGTAACTTGTATTGAATTATGTTTCAATGCATCTTAAAACATAACTGAAAGTGATGAGTAAGTATATTCTACATTTTTCTGGAGACCATTGAAATTTTCTCGCGGAACACTAGTGGTCCGTGAACCACCATTTTGGCGTCCTCTGCTATAAAGCAACACGAGGACTATTAACGATGGACCTCGTAATTTTCAGCCACGAAGACAACACTTGAGCTGACACCCACTGTAAGGTTTGAGAAAATTGACTCTCTGGCACGGTAAGAGTAAAGAAATAAAACAATTGATTTGTATATATATATATATGGCGCCGCAAAACTTGTTTAAACCTGCAATCCTGGTTCCTAAGGCCAGGAATTTGTCTTTTTACTATGTGCCTCCTTCCTACTTTTAGTTATCTTAGGTATATAACTATATGATTATTTTTATATTTTTGTTTATGTATATGTATATGTGTGTATAAATTTATATATGTGTGTATGTATATGTATATGATTATATATTGAAAAAATTCTTTTATATTTGATTATATATATATATATATATATATATATATATATATATATATATATATATATATACTCCACAGCTATAAAGTACAGTCTTTTTATTTAAGTATAAGTTAATCATACTTCTGATTATTTCCTTGCTACAGAATATACTATTTGTGAAGGAGGTGGCAAATACAGCCGTTCTTTCCAGTGTTTCTAAGCGGACTCTTTCTCAACTGTCTTGAGGTGGGGGCGGTCACCTCTTACACCTCGAAAAGCACTCGGGGTTTCGGCTTGTAGGTGAAATTGTGTTTTTCTCACGGCTACCAGTTGACGAGGCGATGTCGGATGAAAGGACCCCGAAATTTTTAGGGGGTGCACATGTGGATATGGACGGTGTAGTGCTATCCACACAAAGAAGCCAATTCTTCAGCTGCATGGCGGGAAAACGTTACAACACTTTCCTCTCCAAACTACCACACCACGCCGACGGGAGGGCTTATGCCTAACGATAGATTTAACACCCCTCTCCATGGGGGATATTCAATGGCACAAGTGCTGGAACTCCTGACACACCGGCCACGAGTTCGTGAAAATGACCACTAGGCTATCGCACCCAGAGAACTTCGGTTGCAACGGGGCTCGAACCAAATCGTTCACAGCCATGATCAGAGGGCTATCACAGCCGAGGAAGGATATTGAAACCCAGTGGCACACACAAGGGGTGTGTCCTAGGAGTCCGGACACCTCCTCCCATAGATTTTTTTTCCCCGATTGGTTATAATCTTATGTATATATTACGTAAAATGTAATTAGTGTATTTGTTATTAATAATTAATTTTATTAAACAATGCTAATTATTTATTCAATAATTACTTTAGTATTGTTTTTGTTCCCTAAAATCGACAAAATCAAAAGAATATGTTGGGCGGCGTATTACAGCATGATACCAAAATGGTGGACTTCTGACCCTGGACCCCCCCCCCTTGAAAAATGCGCTACTATTGAAACCTAAAGGGCAAGGAAATACTATTGTTCTCTAAGAACATTCTAAAATGCTCACAGCAAGTTCTGTAGACATGTAATACATTGTTAATAATTGTAAAAAGTGTTTTTAATTAATTACAATATTGTAAGATAATTTATCTTAATTTAAGATAATTTTTTTTCCTCCAATTCCTAAAAATTATTCCTTCGCTTAGAATTTTAAAAGAACGAAAGAATCATATAACATTACCAGATTAAATTCCTTAACCACTTAGAGAAAACGCAATTAGAACGCAAAATAAAAATACCACTCCATTGGATCTCCTTACGTTTATTTTGGTTAGATCATTAGTAAAGAAACTAATCCCCATAACCCTTTCCTTTTAACCATTATGAAGGAACCGAGGCACGGCTCGGTCACTAGGCAACCGCCGACGCAGGGGCGGTACGGGGGCTAAATGTAGCTTTTCGCGCCCTTGCCTAATTATTCCACATCACGCTCGTGGCTGGCGGAGGCATTTTAACTAAAAGAAAGACACCGCAGGGGGTTTCGAGCTTTAAATATCATCGAATAGCTTTCCAGAAATGATTATTTATTTATCGATTTTTTTTTTTTTGGATCTAAAAAGGTGAGAAAAATTTGAATCAATTAGAAGGTAACTTTAAAAGATCATTTGTTTTGCATATATTCTTAATATCTTCTTTTGTGAATTAGTACAAATGACATGATGAGCTTATCTCTATGAATATTGCATAGCTATGATAAAAAAATTTGTGAACATATAAATCGTATCCTGATAGTGAGATGTAAAAGTTAGTGGATAAATTTTAGAAGCATTTATCGAATTAAAAATAATAAATTATAGTTTAAAAAACTAAAAAACATGCTTTATAGTTAATCGAACTAAGTTTTAACTTAATCTTTCAGTCACCAAATCTGGAATGAGTTGCCAGATGCGGGATGAGATCTGAAAAGGGGAAATCGTTAATCCTGATCAGGACAACGGAACAAAATTATTAAATTATTGCATTATCATCGTTGCTGGGCAGATGAGCAAAATTTCGAATTAATCTGACTTTTTAAAGTGGGTAAAAATTGAGTTCCAAGATTTCGTTACATAAAAGTGAAACTTATAAAAGGATGTTAAAAAGGAAAATGTAACTATAATTTTAAATTTTAATAAGCAGTATTTTAGTACTCATACTTGAATATATGAGTAGATTCAAAATTATTTCTATACTCCATATCAGATTAAATCATATTTGATTTGTAGATAGTTTACAGGTGTACAATAAATAAGTGTTTTTTTCTCAATTGAATCATACCAATTAAATATCATTTATTTCTAGATTATTCTATGTGCACTATTTTTTCCCCAGACAATTTAAATTAGCAAAAACATAATATCTTTTTTTTAAAAAAATTCAGTTAAAACAAAAATTCAGTAGGTTTTTTATGCTACCAAAAAAAAAGCGTGACTGCTCGCAAAATAATAAAGACTTTTCAGTAAATAATCGTTTTTAGAAAATTCTTCATCAACCCGAAAACTAAGGAAAAGAATCTTCTTTCTACAATCCTCCCCCTCTCTCACATACGATGTATATGACTAAGAACAAACAAACAACAAATACTTTCCAGAACTAAACTACTTCCACTCCGCCAATTTACAATCCCAGGAAACTTGAGGGTTTTCACCCCAAACAAGCTACCGGGGCGTCTTGCGTCGGAGAAAACGTGCCAACTTGGGGCTTCTCTGATCAATGTCTTGGCCGGCGCCCCATATTCTCGCTGACCACCCCCTGACCCCTTTACCCTCCCCCTTTTTATCCCGAATTCAAAACCGGGCATGGGGCGGCGATGCGTAGCGGACCGCGGCCAAAGGCGTGGTGGTCCGGTTCGATTAACGCCGGGGCACTTGGGGCGTAAAATGGGTGCCCCTGCAATATTAAAAATGGCATCCTTCCGCACCTTGACCGGAAAGAGGAAAAAGAGAGACGATGATATTATTGGTTTTGGCAGTTGTGTTATTGAATGGGACAGAGATGTGTGCGGAGGGGGGAGGGCGTAATTTTTTTTTATTGTCTATCCTATCCCTACTATCTATAGCGGTCACGTGACCTCTTTTCGCACTGCAGATTTTTCCGAAACAATGCACAGGCATACACCACAGTTCTTCAGAACGATTTTGTGCATTGTCATGATATATCCCATATACAGAATTTTTTATATTTTTACTAAGGACTCAATAGGTTGGATGTCTGCATATAGTTTGTCACTGAAATTTAGAAAATGCAGTGCCTTATATTAACAGTAAAAATCTTTTAATTTAAAAAAAAGAGAGAGAATGTTGCCTAGAACATAATACATACAAAGAAAACTCATTCGATTTAAATGGAATGTAACAAAACAAAAATATCGTGTACTTTATATTGTTCAGAATAGAAAATATAATTCTATAGTTAGAACACTCTTCTGAACCTAAAAAAAAACTGACTGACCACGAAGTCACACAATGGCTACTGGCAACGGTCTTTGCAATTCTGAACCATAAACAAGTGAGGATGACACCTAAGCTGCTATCTATATATTTGTGTTTAATATACTCTAATTTTTTTTTTTTAACATTATCTGACAAACTTGGATAATCGAGTTTGGTGGACAATTACAATTTTCATACAAATTTTAATCAATAAATTAGGTAAATTTTACAATCTTCTTGTTAATTATTTTGTTTTTCAAAATTTTTAATTGAAACGAACTTTATCGTCTTAATTTTTCTCAATTGTTTTTTAGAATTTCTCTTCACGTTGTTAATAAATTGCCTCAACTTCAAAAAAAAAGAAAGAAAAAATTTTGCTTTTTTAAGGAATACAAAAGTAAAAACGTATTACTATAATCAAATCAATCGTATTACTAATTCAAATTATAAGGGTCTAAATAGATATAATTTCATAAAGTTCGAAAAATAGAATACTTAAAATCATTTCAGTATTTGCATCTTGATGGTGAGTTTAAAAAAAATTTGGATAAATTTATTTTTTGTTCAGCTATTCAGCTTTATCGTATGCAAATTCAAAGAGAAATCATCACTAATGTTCACTTCTAAATTTTTTTAAAAAAAAACACATTAAAATGAGAAAAAAATCATTCTCGCACGACCAAACTCGAAAAAAAAAGTACAAAAAGACCACATTTCGCACGCTACAAAACAGCCGAAGGAAATCATAATTCATTCGACAATTTGTTTTTAGAAGAAAAAAATCTTATCGTAACGAATTCCACGTACATAAAAACTTTTCAAATTCAAAAAAGTGTAGATCTATCACTTTCCATTAAATCATCTGTAAACTTATTTTTAAAAAATTACTTCAAAAAACCCAAGAAATCGTGCGAAAAAAAAAATTCAAAAAAAAAATCCCTAAGTCATTTAGATTCAACGGAAGTGTTATCTAGGTTCACACACACACATTTACAAAAGAGTAACAAATAAATATTTATCGTCTGTCGAAGCAAATAAATGGAATAAAAAAAAAGAAAGCAGAAAGGAAATGATTTACTAAACATTACTGTTGAAAGCCTTCACTGTAACTGTAGCTTAGCATGAGGACACAGTTTCAATTTTCACCACAAAGGAATATCATTTTTCCATCTTTTTTTTATTGTTCGTGTTTTGGGCAGGAACTCAAACTGAGGTATTTCCTTTCAAACCCTCGGGCACTTTTCTCTCTCTCTCTTTTTTAATCCTTAACTTATTTTTTTTAACTTTTTTTTTATTCGTAATTCATTTTCCCGAACGTATGGAAACAATGTAACCTATTTTTGGCGCGAAGAATGAAAATTATGGAAATAAACGATTTCCTCCATTTTTGTTTGAAAAATGAGACTGTCTTAAGGGGGAGAAAAGGAGCACTCTGTGATGACTTTTTTATGGTGCGTTAAAGACTTATTGTTATTACTCCAATTGCAGCAGGAGTACAGAGACTTGAATCGCGATTTTTAAATAAAGGATTTTAAGGGATCTTGAATTAAAAATTTCACTTTTACTATTATTTTTATTTTTGATGCAGTATATAGTGAGGATATAGATCATACATTGCCATATGTCATATTCTATGCTTCTAAAGAGTGTTTTTTTTTCCAGGTATAGAAGTTTAAGTTGGCATTACTTTCCAAGATGGCGACCGATTTAACAGCTGTCAAGTGATTTATTTTCAGTTTGGTTTGGCAATTCATCAAAACGATCATCAAACAAGGCGTAGATTCGTCGAATGGGCCCAAAACGAGATTGCCGTTGTTCCCGATTTTCATAAGCGAATTTTGTTTAGCGATGAAGCGCACTTCTGGTTGAATGGCTACGTCAACAAACAAAACTGCCGCATTTGGAGTGAAGCTAATCCACAAGTGTATGTCGAAACACCGTTACATCCAGAAAAACTGACTGTTTGGTGCGCTTTATTGGCTGGTGGAATCTTTCTTCAAAACCGATGAAGGCCACAACGTTACAGTCAATGGTGATCGCGGTATAGAGCCATGATTACTAACTTTTTCATTCCTGAATTGAACAATCATGATGTCCAGGAGCTGTGGTTCCAACAAGACGGCGCAACATGTCACACAGCTCGTGCCACAATCGATTTATTGAAAGACACGTTTGGTGACCGCCTAATTTCACGTTTTGGACCTGTGAATTGGCCTCCAAGATCTTGTGATTTAACACCACTAGACTATTTTCTGTGGGGCTATGTAAAGTCATTGGTCTATGCGGATAAGTCACAAACGCTTGACCATTTGGAAGACAACATTCGCCGTGTTATTGCCAATATACGGCCACAAATGTTGGAAAAAGTCATCGAAAATTGGACGTCCAGATTGGACTACATCCGAGCCAGTCGTGGCAGTCCTATGCCAGAAATCATATTTAAAATGTAATGCCACAAGATTATCTTTCGAATAAAAAAATTCATGTTAATCGAATAATACATCGTTGTTTTATTGCAATTTAAAGTTCTATACCTCTAAAAAAAACACCCTTTACATACTTTTAAATACGTTAATGAAAACAATAAGAAAAAATTCGCAAATCGTTATAAATAAAGCAATAACTAATTTTAAACTTTTACATGAGAATTTTAGTAAAAAAATATTTTTTTTAAAAAAACTATGAACGCGAGTTTTATATGTTTATTCAGTGACAATTATATGCGAATATATACCAAATAAAATTTTTCACTAAAAGATTTGCAAAAGTAATTAAATAAATATAGAAAACCTTTACTCACCAGCTTCACTGAGAATTTGATGGTGTTGTGTATGTTTACATGCTATTTATACAAGTCATTGATGTCTTAAGAATTCGGATTGTATTGAAAAGGATTTTTACAGCCCACCAACCTTAAAAAGGACAGGATTTGAATTTCTAAAACAGAAGTATCATAATCGTTTACGCCCCTATAGCCTCCAACTTTCTTTGAGAGTTGATTTCCACAAAACCCATTCTCAGCGGATCTCTAATCAACAAAAGAAACATGCAAGCCAAATTTAAACCCGCAAGTATAATAGTTAAGAAACGGAAATTTTTATCAATAACCTCGTAACCTCTCTTAGGATTGGATTAACAGATCGCTACTCAACAAAAGAAACATTCTCACCAAATGTCCCGTCTATAGGTTTAATAGTTCAAAAACTGGAATTTTTATCAAAATCCCTCCATTTACAACTCTTGGTAGTCGATTTCTGTTAAACTCGTTCTTAGCGGATCTCTTCTTAACAAAAGAAACATTCTTATCAAATTTTAAGTCTACACATACCTGAGATCTCGGGGTGAGTAAATGATTGAGTAAGTTGCTTTTGTCCTTTTTTAGATATTTATTTTTTATTTAATGAATATCATACCATTCAGTCATTCATTTGTTACGATAAAAAGCATTTATATGAATACTAGCCATTCCTCACTTACTTTCCTGGCTGCTATCTAAGTGCTGGCATTAAGCTTTCGAATGTATTTAAAAACATTGTTATAGATCTTGCATTTAAAAAGGAAAGGATTTGGAATTCTAAAACGGAAGTATGTTTCCTCTAGGGAGTCGATTTCTGAAAAATTCATTTTTAAGGAAGTTACATTAAGGAAAAGAACCATGCCTGCTAAATTTCATGTCTGAAGGTCTAAATAGATCCGATTCGAGATGAACGAGTCGCTTTTCTCCTATACGTAAAGAGAAATAAAAATAATTTTAAAAAAAAACCATAATAATATAAAAAAAATGCCATAAAATTCTGATATTAGTTCGCCTTCTAGTGCTCTACAAAATACTATTTCATTTAGGCTGAGAGCAAGACGTAAAACAAATTTATTTTTTGGAACCTGTTTCAAACCTTGAAAATATGGCATTTTCACAATGCAGGAACTATATATTGTAAATATAACCATTAAATTAATAATGAAATTAAAAATGTTAAGCTTATACCCCTCTGATAAATTAGAAGGTGTATTTTACTGGAAGAAGATTTAATTTAAATTTTGCTAGAAGTTAGTGTGTGGGGTTCTCAAAATAAGATTCTTTTCTACGATTTTACGATAGATAAAAATATGTAAATCAGAATAACTTTGAAAAATCACGTCATTCGTGCTTAAAATGCCCTATGCTAACAACAGCGACACTGTGAATCGATGGATAAAAAAAATCCGGTAAAAAAAAAAGCTGTCAAAGAATAATTATTATTTAGGAATAGCTTTCAAGAATTCAATAATAGCAGCACTACCTTTCGTAAATTTATGAAAAGGTACTGCCACATCACATCCACAGTATTTAAGATGATGGCATTCATTTAATAGAGCCATCAAATGCCATTAATCAAATATACCGCCCCACACACCATAAAAAATGTTCGAAAAAAAAATAAGGCGCGATAATTCTTTTTCCCCCGATGCATGAAAAATTTCACACAAAACACACACACATCGAAAGTAAAAATTAATGCCAAAACATTATCATTAAAAATTCCCGAACCAATTTGCAACAGGAAATTCCGTTCAAGTAGCAAACCGACGTCTTTGACACAATAAATCTCTGCAACCGTAATTACGCGCGATCTGCCGAAAAAAAAAATATTCGAAATCTGCGATTCACAAGATGACCTTTATGATCTTTTCATCCATTTGCAAAAGGGAGGAAAGAAGTCGACCAAAGAGTACACAGAAAATACCCATCATTTTTTTTCCATGCGCGAAACGGTTGGTTGAAAAAAGCGGACGGCTTTTTGCGCCATTTTAGAAAGACAGCAGACATCTCGTAATAGCATATCTTAACTTCAGATTGATCTTCCCTCTCTCTTTTAAAAGATGGAACAAATAAAAAGTTCAAAATCGCAAATAATAATAAACAAAAAGAAGGTAAAAAAAAAAGTAGTCTCGTCAAGTCGAATACGTTAAGACATCCATTCCGCGAGGAAGGGGGAAAAAGGAAAAAAAATAAAGTGAGGGTTGATGTTGGAAGGTAATAATTAGTGCCCCAATAAAGTAGTCCATTAAAAAAGAATTCTTTTTCTTTTTGTGCGTTTGGGGTCTTACGCAAAAAGTTGAATCGTGAACTTTCCCGGATGGTGCACGGGTGTGCCAGAAATCAAAGTTGATCACCATTCACTAAGAATTCGAAAGGAATTCGAACCTTCATCTTAGAACGTGCCATTCCATTGTGTTTGAACCCTGTGTGAAATTCTATTCATACGTTGTATGATTGTACCTTTGAGGATCATATCTTAATAGAAACACAGCCATTGAGGAACACTTTGATAGAAACACACCCTTTGTGAAATATACCACCCGTTGTGCAAAGGTGCTGATGCACGTTAAAGCTGTCGTAGCTCTAAATCCACACTTTGACATGGTGTGGATGTTAAAAGAGTGGATTATAATGGAGATCTTATCAAGCGAATTAATTGATCTTAAATTGTGGCCAATAGTTGTGTAAGAGGCCCGAGCCTCTTTCGTGAGCACCTAAATGTGTGTGGGGGGGGGATAAGAAACATTGGACATGACTCAAATCTAATCTACTTATTTCAACACTAAGAACAGACATAATTTCTACTAATAATCTTAAGAGAATGTCTCAATAAAAATCGTGAAAGTGGAACAATGGCAGTAACACGTAAGCGATTAGTCGACTAACAAACTGGATCCTTCCTTTATATATATATATATAATTCAGGATCTGATTTAACAATCTTAATTCAATCTTAGTGAACAATCGTCACTTTTTAAAGTTTTCTTTTATTAATAACCAAAGCTCTGTAATTTGACTTTAATATCAATCTCACTTATCTCGAGTATATCTCCGCTCCTTCTCCTTCTAAAGCTAGAAAACCTCGCCTATTTATAGTAAATTAATTTGCATATCACGATTCTCTTCTTACGAAGGGCTGGTTGTGAATAACGCGAATTGATAGCCCAAAGATTTTCAAGAGGATTAGTTAGAAGGTCGATTATAGATCCGTCACAGTTGTCTTAAACTAAAACAATAGTCGTCGGCTTTGCGCATTCCACGCCACAAAATGTTCTGTTATTTGGTGGGAGCCATCTTGAAAAATGTGTGATCATGAGAACGGTAGGTTTATACCTAGGAATATCCAATAGCAAAATCAGTGTAACATCTCTCTCTCCACACACTGAGCACCGAAGGAAAAATTTTTTTAAAAAAAGGTAGAAATTTTTTTGGACACCCTGTGCTTATACTTCGAACTTGAAGAACAACTCATGCAGGAACCGAAGAATTTAATGTATTACTAAACCAGAATTGCATACCTTCCAGACACAACGCCTGGACTCTTTTAACCAGTATAAATAATTTACCATTTCTATTAATTAAAATATTCATAATTCTATCCGAACAAAAATATCTTAATAAATTGAAAACAAGAATTCAAAACATTCACGCAGAAATAAGAAGAAAAAAAAATGTTAAAGTCATGTAAAATTTTCATGCAATGGATCCTGAAAAATAAACTTTTGCACCTGAGTATTTCTAAAAGCATTTTCTCCACTTAATATTTTTTTACTTTAATCTAGTGAAACTAAAATTCGTCTGATTTAAGTTCCGATTCGCGTCCGATTGCAGATTTAACTTTTCTAAGACGGAATTTTTCACAGAAAAAAGGAAAAAACGATGAATGAAAACAGACAAGCAATTGAGATTTTTAACAATCTTTTAGATGGTATTTTTCCCCTTATAAAGTACCTAATATGTGCTTATGCCAACACATATTTTTCTGTTTATAATGCCTAGCATAAATATATTCCAAACGAAGTTGTTTAAAAATTTTAATAAAAAATTCTTCGTTATTTTTTAAGTTTAAAATTTAACTTGAAATTATAGTCTTGAAACTTCCCTATCTTCAGTACTTATTTGTTATTTTCCAAACAAGATTCCAATCCAGGCAAAAAATTCATTACCATTTCACCAACAGAACTAAAAAAAAAAAACATTACTATTACATTCAACGTCAAAATAAATTCAAACACCGTAGGGATAGGGGGGGATAAAACAGGCAATATTTCGAAGGAAATGAGTTTTTCCCGAACAAAATATTCATTCTTAGCAACCTCTAACCAACCCTGGAGCAGCAAAACCCACTAAAAGGTTACATACACATGATCAGCCAAGCGTTGAAAGGCAATATTAAAGGGCCCTTTTTTCGTATGCTTGCAAAACTTCCCCAAAAAGAGAGAGGGAGAGGGAATAAAAAGAAAATTGAATGAATACAAGATATTTTAGCATCAGTACCCTTTGTGGCCTCCTGGAAAAGATATTGCACAAAATTGGGCTGCGGAAAAAGCCAAAATGGTGTTCATCCATCTATCTCTCCCTAACAACTGCTATTGATACAATGCCAGTTGATGTTCGATGACCGAATAAGAAGCTTCGTTTTCATTACTTTACCAGGACTACAACAGCAGCCAAAAAAAGAAAAGAAGCCATCGTCCATGATGATGATGATGATTGCATCATCATCTGCAGAACAGAGTGTAACCAATCAGAGATAAGAGCCTTTTTGGTTCGTTTTTTGTGTTCTTTCGCGATTTTTTTTACATATAACAAACATAGCTGATGACAAAAGAGGGAAAAGTGGTTTGTTTTGTTGGGATGGATCCCCCCTGTTTGTTTGTTGCTACATATTTATCGGAGTTCTTTTATTTATTTTTTTCTTCTATTTATTGGGGTTTTCTTTCCACTGAAAGATAAACTCGGTCATTCCTCTGGAGTATTCCGAGTATTTAACGAAATGACATTTGGTTCGGTGAATAGAGAACCGAAATCTGAGTTACTTAAACGGGGAAGTGAATTACAGCCACCTATGAGTAGTTAGCTTTTGCTTGTTTGGCAACGTAACAGCGTCTTTAAAAATCGCAGTACTTCCCCAGAAACCATTTCTTTCAAAAAATTAGCACCTCCCCACACCTGTACTACTACAGAGCTTTTGTTTCTAAAAATAGCTATAGTTTTTATCTTTTAAAAAAGTGGGTTTTTTTTAATCTACTGAAGTGCCCCTCTCATTTTTTTCAACGGTCGTCAAAAAGGTAAAACAGTGTTGATATATGCATATTGACAATACCTTAGAATTTGTTGCAAATAAAGCATTTAATAATATTAAAACTTTACAGCACAAGATTGTTTTTTTTTTCTTTTGCTTTCAAATGTAGGAAAGCGCCATGCAATTAACAAGTAACTCAAAATATAAACCCACACCAGCGTAATTCAAAGTTCAGCAAGAGTTGAAAGAAACATAGTCTTTGTCAAACTCTGATTCTGAGTTTAGCTCCACTGCACGGTCTTTAGACAGACTCTCTGGCTATTCCAAAGGCTTCTAAAGATGCATCTTCAGATAAACATTCAGATCCTTCTAGATGCGTCTCGGAGTACCTATTTTTATTGCCGAATTTGACATCTTGGCGATCAAATTTGTCGTCAAGTCATTCGTTAAGGTTACCCGCAACTATTCAGCAATATTATTCTCTCTTAGTCTTGAAACTACTTTTCTAGAAACAGTACCCTTCTTTTTTTCCATATAAAGCGCATTATATTTCACGAGATAAAGTATCTTACATTACGTGAACGTTTATCAAAATGGAGAACGTACGATAATTATTATATTCAATTAAAATACTTAATTGATAATATAAATACAATTCAATATGTTAAAATAGTAAAAATTTTGGAGAGATGTACTTAACTATACTTTAACAAGCAGAGAAATGAATTAATAAATTTAATTTAAAATATTTTTTTTAAAAAAATCGAATTGTACACAATTTTAAGGGGAAAAAACAGCATTTTAAATAAGCATCTTTTTTATTATTACACCTAATTAATTTGTGATAATTTTTTATTAATATTTGAAAAAATGGAAACAAATATGGAAAATATTAGGGTTAGGATACACACGGTGAAATACTCCAAGAAAATTTTAAATGAGCTAAACTCATGACAGTCACGTGATAGATTCAATCACGTGTTCTCTAATGAATTCAAAACTTATATTGTACTTGTTAACCGATTGGCTGGGAATACATGATTGCATTAATGATGTGACTGCAACGCCACATGAATTTACGAGCTGATTGGTAAGAAACACGTTATTGTATTCATTATGTCATTATGACGTCACATGAATTTATGAACTGATTAATTGGAAA
Organism: Trichonephila clavipes; assembly: GCA_019973935.1. Lineage (NCBI taxonomy): Eukaryota > Metazoa > Arthropoda > Arachnida > Araneae > Nephilidae > Trichonephila > Trichonephila clavipes. The sequence continues at coordinate 1,018,728 of BMAU01001233.1, read as the reverse complement.
TATCTGATAGTAGTTATCAATTTAGCTCATTGAAGATCGGTGAGAAACAGATCCTAAGGCATAAATAAAAAAAAAATCGAAAGATATATTTTTATATACTACATAAATATTACATTCAACTGTCACAACACATATTTTTACAATTATACTTATTTAAAAATGAGGGATAAAAGTTTGGTGAGTATAACAATTCCATACTTTTAATATTATTACATTTTCGCTAAATTCAATTGTGAAAAAAAATATCGCAAATGATAAAAATCAGAAAATTATGAATCGATTTAAATCAAATTAGAGGTTACCGATTTTTCTAACATTTATAATAGAATATATACATTTTCTTAGTCTAAGCAATTTAATCGTAGAAATATACCTTAACATAGTTTAAATAAAAAATCTTTTCACACTTTTAATTTTGGTGAATGGCTACTTTTTTTTCATAAAAAAATGAACTAACTTCAAACCCACTATAACAACTCAATTATATCAAAATCAATCTACATATTTCGTTTAAAATGATGAATAGTTAATTCTTGCAGCATACATCCAAGGCATAAAATTAGCTCAATTTACGAAGAAATAATTATATTTATCCACTAGACAATTTGTCATCGAATAGGTATAGCCGTCGTACCATCTTAGTAATTAGTAATTAATAAAAAGTACTTTAGATCCTTCCTTTCGAACAAACAAAAAGTACTTCAAATTCCACACATTCCATAAACCAAAGAATGAAAGGTGCTTCCATCCAGAGCCGACTTTAACAACCACTTAAATCATTCCAATATCGATATAAAAGTCGGCATCGATTAACATACCTCCTCAATTTCCCTTATTACTTACGTTCTATGAATCCAAAAAGAATAAAAAAAAATAGTCTCTTCGTTGACCTGTACGTTGAGGTACCCGTCATTATCCAAAGCAAAGGAGGGGGAAAAAACACACAAAAATACAAAAAGACCCCAATTTTTCCCGATGTTGAAGTCTTTTTGAACCCTCCTTTTAAAGGCATCATCAAGGCTTCAAGTGCGTCAATTTGAAATCGATGCAAATGACCAGGCAACTCTACATTCTGACGTACCTTTTTTTTTTTTAATTAGATAGTGGGGGTTGGAACGACGTCGTTAAATACACTGGAGTTATTTCGTCGTTGGCTGACGTTCTTCCGATAGAAAAAGAAGATTTTTACCGGCCGAACGTTCTACACCGGGAAAAATGGTTTTTAATTTAGCTTCTAATTGAAGACCCCGATTCCGGAGGAAAAAATTATCGTCCTCTTCCTGAAAATGCGTGTAATTTCGGGGAGTTATGAAAGAAATAGGTGGTAATAGACATGAAGGGAAAGTAGTATTTCTTTCTTTTCACGGTGGATTCTTCCCACCATTTTTAGGCCTAAATCGAATTCTTTTTGAAAGACTGCGAAATTCCAAAATACTGCAGTATGATTATCAAGACAAGAATATTTTTTTTCCATACTTATTGAAGATAAATGACGTACTTTCAATTTATAAAGTATACTTTTATTTAAGGAGCTTATTAATTATTCAGCCGTACCATAAGAAAAGTTGAATTTTTACGCTTTGGAATAAATACTTTGGTGAAATCTATTTTGATAGTTTTAAAAAGCACACCTTTATTCTTCGCTAACCTGGCGAATTATTGTCATCTTATTGACTGGAAGTCCATTGGTGCAATCAACCCCAATTCATGACGGTCACATGATAAAGACAAACACGTGTTCTCCATTGAATTCAAAAGAGATCTTAAATTACTTGTTGTTCTATTTGTAAAACTTAGATAAATTTCTTCAAAAGATTTTAAAAATTTTAAATAAAATCTAATTTTATGCATTTTTTTAAAAAAAAATAAAATGCATTTTGTTTATCTCTATGTGCGTTTTTATTGTTGACAAATTTGTACTTTTTAAGAGAAAATTTCTGAAAAGAGCAAAAGCTGGCAACAAAGAAAAGCATGAATTGATTAGCTGGAAAAACATGATTGCCTTTACAGTATGATATGACGTCACATTGAGTTTTTGAACCGATTGGCTAAAAACACGTGGTTATTATCCTTATCATGTCACTATGACGTCACAGGAATTGAGCCCGTTTAACTTTTTTTAATACCTCCATCGCTAAAGGAGTGGAATAGGTATAGATTGTGAATTTTAAATGACAAGTCAAAGTATCATATATGAAAGAAAACTGGGAATTGTGGTAGAGTCCCAATCTATATAGCTAAAAAAAAATTCTAATTTCAGCATGTGGCATTCTAGATACATAATGCAGTTAAGTGTATATCGTAAATTCCGGTGTATAACGCGCACCGCCATACAACGTTCACCTATACTTTCATGCAGCAATTTTTAATTTTTCATTCATAAAATAGTCAATTCTAAAATGCTCACCGATATCATTTTCATTTACTATCCATAAGCCATCGAAGTTAAATTTGTAATTTTTCTATTATGCATTGAAATAAAGTTATTTCACTAGGGCACTATTTCAACTCGAGGGCCACTTTGTACAAGTAGAAGATACCGGAGGGCCGCACCTTTTTCAAAATGATTCCATTCATTGCTCATTGTATCTCAGAAAAGGTATAAATCGTATCATAAAAATCAATAAATATATAATTAAATAAAACCGAAAGCACTTTTATGCAATTTATTTACTATGCTTATTTCAAATCATCTACAGCTGCAAGTACATTTAATTGTAGAATTACAGTTTAATGAGACAAATATACCCTATCACACCTTTCTAGAATTTTCTTTGAAATTAAGACTGGGATGGCTCGTTGAAACTCTCATTATAGCCTGCAAGTTAATAACAGCCAACCTACATTTACATTTACTCTAGTTGAACGTCATACATAAAAAAAACTGACATATATTTGTTGACCAAATACAGAAAACATTTACCGTCTACTTGGTTTTCTGATTGTCTTGGCGGGCCACTAGTTGCCCACACTTGCACTAAGGGGAGCATCACTTAATTTTTGGCATAAAAAGGGGGTCCATGGGAACCATTGAACCAAAACATCGCCATCCACGAATTTGATGCAAAGACTAGTCAGCTTCCGCGACCACTAAATAATATATTCAAATTAATATTTACGATCAAGAGGCAAGAATGAAAGAAAAAAAGGAATGTTTGAGTATTGATTGATAAAGAGGGAATTTATTGATAATATAGTAACATCGATACAGAAGATATGCCCCCGTGTGAACCAAAACTAATAAAATTATAACAATAACCACCAATGGGAGTGAGTAAAGACCACGAAACTCAACAATCTCTTAAATCCCGTCTTACCTTGAAAAAATCTCATGGAAAACTATATTATTAAACCCTAAATAAAGAGTCTATAGGTTAGGGGGTTCTCCCGCGAACCCAAAACATCGTGAGTGAAATTTTTCTCAAAAAAGTAAAACCATTCGCTGACAATAACAACATGATGTTCTACAACAACTAATCGACTCGTAAAACGATTGTTCCACAACAAAAAGATTATCCATTGGGGGAGAGGGAAAAAGACACAGCTCACAAATTTTGGCTACCCCATCAAAGAAAATTGGCAAGCTACATCTTTCGGCTTTTGTTATTCAAAGCACATAACGAGACTGGCTCGGCTGAGCAGGATGGGGAGGGGAGTACAGCGGAAGAGTCTTCAGAAGCATCTAATGAGAAATCGATGTTCGTTCTCTCCTGTCCAAACGACATCACGACGCTCATAACACCCCCCTGGACAACCCCTCACCGCCCACGCTTTTCTCAAGGCGGCAGCATCTTTTGAGAAAGTGGTAAACAGAATTCTTAATTAATGCGATACGGCATTGGGCTGTCAGCCCTCGAGGATTTTGAGGGCACGGCTCGATAAATAGGAGAATTCTGACTTTGGGGACACGTTTCGTATAAGCTTTGATTTGACAGCAGGCAGCGAAACAAAGTGGACTTTAGTTCCGGTTTTGTTTTGTGCCTCTTCAGTTGTTACACGGCGCGGAATTTTTAACGAGTAATTTACGCTTATTTTCCGAATCGTAATTTTTAACAGAAACTAAGCAAGTAATAGGTTCCAGTGCGGAATATTTTCCAGTATAATTGTCTCTGGCATTTCTTATTGAGTGTCATTTCAGTTTTAAGTCAAATGTTAGTACTGAACACTACAGAGAGTTGGTATGCGAAGATAATTGTAGAGAACAGGGTATGTAATGAAGTTATTTGTGTTGGTTACCTTTTTTTTTTATGGAAACAGAAATTTCAAGAACGAATATAGGGAACATAATTCGTCAAAGCTTTTTACCAGATGCGTATCTTTACATTCAATCCGATTACATTTACATTCAGCAATTTTTTTTTATTATTTTGAGACATAATTATAACGCATATGGTTTCATAAAACAGGAATTTCATGTAACAAATGAAAATCAGAAGAATGGAGTGAAAAAGAGTTACCATTAACGTCGAACTATAATGCAACACGAGGGGACCTCGTAATTATGAGCCTTGGTCAAGTGATGAGAACGAGCTAGCATCCCCTCCCCCTCTGCAAATTGCATTAGAAGAATGGAATAAAAACTTTTTATATTTATTAAACACACTGAAAACCAGGGAGATATAAACTTAAAGAGAACAGATATTACAAACAAATGTTACGTCGAGATTAAATGTAAATAAACCATAATCGTTTGGCGAAGTAGTACATGAACTACTCAACAAGATAAAATGTAAATAATGCTCTTAATTTGTTGTTTTATTAATAAATGTTTTTATTGGAATAAAATGACGGCTTAGTTTGTTTCTTGGTGCCGTAAAATCAATTTAAAAGTAACTTAAATACGTAAAACAACAATTATTATAATTGGTTTCACTAACAAATGCAGTTAATTTGATTTAACTTCTTATACTCCAAAAACTTTTTTGTTTTTTAAATTTTTAATATGGGCGACATTTAGAAATATTTGAATGGCAATACTATTTCCGTCGTGTATATAATTAAAGCCATTAAAGAGTCTCTTCACAGAATGCAGGATGGGGAGGAGGGGACATATTTTCAACTAGAAAAGTTCTACATTTTATATTCGTAAGTAAACAGAGGAATCCATTTTTCCCCTGCATATATGTATTTGTTTTATATTTTGTTTTCTGGTACTGTAGCACTAAATGGGTTACAAATTTACAAATTACACAGTAAAGAAGTGTATATTTTTGGAATATTTCGAAAATTTGAATATGATATATTAGAAACGGGCGTGCGAGATTTAAAATTACGAATTAAAATGAAAATAGGGAACATTTTTCTGTCGGAAAATATCCACAAATTTTGCTTGGAACAAGATCTTCGACAAAATGGGGGCTCCATTAGTCGCAGGAACACGGATTTAAATTAATGTTACAGCCATTTCCTTAGATGAAGGAGTATTCTAAATGTTATTTTTCTCAATTAACAATGCATAAGCAGTTTTAATAGGATGAAAACTGCTATTAAAAAAATCCCAGAAACGCCACGAAAGGGATGAACGTCGTTCTCTAGTAACCTCACTTTCCAGGAACACACGTGGTGACCCCTTCCCGACCTTGTCCACCTTTATCTGGACTCTCCATCTCCGTCATCCTTCTCACCCCCTCCCAATCTCTCTCACCCCCGAAGAAGATGACAACGGCATCTGGTGGAAGATGTTATCAGTCTCTCCCTCTCTCGTTCTCTGCGCTTTATTTCTTCACATACAGACGCTCAAACTCCGAGGTAAAGACCTTCCACCAGAAGGTTTACTTCACGTAGATCCGTAATTCACTCTGTGGCATGGGTAAAGACACGAATTATGTCTCGCTCCAGCACTGCATCCACCCCCAAAAGAATACATTTTACCGTTCGATTTAAGTAACCTGCACAAAAAAAGTTCTGGAACGTGTTTCTCTGTTCCAGGGAATGAATTCCTCTTCGGGGGTACTTGGAAATTGATAGCGTTGTTAAAATTTTGTTGTAAAATTTGTTACAACCGGGAGATGTGGTTTTTCTGCTTATAAGGTTTGGTGCATTATTGAGGGTGAAATCGAAATTGCCTTTCGTAGAGTTTTTTCGTGGGTTTCTTGGAGTTTTCAAAACAAATGGGATTTAAAAAATAATAATAAAAAAAAAGGAACTAGATACTTTGTATGTGTATTTTAAAAATCTTCCAAGAGATTTATACAAAGGGTTTTTTATTTGTGTACTTTTTTTTTCCTCCCTACCCACAGTCGCAAAAATTTTGCAAAATGGATTTCCGATAGAGTGTAATTCATGGATTGTTCTGAAACCACGTTTTATGTGGTTCGATAAAGTTCAGAAAAAATAACTTTTTTTTTTCCTGACAGTTTTATGGTCGTATAAACTTTAGATTTGTTTTATGATATAAAAGAAATTTTTATAAACATTGTAATATTTCTAAAATTTTTACTGAAAAATACTTTAAAAGAGATACATAAATAAGGGCATATCTGAGAACGATAAAACGAAAAAGCTTTTGAAGTAAGAAAAGCTTTAAGAGATATTAGTTCTTATCGGAATTACAGTAAATCAGAATTACACATCACTTTTTTCTCTCTCCTCTTGAATCTGGATTTATTTAAGTCAAAGATCACTTTTACAGATTAAAACTATTTTATGAATAAAAGAATGTTCGAAAGGATGCAGCCTTTCAACTACCTTGGGCAGAATCCTCTTTTTTAATTTACAGCAAAAAAAATTCTATTAATTTGTTGCTAAAGTGTACTTATATGTTCTATGATTCCAAATTGAAATAATTTTGTAAATTTTTAGAGCTATTTCTTTCAAAACTTCATGTGTGTACGTCAATTACTGTATGAAAAATTTAAAAACAGTCGTGGATTGTTAAAATTTTTAAAAAATTAAATGGTTTTCTTTTGTAGTCTTTGCAGCAATCACCTAGTTTTACATTTTCACGGGTTACAATTGAAAAATTGATAAAAACACCGTTAATTATGTGAATATAATTTAAATTGTACCCCGTCCCCTAAAAAACAGTTATAGATTTCTCCAACAAACAGACATTTCTAAACGCTCTATATATCATTAATTAAAGAATGTAGTTCGTGCACTTGGCTAAATACTACAAGAAACTAGTCAGATAATATTTTTATGGTTGTATATGTAGGTTTGATTGATCGTTAATAATCTTCGCCCTAAGAAAGTTATTGACGACGAACCTCGCAAATTTGAATCACGTAAACAAGACGATACCTGAGATCAGAGAAGTATTAGGCCGTGGGTAACCTAGTGGTTAGAGCACCGGACTCCAGGATCGGAAGGCCTGGGTTCGAGGCCCGATGCTACCAAATACCCTCCGAGTACACACGGAATACGTGCTCGTTAAATCAGTGGGTTCGAAAATCTTGTGGGCTGAATCACGAGTGCAGGGAACTGGAGATTATTTCCCTCCCCTTCAGTTCCATGCCTAAATTGCAGAGGTGGAGATAGATGGTGTCGCCATCTATCGTCCCCTGGGGAATTTCACCGAGCTAAATCGTACTGTCCCCTGCATGGTGCTCAAGGCTAAGGCCAACGACAGGCGTACATAAAGCTCATTACCACGATGAATTTCGTGGGCCTCGATCTGACTATGTCAGACAGGTGGCATAAGCAACAACAACAAAGAAGTCTTGAGGTGTGGACCAACTGAGTCCGGGGCCTCGTCTCGTTCTCGACTCAGCCTTAATAAGATCATAATTCGAATAACTTCATCGGTCTAATGTTATTTCCGGTTGTATTCTCCAATAAACTGGAAATTTAAGACGATGTGTCAATTGCCTACATGTGATGACTGTCCACCTACAGGCCTAGGTCGATCATCATTCCCAGTGGCGCACACAAGGGGGGGCAGGTCCAGACCCCCCGAAAGCCCTTAATTTTTTTTCCCGATTGATTACAATCCTATGTATATAGTACGTAAAATTTAATTTTGTATTTGTTGTTAATGATTAATTTTATTAATTAATGCTAATTATATTTATTCAATAATTAACTTTTTATTATTGTTTGTTCCCGAAAATCGACAAAATCAAAAAAATATGTTGGGCGGCGTATTGGAGCTTGATACGAGAATGGTATCATTCGACCCTGGACCTCCCCACTTCTTGAAAGATTCCTGTGTGCGCCACTGATCATTAGTCATTCAGTTAAAAGGTGGAAGTCGGTCGAGCCGGTTTGTGCAATTGTAAGTCATGCACATTTATTTGTTTTGGATTATTGTTTGTACGAGTATTTGAAAACATATGACACACATCTGCTGTCTACTTTCAAGGGTTATATGTGGAGCCTACATTTGTGTAAGGTCCCAGGGCCTCAAGAAGTCTTAAGACGTCTTGCTTGAATTCATATCCTACTCTCTAAACTTCCATCAGAATTTCCACACGGCAGTCATTTATTTATATAGGGTTTTCCAGTGGCGCACACAAGGGGGGGGTGTCCAAGGGGTCGGGACCCTCCCAAAGCCCTTGATTTTTTTTCCTGATTGATTATAATTTTAAGTATATAATACGTAAAATTCAGTTAAATATTTGTTTTTAACGATTAATTTTATTTTAATTAATACTAATTATTTTTCAATAATTAGTTTTTTACTGTTTTTTGTTCCCCCAAATCGACAAAATCAAAAGAAGAATGAAAAAAGAATGGTGGACATTCGACCCTGCCCCCCCTGGAAAACTTATGTGTGCGCTACTTGGGTTTTCTCTGTAGATAGCCACCTACTTTTGGTCATTATATACATCACAAAATGAGAAATTCAACAATATTTCAATCAAATTATTATGAAATATTTTAATGACCACGAACGAGTTTCGCCCTACAAAACGGACACTATGACAAACATGTCCAGACATTCCATCATGTCATCTCCGCATTTTTTCAGAGCGCATAATTACTCCCTTCTCCCGTTTTAATAACGAGTCCGGCCTGACGAAAATTCCACTGATCTAAATGTGTCAGAGACGCATTAAACCTGTCCACATTCTTGGCGCAAGAAAAGAATTTGCAAAATGCCTCACGTATGGATCTTCTTCGAGGAGTCCGGTATATATATATATATATAATTATGACGTCCATAAATAATGGGGGGACGTGGCAGGTCGTCTTCATAAACAAGCCCGGAGGGTCCGCGAGCAGAATGCTAAGCGCGAGATCACGTGGGACAGAAAGGAATGTTTTGATTTCGGTTTATGGAGAGGGATTCGGGTGGGTGAAGAAAATGTCACCATTTTTATTTGTTAGGAAAGATGAGATTTATTTAATTGTGAAAAATATAGAGCTCCCACAATTGATCGACAAGAGGTGGACATTTCTGGCGGGATGTAGAAACAGATTGATCTCATCTGAAGAATATGTTTTCAGTCCTTCTCAAACTTTCTGTGTTCGTGATCCCCTACTTATGGTTAAAACTTTGTCATGACCCCTTTGAGGGAAATAACTCTATTTCAATGCATAGTAAAAAAAATTACAAATTTAACTTTGATTATCTGAATGATAAATGTTGACGTAAAAGTAAAGTGTAGCAAAACATTGTAGAAATCAGAAGAGGTCATTATTCAAATTCCCACGTATGCATTCAAAAGTAGAAACACACTTTTTTCTTTTCAATTAGATGGGTGAACCAATGGGATGGTTATATCGATACTACTTTCTATTTAAAACTAAGAAAAATTTATTGCATTCGCTTTACATATCGGTATCATGCCGAAACAAAACTAAACTGTTGATTAGATGTACGGCTCTTTTATGCTGCCATGTTTTAGACAAGTTATTGCATGTAGTAGCGGGGAGATTCGGTTCCTATTTAAAACTGCATATGCGGCCCCACCCACGATCGGCCAGATTTCCACCGTGCGACATTACTTGTGTGTACTCCATGTACCTATCTAAAAAATTTCATTCTAAAATTTTGAATTCTTTCTCTAAATTTTTTTAACACATAAAAATCATTACTGATTAATTTTAGCTTTAATAACATTGGAAAAGTGTTACAAATATTTATTTTATTTAAAACTTTTCGCGCCCCCATCTGCACATTAATTTTAATTTTCCACGACCCCCCATTACAAATGCCCCCGAAGATCTGCCGTAGGAGCCACTTTGGGAACCTGAGATCGAAAACTGAAAACTGCTTTTAAATAATAAAATATTATACACAGTAGTATATATATATATATATATATATATATATATATATATATATATATATATATATATATATATATATATGCGTAAGTTTTCTAAGCCAAAAGCTACTTGGTAAAATGACCAAAGTAAAAATTTCCAAACGCTTTTATCGATCGTTTCATAAAATAGAATTGTTTCATTTTTAAGAGAAGGGGGGATTGGATAATTCCCATGTACTACATAAAAAGATGTTTATTTTAGGAACCATTATTTGTACATTAACCTAGTATGCATTTCGTTAGCTCTAGTTTTTTTAGTATTTAAAAAATTGCGGCTCTAACAGCAATGGTTTCAATAAAAGCTTTTGGATTTAGTGAAACAACAATACACACAAGATAATGTAACATTGAAACCTTTCTAATAAGATTTAGGACTACTTTCCCAGTAGTTTTCGAAGAATCATTTTAGTAAACATCCTCTGTAGCCAAATAAAGTAACTGCTACTTTAGAAAAATTCGCTAGTTTGAAGATTTCTCAGAAACAATTTTCTGAAAGAAAATATTAAAGCAAACATTTTTTAAAGGGATGCAAGAAAAAGAACAACATCTACACACATTTCTAAATAATAATCAATATCCGGAACAAACAAATTTAGTGGTGCGGTCATTTTTTTTCAAAGCATTAATGACACAGAAACCGGACACAAACTTGACACTACTGCCAACTTGGAAGTTCCCAAAAGTGCCATCGAATTCAAAATCTAGCTGATGGTCAAACCACAAAGCCACAAAACGGGAAAAAACATACAGAATATAAAAATAAAGAACCAATCAGAAAGTAGACTTTTAACATTTCATTCGGGAAGCAAGTCATTCTAGAATGTTGAAAAATAAACTAAAATAAACTAGTTCACTGTTTTTCTTAGTTCTCAGAAATCTGTCTATATTTGCTAGATAAAACCAAAACAAAACATTGACGGGATTGAATAAAGCGAACAGAACGGTTCGCGATGAACGACTTGTTGAACGACGAATGAATAGAATCGATTCTTAATGTATTGTTAAGTAAGTCTGTGAAAAACTTTGAAAATAATTATAGTGATTGTATATTTTAGTATTAACATCAAACGAAGCATTTGATGCTGTAAGAAAAAACCCTGTACGCAAAGTAAGTGACAAGTAGAGAATAGCTCTATACCCATTGTGGATAGTAAATTCTCAATATACAGTAAAGTTTCAAGTTTGAGCACAAGAAACAATTTTACTTAATAATATGTATGTAATGAACGAGGCAGGAATTGGAAAATTTAACTAAACAGGAATTTCAGCAATCACAAAGTAGAGAATATTAAAGGAAAGTTCTTGACAGTAAAGTATTTAAATTGGCGACAAGTTAAGAAACAATGCCTAATTTAGACTATAGGAAGCTAATACTTTCAAAGTATAGTTAAATTATCCTATTTAAAAAATCTCATGCCAACAACAACAAAAACCCCACCTAAAATAATATTTTTTTAAAAAATATTGATACACATAAACTATCCAACTGGTTTCTATGAAAGCAGTTTTTATGCTTTTACTCTAAATCTAAAAATATCAAATTTCCACCGATCCCCAGTTTTTACCAGGTTCTCATGATACAGGCTCAACATCCGTTTATGTGTGGTCATTAACTACAAATAACTAAAATATTTAATAAATTTTATAAATCGATTCTTTTTTCAACTTCATGTGAAATAAAACGAACAGATAGATTTGAGAGAATGAATGATGATGAAAGCATTTATTTGAATCTGAACGAGTTTTATTCAATCCATTTTTTAATTCGCTTCATGGAAGGTACTATGAAAGAGAGTTGAAAGAGTGCAATATAAAAGAGGAAGGTGAATTTGCAAAAGGTGAATCCTTACCGGGGCAGAGAGATGTGCAGTCTGATTTCTGGAGGGGGTCACCCGAGCAGGCCCGCCCGCCATTGAGCGGGGCGGGGTTGGTACAGAGTCGGGACCTTTGCTGTAAGCCGCGACCACAACGGGCAGTACATTCGGACCAGGGACTCCACGTCGACCAACCACCGTTCACTGCGGAGAAAAAGAGTTTTCTTTTGTAATCCGGTAGCATGTCAAGCATGTCATCAATTTATGGTGAATAAATTCAATCTAGAATGAGTGACATTTCCTACGCACACAGGATTGATCGAAATGATTTGGTGCGGTTAGAGAATTTGATTCCAGTTGTAAATATATAATACACCAAATAGCACAAAAATGCACATCATATTAATTATACTCAATGACAATTATATGCGCGATTTACAATCTCTGTAAACCAATTCTAATGAATTTAGTTTATCTGGTAAACTTACTTCTGACCAATCAGGTTCTATCTCGCGTCAGACTGACTACTTGACCAAAACGCATGCGCCAAAGGTCACGTAAACTGAGATAGGCACAGTAGGCCTTGACCTTCATGGGCTGTTGTGCCACTGAGTTCAGTTCAGTTAAGGTTCTAATCAATGGACGAATGCCCATTGCTTCCTTGGCAAGCTGGCCTTTCCAAGAGATGCAGTCTCCCAAGTTTTAAGCTCACCACAAATTGACTGGTTTCCGGACCTAATTGCGGTTGTCACAGACTCGCCTTATACTCTTAAAAAGTTTTTATTTCTTCCATATTCACCATACATTACAGAGTTTTTACACAGTTAACTCCACTACTTTTCTATCTTAAATTTTTCTCTCAAGTCAGTGTGATCTTTATAAAATCAAAATCTTTTATAAAAATTCTTTCTTAAATTTAATTACCTAAAAAGCATTACCTAAAAGCATTCTGACAGGAGATCAAATGCCTATATAGTCGTCGTCAACACCTTTTTTCAGATGACAGATTTCAAAGCTGCAAGCCCTTGCTGGATGATTCCGGCCTCTCTGGGTTACAAAAATGTTTGTGAGCTATCTGAATCATTTTGCAAACATTTTAACTTCATTTTATGCTTGATCCAGTAACTTGTACACCTGTTTCCAGAACGCTCGAGTTCTACATTTGCAGAATTACATGGGATTTATGAGGGAGATTTCTTTGTGAAAGCATTCACAGGAAATGTATGCAGAGGGCGAACGATCCTGTTTTGTACATTTCAAAACACAAAGCTAGCTAACAATTAAAAAACTTTGATGACAAATTTCAAGTTATGTTACAACTTAAAACATTATTTTAGATTTTTTTTCCGATTGATTGTAATTCTAAGTATATAGTACGTAAAATTTAATTAATTACTTGTTATTAATGATTAATTTTATTAATTAATGCTAATTATTCATTCAAAAATTAGTTTTTATTGTGTTTTGTTCCCGTAAATCAACAAAATCAAAAAGAGCATGATACAAGAATGGTGAACTTTCGACCCCGGATCCCCCCCTGAAAAATTCCTGTGTGCGCTATATTGCTTTAGATTAATAACTTAAATCTACAATAGTGAAACAATTTTCGAGCTTCGAAAAATTAATTATTTATATTTTCCTTTAGCATAATGTTATTGAAGAATTTTCCGATGACGATCCGACAAAACTTCGATGTCAAAAACTACTCTCACTAGATGTTTATGATAAAAGAATTACAATTTACACTTTGTAACAGAGATATGTGCGTATTTCCACTTTCATATTTCACCAGGTTTGAATCATTGTCCCATGATACTTGTATTTTAAAAGAAAAAAGATCGTAGCATCTAATCACACTCTAAATAATAATTCGGATTCCAAATCATTAAAAAATTGAAACAATATTATCCGCATTTAAAGGAACATTCGTATAAGTTCAATAGAAATATCCATGTATATTGTATGATCAAAATATAAACGATTTAACGTATATACTAGGCAGATTTTATTTTCACTTATTTTCTTTCTTCAAGAATGTGACCTCACTTTTTAGAAGGGAGAAAATGATTGAGAGAAAAGATTCTTGTACAAAACACTTCCTTCGCTCTAAATCCCCGATTTGACTAAAATATGTTTTTTTAAAAAAAGAAGAAAGCAGCGACGGGCGAACAATCAATAACAGCAGCCCCCCACACACACACACACACACACACGTATCCTGGAAAATTCCGAAATTCTATAAGATTGATTTTGAGATAAGAGTTATGACTCCGGTGTCAATAACAAAAGGGTTGACGTCGCGACGCAGCTTTGAAGGATGAGTTTGTATCAAATTCGATGAGTCGGCGACTTATTGAATTGCTTGGGATGAAAAGAGGAGAGAAAAAAGGTTTAAAAAAATGATGAATTCTTATCACTGGATACAGATGGGGAACTTATACGAAAGCTGATCTCAGCAGTTTTTAATCAAGAGATTCACGGCAAACTATTACCACCTTACGTCCAGTTTAGCTTTCTTTTGGATTAATTATCATTACAATGTTTTTATATTTAAACACTTCTGGCTGCTTTAACAGACCCAGACACAGGTACGTCTGAAGGCATGGGACTACTGGGCCCGGGCCCAGTGCCTCACCCTCGGTGGGGGCCTCGGTTATTATGTTAAATTGTTGGTGTGGTCTGTGGGAATTACAGGAATGAATACAGGGAATTTCAAACTGCATGTCAAATGGCAAAAATAGTAGGCATGAATCGACTCGACCGATGGCCGCATTTCAACTAAATAAGTTGAATGATTGTTTATCGTACTAGGCCACGACCTACACATGGACAACGGTCATCACATAATAACACAGTCTCCCCACTTTTGTCAGTTGACATGCAATTTGAAATTCCCTGTTTTTCGGAGAATATATAAGGGACCAATATTTGACCATTAAAATCATCCCGATCATGATCGTATGGGACCAATATTTGACCATTAAAATCATCCCGATCATGATCGCATGGGACCAATATTTGACCATTAAAATCATCCCGATCATGATCCTATTAAGACAGAGTTCTGAACGAAATGAGGCCCCCAACTAAAGCTGGGTCTGAGCTTCCACCTGGCACCGGACCCAGTTGGCCTCTGTGCTTTAAGATGACTCTGATCGTGAACATTTTATTTGACGTATGTCTCATTAAAAGTTGCGTTCAGGTTTGAGAATAGACATCACCCTCTAAATACATTTCAAAATCTGGAAATCTATTTTAAACACTGTTCTGCACGTGTGCAGGGACTTCAGGGTAAAAACAATACGAATTTTTAAAAATTTATTACCACGTATATGCATAGGTCTATATTTGCTTCCACTACGATTTACTTTACGCTCGCTCATTCAAATCTAAAAGCGCCTTTAGATGTCACAGAAGCTTCTCTGCAACGGGTAACTTAATAAAGAACTTTTGTGGACGATAACAACCGTGAAATACGTTAATAGAGTCGTCGAATAAAAACATATTTATCTCTTCGGGAACCCTACACCCTTTCTTTTCAACACATCTTACTTCCACAAAGTATTCCCCCCTTTCGAAGATACCTTCTAACCAATGAGGGGCAGAAAAGGAAGGAAAGAGAAGTATTCAAAACATTCCTCCCCAAAATAAACTGTAACAAATTTGCAGGGTATCAAGATTCATAACCTGCAGACATTTAGCGCACACCGAACTGACAAATTTTTCGGGAAAAGCTTCCGAACGCCCTCCATTGGGCTCTCTGCTCACGCAAACTGAAAATAACGAGATAAGAAAAGAAGCTAAAAGAAACGAAAGAAAGAATTTCAGTCGGCGGTGGAATTTCTAAAAAGTTAAATATCCTTTTTCTTTCTTGACATCGGATAGCAGAGATATGGTTTCGAAGCTCGCGAAAATTCCAAGTAAGATATCTTGCCAGTACGAAGGGGGAGTTTTTCTTTTGAAGATAAATTAAACATAGTAGAGATTTTAAGTATTAGGAATGTTTATGTGAAGTAGTGAATCATATTTTAACAATATGTATGCATAAGCTAGTTGTAGTGTACTTTCATAATATCGAATCATCATTACTCATAATAACGATCATCCTTACTCATAGTAACGGATTCTTTATCCTTACGTCTTATTGGCTGTTAAAGCCTACTATTGAATTTCATTGGTCAGAAGAAATGTGTCCTCTGGCATTTCTTCTATCTTCCCAGAATTCCACTCTGACGAAGGGAATATATAAACTCGAACTTAATTATTTGTTATGTTGGAAATAAAGTTTATTTTTGAAAAATCACTGCAATTTTACTTTGCCACTCACAACACAATACACCAAATAGTCTAACGATTTCTCATATCATAAAGACATCTTTTATCATTTTTTTCAGTTTGAATTAAATCATTTGGCTTAAGTAGGAATTTTATTAGGAGGCTGATTTCGTTTAAAGTTAAAGTAAGAGAGATTTATGCACACACACAGAAAAATATTCCAATGGTGATTTATTTTCAGTTCTCAGTATTATAACAGAGAACATTGCATCACATTATACTGTTCTTTTCTGCTTGACAAAAGCCATTTTTTTCACACATAAATTATATTTCATGTTTGACCTTCTCTAGCTGTAACATCAAATTAGTTCACCCCCCACACACACACACATACACTTTTACATACTAAAACTATATTCAGTACACTTATACAAAAAAAAAAATTTTTTTTTTAGAAACAGTAATACTAAAAATAATTCCCGATTTTTTCGCAAACTGTATCATTAAATTGATCCTGAAAAAAGGGGAGCAGTCTGGCAAGCTATTATTTACAAAAAAAAAAAAAAAAAAATGTTGAAGTTTTTTAAAATATTTATAAAATACCAAATTTTTATTATTTTTAAATTATTCAAAGTAATTCACATTTCTTGATTTGCTGAAAACAAAACCTAGTGTGCAACTTGAAATCTGCTTCTTCGTGTGGTTTTTATTTTTTTTTGCACAAGGTTTCGCTACAAAATTTCAATAATCTGTTTTGAATAGAAAAAAAGGCCTTATATTTTATGCAAACTACTTAACTCAAATCTTTTAAAAGTTTTATAACTGGATTTAGCGACATTTTTTTTCAATGACTGAATTTAAAGATAAAACATTAAAACTTTAAAATGATTTTGATAAAGTCTTTGAAAATATTTTGAAATATTGATTGTAAATAATTTAATTTTCCCCCTTAAAAATGAAATTAAAAGTATTTTTGATAAATATATATAATTGCATCAAATATGAATAATTAAATATGCAAGATGTTTTAGGCAGTATAAAACTATTTTCCAATTCTCCTTTTATAATTAATAGAACAAAATACTAACCAGCCATATCAAAATTTAAACTATCTAGTAAAGCCATTTAGTGGAGAAAAAAATTTTAAATTGTTACTTTAGAAACAATTCAAAATAATAGTAAACATTATTTTATATAAATAACTGTTTAAAAAACTCATTTAGTTTTCATAAACTGTATGAGTAAGCAGGTTTGATAAACTGTACCAAAAAATTCCATTTAAAATGTCAGATTTATTTCATTTTGTAGCATTTGAACCAAATATATGTGGAAATCTCCTTATGCAAATCTTTAATACAGAATTTTAAAGACGAATGAACAACGTGAGCTGGTTATATTTGAATACAAATTATTTCGTAGTATTAAAAAAAATTTAGAACATTTTTTACGAAAGAGCAAAATAAAAAGTGAATCAGGTTCTTAGAATTTATAATCAACTAAAAATAGAGGTTTAATAAAAACTCATGCTTTACTGAACACCGAAATAATCTCCCGCCAAGGACTACTTTTCAAAATTTTACTGAATAGATTATCGAGACAAAATCTCGCCAATCTCATTTTGCATGTTAAAAAAGAAAAAAAAAGAATATTAATCTGCAGTAAAAATTTAATTTCCAGTTCCAAAACTTCTTCAAACCTTTTTTTTTTTTTCCTTTTTTTTAACTAATAAAATATTAACCTACAATCCCCTTTAGAAATTCAGCTAGTGTTTCTCAAATCTTTTTTGGGTCTTTATTTTTAAATCCACTTACCTTGAAAAGGAAACATGAAATAATTCTTTCAAAGAGATTTAAAAAAAAAATTGCTGAAAAATGATGTGTAAGAAAATGGCGCTCCAGAATATTAAAAGCGAACATCGCGAAGTTATATACCTTTAAGTTCTTTTTTTTAAAAAAAGAAAATAAAAAAATATATCAAGAGCGTTTTTCGTTCATAAAATGCTAATGAGAAACGAAAATGAAATTCGAGAAGGTTACAAAATAATATTAATAAATAAATAAATAAGAAAAAAGAGATAGGAGAGAGAGATGAAAACGTATTAACATAAAAATGATCAGATGCTATAATTCGCTTCCTCAACTTAGGTGGGAGAAGAAATGCCGAGGGACTGGAGCGCGTGCCGATTCGTAGTGTATATTAATGCGAAGTTCGAATGAGCTAGCTACCTGAGAGGATTCGAGAGATAAAAAAAAAAGAATAAAGAAAAGAAAAATCCCTAATTCGAAGGAGACATAAAAATAATCTTTCCAAATCATCAGCGGAGATTAGAGAAGTTGGTGGACGTGAGGCGAATTATCTTTCGCTTGGCGATCTGGCATGCGAAAAAGTCGCCAAACAAGTAATGGAAATTATTCCAATTATAGAATAAAAAAATAAAATTTAAATTGTTTACCGTACAGAAAAATGTGTGCAGCTTTTTGCATCTGATTTTACCAAAATAAAAAAAGGTAAGGTGGATAGCTTTTATAGCCAAGTAAATATTCTTGTTCTTTTTACAAACTGATAAAAAGAGAAGAGGGAGCTTTTATTTTACGCACAGATTGATTCATGCAATGGGTAAAATTCATGATAAATACGATCTACACGTGTTTTTGCTTAAAATTACAAACTGGAATTAGACTTGTATTTCTTATTCCACTTGTAACATTTTGATAAGATTTCAAATTTGATAATGAGTAAACAAACATATTAAAAGAATTAACATTCTTCAAATTTTTTTTCAAAATTAGAACAAAATTTGATATTATGCATGTATTTTAAAATCACATGCATTTTGTTGACATATGTGCGTTGTTATTGTTGACAAATGTGTACCTTTTAAAAGAAAGTTTCTGCAAAAATATTTGCCTTTATGATGGAATTATAACGTTACATGAATTTATAAACTGATTGGTTAGAAACACGTGATTATAGTTATGTGACTATGACGTCACATTAATTTTTAGTCCATTGGTATAAGAATACTAAGTACTATTATAACTCCGTAGTAAAATTTGAAATTCATATTGTAATGCAAAATTACAAACGTAAAAAAGTAGTTTGCAAATTTATTTATGATAATAATAAAAAAATTTGAAAGATTAAATTTGAATCGATATTAATTAGAAGAAAAATGTAACATGCAATTAATTTGAGGAAAAGAACTCTTATTTAATTAATATTTCAACCACATTTTATACACATGCATCTTAAGTTAATCTTAAGTTAGCGATTATATTTACCTTGAACAAAGAATCCGACAGCCGGTTGGTCATAATTGTGAACTCGTGGTCGGCGCTGTCGAATAGCCGATTGGAAACCAAGTGCCACTGAAACACTTGCAACACTTACTGATCTTAACAAATCACTCACTTACGTTTAACTACAGTAAAATATTTAATAACATATTCGTTTAAATTATGCAACCATTCTTCAAATTTTAGAAAAATTGAAAAATACTAGCATAAACTAAAACAATTTTCCTTTTCTAGGTTTTATTATTGGTCAGTTCCTGGAGTCACTAAGGACTCACCGTGCAGAGGGACTATGAACGTTAAATTTGTTGTATTAAAGTTTAGAAGAAAATATGTAAATATGAGTTTGTCAAAGAGACTCTTCAAATTATACTTAATCTGTGGAATTTTTCCACGCATTCACCTTACCATAAATGCCAATAACAAAAGCTAAACGATAATAACAACCGCGAGAACTTCGCCAAAAAAGGCAACCACGCTAGGCAAACTTTAAAAAAAAAGGTACATTATCCTGTCCAGTTCGAAAACCAGAAGACGGACGATGAGGTAATAAGCAAGCGGCTCCGCTACCCTTTGACCCCGCAAACTCTCCCTCAACCTCCTGCACCATTCCTCAACAGAAAAAGCAAGACAAGAGAGAGGAAAAAAATAAACACTCGGCTACACCGGGATTTACAAAAGGGGAGAGAAGGGGGGGAACTTTCACCCCTCCCAAACAATTTTCCCACCAGACGATTCAGCCAAGTGGAAGAACTCAAAGGGTTGGAATCTTCCTCATTAGATGGGGGATACTGGAGAGGGAGGGATGAAAGGAGTAATTTTCTTAGCATGACTGCTTGCGAACGGATTGACTATTCGAAGGAAAGTTAAGTGGAGGTCAGTGTTTCTGTTTCCTCAGTAAAGAGTAATTTTGAGAGTCTAAAATTGTAAATAATGAATCGAACCATTTAGAAGAACCCCAATAACAAATTGGACCGCACAGAAAACAAAAAAGGTTGGCAGCATGCGTGACTCTTTATTTATTCATTATTATTTTTTATTGTTGCATAATGAGTTGAATGTATTAACATAAAATGATTATTAATAGTGAAGAAAATTACGAAAGTGTAAAGGCTTCTTTTAGTTAAAAAATGAATCGGCCAGAAATCTTCTTTTGAGTAAAAATTCTTTATATATAGTAAAATATATATATATATATATATATATTATATATATATATATATATATATATATATATATATATATATATATATATATATATACTATGGGCTTTATTATCATATCTCAAATCTCGTATATTTTCTTTTTAATATTATTTATTTTAATTTTTTTTTAAATGTGATATTTTCAATATTACATTTTTTTCATATGACGACTAACACGAATTGCCACGTTAATCTGTAACAAAGTATTTTAAATTTATTTCTACATTAATTTGCTATTTTATCCAAGTATTTAGAATCAAACATTACCGTGACACTGGATTTTAAACGAAAAATGAAAAAATATATTTATTCACTAGTCTAATAATTAAAAATATTTGTTATTTTAATTGCTTCGTAATGCTTCCTATTTCCACATTCCAGAGGAAAAATCGTTCTTTTTATTCGTTACCGTAACTGTTTATCGTACAAATCGATTGTTTATTAACGTCGTACTTCGAAGCAACACAAAGGTTATTGAGAACAGAGACCGTAATTTTGAACAACAATCAAAGGAGGCTTGAGTAGGCTTTCCATTTCCTGAACATTTTTATTTATTCCAACTAGTCGACTGTGTCTCTGACGGTCTTTAACAAAAAAAATCACCTCATTCGAATTCGATTAAACTGAATGAAATAGACCACGAACCTTGAGTAAATAAAATTCAAAGAAAAGATTTCAAATAACAGAAATAACAAAAGTAAAAATATAATATAATAAATTTAGGTACATTTAAATAACCTAAAATACCCATAAAAACAGTTATGGAGTCAGTGGCGTAACGAAGAATTCTAGGGGCCCCCTGCAAAATCTGGTTTTGAGCCCCCTAGAACACATGCACTCTCGCGCAATGCGGAGATTGAGGGAGTGTACGTTACGCCACTGCCAGGAAATGTGTACCACAGAAACAACACCATCGATATGATGTACTCATTTCATCGAAAGGTAGGAGTCGATGTATTTCGTCGAAAGGTAGGAGTCAATGTATGGCTGGGTTTGTGAGATTGTGAATCATGCACATTTTTATTTGTTATGGATTATCGTTTGTATGAGTATTTGACAACGACACTCTTCTACTTTTAACCCCTTAACTGCCAATTAAATGCTACATGACTAGTGCCACCGTTTTTCGCACAGGCACGCGTATGCGGTGAACTGGAGGGGAAGGCACATATATGTAAGCAAATTTTTCTCTAAAATAAGTAAATCCTCCACAAACACTGTCCAGATCATTGTGTTGCATTCCGAAGCCTTAGGTATAGTTTTTTATACAGCAACGCAAAGAAAAGGATCGTATTTCGGAAAGACGTATATATACGTCCGGTGTATTTAACGTATCTGTTGAGCGAGACGTATATATATTCAGGGGTTAAGGGTTACAGGTGGGACCTACTTTTGCACAGGGGTCTAGGACCTCAAGAAGTTTTAAGGCGTCCTTGTACATACGTAATTTTTTAGAACAAGTTTTTTT
This sequence comes from Trichonephila clavipes, assembly GCA_019973935.1. Lineage (NCBI taxonomy): Eukaryota > Metazoa > Arthropoda > Arachnida > Araneae > Nephilidae > Trichonephila > Trichonephila clavipes. Next base: position 996,459 of record BMAU01001233.1, on the reverse strand, counting down.
TAATAATACATAAAGGCAGACGTCTGAAGAGCCGCAACCTTTTATTCAACGATCCGTGTGCGGTTTGCCGACCCCTGACCTATAGTGTTGTGTAAAACTAATAAGATGTCTATCTACAGAATATTCATTAATCAAATTCAGATAATAAATTAAAACATTACAGAAGTAATAAAGAACTGGAAAAGGCACGGTTTATAGTTCTATCTATTTAAAATTTTAAGCAGAATCCGTCAGGTGTAGAGATAAGAATTCTGGCAACACCGACAGAACTCCTCTCGTTGGAACTGGATCGAATTAAAAATCCAAGAATGCAAGCCTCGCATTAATAAAACCAATGAAGCGTCGAGAAACAGATGAGGTGTTAATCTACAGGCCCCATTAGATACTCCCAATGCATGGTAATGAGGACCGGAATTGGGTTAATCAAATCACGATAGCGGATCTTGCTGAGTTTTGACGAATCAAGTTGGAGACTCTTCTGTTCCTAACTAACCGAATTATGCAGCTGCTGGAGAGGGAGGGCACTTTCGCCGATTAAAAAGAAAAGTAAAGGTTACGAAGAAACTGTTCTGGGAATCTTGATGCGGTTAGAAAGTTCAAAAAAAGTTCCGTAGTTTAATCAGGGAGGGGAAATAAGAGCTTTTTTTCTTTTCTTTTCTTTTCATTTCCAGATTCAATTTATAACGAGGTGAAGGTGAAGAATCTTAAGAAATTACCATTTAGAAGAAAGAATGATTCTTTTGTACTTTTCTTTGAGTGTGAGAATGGGTATTTTATTCGAGGTGATTGTTGCCAACTTTTTCCTCGTTTCGAGAAATTAGATAATCCATAGAAAAGAAGGAATTAAGGATGATTTATTCCCCTGAACTGGTTCTGTCACTTGCTAGCATGAAAAGATTTAAACCACTTATGAAAAATGAGTATATTATTACTAATAATAAGCTCTCGCGCAAGGTTAGCAAAAATACATGCATTAATATTCTACAAACTTCACTAGAATCTTAAAGACTGTGAACTTTACATTTTAAGCGTTCTGCCACTGTTTTTTAAGTCGTATTTGAAAAACATAAAATACTGTTGCCTTATTTAAAATCAAATGAGGATTACTGTCAATCAACTAACAATTTTCCTTCCTCAATGGCTCAAAAGCCCAGGGTGGGCTTTGACCTTCATAGAATTATATTCCAGGGAATTCTGTTCTAAGCCCTGGTACCCTGCCCCTGGGGATTACATCATGGGATTGGTCCTCCGGGTTGGAGGTTGAGCGTGGGGCTAACTACCCCACCTCAGAAAAACCACTTTGTAGCGGAATCTAAAAAACTAGCAATTTTACAAAATCTTATATAAATTTGATTGATCATCTATATCTTGTTTTGTTCAATTTTCTACAAAAACGTGACACACATATTCAAATATAAAACATCACCCCTGTATATCGATATAATTACATAGGCCAGGAGTGCACAAATTATTGGACTTTGCGGGCCTAATGCGCCTCATAAAGAGCTTTTTTGCGAGTTGCCAAGATAGTCAGTCAGAAAGGGTAGATCTAATTACTGATTCAAAAATTAAATGCACTTGCAAGAATAGATGCTACATAAATTTAGCACAGTAAATAAATTTAATAAAAAAGGCCACTATTTTATTGATTTTATGCTACAATTTACACCTTTCCCACAAGCAACAATAACTAATTTTTAGAAGGAGAGGTCCTCTAGCATCGCATCCTTCGCTTTCACATTGTGGAACTCGAGCCAAAACAATTGCCCATCCCGACACAGACAAGTTTCAAGAGAAATTATTAGTTTTCCTACTTTTTTAGAATCGATTAGTCCAGGGATGTATCAACACCACTATCTTTCAAATATTCCAGGAATTGGCGTACAGAAACCTCTCTTATTGGGGGAGGGTACATTCGAAAAATCACGCAGATGAAAAACATCTCTAAGGGGTAATATCTCTACGGTAAAAATAAAAAATTTCTGGTCTATGAGCTGATTGAACCTTCAACCCCTTCTTGTGTACACCACTTATTCCAGGGCCCTTCCAACATTTAATAATCAAACTGTAGAGAAGTAGAGACACTGACTACGGTGTCGTAAGGTCTGGGTTCGAATCCCGGGTGAGACATGGATGTTTGTGTTGTGATTCTTCTCTTCTTTGTGATGTGTGCTTTACGCTTTCTTCTATCCAAGCCCCTGTATGCTACTCTGTGGTGCACGGGGTTATAAATGTTCTCAATAAATTTTTTTAAAAAACTGTACAGATGAGTACCAAGTAAAAGAAATTGGTCGGCACAAAATAACAAACCTCTACGCTTCAGACAAATCAACTTTATGAATAACAGGACCTCACGTAAGGTACAAAGGCATCAAAGAGTTTGACGACTCAGATCATCTAAGTCAGGGGTGTCCAACACGCGGTCCGCATGTGGCCCGCCAATACATAAGTTGCGGCCCAACGACTCTTTTTTAAAAAATTTAAATATCAGGTTTTTAAAGTTTTTTCATCTTGAAATTTATCTGAGGGGAAATTTATATATATATCAACAATGTATTTGCCTGTTACCTGTTCTTGTTTTCCTTTTTGATAACAGAAATGTCCTTTGGATTAAATTTAACATTTATATTTTATTAAACAGTTACTTTTGATTTTACTATAATAAATTACCTTTTTAATAAATTTCTTTACTATGGATGGTACATAATTCTTTGTGTGTGCGACTTTCATTTCTCTCCTTTTCTGTTTGGAGTTTAAATAAAAGGATGGGACAAAAAATTATTCACAGGATGTGTGTTGCGACTTTTATTGCTCCTCAAGAGGGCTTTTCTGTTTTTTGAACCATGGTCAAGGACGACACCTGTGCCCAAAAACCAAAACGGGAGACTGTCAGGACAGATGTTTTTAAGTTTAAAAACATTATTCACAGGATGATTAAGATAAAGGGGAATATATACTTAATCGTTTGCGAATGACAGCACAATCAAATTTCAACAATGAGTAACGAAAAGGAACACCGTAATTTTCAAGAAAATGGCTACTGTAATATTTTAAACATTATTTGATCGTTTCATTATTATATTATATAAACATTATTATGTTATCTATGTCTGGAATACAGGAAAAATAATGAAAATAATAATAACAATTCATTTTTTTTTTAAATTTTCACTCCGATAAATGTTTTGTTTCCAAATCTGATATATAGGTATATATTTTTATGTGCGGCCCGCGAGGTTATCATGTTTTTCCGAAGTGGCCCGCAAGGTCATTTAGGTTGGATACCCCTGATCTAAGTCATGATTGATCTCGAATAAGGAAATTTTTAAAGATTTGATCATTGAACTTAACAAATCTTTAAGGAGTTTGATAAGTTTCTAGCATAGACAAGTAAAAAAAAAAGGATTAGATGTTATGTCTCTCATAGGTGGCATTTTTTTAAGTGTTCTCCAACACGCGGTTGTATATATTTGTGGAAGCCTTAAATTAAGTACGTTTCAAGTTCTTTTATGGTCACCAATCGATACCAATATTGTACATAAGCCAAATACAATCTTTCCATAGAAGTGCCATTCCAATAAAACTTACCATAGACGGTGAGGATGGCTGTTTCGCTGTACCTGGTACCTGCTGGATTGCGGGCCATACATGTGTAGTTCCCCATGTCTGCCAACCGGACCACACTAATCAGGAGGTTACCTTCGTTGGAGATGATAAAGTTGGAGTCCTTAGCGGTATCGATGACTTCCCCATTCTTGAGCCACAAGACCTCTGGGGGAGGGACCCCTTCGGGGGGCAGACACTGCAGGGAGATCTGACCTTCGATCCCTACGTGCGTACTCAGAGGTTGGTTCTCGAAGTGCTTCTTCAAGTCTGCAATAAGAAAGACAGAAATAGGTAAAAGGGTAAGGGTTAGGTTTGCTTTAAGTGTAGTTTTTCAAGTTGGATTGCTGAGTAAAATAATGCAATGATCGTAATTATCATTAATTTTCTTAATAACATTTAAAAATCTTGCTTATATTCATTTAATATTCACGTGAGATGTTAAGAACTTATAATAAGAGTCAAAGAGGATGTTTACAGGTCAAAATTGTGGAGATGTACATTAATAACGGAATACATATTATGCATCAATCAAACTTAATAGTATTATATTAAATATTTAGCCAGTTTAGCTGAAGAATATATAATTGCTCGCAATTTAGAACAGGTTAAAAAGGAATTAAAATAATAACCCCAAAAAATAAATCATTTTTAAAAATTGTGAAGAGGTTTAAAAAGCCTAATTCTTACAAGTAAACTATTAAAAAACATGAATAAAATTGGAATATTATTATTGTAATTTAAAAATTCACAAGTCAATGTTAAAATATATAATTATTAACAGAAGAAAAACAGAAAAATAACGGGAAAAAAAAAGAAAGAGATGAGATGAAAAATGAGATAAAAGGGAAGAAGAAAGACAATTTTGGCGACACTTTATATCCTGGAACTTCAGTTGTATAAAATGAACTGAGAAAAATGGCTCGCACAATTATTTATATAAACAGAGGTGTAAAATTAGCTTATAAAAAACTTTTTAAAGTGAAATTGAGAATACAATAATAAAGAAAACATATCTTATTCTACGCTGAAAAGATACATTTCAAAAACTGGACAATATAACGGTGTAAAGTACATATAAGCAGAAAATTACGCGCGAACATTAAAATATAATGTCACTCATTCCATTTATTTACGAATTAGTACTATGTCTTCTTTATATGCAGCTAAAAAAATATATCAAAAATAGTTTTTCCAATGCATTTAATAAAAACATTCAGGTCTCGAAAACCCAGTAGGAAACTGTTTGCTAAAGTCGCTATGTAAAGCAATATGAAGGCTACTGGCAAAGGACCTCGTCATTTTGAGCTTCGATCAAATGGTGAGAACCACACCCGAATTGGCACCTTCTTCTCTAAGTCACCACACCAACGGAAAGACATTGAACCTCGACAGATGCAACAGGCTCGGCAAGTCTTAAGTATCCAGTGATACCGTGGCCTCTACTTCTTTCGAGAGATAGGAACACAATCGTATAAAAGATTTCTAAAATTACATTTTTTATTCACAAAGAAAGAAAAAGACAAAATTCTAGACTTACATGTTTCATTTTTCCTTAACAGTTATATTTATATACATTCGAATCTCTATATAAAGAACCTCCATATTGCGAATTTTTCTATACAGCGAACTTTTTCCTGGAGCTTTTCTATCTAACGAACTTTTTCTTTGCGGATTCAAATTTCATTTCAAAAATTTCAATTTCTATGTAAAATAACCTCTCTATAGTGAGAGTACATTTTCTATCTAACGAACTTTTCTTTTGTGATAATATGGACATTTAAAATTTTTTCTCCCCTTCACGAATTTTTTAGTATTTAAAATACGGGATTTAATTCGACTTCGTTATATTTTCTGGAGATAAAATAAAATAAAACAACTGTATTGCCTAAAAATCATCAATTACGATTTAAACCGACTCTCATTCCACATACCTAACTTTTCACACACACACATACGAATTTAAAATTCATCACTTCCTTTACAATTCTAAATTATTCAAGGAAACGTCTAAACAATTTGCTAATTTTCTCCGTAACTTCTTACAACCCAAAATAATTTTGTGGTAAATTAACACCATAATTATAAATAATTAATATTTATACACCCCACACAAAAGAACGTATCATAATGGCAGGATAAAACCACTGAATATTGCATTAAGTCCGGTCTGCATTCCAGCCTCTAGACGGCTCTATCAGAATAATACCGCGAAGTGCGTCCATATTAATGGCTTTATCCGTGGAACATTGGACCAGACGAAAAGGCTCGAAAGTATTAAATTATTTCAGAAGTCTCTCATTACCTCCCTTTGTCTCCCCTTTCCGCGCCCCTCATATCTGACGGAACTACATGAATAAGAGAACAGCGGAAGCCCATTCTCTGGAGAGAAGTCCTTTCAATTTATGCCAGCGCAGGATTATTGCCAGTTATCGTTCAGATAAGCCTTTTAACGAGGATGAATTGTTTGTTGCCAAAAAACAACGCATAAATTGTTTAGTAATATTCGTGAAAACGATACGTAAATAGACATAAAAGCCTTTCACGAAAGGTTGAGCTTGTTTATTCCGTAGAAACAAAGATGGGAAGCAGATGCTTTTGTTTATAATGGTAGCTTTTGTTTGAATAAGTGTTTTGAATAGCTGTGTCAGAAAACTGGACAAAAAAAATCCTTTCAGTTGTTAGGTGGAATGAAAACCGCAATGTTGTTCATGCGGTTTTCATAACTGAGATAAAGCTTTAATTTTTTTTAAAGCATTCAAACTACATTTTGTAGCGAATAAAATATATGGGTTTTTTAAGTCAATACGTAAAACTGCATCTTTTTCGAAAGTTGTTTATTTAACCAAAATATGGTTCATTCGCTTCTATATACTTTTCCCAAAGAGATTTTTATGCATGGATGAACAGGGACGTCTCAAGACTCCTTGAGGCCCTTGTGCAAAAATATTAAAAGTCTACAGTATATAGCATGCATTATCAAATACTCGTTCAAACGGTAATTTAAACAAATAAATGTGCACGATTAACAATCTCAAAAACCTAGGCACAAAACGGCTCGACCGATGGTCGCATTTTGGCTAAATGAGTTTAATGATTGTTTATGTTATTAGGACCTAAGCCTAGACATGGACAATGGTCATCACATAATAATACAGACTAACCATTTTTGCTAGTTGACATGCAGTTTGAAATTCCCTGATTTTCGGAGAATATGTGCGAGAATAATATTTGACCATTAAAATTATACGGATCAGAATCTTATTAAGAGAGAGCCGAGAATGAAATGAGGCCCCTACTGAGGGCAAGGCCCTGGGCCCGGGCCCAGTTGGCCCAAGCCTTAAGACGTTCCTGTGGATGTATGGTCTTGAAGTTCTGATGAACTGATTTGGAATTTTTCTGACTGTCTTTATCACCATACTGTTTGTTCAATAAAAACTGTTCTAAATGTTTAAGTCGTTTGGTAGGGAAGATCCGGTGAATAAGGCGAGTTCTGAAAAATTTCCCATTTGAATTCATTTAATTTCGCAATTGTTTTCTAAGACTTATGTGACCGAACGTTGTCGTAGAGAAATATTGGACCATGCCGAGTAACAAGTGATGGGCGTATAATTTTCAATTTTTCATACATTTCATCAATGTACCGACAATAATTTCCGCAGTAATGATGAGTAATAGTTGGGTCCGGGCCCAGGGACTCGGTCACAATAGGAGCCTCGTCTCGTTCTTGACTTAACCTGAATAAGATCACGACTAGAATAATTTCAACGGTCAAATGTTATTTCCGGTTGTATTCTCCGAAAAACTGGGAATTTCTGACGATATGTCAACTGGCTGCATGTGATGACTGTCGCCCTTGCATAAGCTTAGGCCTACCACCATACACTACCATTACTTATTTAGTCAAATGGCGGCAATCGGTCGAGTCGGTTTGTGCGATTGTAAATCATGCACATTTATTTGTTTCAAGTTATTGTTTTTACGAGTATTTGACAGCGTATGCTATGTACTGTCTTCTTTTAAGGGTCATGGGGGAAGGGGGAGGGGCTACATTTGTGTAGGGCCCAGGACCTACTTTTTTGTAGGTGCTCAAAACCTCAAGAAGTCTTAAGACATCCCTGGTAGCAAGTTCCCTTATAGATACAGTTGGATTCCTTTCCACGAATACTGACAAAGCATAATTTTTCAGAGCATTCATTTAGAATTTTGGTTCGTTTTGTAGGGAAAAATCACAAACAGAAATTTTTCAAACCAGCACTGTACTTTTCGATCGTTAACGGTATTCTCCCCCAACGCCTGGCAGGGACGTCTTCATATTCTTTGAGGCCCTGGGCCCAGAGAAATCTTGAGATTTTTTTAAAACTTGTGCCCCTGTGCAAAAGTAGGCCCAACTTACTTTTCACACAGACAGACAGTATAAAAGTAGACAGTAAATAGCATGCATTGTCAAATACTTTTTCAAACGATAATTTGAAACAAACTAACGTGCACGATTCACAATCTCAAAAACCTAGGCACAAACCAGCTCGACCGATGGCCACATTTCGACTAAATGTGTTTAATAATTGTTTATGGTATTAAGCGTAGGCCTAAAACATGGACGGAGGTCATCAACAAAAAAACAGTCTTACCACTTTTGCTAGCTGAAATGCAATTTTAAATTCCCTGTTTTTCCGAAAATATGTACAGGAATAATATTTGACCATTAAAATTATCCGAATCAGGACCTAATTAAGAGAGTCGAGAACGGAGCGGAGCTCCCACTGAAAGCGAGACCCTGGGCACGGGCCTATGTCTTAAGATGTTCCTAACGCCTGGATTATAATGTGTGCAGCTTTTGTAGCATTATTACCAAGTTATATTGTAATAAAATAAAAAATTACACGAATATTCAAATTCTTACGAAACTCAAAACAAGTAATAAAATGGAACACTTTTGAGAAAATCTTTTGTTGATATGTGATTCTGTCAATGGACGATACGACTGTAAACGAGGTTATGCCCATAACAGAAGCATAACAAAAACAGGAAGACAAACGTTTACACGTAAAGAAAAAACGACATTTCATCTGCATCGGACCAAAAGTTCAAAACCGGGATACCTGTTTTATATATATATAACACCGGTAGTATAAATTTTAGAAAAAGGAAGTAAACACATGAGTTTCTTTGTTTGATTTACCAGTTAATTTTTAAAAATCTAAGAAAATTTACTATAAACTTGATCAAATTTGAATTGGTTTTAGTCTCTTTTCTTCTTTTTCATTTTCATTTTTAAAATCATTATAACTATACAAAATACCGCAAGACATTTTCTATTCCATTATGCCTTTCTTCTGTGCGCTTTTTCAATGTAATAAAGCTTCCGATAATGATGCGTTCTGTTCTTTCAGTGATTACAACGTGAAATTTATTTTTGCATTAGTGGTAATAAATTAGAAAATCTCTCGACGTAATGCCTAGTCTGTTCTATTGGAAATAGAGCTGATACTACTTCTGGATAGTAAATCGAATTCACTATCTGAAAAATTAATTTGCAGGTTTAAGTCGATCATTGCTTTTTTTGGATTGGATTTTTCAGTTACAAAAATCGTTCCACCATTAGGAGTAAACTGTTCCAACGTGCTTTAGAATCTAATATTAACATATGTTCTGTTTCAAGTAAATATCGAGGAAACGGTATTCAAACTTGTGAATACTGGTATTACAAAATTGTACAAATGGCTCAAAATACCGGTATTCGGTATCCCGGTATTGCAATCCCTAGCATCAACCTAATAATAGCTATCAGCAAACGATTGTTATTTTTCCTTTCACAGAATTCTATTTTTGATATAACACACGAGACAAATGAATATTTGTTGATAAATAGGAATTCGTTGAGCCTACGTCGCTTGTTCAAAAACGATAGAATCAATTGAACTGCGCAGTTACTAACATTGAATGCGTCATATAAATACTTAAATGTAAATAAAATGTAAATAACATATACTATTTACACATGTTCCAAGAAATGAAAAGTAGAAAACGAGCAAGTACTTTTAATTTATAATTGTGAAGCTATTTCCCATATGTGACTTCCGTTTCATACTAAACAGTAGCGCACAAAAAAAATTTTCAAGGGGGGGGGCGGGACCCAGAATCGAAAGTCCACCATTTTGATATCATTCTCAATATGCCGCCCAATATAAAATTACTTATTGAATAAATAATTAGCATTAATTAATACAATTATTAGTAAAAAAATTTTTTAATTTTACATAATATATACATAGGATTATAAGCAATCGGGAAAAAAACAAGGGCTATGGGGGGTGCCAACCTCTAGACCTTCCCCCTCCTCTTGAGTGCGCCACAGTAACTGCACGCTTTTACGTTTGGTTTAACTATTAGTTACAAATGCTTTGTATTTACTCAATTTTTTTTTAATTTCATTCGAAAAATATTTAACCTTCTTTGTATATATATAAATACATGCAGAGTCAAAAGAGTGCCAAAGTAAGTCAAGAGTTAAAGAGTCAAAATTTTAATATTCGATTCTTCGTTGATTTCACTTCTCTATTTTATTTATATTACCGTAAAATCCGGCGTATAGCGTGCACCCATACTTTCAGGCTGCAATTTTTAATTTTTAGGTGTATTCGCCACACACACATATAACGCACATCTCCTTTTTTTACGAAATAACAAGTGTGCATGTACAATGCTGGTATGTTTTTAAGCTATTTATTCGAGGTATTATCCCAGGATTTTGAAAAAAATAGTATACTTTTTAGAATCAGAATCCTTTAATTTCATTATGAATGCCATTTCTTTCAAATACAGTATTCCGATCTATGTAGGTCTAATTTTTCTTATGCTCATTTTTTTTAATTTTGAAACAGTTATTTTTCATACCCGTCGTATAACGCTCACCCTTAAATTTCGATCTTATTTTTTGTGCTATAAGTGCGCGTTATACACCCGATTTTACGGTATTTTATTTTACACCAAAAACTAATAAATTGTTAAAATTATCTTGTGCAGAAAAAAAAGTGGAAAAAAAAATAATTAAACTGAAATCCACATTAATTCAATCTCTTTCACTAAAGTAATGAAGTAATGGTGCAGAAAACAGTAAAATTAAATAAACCTCAATCGAAATTTATGTCAAGAAATATTATGTAAATATTGAATTAAAGTAGAAAGATTTAGCATTGCTTTCATAGAGTGAGAAAGAGAGTTCGAATGAATTCACTATTTGCCCAAATCGTTTAAATTTATGCTACAAACTGAATAAATCCATTAATAGAAAATGGATCAACTTTAAAATAAACTTCACTTAACTCTTTTTGAAAAAGTATTTTATCAAAAGGGGAAAAGTGAGTGAATATATAATTTATAAACAAGATTGAATTATGAAGTACATTAACACGAATAAATAAATAAATATATTTGCATAAAAAACATAACATCGAAAAATAAATAAATAAATATCGTATTTAATATCATTTTAAAACATAAACTATAACAAACATCGAAAAATGAAACAATTTAGAAAAGGGGGATAAATTGCGGTTAAAATCTCGGAAAATGTTTTTTCAGAAAAAAGAGAACAAACAATCTAATCCCAAACGATATTAACAAAACGAAATAACAAAAACGAACCATTTAAAAACCTAACGAGTTACACAAAAGCATCGTTCGAAAAACATTCTCGTGTCATTAATTTAAGAACATATAAAAGAAACAGAGCAGATGTAACAAAAAAAAATCGTATTTAATATCATCCGAAAAATTTACATAATGTGTAACATTCGAAACTATAACAAAACATACTTAAAAAAAAGATGAAACAATTTAGAAAAGAAGTATTTAAGCAAAATGACCGAGAACACTAAATTGCGGTTACAAATCTCGGAAAATGTTTTTCGAATTCATTAATAGAAAAAGAGAACAAACAATCTAATCCCAAACGATATTAACTCTCAGGTAGCAGCAGGCAGACGAAATAACAAAACGAACCATTTAAAAACCTTCACGAGTTACACAAAAGCGATCGTTCGAAAAACATTCTCGTGTCATTAATTTAAGAACATTCGCTTGAGGAGGAAGTATCATTCGAACATTTTTCGCCTTCGTTTGCATAATCATTATCATAAAATAAATATTAAGTATCCCGGGAGGGAAGCGAAAATAGAAATAAATTAAGTTTAGTTGTTTTTATTCTTTTTAACCGAAGTCAATCCACTTCAAAAGCGTTCGAATATTAGAGAAGAAAAATTGGTGTGATTAGGACCACTTACTTGAAGTTTCCATTCATGTGTCGGTTTCTCAAATTATCGTTTGGAATGTTAACCAAGAGCTTAGAAGTTTTCCTGCGACTTAGTGATAAAAATTATTTTTTAAAAATTTTGAATAAGATTTCGAAAGACTTTGTTGATATAAAAACCTTTATTTACTCATTTATTTTTGCTAATTATTAATCAAAGAATATATAAGTATTAAAAATAGCTGTATTAATTTCTGAAACAATGTAAATTTTGTAAAATAGAATGTATAAAAGTTTCAAAAAGATATACGGTAAGAATTTCTATGAAGCTGGTTTCAGTACACATACTATTTCTGTATTATGTGTGATGGAACTTTCACACCAGTTCAGGCATACACAAATTATGTTCTACAGAAAACTAAACTTTTAATGTTGACCGCTACTGGAACTCATCCATTCTGATCACTTGGACTCTTGACATATAATCATTCAGCATTTAATAATTAGGCCGTTTTTCAGACTGCTTAACTCCATATGCAACGTGCGAGGATAAACTCAGTAAATAAAAATGTTTATTTCCCCCTTTTACATCCCCCCATGATCTGTTAATGTCACATATGTGATTACTCTAACACAGGGGTACTCAACATTTTTTCCCGCCAAACCACAAACATAGGATAGGTAATTTACGTGGGTCGCATCATGAAAATAATAGGGGGGGCTGCAAGACCAAAGAAACATCGGACAAAGTAAAATTGATCAAAACATTAAAAACTCATTTTTGGTTTTTATTTAAATACTATATTAGAGCATCTCTATCAAACACACGCAAAAAAATATTTATTTTTATGCATTTTTACTGAGTTCTGGAGTAGTTTCGTTATCCTTTCATCCATGACCAAACCCCTTATTTTTATTCAACTTAAAAAAAAAGAGGGCATATTGATAACATATTTGATAGATATAATTTCTTGCTTAATTTTTACAACATTGTTCTTAAATAGTCTGAGTGGCCGGTCATGGTATTGACCGGCCACTCAAATGAAGTTTAGGTATTTGACCATTTTTATGCTTTTATTAAAGAAACACATTCATTTTAGTACTTTTAACATTTACTGTGATTAGAGGACACCACTAGACAGTAACAAGAAAAAGAAAAAAAACTGGTAAATTTTAAAGTACTTTTAGTGTCAATTTTGGGGGGAGGGGGGACCCACTGTCGAAATGACACTGCACAATGAAGTGGAAAACGGGAAAACGTTTGGACCGGACCAGTGGCACACACAAGGGGAGTGTCCTAGGGGTCCAGACACCCCCACATAGCCCTTGATTTTTTTTTTTCGATTTCTTATAATCCTATGTTTATATTACGTAAAATTTGATTATGTATTTGTTATTAATAATTAATTTTATTCATTAATGCTAATTATTTATTCAATAATTAATTTTGTATTGTTTTTGTTCCCCAAAATCGACAAAATCAAAAGAATATGTGTCCTAGGGATCCGGACACCCCCCCTCATAGCCCTTGATTTTTTTTTTCGATTGGTTATAATCCTATGTATATATTACGTAAAATTTAATTATGTATTTGTTATTAATAAAATTAATTTTATTAATTAATGCTAATTATTTATTCAATAATCAATTTTGCATTGTTTTTGTTTTCGAAAATCGACAAAATCAAAAAAATATGTTGGGTGACATATTGGAGCATGATAATAAAATGGTGAACTTTCGACCCTGAACCCCTCCCCTTTGAAAAATTTTTATGTGCGCTACTGGACCGGACTTATTCGACGGTGCGCGGAAAGAGAGCTAGACTTATGAAATGTTGTATGTACACATTGTATTATTTCACTACTCAGTACTCAAGTATCAATAATCATCGCTTTTGATTAAATTTCAAAAATTTATTTTGAGTTTAAAATCATATAAACAAAATCAAAAGTCCCCCCTCCTTTTCCAAAATTTCAACACCTTTGTAGCAATATTAAATTTTGTATTAATATTATTTATTTTTCCCCTAATTTCGATGCCCTATAACTTTTCCGCATTGGTAGGTCGAAGACATCTTGAAATAAATTATTGTTTTATTTCGAATTCTTGAAAAGAAAGACAGAAAACATGAATGGTACAAAAAACTCAACATTTATATTCTTTTTCATACGGCATAATAATTACATATGTGATTTTTACTAATTTATAACTGAAGTATCAAAATTCAGAGAATTCCTATATATACAATATCAGTTTCCAGAATACTTTTAAACAAACATTGATTTTCATATTATTTATTCCAACATATACTTCACAATTAAATTTATTCTATAGTATTACTTTAATTTTTTATCTAAAAAAATTCTCATTCTTTATTATAAAAAAAAACTATCCATTGTAAGATATTATTTTAGGAGTAAAAAAATGTTTACTAAAATATTCTACTCTCTAGAAATTGAGGAGGAAAAAAGAATTCTTCACATAAAAAGATTCGAAAAAGTATTCTTTTATATATTCATAGAAAAAATTCAACGACAGGGAAAAAAAGAAAAAGAAAATTTCCCATCTCTTCTTCACATAAGAATTTCTATTTCGGGTTTCAGAAAACAAAGAAAAAACTATCAAGATTACGTTTTAAATGACAAACTAAGAGGTCTAAGAAGACATCTGAATGGAAAATGTCGAAAGGGAATAAAAAGAATAAGGAAAAACACATACAATAAAAGATATAGCCAAAGAAATTTGCATTATTCTTGTAAAATTATACGCTAGAAAGAAAATAATTTCAAAATATTCCAAAGAAATTATTCAGCACGAACAAGTATTGTATTTTTCCCAGCTGACGTGTGAAATTTTTGTAAAAACAAAATAATTCTTCACATGTTTATTTATATAATAGCCGTTACCCACACGCTTCTCTGGGTATTTCATGATGTTGCATGAATATATACTGTTTATATATAAATTATTTATTAAAATCTATAAGTTCCAGTATTAGGCGTTCGATTACATTGAAAAACATTCTCATAACAATCGCCTCTTGATTTACAAAGGACAAGACTCGAATTTCTAAAGTTGAAGTATTTTTTACGCTCCAATAACCCCCTCCCTCAAAGTGGATTTCGAAAAACTTGTTCTTAAGGGATCTCTATTCAAAATTATAGTTTTAAAAAAAACTAAAAAAAGCGCTTTTATAGTGAATCGAACTAAAAAGTATTAAAAATAATTCTTAATATAAGAATAAAATGATTAATGAGAAATTTATATATATAGTGTCATTGGAATAAAAGCGTGGGGTGCTCTATATTAATTGTTATAATTTCTTACGAGTTCTATTCCGAAATGTTTAGTGTAAAAATGTAGGACAAAGCATCCCACGCTTTTACCACAATGGCATTAATTTTCTCGTTAACATTTTTATTCTTATATTAAGAATTTTTTTTCAGGAAACGATACTTTTTACTTCGATCCTGATTGGAATAAAATAAATTATTGTCATTTTTAGTTTTTTTTTAAAACTGTAATTTATTTTTCATTTTTTAGTTCGATATATAATAAAATACTGTTTTTTTTAGTTTTTAAAACTATCATTTATTCTTTATTGAATTTATCCTTAAGTTTGATATTTGGAGCCGGAATTACGTGGCTTCTGGAATTAGTCTTATATATTAGTCTTATTTATCTTATTTTTCTGAGCAATTAGAAATGAAACAATTAACAATAATTATTTATTTTCAAGACAATATTTGAATATGCAATCACAGTATATTTACTTTCATTGCAACATGAAAATTTCCCAACAATAATTTTATATATCAAAAAATAAAACACTTCTTTCGAAATGAAATACATGATACGAAGAATTGGAGTATTTATTTAATTACAATTTTTTTTACAATACGTTTCATTTAATTTGTAATTGAGCTTTAAATAATTAAGCTTGATGTCAAAAAAAAAACTCCTCTAGAGAGTCGAAAACAAAATCACTCTTTAATCTCAGAACATTTAAAAAACTGAAAAAAAGAAGGCAATTAATTCAAAACGTGAGCACACACAATCGTAGTAAATAAAGAACTCGTAACCCAAACGAATAAAAGGCGGCAAAAGAAAAAGAAAGAAATCGAAAATGAAACATATGGAATGGAAAATCTATTGAAAACGAGGATCAAATTCAAATAACAGATGCTCGAAAAGTTAATACCTTTTTTTCTTAGTAAAATTTCCTCGTTTAAGTATTGTTTTACATGATGAGGAATAAGTTTAAAAGTACACTTAATTTTTTCTTTATAATTCCAATTCACACAAGAACTGAAGGAATTATCTGCAATTACATTTAACACAGTTTTTTTGTGAAAACCAAAGAAAGAAGAGGAAAAGGAAAAAAAAACCCTACCTTTTCAAAATAGTTTTCGTTTCTTTTGTATAAAACTTAATTCAACTATTGTGAACAAGTTATTAAATATTTGATGTTACCATTCATTGTAGACTACTTAATGTTAAAAAAAAAAGTATATTACAAAAATTTAGCTTTGTATAAATATTTCATCTAACGACCTTTTTCTTACAATTTAAATTTATAAGCTTAAGTGAATGAATGACACACTTTTCGAATTTAAATTGAATACTATACTTGAATAATAAATGAACACTGCATTTATTCTAATTAAAATTTCGCCATTTTTAATAAGAACGAAATGAATACAGCGTTGATGTTTGGAAAATTAATTCTAGGCTTTTAAAATTTGTTTCTCCTCGACTTTCGTATCTAATTGTTTATTTAAATAAATTAAAACGCACCTTGTAAAATTTTAACACTTTAAAACATTACACGAAGTTTATTTTTTTTTTCTTCCATCTTACTTTTTAATTAACTCTCACAAAGGGTATGAGAATAAGGAAAATTTTAACTCGAGCATTGCCAAAAGAAGGAGGAAAAAATAAACATATTAAAGATAACAGTACGCTATCTCCGCTGCATTTTAATTACAAACTCTTTTATGTGACTATTTTTTCATAAAATGTAAGAAAATTCAATAATCTTGAGCCTTAGCTTAAGAAAATGTTTTTATTCTCTAGATTATAGAAGTTACTTTTTTAAGCCTCGCAGATTTTATAATGAGATTTTCGTCATCAAGGTGCGTTAGAAATTTTAAATAGAAAAATTTCAGAAGAAAAGTGATTTAACATTTTGTAAAGTTTCACTTAAAAGGGGGATTTTAAGTACTTTGGCCTCTTAAAACACATTGATAATTTTTCTAAAGAATTCAGGAAAGATTTTGGAATAAATTTTGTGAAGTTATTTTTAATCGAATGATTTAAAAATTCAACTAGTTTTACTAAAAAATTAATTTGAATACGGGAAGTTATTGACAGTAATTTTTTAATGAATCTATTGAAGCTGTGGATAAATTATATTTACTTGTACAGAAATTTGGATAAAAAAAATTAGAAAATTATGCTTGACTAAATGTATCTATGCACAAATTTTAAATAATGTCAAGAATAATTCAAATATTTCGCCATCAATTACTTTCAAACATTAATTACATAATGACTTTATCAAGTTTATAATACTTTAAAATTTTTTGAAAAAGAATTTTCTCTTTTAAGATAATTAATGCAAATAATACAAAATGTTATCTCAAATATTTATTTTTGGAGTAAGACCCGTAATCGCTTTGAAATATTTTGAAACTAATTATGGAATCAAAATTTAGAAATTTCTTTATAACTCGTTTCGGTTTTAGAAATATTATAAAACAATAATAGTAAAAAATATTCACTGCTGGACAATTGCTAAGGACGGATAACACTATCATCCATAGCAACCACAAAATGAAAGGAAGCAAAATGTGGAAAAATAGAATAAGTGCGGGATATTAGAAAGAAGAAGTAGGAGTATGCAAATTTTTTTCCACGTCTGTTCATCACGTGATAGCGTTCATAAGAGCTTTAATGGTTTTGACGCGTGTGGACAGTTGTTGTTTCAAGTCAAAGTTTTACAGGAAAGATTTAATAGACGAACTTAAAATGTTTGGCATGTCTTCCCGACATCACATAGATGATTTTATGCGTGGTCGAATTATTGGAAAGATCGAAGAGAGAAGGGCGAAAAATAACTGATGTTGCCAGGGAGTTAGTTCGACATCGCTCACAGCGTTATTTCACGGCTGTGGAAGTCATTTAAAACTACTGGAATGTGTAGTAGACGGCACGGGGGAGGTCGTGTTAGAAGTACGACGCCTGTAGAAGAAAGATATATCGTCCTATCAGCAAAAAGGAACAGGCGCACCACAGCTCAGCAGGTGGCAAATCAGTTTCTTGCTGCCTCAGGAAAGCAGATCTCCCAAAAAACTGTTGCCAAACGTTTGAGGGGAGGAGGACTATACGCACGCAGACCTGTTGTGTGTGTCCCATTAACCAGACAGCAATGTACTGCCCGTTTGCAATGGTGTCGTGAGCATCACAATTGGACTGAACATGACTGGGCATGCGTACTATTCTCAGATGAGAGTAGGTTCAGTCTGTCATCGGATTGTAGACACCAACTGATCTGGCGTGAGAGTGGTACTGCTTATCGTCCAGAAAATATCCAGGAAAAGGACCGATATCCGATATGCAGTACCATGGTGTGGGCCGGCATCATGATCAATGGCCGCACTCGCCTACATGTGGTTGCGAATGGGACTATGACGGGCCAACGATACATTGATGAAGTTCTACTTCCTCATGTTCGTCTTTTCCGTGGTGCTGTCGGTGATAAATTTGTTTTTATGGACGACAACGCAACATGTCATCGAACATTCGCTGTTCAGGATTGTCTAGACAGCGAGGGTGTTCAACGTCTCGTATGGCCAGCGCGTTCTCCAGATCTAAACCCCATTGAAAATGTGTGGGATGCTTTGGGGAGGCAAGTTGCTGGTCGAAACTATCCTCCGACAAACAAGAACACCCTCATCGGTGCACTCACAGAGGAATGGGATAAATTGCCTCAACAGCTGCTGGATAATGTGGTGCAAAGTATGGTACGACGTGTGGAATGTTGCATCACACTCCACGGTGGACATATCCCGTACTGATACCTTTCTTTCAGGTGCCTGCTGACTTTTAGATGCATTGTTCCATTTCTCCTTACGCAGATCAAATGAACATTTTTTTTCAGATGCTTCACAGCTTTTGTACTTTCCAGAACAATAAATATTCTTTATTCTAATGTCTGAACAGTGTGGCAACTATATTTTATCCTACTAGGCCTCATGTCTCGCTTAATGTTATGCTACATAGCAATTTGTGATCCGTCCTTAGCAATTGTCCAGCAGTGTATAATTACACGAAATAACTGACAGATAAATCATCTATCAGGAAGTAAAAATAACTTATGCAAGCCTCAAATAGTGTCGTAAAAAAAGTTGACTGCACCTTAGGTGCATTAAAACACTATAAATGTTTCAAAATGTAAAGTTTTCTCCTAAAAATATAAAAACAGAAACAAAATAGCAAGAATATCTCACTGTTGCCGCAACTAAGCCATTAAAATTATATATTAATTTTTCTTTAAATAAAATTGTTTGCATTTGTTCTTCGGATATATATATATATATATATAATTTCAAATAAAAATTATAACATAAAAATTAAATAAGAAATTAATAAATAAATACAAGAAGATAAAACTTAAAATCGAATAACATATTTTATGATTTAATATACTTTAATAATCCTCGTCAAATAATACAAAACATTATAGTAGCAGCATAAGCATACACAACTTAGGAATTAATTTCAAAATAACAAACAACGTTTTATGTTTACATATATCGCTGGTAAATATTTTCAAGAGAATACCAGAACTCTACACCATTTGTCTATTAAAGCATCAAAACGTTTTTATATTTTTGAAAATATTTCTAGCAGCAAACAATATTCAAAAATATTCAGCATACACACATAAAAATTCTTTATAATTCGAAATACTATTTTTTAATGAACTTTTTTCAGTTTAAAAGCAAGTCTCACAAAAAAAATAACGATTTTCAATAACATAAACTTTAAAAAACATTCTTTTTGGCACCATCATCATCAAGATAACCGTGATAAACATGTCATTTATTCCAACTAATGTAAATTCTTATAAACAAAATGCCTACTTATTTCACTTCTCTTCCCACATACTAAGTTCGAACAAATTATTCTTCACCGTACGAACTTGAAGTTTGGCGGCTTTAATTGAAATA
Source organism: Trichonephila clavipes (assembly GCA_019973935.1). Taxonomy (NCBI): domain Eukaryota; kingdom Metazoa; phylum Arthropoda; class Arachnida; order Araneae; family Nephilidae; genus Trichonephila; species Trichonephila clavipes. The sequence goes on along the minus strand of BMAU01001233.1, from coordinate 976,371 downwards.
CCATCGTGTTCGAGCAGTAATTAAGCGGCGAAGAGTGGAAGCCGTTTTTAATTTATTCATGACGGTTTTCCTCCGCGTCCTTTGTTGTTAAACATCAAATGGTAAAGATAACAAAGTTCGAAATTATTATTATACGCTTTCGAAAAAGAACATTTTTAATGATTCAAGGGTCAATGGCTACACTTGATTACTAAGAACAAGCAAAAAGGTTGGCATCATCATCATTTTCCAATGAATTTTTAATTTAGTTTTTCTTGATTAGAGATTCCGAAGTTCAATGGTTCTTTCAATCTATGTTGTTTGTTTATGTCAAGCCTATTTATTTGTAAATTAATAATGGCATCGGCTGCCACTCCTGAATGTTTCATTATTCGTGAAGTTTTTAAAGACTGTTCACGGGCATTTTTATTGTATAATAAATCATTTAGCTTTCTTCAAAATTATCTTAACTTACGTGGTTCTTTTTTTATTATTATTAAAATCCATAAAGCATAAGCAAAACGTCAACATTTTATAATCCTAGTTCTAATTTTGAAATTGAGTATGATTAGGCTTAACTATCGAAATCATATAAGTTCTAGTATTAAATAATTCAATTGTAATATACCACTTCGTTGTGCAAATACAAATCATAATCATAGATTCGAATTTCTGTATCTAATTTTTTCAACAAGCAGTTTGATTTGGAAAAAAAAATTAACTTATTTTAATTTATGTCTACAACATCGTAGAAAATGAATCTTACATTTATACTACATTTTGTTATTATCTTTTGATAGAACAGACAAATGTATTTTTACACGTGCATACGTTATTATTTAAAATTAGTGTAAATTAATATCGAATTAAAACTCATCAAACAATTTGTTCCAATATAATTAACATAATTCCTAATTCGCAAGACTTTTTTCATAATTATTGAAAAAAAGCATAGGGGGGGGGGATATTTACTTGCTGTTTAAAACTCAATCGATTGTTATTAAACGAAAAACTGTGTGTACATTAAAAAAACCACCTCAGTTTGAATTTTAAAACACCATTTAAAGAGTTAAATTACAATCCAATTATTTTTGTTTAAAAAAAAATTTATTTAATAGTAACTTTAAGTTCTCGAATGTGATTAAAAGTGAAAAACACTTCAGTTGAAATTAACCCTAACAATTTCTAAAGGAATATTATAATTCATAAAAAGACCCCAAGAGAATTTCCCGAATTAGAATAGCATTAAAACTATTTAGTTTCTTCTACAGCTGCCAAAAAAAGATAATTTAAGCTAAACTAAAAGCAAAAGATAATTGAAAAGAGAATGGACTTAAATGCAAACGATAATTAATTTTCGGAGTTAGAGGACATATAAGAACAAATTAAATGCGGTGAATTAAAAAAAAAGACTAAAAGAATACTTTTTTTTAAAACTATCTTTTCTTGAGTGTCTTTCCTCGACTCTATTTTACGTCCATATTAAAAAAGTATGCGACATTTTTTTAATGAAAGAGTGGTCAGGGGATCTATTCTTTCTTCTTTGGATCTGCCCTTTTTTTTTTTTTTTTTTTTGCAGCTAACCCCTAAGTCTCAAAATAGAACATTTCATTACATTCTCTGAAATACTTCTTAATTGCAAATGAAAAGAGATAAAAAAGAAAAAATGCATTTTCATCAAGTTGAGTTGAGTTGAGTTAATATTAACGTCGCACTGTTCAGCTACACGAGGCTTTTGGCGACGGACCACGTAATTTTGAACCATGGTCAAGTGACGTGGACGACACCTGAGCTGGCACCCCTCTCCTAACTACCACACCACACCAACGGGAGGACGTTTCAGCTCTCGACAGATTTAACGTGCATCGCTGCCCTACACGGCGGGTCTTTAGTGGTACTTGATCGAACTCATGACATCCTGCCATGGTTGGATACCTTAACCACTGGGCTACCGCAGCCCAGCATTTTCATCAAATTTGTGATCTAAGAAATTTCCATATAATGCTTCCATACATACGCTAAGAGAATTAATTAAGTTAGCAGGACGCAATTTTAATAATTACTACTTAGTATAATGAACTTTCATTTTGTATCCCACAGGCCGATGAATTTTTATATATTCGCATATAACTTATATTCTAACAATAGTACATGCAAATTTTTTAAAAAAATAGCTTTACAGTGAAAAGAATTGCTGTCAAGAAATATGAAAGTGAATCTACAAAAGTGATAAACGTTAATTGTAAAGATGTAACTATAATGTGATACAATGTTAAAATAATCCTGAAAAATTAAGATAAAGATACAATTGTTATTCCAAGATATTTTTTTAATGAAAAACATTTTTTCAATAACAAGAATGAAATTGCATGCGGGTTTTTTTTTATATGGAATTTTTTTTGTGTACAACTCCTTAAAATAAAAATCATTCAATAGAAATGAAACAAGTAAAAATTGTCAATGAATGTCAATCTTTCAGCATTTTTCCATAAGGATAGTTTTAAAAAAAAGATGGGTTTTTTTCCCTAAAAATTTAGCTAATGGCAGACTGATTTCTCTTGGAACTTTCAACAATAATGTTGATTCAACCTTTTACTATAATGGCAAATGATTCTCAAAACCTCTGTAACACATTTTTACCGTCTAAAACATTTATTTCAAAGAAATCTTATTCAAATAAAAATTCTAACCATTATTTTGGTGTTTCGTGCAGCTGACTGCTGTGCCGAAGGGTCTGGATTTAAATCCAGGAGAGGACATGAGTGTTTGTAAATGTAATAGTGCATGAACGGCATGGAAGCACTCTAAATATTCGGCGAGTCGAAAATCCTCTTGAGAAGTTGGTAGATGGCGAAGAGAGGTGGAAGGCTCCCTGACCAACCAACTGGGTGTTCTCCCTCAAAATTGGGGAGGTACGGAGCCAAACAGTACTATCATCGACAAGGTGCTTAAAAGCTGCGGCCAGACGTAATTTAACCTCCTAGTCATGATGGATTTCGCGGGTCTCGATCTGATGTTGCTGACGATCTGATGTTACTACTTACTTCATGAAATGGGAAAAGTAATAACAAACACAACCAATAGATTTTCTGTAATTATCAAATGCTGCTATATTACAAAACAAAAACTTTAGTCATGTATTTACATAGAAAATTCTTAATTTCTAGTAGCATGCAATATACCTTTCATTTGATAACCTGTTAATAATCGATTGTAAAAGATCAAAGCTGAAAGGAACTGAATACGAAAAGAATACTTACATGCAATTTTCACGTGGGCTCTCCGACTCTTCGATGTGCCGCTTGATGACCATGCAATGCAACTGCAACCGTATCCATCCAATCCGAAGAACTCTTCCACCTCTTTTCGGTTGACGTCCACACTCACCTCCAAGTGTCGTACCCCTGTCTGAGGATCCACAAATTCCTGCTGACTATGGTGCCTGTAACGCAAAATGGGCGATAAGAACACCATACTTGTGTGAACTACTATACTAAAGAATCTACCATGGTTGTATTCCATTTCGAGTTTTATATTATTATTATTATATACACACATAATTTTCTTTTTTCTAAGAATTTGAAGGAACATTTAAGTTCTAGTTCGAATGTCTAAGTCCCGAAGGATAAAATAACGTAGTGAATTCATATATCCACCAGGGACGTAGCTACCGTCGTATCAACCCTATCAATGGTACAGGACCTCCAAGCTACAGGGACCCCAACATGTGTAAGCAAAAAATCGTAAAATGTTAAGGGGTCCCAAAGAAGAGCCCAAAGGAATTTTTGATACAGGACACACACTCAGAATTATCTCCCAAAGAGGTATCTATATACTAAATATAAATTAATTTATGAATCAACTTCTTCAACAAAAAAGATGGCGATGCTTCATCAATACTCTTACACAGATGAAGCATTGTGATTGGATTATATTTTGAATCTGTAAGATTGTGCAAATATCACATACATTAAAATTAAATTAAATTCCAAAATTTTTCCAACTTTAGGTAATTGATTGCTTAGTGATGAGAGAAAACTGACCTATGATGGACAGGCTTGTCATTGCAGACGAAATACAACTGCAGGGCATTCCTCACTTTGCAAGAGAGTGTGGCCGGACGACTGCGCAAAACATAGGTGTCCCGGGGTTCTTCCAGGAATACCGGATGACCAGATGTGTCACCGTCGTCTGTGGGGAAAGGATCCGGAAGTAGACCACCATCTGTAAGAAACAAAAGATTATTATTATATGTCCATGACAGTAAATACGAAAACTACATAGACGTTTCGAGGCAGAGGCCAGCTGGGCCCATGGCCTCAGCCTCCAGATGGGAAACTAGTCTTGTTCTCAACAAGATCCTTATCCCAATAATTTGAATCGTCAAATGTTATTCCTGGACATATCCTCCGAAAAACTGGGTATTTCGATCTATATGCCAACTGGCAACAGCGGCAAGACTGAAGCATTATGTCATGTTCGTGTCTGGGCATGAGCCAGTGGTGTAACGTACACCCCCGTATTGCGGGGATCCCCAAAGCCTGACTGACGCTACGTACTGCTTGAGGGCTAAAACTAGACTGTGCAGGTGGGGGGTCTAATATTCTCCGTTACGCCACTGGCATAGGCCTACCACTAAACACTGCTATTACTCATTTAGTAGAAAGGAGGGAGGTAGTATTGTAGAGTCAGTTTTATTTGTTACGAGCTAATGCTTGTACGAGTATTTGATAACGTATGCAATAAACTGTTAACTTAAAATTGTCACAGGTGAGACGTACTTTTTCTTAGGTGTGCCCAGGGCCTCTGGAAGTCTTAAAATGTCACTTAATTTAATTTTCAGAGAGCAATTAATAATTTTTAACTTTAAATTCTTTTTATTATTATTTTAAAATTTATCATGGCAAGCTCTAGCTTTTTAATGCTCAAACTCACAAATTTGAAGATTAGGGATGAAAACCTCTTCAGAGATCATGTGCCCCAATGAGCATTCTACCGTTCCATTTCATGTCAATAAATTAAATTTAATTCTTCAAAAGCGTTCTCAGTTCTTAACACGTTCCAACAATTTTAAAAAATTGATCAACATCCGCTAATTTAAAGAATAAATATAAATCATTACACAAACTTTCATCAAGTAAAAATTTCACCTCAAACTTTTTTTTTCTTTTTTACACAATAACAGTCAATAATTATTGTTGTAAATTATTTGTGTGAAAACACTTTTCGACATTATATTATAAATGCAGTTTAACTAAAACACCTCATAGAATTGAACACAATAACTATTTGATTTTACTATATAATTTAATTAAGAATCTGTGTGTGTGTGTGTGTGTGAAGCAGATATCTTATAATAAATCTTCTAAATAAAGCAATATGCTCTATTTCTCACGAAAAAATTTTCTGAGTGTCCGCCTTTATTTCGATTTATACAAACCACTTCAATGCCAACTTTGGACATTTTGAACAGAATCTTAATGTATATGCATAAAATTATAATTCATCTCAGTCTATTTAGTTTATATTAAAATGGTTTTCCGTATACTGATCATTATTTTTGTCTCAGATTATTTTATAACCAAAAGAACATCTTATGGAATATAAAAAAACCATAATGCAGAAAGAACAATTTCACAGAGCACTTCCATTTCATATTGACCTACATCTAAAATAATTTTTATTGCGTATAATAATAATTATACACATTCTAACATGTAATCTTCCTTTTCCCCTCACTGATTATTCTTTCTCTTCCTACCTTATTAGTTAATTTTTCCCTATCTCAGCAGTGCTTTTTTTTAACAAAAATTTTGTATAATTTTATTTTTAATAACGAAATAAAAAGATGAAGAAAATATCTAAAAAATAAAAAAAAAATTACGTAATTGAAATGTAAATTTTAAAAAATAAAAACATAATTCATGAAAAATTATCCACTTCAGTTAAAAAAAATCCATTATCCGAACAAAACTTTTCCACAAAAAGTTTTGGGATCAAATACTACACGAAAAAAAACATACCGAGCGTCAATTATCAACAAACACTATTCGAATTTTGAAGCAATTTGATTCTTAAAAGAGATAGTTTCTAAAAATACACTCCATTAAAAAGAAAAACAAACAGAAACTTATGCAAAAAAATAAGGAGCAAAAAAAAGGAGTAGGAAAATAGCCAAGACGAATTTGTATTCTCCACGTCCTTTTTTTTAACACCCCTCAAAGCTTTCCCCAAAGTCATCATCGGGATTTGCCAAAAAATTCCTCGCAAATCCCTACTTTAAAATCCAATACGTGCGGTGCAAAAGAAAGCGATAAAAAATAATAAAAAAAAAATGTCAGGAAAAGTCTCCCTCACTCTTTTTTTCCCCGTTTTCGAATTCCCTTTCCAGCGTGGTTAACTTTTGGAAAAAGTCAAGCAATGAGAATTTCGACACCTCACATTCCACATCGATCAAAATGGCCAGAAAAGCCGATTTTGCGAGTTCTTATGCATCTAAAAATATATTTGAATGTGGCGCTAGGTGTGTAGGGGGAAGGCAGGGACGCTTCCCCCCCATCGCATCTTTTCGCTTAAACTCGAAAATTGAAAATGGCGGCCGAGGTAAGAATATATTCCTTTTGGAACATTTGTCTCTTCTTTCGCAGCTTCCACGTATTCCAAGTAGAAGAATTTAAATAAAAGTTCTCTTGGAAAAGAATGTTCGGAAATAAACTCTTCCAAGGTCCTGAAATATATTTATTCATTTTTTAAGGGAGAGGGTTTTATTGTGTGTTAAGAAATATAATGTTTTGAAATAAGACAAACATATTTTCGGATTTAAAAATTATTAACTGAATAAAAGATGTAGTAAAGGCGTGTTATGTATCTTTTATAAGGATTCGAATAAACTATTTTTTTTTTCCTTTTAAATATTTTTTACTTCAAATTTGGTATTTTAACAATGAACGAATGATTATTTTGAAATACGATTCAGCATGGCAATAAAGTTCGGTGAATGAAGTCAGAATGGCCGATCTGTGGCAACACTGGCGAAACAAAAGTCAGCACATGCGTAGCGGCAGGTGTTGACCATCTGCCCCCTGTTGTTCAGTTGAGCGTCGTTTGTGTTCCATGTAAGACTTGCTTTACAAAGGGCTTGTTTAGTGCGTTGGTTCTTAACTGAGAACAGGAAAATGAACGAACAAAAGTTCCATTTCAAGTTCTGTTTTAAGCTTGGCAAAACACCGACAGAAACTTATTCGATGCTGGTACGTGTTTATGAAGATCAAGCATTGTCCATGAAGTGTGTGTAAGAGTGGGTTCTCCCGTTTTCGAGAAGACAGGGAAAGTGTTTCTGACAAACCCCATAGCTAAAGACCGGCGACTTGCGTCAGTGATGAAAACATTTATATAGTAAGTGAGTAAATTAATCACGCAAGATCGCCGATTAACTGTGCGCATGATACTTGGATGATACGCAAGGTACATTGAAATTTTGAACAGTTTCTTGAAACTTCTGCGCAGGATATGCACAACAAGGTCCATGTTGTTTTGTTCACAGCAATGCCCGCCCTCAAACAGCCAATATCGGCAAACAGTTCCTGGCACAAAAAAAAAAGGGGGGGGGATGGAACATCCACCATTTTCACTAGATCTCAATCCTTCAGAACTCTTCCTATTCCCATGATTCTAACTCCTTTTGAAAGGAAAGAGATTTGACGACATTTCTGACATTGTCAAAGATTGTACTACGCAAAAGAACAAACATTTTAATTGTTTTTTGTTTAAAATAATTGCAAGAAAAATGGCAGAATCTCAAAGAAAAAAAAAAGACTCAAAATTATTTCTTTTAAATTGCTACTCAATTTCCTCCCCCTCAAAATTTATTAAGTGTTCTTTGTGAAATAAGTTAAATATATCACTTTTTAAAGAAGGTGATAAAAATTATTTCGGTTTCTAAATTCTGTAATAATAATGGTAAATACGACGTACTTTTACAATAAAATTTGTAAATAACTTCAATAATAAAAATTTTAAAAACTTTGCAAAAGGAAATTTACAATGGATTGTAATTTTTAATAACCCTTATTAGCTTAGTAAAATCTACAATGATTTAACAAAAAGAGTCAAGTTTGTCAGTTTACAAACACCCCTTTTTTAAAATTAAAATTCTGTCAAATAAAGATGCAATGAAAGTTTTATGTAAAACTACTTGTCCGATTACACAGTTTCATTATCTACTTAACTAAGATATTATACTATAAATTTTTGAAAAAGCTTTAACATTTTTCAAACAAAAATAATGCAAAACTTAAGTTTTGTTTCAGTTATATTTTAAAAATTTTACATTCTAATTCAAAATCAGCTTCATGAACATTTGTAATATTTTAAATCTAATTAATTTTCTCTTATTCTATATTTTTACAACTTTTTTAGAAACTGATTAATTTATTCTGATAAGTCCTGCTTCATACCGATATTTAGAATTAAAAGCCAAAAAGAACGTTTTCAGAAGTATCTACAATAAGATTCTTTGTCCAGAATAAAGAGTGTTTATCTCTCTTATAGGTAGGTATTCGCTTTCATACGAAATTCTTTCGTACTTACAGCTGTGTTCTTTGCAAAAAGAATTCTCCAGTATTCTGACAGAACACATTCGCAAGGAAGCAGACGAGAGAGAGAGAAATAACACCTTTCCAAATTCTAACAAAACAACTCTCCGTCAGTAAAAGAATAAACAAAACGAATTCGAACGACATGATTTATTTGCTCGAATTCCATCATTTCTACACTCAGTATCGTTTTCTAGAACTTTTAACTTCCGGTAAACGCAACGACGAAAAGTTCTTTCACTTAACACAACACTTCATCAAAACTTTCCTCGCAATTTTCCCGCTTTTCCACAAGCACCATGGGATACAAGGAACGCCATGCCATCCTTTTTAAAACTCAGCTTCTACCTTTTAACAGCTCGATTATAATAATAAACAGCTGTTCCGCCATTTTCCATTGCAGATGAATTCAGATAGGAATTTATATCCCGAACCAGCAGCAAGACGTTTATTCGGCCATTATGTATTTATGGAACCGGTTTGATTTGAAATCTCTGCTTGTTTACGTGGCACTAATACACTGATTTGCATAATTGGCTACATTTGGAGTTCGCGGTTGTAAATGCCAGGCCGTATTATGAAAGATCAAATGAATTGTTATTTCTATGCCGAGCATTTTTTGGTTTTGTTTTTCCAAGCTCATTTTTTCCCCCTTAGATAGGAATGGGAGCTGGTTTTTATTGTGTAGAGGCAATCTGTTAACAAATGTTTTTAATAAGAATCTAAGTTATTTTGTTTTTGAATTTAGTATAATCTTCTTAATCATTCTTATCCCTTTGTGTGTGTGTGTGTTTTTATGGAATATCCTCAGTTTGGTAAACCCATCCGGGAAATATGTAGCACTAATAATATTCACTGTATATGTCAATGAGTAAAGAGTTCATGTTAAAAGTGTGAGTAAGAGTTCATGTTAACTATCTCTCAAAAATTGAAATTTTTTAAAACAAAAATAAATAAATATGGGAAAATTGTCTTTTTTTACACATTAGTACGCGAATTTATTAGCTATTATTCGACGACTAAGATTAAAAACAAAAAATTATTTTTTATAAAACTTAAGAAATTCAGCCTTTTTTTTTCATAATTAGAAATAATTTGGAAGGAGCTCTGCTAAGAAAGCAGGAGAATTGACAAAATAATTATTTTAGAAATAAAATATTCATTTATTATTATTTTTTCTCTAATCTTGAAATTACGTGTTTTTTTTAAATAAAAAATCTAAGAATACATAATAGAAGTCAACTGAAAAAAAATATTAAAAAGTAAATGAAATAATATTTTATTATTTCGTTTTCGTCAAATAAGGCTAAGTAAAAATGCAGATAACAGTTCTGCAGCAACAATGCAGATTTCTATTAAAGAAATTATGACTCTTCACATAAAAAAAACTTACTTGTTACTTGTTAATTATTTTGTTAAAAATTTTCCTTCCAAAATTTATATTTTTTTAGATAATTTTGACTCTTTACCCAAGATTCACAAAACACAACGCACACAATGAAACTTTTAATCAATATTTTTGGTTTAACTTTGCTCATTTTCAACAAATAAAATGAAATTTTTTCGTAAAAGATGCCTCTTTTTCGAATGTTGACCTCTGAACGAAATTCAGTAAAATATTTTTTATAGTAAAAAACATTACAATCTATAATGAAGTTTTCACACTAAAATTATATATTTTATTATTAGTATTCTACATAATATTTTAATAGACTTAAGACACAATGTTAAATTTTAAATGTTACCAGTGACCAGGGGGGCCGGCCTCCTCCCAAATTCCTTGATATTTTTTTACGATTGATTTATAAACCTATGTATATAGTACGTAAAATTTAATTAAGTATTTGTTATCAATAATTAATTTTATTAGTTAACGCTAGTTATTTAATCAACAATGAATTTTTTACTGTTTTTTTTATTCCCGAAAATCGACGAAATCTTAAGAATATGTTGGGTGGCATATTGGAGCATGATACAAAAATGGTGGATTTCCGACCCTGGATCCCCCACCTTTGAAAAATTCCTGTGTGCGCCACTGAATGTTACCCTTATTCGCTAAAATCTCGGGAATTATCTGATTTTTGAAATATAAATTAAATTATAAATACAAAACAAAAACAAACACGGATAGTACTAAAATGAAATTTAAATTGTTCAAATATGCCCATTCACTAGTTCCACTGATAACAATAAATAAATTTTAAAAAATTTATTTTTTGTGTACTTTAAATACTTAAAATTTGATGACATTGATTTTTGCAAGAATTTTGAGTTGGAACAGCAGCATTATATATATTTTCGTAAAAATAAATAAGCCTAAACAAGAAAAGACAGGGACTATAAACTTAAAACATTTACTTCAGCCCACTTTCGACAGCGCCAGTAAAATATATCAATTTCCCAAGAGGAAATTTACCAGAGCATTTAGCCAGTTTCGTGAAACGACATCTTGTATACGTAATCCAATCGATCTGAAGGAGCCTTCCTTTATACAACAACTCGCACAAATGACGTCACGGAAAATAACTGCTAGTAGATCTTCAGAACTTTCTTAGGGCAGACGATTTCGACGAAGGGGAACAAAAGGAAAACAGAGGGGGAGGGAAGAAAAATCGGATTTCTGAACAGCTGATCCTCTTGTCAAGAGTAAAAGAAATTCTCCGTTTGTGTGTGCAGTTTGTCGTGTTTGTTTGCGTCAATTTTTTTCCAGTCCAGTGTTTTTGTTTACTTTTTTTTAAACCTATCGACTATTTTTTTTTTTCGGAAGGGAAAAAAAACAAATGTTTTCCCAAAAGAAGGAAATTTGTCAATGTTTGTTTCAAATTCTGACAGAGCTTTGAGACCGACTTTGTTTCGGTTACACATGCGAGGAAAAATTCTGTTTCCTCTCGCCATAATTCTCAAGAATTGTTCCGGAGACAAGAAAAAAGATTGTTCTCTCTCTCTCTTTTTTTTTTTTTTTACTCGGTTTTCGTTTTATTCTAAACGAGACAAATGTTTAGGAAAAGTTTCAGAGCTTTTATTGATTTGTCGTTGTGTTTTGTTCCAAAAAACACAGATTATACTTTTTCCAAAGGAAAGCAGTAAAATTTACGTTTGCAGATGTAAATAACACCCGTCTGTTGCTAGAACATAATTGCTCTGACAATGGGACTTTCACTAACAAAAGAGACTTTCTTTCTACATTGGAAAATCTCCCCTTTTCCTATACTTTATGGCTGAACAAAAGAATAATCCAAGACTTTAAATTCCAGCTTTTTTAATCTAGCTCTTGATATAAAATTCTCCAATAAAAACTCTGATATATTGCTTTTACTCTTAAAAATGTAGAACAAATTTATAAAAACATTCTATAGGTAGTAAAAAAATCAATACGAATATTTTTAAATAAGAAATAAATTATTCGCGTAATTATTTATTAAAATATTTAGGGAACATAGTACGATTTAATCAAAACTTTTTAATTTAATGATTTTCATAATTTTTTTGGTTGCCTCAAAATTTTATAAAAAGCTAACCATTTTATTTTTAAGGGAAAAACTTGAAATTTATGAATTGATTTTAAAATGTTACTCTCTCTCTCTCTCTTCTCCTACAAAAATTGACGTACATATATGAAATTTGATTTACAAGTACGTCAAACTATGTATAACAAAAGTTGGTATGGCTCATACAATAACATGATTGGTATTCGTACAATACTTCTTTTTATGAATACTTATTGAAAATTCCTTAAAAAATGTGTACATTCTAAATTCAATTATTTTTTTTAAAAATAAGTATTGTTTTGATTGGAAAATGCATACGAACTTTTGTTCCAAGTATTATTTGTAATAAGTAAAAAAAATTTCCATGTATTAGGCACAATAGAAAAAAAGCCTTAGCATTATTTTAGTTGACAAACTAGTTATTTAATCCTTCTGAGAAAGGTCAGTTTAAAGTTATAATTTGCCATTGAAAAATAATAAAAACGAACATAAAAGTTATCATAGCTCTGCGTTTTTTAATCTTAGAGCTTTCAAATTTTGTGAGTTTGTAGTTAAGTATATAACAATTAATTTAGGCGAGAAAAGTTAGATTTAATTTTTTGATCGATTTTTGTCAATTGAATCGTACTGTGTCCTCTTAAAACCTTTCCTTTCTTTAAAAATCTTGAAAGAAAAACAAAGGAATAGTTATCAACGTGTAAAAAAAATTAACAACAAATAAAGAGGCAATTTAATATGATTTTCGCAAACTAAACTTGCGCAATTTTTAAGCAAAGCAAAGATGTGTATAAACATAATTTCCACATGAAAAAATGTCATTTATTATTTTTAGAAGAATCTGCTCAAATAAAATTTTAATCTTCCAGGTTTATTTTATGCAGAATATATTTTTTAACCTTTCCTCACTCCTGCAGTGGGTCGATAAGTGAGCAACCAACCTTTTTTTTTTGCTTGGGGTCTTAAAACATTGGGGATGACGCTTCAGACTGACCACCTGATCGCACCTCAGCGCCCAATGGTCACGTATACTGGGATGGACACAGTAGGCCCTGGCACTCATGGGCTGTTGCGCCCCACAGTTTAGAGTTTATAATACACTGTTGGCCACCGTAAATGCAACACCCTGAAGGAAGCATGCAAATAACATGAAATTTACAACATGCATTAGCGGAGGTGAGATATGCAAATGATTAGAATTTCAGCGCAGACACACATCACGCGCGCCTGTGGCGCCACCTCAAAACGCTATTTAAGGCTGGGAGATTTCGACGATTTCAAGTTTGGCAATTGTATTTTTGTGGTTTTTTTAAAAAACGGTCGGTTATGCCTCGTAGAAAACAGCGATCAGCTTTTGATCAAATATCCGAGTTTGACAGAGGAAGGATAGTGCCCTACCGAGATTGTGGATTAGCTTTCAGGGAAATCGGTAATCGTGTTGGACGAAACCAAACAACTGTAATGCGGATATGTGACCTTTCGATGTAGGAGGGTACGACGGACCAACGTGGTTGATCGCATCCGCCTCAGTGCACCACTTCACGTGAGGACAGACTAATTGTGCGCATGGCAGTGACGGATCGCTCAGTCACAACACGAACCGTAGCACAGAACATTGAGTCAAAAACGCATCATTTAGTGTCTGCGCGTACGATTCGACGCCATTTACAGCAGAGTGGTCAGTCCGCAAGAATGGTACGCATTTGCAATGGTACATCCATTGCTTGATCTACCCTTGAAGCAGAACCACAGGTGAACCGACAATGGTGCGATGAAAGAAGGATGTGGGCGAAGAATGGAATTAAGTTGTCTTTACTGACGAGTCAAGCATCTGTCTGCAACACCACGATGGTCGGATTCGAGTCTGGAGACACCGTGGAGAGAGGATGCTGAACAGCTGCGTTATGTACCGCCACACTGGTCCTGCACCGGGTATTATGGTATGGGGCGGTATTGGATATCACTCTCGCACTCTTCTAGTACGCATTGCCGGTACTTTAAACAGCCAGCACTACATCTCCGAGGTGTTGGAGCCAGTTGTGTTTCCTTACATTCAGGCTTGGTCACAGTCATATTTCAACAGAATAATGCGCGACCACACGTGGCACGCATTGTCCAAAGGTTCTTCGTCAATCACCAGATTGAATTGCTTCCCTGGCCGGCCCGCTCTCCGGATCTTTCGCCAATAGAAAACATGTGGTCCATGGTTGTCCAACGATTGACCCAGATTACACCCGCAGCTGCCACACCAGATCAACTTTGGCAACGTGTGGAAGCTGCTTGGTCTGCTGTACCCCGAGAATACATCCTAAGTCTCTTTGAATCAATGCCGAGGCGTGTGGCAGCGGTGATCGCTAGCAATGGTGGCTACTCTGGCTACTGATTCTGGCAGGAACCACACTTCACAGAAGTCTATAAATTTAATCATTTTTGATACTTGTGGTCAACATGTTATCTACAAAATAAATTTTGTTGTGCTATCTCGTCTTTCTTGGTGTTGCATTTACGGTGGCCAGCAGTGTACTTTTAAGAGCATTAAAATATATTGTTCTTTCGATTTTGATATGTACATAAAACATTCTTGTTTTATTGCTTCTATTGTACTTATCAATTAGCCTTGATTTATTATTTTAAACAGAAACTGAAATTCGGATACATGTTTTTATACTATGGAATTATTTAGCAACACCAAATGCTCAGTCCAGCTTTTGAGTATCCTCATATACTGAAACTTTAATAAAAAGAATGAATCAAAGAAAACGAAATCATTTGAATTTTGAAACGTATACGGTGACAGTGGCGCACACAAGGGGGGTGTCCTAGGGGTCCGGACACCCCCCATAAACCTTGATTTTTTTTTCGATTGGTTATAATCCTATGTATATATTACGTAAAATTTAATTGTGTATTTGTTATTAATAATCAATTTTATTAATTAATGCTAATTATTCATTAAATAATTAATATTGCATTGTTTTTGTTCCCGAAAATCGAAAAAATCAAAAGAATATGTTGGGCGACGTATTGGAAAATGATACCAAAATGGTGGACTTTCGACCCTGGCAACCCCCTCTCGAAAAATTGTTGTGCGCGCTACTGTACGGTAATGATTAGTCATATGAGCACATATTCTATTTTGACTTTGTCGCGGGTTCTCACGTCTTTTTTCAACAAACGTCCTCTTTTGGGCTTGTTTTTTTATGATATTGATTGGAACCTCCCCTTTTGAAGGAACTGTGATAGATACAAATAAATGACTTTTTAAAAAGATCTGGAGTAAAGGAGATGTTAAGGGAGGGGTCGCTGTCTGCGATGAAGAGCCGGAAGATGCTGGTAGAGCAACAAGTGGTTAATAACCACACATCGAATGGAATAAAGGTCCAAATCAAATCTATTATAAGACAGAAAAAGCCTTCAAGATAGTGGCGCAGTGACTTCCTTGAGAGTTAAGCAGATTTTATTTTCTTGGTTAAGGTTTTATTAAGTAACTCCCCGCATATTATTCGTTTTCGATAAAAAAAAATTTATTTTGAAATGTACATATTATGACTGAAAGTAACTTGGCTCCTGCGGTGTCTTTGATGTCCGAACAATTGCAACTTTTAAATATATGAACTATGGTGATTTACTAATGTCACAAATAACTTAAAATATACGAGTAATAATTCATAAAAAAAAATTTTGCTTTATATTTTTTAATACTTTATAAAATTCGACATTTTGAACTACTTGTTCATCATTATTAACGAAAAATTTCCCAAAGGAAAAAACGGAGTAATTAAAACAGCAAATGGTAAAAAAGCAAGTAAGTATTACAAAAATGGAATATAGAATCCATATTTGAATTCTACCGGTGTTTGCGATCACCGGAATCACTTATGAAAATTTTAAAAGAGAACATAGACTGAATCCTCATTAAGTACGTCTTTTAAAGCTTTCTTCGGTTAA
Organism: Trichonephila clavipes; assembly: GCA_019973935.1. Classification (NCBI taxonomy): domain Eukaryota; kingdom Metazoa; phylum Arthropoda; class Arachnida; order Araneae; family Nephilidae; genus Trichonephila; species Trichonephila clavipes. The sequence continues at coordinate 960,365 of BMAU01001233.1, read as the reverse complement.
TGTAAGAGAATTGGGGTCGAATGTAGAACATTCTTCTAAATATAAAATAACAAACTTTAATCTTCATAAATCATAAAATATGTCATAAATAAAGCAATTTTTCCTTCAATATAAATAAAACGAGAGATTTTTTTTTATTTTGTAATAAATGCAAGCAAATTCTTTTTTTAAAATGCATATCTTTTCTCAAAAATTTCTGGATCTGTGTTGAACAGTTAAATGTTTGGCGGGTTGAATTTTATTGGTAAAATCCATATTCAGCCAAACTGCGCCAAATAGTCGTTAATTTACGAAAAAATCCTGTATCTGTAAAACCGAAACTCTATAAATTCAAGAAATGTAAAAGGGAGGGGAGACAGAATGACATGATATAGTGGTTGAAAACTGCTAAGCCATCTTGGGGTGCAACACTCAAGTTTACCATAAACATCAGACAAAAGAAAGACCAATCCGGCACCTTGGAGTTGTAGATACCGTATTTATCTACAGAAGAGCCTAAGGAGAAATCCTAGACTGGATTTATCGATTTCCGATAAATGAAAAATAGTATTTCGAGATACAAACCCCAGACAAAGAATTGTAAACAAATACACATGTATTAAAAAAGTTTCTGGAACAAATATGAGATAGCAAAAGAATTGTAAACAAATACACATGTATTTAAAAAGTTTCTGGAACAAATATGAGATAGCAATAAGACGAATGTGACGAGAAATGAGAATTAGCCGATTGATGTGTGATCGGAATAAAATCCTGGTCTGTGTTCCATTAAATAAATGTCTTGTTCCTCGATCAGTCTTCAATGTTTACTCAGAATTAAATACAACTAACTATGAGTGGTAATCCATAAAAAAAATTTATAGAATTAAATGAGCTTCTCTCACAAATCGAAGCATCACTGTATAACTATAGTTCTCCTATGAAATCTTAATTAACATATTGAAACACTGTACTTGTGTAGTTTTCCCTGCAGCAGTGCTAACCTTGTGAGAAGGTTGAACGCTACAGGCAAAGTTCGTCTCCTAGAGTGAAGTTGAATAAAATTATGGAAGCCATAAAGGATGTGATCAGGGTTACCAGATTTGACGATAAAGTCGCCCTTGGGGGTAAATTTGCGAAAACACGATATCGCCAAGGAATCATCGTTAAAGCCTTAGAATCGATTCTTCTATGATTTTCCATGAGGTTATATAAAGTACTTTTAAAATAAAGGTCGAGTATTTTCAGAAGAGAGTTCAGTCGTGTGAAAATTTTAAAGAGTGCGATAGGCATTACTGTGAATAATTTATTACCATATTTCTAAAAATACATACGCCGATTTGTCTTCGTGCGACCATCTATTTGTCCTTGCCCATTAATAAATCGGTTATTTTTCAAATGATTATGAGTCGTCAACTGTTTTTTCCCCACGCAAATTTGAAACAATACATCTTTTAAAGAAATAAACAACGTCAATTTAACAGAGAACCGAATGCTGGTATGTTAAAGTTATTATTCTAGTAATTTTAGTTTATTTCACACAGTAAGTTATTCATTTAGATTTTTCTAGCACGAACTCAACCCTGCGCATATCACCAATACATCCTATGATGCCCCGCCAAACGAATTCTTAGAAAAAGATAGAATGAGGTTCAGCACCTGTTCGAATGCAAAGGTGAGGGTACAGAGAAAAGGAAACACAAAAAGAAATCTGATGAAGAACACTTTTTTGAAGCTGAAGAGTGGGTCAGTCCATGGGAAGAGCACACACGGAAGAAGGGTCTTTCCTCAGAAAACTCGTGAGAAAAGCAAACACCCCTGGCAACACTCACCGATTGGCTGACACGGATAACTAATGTCGATGGAATTTGTTTCCATAGTTTGAGGCTTCTAATCACTGCGTCGAACTATCCGAATCTTGTCAACTTTTTCTAAACGATAGCAGAGGTCACGTAGTTTAAAGGTATAACAGTCTTCACGATAACAGGTGGTTATGGAAATAGTTGTGGAATTTTAAATTCCTGTCATTTAAACAAAAATGAATTTTCAATGATGTATCACAACTTCCAAATAATTTTAATTATGTATCTCTATTTTTAAGATATACTAGGCTTTGCAGATGAAACACTATAAACACAACATTACATTTCACTTATGTGCCAAAAATTATAACAGACTTGAAAGAAAACTTTGATTATATATAATGAGTTCAAAAATAATTATTTAATCGTGGGTGATAAAATAAAAGTTTTCGAAAAAACTATATATATATATATATATATATATATATATATATATATATATATATATATATATATATATATATATATTTAAGACTGTCTTCGGTCAATGTTACAGAATAGGACCCGAATTAGGAACATTTTTTCAGATATAAAAGAAATGAAAAATTAATGATATTCTGGCTTCAGTATCTTTTAGAGAGCAGCATTTTTTATTATACATCTCATTTTTAATCGAGTTGATCCCTTTTTTCTGGTATGAAATGTGTTTCGCGTTTTTCTCCTATACCGTAATGTTAAATGAGTTATGCCTGCACGCATTGAAAAGAGAAAAAATAAGGGATTTCATTGAATATTTCGAAATTTTTAAAAACACTATAATTGTTAACAGATGCTCCAAATTTCCAAGAAACTTGAGATATTTTTCTGCCTGAAAATATGCTTCGCGTTTAGTTCATGCTCTCGTACTTTTGCCGAAAACAGCCTTAAAAATATTATACTTAATTGGCTAAGTGTATTTTTTTCATTAAGCTCCAATATTTCTCAATTTTAATTTACAACAAAATGAAACAAAGAAAACAAATTTTTTGTCACAAACAACGACATGGTAGCATCAGAAAAACGAGTGAAATCCAAAACAGGGTAAGGAAATATATAAGATTTATGAAGGAAGAAAGGAATATTAATTAAGCAAATGTATGATTTCATCACGGTTATGTCGCCGCGGTAATCAAATGACCATGGCCACGAAGTCATATGCGGCGCTGTCGAGTTGTGTGGGTTTGAAACCGAATGCCGCTCCGTCCGTGCACAAATTAAATTTTACGAGGCTCAATGTTCTCCCGTCGGTGTGATGTGAAAGTTTGGAGAAGGGAGTTCCAGTTATGTTGTCATCCCCGTCACTTCTATTTGGTTCAAAATTACGAGGTCTTTCGCCAACAGCTTAGTAAGGGCTTGTTCAACAAAGGTTGAATGGGGGATGGTTGTTTCCCGGGGATCCGGTTTGTAGCTCTAAACCCTTTTTGTGTGAGCTCGGTTTCTTTGGACATTCCGCACAGTGGCATAACGGTGAATTTTTAGGTTCCCACTTCATAGTGAGGTTTTGAACTCCAAGCCGGATCTTACAAAGGATTGCAAAACCATAACATCAGGCTTTTGGACTCCTCCCACAATGCGGGGGTTACGGGGGAGTACGTAACGCCACTGATTCCGTCATTAGTTCTCGTTTTGCTTCAGAGTACGACGTGAATTAAAATAAAATCAAAATCATTTTATGGTTACAAATTTTTAAAAATTATTCCTATCAATGGCATTATGTATAAAACTAATATCTAATCACACAAAACGTTGATTTTTCTAAAAAACATGTAACACTCATCCAATATTAGACAAAAATTACAAACGAAAGTAATCAAGCAAGAACGGCAATATACTCAGTGGCGTAACGGTGAATATTAACATCCCCTTCACCTACAAAGTCCGCTTTGGATCCCCAATCTGGATCTTACAAAGGGTGCGTACTTAGTGTCAATCAGACTTAGGGCCCCCCAGAATCTTGCCCCCACAATGCGGGGGTGTTCGTTACACCACTGAATAAACTTCATCTCAAAAAAAATTTCACAAATTAATAAAAAATTACAAACTGAAATTGCTACCTATTCCAGAAATAGAATTTACCTTAATACATTCACAAAATTAAGTTACAACACAAATTAAATAAACATACTTATTTTAAAGAAAAATAATGCCAGCGCCAACACAAAAACAAATAAAAATAAACCCACAAAAAGTAACACCCAATCCATATTTCCAGTGAAAGCCCAGTGAGCAATAATATTTTATCTGCCGTCAAATCAGCGACATCTTTCAAGCCTTAATACTCCCTAAAGTAGAAAGAAATGCCCTGAGCAAACAGAAAAGCAACAAGCAGTAGATTTGTTTGATGGGTTGTTAACAGTTTTATCAGAATCTGGCCCATTGAAGTTCCGACCCGCGTCAACAGGAGATAATGCGCGACACTCGCGAAAGCAAACAACATTAAAAGAACATTTGAGCACTGCTGGCACCTAGCTGCCGATTCCTCTTCAAGCGATACCATTCAGATTTATGTACCTTTGTATTAATAAAAAAGAAAGGATGGAACAGGAGGGTTAATCATCTGATATTGTTACTTCTTTATGATTAGGAAAGAAGATACAATTAAAAATCCCTTTGTTCCTATTTTCTAAAAGTGCATAAAATAATCATTAATGATTATTTAGTGTAATAGGATTAAAAAAAAATTCGAATTTATAATCGAATGTAAGATATACAACAAGAATAAAATCGAATAGAATGCAGGGTCGAAAGTCCACCATTTTGCTATCATGTTCCAATACGCCGCCAAACATATTTTTTTGATTTTGTCGATTTTCGGAAACAAAAACAATACAAAATTAATTATTGAATAAATAATTAGCATGGATTAATAAAATTAATTATTAATAGCAAATACATAATTAAATTTTACGTATTATATACATAGGATTATAACCAATCGAACAAAAAAATCAAGGGCTATAGGGGTGTCCGAACCCCTAGGACCCCCTCCCCCTTGTTTGTGCCACTATGCTGGGATCATCATCTGTAATAAATGTCTATATTCTTTTGCTTGTATTGTATGTTTCTGCTGTCTATTGTACATCTGTATTGTTGTGTGTGTATTTCGTATGTATCCCAGGATAAAAACACACAAAAACAACAAAGCAAATCATCAATTGGTCTTAATATACTCCGTTCCAGAATTATTAATACGCATTATTAACTAAGCGTAATAAGTTGATGTGAAAAATCCCAAGTCTTGTACCTGTTGTCGTTTATTTATTACTGGGATACATACGAAAGACGTGAGATAGATGAACAGAAACATATAACACAACCACAGAAGAATACAGATTTTTATTACAAACGATGATCCCAGCATATAACAAGAAGAGGTGCGCTGCTTTTCCTTTCGGGACGAGAATCCATTTCAGGCGAAAGACCGACTTCTTTCCCGAAGAAGATACAACCAAGTCTTACTCGGGATTCGAACCCACTCGGTTACAAGCTGAGGGTCATAGCCACCATACTGGCTGGTCGACTCTTGTACCTGTTGTCTATTATATTAAAACTAAAAAGAGGAAATATGTGTACAGCAAGTCGTAATCACCAATGCAGTTACTTCTAGTGTTCAATTGGGTGTTTCAATTTCTTATTTAATTATTTTGGATTTCATTATAACAATCTATGTATGATCATCCTAAATCAATCTCCCATTATCAAATCACTCGTCATTTTCCATAACACATTCATTTCGCTACCTAATTAGAGAAAAGCTGTGTCCATTACAAAGCCAACAATTATCACTGGCGTGTAATAGGAACTATTCGACCAGCATCATCGATCACTAAAACATCATTTGCCAACCAGTCATATCGTCATCAGCGACGACAGCAGAACAGAACAGCTTCATCATTTAAACATCGCCAAATGTTTAAATATCCAAATCTCAACTCCAATGGCTTAATGATTAAATAATGCATAGAAGCGAATAGTTAACATCATACGAAAATTCATCCTTATCAAGATCCGTAATAGATTTAGACATTGAGAAATGCATATTTGTATCTATTATAGCATCAATTTACCCTCAACATGGCCGATAATTCACATCATCATTCTCACCCACGAATCGCTATCAATTGCTCAATAAACCAACCATGACGCTACATCGCCACCAAATAAATTATCACTTGATCATCATTCAATTATCATAAAGATCGAGTTTTCTAATCACTTATAATCTTACTCATATCGAGACATCACCATGCCAGCAGTGTTGTAGCCGATTGTCCATAATAATACATACATTTACGTCACACGAAATCAATTCACCTATCTATAACGCAATCCATAATTCACATACAATTGTACCGCTTCATCCGTTCACTCTATCATTATCCCCACGACAGCACATCACCATTATCAACTAACTTATCACCCAGGCATCATGATGAGGAAGCACTTTCGATTGCAGCGATTACCATAAAGCTGGAGCATTCTTATTGGCTAATGACTGTTGAACAAAAGTGCCACATTGTGGATTAAGTCCATCCACAGACGAGAGTCCGGCAAAATTTCGATCCCGAAATCACCTGCCCTGCACCGAAACAGGTGATAACATCACGTCGCCCACGTAACCATCTGCTTTCTCCTCCGGAAATGGTTCTACAACCCCCTGTGGGCGAATGGAAGAAGACCATAATGGCCGATTCTGAAATCCGAGCACGCAAATCAGTCATTTTGACGAATTTTGACTTCGAATAAATAAGGTGATCCAACACCATGATCATCGTCTGTCGTGGAATGCGCAAGGGGGTGTCTGGGCAGGATCGAATCGAAGTGCATCGCATGATACGAGTCCCTTAATTCATTAATGGGAGTTTGGGTTTACGTGTTTATTGCTCGGGGAAATAAGTGCGAGGGAATAATTGAGAATGGTTTTATAAAGGTAGAAGTTGCAGTTAATATTTAATGAACATTGAATTTGGTAGTTGTAAAAATAGAACTTTAAAAGTGTTCAGGAATGGAGAGGGAGATGAGTTTTTAATAGCTGTAAAATATCGATCAAAAACCAAATAAAAATTATTGAGTAACATAGAATGTGAAATTGTTCTCCGTTAAATTTATATATTTCAGACGATATTCACAACATTAAAATAATCAATTGACGATAACCCTTAACGTTTTTAAAAGTCTCAGAAGCAAACAATGGATTTAATTTATTTTTAGCGATTCAAAAGTAACGCGTAGGAATATAACTATTGTTAGTTAAATGAATTTATCACACATTTTTTCTGGCGTATATCTTTGCTATTAAAATTTTGTGAAATCTCAATTTATTCTGATTTATTTTAACTGTTTTTAATTAAAATACCAATAAAGATAACTTTAAAATAAATTCCACTAAGAAAATAAACAGCATAATAAATTATTAATAAATAGACAACACGTTAAATAACATAATAAAATAAAATAAATTATCGTTTCATATGACATTTATAACAAATAACCTCTCTCACACACAGCTTTCCTGCTCCACTCACATTCTTACTTCTACATGACTTAGTTGACGCATGCGTTCAACTTACTCGAATTGTGTGTTTAGACTACTTTTCTGTGCATTTTTTGACACGTATTCTAGAAGAAAAGCGATGCACACACTGTCACTTACTCAACACGAGATATCCAGAACGATTACACCCACAGACTTGAAATTCGGTAAGTATGTCTCTTTTGTTGAGTAGAAATTCGCTAAATATGGGTTTTGTTTAAATCGACACTCAGGGAAAGGAAAGGAAGCGTTATAAATAATAATACCCGTTTTTGAAGTATTACACCTATAAACTAGAAATTTGGCAAGAGTGTTCAAACTGTTCAACAGAGATCCACTAAAAATGGGTTTTGTGAAATCGACTCGGGGGTGCGTGAAAGATAAAGTTCAAGTTCTACCTTTTTTAAATTATGCGATTTCATTTTTCTCAAAAGTTGACTGGGTTTCATGTCACCTAATGAGATTCCAGTAAGCAATTTTTTTAATGCTTTTTCTTCTCTTTCTTTGAAAGTACTTAAAAGTCTATTTTTAGCACAAGAATATTTATTCTTCTCATGCCTTTGAATAATATCCCATATATTTTCGATGAATTTTGGATCTAATTGAGCAACAAGGTAATTAAATTTAGTTTCTTCTTGACTAATACTAGCAATGGGAAACTGAGCTTCAACTTGGAAAAACCATAATTTAGGCTTTTCTTCCCAAAAAGGAGGAATTTTCACGCTTACCTTGTTTGCTTTTAATTTTGCCTCGTTCGAATTCGCGAGAGCCATTTACTCTCATCTATCAAATTTTGAATATGTATAGGTCACCAGTTTGTAGATGAATTAGTTACAAATAATATATAGGATAAATAAAATAATTATTTAGAATTATAATTCATCCTTTTTAAATGATTAAAAATAACAGAAGAAAACTATTTTAGATCGTTAAGCTTTTTATTACCGTTCTTACTTCGCGCTACATTGTCAACAACTTTTGTTTCCAGATTAGGAAAACTAAATTTATAAAAATAAAGATAATATATAAATAGAGATGTAACATAATCATGAAGCGAGGCGATAAGAATATTTTCCCAACACACTCGAAAGCACGGACTTGGATATCAATAACTATAAAACAAGCTATAGTCATACAACTTCTGAAACACCCAGAAAAGCGGGTGGTTGACAATACACAGTAAAGAGTAGAAAAATAACAAAAGGATATTGAAAATATCAGAACTTTTCAAAGAGAGCCACAGTCAAAACCGGACAAGTTCCCCAAAAGTTGGCTGTTAATTTTACATGGATACATTATATCAGAAACAGAAAATGTCGACAAACCTTATTTAAAATATAATAAATAGGTAAATGGATGGAAAACATGCATGAAAACAAAACTACTTACATTCTTAGGCATAGACGAAGAAAAATAGGTACAGCCGAGTCAACACACAGAGAGTTAAACTAATTCTCCAAGAAACTAGAGCTAGTTAGCTTAGGCAACAATGTTCGTCCGAGTAATATTCTTTATTAGTTCTATAAACATCCCTCCTTTTACTGGCAGGAATGTTTTATCTCCTGGTTATTTTGGGAACGACGTTCGCCAGGTTCTCTACCTCGCAGCATTTTATGGGAGCCGATGGGAAGATCTTTCAGCGGCGCAATTGGGGAGAAGGACCGCCCTTCTCTTTCATAAGGAATGGTTTTCTGGATAGATTGTATTAAGGCAGTATTCGCAAAATGAGGCCCGAATTGATTCAGATTAAACAAATATTATCCTATATTAAAATATTTTTTGACCTCTCACCCCCGCTTCTGTCTTCAATATTATCTTCTATTTATACATTGATATGTATTGACTTCACATCTCCTATTCATATGAATAACACATAGTGTTGTATGAATATACATTGTAAATGCAGTCGAACCTCTATTTAGCTAATTTCTTCCTGGAACCTTGAACTGTTCACGATTTTCTTCGTAAAATAACCTCTCAATAGTGAAGTGCATTTTCTATAGACCAACTTTTTTCTTTTGGGATTCAATTTTTGTTCTCCCTTTTTTTTAAAAGGATTTCTGAAAAAATTTCAAGTTTTTCTCTGTTTAACACATTATATGGTGGTCATAAATCTTGAACTGGTTTTATTAGATCCTAACTCGCCGAGAGAAATAGAGTTCTGGACGTTTCATCCAAGAAGTGAAACCTTTAACCCTCACTACCCAGTTCACTAGAAACATCTTCGATATCCTCTTTCACCCTCAGTGGAGTTGTTCCGTATCCTCGTGTTCTAATTATAAAATAACGCATGTTTAATGTTACTTGTATGATTTAATTTATGTAAAATGTCCTTAAAATTCATTAATTCTAGTATAAAATTATTTTCTTAATATTGAAGATACAGTGAATTCTTCGACATTCTTTTTTCTTGTTTTCCTTTTTGTTTTTCTTTCGTTCTTTCTATTTTAATGGGTGAGATATATAAAATAAACATATATTAATTTAAAAAAAGGTGTGAATAATTATTTTTTTTAATATGTAGTATTTATGAATTTAAAATTTGTGTTATGGGGTTTATAAAGTATATTAAAAAAGATGAACCTCTATACAATTAATTTCCCATATAAGGTACTTTTTTCCGGGATTCAGCGACTTCGTTATACAGAGGTCCGACTGTATATATATCTATCGAATACACTGTATTGTATTATAAATTATTACATTATATAAATATATTCAATCGTACTGAAACATACGTTATACTAGCTGTTGCTCACCTGCTTCACTGTTTCATATTGTTGTATGACTTAATACTGTTTTTAATTTAAATTATTGTTACTTAAATTCTAGCGTCCAACTTTTGATTACATTCAGAAATATTCTTATAGCCATCGCCTCATGATTTAAAAGGAAAGGACATGAATTTCAAAACTTGAAGTATATTTATCTTTTACGCCCCTGAAGCCTCCCTTGGAAGTCGATATTCGTAAAACACGTTCTTAGCAAATCTTTACTCAACAAAATAAACAAGTTAACCAAATTTCAAGTGTGTAGGTTTAACAGTTCCGGAGACCTCGCGATGAATGAATGAGTTGGAGAATCACTTTTCTACTACATATATTATATTGTATCATAAACTAAGCTCAGTGGCGCAACAGCCCATGAGGGTCAAGGTCTGCTGAGTTAACCTCAGTTATCATGACCTTGGGCAATGAGGAGCATGAGAAGATATTCCGGTCAGGTAGTCAAGTCTGACGCAAAACTCTCAGTGTTTAGTTCCCAAGCAAACTTGGCACTCATCGACCCATTGAAGGGATATCAAACATTATTATTGATATGCATTATATGACGAGGACGACGCCTGAGTTGACACCCATATCTCCAAATCACTACACCAAGTTAACAGGAGTGCTTTGAGCCATAACGTCCATCAGCTGCTCTGCACGACGAGTCTTCAATGGCCCTAAGGCTCGAAATCATGACACGCCAGCCACGAGTCCGTGACCATGTAATCACTAGGCTACCACAGCCTAACGTTTGCAGAAGTTAACTTCAAATTTTAAATTTAATGTTAAATTTATGAAGGACCAGCGGTCGAGTGGTGGCGTATCGCGCTTCCACACCACAGGTCCGGGTTCTATTCCCGGGCTGGGCAAGGTCGACTCAGCCTTTCATCCCTACTGTAGTGAATCGATAAATGAGTACCAAGTTTGCTTGGGGATTTAAACACTGGGAGTCTCTCTCTTCAGACTGACCACCTGATCGGGACATCTACCACATCATGCACCTCGGGACATCATGCACCTCAGCATCCAATGATCACGTATACTGGGATGGGCACAGTAGGCCCTGGCACTCATGGACTGTTGCGCCACTGAGTTTGAGTTAAATTTATACCTACAATACGATATGAAGAAAAAAAAATTATATGAAGTAAAGATATATATAAAACAAGGGAAGCAATGCTAAGTTCATCTGAAACGTTTTTTAAAAATAGATTTGTAAGCCAATTAAAAATTACAAACCAATAGAATTTTATGTCCAATCGGATGCTTATTATAAAAAAATTAATTAAATTGAATTAAAAAAAGCGGTTGACAATTAATTAAAATTGAAATGTTGTCATACTCCTGACAAATAAAGAAGGAAATGGAAAAAGAAAAAGAGACAGCCAAGGTTATCCATTTCATCGCAAGAGGATAATAATCAATTAGACGAATAAAAATCAAACCATTTTCTTTGTTGTTTTCGACTGTCTATCAGAAGACAGAAGCACGTGTTGATAAGTAATTAGCAAAAAATGCTACGATAAGGAATTCCAATCCTGAAAATGCCTCCTCTCTGAAACTAGTGTGAAAGATCATGTATATCTAACATGATCTTAAAAAATTATAGTGTTGCCGACATTTTTAATTTTTTGGAGGTAAATAAAATTAACGCAATACTAAATTTCATAAAAAGAAAGGGGGGAAAGACATCCATTCCAAAAAAATTAGAGTTGATATGTTCATAGAGCAATTTTCTCCACAATTAAATCCTTTTTTTTTTTAATTTATTTCAACAAAAAATGGCATAATTGTACGGAAATTTAAGTTTTGTAATAAATATACATGTGTATTAATTTTAGATTTGCTACATGGTTATACTATCATTATCGTTTTCACAATGAATTGCATAAAAATATAGCATCAATAAAAACATAACTGTTTTTATAAGAATTTGCCACAGAGTGATGTTCATTATGGTGTGATGAGCACCTCTAAATGAAGATTTTAAAACTGTAACATAGAGATTTTCAATTTGACTATTCTATTTTTAATACGTTACATTTTAGTAAAAATTTTAAGTTTTTTTTCCACACACACAGCTGTGAGGACTTACGTTGAAATTGATTTTAAAAACTTTTTAAGTGTACAAAAAGGAACGCATCAGAGAGAATAAACGAACATAAAATTATTAAAATATATCCAGTTGATTTTTAAAAAAAAAGTTTTATTAATGCCGTATATTTCCGAATATCCGTGTATTAAGCCAAGAGTGCATTTTTTCTTCAAAAACTTAAAAATCATGAATATGAGCGAGAAGAGGGAAGGAAAAGAGAAATTTATGCACGGCACTTGATGATCGACCAATGTTTCGATGCCCTGGAGAAAAAATTCACTGCATGATAATCATATACATTCAGACGTTCCCAATGAGTGAGTGTGAATCTTACAAATTATTCGGAAACTCAGATTCAGACACTTTTGAAGAGTTTTATGTGATTTTTTTAAACCAAAGTTGCACTAAAAACACCTAAAAGTTTAAAGATTAAAATCGCTTGCGCATGGGTAACGAAAATGTTGGGGGAAAAAAGAATCGTTATGGATGGAAATTTATCAAGTTCCGTACGAAGTGTATGTATGTGTGTGAGAGTGAGAGAAAAAGTGCGCCACCAATCCTAATAAGGCCTCTATAGTAAATTCCTCCACTTTTGAAAGCGTTAATTTGTCAATTTCCTTCTTTCCCAACCAAACACACATTCCTTTACAAAAGAGTTCAAAGGATAATGTCTGTATTTCCAGTCACGAACCCCACAACCTTTTGCTTCCCCCTTTCCCTTTAAGTTTTCATTAATAGCGCCTTAAAACGCGTGTAATTTCCCCCTTTAATCTCAATCGAAGGTCAGAGGGACGCACTAATCAAAAGGAGATGGCCCCAAAAGCTGCAGAACACCGAAGATTGATGAATGGAAACGAAAGCGAATCGGGATAATTGAATCAGCTCCAAAGGCCACGGTCACCTTTTACTGGTCCAACGAAAGGGTCAATGGAAACCACTTGGAAGCAAATTAACCCTCCAAGAAGCCGAATCTTTATCAAAACGGACTGAGGTAAACATCACGCCCACTATCGCGAGCAGGATGAGCGATTTATCTGGAGGGAAAAAAATAATAGAGCTATTGTATTCGATGCGAAGAATTTATGCTTCGTTGTACATTTTTATTCTGGAAATTGAAAAATAGATGCGAATTCAATTGGGTATGAACCCTAGAAATGATATACAGTGACTGTGGAAGAGTTATTGGCAGAGGTTTTCATTTTTCCCTTTTAGAAGAATTGCTAAGTGGTTCTCGTGTACTATTTTTTTCCCTGTCCTCCAATTCTTTTCTTTGAGTCTAGTGATTTATTTGGTGTAATTTACGCAGTACGCATGGGACTCGGGATGAAATACGTAACTTTGTAAAAAAAAAGGGAATTTTCTCCCCTTGGTTGTGTAGATTACATTTGAGGAAATATATCAGTCATCAAAGAATTATGTCTGATTTTAAGGTATCCAACTACGTTCGGAACTGTGATTTAACAAGAGAGCATAAATGGATAATTTTCACGATATTTAGTGTCACTTAGATTAGAATATATACATAAAATTGTTTTAAGGACATTTTGACAAAAAAAATTTTATTTAAATAGAATATTTTGGCAAAAAATTAGCTTAGAATAATCTTTTTTCCAAATGTTCTCCTTTTGTGAAAAATGCTTCTAGTATAATAATATTTTGCCTGTATATAGCTCAGACCTCTCTATATAGGCTCAACTAGAATTTTTGAAATATATAACTTAGAAGTGGGTTTATTCATATTTTACGACAACAGAGGGGAGCAATTTTAAGAAAAAAGCGCCAATAATTATTTCAATGGGTGGTAACTCTGAAAATAATGTGAATTTTTCAAAAATTCTACTTGAGCCTCTGTAGAGAGTTCTGAGTTATATACAGGCAAAATATTATTATAAAAAAACCATTAGGACATTCGGAAAAAATATTATTCTAAGTTAATTTTTTGCCAAAATATTATATTTAAATAAATTTTTTTTGTCAAAATGTCCTTAAAACAATTTTATGCATGTATTTTAATCTAAGTGACACTAAATATCATGGAAATTATCCATATATGCGCTTTTTTAAAATCACGGTTCCGAACGTAGTCGGATACCTTAAGGGCGTTTTTTTTTTAAATATTATTAGCATGTTTTTGTTACTTTCAAAAAAAAATTACCAATAGTTGTTTTTTTTTCATTTAATTTTGTTATTTCTCACAAACTTTCTGATTTTTTAAGATCTTTGACAGGGAAAATTATTACTTATTTATTAAACATATGATTTACGATTCCTTCTTTGTTTTAAATTACAGACTTCATTAACAATTTACTTATTTTACTCTGAAATAGAGGTTTTAAATCTAGGTTCAGCGGAACCATAAAGATTTCCTAGGACTTTTGACAGGATTTCCGCAAGGGATCACTAGTTGCTTAATAAAAGCGCCAAAGTTTTAGTAACATTTTTAAAGGCGATTTACTAGTAAAAATAAACGTAAATAAATATTTTATAGAAAACATAAAATCTTCGTTTTCATAAAAATCACATGCTTCAAGCATGAATGGACAAATCAGAAGGCTTGTCAATGAAGGAGAAAGAACAGGGTCGTAGCTAACGCCTTATCAATGATGCAGGGCCACTGAGCTTCAGGGGCACTAATATGAGTAAGCGAAAGATGGTAAAATATCGAGGGGCTCCAAAAAAGGCTCTTAAAGAATTTTGATAAAGGGCTCGCTCAGGACTAGCTATGCCAGTGAGAAGGAACAACTTATTGACATACCAACAGATTCAACACTTAAGTCTAAATTCAAGCAGGAATAGCAGCAAATTTTTAGGTTGAAAACTTGCAAAACACGCGCAGAGGTTTCTCACACAGTCATAAACATTTTGATGTTATTCTGAACAGTGCATTTAAGTCAAAAATATTTCTCAACGTATGTGACCACAGAAAATAAAATATCGAATCAAATTAATGCAGAATATAAAATGCGACTGCAGATACCTTCAATATATCTTTGCTTCGATAGTGTGTTCAAAAATTTTTTAACACATATCGCAGTTATTAAATGGAATGCAATTGTAGATGACACCTGGAGCATGAATCAATAAGTAAATTACATGAAAATATTACGTTAAAAATTCTAATGAAAAATACAGTATTCTTTTAATTATCTTTATTTAAAGTATCCACAACATGCTGATTAATTTTAAATATTATTTTACGATACATCCTTCTGAGGCATTTGTGGAATGGGTCCCCCTGGAATCTTACAAAGTTTGAAGACCACTGCTCTAAGAGATGCAAAAATCGAATTCTCAAAAATGCATATTAGAATATCTTTTGCTTTCGAAAAAGAGTGTTGACAAATCTTATATTTAAAACTTTAGAAACCTCAGCTTGCGTTTCAACAAGCACACATTTTAAGGGGAACATTCAGTACGATTGACAAAACATTGCAATTTTAGGGAGAATTCTACGTAACACAAATTGATAACATACCAGATAAAGTTGAGAATTTACGTGATGGAAATAAATAATCGTATCTAACACTCAATTTTTATTTCTTTGTTTTCCCATTTGGCTTCTTAAGCACGATACCCAAACATATAAAAACACATTACCATTTTAAAATCTCCCATCAAATTTCTCTACAGCCTTTACACAAAGTCATTACGCTTACCATAAAATACCCCTAAGACCTCCTCCAGAAAATTCCACGCAGTAATTCCAAATAAAAATCCCAAGACATAAGACTGCCTACGTCGTTTGGTAAATACTGCTGCCACATATACAATATCCCATGAAACATTTAAAGCTCATAAGGTAAATCCATAATAATTCCCCGATGACAACATGATAAAAGATTGGACCTAACTTCCCCATCAAAATGGTTGTCAGCACTTCTAAATTTAGTCCCCTCCTACCGTAGTGTATAAATAAAGCGTCAATATCCGTAAAATAACTCACCGTTAAGAAACACAATAACTCGATGTCTGGAGCAAGAGTTTTGAAGAGCTATCTACTTAGCTCTATGACGTCATCCGCTTGTTACGATCTCTTGGCTCGAGTAATTACTTTGCGATGGCTGGCATCACTTTTCGAATGGCGCTGATTGGATAATTTATGCATCATTCATGGAACGTAAAGTTGCAGCTGTTTGCTGGAGGAAGACGCCGCGAAGGGAAATGGATTTGTATGGATTGATGATGGAAATGTTATGATATTCCATTCCATAAAGAATGGAATGGATTCGGATTTATTAAATCTAATGAATAGATCATCGTGTAATTGATTGTTAAAAGTTCTGATGGAGAAAAGGGGCTGATGGATTTATGAGCTACTTGATATGATCTCGAATGAATTAATTTTATGCAGGATCACATTTGGGTTTTTAGTAACGCTAAAAGAAATGAATTTTATTGGTTGTTAATAACACTCCACATTGTTTATACCAGCGATCGCCAACTATATTATACATTTATATTACCTTTAAATGTATAAATTTTATATTTCGCAGGCTACAAATCTAATAGACCAATATATGGTAGACCACTAATATGACTGACCACTATTTAATGGACCACTGATATGATTGACCAGAAAATGGAGGATCACTAATGTAACTGACTACTATATGGCGGAGTATGGTCACTTGTTGTCAATTATTTATGTCTCTATTTGCAATTCCATATCACCGAAAAGGAACTTCACTAAAAGAAAAACAAACCTGCAACACAAATGAATATCAACGAAAAAAATTGTTACGCCGCAAATTTACCACGGTTTCCAACTCTTAACTTTCAAATGGCGCTGAATTCAATTGCAGAAGTACCGTAAAATCCGGCTTATAACGCGCACTTTAAACACAACAAATATGGTCGAAATTTTTGGGTGGGCGATATACGCCGGGTATAAAAATGATGGCTTGAAAAATAAGGAAAAGAAATGAGCATGAAAAAATTAGACTTCTACAAAGATCGGAATATTGTCAATTTGAAAGAAATGTCATACTTTATGAACTTAAAAGGTTGTTTTTCTAGAAAGTTTCTATTTTCTCAAAATCTTTGGATAATACTTCAAATACATGGCTTTAAAACATAATAGCATTGCTAACTACATTGCAAGTTCCTAGGTAAAAATGGGGTGCGCATTACACGGCGAATATACCTTAAAATTAAAAAAATGCAGCTTGAAAGTATAGGTGCGGGTTATATACGCCGGATTTATTAAAAATTCGCTAAATTAAAAATAATTGTGGTTGAAAGTAGTAGCTAAAAATTTTTTTAAAAGTGTTATTCATATTCCATTGTTACTTGTCATTTTTTAAACTGAATGCTCAAAAAAATATAAGGAACAAACTCCGCACCACAAATATGCGACGAAATCCATCCACAGTGAATAAAAATTAAAAAGGAGTTTTCTTTGGATTTTCAAAAAACCAACAATAATTCCACTGAAAAGGTTATCATTAATAAATATTTTTCAATAAAAATCACTTTTTCATTATCACCACACCTTTACTCTTGATTTATCTCCTCCCGACACTCAAATAAAGAATGAAACCCTTCTCTGAATAGTATAAATACAAAGATAGAAAATTAAAATAAAACGAATGATTTTCCGCGAATAACTTCAATTTTCACTGAAAGATCCTTATTAGTGTATGTGTGTATATACTTTTTTAAAAGAAAATTATTCTTTTACGATAAACAAAATACTTTTGTTTTTTTATAATGGAAAATCGCACTTCAGTAGTGATTCAGATACCGAATTGCCTAGTAACAAATTTACGATAGAAATTCGTTACTAAGTAATGTTTTAAATTCTAACTCTTTCGCTATTAAGTAATGTTTTAAATGCTAAAACTCTTTCGCTATTTCCTAAATTCATTATAAAAAAAGGAATCAATTAAATCAAAAATTATGTTTCGAATATTAAAAAAAAATAATTATAGAATTTTATTTCTTTATAAATGAGAAGAATGATTAAGATTTAAAACAGTGAATGAATGAATCCGGTGAATGAATAAATAATAGTTCCTAACCAGTCTAATACAAAATGACAGCGTCGTTGGTTTGAAAACGACGTCTCTTAAGTCTATTGACGATGAATGTGTTGTAATTTAAACAGAAACTAAATGACAAAGATGACATTTAGATCTTTCATGGAAGGAGGTCTCTAATCCGCGACCTAGATCTATGGCTAACGTAGCCCCGGTTTTAAAATAATAATAAAATTAACAACAAAAATTATACATAAATAAAATTCTAATAAAAAATAATCCAATGATAAATCTATGATATCAGATTTAATTTTTCTATGTATACAATATAACCGCTGATGTACGTTAAATTTGTCTAAGTTGTAAGTCCTCACACACGTTGGCATGGTGAGACAGAAAGTGGAGAGACACAGCTCAGGTATCAGCATTGTTAACCGTGATTCAAAATTTCGAGATTCGTTACCAATAGCTCTCGTGTAACTTCGAAAAATGACGTTAATAAACAATCAATACTATAAATACATACATACATACATATATATATATATATATATATATATATATATATATATATATATATATATGAGTATATGTGTGTGTGTTTTCATTCTTTTGCGTTTTAGTCTCACTTTAAGAGAAAATGTATGCTAATAATTAAGGTTTTTTATTAAGAAAACAAAATTTGCTACTTTTTAGCAAAAATATAAACAATAAAATCAAAAACTAGTGTGAACAGTGTTCACAAAAAACGATGAAAAACGAGATTAGATGTATAGTTTCTCTTTTCTTTCAAATAATTCTTTGAAACAGTTAAAACTTGGAAGACATGAATTCACGTCATTTACTGAGATGCCCATCATTGCGGAATATATTAACAATTTTTTGTAAACAGTACTTCTTTAAAGTATTTTTTCTAAAATGATCTTTACAGTGCATTATTGAATTTCTACCGAAATTCACTGTACGTTAATTTACTGTACACCATCTTCAATGTGCTAAATACACTATGAAAAATTGTACACAATGTATTGAAGTAACGAAAGATATTTTGACATGAGAAACACTGATGACATTCTCCATGATGCACATAACTTAAATAATTGTATTAAAAAATCTTCCGAGTTAAAAAAATTTTTAACAAATTAATTCTTTTTCCAGATATGGAAACGAATTAACGGCTAGTAAACAAAATTCAATAATATATAGAGTGCATTTATCAGAAACCATACAAAGGCTTCACCATTCAGAAATCTGTATTTTTTATATTTCTTTATAAACTCATTGTTACCAGAAACAAAAAAAAACGCGCTGATTTTGTTAGTGAAATAAGAATAAAAACATCTTTATAAACAACATATACGTGCTTACTTTTTCTTACAAGCAGGGCATCAAATGTGTGTAATAATTATATATGTTTAATCAAGATAAAAATCACATCAGTACATTTTAGTGTATGACTTATATTTTTTAAAAAATACATGTAATAAATTAAATGAATTAACAAAAGATGTGAGATATTACATTGTTATCAGATACGCATATCAAATAATAAAATGAATATGATGGCATAAACAAATTTAGCTCTATAAAAAGCGTCTTTACCAATGCTCTCACATTTTTCAAAAGGCGCAACAAGAGGATCTCTCTATGACAGAATAATTATTGCTATATAAACATATATAAAAATGAAGTAACACGTTTTTGTGTGTTTCTGTCTATTGTCTCGTTTAAACAATCAACACTTTTTTACACGTAATATTCTTTAAAATACCATCATTCGTGTGGGTTTTTTTTCCCCTTCTTCGCGGATATTCAAAGAAATGTTACATACACAAGTTATGTCAATATTATGCATAGAAATATACACCACGATTTTTCAATTCTTGTATCTTTTAACAATAATATCTCCTTCCGTTTCATAATAACGTGAATTGATCTTTTATTGTTTATTTCTAGAAGGAAAGAACCAAAAATAAACAAATGCCATTGGCAAACAAAAAACCATCACTGAATAGAAATACCAACTACTGAAATCTTTGTATGAGATCATCTTGTTCAAATAAAAATAAAAACACCATAAATCAAATAAATAAATAAAAATAATAGTAATAATTAAAAGAAATGAAATGTGTGGGATTAAATATGTCTTTTGTGTGATTTACAATTTGCATTTGCAAAAAGTAAACATGATGTATTCGTTCTACTCGGAAACAAAGTAACCCGCCATTACATTTTTCCCGCTTTTATAAAATCAATAAACATTCTTTTTTAACCTACCTTTCTCTTTATTTTTTTGTCATTCAAAGAACAAATGTATGGAATGGAAATAATGAAGAACGGAAGAGAAGAGTGAATAGAGTGATTTTAAAAAATTAAACCAAAAGTAAAATACCAATCAGAGATTCTATAATATTCTTTTGTATATATTCTATTCTAAACAAACAGTTCTTATCTCAAAGGAGTTTTCCGATTGTTTACATTTTAAAATTCTTTATCCAATTATGAGCGAAACCAAGGTTCGAATTCCGTTTTTGCTTACATGTACAATTTTCTGCGAAATGTCAACTTTATTTAAAAATGAGAATACGCTGATTTTAAATTGAAGTAATATTAAGTATAAATAGAGAGAGAGCTGTGCTCGCTATTCAGAAAAATATTATTTAATTAAAATCCCAAACACATTACTTGTAATGATTTAAGCACAAATAAATAAATATATGCATCAGATTATTTTCTCAAACGAGTTGTCTTTATACAGCCACATTTTGTTTTAAACAAAAAAGCTTTTTGATATACTGTACAAGAACAAGCGTGATATGTTTTTGGAAATAGTTATTAATTTGAATTTACTGAAAGAAATTTATTTATTTTAAATAATAATAGTATTATGTGCAGTGAAAAGGAACGAGTGGGATTTAAGCATTTGTATATGCACAAATAAATAGCTCACCCAAAAACCAACAGTAATTAAAACATTGAAATTGAGAAACACTTGATGTGATTTTATCCATATTAAAAACCGTACATTTTTCTTTATTTTGTTATAATGAATAAAGAAAAATCTTATTTACATAAAAGTATTTAATAAGGTGCGACGCGTGTTTTCAAAGTGTATTGATAAAATGAAAACAATGTCATTAACATTCAGAGCTAAACAAAACGGCAGGAATGATTTTTAAGAGCAATGAAAGAAGTGATAGAATTTAAAGTTTCCTTATTTAAAGACTAAAAAGAAATCTAACGAGAAAATTTTATACATAGTATACTAACAACAAAAAGAACACAAAATCCAGCAACATCACGTATTGCGAATTCTTTATTTGTTTTAATTATCTGCTATGAATTATGTAAATAATTAAAACGAAGAAAACAATTGTTTTGCGTGTTTTAAATCCAACCCATTTGAAAAGTAAATCAAAGGCGGTTTTCATTTTGAAATTAGTTTGCAAACATAAGCATCATTAGTGATTAAATTTCCAGTAAGTTTCGTACTGTTTACAATAATCAAAAAGAATCGCGAATGAACGATATTGGCTTTGACAGGGAAATTAATATATAATTTAAACAAAAAATATATAGTTTTTCTAATATTTATATTGGAAATTTGTTTTTCAATTTACTCTTTGTAAAGCAAAACACTAAATTGCACCAAGTTTTTGATAACAACGATGCCTTCTTATCTTAAAACGAGAAAAAGCTACTACTGACTTCAGCTGATAAATTTTAAGGCAAGAATAATTCAATGTAACCTTAAAGATACAAGCAACTCAATCAATGAAAATAATAAACAAAAGCATGCATGTGCTAAAATAATCAGGATACTAATCTGATTGATGAAGTATCAGTGTCACAGCGTTCAGAATAATTGAATAAATCTGAACAATCGAGTTTTAATGAACAACACATCGATCAAAACAATTTAATCACGCTAAAATTAAATTCATAAATATATGCTAATCCTAAGATATAAGACCGACCGTGATTCGAATTAATTTCGGATTACGTAATATAATACTCCAAATGCCATCTGATGAGAACTATTAACGGAATATAATTCATAAAATAGTATCAACTTACCATCTTGCCTTGCAGATCGTCCGGGGTCGGCTTCAACAAACGATATTCCAACCAATATGGTCAAAACCAAAACAAATGTCCACTCCATCGCTAAACAGACGATAGGGCTTAAATCACCGACACTTCAAAATAATACAAACGTGTTCTGTGGTGCGTTCACATGACAACTTTTACTTTCGACTAAGCTACAAACAGGTTCATTGTTGTGCACCACTCCGAACAAACACACACCGGATTTTTATTTACAGAGGTACTGTTTGGCTTGCGGGGTGTACGATATCCGACATGTGACAGTTGCAGTCACTGCTAGTACCTGCACAGCTCCCTGTCTGCTGACGGAATGCTGCTGTGATTTTTCAGGCCTTCGTTCCAAGACGGTTACCGCAGGCTACAAGCGCAGTGCCGGGAAACTAGTGTGGCGCCACCTGGTGGGAGAAAGGCGCAGAGCACATGTGCATTTGTTTTTCAGGTAAGCGGTGCATGAGAGAGAGAGGATGGGGGGATGCTCTGGTGGAAATGGGGGTGTAATCGAATTTCCTGCCTTTGGGTTTTCGTTTGGTGGATTGGAATGGGGGAAAAAATTGTTGGTAAAAGGATGAACGGATATTGATGTCTTTGTTTTGGTGTTGGAGGATGGGAAAAAGGTTGGTTTTTGGAAGAGAGAATAAAATAGTTTATTCAAGAGTTATGAATTAATGTGCTATTAAATTTTTTTGTGGAAGATATTGTTTTGTATTGTGTGTTTTTTAGCGAGTGAATGATGTAAATTTTGAAGTTAAAATACGTGTTGTTATATTTCAAAATTTGTTCTTTCCAAAAAATCAACAATTTTATGACGCTGAGAGATGAAATGAAAGGGAGAAAAGATTCAAATATTCAGACATATAACATAGTTTTACAAAAATAATTTTCTAGTGTATTTTTTTACTGCGAAAAAAAGGAGAAAAGTTTTTGGACGACAATTATTTTGTAAAAAACACACGTACATTTTTAAATATTTTTGTAAAAAAAAATCGAACTTTTTTTTTTGAAAGAAATATTTGAACATTGTTTTTTGTTTACTCTTTACTTCAATTTCTTTTGCAACAGTAATTTTTTTTCTCCTATACAATTAGAAACAATAATGTATATTTTATACTTGTGTGCCTATAAATAATAAAATCATTAATCCTTACATTTTCATTCATTATTTTTAAAACTATTTAAGGAATATCTTTCAACTACAAGAAATAAGCATAACTATCAAATTTTCAATTCTGAACAATGGAGAAGTTTCTATTTTTTTCAACAACAATATCTTTACATAATCACCGTTTTGAAAATATATCTCCCTTTATATCTCCTTCCCTGCCCTTAAACCTTTATTGGACTAAATTTATGGCAAATTCTCTCCCTTAAAACCCTTTGATGGAAGGATTTATAAACTATGGATTGTGACGCTGATTGAATTTGCATTACAGGACGTGTTAAAATTCCAGCAACTAAAACATCTTTCATCGACAACTTTTTTTATATAATTCCCATTAATTTTACTAACAATGACTCGATTCATTTAAATTACCTTATAATAAAATCCCTCATACTAATTTGATTTCACGGCCGCCGAGTAGTCATGGGTTCCAGTCCTGGTGCCACTAAAAACTTTCGTGTAGAGGGGCTGATACACACACACAAGCTAAATATCTCGATGCTCTAAGTTGAGAATGGTGCGGAAGCTTTGAGAATAAAACCTAAACTCAGGTGTCATCCTCGTCAATTGATCGAGGACCAAATTAGAGATCGTCACCAATAGCCCTCGTGAAACGTTAATGTTCAATCAATATCCTTTTTGCGATTTGATCTCTCAATATAGGTGAAAAGTACTGATCATGATACCTCCGGAACTATTAGACCTACAGATTTGAAATTTCGCAAGCATGTTCCTTTTGTACAGATCAGCTAAGAACGAGTTTGATGACAATCGACTCTCTATAGGAGTTGAGGAGGAAAAGATAAATATGTCCGTTTTTGAACTATTATACCAACAGATTTGAAATTTGGCAAATGTTTTATATTTTTTTCTATCGCGCAGAGATCTACTGAAAACAGGTTTTGCGAAAATCAATTTCAAAGTGGAGTTACTGGGACATCATATGTAAAAAAAAAATTCTTTTTTTAACTATCAAACTAGCAAACTTGAAATTTGGTAAACATGCTTACTTTGTTGAGTAGATATCCCCTAAGAAAATCGCAGAAATCGGCTACTGATGGGGTTTTCGGAGGATTACGGGGGAGTTATATATAACAATTAAACCTCTAGATGTGGAATTTTAAAGTCATGTTTCTTTTGTTGATTAGAGATCTTCTAAAAATAAAATTTAAGGAAATCAAAGGGTACTAGAGATGTGTAAATGATAACCATACTTCTGTTTTAGAAACTCAAGTCCTGTTCAAGAAGCGAGGAAAGTAAGAATATTTTTCAAAACAATTAAAAACCTGATGCTGGGATATAACAATAACCTAAAAATAATGCAGTCTTACAATTCAAGAAGTACCCATTTAAGCGGTTAGATATCAGCTAATAAAATTAAAAATTATAAATTTCATTTCGAAGCATTTAAGTGAAGAGAGAGAGAAAAAATATCCATTCTAAACACCTTCATTAAAGTTCCAAGATTGTTATATACTTCTGGGAAAAAAGGACAGGGGGAGAGAAAATCAAAAACGTTCCATAATTCAAAGTGGTATTTTTTTAGAACGGTTCAGAGGAATGTTCGTGACATTCTGACGGCAATCCTCGTGCTGAAAAATTCACGCCAAGCGTCGCCAATCGATTGGAGTCATTTGATATTGAATCATTTGCTATCGTGACAAAACGAAGGGCGCTGATAAGTTCTAGACACGCGAACTCTCCCAAGTGTTACTTTTCATTGTCCCTTCCCCCTCCCTCTTTTTCATGGCATTTACAGATATCTTCATTCAATTTTATAGGACATCAGGTTGAAAGTCAGTCAGGGCTTACACGAATGGCATTAGTGCGGAAATCAATTTTTTTTGCAATTAAAAGAGAATCAGTTTTAAAAATCGGATGAATTTTTCAGAAGTTATTGAGTTGCTTGGATACAGTAGCGCACACAAAAAATTTTCAAGGGGGTGGAGAAGTCCAGGGTTGAAAGTCCATCATTTTGGTATCATGCTCCAATGCGCCATCCAACATATTCTTTTGATTTTGTCGATTTTCGGGAACAAAAACAATACAAAAGGAATTATTGAATAAATAATTAGCATTAATTAATAAAAATTAATTATTAATAACAAATACATAATAAAGTTTTACGTAATACATACATAGGATTATAACCAATCGAAAAAAAAATCAAGGGCTATGGGGGAGAGGAGGGGGTCCAGACCCCAAGGGCACCCCCCCCCCTTGTGGGTGCCACTCTGCTTGGGTATAATTTTGATTTTGGAAGGATTATTCGGATAGGATTATAAGTTGGCGTGGTGGAAAAATTTGGAGAGTTACACACTATCTCTCAAATGTTGCCTTTGCAGTGGCGTACACAGACCTCTTTTATGGGAAGGAGGATTACATTCTATAAAAAACATGTGGATGAAAGCGCCGAGGAGTAATCTCTATGGTAAAAATTAAAAATATGTTGGTCTGTGGGGGGACCTCCTTAGTGCACGCCACGGCGCCTTTGTCACTTAATGGTGGACAAAATTACGAGGTCCGTCGTTAATAGCTCTCGTGTATCTTGAAAATGCAACGTTAATAAGCAATCAGTCAAATAAAATATTATTAAAGGGTAAAATTGATAACCGTATTTGTTCCAATTTAAAACACGTGACAAAAAGAACACAAGCCTCCATCCCTTCTGTTTTATGATTACATATTCTAAAGAATTTGTGAAGAAAAAGACGATAGAAATATTTTTAAATATATATGATGTCATAGAGAAATAAATTTTTAAATACTTATATAATTTGGTAGAAATATTTTTTTATATAAAAACTAGCTGTACCCTGCCACACGTTGCTGTGGCTCAGTCTTGTTAAACAGAAAGGAGATATTTTCAGAATGTTAAATAATTTGCATTGCAGGTATGATCGTTTATAAAAAAAATGTATAAATATATATACGAAAAACTTTTTCCTAAACTGATATTTATAATTTGTTAACCAAATGCTCTAAGTTATTACAGCTTATTTTTGTCTTTATGTCATGTTATGAACCTCTAAATTTATTTACATTGT
This sequence comes from Trichonephila clavipes, assembly GCA_019973935.1. Taxonomy (NCBI): domain Eukaryota; kingdom Metazoa; phylum Arthropoda; class Arachnida; order Araneae; family Nephilidae; genus Trichonephila; species Trichonephila clavipes. Next base: position 933,858 of record BMAU01001233.1, on the reverse strand, counting down.
CTTTAAAGTGGCGACCTCAAGTTTGAAGATAAATTTTAAATGGCTCCACTCTGCATTCATTGAGGGAATTGGGTTAGTTTTACAATGCTTATGGATATTTTTATTAAATCAGAGGTGTGTTCACAAATGCACATTTATCCAGACAATGTCACTTGGAAACATGAATTGTACTTCCTGATGTTATATAGGAAATGTTTTGATTCTGCAGTATATCTAGCAAGCAAAATTTGTAATGGCTCTGTTCTCCGAGTTGAGGCAGTTTAATTTTTTCAGTGGTAAAAAACATTCCTTTGGTTTCTCCCTTAAATTCCAGAACATTGCAATAAGGATACACTTCCATTATTGTGTAAATGAGAACATGCTGCCTGAACCTAGAATCTTCCACCGGGTAGTACCGGAATGCAAGTCGACTGTTATTGTGTGATTGCTCACCACAAAATCATGTTTGACGCAGATGTGCTGTTTCTGGTTAACATCTTTCTGATGTCGTAAAACACGAATGATGTGCTCGCAAATGTGCATCCTCAAGTCTGGCAACATGTTGCTCTGCTGCACCCTCAGCTTGTGTTTGTGACATTCTTTGTCTGCTTTTCTCGTTTGCTGATATCCATTCTATATCAGTTTGATGTGCAATTACACTCATTGTAGTAGTTTTGCCTTGCAAGTATGACAACCTAAGTTTGATTTCCAGCAAGGTATTATTTTTATCTAGTGAAGCCAATTGACTGTACTTAAAAAGAAAAAAAATTCAAACAAAGCATATAAAATTTCTTAAAAACTTAAAACTACACTTAAAAAGAAAAGAAAATTAAAACAAAAATATATAAAATTTCAAAACATTAAAAAAAAAAGAAAAATCAGGAACAAAAAGAAAAGGAAAAAATAAAAAATGTTAATGAAATATGTAACTTTAAATGTGCATCAATTGACACAGCTGAAATTCAACGCAATGAGAGGCTGAAGGTATTTTTAATCGAATACGCCAGGAAAATTCCAATATAAGCACGGATTTTGCAGCAGAAAACTACGACAAAGTGTTGATAATGATGGAGTATTTTTGAAATTCACAATTCGATTAACATTAGCAATTGTTATCAACAAAATTAAGGGCCTATCTTTAAAACAGAGTGGTTTTTATCTAGACACAGACAGCTTTTCACGTGCACAATTATTTCTTATCTGTGTACTTAAATATTAGCATCACCGCAGCCAAATTACCGCCATGCAAATCGCAACATTTTCCCTCCATTTCTTTTTTCATAAAAAAAATGTTAGAATCTTTATTGTTTAGGTATTAAGGTACGATACACATGGCACCAATTTTGTTACAGTGATGCTAATACATAATTACTGATGTGTGTTACAGAACAGCAGTCACCAATTGGTGATGCGTGAAAATTTTTGGATGGTATGCAGAAAAATTGGGAAATTATTTATACTTTTATGAAGATTCAGTTTAAAAAAAGATGAACAACAAAATAATATATTACGGAACACGGATTATTCTGTACTAAAAGCTTTTAGTTACCGAAATAACTAAACAAAAAAAAAAAATCCCTGAGGTTAGTGATTTTTGGTAACCTCAACCAGTTTTGGGAAAATTGTGGGCAAAACACTTCAGTCTGTTGATTGTTGCTTTTCATGAAGCTTATTTTCAGGGCATAGAAGAATAAATAAAGATGTAAATATAGCTATAGTGCTCAACCACATAGAGGTCAATCCTATTAGTGAAACACTAATTATAAAGTTATACATTAAGTGATTCGTGAAGTGTTGAAAAATGGCAACTACTGCTCTAAAGTAGGCACAGCAGACAATTTCTGTATATATACAGACAATGAGGCAACACAAAATGTCTAATCATAAGCATTGTAAAATTAACCCTTTCACCTCAAGAAGAGTAATCTTAAATTTGTTTTGAAACTTGGCACCTCTTCTATGGAGACAATGCAAATAATTTTAGATTCATAACATGACAAAAAAACCATAATAACTTGGGAGTATTCTGTTAGCAAATTACAAATGAAATCTTTTTGGAAAAGTTTTGTTAATGTATATTTCCACATTTTTTTTAAAAAAAATCATACCTCAAGTGCAAGCAGTTAAAGATATTAGAAATGTGTGCTTTCTGTTTCCTTTCTTTTAACCAGACTGAGCCACAGGAAAACGTGATTGGGTACAGCTAGCTATAACAAACTTAAATGATAAAAAGCTATCAAAACCAATTATTATTAACAAAATTATATCATTTTGATAAAATCACCAAAAAAAGTTGCAAACAAAGGTTCTTGGGTACTGTTGCAACTATATCAACCCCGATTTTGTTCGCATCATACACGGTGAATTGGCAATTAAATGCTAATGTTGCCAATATGGTTGCAATAATACATAAATATCAAAAAAAACACAAAATATGCATCAGAAAATCTTAATTTTTCCATTTATATTTCACAGTAACACCAAATAAAATTTTGAAATTACACAAAATAGATATTTCGTAAGTCTAATGTTATTGCCCCAACTATTAAAAACTACAACAATTATTTCATGGAAAAATTCACTACCAAGTGCAAAAAAGTATTGTTATTGTGCACCAACAAGCATAGAATGTTCTTCCCTTATTGAATGCATAATGCAGTATTTAACGATGTCTTTTGATTTTAGGTAAATGGCCGACTAAAGAAAAAATATAAGTACCATAAAAAATTATATATTAATTTAATTTAGATTCATTGGAGAAAGATAAAATACCGTAAAGTCTGGCATTTAACGCACACCCATACTTTCAAGCTGCAATTTTTAAATTTTAGGTATATTCGCTATATAATGTGCACCCCTTTTTTACGAAGAAACCTGAAATGTACAAATGCAATGCTGTTACGTTTAGAAGAGATTTATTCAAGGTGTTTATCTAAGCAATTGCAAAAATAGTATACTTTTAGAACTACCACCTTTTAAGTTCAATAAGAATGTCATGTCTTTTAAATAAATAGTATTTCGAAATATTTAGAAGTTTAACTTTTTATGCTCAATTCTTTTTTAATTTTTAAAGCCCTCATTTTTATACCCAGCCTATAACTCACACCTGTAAATTTTGATCTTATTTTTGTGTTCAAAGTGTGCGTTATACGCCGGATTTTACGGTAGGTGGAAGATTTTAAACGGTATGCTAATCGCTAAACACATACATAGTGTACAGAATTAAATTTAGTATTTTATATATAAAAATTACCCGAAGTAAATATCCTGTGCTTAAAAATAAATTGCAAAATGATATGCAATACTAACAGTAATTGACATAAAAAGAGCTGAACTATCTTTATCAACGCGAAAGTATAAATTGAAAAAATAATTACAATCTTATGACCACCTGCTTCCTCAACATGTATTTGAGCCCTCTGTCTGTTTTGCTCATTCACTGATGCCTACTCTAATTTGATCAGCATTTATCCCTTGCACTGCGTTTGCTTGGCCAGTATGATGACCGAAGTTCGAGTTTCCGCAATACAATTTTATGTACTCAAGCCGATTGACTGCAGTTAAAGTGAAGGTTTAAAGAAAAACATATGAAATTACAAAACAGCTCTGAGTGGGCCTTGTATCCGAATTCCTTTGAGGCCCTTTTTCAGATATGAGCACCATGTAAGTGGAACTGTAATAACATTCGTTGGGGCTCCTGCATCATTGATACAGCGGTAGCTCTACGTCCCTGACAAAAGCAAATCCTAATAACTTCAAGTATTTTTTTTAACAAAGTACTAATGGAATCTGTTTAAGAAGGTTATAATCTTATAAAGCAATGAAAAACAAAATAAGGTGCAATATTTTGATGACTCAAAATCAGAAAATCTTAGTTTTAACATTTGTATTTCAATACTAACATCAAATGAAAGGTACTTACGTATTATCGCAACCTATTAGCGATATTGTATAAAACGAAGCACGATTGCCGATTCCGCGCGTACAACATCTGCGAAAATGGAATGGCCAACTTTGCGAGTTATCATTAAAGTTGGCGATAGTTGCGATAATACGTAAGAATCAAATGAAGTTTAAAAAGTTGTCTAAAAAAGAAAAAAACATTCCTATTAAAAACTCCGTCGATTAATTACGTCAAATTGAAATATCTCCAAGTGGGAAAAAAATATTGTTTCCAAACATTGGATGTTATATCGCGGCATTTGGCTACGTCTGTTTATTTCAGGTAAATGGTTGACGGAAACTCTCTACTATTTGGTAGAAAAATAAGTAGCGTACAGAAGTCAATTATGTTAGTTTCATTTTCACTTATTAAAGAGAAATAAATTTAGCTTAAAAATACAGAAAAAAAACACGACGTAGAATTTAAGCAAATTCGTAAACATCCCGCGATAATGCTATCCGACTGTTGCCAAACCTACAAACCAAAATTTGAGTTCTTGAAAGAATAATTTTTAAAAAAAGATTTATTCGAAAAATAATCCCAATTACGTATCAAAGGACAATAAATAGATAAATATGACAACGCATAAACATAACCATAGAAGAGTTATACAATAATTTGGAAAAATCTAAGCGTAAAGTTTAAATTTTCGCATTCAGAGCGAATCGTGACGTCGTATGACGTCATAACACCAAAAAATCACTTAAAAATTAAATTTAAAAAAATTTAGAGAGAATTTCGAAATAAAAAGTACATAAGATCCTAACCAGAGACAAATGCAACGTTGTGTCAATATTTCACATTAATCCATTTAGAACTTTTTGAGTTATGCGAGCATACACAAACCAACACAACATTTTTATATATATAGATTATGACGTATACAGAAAAATCCAAAGGTAAAACTTTCCTTTTTTTTTTATAAATTCTAGAATTGCTTTTTTTTAATTTTAAATTCTCACATTAAACGAATATAAATACATTTCATGCATTTATATACGACTAATTTATATCGAGAATTATGACCGTGTTTTATTTATTCTATTATGAATGAACCCAACTTTTTTGACAGCAAGTTAGACAATCCTATCAATGAAATAACCCGTTGTTTTTTAATATAATAAACTTATAATATAACTTATTGGATACTTATAACTATAATTTATACAATTAATTTAATAAGAACTGCCTTAAGCACGTTTTATATTACATTAATCGAAAATAATGAAAGAACACAATTCGAATTTCTAAATTTTTTTCCCCAAAACAAATAGTTTTGAACTATGTAATCTATAAGAGAAACGTTTTTCAGAAAATGCGAGATTTTTTTCCCATACTTGTACGCGAAAGAATAAAGTTACAGAGAGAATCGTTCCCAAAATCTTCTAACGTGGGAAATCCGAGCCTGTGTGGAAGTCAAGCAAATGAGAAAGGTTAAGGAAAAAATATACTCAAGTATATAGCGGCGAAAAGAGAAAGGCAATTAAGGGGCCATCATCCCCCAAGGAGCAGGGAGGGGAGTAGTTCACGAATTTCTGCGAAACTTGAGGTGGGGCCCTGCGCGGAGGAGAGGGAATGGGGAAGCGGAGACTGTCTTCCTATGATGATGGTTGTTTCTGCAAATGCTGGTGCTACAACAGACGGCTGTCTACCCACCTGGACCCCCTATAGGCGACCCTTCAGGAGGGGGGAATGAATCAACCTGACCCCAAGAGTTTCAGGTACAGATTCGTTTGGCCACCGATTTTTTTTCTTTCTGTTCTGTCTCTTACTTTCCCCTAATTCGAAAGCAAACTTTGCCGTGTTGTCAGTCACTCTGTAGGGTAGACGTAAGTTTGGTTTAATAGGGCGGGACCTTTTGAAGGGGCCCTATTTAATGCTTGTGTATACACAGCAGTAAAAAAAGGATTTCTTATTGACGGGGAGGGGGGGGAGGTAATGTGATTCATTCATAAAGTACGTTAAGTGACACGTGACTTTATAATTGATTGTTCCGGAAGTTGAGAATCTCAAAGAGAGGAAATTTTTCGATTGGAAGTTTGATTTCTGTACATTAGATAGAAATGAGAATTTTTTATGTTTATGATTAAAAAATTTAGGTGTGTGTAATGAACATTAGAAAGTTTTAATTGGCATTAGAAATTTTCAGCATGGCAATGTAAAGATTGAAAAACATTTAATGTTGGAAGCTTTGAAAAATATTTATCGCGCATAGTTACTTTCCAGTTTTAATCTAACAAGGAGAGGGCACGACTAAGGAAATTCATTTGGGGTCGTGACTTGGTGTAATAGCAGTACACCTTTAGGCTGTTCAACCCTCAATGTAGCTCCGCCGAATGGCCAGTCAATTCGGAAAAAAAGCCTTCGAAATTCATGCTTAGCTTTTATACAATTAAATTTCAGTTTCCTCCAATGATTTCGTAGCTTGGTTGATATATCGTTTGCATAATATGCGCGAGATCTGTGTTCGATTCATCGGTCAATTTTTTTTTCATTTCATTTAATTATTTTTAAAATTAAATAAACTTATTTATGAAACGTTTATTAAGTATTAAATGACATTTTATGTAATTATTTTGTATTTTATAAAGTAAAAAAAAGTACTGTTACTATATAAATATTTATATTAAATTTTATATAAATATATTTTTATATTAATAAATAATATTTATAATAAAATATATAATAAATATTAAATGATATTATACATAAAAATTAGTTACAAATAATTTTATAAAGTGAAATAAAATATACTATAAATAAAATATTATATATAATATAAAATAATTCATAAAGTATATTATTATTAAATTAATTATTTTATAATTAATATAATAAAAATATGTATTTTTATATATTATTAATTTAATTATTTTATAATTTTATAAAACATTTAATAAGTCCTTTTTAAATAATTTTAAAAAGTTTATTTAAATAATTTTTTAAAAATTAATAATTATTTCAATAATAAATAGAAAATTTAATAATAAATCAATAATTTTAATAATAAATTAATAATTTTAATAATAAATTAATAGTTTTAATAATAAATTAATAATTGTAATAATAAATTAATAATTGTAATAATAAATTAATAATTTTAATAATAAATTGATAATTTTAATAATGAATTAGTTTTAATAATAAATTAATAATTTAAAAAATAAATTTTATAATTAATTTTAAAAATAAATAAATAATTTAAAAATAAATTAATAATTTAAAAAATAAATTAATAATTTAAAAATAAATTTTATAATTAATTTTTAAAATAACTTAATAATTTTAATAATAATTTGTATTAATGATAAATCTTATTAATTAATTTTAATTATTAATTATTTTAATCAAACATTATTTTAAATAATTTTAAATAATAATTATTTTAAATAATAATTATTTAAATAATTTGAATAAATAATTATTTTAAATAATTGTAATTATTAATAATTTTAAATAATTATTTTAAATATTTTTATTAATAATAATTTTAATTAATTTTAATAATAAATTTATTTAATTATTTTTACTTTATAAAATACAAAATAATTACATAAAATATCATTTAATATTTAATAAACCTTTCATAAATAAGTTTATTTAATTTTAAAAATAATTAAATGAAATGAAAAAAAAATGATCTATGAATCGAACCCAGGCCCGATATATCAACCAAGCTACGAAATCATTGGAGGAAATTGAAATTTAATTGCATAAAAGCTAAGCATGAATTTTGAAGGCTTTTTTCTCCGAATTGACTGGCCATTCGGCGGAATTACATTAAGGGTTGAACAGCCTAAAGGAGTACTACTATTACACCAAGTCTCGACCCCAAATGAATTTCCTTAGTCGTGCCCTCTCCTTGTAAGATGAGTAATTTTGGGACCGTAATTTTGAAAAAGTAGATAAATGGATAATTGTTTTGATATTTAGTGTCAATTTTTTTATTATGTGCTTATTAATGTGTTTATTTATTTATTTTGGCAAAAACGGAAGAAAGAGTGACGCATTTTCAAAAAATTCTCCATTTATGAAAAATGCTTTTATATTTTTTTATAATTTGCCAGTATATAGCCAGGAATTCTATACCGGGGGTCGAACTTGTTAAAATTTCTCTACTCTGATGTAATAAAATATGAATGTATAAACCAAGTTCTAAATTATATTATTCAAACGTTTTAGTTCAGACTCTGTATAAATGTCTTAACTATATACAGGCAAAACATTATTATTATAGAAGAATTTTTCATTAAGGAAAAGTGTTTTGAAAATATGTTATTCTTTCTTCCTTTTTTGCCAAAATTTGCATGTAAATAATTTTTTCTTGTCATAATATTCGAAAAATCACTTCATATGTATTTCCTTATTTAACTGATGCTAAATCTAAAAAAAAAAATATCCATTTATACGCTTTATCAAAATCACAGTTTCAAACGTTGTCACTCACTTAGAGGGCCATTCATTTACAGAGATGAAATTTAGAGAAAGAAAAATTAATTTAAACTCGCATGAATGGAAAAGTTAAATATTTAACTTTAATGGGAAAAAAAACTCATTTTAAAAAAATGTATGGAATTATCATGAATATTTTTATATGTACAAACTTTAGTTTTTAATATCCATTAGAATTAGTTGGAATAAATTAGGGAATAAAAATTTAAAATATCAATTAGAGAATTACACAGAATTAAAAAAAAATCAGTGAACAAAATGAAAATTTTGTTTTGTTTATGCGTTAATTTGCTCGTACACACGTGATAATTCAATTTATTTTCTCCTTTATACTACACACTAGCGGCTCTTAAACTTCCGGTAGCAGCTCCCCCCTCCCTTTATGTATCAGCCTGACATAGTGGACCTCCAAGATTTTGAACACACCACTCTTATTCCCAACACACGGCTGAGTTCAAAGGTTCCTCAATAATTTTTCGTATAAGACTGCCTCTGCTACTTATATAGATTTTATTTACCATTTTTTTTTTTCTTTAAGAAAATAATAAACATCTAAATAAAAATATTACGAAAAATTAACTTAATTAGTATTCTTGATCAAAATCCATGTCCTAATAGAGTTTTTTCAATGGGGCAGTGATCTAATCAAGAAAGGCACATCCTTCGATTTATCCAGGAGGCCTTTCAGAATCTGTAAAAGGAAATTTAACATTAAATGAGAGATCTTCGTGGACCCCTAGAGCAGCGATCCTCAACCTGCGGCCCATCGAGCCTTTTTAAGTGGCTCGTTCATGGCCTAATGCTCTGAGAAATTTACTCATTTGGGAACATTGTATTAAAAATTTGGTGGAAAATTCTTTGTCAAGAAATCCAATACATCAAGTTTACTTTTTGCTGTTGATGTCGCAGGGGTACGAATTGATATTCTTTTATTATTTGGAAACAGTACGATTAGCGATAACAAACAACAGTGGAGTAGCGACCTTTTTATGGGTGGAACTAATGTATTTAAAAAATGCCAATAAGCAGGAATCACACACATTCAATGACACCTTTCCTCGGAGATCTCTTTTAACGGGTGATAAATAGACTTTCTTGAATAATCTTTGCAACAGCAGCAAAGTGTTTCGTCAGTGGTAATATCACAGCTGTAACAAAGGTATCACATGAAGTTTATTAATTATTGGTAATCACATGAAACCGTTTACTGATGCAGAAATTGTGAAGGAGTGTTTCTTAAATGCTTCTAATTTAGTTAGTGACAAAAATTAATAATATAAAAAATAATAATTAAAAAAAGCAAAACAGGAGTTCTAACATTTGGATCAATTTTCTACATTTTAAATTCCCAATGTTATCTTGGTCATAAGCATTTATTCCCCCTCCCCCATTTATCCTCATGATGCGGCCCACGTGAAATAACTAACATATGTATGCGGCCCGCATGAAGTAGATGACATATGCATGCGGCCTTTAAAAAAAAAGGTTGAGTACCCCTGCCCTAGATAGACGCAGATGACCCGGACCCCAGTTTAAGAACCGCTGCTATGCACCAAAAAGTACCTTTACTTTATAAACTAGTACTAAATCTCATATAAAGGAATAAAATACAATGTTACGATCATGGAATTTCTCCAAAATATAATGTTAAGGGTATCCCCCCCCTCCTTTCTCTAAAAAAAGATTAATGCGAACAAAGTATATAATTCATAATGTATTTTAAATGAGATGCGCACCTATACACACAACACTGCTTAAAGCACGAAATGGTTTCCTCCACAACATCTTGCGTCTTATATAATCACAATTCCTACTGTAGTAAATATTTCCAATGTTAAAATGCCATCTTCTCCCTAACAATTCCTCCGCCGCCTGCTCTCTATCCGGAACACAACAAATTAAATCCAGAAAATGGTCGGAGGAAGAAAGAAAATAGGAACAAGTGTTATTAAGCTCCATTCCATCGCTGTTTCTCAAAAGCTCCAAACGATTCACCTGAGGGGTGTTTACGAATGCCGCGTAAATACAGTGGGAATAAGAATTCGGCAGACGATTTTTACCGGTGTGAAAGTGTTCGAAATTATTGTGTTTGTACTCGGAAACAGTGGACGGTGGGGGTTGTTAAAAGCGTTCTTATCTGTCCCCTGGCGCCCGATTGGCGGGCTGACTGTCTCGCCAAGTGTCGACCCTTTCTTCGATTCCTATCTGCATTTTTTGGCAAGAAAATTGTTTCCTTCGTTCTAATCTAAAAAGCAGTTTTGCTTATCTTTGCCTCTTTTTATCTGTGTTCTGTCGTCAATTGTCCCAATACAAACAGGTGATGTAAAAGAGAAAAGACATTACAGCTTATATCGGATTATGTGAAGTGAAAGCTTGATTGGGGGAAAAGGTTATTTATTAATGATGAGATCAGTGTTTTGGGACACATTTTTCCGCATTATCCTCAGTTGGATTTGGATGAGAATTTATTCAATACACGAATATTTGCCAACATCGTGTATTAATTTAAGCATTTCTGCAAATAGCAAATACAGTTGTGTAAGTAACGCACCCAGGAAATTTTCAGAGGGAGGGGGGGTTCGGGGTCGAAAGTTCACCATTCTTGTATCATGCTCCTTTTGATTTTGTCATTTTTCGGGAACCAAACACAGTAAAAAACTAAATAATTACCATTAATTAATAAAATTAATCTCATTAATAACAAATACTTAATTAAATTTTACGTACTATATACTTAAAATTATAATCAATCGGAAAAAAATCAAGGGATCTGGGGGGGGGTCCGGACCCCTCCCACCCTTGTGTGCGCCACTGAGTTATATATAGAGCCAATAACCTGCTTTTAACAGTATGTTATGAAATAGCATTAGCTGTTGATTTCTAAATAACACAAGTAATATTAAAAAAAAAAAATTTTAAGTCAATTGCTACTTTGAATGAATGAATAAAAAGTATTTTATTAATTGAAAATTTGAATAAGATACATATATATATATAAATAAATGTATATATAGGGAGAGAGTGAACTAAAAGTAGGAATTGAAAAAAGAGCATGATTTGTCTGCATTGTTGTAACAATGCACACCCGATTTGGCTAGTTTAGCTGAAAAATAGATTTTCGACGCCAACTTTTGTCTTTGTTTTAACAGTTACATCGTTACAACAATAGAGACGAATCTAAGTTGGCGTCGAAAACCAGTAATTAATTTTATCAAATTTAATTAATGAATTAATATTTGAAAAAACTGTATTAACATCAAGTGTCATCCACTACAAGTTTAAAAAAATTATTTGAACTTGATTGGATAAATAGAAAGTATTTTATTAACGATTGAAAATTTGTGTGTGAATAATATAAATAAACATATACTATATAAATATATATAGAGAGAGAGAGCTAATAGTAAGAATTGAATAAAGATGAGGATCACTTGAATTCGAAAGTTTTACATGAAAATAACAGCAAACTTACCAAAAGAGAGATGATTACCAGTTTTCAAGTCTGTAGGTATAGCAAATCAAAAACAGAAAATTTTAATTACCCCTTCATCCTCAAATCGAACAATTTTAAGTACTACATTGGATTCGTTCAAGTGCCCCGTTGGTTACTAGTTTCTACACTAAATCGCGATTCGTCACTCTACAGAAAGTTATTCCATTCATTATTACCGTAAGTGAGATGCTCTTTCAAGTCCATCTTTTGTGCATGTGAGTAGTCCTCTGCAAGAAACACAGATGCCCATCGACAAGCATACAATCTGAGACAGAATCAGTTTCAAACAATTTTGAGACGAAATTCTGATGCAAATAGTGTCTTTAAACTTTGCTTGTTGCCAAGGCTGCTTTCCAGGCTTAGGCACGTGTATAAGGCGCAAAAGATTTGGAGGTGCAAAAAATTGGAAGGCGAAAAAGAGAAAAAATTAAAATTATACAGCGCTACGAAGCTCTCAACACATGATTCTAGATATTCAGAAATCTTCATGAAAAGGAGCAAGAAGATGTGACAAAATAGCGAAATTCTTGGCTCTAAGCTTCTCCAAAGGCATCGATGAAGAACAGTTTGCACAAGAATGCCAATGTATTTCAAAATGTACATGAAGATGGATGAGATATACTATGGAAAATGAAAAGCTATAAGAAACTATGGAAAAGAAGGTGCTATGCGTTTAAGGTATTCGACTATGTTCGGAACCGTGATTTTAAAAAAGCACATAAATGGATAATTTTCATGATATTTAGTGTCACTCAGATTAGAATACATGCATAAAATTGCTTTAATGACATTTTGACAAAAAAAATTTATTTAAATATAATATTTTGGCAAAAATTTATCTTAGAATAATCTTTTTTCCAAATGTTCTCCTTTTGTGAAAAATGGTTCTATTATAATAATATTTTGCTTGTATATAGCTCAGACCTCTCTACAGAGGTTCAACTAGAAATTTTGAAAAATTCACATTATTTTCAGAGTTACCACCCATTGAAATAATTATTCACGTTTTTTTCTTAAAATTGCTCCCCTCTATTGTCGTAAAATATGAATAAACCCACTTCTAAGTTATATATTTCAAAAATTACAACGATGTCATTAATAATTTTGCAATGACTAAAGCTCGAAGAAAACCTTTGTTGTTCAATTACAATGACAATGACTCATCAAAGAATTAGATTGTCGAAAAGTAAAAGATTGCAAGGCGATAAGAGAGGAAAAGTAAGAAGTTGAAAATAGTTCATACCATAATGTATACTCTCTATACCAGTGTTTCCCAACGTGGGGCCCACGCCCCACAGGGGGGCACGGGCGTTCCGCAGGGGGGCAATTTGAAAATGGATACGACACAACACTAACCCTTCCGCTCCGGGCCATTTAAAAGATATCGGTGCCAAATTTATCAAAAAAAGCAAATTCTTAAATAATTATTAGGCATAATTTCGTTTGACGAGACCAAAATATCAACTGGGTAATTGGCTTCGTCCGGGATTCACCTCGGTGTGTGCCGTCTGCCGGGAGGGGGACATAGCCCAGGCCAGTCAAGAAATTTGCTAAACAGCGCAGTTGTTTGCACCTAATTGGCCTATCGCAACACCTGCAGTGTTTTACATCATTCTGTTGGTCTTAATCTGAAGTGTTCGTCAAAACTGTAGTAGAAGCTCGTTGTTTTTATAAATATACATATTTACTGTATAGATATAATTGGTAAGTATTTTTATTTATTTTAATTTTAGAAATGTAACTTCCCAGAGAATTTTTTTTAAATAGAAAAAATATAGGTACCTTTTGATTTGCGGTGGCAGTGTAGTAAATGTGTTATATACATTTAAATAACTATGCATGTTTAGTATACTTTTGCTCTATGTCACAGTGAATTAAATTTAACGCATGTTTTAATATTATTTTTTATTGATTTTATTTTTATTTCTTATAGCCCATAGTAAAATGAGTAGTGAAAGCAAGAAAAAAACTCGTCAATATTCGGAGGAATATTTAAAATTTGGGTTCATACCTGCTGTTCAAGATGAGCGGATTCCTTTTTTGTCTTATATGCCAGCAATTCTTGAGTAACGAATCAATGAAACGAGGTCGTCTTGAGGCGCATTTGAAGGCGAAACATAGTGCTCAGATTAATTCATATTTGAGTTAATTTAAAACATTGAAGGAAAACTTTGAAAAAAGAACAACAATAAAGTCGCTATTTACTGCCCATACTTCAACTAATAATCGTGTTCTCGAAGCTAGTTATCAAATTTCTTTATCCATCGCTAAAACTGGAAAAACTCACACTATAGGAGAAAATTTAATAAAACTGTCAATATCAGCATTCCTCAAAACGGTTTTTGAGAAAGATGACAAAGATGTAAAAGCTATGCCACTCAGTAAAAATACTGTTAGCAGAAGAATAGATGAAATAGGCGAAGATATTGAAAAAACAATTTGTTGAAAAGCTGAAAACAAGAAAATTCTCAGTGCAAATGGATGAATAAACTTTGAGAGATAGTGAGGCTGTATTGAAAACTTACGTAAAATATATTGATAAAGGGCATTTTGCAGAAGAAATGTTGTTCTGTAAAAGATTAGAAAGCACCACCACCTCCAAAGATATATTTAATGAGCTAAAAAACTACTTAGATGTCAATGATATACCAATGAAAAATATAACATCTTGTGCTGCAGATGGTGCTCCTAATATGATGGGCAAGAAAAATGGCTGCTTAAAACTGATGAAAGATGCGAATCCAGAAATGATTCTTGTGCATTGTGTTATTCATAGGCAAAACTTGGTAGCTAAAAACATCTCGCCTGTTCTAAACAAAGTACTACATACTGTAATAAAATATGTTAATGTTATTAAAGCTAGTGCCAAACGTGAGCGTCTTTTCAAGCTATTTTGTGAAGAACAAAATGAAGACCATGTGAGACTTTTACTTCATACTGAAGTAAGGTGGCTATCTAAAGGAAACTGCTTGAAAAGATTTATGGAGCTGTTTGATACTCTTAGTGATTTTTTGAACGACAAACCAAAAATGAAGCACCTATTAACAATCGATGGTAAAGCATTTGTGAGTTATTTAGCCGATATCTTTGAAAAACTAAACATATTAAATAAACAACTTCAAGGAACAAATAAAACTCTTGTCGATGCAAAAGCGAAGATATTTGGTTTTATTACCAATATCGAGTTATGTCAGAAACATATTAACAACAAAAACTTTGAACAGTTCCTTTGGCTCCAAAAATGTGAAGTAACTGATACCGCTTTACTCGTTATTGTAAATCATTTGAATAAGTTATCGGCCAATTTTAAAGAAAGATTTTTAGATTTAAAACAAATTGATTTCCCAGCATGGATGATGCAGCCAATGTTAGTGGATTTGTCTGATGTATCAAGTATGCAGTATCAAGCAGAACTCGCCGAATTGCAAGATGATGACTTAGTTAAAACTTTCGTATAAAAGGTGCGATGGCATGGCTTTGTGAGGAAACGGAAATCAAAGACCCAAACTCAACCAAATGCGCAAGAAAGCTATTACTACCGTTTCCACCTTCATTTTTGGCTGAATGTGGATTTAGTGCTGTAAATGATTTACTGATAAAAAAAAAAGAAATCGGCTGGATATAACACAACGTAGGGATTTGAGACTTAAGCTAACCAAACTGGAACCCAATATAAAATCTCTCTGCAGCAAGCATCAAGCGCAAGGATCCCACTAAATTAAAATGACAAATTAATATGGAAAAATCATTATTAAAATTATTTTGAATTTTAATTTCTGTTTTTCATTATATATTTTGAAATTTTACTTACTGTGTTTTGTTAACAATTTGATAGTGATTTATTCTTAGAATCCCTCATTCATGTTTCTTAAGTGAACAAATTAATTTTTTAATATTAAATATTATGTATGTTACATGGGGGGCATAAAAACTTTAGAAAGGTTAAAGTAGGGCATGGCACAAAAAAGATTGGGAAACACTGCTCTATACTGTAACTGCAAATGATTTTATTAGTTTGTTGTGCTGATTTATAAAAGGGTGGTGGGTGGTTCTTGATGCCGTAAGCTAAGAAATGTACAAGAGCGGCCAAATCATGCCATTATCCTTTTCTTACGGCTGTCTGTTGCCAGTCTAGGACACGGCGAATCCATAGGTCATGGATAATGAAAAGACACCCAAAGAAAACAAAAACAAAGAAGGAGAAAGAGTAAAAGAGGTAAGGGAAAATTCATATCGAAAGAAAATTGGCAAGGTAAGAACCGAAGGAGAGATATGCTCTGGAAATAGTGGGAGTGAGGGTATGACAATTTAAAGTGCCTATGGTACCGGGGAGGCTATAAACAGCCCTGCTTGTTGCAATGAAGTATTGTTCATTCTGCGGTTCCTTCTAGCAATTAGTGTTAAATATCAATTCTCATGTTACCACCCACCTGCAACAGTCCTGATCACCTACCTATATTTCAAATACCAGTTCCATGATCTTGAAAAGACACTTGAGAACATTCTTGAAATTCCCATTGCGGTTACACATTTGGCCAACCTCTAAATGTTATCCACTAATAGTTGGTTACCAATGGAATTGTACGTACCAATGGTTCTCCATGCAACAGAATCTACCGTGTCATAGTTTCAAGACGTATGCACTGTTATAATTGCTAGCGATTGTGGAACAGATTGATCCCGAAATTTATAAAAAAAAAGCGTAATATTAAACTAAAAACCTTTTTTTTAACTGTCCATCGGATCGAAATATTTTTAAATACCTTTTACTAAATAAATAATAGTTTATTTTTAAACCTTTTCGACTCATAGTGCCTTTAGAACTGTAAGTTTTTTTTTGTGGAACTCTATTCTACACATACATACACACTTAAAAGAATATATTTTAAACTGATATTTAAAGTAGATGAACATGTTATAGGTACTTTATGCAGAAACAATTGAAAAGTATTGTATTTAATAAAAAGTTTAATTTTAATACAATTTACGTTAATACTATCAATTTGTGACCCACCCATGCATTATATTTATTAATTGGGAAATGTTTTTTTACACAAACTGTCGAAGTCTAAGGTTATTGAAATTATTTTCTGTCGCATTTCATATACTAAGTTTAATTTGTTTTTACAGACACTCAAGTTGAGAAATATTTTTCATTTACATACATTGTTCTGATTTGCATCAAAATGTTTATAACTGTGGGAGAAATCCCGTGTATCTTGTATGAATTTGAAATCTAAAATTTAGGAGTTATTCTTGCTTAAATTTAGATTTTAACGTCGAGTCTGTTGATACGTTGATAAGTTGTTCTCCCTCCATCATAATAGGTGCTGTTATTTTTCACAAATGAAAAAAGTGCATTTTCTATTAGAAAACTATTTAGTTTTGAAAACACAAAAATGAGTACAAAACTATTTCGTGGATTCCCGTATTATAAATAATAGAATACTCACAATATAGTAGGTAGTACTTATAAAGGAAAAAGGCTTTAATATTATTTTATTGTTATACATTATAATAAAAGTTTCAAAAGAGTATTGCAAAATAAAGTTACATTATGCATAAATAAAATTTTCAGTTCCAATGACTGGGATGAGCGTTATATAGAAACTTGTTATATAAACTTCATAGAGTACGCGAATTCATTTTGTATACACATTTATAATTTTCCTTTTGAATTTTTATTGTGACTCGTGGAACCCCAGGGTTCCGTGGAACACAGTTTGAAGACTGCTGACATAAGTTATACATTTACTGAGAAGACTTGATGGAGCACATAACCTAATCTCTGATCGGTATTTTGAGAGTCACTGCAAAAAAATTCTATCATTTCCTTGTGTAAGTTAAAGTATGTATTGTGAAAATTAAATTACTGAATCTATGAAAAAATTTACTTTATTGGTGAGGAAATAAATATAAGTACAGGAAAAGCTTTTTTAAAAGCTACAAAATGCAGCGAAGCAGAGGTCAGTATTGTTGACATAAGCTATACAGAGCAAAAGTGGATTATCTCTCATAAGAAAGTTAGACGAAACAAAATTTATTTAAAGTTTTTCTGAATGGAGTTTTATTAAACTCTTAAGGGTAACACTATTTAAAACATGATAGTATATTAAAAATACCAAAAAAAAATGAAATTCGTTGTGAAACATTTATCATCAAAATTGCGTAAAAACCCTTAATAAAAGAACAAACTAATAACAAGTCAGCCCAAAGTCTCCTTTGAAAATTTTTAAAGTATACTTCACATTATAGTATGATGAAAAGAATAAGCATTTATATTTCATAAAAAACATAATGATAATGTTTTGATATAAATATAAGATAAAAATGTATAATACAGCATGCAATATGGTGATATACTTTAAGCAACTTTGCTAAAAAAATCTGCTGGATATAGATGTTTTTAAACCTTTTAATAAAAATTTTATAAATATTTTATTAGCACAGAAGAAATTGTGTTCAGAATTATTATCTTTTAAATTTAAGCCAAAATATTCCTTCGCGTTTAGAAGACGGTAAAATATTTTAATTTATCATCAAATGATTTTCAGAGTTCAATCAAGAGTATAATATTGGTTTGAGAAGAAAACATGCAAATAGATACGAACCAAAACGTGAAGCATTCATTTTAATGTAGTTTTATAAAATAATTTTAAAAAAGAAAGAATCAAAACTTATTCAGTTCGCTAAATACTACATATATACATAAGCAAATGCATATTTTGTTTGGGAGTTTTTATTTATGCTAATAAACATATTTGCATGGAATGTAATAGTAATCTTTTGGGTTAAGTACTTTATTTACATAATTTTAAAAAAAAGAGGGGAAAAAACACGAATATATTTTTGTAGCTTAAAAGTATTTTATTTCTTTTTTTTTTTTAAAAAAAAGCAGAAATGAAATTGTCTATAAAAAAAACAAAATTGAATTTTTTCAAAACTTTTTTTGTTCATATTCAAAATTATTTACTGAATGTATATCATATAAATTAAAGTATTTTTGAAGTTAACTTCTTATGGTACGGTAGGGAGAAATTTCCGTTACGCGTTACCAGTTGCGGTTAGCGATTAACGTAAGGTAGAAATGAATGAAGTTCCCAATTTTCCCCTCGTTTTAAAAAACGCCATCTAACTCATATTATCAATCTCAGACAAAAAATAATTACAGAATCGGAAAGATCATTCTTTTGGCCACGATATGGTATATATTTTTTAACAAAATAATGATATTTTCTATTATTTACGATTTTTTTAAAGATGAGTCAAAATTGATACGCTTTTATAAAAACGGTTTCTAAATCATTCCCTTTAAGTTTCCTTTCGAGTTAATGAATTAATATATTATTCTAAACAAGTTCATGCTTTTCTCTTTTAGAATCAGTCATAAAAAAAATGAAAAAATCTCTTTTATTTTTTGCGATTTTTCAAAAAATACTCAAAATTTTAATTAAATATTTAATAACTTCATTATTTATAAAAATAATCTAACGAAACTTTTTTTCCATATGTAGAATTGTATTATCCGTAATCTGTTCAAAGGTTGAAAAAATAGATTAAAAATTACGGCTTTTAAAATTTCTTTTGTGTTTTTCGTCTATTAGCCCAGAGCTAGCACCCATCCCCCTCTCCTCATTCAACAGCAGCTTTAACAAGCCTTTCTTCTTTTAGCTTTGTGATACATACTTTGTTTTGTTTTTACGTTACCTAGAAGTCAAAATATAATCAATTTTCTGAATTAAAAAAAAATCGGAAGTGAGTCTTTAATCTACCCGAAGTAAGCATTTAAATGGTTCAAAATATGTCAAAAACTAGTTTAAGAAGAGTTTGTTGGATATACAGTTTTAAAATTCTTTTAAGGAAATAATTAAAACAATCAATTGTTTTAAAATTTAGTGGCAACACAACATTTCTTCCAATAGTTTGGCAATAAAAGATTGTGTTTACTAAATTTTCAATCGAATGGAATTACTAAATTCAGTTTAAGAAGTGAGTTTTTAAATCATATATATGCTTTGGTGTAATTAATTTGATTGTTGTGAAAGTGTTATATAGTGCTTCATTAATTTGTATTTTAAGGCTACAGTGAGTAGTAAAATTTTTTACAAACATGCCCCAAATTTTTACTGGCTCTATGTAACTTAGAACTAAAATCATATAAAAAATTGGTGAGAAAAAAAATGAGTATAGTTTGTAAAAAATTTAAAAACGTTCCATGCGTTTTGATTTTTTTTTTAAATTTCATATTTTTTACCTGATTTAACTTCTTTAAGCAATTCTTTACAAATGTATGCATAAGCGTACGCACGTTCCGTTGGTGTGTGCATGTGCTGCAACAATTCATAAATCTCAAGGCAACACATACTCAGAAATTGTTTACGAATTCGATCGACGTCACTCTCAATCATTATTATACGTTGCTTTATCACGTGTAACGAGTATTGAAGGATTATATATTACGACAAAAAATAATGATAAAACATTTTACCATTGTCGAAGACGATCGTCATCAAAAATTGATTTGCAAGAGGAGTTTAAACGACTTTCATTGAACAAACTACAAACTATCTATGAAGATTTGATTAATTTCATAACAAACAGACAAGGTTTATCGATTTTTACTTTTAATTGCCAAAGTCTTACAGCCCACGCTTCAGACTTACAAGATTCAGTAATAAGAAATTCAAATATTTTAGTTTTATCAGAAACTTGGCTGGGCAATGAAAGTGATGTATCTATCCCAAATTTCAACTGCATTGTGAAGTATAAACGACCAAATACAAGAGCAGGTTGAGTTGCGATATATAAAAATTCTAGCGATGCTGTTAACATTATAACTCCATCCATGGAATGTTCTGTCAGTCAATCCGATAATTATGGTACCATACAATCTTCAGTGGGGCATTTGTGCTTGGCTGAATGCGTAATAGATTATGGACAAAAAATTATAATTGTAGCAGTATATATTACTCCGAACAAAAAGTTGGATGACATTATCGAGTTCCTTCATCGATCATTATTATCATACACATCAAGAAGTTCTGCTTTACTTAATAAAAATTATGATAAAATACCTATGATTTTAATGTCAATTTTGCTTTAGACAAATCTCTACAAAACAACAGAATAATATCAACGACAAAATCAAATACTACGATTGATGCAGTCTTTTCGAGATACTTAAGCGATATTGAGTGCAAAACCTACATTTCTTACTTTAGTTACCACAAGCCTTTGATAACAAAAGTATGTACTGAAGCTCCCATAAGCATAATGGAAATAGAATAATAATGATGACACTTTTCTTAAAATACATTCAATAAAAAATTTTTTAGTATTATGTATGGAAAATGAAAATTTTGTCTATACTTATACCTTTTCCATCCTAATAATTTTTTTAAAATACAGTTTGAAATAATAATGATAATAATAAATTTGTTAAATATATATAAGATTACTTCAAAATAAAACTTTATTATACAATTCAATACATGTAAGTCAAAGAAGTTAACTTCTAAGGTGTGTTCACACTGATACACGCTTTCTTTTTTGTTTTCATAAATACACAAATTTTTAAAACTACATATTTCGAATTTAGTACAATTGGAATCAGGGCCAATTTAAGTTAAATGATCCATTGAAGATTTATAACAAAATTTAATCTCGTATACTTTTTAAAATAAAATTTATCTCAAAATTTCTTAAAAAATATCTTCTTAAAATTTATTGACCTTATAAATTTACTGAAAAATTACTTTCATGCGTCATAAACCTATCTCTATAAATTTTGCTTTTTTCCCTGCCACAAATAACTTATCTTACACCATTGTTTGCGAGTGTATTTCATTTAAACGTTCATCTTTTTACTCTTGTAAACAATCAGATCCATAACAAGACGTTTTCTTCTACAACTGAAATAATAATTCATTTATTTATTTATTATTTTTTTTTGAAAAAAAGTGGAATCGTTTTTAAAAACTTTGTTAAAAAATAAATAATTCTAAACAACAACAAAAAAAAAACAACATTGCAAGCATCAGCAGCTGGGGTTTAGAAAAATAAATAAAAAAAAAACACGAAACAGAAATGAAAAATATGAAAGCTGAAAAAAACAAAACAAAAAAACATTCGATCCTATATACCGTGTAGTCAAACCCTCTATCATTATTTGGTCATTTTACACAACAGACAGCATCGGTGATTTCTGTGTACATCCGTTGTGTGATTGTGGAAGGATGGGAACGCAGACGATATTAAAAATAAAAAAAAAAGAATACTGTCCCCCTATACTTTTCTTGTGATTGCAGCGATATTTTGTTCTTCTTTTTTAATTTCCATTCGAAGAAGTCACGAGAAAAAGATTTTGATGGCTCTTAATGGCAACGGCTCTTCGTATAATAAGCACCTTAGCCATCCGTTCGGGCTTTTATATGTCATTACTGTTCGGCTGTTCCCTCTAGTTACTGCGGTGGGGGAAGAAAATAAAGAATACCTTTTCTCTCGTTCTACGCTGTGTGCCTCACTCCCCCCTCCCGAACCCATTTTCCCTGAACTTGTATCCGCCAGCCTTTTATATATGACCTTGAAACAGTTTTTTTTTTGTCTTTGGGATGCTGCTGCACTTTTGGATTCCCCTCCCTTCTCTTCGCCTTTGTTTTATTGTGATCGTAGGCTGCAATTTTTTGTTCCGTTCACCCCTATTGAAATTATATGTGTTATGCAGAACAAAAGATGCACAGCTAGGTATTGAAAATGTCTTTTTTTCCTGGGTTTTATAAAAGTTAATCTATCATGCCTCCCCTCTTTTTTGCATGTTTCGCATCTCGCTTTCATCTTCTATAACGACTCTAATTATCTCTTTTTTTGAAAAAAATTTATTTCCCTTTTGATTTTTTTTCCTAATATTTTGCTCATTACTGCAACCATCAGTAAGATGTTGTTGAAAGATAAGAAAAAAGTAATTAAAATTAAAAAAATAATAAGTTTCGGGATTCTTGAAATATTCCATTTTGGTTGGAATGCAATTAAAAACGTATATTTTTTACCTTGTACGTGAATTTCAAGCATATTCTGATCGAAATTTAGTTATAATTGCATGTAAAAAATTCTCTCATGCATTATTATTGCTATTATTATTACAGCTAGAAATTTACATTTCTACTTGATTTATAACATGTTCATTATAAATTAAAATTCATTTTCTCAACTTCTTTTCCAAAAGTTGCATCTTAACTTTTTGTCTATTAATACTGTATTTATTAAATTCGTATAAAAATATGTTACATTTCAATTAGTTTTCAGAGTTTTTCTTTGCTATACATTTTAATTTTAATCTATAGAAATATAATCTTTTTATTTATACACAAGATATCGAAATTCGACTGTACACAAATCCGTGTTGCCAAGCCGAAGAAGGAAAATTTTGGAAGAACATTTTTACGAGAATAAATTTTCGATTTATTCGAAAAGCAATTGTAATTCTACCATAAAGAATTTTAAAAAACCAATGAATACGACAGTAAATAAATATATTTATAATAAAGTATGCAACAAGGAGCAAAACTGCTCAAAACATTAATTTTCGCACAGTTTGACTCGACACGTCTTTTGACGTCATACCTCCATTTAGCTGGAAAATCACTTAAAAATTTTATTTTAAACAATATATATGTGGGAGACAACAAGGGGTCAAGACGTTGGTCTTTTTCTATTTTATTTTAACAAAAAAAGTTTTTGAGATAAGTTTGACGATTGTATTCAGAAGGTAACGCCTGCTCGCGCATTTTTTTTCTCTCTCTAAACCACTCTTCCACTAATTCACAAGTTTCATTTTTTCCATTCAATGCGCCTGCGCGTGGAAATGCCACAATATAAAGTTTAAAAAAAATTTTTGACTTCTTATTTTTTAAACCACTGATTTTAAAAGAACAAAGTATGAACTTTTTAGTACAGAATTTCGATACTTTAAAATGGTAAGAAATCCGTACAGAACGATTGAAAAACTCTTCTCATAAAAACGCATCAATAATGACTCATGTTAAAAAAAATAGTAAAAAATACAAAATTTCTTTATTTTGTAAAAATATTTATACGGCATCGTGGCGAAATAGGTGATCTTTCTGATTCTGTAATTATTTTTTGTCTAATTTTAAAAAGAAAAGAACGATCGCAATTTTAAAAACGAAGAAAAAGTAGTAGTAGAAGCGCGCGTGACGCATTTTTGTTAACCTTTTTTTTTAAATTTCATTCCCCATAACATTTTCATACCGGAGATTTTTATGAAAATCGATTGTTAAAGAGTAAACTCAAAAAAAAAAAAAAAAATCTTTGAGGTTAATGGCATAATGACCTTTAGCTACTACATACCAAGTTCCATACTGCTGGGTTGCTTAATTTGGCCGAAACATCTGAAACACACAAACTCCTTCTTTTATTAGTATAGATTACAGTTTACAAAAATAAGTAACATAGTTCCTTCCCCCTTTTTTTTAAAAAAACTATTCTTTAAAAACAATGTTTGTGTGTTTAATCTCTTTCTACAAGCGAATTCCTACAAATTATTGGTGGGCACTGTAGCCGAAAAGTCATGATCACGAACACGTGGTCGGCGTTGTTCTATTAAATAGTAAAGTTCAGTCCATATTATATTAAAGACCCACCATTAAAAGGGGTTGAATCACTTAAAATCTTTGTCGAGTCTCAACTCTCCCATAGTGAGGTGTGGAAGTTTGGAGAGGAGAGAGTGCTAGCACAGGTGTTGTCCTAGCCACTTGACAACGATTCAAAATTATGAGATTCTTAGCCAGCAGCCCTCGTACAACTTCAAAGAATGATAATTATTTGATCAACCTCTTAATTACTGTCAGCCCGCATCTAGGAGAAGTATAATGAAAATAATTTTTTTATAAAATATATCTTTTAAAGCTAATACTTTATTAAATTTATTCGTTCAAAAATTAATGCATTAGAGAGTATCTTCAGTCACGCACACGCTGGTGCTTTTAAAGTTATGTGTATCGTGATATTAAATTGAAAAAAATATTTAAAATAATTAATATGTGTGTGTGATTGTCTTCTACTAAATCACCATCACTAAAAGTGTTTGTGTGGAAATAATTAAATGTCTGCAATGTACAAATTGTCTCAGTCTTTTCACTCTTATTTTATACAAAATTTTTGCAATTTATTTTCTGTTATAATTTATCAGCAAATAATGCCGAAAAAAATTAAATGTTACCATAATTTTAAAAAAATTAAATGAAATTAATATCGAAATGAGTGCGAGCTCTAACTAGTCTATGTGAGCAAATTAATTACAAAACTTTAATTAAACTTCATTTTTATACAACATGGACATTATTTATTAAAAGTAAATAATCAATCTTTTATAATTAGAGTTAATACGAACTAAAAATACCCCATAACCAGCATTTTTTTTTTCTTTTATCTTTTATAAACCTTTCTCTTCGAACCGAAAAGCATTTCATCAAATGAAAGATAATTATCGTCGTAATTGGGAGAAATCGATTCTAAAACGAGAGCAGCAATCGTAATCTGGAAGAATCAGTTATTCGATGTGTCTTTGAAATTCTTCAGCTACGAATAGAAGAATCAATAGAACACTAATTAAACATTCTGTTTGTACTGGAATTGAGGCGTAGCTACACGAAAATAATCATGTATCCTTGTAATCGATATTGTCTTCTCTTATAAAAAAAAATTCGATATCGTCTGTCATAATTAACGAATGAACTAGCTGCAGAGCCATTTAATTGGAATGATGACGTAGTTTAAAACGGCAAATGAATACAAATTCTGATATCGTTTGTTCCTGTTCGTTATGATTCGTTATTCTGAATTCGTTCTTCCGTGTTTTGACTTCTGTTTTGTATTTAATTTCGCCGTCTTTAGCATTATTTGTGATAAGACAGAGCATTATTCTGCACCCGCATTAAGATATTTATAAAAAATATTGTCAGATATGAATAATTTATATATTGAAAAGTAATTATTTAAACTAGTCGAGAATGTTTTCAGTGAACAATAAATCAACATTTTTATTCATATTTTTGGATTTATATATTATTATGCTGTGTTGATTTATATAATATCAGACGCAAATGTAGGAAGAAGCTTAAATTTATTTTTTCATAATGTATTATTCATCAAATTTAAAAAGTAAAAATACCAGTTTTCACATTTTTATTCAGTGTTTTGCTGAATCATATTAAAATATACGATTCTAACGATACATTGCAGTAAAATATATTGAAGGAAGAGTCGTTCGAATAAAAAAAAATATATACCTTATGAAATAGGAAAACAATTCGAAGTAAACAATGAATATATTATAAATAGCCGTTACCTGCCCGCTTTGCTCGATATTTCCAGATGTTGTATAAATATACTGTTCATAAATTATTGATATCTAAGTCTTAGCGTTTGTTTCTTATTTTCTTCTCTTGATTTAAAAATGACAGAACTTGAATTTCTAAAACAGAAGTAGAATTATCCTTTAAGCTACAGTAACTCCCTCCCTTGAAGTGGTTTTCCGCAAAACCCATTTTTAGTGAATATCTATTGAACAATAGAAACATGCTTGCCAAATTTCAAGTACACGGGTCTAACAGTTCAAAAACAGAAGTTTTTACCCATAACGCACCTTATCAACTTGTCACTCTTTCTGGGAAATCGATATCGCAACCGTTCTTAGCGGAGCTCCAAAAGAAACATGTCAAAATTCAAGTCTGGAGGTCTAATAGTTAAAAATTTGGAGTTTTTATCCACAACGCCCCCTTAACTCCTTATAACCTTCCTTGAGATTGGGTCAAAGGAAACATTCTCACCGAATTTCCAGTTTGTAGGTCTAATAATTCATAATCTGTTATTTTTATCTCTTAGGCCACTCCTTAACCTTCCTTGGGAGTCAATTTTTGCAAAATTCATTCATAATGGATCTCTGCTCAACTCCAGAAACTTGCTTACCAAATTTCAAGGCTATGGGTTTAATATTTCAAAAACGGGAATATTTATATAGGCTCCAATAATTCTCAAGACAACTTTCGTAAAACTCATTCTTCGCGCGCAATCCATTGAAAGGAACATGCCTGAAATTTCGAAAACTTTTGAACTAGTAAAATGCAGAACAAAAACTTTTATAGATGTGGAAACAACGCGAGGTGCGCAAGACATTTGTCTTTCTTTGCATTTCATCGTCAAACTTAAACTTAATTAAAAACTGCCTTTTCTAATTAATTTTTGTTTAATGTTAAATAAACCATAAGAAAGAGAAACGTACTGGACCCCTTTGTTGTCTCCCACAAATTAAAGTTTTGGCTCTACTTTCACGAATAAAATTTCTGATTTTGAACCAAAGTCTGGACAATGAACAAAAGCGTGGCTAGTGATGAGAACGACTGGCCATTTTTGGATGCCACAACCGTTCAACCTGTGTAGAGGTTTGAACTCAGCGGTGCGTATTCCGCCTGTGTAGAGGACCAGAGGATTGAAAAAAATTTACAAAAAAATCAAAATTTGGGAACGTGAAAAAAAATACATAGAGCCGTCCGTGGATAATTCTGTTGAACTAGCCATTTTCTCCATCATGTGAAACTTCGTTCACATCCTGTGTAGAGGTTGAATTTTTTCAAGGCTTCATTCCGCCTGATAGTACGCTAGGTGAACAAATAACAAAATATTCTGTGTCTTGAGTGTATTTTCAACGAACCCTCAAAATCCCGCCTGTGTAGATGAGTTTTGGTTGAACTCATGAATAATCCGCCTAGAGTTCTGACGTCTGTTCAAAACAATTTCAACTCCGTTTACCTGCGAAGGGTGAAATCAGTGGAATCGCAAATTTTTCTTCAAATATTGGTACATCGTACGTGCGAGCAACAAGGAACTCGTTTTCATGGCAAAATTGACTTTCTTACACAGAATACTTTCCGAAATTTTTATAAAATGTACTCAATTTTAACTTAGTACTCTTAATTTTATTACATTTATAATTCTTAATTGAGAATTAAACATTTCTAGTGGAGAGTTTTTAACATGTGACAAATCATAGCTAAACTTTTTTAAAGAAACAGAAACATTTGAAACAGAAACAACCCCTAAAAGGATCAGATTTCGTTAAAACTTCAATAAAACATCGTATAGATGAGGCCTAGTTTTCTTTATTTCAGCATATACACTGGGATGTATAATAATTTCTTCGGTCAAACAGTGATATTGCCATTCGAAACACAGTTAGACCGGGAGAGTGTTGATTAAGAGAAGATTTATCGGTTTAACTTCTCAAACGGTTAAAAATAAAGCTTAATGTTAAATCTTCGCAGCTAAAGTCGAATTAGTGAAATTTCAAAACTTTAATCTGGCAACCTGAATCAATCAAGACTGTTACGGGCTGATTTTCCACAAAAAGATTGTTTACCTATTGATTTAGCTAAACTCAGTGTGATATTTTTTTTTCATCTCGACTTTCAAAAAGAAATTCCTTTATTCTATTATGGATATAGCTGTTAGACCCTTTATTCTCACAAAACTCTTAAACCAAAGTAATAAAGATGAATCACCCCATATCTAAAGAGAAAATTTAAATTGTCTTTATATGCGGTGATTTATCTTTAATCTCAATAGTTTCGTGGTCTATTTTTAAAAGGGGTTTCGGTAATCCACAAGTAATAACGACCACGTGATCCGTTTTTAGATAAAATAAATATCGTGAATACTCTTTAGCTAAATCGATAGGCGAAAAACAAAATAGCGATGAATGCGCGAATCCAATATGAGTTGCGGTTTCATTTTTAAAGTGGAAAATCAGCCCGTAACAGCCTTAAAAGATCACATAGAGATTCAGTTTTAAATTTTCTTAACGAACAATAATATTGCAAACACCTTGCCGAAGAATTTTGCATAACATTGGAGTTATGTTTTGCCTGAATTTTACAGCGATTTTTAAATGTGTTTAAACACTCGAGGGGTTAAATTCTCTGAGTACTATAATTTTAGTTTTTCATAGTCATTTAATTCCTCCTTTTAATGTACAGTAACGGCGATATCACCGACCTTGACCAGAAGAATTTATTAAAATTTCAGT
Source organism: Trichonephila clavipes (assembly GCA_019973935.1). Lineage (NCBI taxonomy): Eukaryota > Metazoa > Arthropoda > Arachnida > Araneae > Nephilidae > Trichonephila > Trichonephila clavipes. The sequence goes on along the minus strand of BMAU01001233.1, from coordinate 904,893 downwards.
GTATATTCTGTCATTTATTTTCTTGGTTAAAAATGCGCGTTTTATTGAATGAACAGATTAAAATTTTCTTTGGTGTGGAACAGGAAGAGATAAAGTTTTAATGCTTTTGATCTATTTTCTATTTTGTTTCGAAATGTTTCTTTTCAAATTTAGTGCAGGAGATTTAAACTTAATGCTTCATTTTTGTCACGTTTGAAAACTTCTTTTTCTAATTGTGCTAAATGTAGTTTGAGTTCAATTTTCTGAATTATAAATGCCTCTCTTTCGTTTCGCGATACCCTCTCATCTATACAGTTTTGAATTAAATTTTAAAAATGATATTCTTTCAAATGTACTACTGTTCTCAATTTTGTCTTTAGTTTAGCTATGGTGTCCGTACTATCCACAGTACCGTCTAGATCCTCAATGGTTTGTGTTGCTCCGAAAATTTTATGAGATCCTCTTTAAGAGCGTTTTTATACATTTTAGAAAAATATAGAAAGATCGTTTTTTTCTAGCTCCAGAACTCGCACAGATGTAAATATTGAAGAAAAACGTTGATTCCACTGATTTCAACTTGTTAAAAAAGACGTTCTTATGCCTCTGAAACAATTTTCGTCGATGGTTTCCTCTGGAACAGGCGGAACAAAGTTTAAAATTCAACCTCTCACATGGTTGAAAATGTCTAGTTCAGCAAAATTCAACCCCTGACAGGTTGAACTTTGTTTATTTGTCGGCGCGTCTGTTCCACGGACGCTTTTTTTTTTTTTTGTCCAAACTTTGATCAAAATCGAAATTTTTCGATCCCGGCCTCTACACAGGCGGACAGCGTAAAAATTCAACCTGGCACAGGTTGAACGAAGTTTCCAAAAATGGCGGCGCAACTCCTTCACGGAGCTGCTTTAGTTCACTGTCCAAACTTTGAAACTGAAATCGAAATTTTAACGATCGCGGCAGAACCCCCAAACTTTAGAGAGAAGAAAGAACGCGAGAGGTCCAAGACATTTGTCTTTACCTTTGCATTCATTTTAAACTTAAACAAAAATTAAAAAAAAGGTAGCTATTTAATTAGATAATGTTAAATAAATGATGTGAACGGTAACGTTCTGGCACCCCGTTGTTCCTCCATTTATCTATACGCTTCTTAATCTCTTTTTCTTTGTCTTAAAACTTTTGGTTCAGCAGATCACTAATTCAAAAGTTCTGGTTTTGAAATTTGCTGAGTCTTTACGTTTAAGACTGCGTGGCTATCGACATGAGATTGTCGTGTATTTGTTGGATGCCACATTATACATATAGATATACATATATTGCGAACCTCAGTTGCGTAACTGTGAATATTAGGGCCCCCTTGCAAAGTCAGTTTTTGAGCCCCACGCTGGATCTTACAAAAGGTACACACTTGGCATCAGTCAGGCTTTGGTCCCCTAAAATCCTGGGTCTCAAAGCGATGCGGGGGTTGCGGAGGTGTACGTTACGCCACTGACTAATCTTAAAAGAGTTGAATCATCATGAAGGAGAGATGATACAAACGTCAAATTCGCATGAAAGGTAGAAGATGTAGGGACAGTGGTGCACAAGGGAGGGGGGACCGGGTCCGAACCCCCAAAGCCATTGATTTTTTCGATTGATTATAATTCTACGTATATAGTACGCAAAATGTAATTAAGTATTTGTTATTAATAATTAATTTTATTTATTAATGCTAATTATTCATTCAACAATTTATTTGCTACTGGTTTTTGTTCCCGAAAATCATCAAAATAAAAAGTATATGTAGGGCGGCGTATTGCAGCAAGATACGAGAATAGTGGACTTTCGACCCTGGACCCCCTTCCCCTTTCCTTTGAAAAATTCCTGTGCGCACTACTGTGTAGGGATATATAACAAAAGATTAGCATCTAAGCTCAGTCAAACAGCACACAAGAGAGCATCTCAAAGTCTGTATAAATGGAAAGTTACGCAGCGGGTTTATCATTCGGAAATCGCATTTGAATGATAGTTGCTTGTGAGAAGATCACATTAAGGCTGCCTTCACACCAAACGAATCCGATTCATTCGCCATCAAACTTGTCTGATCGACCAGGATTCGGCTTCGTAATTTCCCGCTCAAATAAGCCAAGATTCGCTTCCCGCATTCACACCAAACAAAACCGGTTCGATCCGCCGTCATTCTGACTTACGCGTGATTCGGCATGTCAGATTTTCTTCGTGATTCACCAGCAGCCGGGAGCTATTTCTTAAAGAAAAAGTGAATTTAAACAAAAAGAGCGTTTATTTTTATTGTTTTTTTATATTATTAGTGATTATATCACATACAGTTTCTATTAAAGAAGCTAATTTTAGATATTTAAAGATTTTAATGTTCTTGTTAGGGTTAGCATGAGTTTGTTTTTATGTCAATAGATGGCGCTTATATTTTGGGTGGTATTTATTCATAGTATTCTTTTTCATTATGTAAACTAACTCTAGTTCTTGTCGCCGAGTGTGTAGGCTGTATTTTATTCCTGCTAATCTTGCGCAAATAACAAAATTAATTTTGCATGTATTATTTTATTCAATTTTAGAAATTTGAAAACTTTATTCTTATTTTTTAATACTTTAAAGCAAAATATGTTGATTTTGGGGGGGGATATTCTGAAGGATGTTTGAAATAGCTTCGGAGATCAATTTGATAAGAATTTATTTAATTTTGGGAGAGAAAAAAATTTAAACATTTATAAGAATGCTAAAATAAAATAAAACACCGATATTGTCGATAATTTTAATTTTTTTAAAAGATTTCATTTTATTACTATATATACTATATGAAACAAACAAAATGTAAATGGTATGTAAAATTTTTAATTCATTAATGTATTAGCAATTTTTAGATACATAATCAAAAAATAGTTATATGCTACAAAAGCTATAGTACATAACAACATTTGAAATGCCTTTTAAAAACATTAGATATATTATTTGTAAAAGTAATTGCATTATAATATAGTTACAATACATATTTATTATTTGTTGCTACTTTTCAGACTATAATTACATTTGATACTAACAGGCAAAATATAAACAAATAAATAAATAAAACCGTTCTTATATTTATTTTTTTTTATGTATTTCAACTTCAAAATGAATGAAAATACAGTTGTGAAATTGATAGCTTGAAACGTTAATCGTCTTAAAATATTAAAAACAGCAATCATGTTTGACAGCAACTGATGGAAGAATGATTGACCCGTGGCGGTGTGAAGGCACAAATCTCTGTTCATTCAAAATCGCTGTGAATTGGAAAGATTGCTACAGACTCGGAATCGTTTGGTGTGAAGGGAGCCTAAGCCTCAAATAAGGAGAAATGTCTACCAGAACGTGTCGGAATTCGATATGACAGACACTCTCTATCGAGAGAGTGCGATTTATCGTTACGAAGTATTGCTAATCGTATGAGTCAAAATGCAAATAATGTTTTGCGAATATAGAATCGATAGGTTCAAAAGGATCCTACTGAACGCCATACAGCCTTGAATTAGAAAGTGGATTTGTTTGTAGCTTAAGTATTTGCACGGACTGTTCAATGACAACTGGAGCAGTACGGATTGTTTGCACGGCGACTGTTTTTGCGACTTCCCTTGACGTTACAGCAAAGAGATGCTTGGCGACAGTAGAGCGCCCAACGACAAAAATGGATACAGGAATGGCGCAAAGATGTTTTTTCAAACGAGTTTTGGTTCTGCATGCAGCATCATGATGGACATACGCATTCCTAGAAGCATCGAAGAGAACGCAAGTGGCCTGCTTTCCTTCGAGATTCTTAGAAGAGACTTAAGCAGTTTCATCAGTCATTGGGCATTCGGCACGAACAACTCTGTTTACGATGTCTTTAATCTGAACAGCCATATTTATATTTCTCAAATCTTAAGGCCGGTGGCTGGGCCCTATCTTCGAGGCCTCGGAGACGACATCGTTCTACAAGATAATTCAAGACCGCATGTTGCCTGTCATGCCCTGAACTGCATTGACACAGAGGGTTTTGTTAAGCCAGCATGTTTCTTAGCTATCTCTGATGCATTGAAAACATCTTAATTATTTGCTACTGTCGTTGTCCTACGGTTGATGAAGTGTAGCACTAACTTGAAACAGCTTGGAACAAATTTAAGCCCAGTTGGACTCGATGCCTTACCGAGTTAGAAGCAGAGGTGGCAGCTATGCGTATACTAATTTCGGACTCCCCAGACTGACGACAAAGTATGATGCTGTCCTAACCCCAATTTTGATCGAGAATACCCTGGGGGAAGGTCAGGGGCTTCCCACCTTTTATCCCTTCCACCAACCTCAAGAGAGGACTTGCGGCTATTTAGAGTACGCTCCTGCCGCGAAAGCACTATACATTTACAAACATCCATGCTTTCTCTGGGATTCGAACTCAGGCCCTACGGCACCGCAGTCAGCGTCACTAAATACAACTTAACTTGAGTCTCTTTATTTTTGTTGCTGTTGTTGTTGCTTATGCCCCTGATCGACAGTAATATCAGATCAAGGTCCCTCGACATTCATCGCGGCTAAGGGCTAGATTTTTACGTCTGTCATTAGACTTGGCTTTGAGCACCATGCAGGTGACAGTACGATTTTGCTCGGTTTCACCCCAATTTTGAGGGAGAACATCCTGGGATGGCCAGAGGCCTCCCACCTCCCTTCCCCTTCCATCAACCTCAAGAAAAGACTTACGGCTCTACGATTATTTAGAGTACGCCCTGCCGCGAAAGCACTATACATTTACAAACATCCATGCTTTCTCCGGGATTCGAACCATATTCTACGGCACAGCAGCCAGCGTTGCTAACCGCTCTAAGGGATGAACGGCACTTCCTTCCTTTCCTACACATATAGATTTAATGCAATCATTGCAACAACTTTGACCATGAGTTTAGTGCTACTACTACTTGACTACAGAGGTTAACATGAGGCAACACCTTAACGTATCCGACTACGTTCGGAACCGTGTTTTGAATTTTTGAAATATATTATGACTTAGAAGTTGGTTTATTCATATTTTACGACAACAGAGGGGAGAAATTTTAAGGAAAAAACGCCAATAATTATTTCAATGGGTGGTAACTCTGAAAATAATGTGAATTTTTCAAAAATTCTACTTGAGCCTCTGTAGAAAAGGTCTGAGCTACATACAGGCAAAATATTATTATAATAGAAGCATTTTTCACAAAAGGAGAACATTTGGAAAAAAGATATTCTAAGTTACATTTTTGCCAAAATATTATATTTAAATATTTTTTTTGTCAAAATGTCCTTAAAATAATTTTATGCATGTATTCTAATCTGAGTGGCACTAAATATCATGAAAATTATCCATTTATGCGCTTTTTAAAATCACGGTTCCGAACGTAGTCGGATACCTTAATATATTTATTCTGCAATGACTAATCGCTGAAAGATTCAAGATTATAACCACAAACACACACAAAGACTTGAATTATACATCTCTTGCTACAAAGTTCGTGACCACGACCATTGAGTTAGAAATCTCTTGAAGTGTTTTAGTGACATATTTGAAAATTCTCGTGCTCCATCATTAAAAATTCCACTTTCCACCATTTCATTGGCCCACTCAGCAAAGCCAAAACGCCCCCAAAATTCCTTTGCTTAAAGGTTCCCTTTACTTAGAATGGAAACATCACAACCAACCTTATTTATAACCCATTGTAAATAATGCATAATTACGTACATCATTCCCCTCTATTTCCAAATGGACAAAAGGCTTAGAATTTCATCACTTAAACAAGCCGAAACTGTCTATTATTTTGAAAGCACGCGCTGGCATGATTAATCCGGAACACCCGATACATATTTTATGGGGCCAAGTAACTTTTCGCCCTCATGCATTTTAGATCAAGCGTATTGATTGGTCGCTTTAATACATGCATCAAACAAGAGGAAAGTATCTGAGCAATTTTCAAAAATTGGTAGAGCAGAATTATTGTCATTACAAGTTTTTACATGCTCTATTGATCTTTTTACGCTTTTTGCAATGAAAACAGAAATAATACCCTTTTATAATGCTAATATTAAATAGAATTAAAGAATGTTTTGGAGGTATTGAAGAGAAAACAAAAATAACCGCCTCTGTTTAATTTAACGGAATGGCGGTAATAATAAACGGAAGATGGAGACGATGTTGGTAAATTATTTTTAAAAAACATGAGATATAGATAGATAGCATTTGCAATGCAAAATAAATAACCAGGTTTAAAAGATGCAGTCTTCTTTTTTTTATTGTAATTTAATTATAACAATGTTCGGAAATAATTCTCTAGATGAAATTGATTGCTATGTTTCTCGAGATATTAATATTTCACGTTTCGGGGATAATTTATTTGGAGGGTGTTTTACGTTGTATTTATTAAAATGAAATGAAAGATGAAAATAATGTTATCTAAAAAAAATGTATGCAACGGAGCATCAAGTATTCATTCGTAAATTGAATTGTTATTCTTTAGGGGAAAATGGGGGAAAAATTAAGAGGATGAAGAGGGATTAATTTCATTCATATTTTATAACTTATAATATGATGATACAAGAGTTTCCTTTTATAATTTTTATGACATTGTGAAAAAAAAAGTTCTTATTCCGTATATATTAAATAAAAACCTATTTCCTCTTTCAAAGATTCTAATTTAAATTTAATTCGAGTTTCCTCACAACCCTCGAAAATAGGTATACTTCATTATTTTTTACTTACATATTTAATTCAATATTTCATCCACAATTGCATGTTTCGTACAGTATAAAGTATAATTTATCTTCTAAAATAAGTTAAATATCTTCTCTTATCTCTCAACTTGCCTTTTATTAGTCCGAGATGGGATTTTATTTAAGTCATCCGATTACTGGCGACAATTTTTTTAAAAAAAAATAGAGATACGGAGATTTTTTTGTGGTTTTTAGATTTACTTAGAACATTTTAAGAAAAAAAGGCTAAAATTAAGGATAGAAAAATAAATTATTGCTACTAAAATGGGAAAAAATGGGTAAAAAGTGACAAAAAATTGCATAAACGGGGCCCGCTCTATACAAATAGTAAATGAAGCAATTCTCAATTTTCCAATTTCGATGTGTTACTTTGCTATTTCTTTTTGAAATGAGATTCAGGATAAGATATATTCTAATTTTTACAAAAACTAGAGCACTTTATCTTAGCTATTATGCGAAATTGCTTAAGAAAACTGTGATTATATTCACATAAGGGACTGTAAATTTTGTAATAAACCAGTGATTGATAAATCTGAAAGTTAAAACACTTCTACTATTATGCAAAACATACACAAAAAATTTCAGCAAATCATTTTCAAAACTTTTCGAGCCATCTCTGCCCCCGTTTGAGCTTTTAGCAAAAAAAAAAAAAACACATTTCGAGTAAAACGCATTTTAAAGTTTGACATCTAAGGTATGACAACTACTTTTATTAAAACACACTTTTATTAAAACACTTGTAGTTTTTGTGCTTGTGAATGGAAAATAAAAAACTTCGAACTTTTATTAAGCTAATAAGATGGCCTATAACATAAAAGCATAAAAATATTGTCAATTTTTTAAAAAATCATGATTTTAGGGTAGTCGGGTATCTTAAATATCGATTTAAAACCTCTTTTTGAATTACTTTTTTTTAAAAAAAGATAGCTTAACTTCAAAACTTTACGATAGTGAATGTCCAAAAATATGTTTGCTTTCCAAATTGATTATTAATTTTATGTTTAAACAAGGGTTTTTTGTGGTAGACAAAAGCGGTGGCTTTTCAAGACTTTGTGGCAACATATATGCAGTCGAACCTCCATTTAACGCTAAATCCGCTATTCGTTCAATCCCGAAAAGAAGTTCGTTATTTAGAAAATTCGTTAAATAAAGATTCATCTTTCAATAAATTTTACAAAACACTTAAAACAAATTTGAAATTTATAAACACTATTATTATTAAAAAAGTATAATTATTCCTACCACTTTTGAAAATTAAGATCTGTTTATTTTATATATCTTATTCATCAAAAAAAAAAAAAAAAAAAAAAAAATTGAAAAGAAAAAAACAAGAAAAAAAAAAAAAAAAACACTGTCCAGAAATATATTGTATTTTCATCTTTAAAAAGTCCTAAAATGTTATTGGTTCCAGAAGAAAGTTCGCAAAATAGAAAAATTGGTAAAATAGAGGTTCGTAATATGGAGGTCCGACTGTAACCTGTAAGGATCTCGGATCCCCGTCTAGAGATGTGGGAGAAAGGGAAGGAAGACTAGCCATGTGTTAAAAATCAGTTAATTTATTTGTATCACAATCAACAACACAAGTTCGATCAATCAAAACTAAGAGATGCACCCAATTAAAGCTACATTGAGACAATTAACAAGGTACGCGAAGTATGAGAAGACTTTAAATACCAGTAGACTCACTTCAGATTCGAATACACTGCCTTCCTAGCTATCTAATCTCTATTCAATCTCAAGTGATAAATCGTCCTCTTAATTATTACTATTATCAAATAGCAAATATCTGCGTTACACTATAAATTTGATTAATCGCTGATTCGCTAGTAATCTATCCTCTCTCTCCCTAACTTAAAAGCCTAGACTATATAGAGCAGACCTAATTTACATATTCACGTTCTCTTCTTCAGAGGGTGTTTTCTGATAAAATAGTTTTTAAGGATGAAAGATTTCCCAAGAGGGTTTGTTAATAAGAAGAACGGGGTAGAGCCGTCACAAACTAAATACATTTTCTGGAAATATGCCCCATATCGCTGAGAGGACATAGTCACAAACTCCGTTAAGGAGGGCTAAGCCTGAATTAAACATCCTTGTCACCTAATAATGGCTCAAAATTATGGAACGAAGTTTGTGAGATGTAATATGCACACACACTCATGTTCATTTTCAATAATTTTACCTCGAATAAAATTTACGACTTTGTTTCTGCTATCCTACTTCCTTCTGGTCATTACTTTCAAAATTAATCGTTGTTGGAGTGTCCTTCTCGAAGGGAAGGAAGGAAAGTTGCCAGAGCCTGAGACATGTTCCACTTTTACACGATAGATAACGACACCACCTATCTCCACCTCCACAATTTAAGCACCCGTGGTTCCTGCTGCGACTGCCCATGAGATTTTTGGACCCACTGAATTAACGACCACGCTTCCGTGTGTACTCGGAGGGCATTTGGTGGTATCGAGCATCGAACGCAGGCCCTCCGGTCTGGAGTCCGATGCTCTAACCACTAGGATACGCAAGGCCCTTCAAAACTATTTTACAAATTATAAGAGTTAACTTTATTATTTCAATTAATATTTTTCTTTCTCATTTTTCTGTTTCTGTTTGTTTTCGTTGTGGCTGAAAGTCATCTAAGAGTTGGAGAAGGAAGAGGCGTGGTGTCATCAAAGCCGTTTTCAGAATCGGCTCAACATCTGTTTTGCCCCCAGGCATGATGGAAGCATACACGGTATCTTTTGAAAGATTACAATGTCCCATGCGGACATTCTGCTCACCTCCGTGCATCAAACTTGACAAGTATTCTCGGGAAGTGTTCGCGTAATGAGCCGATGCTACACAGACCTAAGCCAGGCTTACTGATCTCCAGGGATGTACCACAACAAACACTACCTGCATTCTTAAAAAATTTATTTCCACCTTAAAATCTAATTAGCATTGTATAATTCTTTAAGCAAGCAGCACTATTTCACAATACCTAAAAATAATTCCTAGAAATTTTACGTTAATAAGAAAGGCAAAGATTTTAAAAACATTCGATTCATTAAAAAATCATTCAAACAACCCCAAAAGTTATTAGAAGAAACTATTCCGTCCATTCTAACTGTCCTTCCAAAAATCCCCTTCTACAGGTAAATAGTATTTACCCAGGAACGAGATAACGACCCCCTCAACGTAGCACGCGGGGTAATTAGAGAAAAATTTCTGTGACTACCTCCTGCCCCCCGCCTTTCCTGAAATAAGCAGGAGGTGATCAACTCTACTCAACGAAATCTGCTGTCAGCAGTTGCGAATCATTCCTCAAAGGTTAAAAAAAAGTTTAAAAAAAAAAGAACGAAACAATTTATCAGGGAATGTTTGTTCTTCATGGCTATCAAACAGCGAGGGGCATTCTACATCCCCCTGACCACCCCTAGTTTCGTGCCGGCATGTGAAAGCAGACGATAAGACAGAAGAAGTTATATCATGTCATTTCAGAGGGGAAAGGGAATTCTAGGAGGGAGCATTCGGTCGTAAAATGACAGAGAGCAGCCTTGTGTATGCAGAGTTTTTTTTAGTTTTCTTTTTTACCTGTGGTTCCCCTATGAATTTGCAAGGGGGGTAGGGATAACGCACAGGTGGATTTTTGTTGACCCTCCCCAACCACTTTTCACATGCCATCGATGGATTAGTCCTGAAGGTGAATTTTTAATCCACTTAGGTTGGGGCTTTGAAAGAAAAAATTGAAATGTGTTCCATCGTATGCGGAATCTGGTTCGCTCGTAAATTAGCGTATGACAGGTAGACTTTTTTTTTATTTGTATTAAGGCTAGAATACAATTAATAACCCAGATTTATCGTGTTTGTTTCTTTTGAGTGGTGGAAGAGATACGCGGTTTCTTCGTTTCTGTAGGATAAATTGTCTCCTTTGTCCATTAATTTGCTTAAATAAGTGTTTTATTTGTTTGTTTATTTGCTTTCGGAATATTTATTTGTTTGTGAATGTGCTAATGGATCGGTGGGGAAGATAGAGCTACAGCCTGCTTTTTTAAAATTTATTGCTTATCTTAATGAAGCTTAATTAATTTTTTTTCTTACAGAGTATAATCCATCTTTTCACAAATAGAGTCTTCAACCTTATATAAATTAAATGAAATTATTTTTAAAACCCACCCGAATAATTAGAGAATAATATAAAAGAAAAAAAGAGGTTTTTGTATTACTATATGATATGATAAAATAAGCTCAATTGCTCTAGAAATTTGTTGTCTACGGTAGCACCTATTTCAAAGGTATGAAAGTATCTCCAGTCAGTGGCGCACACAGAATTTTTCAAAGGGTGTGGTTTGTGAGTGGGAGGGGGGGGAGGTCCAGGGTCAAAAATCTACTATTCTCGTATCATGCTCCAAAACGCCGCCCAACATATTCTTCTGATTTTTTCGATTTTCGGGAACAAAAAACAGTAAAAAATTAATTATTGGATAAATATTTAGTATTAATTTAAAAAAATGAATTATTATTAACAAATGCTGAATTAAATTTCAAGGGCAATATACATAAGATTATAATCAATCAAGAAAAAATCTAGGGTTATGGGGGAGTCTGGATCTGGGGACCCCCTCCTCCGCTTTTGAGCACCACTGTCTCCAGTTAATTCCCAACGTTACCCCATCAGCAGAAATTGTCCGCAAACCCTGCTAAAACGAAACTAAATTTTTGACTGCAAGTTTCTCTTATCTCTAGTTAGGGGTGTCCAACACGCGGCCCGCGGTCCCCATGTGGCCCGCCAGTACGTAAGTTGCAGCCTGCCGACTCTTTAAAAAAACTTTTTAAGTATCAGGTTTTTAAAGTTTTTTCATTTTGAAATTTATTTGAGGAGAAATTTATAGATATATATAAATCTACAATGTATTTGACAATACATTGCACAATAAATTTATATTTTATCAAACTGTTACATTTGATTTTACAATAATAAATTACTTTTTTTTAATTAATTCCGAATTGCATTATGCATATCCTTTACAATGGATGGAACATGATTCTCTATGTGTGCGACTTTCATTTCTCCTCCTCCTTTTCTGTTTCGAGTGTCCAAAAAGCAAGAGGCAGTCTCAGAGATGTTTTTTAAAGTTTAAAAAAAATATTCAGGACGGTTAAGATAAAGGGGAATGTATACTTAATCACTTGCGAATGACAAGCACAATCAAATTTCAACAAGGAGCAACCAAAGATCAATTCAAAAGGAACACCATAATTTTCAAGAAAATGGCAACTGTAATATTTTAAACATTATTTGATCGTTTCATTATTATATTATATAAACATTATTATATTATCTAAGTCTGGAATACATGAAAAATAATGAAAACAATAATAATAATTCATTTTGTTTTAAATTTTCACTCCAATAAATATTTTTTGCTTCCAAATCTGATATATAGGTACATATTTTTATGCGCAGCCGGCGAGATTATCATGTTTTTCCGAAATGGCCCGCAATGTCATTTGGCTTGAATACCCCTGTTCTAGATTCTTGCATCTCTTTTTAAACTTCATGCATCACCACAGAACATTCTTTACCGCGCTCAAGCTCCAGATCTGATCGCTCTTGTTATTGGGGCTTTTAGACCCATATAAAAATGCACTTAATCCATAGACAAGACAAGAAACAGATATGATGATAAATTATACTATTATAATCCTGAATAATATAACAAATTTTAAAAAGAGTGATATGCATTCAGGTAATAATATTATCACATGTATATGTAGGAGAAAACCGACTTACTCACTCATTACAAGATCTCTAGAACTATTAGATATACAGACTGGAAATTTGGCAAGCATGTTGCTTTTGTTAAGAGATCCTTTAAAAACGAGTTTTGCGAAAATCGACTCTTGAGGAGAGTCACTAGAAACAAAAAGGGGTGTTATAGACAGAAATTTGCTTTTTTGAACCTTCAGATCTGCAAATCTGGCAGGTATGTTTCTTTTGTTGAATAGAGATCCACTAAAAACAGATTTGAGGAAATCGATTTGGAGGGAGGGTACGAGGACGTAAAAGATAAATATTCATTTTAGTAATTCGAATGTTTCTTTTTAAGACAAAATATGAGGGCTACAAGAATGCTTTTGAATACAATCGAAATGTTTCTGCTAAGATTTAAATATATCACTAACTTAAAAATAATATACAGTCATAGAACATCACGAAATATCCAGAAAAGCGGGTGGGTAATGGCTAATAAATATATAAAGATAATATAAAAATAATAACAAGTAATTAAAATATAAAGAAAGTGATAAATAAATGATTTTTATTATTACAGTAGATGCACGTGAAATTATTTATAATTGAGGAATAAAATAAATTATTAAATTATCGTAACTCCTGTAGCTGATTTTTTTAAAGTGGAAAACGAGGAGGAATGTGCATGTCACACTCAAAAAACGTTGTCTTCATAAATTTTAGACTTCAATGTTTGTGACTTGTTTTAAAGAAATCATTACTGATATTCACGCATTGAAAACAAAAATTCAAGTGAAATTCTTTTCATTATAAAATTGTAAACATTTTCTTGAAAATATAATTGAGAATTGAAAAAAAAAAAAAAAGCCAAACTCTATTTAGAGAAGCGATTTCATGTGAAACATTTTAGTGGATAACCAGGGTACATTTATCCAACATAATTGCAGCGAAGCACTAAACACACGGAGAAAAAGACTTTCTCAAAAATGAGTACGTAAACATACTCATTTTGAAATGAGAATGTTTGCATCAGATTTGACCGCATGCCTTGATTGAATTTGATTCCTTATATGTACTCAAAATCTCCAAAAATGCTAATTAATGCTTTCGGAAAAATTAAAAAAGATATTCAGGATTGCAGAAACTCTTTTAATATATCGGCTACATATTTTGATAATTGGAGCTTAACAACAAATTTAATTCTCATAAATCTTCCGAACTATTTTTGTATCTACCACGCTACCCGCGGAAGAACACATGAGTACAAGATTGTTTTGATTTTTGAGTTAAATGTACTCGTTTGTATTTCTTAAGTAACTGCCTTTGAACGAAAAATTTAATGGGATAAATATTCACCTTATTTTGGCGGATTACTGTTATAAATGTAATATAATTTACTCGATTCATAATAAGTCATTTTGTTTAAATTATTCAGGCAAATAATTGTGTTACTTTGGAATACTTTTAAGGTGACCAGATTTTTAAAATGAAAAGGAGAACGAAAAATTTAAGAAAAAGTTACAACGTAAATGTGTGAAACATTTTATTAATTCAAACAAAAATGCATTGTTTCGTTTCTTAATATATTTTATAATTTATCGGAAATTTCGGAGCAAAAAAAAAATTACCTTTCATCTTTACTATAAGTACTGCAACTAAAAAATATCAACATTCAATCTTGATTTCTGACTTGTCCATAAATTACGAACTGAAAAGACTCAACTGGTGCATTAGTTCCAGGGCAGCAAAATGTAAATTAATAACTAAATTTTCTTATGTGATGTGCTTATTTTTGAAATGGTTAAGTATTTCAATCCATCTTATCAATTTCAGCATGTTGATTTTCCAATTGTTTCAGTTTTATTATAATTTAAATATACATTCAGTCTGCAAACTGACCATTGTCAATGATTTTAATATCAGGCATTTCTTTTGATAAAAAAATCAACACAGTTTTCTATATCTGCCCAATTTACTTGTAATAAAAACAAAAAACACCATTGAAAACTGTTATTTCCTGTGATATTTGTTTCAGACTATTCCTCGACATATTGGAAACATGTTTGGTTCATCTCTGAATACAGAGATTAACAGATCTGTTTTAAAATATTGAAAAAAGGAGGACACTTTTCGAGGAAGGACAGGATCTATAAAAGGAGAATGGTTGATCATCTTAATAATTTCAACTTTACTTTCATATTGAACTCGAAAATGCCTTGCATGGTTTGAAAAGGCAAGTTTACAAAATAAATTTTCGTTTTCAATTAGTAATCTTTTAGACTCTTTTATAAGCTTCACCTGTATGTAACGGAATCTTTGAACTACATTTTTACCCACTCTAAAAGGTCTGATTAATTCGAAATTTTGCACACTTTTCAAGGACTGATGACAATAGAATAATTTTGTTCCATTGTCCTGATAAGGATCATGACACAATTAACAATTTCCCATTTCAGATTTGGTGACTGAAAGATTGTTACAACTCTAAAACGAAAACACTCATGTCAGTAATTTCTTATTATAATATAAACAATTGCCCACGTTCTTTGAAAATGGAAATAAATAAATGAATTTAAAAAATTAAAAAGCATGCTTTTATTGTAGATCAAACTAAAAAATGAAAAATAAATTATAGTTTAAAAAAACACGCTTTTATAGTTAAACTAAAAAATAATGCATAATGTAAGAATAAAATGATGAACGAGAAAATATATATTAATGTCATTGTGGTAAAAGCGTGGGGTGCTTTTGTTCTACATTTTTACACTAACTCGGCATTTCAGAATAGAACTAGTAAGAAATTATAACAATTGATATTGAGCACCCCACATTTTTATCACAACATTGTCTCGCTAATCATTTTATTCTTATATTAAGAATTATTTTTTCCTTTTTAGTTCGATTAACTATAAAAGTGTTTTTATTTTTTAAACTATAATTTTTAGGAGTTTAATTTCTTGTAAGTTTTAAAGAACCTTTTTAGCTTATTAGTAAATTTATGGAAAATGCGTTAAAAGTTCTCATAAAAATTATTTAAAGAGCTTCAACAATTTATATATACTTTATGATTCCTTTCACTCTCATTTTCGAATATTGAAAGAATCAAAATTTACTGGACAGAAATTACAGAATGAGCAAAATTAGTTAGTAAAATTGAATGTAACCTATATTTCAAGAATGCTTTTTATTTTTAGACATTACATATAAATATTAAATGTTCTTGATTAATAATATTTAACGACTATTTTCTTTTATTAATAATTGATCGACATTGTTTAAATTGGATTTATCAGTACTTACATATTATCACAACCTTTTGGCGACATTATATGAAATGAAGCATATGATTGGCAATTCAGCGCATAGGACACATGCGAAATTGGTATTGCCAACAATTATTGCCATGTATGTAAGTACTGATTTATCTTATAACCCTGCATCACTCATGCGAAAAAATGGCCTAAAGTTCTTGCGCAGGGTATCTCACACCCCAAGGATGTTTACGTTCTGATTATACCATAAAATTTGTATAAAAAAGAAAGAAAAGTAGGAAATACATTATGTTTATTACATTTTTCACTCTTAAATTTAGTTTTTCTATTCTTTTTATAAGGGCATTCAGCACATTGTTTATACACTCCTTTAATCTAGTCGTGAGTGAGTGCGATGTTTTCACGGATCTTAATTTTTTAAAAAACCTTTATCTTATTAAAACTAAACATATAGGAGTAAACTTTGTTTTTTAAATTTAAAAAAAATTTGGAATTTCTTTATTTTCTCTTATTGTTCCAGCAATATTTTTTTTCTTCAAAAGTTCATCTGAAAGTGGATAAAATGTGTACCAGTTGTCTCCTTTAAAATTACGTTCTTCCCAAATGTTTTTATTTCTCTCTATATAAAGCATTTATTTTCAACAGTGTCTCCCTCTTCTAAATTAGAATCGATTTCAGTAGAGGAATCATACTTGCTGTGTTATACATTTCATTCTTTCTCATAACCGTGAAGAGAATTTCTTCATCTGAAAATCTTCCCTTTTCTAAGTCCCGTGATCATGCCTGTGTGATCTAGAACTTATGGAATTTGGAATGATTATGAACCATAAATTTTTTTGGGATATTTTATTAGAGCAAGGATTTTACATGAATTTTGAAATGGACTTAGGCTTAACAGAGAAAATCAACTGGTCCTAAAGGAAGGTAGAGAAAATTTAGGTACTTGCATATTATCGCAACAATGCCAACGTTCAGAATACTTCATCAAGTTAGCGACCCTGATCTTCCACGTGTTGCACATGCTTAATTGACACAACCACGTATTTAATTTCATATAATCTGGACAATAAAGTTGCGATAATATGTAAGTACCAAAATTAATACACCTTTGGTACAAAAACTCTTGTATGAAAGCATGTTACATAAAAGTAAAAAACATAAGAAATCTGAGTAAGGAAGACCTGTGTACCTAGGGCCACCCCATTTTATTTGAATAATACCTAGTTCTAAGTTTTATTACTCAGTTGGGTGAGTTGGAACACCAATTCCTACTTTGGCATTCATTTTAAAATTTTTCAAAAGAAAGTTGTGGTTAGTTATAAATGTAAAACATGCTTACATAGTCCGAAGTAAAGTTCTGTAGCTCATCTCTTTTTATTGTTGTACAAAGTAAGTCAAAAATTTTCTTTGAATTTTTTCTTGTACATAATTTTGTTTGTAGCATTAAGTACTAAATAAGATTTTTTAAATAAATCCTCTCTCTCCATGTGGATTTTCTGCAGAAAACATTTTGTATAAAATTACCTAGTCTTGTACCTGGGGTCACATAGTTGCCTTGTACCTAGGTACAATTGCAATTAATATTCTTTATGTTATTATTTTATTGAAAAAGTTTTCATGATAAAAGAGGAAAATGGTCTTAATTATCTGAACCATTTTGATTTAGTCAAGTTTTTTATTATTATTGGATGTTATTAAAATGAGAGGAGTGTATATTTTGTTCTGAAACTTTCAACATGCTTGATTTATAAAAAAATATCTTAGCTACCATTATTGTTATTTTTCAGGATTATTTTATTTATACAAACATAAGAATGCATTTAATTAACAAAAAAACCCCAATTTTCTATAGTTATAAAAATAATATAATTCTAAATCAGATTTTTATGATATTTCAATTAAATTTTTCTCTTAATGAGCAATTATAAATTCCTAACTTTTTAGATACCTAGAAATCCTGACTGAATAAAATGGTCAAAACCTAATGCAGATAATATAAGAATTATCAGATATTGAAGATTCTCACATTCCACTGATGATGCGAATTCTACAGTAACTGATAGTATTGAAAAGGGGGACTTTTGTTTAACAAAAATACAAGGCAAAAAAACTAAACATTTTTATATGGCAGAAGTAATAGATGTTAAAAAGAACACAAGAGTGTTAAATTTCTGAAGAATATTGCACGTTCAAATAAGTTTCTTTATAATAAAGAAGAAACTTATAAAACTGGCAACAGAAATATTCTGTTCAAACTGTCTAAACCCTAATCTGTTGATGCTTCAGAACGACAATGTATGCAGCTCACTTTTGGAACCAGTTTTTAAAATTAAATGTTGGATCAAAATATGTGCAATTCATTAATAATTTGGCACATTGCAATTTAAATGGTTACATGATAAATCAATGTAATAGCTGATATTGTTTCTTTTATTAAATTCATGTGTGTATGTTTGTTTTCTATTGATTACAGAGTGAAACCTAACTTTCAGGGGAAAGGCCCTACGTACAATGATATTGTACCTAGGGCCATTTGTGAATTTTTTTAAAACCTTTTATTTCACAGAATTTAATATTTTAAGTTCTTATATTTACAATTGGATGATAGTTAGTATAATGATGAGTGCATATTAGTTTCACATTTTTAAACAGGCCAGGGGCTCTGTTTTTGTGCATGAAAAAATATGGCCCTAGGTACACAGGTTTCCCCTACTTATATATTATTGCAACCTATTGGCAACGTTATATGAAACGAAGCACCTGGTTGCCAATTCAGCATGTACAACACAGGAAATTGGGGGGTACTTATGAAATATCGCATCAATTGCCAACTCTATTAATAACTCACCAAGTTGGCAACCCCGATGACACACTGAAAATTGGCAACTAGGTGCTTCATTTCATATAATGTCGCCAATAAGACGTAAGTACCAATTGGAGTTGTCAATTCAGTGAATTATTAATAGAGTTGGCGATTGTTTTGATAATATGTAAGTACTGAAATCTGTTCAGTCTGACATACATGAAACACCAGTTTAAAAAAAATGCTTTTATAGTTAATCGTACTAAAAGTAAATCTTAATATAAGAATGGGTTCAGTCCTAGGAGAGCACACACCCTTGGAGCAAATTATTTTGGTTGGTGATAATTGCACCATCTTGGTAACTCTACTTTGATACATTATGTATGGTAAACCTAACTATTTCTGGAATTTTTGTATTTGGTCAGCGGGCATATCGAATTGTGTCATTTTGTTGTTGGGCCCCGGGCTGGAAGTATGGCACGTATGTGAGTGGATATACCTTTGAATTTTGTACTTTGTTGAATGCGAAATGTAAGAAAAAATTGAATGGTGTATGAAGGAAGGATTGATTGCTTTGAATTATGAATGTTCTAAATGTAATGAGCGAATAGGATTATACGAACGAAAGAGTGCTGTTTTGGATGGAGATTTTGAATGGGTATGTTCGACCATTACCTCGCAGAATATTTATGGCCGCACTCCCATGATTCTCTTAACAATGAGGCCTTCAAGGCTTTTTGTTAAAATCCGCTGTCATGCTGTAGCCTCCACTCGGAAAAGATCAGCAGTAAGAAAGTAAGTGCTGTTTTTTTTTTTTTTTCATCTTAAATACGTTTGATTAATTTTTGTATTGTTAACATATATTTTCATTACGATCCACCTTGTCCCGCTATATTCACTTGCCGCCATCTCACTCTGGCTTGGCGCTTTTTTGGTTTGTTGCCAAGGGTGTGGGCTCTCCTAGGACTGAACCCGCGCCAAGCCAGAATGAGATGGCGGCAAGTGAATATAGCGGGACAAGGTGGATCGTAATGAAAATATATGTAAACAATACAAAAAATTAATCAAACGTATTTAAGATGAAGAAAAAACAGCACTTTACTTTCTTAGAACAAAATGATTAACGAGAAAATTAATGTCATTGTGGTAAAAGGATGGGGAACCCTTGTACTACATTTTTACACTAACTTTGTATTACAGAATAGAGCTATTAAGAAATTATAGCAATTGATATCAAGCACCCCACGCTTTTAAATGCAGTTATTATATATTTTTCCATTTTCCCCACATTCCAATTTCCATAGTTTTTTCCTGGCATTTCTAAATACCTTGTGTTCTGTTTTTTTTAAATCCTGGCACCCATATTTTTCTAATTGAATTTCTACAAAAAGTACTTACATTTTTGCTTCATAATGTAATTCCTCTTTTGTCAGGAATAAGCCATTCTTTTAAACTATTTTCATGTTGAGTTCTTATTGCGAGACCATCATCTTAGATTGAAAACTATTGGATACCAAAATCTTATTTGCAGCAATTTCAAAACCATGCCTAAAAGATATTCGGTGTGTAGTGTACTGATATATATATTGTTCCAATGTGTGGTATTTTTGAACAGTAATTTTTATACATGTGAACTTCAAAAAAATACATGCCTTCATGTGTAATATTTAGAAAATCATACTTTTTAAACCTGTTATCGTGTTTTTAGATGATGAATGCTTTATTCTTAATTTGCATTAATTTCATTTTTATTAGTAAGCAAATAATTCAATATATATTACATTAAAACAATGGAGTTGACTATAGTATCGATTGTATAGTGTTTATAAAAAATAACTTATGGATGAAGGTATGTTGTTTCAAAAATCTCACTTATATTTTTTGAATGTATGATATGTATATGTCCAATTTCAGAATAAATATTTCAAAAATATGATTTTTGGTTTGTTTTATTTTTTCTTGTTTACAGTGAATCATTGAAAAAAAAGGCATTGAAAATAAAATGCTGTATATTGGATTATGGTTCTACTGTTTTAGTTGTTTTTACATTCTTCTAAGGACTGAAATTTTTAAGTATTTTAATTTTTGATTATAAAAACATTAACTTAAAAACTATAATATTTGTTTTCTTTGGTGATAGGAGAGTATAAAATCAGTTGATATGAATAAAAAACTAGCTTAATTTGTAATATATATTGCAATGGATTTTTCTATATTTCCATCTAGATGAATGTGTTTCTATTTAAACAAAACAATTCATAAAAAAGTACTTACACACCTGGGCCTAATGAGTGTTATTTTAGTCAAAAGGCTTTTTCTTCATTACATAATATGTAAAGAACTATTTCTTTCTTACTTTGTTTTGAAATTTTTACTATATAAAGTCTGTTATTCATCCTAACGTTTCCAAGATATTTCTAATAACTTATTATTGAGACTGAATTTAAATAAAAGTTAATTTTCTGCTTGTATAGGATTTTAAAAAGAAACAATATAATTCTTTTAGAAACACATAAATATAACTTGTAATAAACCAAATTGCTTCTGGAACTAGTTCAAATGCTTACAAATTTGTTTAACTATTTCATCGAATCTATTTTTGTTATTTTCAAAGATTTAAATCTGATGTATAAGTTCGAAGACAAAGTTTTTGATCAAATAATATAGTTGTATTTTTTTCTTATAGTAAAATTTTTGTTGTATTGGCGACAGCATATAAAATTAAGTACATGGTTGCTAATTCAACGCTTACGAGACATGGCGAATTATCTTGAACGTTGGAATTTTTGCGATGATACTAAAGTACCTTTTTTGTAACACAATAAATGCAAAAGGAATTTAGATTTTCGAAGTTAAGTGGTAAAAACTTCATAAAATGTAAATTAAATAATATATAAGATGGAAAAAATGAAATTTACCAACTTAAGTATCACATATTTATATCCCTTTAAATTTGATTTGATGTATATATTTTTATGTTAAAAATTCGTATTGCATACAACAGTATCGAAAATAAATAACATACAAACTCATATTTGACCCATAAATACTCATAAATAAGTGCATTACACACTCATCTAGCTGTTATATTCTCAAATTTGATCCAGTAACAGGTTCAAAAATGAGTATGCGATGTTTACAATTTTGAGTACGTAGCCGATGCCAAAGATGAGAATGGGCTTTTCTCAAATTTGAGTATGTTTGCATCGGAGCTATTTTGAGTATGTGACGTATTCAAAAGTGAGTATTTTGTACTCCGTTCTGAATACCGGTTTTTCGCAGTGAAAAGTATAATTATCTAGTGTTAATTCTCACTATTAAATAATAATTTTTTGTACTGTATGTGTGTGTGGTATTATTATATCCGTATTATATTAGTCCCTGTCAGTGGCGCACACAAGGGGTGGGGGTCCTGGGTGTCCGGACCCCCCCCAAAGCCCTTGATTTTTTTTCCGATTGATTTTAATTCTATGTATATAGTACGTAAAATTAATTTAATTACTTGTTACTATTGTTAATTAATGCTAATTATTTATTCAAAAATTAGTTTTTTACTGTGTTTTGTTCCCCAAAATCGACAGAATCAAAAGGAGCATGATACAAGAATGGTGAACTTTCGACCCGGACCCCCCCTTCCTTGAAAAATTCCTGTGCGCTACTGATCTCTGTCCATTAATAAATCTTTAATTATTGAAATAATTGAGTGGTAGGTTTCTCCCCCCAGCAAAGTTGTATCAATAAATACAACGCAAACTCTCGACCTCTTTGACATTGAAACAAGTGACGAATAAAATTTTTTAATTTTAGGTAAAAAAAAAAATGGCGGCTCAGTATAATTCATATATAATAAAAAGCAATAAATTTTTTTAAAAATGTTTATTTTCAGTGCTTAATATTAACGCAATAAATAAAAAAAAAAGTTGTAACTTAAATTTCTTTTCCTGAATTTCTCTTTCATCTAAATCTAAAAGTTAATACCTTAAAATCCGGCGCAAATCGCGCACCGACCTATAAGGCATACACTGGTGTGCAAAAATTAAGGACGAGACGGTTTTTTCAATATAACTTTGTACAAAAGCTTTCCAAATCAACACATTTAATACCGTAAGATCCCCAATACGTAAGGACATGTGTAATATGTAAGCAACACTTACTAAAAGAGAAATCAGAGGGATAAAAAAAAGCTTGATTGAAAAAGTAGCATGGAGCGCAATGCGACTGAAGGCCGAAACATCCCTGTGATGGGTGTCCAGCAAGAAACATCCGGTCTTTAGTAGGGGATATGATCTCCCCTGACTGCTAGGCAGGTTTCACAGCGTCTGCCCATGCTGAGAATGAGGGTGTCAATGAGTTGTTGAGGCATTGCAGCCCATTCGTCTTGCAGCGCCAATCGAAGCTCCCGAATCGTTACTGGTGGTAAGGTACGAGCTGCCAAGCATCTGCCTAGAAAATCTCATACATGCTCGATAGGATTGAGATCCGGAGATCGTGCCGGCCAATCCATACGTTCAACATCCTCACTCTCTAAGAGCTGTTCGGCAGCTACTGTGCGATGACATGGTGCATTGTCGTCCATGAAAAGGAACTGCAGACCCATAGCGCCTCTAAAAAAGACGCATATAGGGAAGAAGAATCTCGTTACAATAACGGGTCCGTTGACTGAACCTGCGTCGAAGATGTGAAGGTCTGTACGACTACCAAGCATGATGCCTCCCCAAACGAGAACACCGCGACCTCCATACCTGTCCCTTTCAATGATGTTCGAGGGATGATTGCGGCTTCCCCGCTCTCTCCAGATGAGTATGCGATGAGAATCGCTACTCAAACTGAATCTGCTCTCATCTGTAAAGAGTACTCGTCCCCATTCATTGTCTCTCCAATTCCGGTGTTCCCGGCACCACAGAGAACGCCTTCTCCGATGGGCAGGCGTTAAAGGTACACACCGTACAGGGCGTCGTGCAAACAGACCACCACCGTGCAGTCTTCTGGCCACGGTAAAACGCGATATCGGTGGTCGTCCAGTCGCCTGTGTCGTGTGTCTAGCGATTTCTCCCGCTGTCTGCCGCCTGTTTCTTCTGGCCTGTTAGACAATGTACCGGTCATCTGCGGGTGTGGTTCCTCGTGGACGACCACTACTGAACCCCCGGATAGCTACCTGTAGTTTGAAATTGTCAAAGTCGTGAAACGATATTGAGCAATTCCGAACTCTTCACACTGCGGCCTTCCTCCAACTTCCCAATGATTCGACCTCGGTAAAAACATGATGTCGTCTAACAGATTGATTATTCGCCATTTCTCGCTGAGGCAGCAACTCGGTGTGATTTTAACTGCTATACGGCGTGCAATCTCTTTGCCAGAAATACTGATCTTACACCGACAACATGCTTTATACTACTCAGACATTCCCCCATTACGTCTACCTGCATATCTGCGCATGTGCTACCGTACATCCCCTTACTTAATCTCCCGATTGGTCTTTCTGTCCGCTCTGCCTCTTCGTTCAGCTGATATGCTAATTTTTCGACTTCGTCCTTAATTTTTGCACACCAGTGTATATCTATACACTTTCAAAAAGTAATTTTTAATTTTTAGGTTTATTCGCCGCAGTAGTGCACACACACATTTTTCAAGGGGAGGGGGGTTCTGGGTCGAAAGTTCACGATTCTCGTATCATGCTCCAACATGCCGCTCAACATTTTTTGATTTTGTCGATTTTCGGGAACAAAAAACAATAAGAATTAATTATTGAATAGAAAATTAGCATTAATTAACAAAATCGATTATTAATAACACATATTTAATTAAATTTTACGTCTATGTATATAGGAGTATAATCAATCGAAAAAAGAAATCAAGGGCTTTAGGGGGTCCGGACCCAACCCCCCCCTTGTGTGCGGCACTGATTCGCCGAATAATGCGCACCTCTTTCTTTACGAAGAAACCTGAAATGTATGTGTGCAATGCTCTTATGTTTTATTTTGCATTAATTTCTTCCAGGAATTATTCCAAGCTTTCGAAAAATAGATACAACCTTTTCAGTTCATATGGAATGTCATTTCTTTTCAATAAACAGTATTTCGATCTATGTAGAAATCTAATTTATTTTTTGTGCTCATTTCTTTTTTAAAGCTGTCGTTTCTTTACCCGGGATATAATGTGCACCCATAAATTTGAATCTTATTTTTTTGTGTTAAAATAACTCATTATATGCCGTATTTTACGGTAAGTATATTTTAAGAATTTTATGCGCGTATATTACGACGGATTCTTCTTTTTTGCACAAGTAGAAGTTTTAAATGAAGCCCAGTGGCTGAGTGGTTAGTGCATCGCGCTTCCACACCACAAACCCTGGGGTGGGAAAGATTGACTCAGCCTTTCATCCCTTCAATGGGTCGATAAAATGAATACCAAACTTGCTTGGGAACTTAACACTGGGGGTTTTCGTGTCAAACTAACCACATGACCGGAGCATCTGCTCATGCACCTCAGGGCTCAAGGTCGCATACACTGAGTAGGCCTTGTCCCTTATGGGATGTCGCGCCACTGAGTTAAGTTTTAAATTAATTGCTACGTAAATTATCACAATCATATTTTTCATAATAAAAAACAAATTGAGTCTCTCGAGTTCATACCAAAATAGAATCTGTAGGCAGGGTGCTACTGGTACAGTCTGTCAATATTAGTACAGATTCCCAAGAGTTCTAATTAAACCAACGAAAATCTAGCTCCAAAGGATTTCCGAGAACTTCTCATGCTCCCTGGAACGCAAACGATACGAGTTGACAGACGATCCTTGACCACGAAAGGTCTCGAATTTCCTCCGCTCCATTCGCGTGTTTCATTTTAATAAATTAATATCACTGTCCCATGTATTGGGCAACAATCGGTGACATCCCGTGCATAATGAAGCTCACCGCAACACACAAAAACCCGGCCTCTCACGTCAGCAGTGCGCAAGACATTTAATTAACCTCATCTGGACTGATTAACGTAAGCCGAGTCGTAATGACACGTAATGAATTGACAGAGTTCGCCCCGGTCATCCATCATGCAAATGGCTGTCTCTATCTCGTCCCTCAACGGATCTTTTCCCGAGTCATTCGATAAGTCGGGAGGCTGCTGCTTTCAGGCCTTCGAAATTACAAGAGGTGGAATTAATCAGGACGGCCGGACATTTTTCACTGTCAGGTCGGAGGGGATATTGACAGCTGATATCGTGACTCCCACCAGATTTTTGGTGTTTTGGAGGGTGAGAGATGAATTTGATTTCGGATTTTGAAAAATGGTCTGGGCCCTCTGTAACGAACTGTAAGGGTTTCGTGTGGTTGAAGGAGAAAAAAAAAAAAAAAAAAAAGGGGGGAGAGGGTTCTTTTTCTTTTTTTTTAATTAACAATATAAAAAAAATTTTTTAAAGGAAATTCCTACTTAGATCAAAACAGAAAATTTTTATTTTAGCTACTTTTTATTAAATAGTTACAATTAATATAAATATGTATATACATCAGTGGCACACACAAGGGGGTCCTGGGGTCCGAACCCCCCAAAAAGCCCTTGATTTTTTTCTGATTGATTATAATTCTAAGTATATAGTACGTAAAATTTAATTAATTACTTGTAATTAATGATTAATTTTATTAATTAATGCTAATTATTTATTAAAAAATTAGTTTTTTACTGTGTTTTGTTCCCGAAAATCGACAAAATTAAAAGAAGCATGATACAAGAATGATGAACTTTCGACCCCGGACCCCTCCCCC
This sequence comes from Trichonephila clavipes, assembly GCA_019973935.1. NCBI lineage: Eukaryota > Metazoa > Arthropoda > Arachnida > Araneae > Nephilidae > Trichonephila > Trichonephila clavipes. Next base: position 878,598 of record BMAU01001233.1, on the reverse strand, counting down.
CCCCAAAAAAAAAAACAAATTCCTGTGTGCGCTACTGATATACATTGCCATCCAAAATAATCATGTATATTAAATTTCAGCTCAACGGAGCGCTTTAAAATGTGTTTTATTAACGATTGAACATTCCACCAAGATAAATAAATAAATATATAGAAAGTGTGAGCTATATATATAATAGTAGGAATTGAAAAATAGAGAAGGAAGATTTCAAATAGTGTATGCTTGTAATGGTGTGTGTATGGAAGGGTTCCGTATTCAATTCTAATGGGCTGCGGATTGGTGTCTTACCATTGCAGACTTAATACATTCCCGAAAGCAGGTATCTCTTTTTTAGTGCGGAACCATATAGGCAAAAACCAATTGTCGCAGGTAATTTTGACGCCTAGTCTCTTCCCTAGAGGAGGGCACCTGAGCTCTGAAGATGCGAACTTGCACTAGAATTTAATTTCGCCGAGAGCACCCAAGCCAAACAGACACTTAAGGGTTCTTTAACATGCCATATAATCATACGACATGGCCACTGTCGATTTTCCGCATCATGAAAATCTACCGAATAGGGACGGGTTGAACCTACAACCTTGGATGTAGAAGGCCAGCGACAAATCAACCACGCCACCCAGCCGGCTAGGGGGTGCTCTGTATTCATATCAGCACACACACAAAGAATTTAGATTTCAAAAAAAGAAATCTTTGAAACATTAAATTTTTTTTTAAAACAAACCTTTCTTTCGCACATTTCTTTTGTCTTCAAAATTAATTTAATATTTTAATTTTACTATTCTTATAAGTTATTAACGTCGAATGTTTATTGATTTCGCACTTAAAAACAACAGAAAGCTATTGGGGACTGACCTCGCAATTTGGAACCTCGGTCAAGTGACGAGAACGACACCTGAGTTGGTCTCTTCAAATTACCACACCATGCTACGGAAGGACTTTGGGCTTCGACTTATTTAACGTGCATCAGCCCCTATACACGGCAGGGTATATAGGTTCGATTATCTAGGGCTCCAATTCATGACACGCTGCCCACGAGTTCGTGACCATAACTACTAGACTACCACGGTCACAGTGTCTTATAAAAAGCAGGATATAGTACTAAACTAAACTCAGTGCCGCGACAGCCCATGAGGGCCAAGGTTCACTGTGTCCACCTCAATTTTCGTGACCGACCTTTCACGCTGAGGTACATGAGCTGATGTTTCAGTTAGGTGGGCAGTCTGACGCGAAACCTCCAGTGTTTAGTTCCCAAGAAAGCTTCGTAATCATTTATCAACCTACTAAAGGGATGAAAAGCTGAGTTGAGTTCGGAATTCGAACCCCGGACCAGGGGCGGGGAAGGAGATATGGTACTAATCCTTACATTATCTATTTGTCTACCTATATTTTCTGATATAAAATATGTTCCACAGTTCGTTTTCTGTACCACAAGACTAAATTAATTTTTATCATATACGAAAGATAAAAACTGCGATTTTATTATATATTTTTTAATTTTAAGGACGCAGTGTTAAGATAAAAAGTAATAACTTGTTTATAGAAACCTGAGTAACCAACTGTGGTATATTTATTTGAGAAGATTCAGACGGCTGTTGTGGTCGCGATTAAATTAAAACTGCTCTATCACGATTTTTTTTCAAACTGATTACTTCTGCTACGTTTTAGAATTATGTTTTCAGGTAATTGAGAGCACACGATTCATGTAGATCTCGATTTGGCAACACGGTGTTGTTTCATCATTGTAAAGAGTCATATACACTCCGTAACACGTAAATCCTTTTGTTTGTGATTCTACATTTTAAAGCTAAGGTCTTCTAGACCTAATTGAGGAAATAATAACTCTATCACTAGATGATATTTTGTAGAATCAGGGCTTGAACCCATGGTACACGGGGAGTTCACGAATTAACTACCAGAAAATATTTGTTTTTAAGAGCGAAGAAAGAGGATATTTTTTCAATCTTATTCTATCATAATCATATTTATAAAAAAAACTAAATATTTTTACATTATTAAAATTTCTTTTGAGAATGCCAACATTACTTTCATTATCATTATTTTATATTTAAATTGAAATAAATTCTATTTTTATACTTTAAAAAAAAATGTAGCTTTTATTTTTTTATTTTAAAAGTAACCCCCCCTTTTGCTAACAATTAAGCTAAACATCTAAAGAATAAATTTGTAACTTATTTAAAAAGGAAGGAAAAAAATTAAAAAATAAGGAGAAAAACGGAACTAAGTATTATTCAATTGAAAAATGAAGCCTTTGGAGAGAAAAAAATAGAGAGAGATTACAACTTTTTGAAATCTTTGTTACAATTGACAAAGTGTAAGGAGAATATTTAAGCAACATTTATATTGGAAATAAAAGCAAGTTAAAATAAATTCAAAGCTTGAACAAAAACAAGTCTGATTTTGAACTTGCTTTTTTCTGGAGAAATAACATTTTTCTTCAAACGTTCAAGATTAAAAAAATTCAACACCAACGAACAGTTAAAAATATGAACAAATGGATTAGCATATAAAAAAAACAACGTAAAAGGCAGATACAGAATCCTATCAAAAGCACAATCCACTTGTTTGCAACAAAATTTTATGCACAAATAATATTCCTCGCTATTTTTTCTTCTAACTCTTCTGTAAGTGAAAAACTTGCACCTATTCTTTTTTTCTATCTTTTCTCTAACAAAAAGAATATATGAGGAAGTAAAATATACTAAATTTTTTCTTTCCTTCAGCAAGCATAAATTATTCCTCTCTTTCTTTTTTGACGATAACTTAATTCTCGAAAATTGTGAAGCAACTCATCAAATATGAATTCTGTAGATTATGGTAATTTTGCAAAACCATTTTAGTAAAATTATCTTATCTAACAGAATTTAGCCATAGGGGGACTTAAAAAAAACTTTTTTTTCTTTGGTATGAAAAAAAGGGCAAATTTTACGCTTTCGGATTCTGTGGATAAATGCCAAGTATTTCACAGCCCCCCATCCCTCCCTAAATGATGAATACTTATAAAAAATATAGTATGTCTAAAAACTGGACATCTTCCAGCTAGTTTTAACGAAAGAAATTTCTTTATTATACTTTTTTTTTTGTTTAGATTACCTCTTAGGGAAAATATATCAAAACACATTGTACTTTGCCGTCAGAAACATAGTGTAGACATAGAAGTTCGAAAGTATAAGTTTATTTAATAATTTCAGATGTATTTACAAATCAAATTATTTTGAAATCATTTCAAGGAATTAAATTTTCAAAGCAGATTAACACTTTTCTTTTTTCTTTTCTTAACTTGTCGGTAACAATTATCATTATTTAGAATTTGTTTTTCAAGAAATAAGTAAATTAAAACTTTTTAAAATTTGATAATTGGTAATTATTAAGAATTTGTGTGTGTGTGTGATTGAGAATGAAATTAAGGGAATTAAATAATTAATAAAAATTCTGCTTATTCGAATATTTTGAAAATTGTTTTCGAAGTTAATAATAACGAAGTTAGCAGATTTAGATTCCACAGTCATAATACATATAGTATAATAAAATAAAAGTGAAAAAGTTCTAGAACCTATATATATATATAGCTTTCATATAGTAGAAGTTTAATTTAATTATTTAAGCTTGATTTAATTATTTTCAACTCATTTCGGTTTTAGTTCAAATAAATTATTGTATCTAAAAGTATTTTTTCGAATCTTTATTAAGAATTTTTAAAGAAAAGATTTATTTTAGTAATAGCTAAATGTATTTATTTCAAAGTGTCATTGTGAAAAAAAAATAAAAAATGAGACAAATGGTTTATTTTAATATTTAACAGAAATAATATAAATTACTTTTAATTTGAAAAACTTAGGCTAGAGCCTTTTCATAAATATGTCATTTGAAAAACATGTCATCTTAAGATGCAGTATATATAATGGAAATGACAACTGATTAAAATTACATATTGAAATCATTGTTCAGACTTTCAATTTTACATAGATGAATAGGTATTTTTTTTTTTTAATTTTTAGGCTACGTTACCGTATCAGCGCAATAGAAATAACTAATTTGTATGACTTTAAAAATAAAATATATTTCATTTGTCTCAATTCCAGGTACGAAATGAAGAATTTCTTTCGGTTTTCTTAAGTGAAAAATTTATCGTAACATACACATGAATGTCTCATCGTCTTAAATGTAGTTCTATACGATCATTTATGTGAAAATTTATCGTTTATTTTAATGATCATTATTTGACATTATTTATCATTTATCAAATGATTATTTATTTTACTAATTTTGAAACAAATTATCGAATTTTTTTAATTTTCTTTACAAAGAGGCGTCAATTTCTCTACACAAGAGAAAATCAACTCACACACACTATTAGATCTACAGACTTGAAATTTGATGAGCATGTTTCTTTTGCTGAGTAGGGATCAAACAAAGAACGAATGTTTTGCAGAAATCCCCCCAAGGAGATTTGCTAGGGGTTAAGAAGTTTCCGATCTTTGAACTTACAGACTTGAAATTTGGAAAATCTGTTTCTTTTTTTGAATAATCAAATTAGAACGGGGTTTGCGGAAGTAGACTTTCAAAGGGGAAAAGAGGTCTTATAGAATCCCTATTTTAAAAAAGTCCCTTTTCTAACCATTAGACCAACAAATTTAAAAACCATGTTTCTTTTGTTAATTAGAGATTCGCTAAAAACGGCTCTGACCAAAATCGATTCTAAAGGCAGATTAAGGGAATTTCAGGGAACGCTTAGACAAAAGAATTTTCGTTTTTGAACTAATAGACCTACAGACTTGCAAAACATGTTCATTTAGTTGAGTAGAGATATGATAAAATGGGCTTTACTAATATAGACTATGAGGGAGGGTTACGGAAAATTGAAAGAGAACTATATTTCCTTCTTAAAGATTAAAATCCTGTCCTTTTTAAACCAATAGACAAGGGCTAAAAGAATGTTTTTCAATACAATAGAACGTTTACTGATAGGTCTTATGTAACAGTAACTTGAAAAAACAGTATATAGTCATACAACATCATTAAATTCCCAACAAATGTTTGAAAACAGCTAGCATGTAAATAAAGACGAAATATAAGAAGTTCTTTCTTTTTTACAAATAACTTCGATACGATGGGAAACTTAAAAAAAAAAAATATATTATTTTTCGCTTTATTAGTTTTTCTCCTCTGTCGCTCAAAATCAAGACTGAAATATCTCAATTCAAATCTATATAGCTCTGCGTTATTTTCTCCTCTCTTCTTAATAATAAACAAAGTCATTTACTTCGATATGTTGCCCGTGAAATCGAATGAAAAGTATTTTGTACGATGAATAGGAGAAAAAAAAATTCGAAGGCTAAACGAGCATTCCACAGAAAATGACCGCATAGCAAATCAAAATTAAGAACCATCACATTCATTCGCTGAATAATACTAAACGTTCTAAAAAAATTATAAAAAAAAGAAAAGGCCTGCGTATAAAGACTCTTAGATCGCCCATAAAAACCTCGGAGAATATATCCTATAAATTTGAGTCAGGAGCATAACTTTTCTCGCTAATTACCAATGCCATTTTTTTTCTCTTCTCTTGCAATCGAAATCTATAACTCAAAAGAAACAAAGAATTTAGAACAAAACCATTCATTCTTCTTCCTCCGCTCATTACCTGATGACGTCATGTGTGGGTCACGTGATACTGGTCGGAGAGAAGAACGTTAAACAAAAAAGCCGTGTTGTAAACTGACAGTTAATTAGAGTCATGAGAAAAATATGCATTACATCCACCAATAAAAAAAAAGAGGAAACCAATAGATAGGCTTCTTTTTAGTTCTTGCTGTTACCTCCCCCCCTCCTGTCATTTCCCCCCCTACTGGTTTGTCTAATTATTTTCTAAAGAAGAACTCATGGTCTATTACGGCATCCCTCAAGTTAGAGTGTAATTAATAAATATTGACTGATGGAAATTAGTGGATAAAAAAATACACACTTTTCTTTTAATACATACGAATCGTAAAATGCCCTAGCCTTTGAACAGACCGGGCTGCAGGGTGCAGGTAATTTGTTCTCGTGAGCACTCTGATTAAATTTGAACAGCCTTTTAATTGGCCTTTCGGGGATATAAATGGGTTAGAATGTTATAACATATGTTCCTTCTGCGTGATATCGTGTAATATATACCTCGGCTACATTGGAATTGTAACATTGAAAAACAAACAATTTAAAATACTAATTAAATACATAAAAAAATGATATTAGTGAAATACCAATGAGAACTAAGCACACCTGCTTTCGATAAATTTGAGTTATTATAATTATGTAGAGGGTTGAAAAACATGATAAATTAAGAAGTTCGGAAAGAGTCATGATAATAAATGATTGATTTTTTAATGTCTTTAGGGACGCCTTCGAGACCCTGGGCCCATAAAAGATTTGTTGAGGCCTTTGGGCCCTATGAAAAAGTAGGCCTAACCTGAGATCTTCAAAAGTAGACGGTATACATAATGCATTGTCAAATACTCGCTCAAACAATTGCCGATTTAAGCCCATTTCGGGTCCTGGGCGCAGAAGATCTATAATCCCTCTTGGCACTGGGGAAAATTTATATAACCAGAAAATCTGGTTAAGTCCAGCTTTTCCAGGCCCTTCTGGGTACCAGGCCGCCCAATGGATAGTCAGGCACTGGTTCAAACGGTAAGTTGAAACAAATAAATGCGTACGACTCACAATCTGAAAAACCTAGGTACAAACTAGCTTGACCGATCGATAGCCGCATTTCGACTAAATGAGTTGAATTAATTTTGATGGCATTAGGCCTAGGCCTAGACATGGAGAATGGTCATCACATAATAATACAGTCTTACTACTTTTGCTAGTTGACATGCAATTTGAAATTCCCTGTACGAAAAATGCATGGGAATAATGTTTGACCATTAAAATAATTATCCGCGGATCATGATCTCATTAAGACACAGTCGAGAACGAAACAAGCCCCCCCCCACCAAGGGTGAGGCCCTGGGCTTAGAAAGCTACTGATTTTATTTGATTTTGTTATCAACGAAGCCAGTGATGTAACGGAGAACATTAGGGCCCCCACAAACTCAAGTTTTGGGACCCAAGCCCAAATACGTACTTAGCATCAGTTAAACTTTGGGCCTCCCGCAATGCGGGGATGTACGTTATGCCACTGAACGTAGCACTATGAAGCTGCACATGAGTTATTGTCGACGGGCCTCGTAATTCTGAACATTGATCACGTGAATAGGACAACACATGAGCTAGCCCCGCGCTCTCCAAACGTTGCCAAACACCACGTTAACGTGAGAACTTTGAGCCTCAGCAGATTTTATGTGCATCATCCTCTCCACATGATAGTCAGGATTCCAGCCCACACACATTCCAGCTCTACAGAAGTTATGATCAGGACTCTAACCCACATGTGCCATAACATATAAAGTGCATCAGCAGCTCTGTGCGGCCTGTCTTCAGTGTGACACCAGACACGAACACAAAAGATCATGACTAACGGTAAATGGGTATCTTAATTTTGAATATTTCGTTTTATATTTGCCAGCGTAACTCCTCCAAATTGCTTTTATACCCCAAATAGTTTGTGAACCACATGAGTGAGTGCTTATTAACATCGCACTACAAACCAACACGAGGGCTATAGGCAGTGAAGTAACGAATAATATTAGGGCGCCTCTACAAAGTTAGGCTTGGGGCTTCAATCCGAATCTTACAAAAGGTACGTACTTGGCGTCAGGCTTCGGCTGCCTGCCCCTCGGCTAGGATCCTGCCCCTCCCAACAATGTGGGGGTGTACGTTACGCCACTGGCTAGTGGCGACCGACCTCGTAATTCTGAAACACGGTGAGGGTGACATCTCTAACTTTTGAGGATGGCACTTGAGCTGGCAGCCCCTTCTCCAAACTACCTCACCAAGCCAACCAGAGGACTTTGAGCATCTACACGTCGGGTCTTCAATAGCACCAGGGAACGAACTCATGACATCCCGGTTCCGTGGCTTAACGGAGAATACTAAGGCCTCCCCTGCAAAATCAGGTTGGGGGCCCAAGCCGGTAGCCCCTAGAACCTGGGTGTACGTTACGCCTCTGTCCTGGTGTAGAGTTTGTCACCATAACAATAAAGCTACAGCTGTCATCGGTATGCGAGCCGCAAATTTAAAAATGCAACCTGTAAGGATCTACTGCCTGCACCTGGCAACAGGTTGAACGAGACACACGATATAGAGAGAAGGACCTGGCAACGAGAGGAGAGAAGAAGTCGGAACGAGGAGAAAAAGGAAAGCGGTGGCGAAAAAAAGGTGGTCGGAAAAAGAAGATACGGCTGGACGATGTATTGTAATCTTGTAGCATCTTAATATATTCTTCATTTTAAAAAAATGTTCCATAGAATGTGTGGAATAAAAAAGAGGGACAAAATCCTGACTGCTATTATTTTCTTTTCACAATTCGAACACGATCCGAAAAGAACCCACAAGTTTACACAACCCTTAAATCGTTATCGAGAGAACCGTGTATTTAAAATAGATACATGAAGTTTGACTTGGAGAAATTAAAAGAAAATAAATTAGAAAAAAAAATACAGTCTTGCCCATGATTCTAGTATAAACTTCTATATTTCCTCTTTTGCAAAACGAATTGTTTGAGAAATAATTATCGTAAAACACGTTATATATATGATTTGTCAATTTTTTAAAAATTCTAAACGGGTTTCATTTCTCTCAGTGTCTGATAATTACTTAATTTCAAACAATTTCATGTCGGCCAAAACGCTATACGCATTACATCCTTCTATAAGATAAACAATGGACTTTTTAAAAAAAAAAACACCACGGATCAAGTGTTTACTTACGATCGTTCCTTAATTCCTGAAAAGTATACCTGAGAAGCTGCCATAACTCTTAAACACCTCAAGATGTCATTTATTTATTGCACGGATGTGGCATCTCTCCCTCCTTGTAAAATCGTCTCTCTCTCTCTCTGCAGGGCATTGCTGTCAAGATAACCATCTCCATCAAAAAATTACGGCAACCCTGTCCTTTTATTGAAAATGACGGCAGAAATATTTTTACAAAAGAAAAAAAAATCGTATTATTTAACGTTCAATTAAAAAATTACACAATACCATTTTTATATATTATTGTTATTCATTCCCTTCTCTCTCGTTCTTTTCAAACCGTTGACTTTTATAATGCTGCTTCTCTAGCTAAAAAAACCATGCTATTCATCTGCAAGATATTTCGTTGAGGTACTTTTTGCAGATAGTCATTTCAGATCTGAAACATCCCCTATTATCTTACGCTTGATGAAAGGGATAGGTAATAAAAGGCCGCCTCAAAGGAACGCCGGCCTGACAATAATGCCTAGCAGACGAACTTGACGGCCCTACAATAGACCGTGAGGAAGATTAATTGATAGTTTATAATGACGTGTAGTTCAGCCCCTTTTATTTGCACAGTTCTTTAATTAAATGCATTAATTTTTACAGGCATTTTCAGGGGGAAAAAATCATAGTTTGAGTTCTGTGTTTAGCGTAGCGTGCTGGCTAATACATAGAATTGAGGAAAGTTGTGTGGTTGTACCTTAAAAGAGACATACAGAAGGAAAAATTGACGAGGTCAATTTATATACCGTAAAGCAGTGTGTATTTTTTCAGATTGATTTGAAATCAATTCAGTTGTTAGTAAAATTACCAACGGTCCTTTTGATATTGACATAGGAAATTTAATCTCTTTAATGAGAACTAATCATTGCTATTTTGAAAAAAAAATCTCATTCGAAAGAAAATCACAATACTTACGTATTAGACCAGTGATTCCCAAAGTGGTCTATGACGACCTAGAAGAGGTCCACATCAACAAAAAAAATCTCAAATTAACCTAGACAATCTGTCAACACGTTTTAACCTACGTTAAACATTTAACTGCCTTTTATCCAGATTTCGAAACCAGGTTTGAGAATGCTTTGACTGTGGTAATACCACAGTAGGCTATGAATTTAGTATAAGGTCATAGTGAAAAAAAATGTCGCATGACAACAGGAACTGATCGTGATATGCACCAATGAAGATTTTAAAGTTTAGAAACGAATGCCAGCAATTTTGGCTTTAAAAAGGCAAACCTGTTATTTGTCCCGAATTATGGAATATCGTGAGGAAGTTTTTAATTATTTTTAATAGTAAGAAGGAAGTTTCAGCGCAGTTTCCAATCTCCAAAACAAAATAAGAAACTGGACACTACTAACAGAGAAGAGTTAAGGTTAAACCTGACAAGATTGATACTAAACGTTGAAAATTTGTTATTGTAGCACCAGATTCATCCCTCCCATTAAAAGCAATTGTGTGTTTGATTATTTTATTTAACAGTTATTTTATGTATTGTTTAACTTTTAATTTAATTAATTAACATATGCTTTTTAAACTTTTAACTCTATAGTTCATTAGTTATAAATTTAATTCTTTTTAAGTAGTCGTAGTAGTACTAGCTGTGTGTTAAAAAAAACATTTAAGTTGATAAATTTGCAAAAAATCAATATTAATTAAGTAGGGGTCTACCCCATACCGAAAAACATGGCAAGGGGTATATGAGACAAAAAAGTTTGGGAACCTATATGTATTAGACCATCGACCAATTATTTGGTAAAGATTTTGAAAAATTCGTGCAACTTATAAACACGATTACTGTGTTTGAGCAAGCACAGAAAAGTTTCTGTTTTTTTTATCATCGTTCGCTAATTTAACGGTTCTTAAACTTTCGATCCCCGCGTACCCCCTTTAAGTATCAGACGGGCATCGTGGACCCCCAAGATTTTGAACTCTCCCCTCTGGCTCGAAATACATGTTGTGGTGGCAGGGACGTCTCAAGAATTCTTGACACCCTGGGCCCTTACGCAACAGTAGACCGTGAGCCCCTACGCCAAAGTAGGCCCTGGGTCCCTACACAAATATAGGCCCCACCTATGACCCATAAAAGTAGATAGCGCAAAGCATACATTGTCAAATACTAGTCCAAACCCGAAACAAAAAAATGCGTATGATTTATAATCGCACACTTCGGCTGGAACGACTTCCGCCTTTTGACTGAATGTTTAATGATGGTGTATGGTGGTAGGCCCAGGCGTACATATCCAGTGCCTATATAAGCTAATTTCGGGCCCTGGGTGCAGAAGATCTACAGCCCTTTGGCCCTGGAGGATCGAAATTTATAACCAGAAAATCTGGTTAAGTTCAGCTTATCCGGACCCCTGGGGGTCCGCCTCAAGCGCCCAATGGATAAACGGGCGCTGTTTGTGGAAATGATGGTCATCACATGCACCCAGCTGACCTATTGTCCATAATTCCGAGTTTTTCGGAGAATACAACCAAAAATAAAATTTGAACGTTGAAATTATTCGAATCGTGATCTTATTAAGGCTGGGTAGAGAAAGAGAAGAGGTCCTGGGCCCAGTTGGTCAAAGCCTCGAGACGTCCCAGTTTAGAGTAGTTTTTTCATTAAAGGTAATTTAGTGATCTAGCCTAGGATGGAACATCTTTCGATTTTTTCTTGAGGTCTTTCAGAGTTTGAAAAAGAGAAAATCTTATCGTTATATGACAGACTTCACAGCCCCAGAAGGGTGATGTTGTCCCCAGGGGTCCGAGGACCACAGTGTAAGAACCGCTGAAAACAATTGCGCTAATTAATGTATTATATTTGGTGAGAGTTTTTGATTTGGCAAAAACGGTCGACGAGTACGTCCCATGTTAGGGAATGTGTTTTGTTTATGGCATAAGAGACACTTATTCTCAAGGAAACTTTTTATTTTCGATTGGTGTACGCTTTTTGCTATATGTTACGTGAAGGGGACGATACATGCTAAAAAAACGTAGAAGAAAGAGGAAGGGTAAAACCCCAAGCACCATCATTGTGTACGCCACTTGTGCTATTCACCTCTTGAGTAGTAAGAATCTTTGTTGTTTAGAAAGTAAGAGAAAAAGAGACTTTTATATCCTTCTCTTTTCTAAATTCGCTCGTTTGTGTGTTGGGGGGGATAGTCATGGGATTAGATCAGCGTTTCTCAAACTGTGGGGTCTTTGGGGGGCGTGATAACTCTACGAGGGGGGCGTGAGCATAATGAAAAGTCGAAAACAGATTATTTTAAAAAAAATTAATTTACTGAAAAAAAAAATACATTCTGACATAATAAAAAATGAAATACACAGTTACACTGATATATTGCACTTATAAATGTACAGTGATACGCAATGTGTATTTTCTAATTAATTTAACAATATTAAGTTAAGTGAGTGAGTGAATATTAACGTTCAGCTACACGAGGGCTTTTGGCGACGGACCACGTAATTTTGAACAATGGTCAAGTGACGTGGACGACACCTGAGCTGGCACCCCCCTCTCCTAACTACCACACCACACCAATGGGAGGACGTCTCGGCTCTCGACAGATTTAGCGTGCATCGCTGCCCTACACGGAGGGTCTTTAGTGGTATTGGGCTCGAACTCGTGACAAAGCCAGCCACGATCCGATACCTATACCACTCGGCTACCGCAGCCACAATACCAAGTTAAGAACAAGTTTAATAATTACCACTGACCCCATGGGCTTGTCATACATAAAACTATTACAGAAGAAGTAACACTTATCTTGATATTTTGTACGGTTTGTAATAAATCCCAAAACTGCCAAATAAAAGTTACACTATTAGCCTACTATTTTCCACAAAGGCGGGCGTATAAGATATATTGGGGGGGAATAAAGAAGGAAATAATCTGAAATAAGTGAATCCTTCCCAAACATTGTCAAGGTCCTTTTATTGCATTCCAAAACCTTTGGAAAAATTTTATGAATAACAGTGCACGGAAAAGATAATACTCCGAAAGACGTATATTTACGTCAGGTGAAATTAATGCTTTGACTGAGTGAGACGTTTATATAGGCCGGTGGCATTTTAGAGATTAAAGTCGTATATCGTAGTTTTAGCATCAAAGTATAGTATTATTGAATTCAATACATTGTTATTGTATAAGGGGGGCGCGTTGAAAATTATGATTGAATACTGGGTCGCGAATTTCGAAACTTCGAGAAGCACTGGATTAGATAGTTCACAGGTTCGGTAGAAAAGTAGTTAAGAGTAGAAGGAACACTTCTTTGTAGAATTTTTGAAGTAAACTCGTTCCCTTATTCCTTTCGGGTGAAAAATCAACCGTCTATTTTATACAGGTTGATAAATAATTTATCACTCATAAATTTGGTTCATTTTTATCTGTTTTAATGAACGTTATGTTAAAATTACAAAAAAATAATTGGCAACAAGCCCTATTGTATAAAATCAGAGTTCCATTGTTTTGTTCATAATCAGAGTTAGTTACTCCACGATTCCCGTGTTTTTACCACCAGCCTGCAACATAACATGTTTTAATCCCCCCCCCCTTTTTATATTTGCAAGATCATATTTCTTCCTCAAATCCATCTGATAAATCCAGTACATCCCCGCATTTCCATCCACTGATGCACGCCTGTCAATAAAAAAGAAGAGGTACAGATACAGTTACATCAACTTCCCAGGAGATTGAAATATTTGATAAGTGGTACCACTCTCCTCCGTCTTGGAAGGAGACGTGGGAGAGGAGAATACGCACGCGCACACACGCAGGGGTCTTAAGCTCCTTTTTTTTTCTTTGGGGGAGTTGGTTTAACCTCTGTGAGGGGTCAGCCGTGGCCTTTTCCTGCCCGACTCCCCCTGTCGTCAAGTGGCTTTGAAGAAAACAACCTTGCTTCTTTGTGTGTATGTGTTTACTTGTGAAAGAAAACAAGTTGTTGAGACAAGCAGGAAAAGAAGAGATGGAGTTTATGACACACAGTAATGTTAGTATATTTCAGTTGAGTCCATTCATGGAAATGGTACATTGGCAATTGCTTTATTCTTTGGAAAGTTGGGAAGACGGAAGATTTATAAGTTTTGATGGTTTATTTGTTTGATTGCTTTGAATACTTTTAAGTAATTCAGTTATTTTACAGAGTTTTGATTTATTCTCCTCTTTTTAGTTTAATTTTAAGATGAAATAATGCAGTTTTAATTTTATTTAATTAAAGTACTACTAAAGTATATAATTCTCTATTATTGCTTTGTTTACACTTCTATCTCTATACAATCCTTTGTTATAATATTTTCATGGCATACCCCTTGGTTATGCATAACGTTGGCATCCCCCGCCCCCCGTCCTTTTAAAATAGAGAAATGTACTAATTTTTAGGTAATACTATGTTTCTTCAAGAAATCGCGAATTTCCTCGCAATTTTTATTTAGGAAAGAAAATAGAAAGGGGGGATATTTTTTAGTTTTATATTTATTTGAATAGCAGATTTACTTAAGATATGTTTAGTGCTGGTTCCATAAAAAGGATGAAATTTTTGTCAGGTAATACCTTAGAATTTACTTTTGCATTACTATCTATGTGATATCGGAAACTACACCATCGGAATTTTTGATTTTAACACTTTTTTTAAAAATATTTTTCTTGGAATAATTCTTTTCACTGAAGCTACTCTTTCGAAATGGTTCGTTAAAAACAAATATTTTTGCTTCACAATGCTCAAGTATTCGATAAAAAATTTTCGTGTACCTTTAGGAATACATGTACCTAATGAGACTAACCATGCGTTCCGTTTTGGGCAGGATCAGTGGCGCACACAAGGGGAGGGGATGTCTTAGGGGTCCAGAGCCCCCCATACCCCTTGATTTTTTTTCGTTTGATTATAATCCTACGTATATATTACGTAAAATTTAATTATGTATTTGTTATTTATAATTAATTTATTAATTAATGCTAATTATTTATTCAATAATTAATTTTGTATTGTTTTTGTTCCCGAAAATCGACAAAATCAAAAAAAAAAATATGCTGGGTGGCGTAGTGGAGCATGATACCAAAATGGTGGATTTTCGACCCTGGACCCCTCCCTTGAAAAATTTTTGTGTGCGCTACTGAACAGGATTATATCATTTTTAGTTGACCTATTCCGTTTATTGATAGATAGTTTATTAAAATCGCACTCTGAAGTAAAACGAGGGCTACTAGTGATGGACCTCACAATTTTGAACCACTGTCAAGTGATGAGAACGACACCTGAACTGGTGACATCTATGTGCTTTGCTATTGTTGACAAATATATACTTTTTAAAGGAAAGTTTCTGCAAAAAAAGTGAAAGTTTGCAAGCCACAGCGAAGTACATGAGTGAGCTAATTGCCTGGAAACACGAGATTTGACTAATCATCAGACTATGACGTCACATGAATTTATAAATTTATTGGATGGGAACAGGAGATTGTACTGATCATGTGACTATGGCGTCACATGATCATATAGCTAATACAGCTAGCTCATCAATACTCCTACATATGGGTGTTTTGGATATTTGGTCCGCCTTTCATCCCTTCAGTGAGTTGATAAATGAGCACCAAGTATTCTTGGGAATTAGACATTGAGGGATTCGCGTCAGACTGACCACCTGATCGGAATATCTGCTCATGCACCTGAGTGCCCAAGGTCATGAAAACTGAGATGGACACAGTAGGCCTTGGCCCTGACGGGCTGTTGCGCCACTGAGTTTTGTTTAGTTTGGATATTTTGAGAGTGGAATGCTAACTCGATTGCCGTCTGTATCACTTGACTGTGGTGCGTCAAGTACTACAACGTCAATTGCCAGTAGCCCTCTTGTTGCTTCAGAATGTGTCTATCACGACCACAATCTCTAATCAATAACAAATTTTTCGAACGATATTTCTTTTCAATTAAGAAATACCTCAATTCATACATATAAGTATTACATTCTAATCGTAGCTGGCATGTAACTTAAAAAGATTCCTAGGCGAAGTTGAAAGAATTGTCAAACGCTTAAACCGTACAAGCACAATAATTTCTTCATTCTCATGACTCTACGTTCTTCGTAACAACCGTCTTACAAAGAAAAATAGCGTCCCGTTCCAAGTTCCGTGACCGAATGAGAAATTTTTCCACGAAGAAATTGTTTCAACCAGCGATATAATGATCCGAAAAATGTGTCGCCCAAACCTCAGCTGTGTTTTATGATTTTCCAATTGTTTCTAAGTCATAGTTCTCGAGCCATAAATTTTCTCCCTTGAGTTTTATAGGTCGCAATTCCTTCACACGTGCATTTGATGGACAATTAATTGCTCTCTAAATCAAAAGGGGACGACCAGAGGTCGTTGACTACCTGCCGATGGGTCATTAAATGTATTTGAATTTCTTTTCCAAAACTTCTGTTTTTGTGAGTTAATGGTGTGTTGTGTTTTATTGTGAAAGGTGGAATCACAGAACAGCATTTTGCAGAAATTCTAGGATTTGATATGGATTTGCACAATGGTCACGCGACAGAAGGAATCGCATGCATCCAGCTAATCAATTAATGCGTCTCATTGTTGTCACCACTTTCATTCATGAGGAATAATATTTCTGAACTCACACACACGAAAGGACGTTAATTATACGAATATTTTTCAATTTTTACTATTAGCTCACACTCTCTCGATATGTATATATTTATCTTGTTCAAATTTTCAATCGCGTTAGTAAAATACTTCCTATTCATCCAATCAAGTTCAAATAAATTTTTTTAAACTTGTACTGGATGACACTTGATGTTAATACAGTTTTTTCAACTACTAATTCATTAATTTAATTTAATTTAATTTAATTACTGGTTTTCTCACTCTCTCCCTATATATATATATATATATATATATATATATATATATACACACACACACACATATATATATCTTGTTCAAATTTTCAATCGTTAATAAAATACTTTCTATTCATCCATTCAAAGTAGGAATTGACTAAAAAAAATTTTTTTTTTATATTACTTGTTTTAAGAAACCTGTTTCATCCGTATTAGAGAGTCAAAATTTACAATAATCAAATAAAAAAAACCACGTGAAAGAAATTTAAATTACTGTCAAAACTTTGCGCTTTTCAGTACGGCCAATGGTTGGGCCAAAAACGCGAGAAAAACAATCGGAGCATAATTGGCAGAGAATCTCTTCTGCTCATTCGTCGGATTGGATGAAACAGATTTGATTTCATTTTACTTAACGTCGCTCTGTGACGTCACGGGGCTATTGGCGACGGACCTCGTCATTTTGAAGCACGGTCAAATAATGAGGATGACAACCGAGCTGCGATTTCTCTCCTAACTGCCCTGCCACTCCAAAGTGAAAACTTAGTGTGTCGACAGATTTCACATATATTGGACTCTCTATAACAGGGGTGTCCAACACGTGGTACGCATGTGACTCACCAGTACGTAAAAAAAAGTTGCGGCTCACCGACTCTTTTTAAAAATTTTTAAATATCAGGTTTTTAAAGTTTTTTTCATTTTGAAATTTATTTGAGGTGAAATATATATCTATAATGTATTTGCCTGTTCGCTGTTCTTGTTTTGAAATAAATCCTTTTTGATACTAGAAATCTCCTTTAGATTAAAATAGATTTATATTTTATCAAACAGTTACATTTGATTTTACTATAATAAATTACTTTTTTAATAAATTCCGAATTGCATTATGCATATCCTTTACTATGGATGGAACATGATTCTCTGTGTGTGCGACTTTCATTTCTCCTCCTCCTTTTCTGTTTCGAGTGTCCAAAAAGCAAGAGGCAGTCTCAGAGATGTTTTTTAAAGTAAAAATATTCAGGACGGTCAAGATAAAGGGCAACGTATACTTAATCGTTTGTGAATGACAGGAAAGTCAAATTTCAACAATGAGTAACGAAAGATCAATTTAAAAAGAACACCGTAATTTTCAAGAAAATGGCACAAATAATATTATAAACATTAATTGATCATTACATTATTATATTATATAAACATTATTACATTATCTACGTCTGTATATATGAAAAATAATGAAAACAATAATAATAATTCATTCTATTTTAAATTTTCACTGCAATAAATGTTTTTTTGTTTCCAAATTTGATATAAAGGTACATATTTTTGTGTGCGCCCGCGAGATTATAATGTTTTTCCGAAGTAGCCGCAAAGTCATTTGGGTTGGATACCCCTGCTCTATACGACGAGTTTTCAGAGGCATCAGGACTCGAAAACTTCAACACATGTTCACGACCATTGCCAGCCGCCAACCGAGGCTACAGGAATCAGTCAGACGAGCAACCAAGGAAGTAATCACTGCGAGCACACCGACAGGAAGTTGAAAGTTAGTTGACGACAACCTCCTTCGATTTATAGATTGAGTAATGGTTAATTAATGTTGTAACACGAGGACTATTAGCAACGGACCTCATAATTTTCATCCGTGATCAAGTTTCACACGGGAGCAACACCCGAGCTAGCATTTAACTCTCCAAACTTCCATACAGCGCTAACGTGAGGATTTTAAGGTTTTCTTCGCCAAATGTACTAATCCGTTCTGAATGTGGAGAGCTCACTTTATTCAGAAACATGTCTCAATTTTCATGAAAATTTGCAAAGTTGTCATTCATACATCCGTTTATATAATACAGCGTTTTAAAATTTCAAAATATTCTATTTGATAATTAATTTTTCCTTTTAACAAGAAAGGGATGGTTCACTTAGCATTACGGTATAGGTTGAAAAATGCGAAACACATTTTATTATAGAACAAATGGGTTTACTTGAATAAAAATGAGTAATTTGATAAAGTATACTGTTCGCCACAGCTGAAATATAATATCAATGCTAGAATCCATTTATATCTGAAAGAATATTCCAGATTCAGGTTCTATTAAGCGAAGAGTCTTAAGCCTCGAAGGCATTAACACGTATCAGACTTTCTACACAAGTGGTCTTCATGGGCATCAGGACAGGAATCCGCGATCCTGACCACTCCACTACCGTGGCTAGCCTGTTTCTATAAAATTGTTTTATATTTGTTTCAAAAATAGGCGTTAAAAAGGTATTATATAACATGAAAGACCTGAATAATCTTTACAACTAATATAATAACCATATTGATGAAAACTCTCGTAAAAGTTTTAATTGTGAAGTTCTCTACAAAACAGAATGAAAAAATTTTGTGCATTTCAATTACTTTTACGTATGGTATGAAGCCAATAATGACACAATATCGGCGTAGAGATTATTGTAAGAGCATTGGAAAATTGTAATTGAAAATAATAGATATATTTTTGGAACTATGACAAAATTTACGAGCAATAAATATATCTTAGCACATCGTCCGTATCCAAAACGAAATTTGTTTCAAGTATATAGGTGATATATTAGAACAAAATTTTGCTCTTTTTTTTGGGAATATTTGAATTCATTGATGAAATCAACATGTTAACATATTTTTTTAAAAAAAAAATCCAAAAAAAAGATTCAAAATTTATTATATCTACTTATTTGTGCATTTTTTCCTTAAGAAAAAAGAACGAATAAAAATTAAATAAATAAATAGCAAAATTTATTTTTAAATCAAACAACCTTATCTCCTTACGTTATTGATGTGACATATCTACAATTTAAGGAACAAAATAAGTTGTTAAAAACTCTCACAAATGCGTGGCACAACACACATAAAAATGAAATATAATGAAATTTAAAACCAATTCCCATTCTTATTTAACATGGATTTATCATCCCGGCATGACGTGCGTGGGTAGTTTGGGTACAGAAAGCAACTAAAAGCAAAAGCCGAGAGCTGATATAAAACGAACAAGATAAAAACAAATCTATTCAATCGCAGCAAGTGAAATAATAAGATGTCAGCAACTAAAAACTCTTCTACATAACACCATGTTTTGTACGTACTTATCTTGTCTTTTTGTAGCTCTTCTTAACGGTAATTTAGCTTGAGTGCTTTTATATGCTAATCACCTCACACACCTTTTGATAGCAACTGAGATAATGATTGAGGAAATGGTAAGGATTGTTTTTTTTTCACCGTTTCTCTTTTTCCGATGCGAAATCGTGAGCACTTAAATGTGTTATTTCTATTTGTTCTTTATTGCAGTTTATTTTAAGTACTATAAAAATGGCTTCTGATAACCTTTCTGGGACTGTGTATGATCCACTTTATATGTATCTTAAAATATGCAAGATGAGCATATTATATGCTAAATGTATGTCTTTTAGAACCTAGTGTCAGTAAGGTCAACTTGACCTTTGGTATTAAAAAGGTCAAGGACTTGTTGCCGGGATTCTTTGACTGGTTTAAAAATATATAATTGCAGAAATTATCTAAATTTAAGGTCTTCCAGGAAGTTTTGTATAAAGCTATTTAAAATAGGTGATGTCAAAAAGGTCAAATGCTTACAAAAAGCAAAAAAAAAAAAATTGTATAAATTTCAAAGTTTTTTTAAGGATTTAAAAAAATGGAACAAAGTTTTGGTGGAATTTTTCTATTTATATATTTTTAAAAGTATAGTTCAGTGCTTAATATAATTTATTAGTAGGTTCACTGCCAACAATCTTTTTATTCCTTCTAAAAGTAAATAAGATTTAAAATTAAAAAAAGTACAAATACCACACATTTAAATTATACGTTCTGCTATATAGTTTTCAGTTGTTAAAATGAATTAAATATAATTCCCCTATACATTCATTCCCCAATAAGTAAAAGAATTTGAAAACTGAAAGAAAAAAAAGTTGAATGTGCATGACTTTTTAACATATTCCCATAAATTTTTAGTGAACAGTAATACTCAACAACAATATTCAACATCTAAATTTCTTAGTTTTATCAGATTATCTAACAAAATTTTTCAAGTTTCCTTTTTTTTATTTTCAGATATGAATTTATGGTAATCGAGAGTTTATTAACATTCGCTATAAAGCAACACGAGGGTTATTGGCGAGAGTCTTCGTAATTTTGAGCTAAGCTCAAGTGACGAGGACATCTGAGCTGGTACTGCTCTCTCCAAACTTCCCCACTGCGGTAACAGTACTACTTTGAGCATTCATAGATTTAATGTACTTCACCCATAGATTTAACTCACATTCTAGTTACGAGTACGTGATAAAGACCACTAGGCTACTGTGATCGAGTTTTTAGAATGTAACCCTCTTCCTCTCTTTTAAAGAAGTATGTGTATACGACTGAAATACAGTCGGACCTCTATATAATGAAGTCGCTAAATCCCGGGAAAAAGTTTTTTATTTGGAAAATTCGTTATATTAGAGGTTCCTCTTTTAACATACTTTATAAACCACCAAAAACCAATTATTTTTAATTCATAAACACTATATATTAAAAAAGTAATTATTCACACCTTTTTTAAAATTAATATATGTTTAATTATACATATTACCCGTCAAAAAAAAAAAAAACTGAAAGGAAAACAAGGAAAAAAGAATATCGAAGAATTCACTGTATTTTTAATACTAAGAAAATAATTTTATACTAAAATTAAATGAATTTTAAGGACGTTTTACAATTTAAAGCATACAAGTAATATTAAACATGCATTATTTTATAATTAGAACATGGGGACAGGGAACAAATCGACTGGGGGTGAAAGAGGATATCGAAGATGTTTCTAGAGAACTAGGCAATGGGGGTTAATGGTTGCACTTCCTGGATGAAACGTCCAGAACTCTATTGCTCTCCGCGAGTTAGGATCTAATAAAATCAGTTCAAGATTTATGACCACTATAAAATGTATTAAAGAGAGAATTACTTTTCAGAAATACTTTAAAAAAGGGAGAACAAAAATTGAATCGCAAAAGAAAAAAAAATCGTTACATAGAAAATGCACTTCGCTATAGAGAGGTTATTGTACGAAGAAAATCATGACATGTTCAAGGTTCCAGGAAAAAGTTCGCTACATAGAAAAATTCGCAATATAGAGGTTCGACTGTATTACGTTTCTCTTTCGATTTAAAACGACAAGGATTTCTGCAGTGGCGTAATGGAAAATACTAGGGCCCCCCCTGCAAACTCAGGTTTAGAGCCTCAAGCTCAAATTCGTACTTTGCGTCAGTCAAACTTCGGGCCCGCTAGAATCCCTAGGCCCCAGCAATGCGGGGGGTTACGTTACGTCACTGAATTTCTGATGACAAAGACATTCCTAGCGAAAAGAAAAATGGTATATACTAAATTTATCTTAATTTTCCAAGTACAGCATACAACTATCCTTACTGACAGGTGAAACGCCTCTTCCATCGTGAAAGAACCACGGAGTCATGGAAAAAGTATGGCAAAAAAATTAAATCAGTGTGGATTAAAAAAAGAACCAAAAGAGGAAAAGAAAAGAAAACGAAAGGCCAGGTAAGGGGTCTAGGTGGTGGAGGAGGAAAAAAAATGATGGAATGTCTCGCAGTGAAAAGAATATGAGGTCAAATTGTAATCATTTTTGAGACAACCGAAAAAATATATTCCACCCGTGCCGCTCAAATCATTTCCCTTCAGAGGCCTTTTTCACCCCTGATGGGTGCTATACAATGTTCTTGACCTCTCATTGTCGCTGCATAAATATTGGGCTTCGGCTTTTTACAGGCACTAAAAAATGCATCAGCAAGAAGAGATGTATTATTTTTTCATCAATTATTTATGTTTTTACACGAGCCTGTCTCCAAGCTGTGTGACAAACTCACAGAGGGTTGTTTTATTATTAATGCTTTCTTGTCTTTAAAGAAACAGGATGGTAAGAGCATCACTTAGCGGTGTCTTTAATTATTCATCGACGACTTTTTTTTAGATACATCGTTGTCATTTTGTAGACTTCAGCAAAAGAGTACAATTTGGAAAATTAGTTTCGTTAAGGGATTAGACTGTGTAACGAGTATGTTTATCTCGTGTATTCTTTTTGTATGAACAGCGTGTTTTTTTAAATGTTTTGGTAGGCTTGTCTTTATGTATTTGTGGTATTATGTTTATTTAAAATCATGGGAAAAAAACTTTTTTTACCTCTAATCAATAATTTTTTAAAAGATTCTTCATTTTTTTTTTAAAAAATTGACTGAAATGCATTCTAAAAATTAAAAAAAAAATTTCTTTCCAAGAACATACTTGTGACATTTTTTTATATAGGTCCGAGCTACGGAATTAAGTAATCTTTTTTTAAAAAATTAATTTTTAATGAGTTGATGATTCAATCAGTTTCAATGAACTAAATTCATGTAACGTCATAAACACATGATAACTGAGTCACGTGTTTTCGGCCAATCAGTTCATAAATTAATGCGACGTCATAAATATAATCACGCGTTTCCAGCCAATTAGTTCATGTGCTTCACTGTTGCCAACTTTTGCTTTTGGCAGAAACTTTCTCTTTTCTTCCCCCACGGGAAACAACCTCTCCCTCAGCATTTTGCCTTTATTGAGCAAAAATATTTCCTGTTTTTTTTTATAGAAATTTACAGGTTAGCAAAGTTTGTTTAAAAAGAAACTCACATAGTTTCCTCATGTTGATTTTCATAGTTCAAGAATTACACAATTTACAAAATACAAAGAAATGATGAAGAAAAAATAGGTTAAGAGAAAAAAAAAAAATATTTTTTAAGTTTTTTTTTTTTTATCTCCAGAGGTGTATTATTCATACATAAAAACATGTAAAAACAAAACAAAAAATGAAACACACACACACATACACAGATAACAAAACTGATGAAAATACGATGCGAAAATGATTAACCATTTTTTTAAATAGCACCACTACTTCCTACCAATACTTTTATTCTTCCAATTAAAAAAAAACCGAATAACATTTCTTGGGAAAAGGAGATGATCTCCCCCCTTCAAGTTTTCCCAATTTTAAATCCCGGTCAAGGGACGAGGACGATATTGAGTAAGAACCCCACTCTCTAAACTTCCACAGTACGACGAGGTTAGAAATTACATTTCACGCAACTTATCGATAAAAACCGACATGATGCAAACTCCTTAAGGAAAAAACAATCATGAGATAACCCTCCTTCTCTTTTCCTCTAACGTACTACATCCTATCCAAAATTTAAAAAGGAAATTCAAGAACGGTTCACACAAAGACAAATCCCAAGAAGTCACCAAAGAAAAATAAACAAAGATCAAACTGGAGTAGAAAGTAATAACGGTAATAAAATCCTTGACTTACATCGAAAAGAAATTGTCACGAGGAGTAATAACAGTTGGGGGTGGGCGAGAAACCAAGGCAATCGATGGGTCCATTTATGTACTTGACGGATTTGTGGTCTAGATATCGAGCCTCTCTTAACCGACCGATATTATCCGCAGTTCAGAAGAGCGTGTTAATCGTTTTTCCGATGAAGATCTTTTCCGGGAAAAATGCTCCACCCCTAATCACCCCTTCCTTTGTTTCTTCTTCGTCACCTTTGGTTGGAACCTCTCCCTATCGGTAACTTCATGGCTCAAGAAATTGAATCTAGAAGATAGATGATCATCTTTACCTCGCTATTTTTCTCCTTTTTCTTCCAGAGGAAAAAAAAGAGGGACTAAAACCCAAAAGAAAAGCTTTCCCCCTTTATGATACACCCCATATATATTTTATAGGAGTTTCGGTGGGTTTTTAAAGGTTTGGTCTTATCTAAGCCTAACGATGTTTTCCCCCTTCTTGCTTTCTTTTTTTTGCTAAAGGATAGCTTGGGAAGTGGTTGAAGAAGATGATATCACAGTGGATCGGAATGTGATCTTTAGCAACAGTGGCATCTTTGGGCAAAGTTAAATGGTAAGGGGGATATAAAGATCTTATTTCTTTTTTGTTCCATAGCCACTATTATGTGTGAGGATTTAAGCAAAGGATATACCAGTAGCACACACACACACACGAAAAGATCAAGATGTTTATCTTTTTTAGAAAAAAAGTATATAACACAATTGTGAAAACTATAAGGATAGAATGCCACCCATCCAGTATGGTGGAAATGACCCTCGGCTTGTAACCGAGTGGGTTCGAATCCTAAGTAAGGCATGGTTGTATCCAGTGGCGCATACAAGGGGGGTCCTGGGAGTCCAGACCCCCCCGCCCCCAAAGCCCTTGATTTTTTTCAGATTGATTATAATTTTAAGTATATAGTACGTAAAATTTATTTAATTACTTGTTATTAATGATTAATTTTATTAATTAATGCTAATTATTTATTCAAAAATTAGTTTTTTATTGTGTTTTGTTCTCGAAAATCTACAAAATCAAAAGGAGCACGATACAAGAATGGTGAACTTTCAACCCCGGACCCCTCCCCCTCCTTGAAAAATTCCTGTGTGCGCCACTGGTTGTATCTTCGAGAAAAGAAGTCAGTCTTTCGCCTGAAATGGATTCCCATCTCGAAAGGAAAACAGGGTACCCCTTCTGTTATATGCATGCTGGGATCATCGTGTGTAATAAATGTCACTATTCTTCTGTTTGTATTGAATGTTTCTGTTCTTCCACTTGTATTTCATATGTATCTCAGGAAAAAAACACACGACAACAACATAAGGATAGAATAGAAAGAAAAAAAGAATTAAATTCTTTTGCGTAATTGGTTGATTGCTCATAAATATCACACCCTGAGGCCGCAAGAGGGCAATTGGCGAGGGACCTCCTAATTTTAAACTGTACCCAAGTGATAAGAACGACATCTGAGCAGACCCCCTCTTCAAAATTCCCCATCCTACCAACGTGAGGAATTTGAATCTCAATAGATCGAATCTCAAACTCGCATCCGCTGCCCCAATTGAGAGAATTCTTAAATCAAACCACGATTATGAGAGTCTGTTTTGGCACTCCACACTCAATACTACCCCACCAAGCCACGGGAAAACTCGAGTGTCAACAGATTTAACCATGCATGCAGCCTCTCTACACGAAAGGCCTTTAATGGCACCAGGATTCGAACCTACAACTCGATGGAAACAACGTCTGTCACAAGTTCGTAACCGTGGTTGCGTGAGGGAGAGTTTATTTACGTCACACTTTTAAAGCAACACAAAGCTATTGGTGATGGATTTCGTAATTTTGAACAACGACCGAACGAAATCTGAGTAGCACTTTTCTCTCCATACTTCATCACTATGTCAACGTGAGGACTTTGAGCCTCAACTCCTCTACACGGTGGATCTTCAGAGGCACGAGGGCTCGCATTCATGACACGCCAGCCACAAATCCATGACCCCAACCAGTAAGCTGACCGCAATAGCCGAGTGGTCAAGGTATCGGATCGCGGCTAGCCTCGTCACGAGTTCGAGCCCAATACCACTAAATAACCATCGTGTAGGACAGCGATGCACGATAAATCTGTCGAGAGCTCAAACGTTCTCCCGTTGGTGTGGTGGGGTAGTTAGGAGAAGTGGTGCCAGCTCAGGTGTCGTCCACGTTACTTGACCATGGTTCAAAATTTCGTGGTCCGTCACCAAAAGCCCTCGTGTAGCTGAACAGTGCGACGTTAATATTCACTCACTAACCAATAAGCTACTGCTTCAACTCTACCTCGGCTATTTGGTCACGAAAAAGGAATCGGAACAAATATGTACCTATTATTTAAATTTAAAAAGCTTACAGTGATCCGATATAATTAGTTTTTTTCAAACGTAAATTTGAGTAGTTTTGAGTTGAGTAGTCTTATAGACACAAAGATAATAATAAATAAAATGGTTTAAAATAAAAATAATAAATAAAAGTTTAATCCCACAGCGAAATATATTATCTACGATTAAAACATTTAAGTTTATGAAGGCATTTTGTTTGCATACTGTCAACTCTTAAGACCCATTTAAATCAAGTCAGTAAGCAGCCAGGAATAAAGATGTAACCAATCAGATGCCTTTACCTCGGGCAAAGACCTCGCATTGTCTTTTTCTTAATCGCTACTTACTGCTTTGCGTGAATAAGCCTTTAATTATAATTGCTCAAATCTAACATCGTTTTCCACGTGGAAAAATTCGATATATTTTTGGGCACTTTTTTTCTCATGAGTTTGTTACACCATACTTAATGTAGAAACAAAAACTTTAGAACATTTACATTTATTATGAAGTAGTAATTTTTGAGCATTAATGTTAAACCAAGACAGAGGTCAACCCATGTTGGAAGGGGATCCGCAAATGATCCTTATTTGCTTAGTCAAAACGCCAAATTTTTATCAAAATTAAAATTTTTTCTAAAAGATGATTGTAAAAATAATTGTAAATAAATATTTTATGGATAAAATAAAATCTTAAATTCCGTAAATCACATGTGCTTCAAGCATGAATGAGTGAGTGAATATTAACGTCACACTATTCAGCTACTCGAGTAGCCGCAGTAGCCGAGTGGTATAGGTATCGGATCGTGGCTTGCCTTATCATGAGTTCGAGCCTGGTACCACACTAAAGACCCGCCGTGTAGGGCAGCGATGCACGTTAAATCTGTCGTGAGCTCAAACGTCCTCCCGTTGGTGTGGTGTGGTAGTTAGGACAGGGGGTGCCAGCTCAGATGTCGTCCACGTCACTTGACCATGGTTCAAAATTGCGTGGTCCGTCGCCAAAAGCCCTCGTGTAGCTGAACAATGCGACGTTAATATTCAATCAATCAATCAATTCAGCTACTCGAGGGCTTTTGGCTGCGAACCTTGTAATTTTGAACGATGGTCAAAAGACGAGGATGACCCCTAAGCTGGCACTCCTCTCTTAACTTCCACACCATACCAACGGGAGGACGTTTGAGTCTCGACAGATTTTAACGTGCATCGCTCCCCTACACGGCGGGTCTTCAATGGTACAAGGATCGAACTCATGACAAGCTGGCCATGAGTCCGTTACCTTGACCTCAGCCCCTCAGAAGTCTTGGGAATGAAGGAGAAAGAACAACTTTTCGACACATACCAACAGATTCGACGTTTAAGTCTAAGGTTAAGCAGGAACAGTTGCTAAATTTTAGGTGGCAAATTTACAAAATACGTGCAGAAGTTTCTCACACAATTATAAATATTTTAATGCCATCCTGAACAATGTATTTAAATTAATATTTTTCAATGTATGTATAACAACAAACATAAAATATAGAAGCAAATTAACTCAGAATATGAACATACAGCTTTAACATACTTAAAATTCGGTAGTATTTGTAAAGAAATGCAAGCACATATCCCAATCATTAAATATAATGTAATGATAAATGATCGCGGAGCCCCAATTAATGAGTGAATTACATTAATATATTATGTTAAAAATATTATAAATACAAAATACAGTCTTTTTTAATTGTCTTAACTGAAAGTACCCGTAACACACACACATGTTGATCTATATTAAATATTATTTTAAAAGATATTCTTGAATATTCCTTTTTTTCTCTTTTTTTTATGTGTAACATCTTTCCTCTCGGTTGCTGGACATTTGTTGGGAGTGATTTCGTGAAAATGGACGGATGTGTGTAACAGGATATGACGTAAGTGCACGCTACTTGATTTGACCAATGAGAGTGCATGGCTGTGTCTTTTCGCTACCCTCGTATGAGGGTTCAACTCGAGTAGCTTCAAGCACTCGAGCGCTTGACTCTAAATCCATTAGTCATGATATTGGGGGACATAAGTACGGCAGAATGCTTATTTTAAAATGAACAAACAATGATTTCGTTGGTCGTATACATTTCTTCGAATCAAACGGTTAATAAAAATTAAAGATTTCCTGCATTTTCTACTTTTACCATGTAACGAAGGTGTGGTTCTGATCTTTTAAAAAAATTATCACTCGTTTCCCCTGATTTTGAGTGGTGATTTTAACTTTAACTTCAGTTTGCCAAAAGCTGAGCCGCTCACAGCTTTTATGAATGATGAACTCAAGCTCGAAATGAACACAAATTATAATGTTTCGACTGCTAACAATGGTACTGTTATTGACGCTGTTTTTTTTTCAACGGTTTTTAAATACTTTGAAATCACAAGTATATGTGTCATATTTTAGTTATCATAAGTCTATTGCCTCCGCTCTTCCCCAAATTGAAAAAGAATAACTATTTTTCATAAAATATTGCATTTTACTCCTTTTGTTAATTAAATACAATTTTCATTAAAGATATAATTATTCGATAGAAAATTATTTCCAATCATACCCGATTAATAATTTTTTTAGAAAAAAAGGTAATATTGCGTTTTTACCACCATAACAAGTCAGATGTTACACATCATATACGACTATTGTAAGACTCGTTTCTTTTTCTTTTTTTTTTTTTTTTGGATGGGGTTCTGCAGAAACACCTTCTTGTTTCATGGGTTCCAAGATTCGACAAAGTTTAAAGACTGCACAGATAAGGCAACATTTTCATATATAAAATCAATCAGAAACAATACATACACTTCTTCGGTATGTGCAGAAAAGTTCAACAAAACATAGTAACCTTTCCGATTTTCCATTCACATGGACGCAAATTACTACTATTTTCGTACCAACTTCTCTATCACAATCTACCGCCAGAAACACATTCACAATTTCCCGTCTACAACTAATTTACTCCCTTTCCGCGCCCTGTATTCGTTCGTAATTCTGATCCTCCCCCAAACGCAGCGCAATCCGATCTTCTTGAAGAAAGCGGAACGATCCATTACGCTCTTCTTAACGACGTTCCCGCAAAAGAAACCGGTTCCAGTCCGGATTCGGGCCCCGCAATTCAAAATTTGCGACCGCATTAAAAGGGTCGGGAGCAGGGGGCGTTGTCGGCCTGTCTCTCTGTTGACATAAGATGACAAGGGGAGGCTATTTTTCATTATTTATCACCTGGAAAAGGCCCCCTTAAATAGCACTCCCCACTCCCCCCAACCTCATTCTACATCCATGACGTAACCGCCTTGGAGGAAAAATGGTGTGGAAGGATCAGTAGCTTTGTGTGTGCGCGCGCGCTATTTGAATGATAAATGCATAATTTGCTTTATACTGAGATGAGCTACATGAAATGAACCGGATATAACTGCATGGGATAAAAATCAATTATTTATGAAATATATACACTCAGGAACATTGAAAATAGCGACCCAAGAAGAAAGCATCGGATTGAAATGAAATTTAATACACATAATGACACAGATGAGAGATTCACTTGATCTCAAAAACAAGACTATTAAACGAATACAGGGTGCGCAACGACACAAATACTGGGCAACTTCAATAGCGCGTTGGACCACCTCCAGCTGCAATACATGCCGCCACACGGTCAGGCATTGAGTTGATTAGACACCTTATGTTGTCCTGAGGCAGATGGGCCCACAAATCTTGAACAGCCAACTCTAAATCATCCACAGAGTGACACGATGGCATCTGCCGTTTTAGCTGATCGCACACGTGCTCTACAGGGGACAAATCGGGGGAGCGGGCCGGCCATGGAAGCGTCTGAAAATGACGTAGGAAGTCTTGAGCAACTCTTGCTATATGCGGACGAGCATTATCTTGTTGGAAAATTGCCCCTGGGAGACCATTTAGAAAAGGTCCTTCATAGGGTCGAAGAATATCATCAACGTAATGTTGGCCCGTTAAGGTTCCACGCATCACAATTAAAGTGGACCGGCTATCATAGGCTATGGCCCCCCAGACCATTACACCAGCTGTGCGGGCAGTGTGACGTAGAACAGTGTGGGGGAATTGTACCGCTCACCAGGGCGCCTCCACACCCGTACACGGTTATCATATGTCCCCAAAACAAACCGGGATTCATCACTAAACACAACCTTTTGCCAATCTGTCACATTCCACATTGATCTGGCTTGGCGCCACTGTAGACGCAGTTGCCGATGATCCGGTATTAAAGGGAGTGCACGGAAAGAGCGCTTGGATTTAAGATTTGCTTCTGCAAGGTGTCTGGAAATTGTTTGTGGAACAATTGCTACGCCTACGTCTGCTCGTATCGTTGAACGAGTCACTGTGGGGTCCGCAAGTGCTTGCCGCACGATCCTTCGATCCCCTCTCCTCGTGGTCTTCCTGGACGCTCCAGACCCGGTTTTCCGCGCGTGGGGACCTTCTTGTGTCAACTGCTCCCAATAATTTCTAACGGCAAGCTCCGAACGATCCACCTGGCCAGCAACACGGCGCGTCGACCAGCTTGCAGTTTTCATCCCGATGATCAGGCCTCTCTCAAACTAGCTTAACTGTGAGAAATGTCTTCTAGCACGTTTACCTGGCATGTTTCGCTTACCAAAGTCTTCCTACAATCGGCGGGTAATCGTCACGTTTATGAATCTTCGAATTTGCGCTGGCTTATATAGCTCTCTCTTCCTGATTGTAGCGCCACCTCGGCGTGTATGAGCATGCGTATTGGCACAAAACTTTGATCATTTGCATATCACGTTACGCTGTACTTATTTTCAAAGTTTCGCGATTGTACTCAGCTTCCTTCTTGGGTCGCTATTTTCAATGTTCCTGAGTGTATAAACCGTAATTAAACAAGTACCGTAAATCCCGACGTATAACGCGTCCTTTTAACACAAAAAATAAAATCGAAATTTACGGGTGCGCGTTATACGCCGGATATAAAAATGAGATCTTTACAAATAAAAAAAAACAAAAAGATAAGCATATAAAAAAGTTTATTTAAAAGAAATGACATTCCTTATGAACTTTAAGGGTTGTTGTTCCAGAAATATACTATTTTTTCTAAAGCTTGAAATATAACCTCGAATAAATGACTTCAAAACATTAGAATATTGAGCATTTACATTTCAGGTTTCTTCGTAAAATAGAGGGTGAGCGGCGAATATACCTAAGAAATAAAAATTTCAGCTTGAAAGTATACGTGCGCGTTGTACGCCGGATTTTATGGTAATATAAAAAAAAGTTTTTTTAAGTGTCAATTCCTACTTAGATAAACAAATAAAAATTTTATTTTAGCTACTTATTTTTAAATAGTTACAATTAATATAAATATGTATATACATAGGACAAAATCACATTAAGTGGTAATTAATTTTTATTCATTATCATTAAAGTATCGTATTATCATCCAAAACAATCGTGTATATAAAATTTCAGTTTAACTGAATGCTTTAAAACGTGAGAAAAAAAACCCTTCAAGTTTTGACACAAGTCGCCAAAAATGATGCAAACGTGGCTGTATTTGTAATTCTTTAAATAATTAATTTTAATCAATAAATTTTTATTAATTATAATTAAATTATTGTATTGTCATCCAAAACAATCATGTGTAAAATTTCAGCTCAATGGAGCGCTTTAAAATGTATTTTATTAACGATTGAAAATTTCACTAAGATAAATAAATAAATATGTAGAGAGTGTGAGCTAATAGTGTAGGAATTAAAAAAATCATTCTTATTAATTATACTTTACATCAAAGATGACCAATTCAAAGTTTAACTTGGGCCAAATAAACAAGGTTTAACATAAGGTGGCCCGCAAAGAAAATCAATATTCATAGAAACGTAGGTTTATTTCGAATAATACACTATTATATACACATATAAAATAACAAGGAAAAAATTTACTGCTTACTTCCTAGAGAGCACTTGACATCTCTTCTCTATAACTATTTTTCCAATTTTAGGAGAAATTTTGATAGTTTATAATATATTATTGTGTGTCAACGTACTCACCTGGCCGCAAAAATGCTTGTTGCGGCCCACCCACGTGCGGCCAGCGAGTTTGACACCCCTGCTTTACACGTAACAGAAAATTTATGTGTTATCCTACCATTGTATAGAAGGGGTGTTACACTTTTTGATAACTAGGCAGGCGATTCACTAGATAAAAATATTCCTGCATTTGATTTCAGAGCGTATTTAAGGAACGAGGATGCCTAGAGGGTCCGGATATCTTCCGAATACAATTTCAAACCCATTATTTACACAGACTAATGAGCAACCGGAAGTTTTATTCACCGATATCTTTGCAGCATCCTCTAAACACGTTTATGTAAAAAAATATAAATATAAAATATCATCAACAGAACAAATATAGTTAAAATTTTATTATATTTTTTCATTTTTACAATTCTTTTCTCCCAAAATACTCAAAAATTATTTAGAAAATGCTTGTACTTATTTATTTAATTTACTGAAACATTAACACTTATTTTATTGCTTTCTAGATTATACATATTTTCAACATTTCAAAAATGTGTGTTGGCTATTAACATCGTACCCTGAAGCAACACGAGGACCGTTAGAGACCGACTTCGAAATTTTGAACCGTGATCCAGGGACGAGGATGTCATCTGAACTAACGTTACACTCTTCAAAACTTCCACAGCACGTCAACTCGAAGACTTTGCGACTCGACAGATTTAACGTGCATCCCCACTGGTCTTCAATGATACCAAGTGAGGGTCAAGTTGCACAATGACGCAACACGACGGCTAATGGTGAGGGACCTCGTAATTTTGAATCTAGGGGAAGTAACGAGGACGACACCTGAACTGGCACCCACTTTTTCACACCACGCAAACGGGAGGATTTTGAGCCACAACAGATTCAGCCTGTATCAGCCTTTCGACCCCCCCTTTGATACTCCTCGAACTCATGTCATGCCAGCGAAGTGTCCGTGACCATGACCACTCATTGCCCCGAAGTTGCCCCTTGATCTGGCATCCCACTCTTCAGACTTCCATACCACGCCATGTGAGGACTTCGAGATTCGATAGATTTAATGTGCATCATGACGCGTCTTCAGTGATATCAGGATTCGAACCTATGACAAAAATAACCTCGGGTCACGAGTTCATGACTTTTGGAGCCCTAAAGTTGTACATGAATAACTTTAACCCTCACTCTGCGCAGTTATTTTATCAAGTGGTTCAAAAATTGCGTATCTTTTTTTTTATTACGTATTTAAATTTTACATTTTAGAATTAAAACATACAAGTTTTTTTTTTATTTCTAATGGTAGATTATGAGCAGTTATTAACAGAGCTTTTCTATCTACCAAGTACACACCGAAAGCAGGTCTCTCTTTTTAGTGCGACATCATATAGGCGGATACCAATCACCGCAGATCATTTGGACGCCCAGTTTTTTCCCTAGATGGAGGCACCTGAGCTCTGAGGATGCGAACCTGTACTAGGATTTAATTTTGCCTGGAGTACCCCCTAGGGATCTTTTGTATGCCGCATAACCATACGACATAGCCGCTGTCGATTTTTTGCATCATGAAAATCCATCGACTTGGGCCGGGGTCGAACCCGCAACCTTGCGTACAGAAGTCCAGCGACAAACCAACCATGCCACCCAGCCGACTAAAACATGCAACTAATTTTTGTAAAAGAGAGTATTTATTTTAAAATATAAAATTTGATCATAAAAATATGAACATAAAAACAGAAATGAAAACATAAACAGGAGCAGCACGGGTTTCACAGCTCAATAGTCGGGAAAATATCGCGGGTTGTGCAAATTTTGCTACATTTACGTTGCCCGTGGAAATTGGGAACGCGCAGCCAGAGGGTTAACAGTAAACTCAGAAGACAAATTATAATCGATTAACTAGCACATACATCAGCAATAAAAAGAAGAAGAAATTTACCGCTAGAAACATATACGGAAATGAATTTTAACAAATGTACTGATTTATTTTAACAATCGTAGAAATATTTAAGCCATTCTGGGTAGGATTTCATGTAACATACCTGCATATGAAATGCACCAGACAGGGAACAAAAAAAAAAAAATTCATGGGACACCGAAAACCCTTGACCAAAATACTCGATCGAAGTCTGGTACAAATCGCGGAATAGCGTGTGTCTGAGGACAAATAGCGCTATGATTACATTTCCGTCCATAACAGAAAAAGGGAACTGTAGATGATTAATTCGGTTTCTGCATGGAACCTAATTATTACACAGCGCACGAGAAAATGAAAAAGGAAATGTAATTGAATATTAAGGGTAAAAAACAATGTTTGCATCAGGTTTGATACAATTGTAATAAAGAAGTTACATTTGGGTTATTCAGTTTGATAAAATATTAGCCTGACGAGGATTAGGCGATCACATTGATGCATCTACGTATGCGTCAACTGATTGTGAGATTGATTGAATATTAACGTCGCACTGTTCAGCTACACGAGGGCTTTTGGCGACGGACCACGTAATTTTGAACCATGGTCAAGTAACGTGGACGACACCTGAGCTGGCACCCCCCTCTCTAACTACCACACCACACCAACGGGAGGACGTTTCAGCTCTCGACAGATTTAACGTGCATCGCTGCCCTACACGGCGGGTCTTTTGTGTTACTGGGCTCGATCCCGTGACAAAGCAAGCCACGGTCCGATA
The DNA here is from genome assembly GCA_019973935.1 of Trichonephila clavipes. NCBI lineage: Eukaryota > Metazoa > Arthropoda > Arachnida > Araneae > Nephilidae > Trichonephila > Trichonephila clavipes. Next base: position 843,413 of record BMAU01001233.1, on the reverse strand, counting down.
CCTATACCACTCGGCTACCGCGGCCGTCAACTGATTGTGAGAGGAAGCAGAAATCACAGAAGATATACATCTAAAAAAGTAAATTAATAAATTTTTTTTTTTTTATAAAAAGTAGAGTTTAAATATTAAATAAATAAAAGCCGAATTTCGGTTTGAGATGCTGAAATTAGTTATGAATAATAAATTTATTTAATGTTTTTGTTTTTCATGTCATTTGTTTGATGAAGCCCTTTTTTTAAATTTCTTTTCATTGCCAGATGCTGAACTCGCAAAAAAAAAAAAAAGCTTTTGGCAAAGAAGGAATATATATATAATATGAAAAGTAAAAAAATTAAATATACATAAAAAACACATATTTGGAAATATTTACAATATTAAATAGTCAAAAATATTTATTGATGTTAAATTGTCATATTCCTACGGCGTATACAAGGGTAGGGTTTTTGTGATACTCCCCCCCCATGAGAGATATTTTGTGTCGCTACTGATCTTTATGACTGAGTTGTCATAAAAAAAAATTTAGAAACATTTCATTATTGCATCGTCTGAAAAATACAGTTTTAACTCACTATATAATTTAATTCAGAGGGAAAAAAAAGGAAAATGAGATATCATCCCTACACAGTAGCGCACACAGGAATTTTTCAAGGGAGGGTCCGGGGTTGAAAGTTCACCATTCTTGTATCATGCTACTTTTGATTTTGTCGATAATCGGGAACAAAACACAGTAAAAAACTAATTTTTGAATAAATAATTAGCATTAATTAATAAAATTAATCATTAATAACAAGTAATTAAATAAATTTTACGTACTATATAAGAATTATAACAAATCGGAAAAAATCAAGGAGCTTTGGGGCGGACCCCTCCAGGACCCCCTTGTGTGCGCCACTGTCCCTACACAATTTTTGTTAAAATAACGTCGGCGATTTGGTTAGTTTTTAAGAGATAGATATAATTTTGATCAAATATTGCTTTTTAATCCGTTTTTAATTAGCTTTATTTTCGTATTATTGTCCTTTAACAATATTAAACATCTAAATGGAAACTTTGAATTTATTCTTTTTGTTTCCCCGTAATATATAAGTTCTTAAAAAAAAGGATTTGATACTCTTTTTTATTCAATTATATATATTTCCATGCTTTTCTTTTTTATAATCTCAAGTTAAATAAGTTGATACTGAAAGTGCCTCCAAATAGCATTCACAAATTAAAAAAAAAAGAATACAGTTTATTGATTTTCCAGGTTATATGATAAAATTCATAAATTCTTTATTAAAAATTGGAATTTCATCTTGAAAAAAATGAATTTTTTTTAATTGTCTCATAAAATTTATTTTACTACCATAAAATTTATGACTCATTTCTTTCTGACTCACACCACTACTGCACTTAACTTTTAACTAACAAAAGAATTACAACCAGAATCTTTTAAACCCAGGTCGCGCGCGCGACCCCTCCCCCCCATTTCCGACTGCTGGTATCTTCTCCCTCCTTGTGCCAGACAGCTGCGTAAAAGTGTAAATTATGTGACTGTGCAGCCTCTAATAGGGCCGCCGAAAAAGAAAAGCGAGCTCAAATTAACGTCCAAATTACCTGACTCCAAAAGGCGTCTGCTGGGTAGGGGTGGAACAGCAGGGAAAATGTCTGTCCTGCAAAAATCCCTCTCGAAATGCGAGCAATTAAATTTCCTTGTGTTCTGGAGCACAAACATTTGCGTTCTGACTTCCTGTCTTTTTATTTATGGGCGATGGTTGTGGGCAAATTTTGTCCTAATAAATCGCACATTTTAGGAAGGGATGACGGGGGGTTGAATATTAGGCAGTAAAAATTCAGGGAATCATCATCATCCTCCCCCTTTTTTTTGTGGAAGGTATATAGCCCCCTCCCCTTTCCTTCCTCACTTTGAACCTCGTAAATGTCATCGTAATTTTTAAAGTGAAATGTAGTTGGTTGGTTTTTGTAAATCCTTCCTGATGATTCAGAGAGAGAATTAAGAAGGGATTAATGTGGATTTTTTTTGGTGTTGTGTGTGTTGCTAGATAAATGTCGTGGTAATATAAAAGCACTAAAATTTCCTTTAATATCTTGAACTGAAAATTTACTGCTAAGCTATAATTTGGGGATTAAACTTCGTACCTCTTTCCCTCTTGAAATGTATCAAATGTTATAATTCGAGGGACGATTTCAAGTTAAATTTCAAAGCAAGAGTCTCTCGAGAGAGGTAGGACCGAATATGTCTTAAAACCATTGCAATTTCTAAAACTGAGGTTTTTAAAGTGGTTATTAAGAATTTCTGAAATAAGCTTTTTAGAAATTGAATTTTTTTTCAAACTGTTCTATTTCCTCCTCTCTTCAAAATACACTCTGTCGCAAAAAAAATATATGCACCCAGAAGAAATCAAGCTACAATCACGAAACTCGGCAAGAATGTAGTCTGGTAAGAGAATATGCAAATGATTAAAATTTCAGCCACCAATGAGACAAGGCTAAGTGTGCTATGCGCATATTAGTTGCGCAACTGGGAGAGTTTAAAAGCATGAGTACGAGCGCTGTACGGCTATCCGAATCTGATGACTTTGATAGACGATATTGAGACTTAGGATGCCTCTAAGACGTAACCGGCGGCAGTACGAGCAGCTGACGGACTTTGATAGGGGCCGTATAATAGGCCTCAGAGAAGCAGGTTGGTCGAATAGACGTATCTGCCGCCACCTCGGTCGGAGCGATATGGTAGTTGCTCGGTGTTGGCAACAGTGGATCACAGAAGGTAGAGTGTACCGTCGCGGAGGGTCAGGACGTCCCAGGAACACAAATGATCGCGAGGATCGTGCAATCAGAAGAGTGGCCACTTCGGCACCAACAACGTCGCTAGCATCGATTCAACGACACTTACCTCCTTCCAGACATCCAGTGCCATCAAGAGAAACCATAAGGAGACGACTGACCGAAGTTGGCTTGAGGAGCCGACGTCCGCTAAGACGCTTACCACTGACCCCACATCATAGGCAGTGTCGACTGGATTTTTGCCGACCTCGGGCAACTTGGAGTGTGACAGACTGGAGACGTGTCATCTTCAGTGATGAATCCCGATTCAGTCTCAGTGATGATGACCACCGCACACGTGTCTGGAGGCGCACCGGCCAGCGGTCCGATCCGGCATTTATTGTCGAGCGGCATACAGCAATTTCACAAGGTGTGACAGTGTGGGGAGCAATTTCTTGGGACACACGATCATCTTTAGTGGTCCTTCAAGGCACTTTGACAGCTCGCAGATACGTGGACGATATTTTAACGCCGATTGTGCTACCCATGCTATCAAGTCGCCCAGGTGCCATTTATCAACAGGATAATGCTCGTCCACATACTGCACGACTCTCCCAACAATGTCTTCAAGGATATGACGTCCTACCATGGCCTTCTAGGTCACCAGATCTTTCGCCAATAGAGCATGTCTGGACGCGCTGGGAAGGCAACTGCAGCCGTCCTGAGATACAGGAGAATTAACTGCGCAGATGCAAAGACTAGGCAGGATCTTCCACAGGGGGTCATAAGTGATCTAATTGAATCGATGCCACGCCGAATTTCGGCTTGTATAGCTGCCAGAGGTGGCTTTACTACTTACTGATTTTTAACCTTTTGCAAGCTGTAACCGCTTAATAAAATGATATTTTGTTCTGAATTTTTAATCATTTGTTTATTTTCATATACACTACATGCATACCAAATTTCGTGAATGTAGCTCAATTTCTTCTGGGTGCATATATTTTTTGCGACAGAGTGTATAATACAGTATGCTATACAGTCTGATATACATTTCAAAATTAAAATTCGAACTTAAATATTAAATAGATAATTAATATATTTAAACAACTGATAAACAAATTGAATAATACAAATACAAATAAAATAGAACAAAAGGAACGTGCTTGCCAAATTTAAAGTTTCTAGGTCTAATCATTCAAAAATGGGAATATTTCTATCTATTACACCCCCACAACCCCTCTTTCGGTAGTCGATTTCCGTAAAACTCACTTTTAGTGGATCTCTTCTCAGCAAAAGAAATATGTCTGCCAAATTTAAAATCTGTACGTCTAATAGTTCCTGGAATAGCGTGATGCATGAGTGAGTCTCTTTTCTCTTATATGTCTTTTATTATACATTCGTATTTTAAATTTTACCCATTACGTACTCTGATTCTGCGAATACATATTATCTAAAGTACTAAAGATTCAGAGACTTAAAAATGCAATATATTTTAGACAAAACTGAGAGTAAAAATCATTTTTTACTGTCTCTTTTTAGATTTAGTAAGTACTGTTACTAACTGTTAACCGCTAACTGTGCAAGGAATTGGTCACTTTTTAGGTCATTGTTATCCGAATCCTAGCGGGAAATTTTTGATTGTATTGAAAAAAAAAACTTTTTTTCCCTCACCTCTTGATTTAAAAGATAGCTCTTGAACTTCTAAAACAAAAGTATATTTATTATGCACGGGGGTCCCCGAAGCCCTCCCCCACCCTTGGATTCTATTTCCTAAAACACTATTTTTAGTGGATCTCTACTCAGCAAAAGTACCATGCTTGCAAAACTTTAAGTGTGTACGACAATTTTTTTCAAAAATAAGATTTTTTTCATAACACCCCCGTAAATCCTCTTGGTGATCAATTTCCAACATAGATGAAAAGCTACTCAACAAAAGAAACATGCTTAGCGGCGATTTTCACAAGCGTGTAAGTCTTATAGCATGAGCGATTTTTTTTATCTATAACGTCCCCGTAAGCCTCTAGGCCAGGGGAGTCCAACTCAAATGACCTTGTGGGCCACTTCGGAAAAATATTATAATCTCACAGGCCGCACATAAAAATGTGTACCTTTATATCAGATTTGAAAACAAAATACATTTATTGGAGTGAAAATTTAAAACAGAATGAATTATTATTATTGTTTTCATTATTTTTCCATGTATACAGACATAGATAATATAATAATGTTTATATAATATAATAATGCAAATGATCAAATAATGTTTAAAATATTACAGTGTTGCCATTTTCTTGAAAATTACGGTGTTCCTATTGAATTGATCTTTCGTTACTCATTGTTGAAATTTGATAGTGCTGTCATTCGCAAACGATTAAGTATACGTGCTCTTTATCTTAATCGTCTTGAATATTTTTTTAAACTTTAAAAGACATCTTGAGAAAGTCGCACACACATAGAATCATGTTCCATCCAGAGTGAAAGATATGCAAAGTGAAATTCGAAATTTATTAAAAAAATAATTTACTATAGTGAAATCAAATGTAGCTGTTTGATAAAATATAATTCTATTTTAATCTAAAGGACATTTCTACTATAAAAAGGATTTGTTTTTAAACAAGAACAGGTAACAGGCAAATACATTGTATATATATATATATAGATAAATTTCCCCTCAAATAAATTTCAAAATGAAAAAACTTTAAAAATCTGATATTTAAAATTTTTTAAAAAAAGAGTCGGCGGGCCGCAACTTATGTACTGATGGGCCACATGCGGCCTGCGTGTTGGACACCCTTGCTTTAGGCAGTGGATTTTCCCCAAAATCCATTCTTAAAGGATTTCCACTCAGCAAAAGAAACATGCTTTCCAAATTTCCAGTCTGTGGGTAGAACAGTTAAAAATGAGGAATTTTTGTTATAACGCTCCCACAACGTCCCTTATGAGTGAGTTTTTGCAAAACTCACTCTAGTGGATCTCTACTCAACAAAAGAAATATGCCAACCAAATTTCAATTCTGTAGACCTAATAGTTCCAGAAATCTCGTGAGTGAGTAGCTTATATATATTGACGGACCTCTATTTAACGAAGTCGTTAAATTCTGAAAAAAAGTTCGTTATATGGAAAATTCGTTACATAGAGGTTCACCTTTCAGTATACTTAATAAACCACATAAAACAAATGTTTTAAATTCATAAACACTATATATTAAAAAAGTTATTATTCACATATTTTTGTAAATTAATATCTATTGATTTTATGTATATCTTACCCATCAAAAAAAGAAAAAGAAAAACTGCAGGGAAAACAAGACAAAAGAATGTGGAGGAATACACTGTATTTTCAGCATAAATAAAATAATTTTATACACTCAGGAACATTGAAAATAGCGACCCAAGAAGGAAGCTAAGTACAATCACGAAACTTTGCAAATAAGTACAGCGTAATGTGATATGTAAATGATCCAAGTTTTGTGCCAATACGCATGCTCATACACGCCGAGGTAGCGCTACAATCAGGAAGAGGGTTCTGTATAAGCCAGCGCTAATTCGAAGATTCATAAACGTGACGATTACCCTCCCTTTGTAGGAAGACTTTGGTAAGCGAAATATGCCAGGTAAACGTGCTAGAAGACATTTCTCACAATAAAGCGAGTTTGAGAGAGGCCTGATCATCGGGATGAAATCTGCACGCTGGTCGACACGCCGTGTTGCTGGCCAGGTGGATCGTTCGAAGTTTGCCGTTAGAAATTGTTGTGAGCAGTGGACAGGAGAAGGTGCTCCCACGCGGAAAACCGGGTCTGAAATGACCAGGAAGACCACGAGGAGAGATGATCGAAGGATCGTGCAGCAAGCACTTGTGGACCCCACGGTGACTCGTTCAACAATACGAGTAGACGTAGGCGTAGCAATTGTTCCACAAACAATTTCCAGACACCTTGCAGAAGCAAATCTTAAATCCAAGCGCCCTTTCCGTGCACTCCCTTTAACACAGGAACATCGGCAACTGCGTCTACAGTGGTGCCAAGCCAGATCAATGTGGAATGTCACAGATTGGCAAAAGGTTGTGTTTAGTGATGAATCCCGGTTTGTTTTGGGGACAGATGATAACCGTGTACGGGTGTGGAGGCGCCCTGGTGAGCGGTACTATTCCCCCACACTGTTCTACGTCACACTGCCCGCACAGCTGGTGTAATGGTCTGGGGGGCCATAGCCTATGATAGCCGGTCCAGTTTAATTGTGATGCGTGGAACCTTAACGGGCCAACGTTACGTTGGTGATATTCTTCGACCCCATGTAGGACCTTTCCTAAATGGTCTCCCAGTGGCAATTTTCCAGCAAGATAATGCTCGTCCGCATACAGCAAGTGTTGCTCAAGACTTCCTACGTCATTTTCAGACACTTCCATGGCCGGCCCGCTCCCCTGATTTGTCCCCTGTAGAGCACGTGTGAGATCAGCTAAAACGGCAGATGCCATCGTGTCACTCTGCACATGATTTAGAGTAGGCTGTTCAAGATTTGTGGGCCCATCTGCCTCAGGACAACAAAGGTGTCTAATCAACTCAATGCCGGACCGTGTGGTGGCATGCATTGCAGCTGGAGGTGGTCCAACGCGCTATTGAAGTTGCCCAGTATTTGTGTCGTTGCACACCCTTTATTAGTTTAATTGTCTTGTTTTTGAGATAAAGTGAATCTCTCATCTGTGTCATTATGTGTATTAAATTTCATTTCAATCCGATGCTTTCTTCTTGGGTCGCTATATTTTCAATGTTCCTGAGTGTATTAAAATTAATGAATTTTAAGGATATTTTCTCTAATTTAAAGTACACAAGTAATTTTAAGCATACATTATTTTATAACTTTACTAATAAAATGTGTTAAAAGAGAGAATAACTTGAAATGTACAGAAATACATTAAAAATAGGGAAAAATTGAATAGAACCACAAGAGAAAAAGTTCGTTATATAGAAAACGCACTTCGCTATTGGGAGGTTATTTTGCGAAAGAAATCGTGAAATGTGTGTTTTTGGTTCCAGAAAAAAGTTCGCTGTATAGAAAAATTCGCAATACAGTGAGTGAGTGAATATTAACGTCGCACTGTTCAGCTGCATGAGGGCTTTTGGCGACTGACCACGTAATTTTGAACCATGGTCGATTCGCAATACAGAGGTTCGTTTTTTGGAGGTTCGACTGTATATATCCTCTACTAATTTGCTCCTCTTTCCTCTCTGTTTTATAAATATAAGCTTGATTTTTACATCCAAATCATGATTTAGAATTCTGGTACTCCGTTTTTGTTTCCATGTTGACTTCAAACCGCAGTTTAAAAACAAATAATGGAAGCAAAATGATAGATTTGCCTCATGCTACACATACGTAAATATAATTCTGAAGAATTTCACCACTGACACCTTGATTGATACTCGACCCAGAAAAGTTATCCGAATCCATTCAAATTCCTTCTTTTAACTCGTTACAATAGCTCCGAGCGATTCTGCACTGGAGTCAGCAAACCCAATCCAAACCAATTACACTCCTAAGTCAGAAGCGGACGCTAAAAACGTGTGCCGCCATACATCACCTGAAGAAGTCGTTTGTCTTCCAGGGGCGGACCTCCACGCAGACGACACCCCCTACCCTAAGCCCTAGAAAAACCCCAGCCCTTCCATCCAAAGTGGCGAAAAAGGGAGGACGAAAAAAAAAAAGTTGTACAAACAGCAGAACTCAATGGCAGCGAGGATGAATGGCTGGTTGACAGATGCTGAGCAAGATCTATGTGCCCCTGACAAAAGCCCGTGCAATTAAATTTCTTTTAAGTGTAACAGCTGTAAATTTGACACTCGTCTGTATCGGGTTTGCCTCCGAGAAAACAAACAGTTTTTCTCATAGAGTGGATGAGCTATTTCGCTCTGTTCGCCAAGCTCTACTCTCAGGCGCAACTTGGCATAAATACGAATCTTAATGTCAGCCATAAAACTTGTCAGTCACCGCGGAATATTTTGATTACGTTTTGGCAACACACAAGCGTGGGTAAATATGAAAATGATCCCTTTAAAAAGTATGCAATGTTTTAATTTGTGTATTTTTTTTTCTCCCTTCATCTCTGAAGAGTAAGTATTAACTTTCATTTGCTGGGCTACTTATTTATTCAAAGGAGAAAAAAATGGAATTAAAAAGTTAAGCAAATTATGATTCTGTCAAGCACGGCTTTTAAGAACACCGACTTTTTTTTTAAGTTCGAAGTTTTATCTTATATTTCCAGATGTTAAGATTTAATTTTCTCTACACGTGTCTCGATTCTCAGTACTTTTATCTCGGTTTAATATATTTCAGAGGGGTTGTAAATGGATGCGCGTATTCGATATGACACTGTAACCGTGCACGGGTTTGTCTAGAATCCAGATTAAGCCTAACGAATCAGGCGTTGAAAAGCTTTTAAATGAAGAAGACAGACATGGGGAAATTAGAATCAAAGGATTTGATCGTTGTTTTTTCACTGCTTTTTTACACAAATAAATTTTATAAAAAAAGAACTAACATCTTTTAACAATTTACTATTAAATATTCTCTTTGTTCTTTCCTTACACCAAATGTTATATGTAGTTTAACCCCATCGTCTTAGGGTGGCTGCGGTAGCCTAATGGTCAAGATCACGGACTCGTGCTTGGCGTATCATGAGTTCGAGCCTAGCGTTACTGAAAACCCATCGGGTACAAGGGGCCGATTCGTGTTAAATCTATCGAGGCTCGAGTGAGAGAATATTAACGTCCCACTGTTCAGCAACACGAGGGCTTTTGGCGAAGGACCTCATCATTTTGAACCATGGTCAAGTGACGAGGACGACACCTGAGCTGGCACCACCTCTCCAAACTACCACACCAACGGGAGGATGTTTGAGCTCTCGACAGACTTAACGTGCATCACTCCCCTACACGGCGGATCTTTAGTGGTACTGGGCTCGAACTCATGACATTCCAGCGACGATCCTTGACCACTAGGCTACAGCGGCCCAAAGTCGAGGCTCAAAGTCATCCCATTAGCGTGGTGCGGAGAGGGAGAGTGCCAGCTCTGGTGTCGTCCTCTTCGCTTGACCGTGGTTCAAAATTGCGAGATCAATGAAAAATTCACTTTCTTACCCTCGATTTAGGATCGCATATAGATAATTTTTAATATCTTCCTCACTGTTAAAATTCCTTTGATAATTTATCGCAGTATTTTATTCTAATATTTGAATTGTATTAAAATATTAAGTTGAGCTATTGTATTCTTAGTTATTCCCTTGAGTTTTTTTGTATTCTATCGATAAGTATTTAAATGGCAAGTCTTGATTGTTTATAAATATCGTACTTTTGAATTTGAAGCTACGCGGGATATATTGGAGACATACCTTTTAATTTTGAACCATGTTCTGGTGACGAGAATGATACTCGATGTGATACCACACTCCCCAAACTTTCCACCGCACCACAGTCTGAGAAGTTTGTGTGTGTGTATGAACCTATACAAATTTAACTTTCCTCTGTCCTTCAACGCAGTGTTCTTTAGTGGCACCAAGACTCAAACTCACAATTTTACTCAAACAAAAGCCACGATCTTTCGACAACCGAGTCATAGTGCCGGTTTATCCAGAGGGGCGGGTGCCCAGGGGCCCGGAAGGTTCTTGATAAGATGAACTTAACCAGGTTTTCTGGTAATAAATTTCGATCCGCCTTTGCGAAGGGGGTTATAGATCTCCTGCGCCCAGTGCCCGAAATGAGCTTAAATCGGCACTGCCGAGTCATAATTACTTGTTTGGAAATTAGGTGTACAATTTTGCAGTCATCATTGTCATGATCATGCAAAAAAGGCAAATTCATAGGACTTAACCCTTTATCGACCGCATTATCATTTACTGTAGTTTTTTTCATGGAATATTTTTTTTAATCACTTCATTGAAAATTAAGGGATATACATAAACAAAATACTCAACTTTGGGAAATTTAATTCGTTAGAGCTAATTAATTAATTAAAGATATTTAACTGTAAAATTAATTATATACACAGTTCGCTTAAAATAAATAAACAAATCTTTTTCTAAGGTCTTAATTTACATACAAAAAAAAGACATAAATTTTGACATTAACTATTTTTTCGGGACAAAAATTATAATCCTCGCAATCCGCTGAATACGCCGTCTGATGAAAACACAATTTCTCCTATTAAACTGTTCGACTTTCCCGCTAAAATACTCATCATAGAACCCGTACTGCGATATATCTTGGAAGAGTAGATTTCAAAGAATATTCCTGCTAAATATCGTCAGAATATTCGTACAAATGGTTATTGTACGTAATTTTAAAGTGAGTGGTACCTATAAGTACCGTCGGTCGATAAAAGGTTAAAGTTACAAGCACATTTATCTGCAATAAATAGCAGTATAACTATCACTATTATTTTAAAAAGGTATATCATTTGATGATATGCTTAATTCAACTTATGATTTCAACTTATATGCGTCTAATGTCGACAAATTGTGTGTAGACCAGTAGCGCACACAGGAATTTTTCAAGGGTGAGTCTGGGGTCGAAAGTCCACCATTCTTGTATCATGCTCCTTTTGATTTTGTCGATAATCGGGAACAAAACACAGTAAAAAACTAATTTTTGAATAAATAATCAGCATTAATTAACAAAATTAATCATTAATAACAAGAAATTAATTAAATTTTACGTACTATATACTTAGAATTATAATCAATCGGAAAAAAATCAAGGGCTTTGGGTTGGGGGACCGGACCCCTAGGACCCCCCTTGTGTGCGCCACTTGTGTAGACGGATGGCTTAGAGGGGCTTTAAATCCAAAAATCAACGGTGTGTGTTCCCCTTACGCAAGTTTCACAAGATTGCCCGTCTATTTAGAGAGACTATTCTTAGCAATGGGGCGTAACGGAGAGCATTTGCGCCCCCTTGCAAAATCAGTTTTTGCCCCCAAGTTCGGTTTTATAAAGGACACTTGGTGGCAGTCAGGCTTTCGGTCCTCCAAAACCCTGCCCCTCCCCCCGCGATGCGGGGATGTACGTTTCGCCACTAATTCTTGGATAGAGCAAGATAGCCGTTGTGTCCTCTTCAGTGACGAATCACGATTCAGCACACAAAGGGATTCTTGGCGAGTTTTCCTCTGGAGAGAACTTCGGAAACTATATCAATCTGCAAACATTAGAGAAATCGACCGATTTGGTGATCCGTCACCATTCCATAACCTTTCTGCTGGCACAGTGATAGTAGAACGCTACACACAAGGGTGAGATTCTCGAACCTTACTAGTGTCTTTTTTTAAAGAGTTGTAGAATGACAATTCCCTGTTGTGGACGATAACAACCTATCACACACAGCTGTAATTATCGACAATTATCTGGTAGAAGAGGGTATTCTCCGTATAGTGTGGCTAGCGAGAGAGAGAGAGGTCTTTAGTCTTCAGTTCCATACAGCACTTGAGGGATGCTCCAAGAAGAGCCATTGCATATCGACAACCCCCTTTAAGAACTCTTCCAGCGTTAAAATCTGTCCTTTTGGAAAGAACGGCCCAATCGACGAGCAATATAGAGTTATGACGTATCTTATTTTGACCAATGTCAATCTCATTTGCATATCACACTATATTATATTCCTGTACAATATTATTTTTTTGCTACTATTTCCTCTTTACAGCATATAAGGTATTATTTTTCCAAATTTTAATAAATTACATTGAATTTTTACAAAATATCTTATTTTTTTTCATATTCGTAACCCTAATTCTGAACTCCAACGCGCAATGGAATATTTTGAACCCATTATATTAATCAGTATAGATTACTGAAGTGAACTCAGTAGCGCAACACACCAAGAGGGCCTAGGCCTACTGTACTTATCTCAGTTTTCGTGACCGTAGGTGCTGGGGTGCATGTGCAGATGTTTCAATCAAGTGATTAGTCTGAAGCAAAACCCCCAGTGTTCAGTTCCCAAGCTAGCTTGGTACTCCTTTATCGACTCACTAAAGGAATGAAAGGCTGAATCGACCTTCCCCAGCCCAGGATTTGAACCCCGGACCTGTGGCGTGGAAGCGCGATACGTTATCTTTTTAAAAAAATTTCAGTTTGTCTTCGCGTGTTACAACTCCACTGTGCCATATTGGGGCACACGTGCTTATGATTGGCCACCCCTGATATAAATTAAAGCTGTTTCCCCATTAATTTTTCTAAGTACTTCCACTAAAGAAGTGTTAAGTTACTGAAGAAAACTTAATTTGTTTCAGAGAACACACATACAATTGTGTGCATTATGCATACAAATGTCTTAAAACCCTTTTTGTGGTTTTATTTTTACCATTGGTATTTATCATTATGTTCCGGTTAGTGCTTCAATTGTACTATAAATAAATTCTTACTTACTCACGAAGAAGAAGACAGCAAATTGGGTTATTACGCTCAAGGCTGGAATGAAATGCTGTAAATACAGCTAACAACTAATAATTCGAATTATTTCCGCCGATGCTCTCTGAAAGGATTATTACATTCCGATTCAGGAGAGTAATGATACTATTTAAATTATACCAGAAGGAGCAGTCCCATGATTCCAAGAGGACTCCTCCCTGTCCTCAGAAGGATCCACCCACGCACCATTTGGCAATAGCCCAATGATCCAACCCCTCGAAGGTTGCGGTTTCGGTTACGACTGTCAACATTTCTCACGGGTAACAAACCGCAAAAAAGAAGACAAAAAAAAAATTAAAGAGGATCTTCTTAAACTTATCCAGTAGGGTGCACGAGGGTTCGTCCTTTATCAACAACAAAGCGAAGAGGGAGAGAAAAATATTCTTAAGTGGTCTTCTCGTTCAAAATGGGCTTCAAAATCGTTTGCTCTATCTTAAATGCCTGGTGGGAAAAAGAGCCCGCCACTTGAACTCTTGAGGGGTTTGCCGGATTTCTTTTTGGTGTTACCCAAGTCCAAGTGATCTTTTTCTTTTTTATTTTTTTTATAAAATATGTGTCTAAAAAGGGGAAAAAAATTTTTTTTTTTTTAGTTTGATGAACTATTTTATGATTTAGTTTTGCAGGGAGTTCCAGGATTTTGTTACTGGTAGAGGTACGATTCGAGTAATAATTGCTGGATTATTTTAACAAAAGAAAATAATATATTTCGGCTGCGAATGAAATTCCGTAAGATATTGAGAGTATGTTAATATTTTTTTTCGTGCGTTCCTTAGACTCTAGATCAGGGATTCCCAAAGTGGTCTATATGGACCTCCCAGGGGTTTATGACGACCTGCCAGGGGTCCACGTCAACGAAAAAATAATTTGGGGGTCTATGAGGTGTAAATGGAGGTCTACGATAGTGGATCTCATTAAACCAGATCGTGACTTTAATTTTAAAAGGAAATTTAATCAAGCGGAAACCAGACTTCCCTATTTAACAGATTTATTTACTAAATTTAATGAGGTTAATTTGCAGTTACAAGGCAGCAGCATACATTTTATAAAAAAAAGGACCACATTTGAGCCTTCTTTATCAAAATTAAGTTAAAGGAGTATAATTTTGGACGTCGCAAATTTACCCAGTTTCTCAACTTGTTTGTCATAGACAATCTACCAGCAAGTCAGCAGTTTTAACCTACGTTCAGCATTTAAATGTCTTTTTTTTAGATTTTGAAACTAAGTTTGAGAATGTTTTGACTATAGAAATACCACAATAGGCAATGAATTCGCATAGTCATTTTAAAGGGGGGAAAAATGTCAGACTACAAGAATTATTCACTAACGAAGATCTTAAGTAAAATTAAGAAACGGATGTCAACATGTCAACAATTTTGGCTTTAAAAAGATATACTTGTTATTTATTCCATATTATGGAATATCTTAACTGGTTCTCCTATTGAGAAGGAGTTTCAGAGTGCACTTGCAAATCTACAAAACAAAAAAAGGAAGAAAAGACTAGACACTATTAACCGAGGAGATGTTTAGTGTTAAACATGAAAAGATTGATGCCATATATTGAAAATTTGTTATTGCATCCCCAGATTCCTCCCTCCCAGATTTGTTTGTTGTTCAGCTATTTTATGTAATTTTTTATATTTAATTATTTTAATTTAATTATTTAACATGTGTTTTCTTAACTTTTAAACCTGTTTAGAAACTGTTCTTGTGCGGACTTTTTTTATGCGATTTGTTTTGTGCGATTTTTTATGTGCGATCCTTTTTTTATGCGGTGTATGAATTTCAATGGCTTTGGCGCCACTGTAATGTTCTCTATCTATTTACCAGTGACGTGACGGAGAATGTTAGGACCCCCCTCCCCCCTGAAAGTCAGATTTCGCTTTTAATATTTTATAAATTGGGTAAATACGTATTTAGCGTTAGTCAGGCCTTGGGCCAGCCAGCCCTCCTGTGATACGGGGGTGTACATTACGCCACTAAAACGTAGACACTTCAAGACGCTCTGTTCATTTGTTATAAACAGTCTCCCGACAATGCGCATTCAGTTACTTTCTCTCAACGCTCCAGCAGCCCGCGCTTGATTGAAGACGAAACTTTCAATGACAGTGACATTATCAATAATTTGATGGATTATGAAGACGGACAAGAAGAACCGGATTCTTTGAGAGCGGATAAAAATATGCTGGGATCCAGCTTTCCAAAAAATTTGAAAAGCATTTTCTTAAAATAGGTACCAATTTTAAGAAAGGAGTATAAAATTCCAAAAAGGGCTTCAATTAAGTATATCTGGTTATCGCGTGAAATTTACAAGCAACTGACCATCCGACCTTCGTCACAAAATCTTATCTGTTACTTTATGTTGCCAAAAAATAAATCAATTGAAATTGTTTCTTCAAGTAACGAAAGCGATTTTGAACGTATTCATTACAGGGCTTTGGATTACGATGAGTAGCAATGAATTATGCATGTGCATTTTGAAAACTTATTCGTGTATACAATAAGAAACTATATGTTTTTAAAATGTTTCCATGTGTAATATTTAATTATTTATTTTGTTATGGAAGTAGTCTTACATAAATTTCGTAAATAATTGGCATATTTTATAAATGCGACTTTTTTTAAGCGGTCCCTTTATCCACCGCATAAAAAAATTCTGTAGTATTTCCACGAATTAGTTTGTAATGTGTAAGAATTTATGAAATTTTTGAATATTTTTTTTGTGCGTTTATTTTTATGTGGTTCCTATCTACCGCACAAAAACAGGTTTCACTGTACTTCACTACAGTTAAAAATTTCAATCTTTTAAAATAAGTAGCTCTATATAGCTGATGTCAAAAACACATTTAAGTTGATTGATTTTTAAAAATTTAATATAATACCCCAAACCGAAAACACTGCCAAGGGGTCTATGAGGCAAACAAGTTTGGGAACCTCTGCACTAGATCAGTGTTCCCAACCTTTTTATCGCCGCGGACCGGTCAACGTTTGTTAATTTTACCGCGATTCGCTCAGGGGGAGGAAGTTGATTGTTTATATTTTAGATTGTTTTGAATTAATAATTTTAATTTAATTGTATTTAATCGTGACATTTCAGAATAAAATATAGCTGCACCAAAAATGAATATAAAGTGATTCAACAAGGAATATAAAGTGATTTTCATAAAAAGTCGCACAAACCCGAGAAAAATGGACCACAGTAAATAAAATGAAAATAATTTAATGTTTCTTGTGCGGACCAATAGAATTTGATCCACGGACCGGTACCGGTCTATGGACCGAGGGTTGGAGACCATTGCTCTAGATCAGGGATGTCCAACACGCAGCCCGCGAGCCGCATGTGGCCCTCCAGTACGTAAATTGCGGCCCGCCGACTATTTTTAAAAAAAATTTAAATATCGGGTTTTTAAAGTTTTTTTCCCTTTGAAATTTATTTGAGGGGAAATTTATATATATATATATATAAATCTACAATGTATTTGCCCGTTACCTGTTCTTGTTTTAAAAGAAATCCTTTTTGATAATAGAAACGTCCTTTAGATTAGTATAGATTTATATTTTATCAAGCAGTTACATTTGATTTTACTATAATAAAAAACTTTTTTAATAAATTCCGAATTGCATTTTATGCATATCCTTTACTATCGATGGTACATGATTCTATATATGTGCGACTTTCATTTCTCCTCCTCCTCTTTTGTTTGGAGTGCCCCAAAAGCAAGAAGCAGTCAGAGATGTTTTTTATAGTTCAAAAAAAATTATTGAGGACGGTTAAGATAAAGAGCAATGTATACTAAATCGTTTGAAAACAACAGCACAATTAAATTTTAAAAATGAGTATCGAAAGATCAATTCAAAAGGAACACCGTAATTTTCAAGAAAATGGCAACACACACTGTAATATTTTAAGCATTATTTGATCATGGCATTATTATATTACATAAACATTATTATATAACCTATGTCTGTATACATGAAAACAATAATAATAATTCATTTTGTTTTATATTTTCACTCCAATAAATGTTTTTTTTTCCAAATCTGATATAAAATAAACATATTTTTATGTGAGGTTCGCCAGATTATAATGTTTTTCCGAAGTGGCTCGCAAGGTCATTTTGGGTTGGACACCCCTGCTCTAGATCAACCTGTATGTAAAACTATATTATTTTCACGTTTCTCTCAAAACTCCATGGTCGAAATTTCTGAAAATATCTATGTTAATTTTACATTGAAAGGACTCCCGGGGGGAGGGGGAGGAATTCAAGTACTGTCCGCTTGGGGCGGGCACCCAGGGCACCGGGGATCCGAAGGGCCCGAATAAGCTGGACTTAACTTAAATTTTCTGGTAAAAAGTTCGATCCGCCAGTGCCAAGATGGCCTGTATATCTTCTGCGTCCAGGGCCCGAAATGAGCTTCGATAGACACTGCTAGAAGAATATTTTTGAATACAATCCAAAGGCATCTGCTGAGTCATACAGCAGGATGAAATACCAAGTAAAGCAGGTGGCTAGTCCTAAATAAAGTTGAAAAAATTTGTGTACGTATAGTTTATTGAGTCGCTATTTGTGTCTACGAATACTTTTATTCTGAATCAACAACGATCAGTGGCGCACATAAGGGGGGTGTCCAAGGGGTCCGGACCCCTTCCAAAGCCTTTGATAATTTTTCCTATTGATTATAATTCTAAGTATATAGTACGTAAAATTTAATTAAGCACTTGTTATTAATGATTAATTTTATTAATTAATGCTAATTATTTATTCAATAATTAGATTTTTACAGTTTTTGTTTCCGAAAACCGACAAAATCAAAAGGAGCATGATACAAGAATGGTGAACTTTCGACCCCCCCCTTGAAAAATTCCTCTGTGCGCTACTGACAACGGTTATATATATGTGTGTGTGTGTATGTTATTTTAAAATTATATTATTATGTGGTTATTTATTTATAATAGACTATTAATATAAAAAGACAACGATAATTTTTTGTTACATTAACAATAAATTTCTATTTGTAGATTAAAAAAAAGCACGCTGCATGAATAAAGGTTTCTAACCTAATCTTTCTACAATTAAGTCTAGTAGTATCCAGAACAAATTAAACTATTTTTTATGTGGAAAAAGTAATTTATTTATAAGTATTAGAACAGGCGAAATATTCCACTCCCCACAAAGAGATTTTATGCTCCTTCAAGAATGAGTGTGTAACGTACACCTCCGCATCGTGAGGGGTCCAGGATTCTAGTAGACCCCAAACCTATGTTATCTCTTATTGTTTTGCAGTTCTTTGTAAGATCCGACTTGGGGATTAAAACCTGACATTGCAGGATGGTCCTAATATTCTCCGTTACGCCACTGCCAAACAACGACTTTTGGTGACAGACTTCGTAACTTTGAACCACTTTCAAGATACGCGGACACGACACCTGAGCTGGCATCCTACACTCCTAACTTCCACCACGCCAACATGTGGACTTTGAACCTTGGCAGATTTAGCGTGCATCAACCACTCTACACGGTTATTTATCAGTGGTATCAGGACTCACAAAACCGCAACTCGACAAACGCCGGTCATGAGATCGAGACCTTGATCACTAGGGTACAGCAGCCACGCACTTAAAAGAGATTAAAATAGATTCCATGCCCCTAGATTTCATGACATGATAACTGTTTAGGCGGTTAATGATTTATTTTCTTAAAGACATATTCAACTGCAACGCATTGCTGGATCTCTCAGCCCGTATGTTATATTAAAATTGTTTAATATTAAAAGAAAAAACATTTTAAATTATATTTCTACAAAGCAATTTATTCCCGCAAAATATTATTTCATACATTTGCCACACACAAGTATATTTTTAGAATTTCTTGTTCCTCAACTTAACAATGTGAGTCAGGTCACTTCAATTTATTTTTCATCGCCTTATTTAAACCCTTTCCTTTTTTCTTTTTTTTCGATTGAAATTCTAGACTGAACTTGATCAAAAAGTGAAGAATAATGCTCCAAGAAAAACTTGTTCCGAATGGTTTAATCTTAAACTTCTCGAATAGAGACTGTTCTTTCCAATTCTCAATATATATAAAAAAAATATTCTTAAACCTGACCTAACGCAATAAAACAAGGCGAAAAGAAACATTTCTAGAAAACTAAATTTCAAGCTATGAAAAGTTCGATCATTCTAAACTTTAATTTTTTTTCCGCTCTCTTTTTCTTTAAGTTACAATACGCCTGTTTTCGAAAACTCGAAATCATTCCCCTCTTCTTTTTTTTTTTCGCCTTTACAATTCTCTTTTTCCCTGTAACCGTCTTAGATTTTTGTCGAACAGACATTACTACGAAACTAAAAATAAATATTAAAAAAAATTGTCGTCGACAAAATGGCAACTTTCCATTTTATTCGAAAAGCGAAACAAATAAAGACATTTTGATGTCATGTTATTTTATATTCCGATGGCCGTTTGAAGCGCAGTTTTCTCTAGTAGTTCGGGTACCGTAACGCACCCCCTGGCGGCCATAACCGAAACTAGATAGCGACAATGCATTCTTTTTTTTGTTTTTGCAAACTGCATAAAACAACAAACATTTTCACGGTGTGCGTTATTTTTTTCTTCCCGAAGTAGCAGCCAATAAGTATAAGCTTTATTACTTAAGACTCTTACCTATCAGGTTATGGAACAGTAAAACATAATTTTATTTGCCTTTTTTTGTTGCGCTATCGCTAGCAGGTGAATTATGACATTGAGAAACCATTGGGGATAGGGCGATAAAAACTGCAGAAAAGTTATCAGGGCTAAGTGGTTGTAGCAATACACGTCATTTTCTTATCGGGTTCGAATAAAATAGGAACTTGTAAAAGGGAACATTAAAACATTTGCGTTTAGAGCAGTTACAAAGTATTTTTTTAAAAAGGTCATAATGACAAAAAAAAAAAACATTCTCGGAGATATCTAGATGTGAATGATCCTATTCAGTTTAATTTGGTTAAGTAAAAGCTAGTGAGAGTATGCAATATTTCAGGCACAGATGATATTTTGTCATGTCTATTGCTGATAAGGGACAATACAAATATTTAAACTAGGCATGAATTAGTAACTTCAAAACAGCCAACGGAAAGAAAAAACATTTGTGGCCTACATAATTCAATATAAAAAGCAATAAAGACTAAAAATATGATATATCAAAGTTATGAATGAAGTTATGTTTCTTCATATATTTTTTGTTTATCGATTTTTTAAAAATTATTTACTTACATACTTAAGGATTTTTTGAATAATTTTATGCATATATATTACAAAGCAATCCATTTTTTGCACGTGTAAAAGTCTTCATGAGAATTTTCCATAATAATTGAAGTAACAATGTTTGCAAAATAATTAAATAAATAGAAGTAAAAATAATTCTATTGACATTTTTTACATGGGGAATGCAATATGTTCTGTATTATTGTTTTAATATCTTCAGCGGCCATATTTAATCTCAATCAAGGCTCTTTCCACCGCTGAAACAGAATATAATTCCTAAAATAGAAGGCTCTCTCGGTTGATTACTTTTTATTTTGTAAGACTGTAAAGAATGTATAACACACGCGAAGGATTGACTTCTATAGAAAATTTAATAATTAATATTTAAATTAGTTACTAAAAAAATTAACCCATTGGACTGTTAAATAAATAAAAAAAGTAATGTTTTTAATACATCCCGATCAAATAACAATGGAAGAGGTAGAGAGGAATTGATGGTACTGAAAAACAGTAAAGAAATTTCTAATGTTTCACACACATTTCAGAAAACAACTTGATAATTTAATAAAATAGTTTAGTTATAGAAGAGTTCTACAACTCAGTTTAAAAATATAATACATTAGTATCTGTTAAAGTAAATAGCCGAAATTCGTTCTACGCGTAATTATCTCTAGAAACAATACACTTAAATGCAATTGAAACAAAGAATAAAACTTTAAAAAATATTTATATTATGAAATAAAGTTAAATAAAATAATGCAGGTGAACTATTAATAGATATATTTTTTTATAATTGTTTTTAACAGTCTAAACTAATACGCATTTCGCTTAATTAATTTAAAACTTGTTTGTGTACTTAGTGAAAAAAAAATGTTTCGGATCATTTCCATTTAAGCTTATTGCAAGCCTAATTATTATTCTGCATCGGGCAGTCAAAAACTGGAGCACTAAATTTGTTACGGTTTGGAAATCAACTGCGTTTTTCTATTACGTATAGTGTGACTAATTGATTACTTTTGCCTTGAAAACGACGAAAATGGTTTTGCGGTTATAAAAATAAACTGATGAATAAAACGAAACCACATTGGTTTGGGTTTGGTTGAAAGATCAGGGAAACATCAGAAAGTGCATGTGTTTTACAAAAAACAAATAATGAGAAGTCTTCCATTTGAATTATATGCGAAAATATTTGACATCTGCAATTTCAAATATATATATATTCTCATCTGTTTACTTTGAGTACAGTATAAGTAAGAAACATCTATTTTCATTTTCTGAGGATTCAAAATTACATAAATGTAAATACCATCACTTTGGCTGGCATGTCAGGAGTTCGTGGAGTGCCATCCTAGAGCTACTGAAGACCCGCCATGTAGAGGGGTTGGTGTACATTAACCCGGCACTTCACGCACAGGAATGTCATACCTACCACCTAACTTTTTTCAAGACTCCATCTATACCAGAGGTACTCAACCTTTTTTTTTTCCTGCTGGGCCGCAACATATGTTAATTATGACACGCGGGCCACAACATGAGGATAAATGGGAGAGGAGGAAGAAATGCTTTAAAACCAAGATAACATTGGAAATTTAAAATGTGGGAAATTGATCAAAGTATTATAATTCCCGTTTTGCTTTTTTTTAATTATTATTTTTTCATATTTTTCATTTCTATCACTAACACTAAATTAGAAGCATTTAAGAAACACTCCTTCACAATTTCTGCATCATTAAACGGTTTCATATAATTACCAATAATATACCGTTGTGATATTGCCACTGACAAAACACTTTGTTGCATTTGCACAGATTATTCAAGAAAGCCTATTTATCACCTCTTGAAAGACATCTTCGAGGCAAAGTGTCATTGAATGAGAGATTCCTGTTTTTTTTTTTTTTTTTGGTATTTTTTAAATACAGCACTTTCTTGTCAAATTAAACAATTACTGATCCATGTTTGTTTATCACTACAAAGTAGTCAATCTCCCAATCATCTTGAAGCGATATATTTTCTTCGAATATTTTTCGCTTGCAAGACATGAAAGATAATTGTCGCTACTCTCTACTGTTGTCTGTTATCACTAACCGTAACCGTTCCAAATAGAAAAACAATATCAATTCGTACCCTTTCAACACCAACAGCAAAATTGATGTACTAAATTTCTTGCCAAAGAAGTTCCCACTTAAGTTTTAATACAATGTTCTTAAATGAGAGAATTTCTCAGAGCAAAGGGCCATGACCGGGACACTTAAAACGGCTCGATGAGCCGCAGGTCGAGGATCGCTGCTCTAGCCCTTTTTCGGAACATGAATAGTTTCTCGGGTAAGCTGACTTAAAAATCATATCTTTCGAGGGGTCTTCGCTTGTAGGCGAATTCAAAATGTATCTTTTCGGATACTGCCTCTTCGGCTACGTCATACCCGGCGCGTGAATCACCGTTACAGTTCTAAGCGCATGAGCCCGCTTTAAAATCTTTCTTATGCAATGGGGCATTATTGTACTTATGATGAAGAAATGTGATATTTAAGTAATTAAATAGATACAGTCAGTGGCGCACACAGGGGGTCCAGACCCCCCCCAAAGCCCATGATTTTTTCCGATTGATTATAATTCTAAGTATATAGTACGTAAAATTTAATTAAATATTTGTTATTAATGAAATTAATTTTATTAATTAATGCAAATTATTTATTCAATAATTAGTTTTTTACTGTTTTTTGTTCCCGAAAATCGACAAAATCAAAATTAGCACGACACAAGAATGGTGGACTTTCGACCCTGGACGCCCCCTTGAAAAATTCCTGTGTGCGCTACTGCCCAACATAATGGATGAATGGGTTAAACAAAATATTTACAAGAAAATCTCAAACATTTGAAATTTTTTTTTAAATTTAAACAAAAACTTTATTTGCAAAAAAAAAAGAATCTAAGACCGTACCGAGGGAGGAAAATTACGCGACGTCTTCAAAACTTACTTGCGCTCTAACCCATCCGACACGACCTAAAACTTTTCCCAACTTCGAGACTGAGTCCTCGGAGAGAGGGGAGTTAAAATGCTCTCTTCACTTCACATCCGCCCCTGTATGATTTCCACAATGACGGAGAACCATAAAAATTTTCCCTTCCTCTTCTGGAATAGCCGTGGAAGCGAAATTCAAAAGGATGAGGTACAAATTTTAAAGTGGCTCTAAATGTCTGCCCTAGGAAAAACGTTTTAATACCTGAACTGGCTTTTTATGGCCACTTTCGGGCTCTCGAGTTCGCGTGATATTTTGAAAGGCTCTTCCTGTGATTTACTGGAAAAGGAAGAACGATTTCGAGGGGGATGGGCTATCAACTTTGCCTTTCTTGCGAATGTAAATAGGTCTTCGGACTATAAAAGATGCCGTCAAATCGGTTGGACTTTTGTATGGAATGCAGAGATTTCAGGAAAAAGGAATTTTAATTTCGATTTGTAGAATTGAATGGGAGTTGAAGTAATTTGTAAGTTCCGAGGTCAAACTGAAAGCTTTGCATATTTGCACGTCTTGAAAGTAGTAAGAAAAGTCTAATATTTTTCACTGTGTGGCTCACTTTAAAGTCGCATTGTGTTAGAAAATGCAGATGCAAGACTTGGAAAAGCGGAATATTTTTATGTATTCACCGCTCCAAGTTTTTACTTCTTTGCAAAAGTGATTTGATTGTTTAAGATACATGGATTTTTTTATGAGTACTTTAATTATGAAACACACAAAAATTTAGTAGACTTTTTTAATAATTTAAATTTGAAATGAGTGCTTTTGAAGTGAACTCAGTAGCGTAACAACCCATGAGGACTAAGGCCTACTGTGCTTGTCTCAGTTGACGTGACCTTAAGCACTGGCATGTATGTGCAGATGTTTCGGTCAAGTGGTCAGTCTCACGCGGAGTGTTTCATTAATGTCGCACAAAAAGCAACACTAGGACTATTGGCAATGAAACTCGTAAGTTTGAGCCATGGGCAAGTGGCGAGGATGACACCTGAGCCCTCTTTTACAAACTTCCATATTACACCAACGGGAAGACTTTGAGCTCGACAGATTTTATGTGCAGCAGCTCTCTCTCAGATGGATCTTCAGTGACATTGGAACTTGAATTCATGACATGTTGACCACAAGTCCGTGACCATGACCACTAGTCTACCGTAACCACTTAAATTTAATTTGAATCAACCAATTAATTTGAAATGCATTTAACAGAATTAAAAAACAAGTAATATAAAAAAAAAAAATTTAAGTCAATTCCTTCTTAGATCAACAAAGAAAAATTTCATTTTAGCTACTTTTTATTAAATAGTTACAATTAATATAAATATTTTATACATGACAGAATCACAACATTAAGTGGTCATTAATTTTTATTAATCATCATTAAAGAATCGTATTGTCATCCAAAACAATCGTGTATATAGAATTTCAGTTCAACTGAATGCTTTAAAACGTAAGGGAAAAAAAAATCTTTTAAAGCTTTTACCCAAGTCGCTAAAAATGAAATCAACGTGGCTGTATCTATAATTATTTAAATTAGTATCATCGAAACCCAGCGGCCAAGTGGTTACGTATCGCGCTTCTACATCACAGGGCCGGGATTCTATCCCCGGTCTGGGCAAGGTCGAATTAGCCTTTCATCCCTTCAGTGGGTCGATAAATGAGTACCAAGCTTGCTTGGGGACTAAACACTGGGGGACTTCTCGTCAAATTGACCCCCTGACCGAAACATCTGCTTCTGCACCTCAGCGCCCAATGTCACGTATACTGAGAATGGCACAGTGGGCCTTGACCTTCGTGGGCTGTTGCGCAACTGAGTTTAGTTTTATAAATATCATTAGAAATGAAAAACTTGCGTTATAAGTAAAAAGTTTAACAGATTCAGAAGCAATTAATTAATTTGAAAACAATTACATGGATTTTTCATTGAAACTCTTTTATCATAAATAAAAAACCTTTTTCTATATTTAAAAGTGATAAATATTTTTAAAGCAACGTGTCGTATGAAGTAAGTATTGGAATCAAGCAATCTACGTAATCTCTTTATACAATTAATGTTATAATAATGCTCAGAACTTTCGCCTTTAAAAATTTCAATACTAATTTTGTTTCAACGGACACATTTTTCTCTTAAAATTCAGTAATATAGAGAAGTTGACAATTCTTTTCTTATTCAACAATAAATTGAAAGGAGAAGCTCTTTTCTTTCCAATTATACTACGTAATATAAGTTTGCTAATATAAGTTTGTTATACTACGTAATATAAGTTTGTTATACTACGTAATACAATTTCTTATCTAATTATTTAAAAAAAAACCGGAAAAAAGAAGGTTCACATATTCTTTTCATTTTAACAGTTTTTTAAATCCAATAGCAAAAAAGATAGTCAGGTTTATGAAATTTTTATAAATCTCTTCACATAACCCCGAAACAGAAAATTTATCTTTCAAGGGTTACTATTTTTTCAATGATTGTAAATGTAATTCACGTGCATATTAAATTCAATTTATTTCCTCCTTTCAAATGTAATTTTGTAAGTACATGTAATTGAAATATAAAGCAATGTCATATTTTTGGAGGAATTCAGGAAAATGGAACATGGCGAAGAAGATGGAATTTAGAGCTCTATCAATCACATAAAGAATCTGACATTGTTAACTTCATCAAAATGGAAATAATTAAATGGACAGGTCACGTTGTGATAGTCTCTGGGGACCTCACTTTGAGAACTAGAATAATTATGAGACATAAAAGAACCAACATAACAAGGAATCCTGTCCGCTTTTTGGAGTTGATTGGAAATAGGTAGGGAATTAAATTTCCCTAAAAAGGTCGGTTCAGAAGGTTAGTGATAAAGTTCCGTATAGATTCGTCACAACGTTGTCAGAATGGACGAAGACCGCACCACACACTTCAATGCCCAACCGATTGGCTCACGAAGAAAGAGCAGGCCAAATCTTAGATGGATTGGTGGCCTAGAAAAAGATCGTCTTGTTTTGAGAACTAAGAATTGGAGAACACTAGCAAGAAGGCTGGCATGGAAAAGGCTTCTTGAGAATTCCAATGCCCACCCTGGGCTGTCGAGCCAGGAAGGAAAGCAATGTCACTTCAGAGTGGCACGAAATTTCCTGTTTTTAAAGCCTCTCAGAATTCAATTACTTTAGGTTTTACTGTGTGGGAATAAAATTGTCCCATCCATTCGCCTCCGAAGCATTAAAAAAATCTGCTGAATGAGCTAAATTCATGTAGCGTCAAAGTCACATGATAAGGACAACCACGTGTTTCTAGCTAATCAGTTCAAAAACTCACGTGACGTCATAATGGCACAATAAAAACAATCATGTGTTTCCAGCTAATCAGCTCATGCGTTTCGTTGTTTTTAACTTTTGCTCTTTGCTGAGACTTTCTCTTAAAATATACATATTTGTCAACAATAATAACATACATAAGTTTACAAAATACATTTTATTGAAAACCACATGTATAAAATAACAGTTTTTTTTATTTCTAAAATGTTTTTGGAGACATTTTTTTTCTCGTAAGACATCAACATCTTTACCCAATTATCAAACTTGAAATTTTATCGAAGTTTTTCAAATAGAATAACAAGTATAATTAGTTCTGTGTTTGTTTTGAATTCAATAAAGAACACGTGTTTGTATTTATCATGTGACCGTCATGAATTGAGCCTTTTGGCAGATATCTGAGAAGATCATTTTTACAAACGTTTCGCTACGTTCTTTTCTTGCTTTTCCGACTTGTCAAGACGTACGTTGTATTGCTTGAACATCATCATAATCTACCGCTTAAGTCTCACCTGAATTTTTAAAATCAGATTTCAAATCATATGTAAGGAACTAAATAAAGTTAATTTGGAATACGTAGTGATTTCAACTCGTTTAACTGTCTATTATTATTGAGATAAGCCGACTAATGCAAACAACCTTTACACGTTTCAGACGGCTAGTAACACGGAGTTGGACTCGGGACGTCATTGCCGATACATTCACACATTGGAGAAGATGCTCATCTTCCATCTTCCAACTCTTAAATCAAATTAAACTACTTAAGAGGACAACCTCCTTTTCCAGATAATTTCCCTATAACAATTACCAACGATAATTACCGTCTCAACTCATGCATAACACAAACCAGCTCCTTTGAAAGGGAACAACTAATGGAAACCGAAAAGGGGCTTATCGATAAGCAAACAAATCACACTTGCCTCCGGTAACAGATGGAGCAATTATCGCCATTGTCTTATCCTCGGCGACAACCCTTTGAAACCCAGGTCACGGAGCACTCGGAATGAAGAGCGTCCGCAGTTCACACGCTGTCCGATCTTTCCAAGTTTTATGTCGCCGGCCTTGAGAAATTAATTTACGGATCAACAGGACACACGAAAGCCTTTCGCTCGTTTGGTATGCGGGGAGGGTCCTTCCCCTTCGCGCACGCAAAGGGATATGGGACACGGAGGTAAATTCCGATGCGATCGTATTGTTTGTGCGTGAAATATGGTGTGTGGAGTTACGGCGAAGACATAAAAATGGCGTCTGAGCGGAAGTCACTGGTATCGAGATTACCTTTAGATAACCGTTTATAGAGGGATATTGGAAAGCGAAAGGGATTTATTTCGGTTTTATTCGCGTTCCATTAAGGATGCACCGTGACAGAGGTGTCAAGCTCTTTTTTTTTTTTTTTAACTACGGGTCATTTTCTAATAAAATTCTTATGAGTGTATGAGGGGGGGGAATTCTATATTTATTTATGGAGGTTAATTTTATATCTCTTCATTTACATTCAAATCAGGAATACAGTTCCTTGCGATTTATATATGTGTTTTATTATGTTCTTTAACCCCCTGCTATATATTCCAGTGTATATGATATGCACATTATTTTACGATGCTCTAAACCAGTGGTTGCCAAACTTATTGTGCTCACGGACTTTTTTTTTATTTGAAAAGTTTGGTCATGTGCCTCCAAGTAAAATAACTTGCATAGTAGAAAGATTGCGCACTTCACTTTGATGTTTTGAAAATGATAAATCAAAACGATAAGTGTTTCATATAATAAAAGCATATTTTATAAATTAACTTTAACAAAAGGATAATTTTGGTCAATAATATTATGTACAAGATATAAATAATATTTAAAAATATTTTTACACAAAGTACTTTCTCTTCTAAACTAAGGGACTTCAACCTTTCCGACTCGAGGGCCAAATTAATAAATTTACAATGATCCGCGTGCCTCACGACTGTCACAAAATATTATAGTCAGGAAAGGGAAACTTTCCTTTACAAGACTACAACCAATTAAAAGGAAGAGATGGTGTGTATATATATATATATATATATATATATATATATATATATATATATATATATATATATATATAGTATCCAATAGTTATCGACAACTCCCCGCAGTCTTCGCGCGCAGGCGCAGCTAAGTGAAAGTAGAACTGAAACTGTAAAAAACTTTAAGACTTAAAAAGAGAAAGAGAGAAAAGCGAGAGAGAACGACAGAGGTGCGCGAGCAGGCGTTACCTTCTGCTTATCATCGTCAAACTTATCTGTTAGAATAGCTACCTTTTTAATTAATTTTTGTTTAATTTTAAAATAAAGTTAAAGAAAAGACAAAAGTCTTGGACCCCTTGTTGTCTCCCACAAATTATGGGGGCTCGGCCGGGATCGAAAAAATTTCGATTTTAACCAAAGTCTGGACAATGAACAAAAGCGTCCGTGAAGGTTCAACCTGTGTACTCAGCATGCTCCGCCTGTGTATTTTTCGATTTTGATCAAAGTTTGGAACGTGAACAAAAGCCGTCCGTGGAGGAGACGTTTTGGAAACAACCTGTGTAGAGGTTGAATTTTTAAACTTCGTTCCGCCTCTGTAGAGGTTGGAACCATCGACAAATATTCCGCCTGTGTAGAGGTTGGAACCATCGACAAATATTCCGCCTGTGTAGAGGTTGAAACTAACTCAGTGTGAATAATCCGCCTGTGTAGAGGTTGGAACTCTCACATAAACACCTGCGAAGAGGTGTCAATTCGAACAATTTATCTGTTCAAGAACTATATAGTTCATCTATAACCTGCGAAGGGGTGAAATCAGTGGAATCAACGTTTTTCTTCAATTATTGGATACATCGTACGTGCGAGCAACAAGGGAGCTAGAAAAAAAAGGTAGGATCTTTCCATATTTTATCTAAAATGTATAAAAACGCTCTTAAAGAGGATCTCATAAGAGTTGTTGAGGATCTAGACGGTACTGTGGAGAGTACGGACACCATAGTTAAACCAAAGACTAAAATTGAGAACAGTAGTACATTTGAAAGTGATCCAGATTTCGTAAAAACTTTAATTAAAAACTGTATAGATGAGAGGGTATCGCGAAACGAAAGATAGTTAACTTTAGAAAAACAGAAAATTGAGCTCGCGAAACTGCAGTTAGCAAAATTAGAAAAAGAAGTCGAACTTCAAACGGCTAAAAATAAAGCATTAAGTTTAAATCCTGCAGCTAAAGTCGAAGAGAAACAGTTCGAAACTTTAAATAAGGAAACTGCAACTCATATTGGCATTCGAGAAGCAGAAGATTGGTTTAGGCCTATTGATTTAGCTAAAGAGTGCGATATTTATATTTCATCTAAAAACGGATCACGTAAGGAAACTTCTATTACTTATGGATATACCCAAGACCCCTTTAAAAATAGATCACAAAACTTTAAACCAGAGATTAAAGAGAACTATCCCCAAAATCTTGAAAGAGAAAATAAAAATTGCTTTATATATATGCGGTGATTCATCTCATTACGCAAGAGACTGTGAGAAGCGTTTTAAACCTAAAGAATCTAACGACCACATCCATAATAGAATAAAAACGTGAATATACTTTGAAAGTCGAGAGCGAAAAACAAAATAGCGATGAATTCGCAAATCTTCAATATGTAAGCATTTTTGTAGAAAATCAGCCCGTAACAGCCTTGATCGATTCAGGTTGCCAGATCCCAGTTTTAAATTCCTCACTAATTAGAGTGAACCAGCCTTCCGAAGAAATCATAACATTAAGTTCATGTTTTGGCGAACAGCGTATGGTAGAAGTTAAACCGATAAATCTTTCTCTTAATCAACACTCTCCCGGTCTAAATGTTCGAACGGCAATATCACCGACCTTGACCGAAGAATTTATTATACATCCCAGTGTATATGCTGAAATAAAGAAACTAGGCCACGCAAAGAGCGATGTTTTATTGAGTGAAAGTGGATCCTCTTTGAGTGCAGATTCTGGTGTTGTTTCTTTTTCAAATGTTTCTGTTTCAAGTGTGATAAAAAACTCTAGTTATCATTTGCCACAAGTTAAAAACTTTAATACTAGAAATGATTCGAGTTCTCTAATTAAGGATTATAAATGTAATAAAGTTAAGAGTACTAAGTTAAAATTGAGTATTATAAGAGAAAAATGTTCTGATATAGTATTGTGTAAGAAAGTCAATGGTGCCATGAAAACGAGTTCCGTGAACTTCAACACCCCTTCACCTATGGAGAGTAAACATCGACGGTTTGTGTTGCTCCGAAGAATCTTTGAGCCCTGACAGTGGAAACGGAGGAAAAAGAGAACTCGTTTTGAACAGACGTCCAAACTCTAGAGAGGAAAATATCGATGCGTTCAACCAAAGATCAACTTGTTAAAAAAGACGTTCTTATGCCTGATGGATCTGATAAAGACCAAGATAGCGGAATAAATGATTCCGTTCATCCTAGCGTACTATCGTCATCTCAGAATCATGCCATGCCTGTGAAAAACAATGTTTTCCTGAGGAACCTTCCGGATGTCGAAGAGGTGCCTTCACATGATGGAGAAACTGTCTAGTTCAACAAAATTATGATATGTTAAATCTTTGTGTATTTGTCGTATAGTCCTTGTCTGTTCCGTCTTTTTTTGTATGTTTCAGATTCTCCTCTGGTCTCCATGGAAGTACCGCTGCGGACAGCGCACAGTCAGGTTGGCCGGATATGGTATCCAATAGTTATCGACAACTCCACGCAGTCTTCGCGCGCAGGCGCAGCTAAGTGAAAGTAGAACTGAAACTGTAAAAACTTTAAGACTTAAAAGAGAGAAGAGAGAAAAGCGAGAGAGAACGACAGAGGTGCGCGAGCAGGCGTTACCTTCTGCTTATCATCGTCAAACTTATCTGTTAGAATAGCTACCTTTTTAATTAATTTTTGTTTAATTTTAAAATAAAATTAAAGAAAAGACAAAAGTCTTGGACCCCTTGTTGTCTCCCACATATAAATATATATATATATATATATATATATATATATATATATATATATATATGTGTGTGTGTGTGTGTAGGATCCAGTCGTTCTCGTCATCTAGCCACGCAGTCTTCGCGCGCAGGCGCAGCAAATCTAAACTGAAACTATTGGATTTTAAGAGAAGAGCAGGGAGAAGGACTGAGGTGCGCGAGCAGGCGTTACCGTCGTCAAACCTATCTGTTAGAATAGCTACCTTTTTAATTAATTTTTGTTAGTTTATAAATAAATTAGAAGAAAAGACAAATGCCTTGGACCCCTTGTTGTCTCCCACAAATTATGGGGGTTCAGCCGGGATCGAAAAAATTTCGATTTGAACCAAAGTTTGGACAATGAACTAAAGCGTCCGTGAAGGAGACGCGCCGCCATTTTTTAGGAAACTTCGTTTAACCTGTGTAGAGGTTGAATTTTTAAACTTCGCTCAACCTGTGTAGAGGTTGAATTTTTAAACTTTATTCCGCCTGTGTAGAGGTTGGAACTATCGACGCAAATTCCACCTGTGTAGAGGTTGGAACTATATCAACTAAACACCTGTGAAGAGGTGTCCTGTTAATAATTACAAGAACTATTATAACCTGCGAAGAGGTGAGATCAGTGGAATCAACGTTTTTCTTCAATTATTGGATACATCGTACGTGCGAGCAACAAGGGAGCTAGAAAAAAAAAGGTAGGATCTTTCCATATTTTTTCTAAAATGTATAAAAACGCTCTTAAAGAGGGTCTCATAAGAGTTGTTGAGGATCTAGGCGGTACTGTGGAGAGTACGGACACCATAGCTAAACTAAAGACTAAAATTGAGAAGAGTAGTACATTTGAAAGTGATCCAGATTTCGTTAAAACTTTAATTAAAAACTGTATAGATGCGAGGGTATCGCGAAACGAAAGGGATTTAGTAAAACAGAAAATTGAGCTAGCGAAACTTCAGTTAGCACAATTAGAAAAAGAAATCGAACTTCAAACGGCTAAAAATGAAGCATTAAGTTTAAATCCTGCAGCTAAAGTCGAAGAGAAACAGTTCGAAACAAACATAGAAAATATGATCAAAAGCATTAAAACTTTATCTCTTCCTGTTCCCACCAGATCTGAAAATTTTAATCTGTTCTTCCAATCATTAAAACGCGCATTTTTAACCAAGAAAATAAATGACGAATATAAATCTGAAATTTTAATAAATCTTCTGGGCGAAAGAGCTCATAATGTCTTATTGTATATTAAAAAGGAGTTAATTGACTATGAAAAATTAAAATCTATAGTACTCAGAGAATTCCAAATAACCCCTCGCGAATGTTTAAACTCATTTAAAAATGCTGTAAAATCATCAGGCGAGACATACATCCAATTTGCTGCAAGATTGACGGCAAACTTCCAATATTATTGTTCGTTAAGAAAAGTTAATTCCTTTGAATCTCTATGTGATCTTTTAATTTCTGATAAATTATTTGAAACTTTAAATAAGGAAACCGCAACTCATATTGGCATTCGAGAAGCAGAAGATTGGTTTAGGCCTATTGATTTAGCTAAAGAGTGCGATATTTATATTTCATCTAGAAGCGGATCACGTTAAGATAACTATCCCCAAAATCTTGAAAGACAAAATAAAAATTGCTATATATATGCGGTGATTCATCTCATTACGCAAGAGACTGTGAGAAGCGTTTTAAGCTTAAAGAATCTAACAGCCACATCCATAATAGAAAAAACGCGAATACTTTGAAAGTCGAGAGCGAAAAACAAAAAAGCGATGAGTTCGCACAGCTCCAATATGTAAACATTTTTGTGGAAAATCAGCGCGTAACAGCCTTGATTGATTCAGGTTGCCAGATCCCAGTTCTAAATTCCTCACTAATTAGAGTGGAAAAACCTTCCGAAGAAATATTAACATTAAGCTCATGTTTTGGCGAGAAGCGTATGGTAGAAGTTAAGCCAATAAATCTTTCTCTTAATCAACACTCTCCTGACTTAAGTGTTCGAACGGCAATATCACCGACCTTGACCGAAGAATTTATTATACATCCCAGTGTATATGCTGAAATAAAGAAACTAGGCCACGCAAAGAGCGATGTTTTATTGAATGAAAGTGAATCCTCTTTAGGTGCTGTTTCTGTTTCAAATGTGATAGAAAGCTCTAGTTATGATTTGTCACATGTTAAAAACTTTAATATTAGAAATGATTTTAGTTCTCTAATTAAGAATTATAAATGTAATAAAATTAAGAGTACTAAGTTAAAATTGAGTATTATAAGAGAAAAATGTTCGGATATAGTATTGTTTAAGGAAGTCAATGGTGCCATGAAAACGAGTTCCGTGGAATTCAACTCCCGATCACCCACCCCTTCACCTATGGAGACTAAACATAGACGGTTTGCGATGCTCCGGAAATTCTTCCAGCCTTGGCAGTGGAAACGGAGGAAAAAGAGTGATCGTTTTGAACAGACGTCCAGAACTCTAGAAAGGAAAATATCGATGCGTTCAAGCAAAGAAGAGCTTGTGAAAAAAGACGTTCTTATGCCTGATGGATCTGATAAAAACCAAGATAGCAAAATAAATGTTTTCCTGTGGAACCTTCCGGATGTCGAAGAGGTGCCTTCACATGATGGAGAAACTGTCTAGTTCAGAAAAATTATGATATGTTAAATCATTATGTATTTGTTGTATAGTCCTTGTCTATTCCGTCTTTTTTGTATGTTTCAGATTCTCCTTTGGTCTCCATGGAAGTACCGCTGCGGACAGCGTACAGTCAGGTTGGCCGGTTGTAAGATCCAGTCGTTCTCGTCATCTAGCCACGCAGTCTTCGCGTGCAGGCGCAGCAAATCTAAACTGAAACTATTGGACTTTTAATAGAAGTGCAGGGAGAAGGACTGAGGTGCGCGAGCAGGCGTTACCGTCGTCAAATCTATCTGTTAGAATAGCTACCTTTTTAATTAATTTTTGTTAGTTTATAAATAAATTAGAAGAAAAGACAAATGTCTTGGACACCTTGTTGTCTCCCATATATATATATATATAATATATATATATATATATATATATATATATATATAAACATCTATAATATCGGCTTAAAAAGTTGATTGGAAATCGAATTAAAATACTTTACAAACTTATATAAGATAGGAGTACTCTTTTTTTTTTCAAAAAATTTCTGAGATTTTATGCATAGAGTCAATTTTTTTATACTTAAAATTATTTAAGACACTGAAATTTTTGAAAAATTCGTCAATTTCAAAAATTTTAACTGAAATGGATATCGAACTCATCCGTGAAATCTTTTAAAATGTGAAACGTTTCGGGGCAGAGCCTACTGTGTTAATCCCCGTATAAACCGTTGGGCACTGAGGTGCATGCAGATGTCCCAATCAGGTGATCAGTACGACCCCCAGTGCTTAAGTACCCAAGCAAGCTTGGTACTCATTTATCGATCCACTGAGTTGACCTTGCCCAGCTCGGGAGTAGAACTCGAACCTGTGGTGTGGAAGCACGATACGCTACCACTCAACCACCGAGTCCTATATGTATAATTACTAACTGTTAATTTTCAAGCCGCCTCGACCCTCTCTCCCTCCCAAATGTCTTGGTAATTCACTAGTCGATCGTGATCGATCTAATGCACACCTTTTTTTTTTTTTAAAGAGAACTTTAGATTCCAAATTTCTCTTCTCCTGTATTTGATGTTTGATCTTCCCTTTACCGACTTAGGAGAAGATTTTATAGCTATAAAATCGCTGAAACTTGATATAAATTTAAATACTTATTAATAATTGAAGAAAATGATTTTTTATGTTATTAAAAGATTTTAGAAGTATCATTTAATCAAACCACAGCAACTATAAAAAAAGAACTGTAGTTATCAGCTGATGGTGTTAAAAAAAAGAAAATACAAAAACTACACTGAAAAATACGGGGCATTAGGCTGAGTATTGTCTGTTTTTGAGGACAGATTAATCGCGAAAAAAAAATAACGATAGAAAAACATAGTGTTCTGCCATGGATCTTAATAATTATGAGTATCAAAGATATGATACTTATAATGACAATCTTTATATATATATATATATATATATATATATATATATATATATATATATATATATATATATATATATATATATATATAAAGGAGAAAAGCGACTCACTCATTCACCACAATATCTCAGGAGCTATTAGACCCACAGGCTTGAAAATAGTCAGACATGTTACTTTTATGGAATAAAGATCCACTAAGAATAGAATTTGCGGAAATAAACCCCCAAGGATTGTGAGGTTTAAAGAGGCGTAATAGATAAATATTCCCGTTTCTAAATTATTAGACCAAGAGATTGAAATTAGGTAGGCGTATTCCTTGTATGGAGTAGAGATCTGTTAAAAAGAATTTTGCGAAAATCGACACCTATTTGGGGAGGGGGAGCAGGCAGTTACTGAGGCATATTGATAAAAAAAAATCCCATTTTCGAAATACTAAGCCTACAGTAATGAAATTTGGTAAGCAGGTTTCTTTAGCTGATTTGAAATCGAATCTCAAAAAGCGTTACGGGGCTTATTGGCAACAAATTTTCCGATTTTGATTCATTATATTTTGACTTGAAAGTTACCAAGCATGTGAATTTTGTTGAGAAGTGATCGTCTAAAAACGGGTTTTGTGGAAATCCACTTTAGGGAAGGGGTTACGGGAGCGTAAAACATAATTCTACTTCAGTTGTAGGAATTCAAGTCCAGTCCTTTTTAAATCAAGAAGTGACTGATATAGGAATGTTATTCAATACAATCGAACGCTTAATACCAGGGCTTAGGTATCAATAATTTATATATAAACAGTATATATTCGAATATAGCACCATGAAATACCCAACGAAGCAGTTAGTTTAGTTTCTACTATTAGTTTAAAATAGTAACATAATCAGCCCTCTGGTGAGGTACCTTAAAGAAAAAAAAACATTTGATATACAAATCTAAAAGTACCAACTAGCACATTACTCCAAAATAATTTGCTACTTTTATCTTACTTAACATTTTAAGAGGAAAAATGGAAATGTTTGACAAAAAAAAAAAAGATTCTGTACAAAAAGGTTATGTTTGATGTCTAAAAATAAATTGTTTTCATACGCTTTTAATAAAAGGGAATTTAAAAAGCCCAATGCTAAGACGCATGTGAAAAACGTTATAATTTTACTATCCATTGAAGAATTTAAGAATTATTTTTAACTGGAAGAGTCAACACTGTGTGTTGTGTGTGTGTATCTCTTGTGCGTTAAATGTAACTTACATCGACTTGACAAAATCAGCTTGTCCCTTTTCCTAAGAATACTTTTTGTTGATTCGGAAAGAATTATTCTTTTGTGCCACGGAAGATGACAGCCAAAAAATATTTATCACTTTCGGACTCCTGCAGCTTTGTTTATTTGTTCCCAAAAAAGTATGTCCGAAGAATGTCAAGTTTCATCTGCACTGAATCCTGAAGCGAGCCTTTGAGATCTTATTTTTCCTTATAAGGTGCCGGAAAAACAGTTCTCATCCTTGGCCTGATTTCATCCTTCATGTCCGACACAGAATTATTTGCTCTGAAGCGATTTTAAAACCAATGTCAGCATTTAAAGTTTTCCCAGTTGAGGAGCTGTGCAGATTGAAAGGTTTATAAAACGAATCTCTCCGCAAAGGAATTAAAGCCCGTAGAAATGACTTGGGCAATGAGGACAGTAGTAAAAATATCAAGGTATGGATATAAAAATCCTTTAAAGATTTAGCTACTCATTGCAAAAAATTATATAAGACGTACGAGAGAAGTGGTCTTATGATTTAGAATTGGCCAATTTAGTACTTAAAAAGTTTATAAAGAGGATATTTAAATGTTAGCACAATTCATACAAATAAATATTATTTTTTAAAAAGTCTCTGTTAAGAACAATCCATAACTTATTATTCGATCATTAAAAAAATGTTGCCATAGTTTTATTGAAATTATGTTACAAACCTGACAAAACAAATAATTAATGATTTGACTTAGATGAAAGAATTCAGTTGTAGCCTCAACCTCAGATCAACAGATAAGGAGATACAGAAACTGAGAATGAGGCTAGCGATGGAAGAATTTTAGTTGGAAAACTGTGTTATATTATCTCTAGATAGACTAATTCATTCAAATAACAATTTAATAATTAATTTTTCAAAATAATAAATATGTATATGAAGATAATTATTATTATTAAAAAATACTTATTGTTCGATTATTCGATTTTTTTTAACCGAGAAAAACAAAGCAACCAAAAGAAAAAGTTGTGTGCACTAAGAATTTCCAGGGTATGAACTTCTTCAAAGTATGGAATCGTCGAATTATTGTGTACATGCATTATATTATACTCGTATATTAATCCGTTTTATAATTTTCGTAAAATTTCTCTTTATTATTTTTTATTCCAAGTAAACCTGCTACTCCCCCCTTCTGTACAATTTCAGAACTTAGATTGTTGAGATATTTTTATGAAAAAGACTATTTTTTTTTGTTTCCAGAAACTGTGTGAACAATTATTAAAGATTTTAGTTATTCTACGTGAATAATATCAGGGTGATTGGATTCCTTTTGTATTCAGCAAGGTTACTGACTCTGTGTGTGTGTGTGTTTAATATATTTCTTTGTTTTTTACGTTACAGACTACAATTTTCATATCGATTCGAATTTCAAGGTAAAAAAAGAATTGCGTCGTATTGTTGTCTATTGATTCTTTCTTCAGTTTAATTCAACCATGTCTTTCACAAAAAGGATTGACTGAGTTAAAAGAACGCCATTATCTCTTTCTGCAGCATTCTGAGTAAAATAGCCTTTGACTTAGAATCAAGATTTGAAAACATGACTGAGGTTGTTGAATTAGATCGAATAAGTATTCAAAAATGAAATGTGAAATTTGTTGTCTTTTGTTTCATTAAATTTCCACATCATTATGAGTAGAAGAATGAGCTCTATTTGTTGGCATTGAAATTTATATATAGCAGCTAAATAGTACGTCCAAATAATAATTATTATGTTTTAAATTTCCCATTTTTATTTTGGGTTCTTACATAAAAAGCAGAAAATAAAGCAAATGCTGTTTACAAAAAAACGTACTATTTAGTTAATGCTAATTATTTATTCAATAATTTTGTATTGTTTTTGTTCCCGAAAATCGACAAAATCAAAAGAATATGTTGGACGGTGTATTGGAGTATACCAAAATGGTGGATATTCGATCCTCCCCCCTCGAAAATTTTTTGTGTGCGCCACTTACTGCATGATATCCATGTTTTCATTAATTTCATGGAAAGTAATATGTATGTATAAGTTCTTAATTTCATATCATCATCCATGAATATAAACTTTACCTATTTTGTAATTCCTTTTTCCAGAGTGTAGTATTTGTATACAATGTTCTAAACTTCATGTAGAGAAATGTAAAAAGAACTAAAAAGCATAAAATGTCCTGCCTTTCAATAAACATACTTTGCAACATAAAAAGGGTTTTAAAAATCAAATTAACTT
The DNA here is from genome assembly GCA_019973935.1 of Trichonephila clavipes. NCBI lineage: Eukaryota > Metazoa > Arthropoda > Arachnida > Araneae > Nephilidae > Trichonephila > Trichonephila clavipes. The sequence goes on along the minus strand of BMAU01001233.1, from coordinate 804,127 downwards.
TATCTAACAAGCTAAATGACTTACCTTTTATTAATATATTCTTGAAATTCATGTTGTTTAAACATACCATAACAAAAAAAAATGCATTATAAAGGGTTAGAACATTAGATATCATATTATGGGAGGTATTTATTTATATTACAGTAATACCTCGAATTTACGCTAACCCGACTTACGTGAATCCGGTGTTGCGCGATTTTCAAATCACGTCAATTTGTCTTTTGTTTGAGAAAAAAAAAATGGTGGAATTAGTAATGTGATTGAAGAAATTGTCGATTTTGCCAGGCAAATAAATTTAGAAGCGGAATGTAATGAAGTTCAAAGCTGGATTCCCGCAATCAGGATCTGACAGAGGCGCACACAAGGGGAGGTCCTGGGGGTCCGGACCCCCCTCCCCAAAGCCCTTGATTTTTTTTCCGATTGATTGTAATTCTAAGTATATAGTACGTAAAATTTAATTAATTACTTGTTATTAATGGTTAATTTTATTAATTAATGCTAATTATTTATTCAAAAATTAGTTTTTTACTTTTTTTTGTTCCCGAAAATTGACAAAATCAAAAGGAGCATGATACAAGAATGGTGAACTTTCGACCCCGGCCCCCCCCCCCTTGAAAAATTCCTGTGTGCGCCACTGGGATCTGACATTTGATGAGTTCATAGAAATGCACAAGCAAGAGCAAGACATTGGAAAACTTGAATCTTTAGACACAGTTCAATCAGATCGAATGACATTGTTGGAAATTTGACAGGCCTCGGTTCAATTGAAAAGGGATTACAAATTTTGAAAATATAGATTCCAAGAATGAGCGTAATTTTTTAATAAAACAAGGAATAAAAAAAACTTTGAACCGGCAGATTACTTTGTTGGATTTTATGAAACCTTCCACGTCAAAATTACTTCGTTTTGCAAATATGTATTTGTGTTATCTAAGATTTTGTTACACATTTTTTTTCTATAACATTATTTTCTTTCGTCCCTGGTCCCAACTAAAAATAATATATATATACTAGAGGACCCGACAGACGTTGTCCTGTACACACATCTTAAATTCAAAAATTCCAAATTTTTATGAATAAGCTTTAACAATCTGGACCGTTTTGAGTAAAATTTGTATTAAAAAGTTATTACAATGTCTAACGTCATTACACATTACATTATCACAATTCAATCAATCGATAGAGTGTGAGTACGTGTATACTATAAGTGAAGTTAAATGTAAAGGCTGTGTGAATAAAGACTTATAAGCTTGTTTTAATTAAAGGTGAAAAAGTTGAGACTCAAACTATTTTATAACAGGTACATTTATTAAATTGTACATAAAATGTATAGTTTTTTATGCACACTTCAAAACTCTTCAAACACTAATTACATCTGAATGTAATAATTTAATTAACACACGATTTATTTCAACAAAATAATAACACGAAGTGACAAAATATTTTCCTGAAATTATCACAGCACCAACTGTCGGGACCAACTTGAATTATAACAAAAGATTTTTGAATATATTCGATACTGCGATCTTAGCGCAGTCTGCCGGATCCAATGTAAAACATTCCAAGATCAACAATTTATAAATAAAAAAATTAATTAAATAAACATTTCTAAAACCGAATTATAAATCTAAACCATTCTCGAGCCCACTGGAACAGACAAAAACTTTCATCAAAATCGGTCCAGCCGTTTAAGAGGAGCTCAGTTACAAACACACGCACAGAAGAATTACATATATAAAGATTATTTAAAAAGATATTAATTAAAAACGCTAAAAAGCGTGGATCATGTCTGCATTTTCGTAACAATAAAGACCGGGTTTGGCCAGTTTGGCTGAAAATCATTTTTCGACGCCAACTTACGTCTTTGTCAATTTTCCTACTATTAGTTCACTATCTCTATACATATTTTATTTGTTTGTTTATTTATTTATATTTATCTTGGTGGAATTTTCAATCGTTAATAAAATACATTTTAAAGCGCTCAATTGAGCTGAAATGTAATGTACATGATTATTTTGGATGACAATACAATAATTTAATTATAATTAATACAAATTAATTGATTATAACAAATTATTTAAAAAATTACAAATACAGCCACGTTGGCGACTTAGCAACCCTTTTGGCGACTTATGTCAAAATTTGAAAAGAGGTTTTTTTCTCACGTGTTAAATAAAGCATTCAGCTGAAAGGAAATTTTATATACACGATTGTTTTGGATGACAATACGATACTTTAATGATAATTAATAAAAATTAATTACCACTTAATGTTGTGATTCTGTCAAATGTATATCCATATTTATATTAATTGCAACTATTTAATAAAAAGTAGCTAAAATAAATTTTTTCTTGGTTGATCTAAGTAGGAATTGAATTTAATTTTTTTTTATATTACTTTTGTTTATAACAATAGCGTTGTTACAACAATGCAGGTGAATATTGAGTTGTATTTTTTGAATGTTTTTAATTAATATCTTTTTAACTAATTGCGATATCGGACCGAATTGTGAATCTAAACCATTCTCGAATTTACTTGAACCCACACAAAAAATTTCATCGAAATCGGTCCAGCGTTTAGGAGTTTAGTGACACGCACAGAAGATTTTTATATATGAAGATATGTATTTATATGGGAAATTATATCCCGACCTACGCGGTTATCACTTTGTTCCACCTATCACGTAAGTTCGGTGTTTTACTGTATTAATTAAGTCTAATACTTAAAATATATATCAAACTAGCTGGTATACCCGTTCTTCGCACGGTTGAATCGAAAAATTAAACAATACAGACTGAAGTATAAAGAAGTTTTTAATGAGTTCATTTTACGTTAGTTGCAAATTAATCAACAAAAAAGCTTTTTACTTATCGCAGCTGAACAAAAAATTATATTTGTTAAATTTTAAGTCTGTAGGTCTAATAGCTGATAAAAAGGATTTTTTTTTAGTTTATAACACCTAGTAACTCTTGTGAGTCGATTTTTGAAAACCCCTTCCTAAGCTGATCTCTGCTGCTTAGCAAGAGTAACACATTGTTACAATTTCTTTGTAATGAACGCTTAAAGTAGTGTAAATAATATATATCTGGACATGTGTAATACGTTAATATTACTTTCTGTTTTATTTAGTTTATGTTAAAATTGTAATATTCGTAAGCATTCTTGTTCCTTACATTACAATGGCGATTGAATGGAAACATATAGCGAAATGTTGGTGATAGAGCCAAGTTGACATCATTTTTGGCGACCCTGTTGGCAACTTGGCGATTGATTGAATGGTGCAGAAGTTGATATGCTGTAGCGCCACCTGGTGGGGAGGTGCAACAAAGAGGATTCCACAAAAACCTTCTCCATAAAAAATTACATATACATGCCACAATTTTCATAGTGATCGGTTGAACGATGTTGGAGTGATGCGATTTCATATATAAAACGAAATATATATATATAGTCTAATTCTCTACAGACAAGAGATAAACATTTACCAATCCCATTCTATATAGATAGATAGATAGATCAATAAAAAAGGCGAAATAAATATTCTCAATATCCTTGAAAGAGATTTTTATGCTGGAATAACACCTTACCAGGATATTCAACTTTCCTTAGATACACGAGTGCAAAGCATAGTGCAAGCAAATTTTGTCATAATGCAAGGATACAAAATTGTATAATATTTGTAAGTGTTGAATTTCTCCCTTACTTTTTACTTTCTCCCTTACTTATGTGTTAGATTAGAAACGATTTCCAATACACATGTTTTATGTTAAGTCAAGTATCTTATAGAAACATAACAATTGGCACAAATTTAGTGGTTGTTGAAGGATAGTATGTATGTACAATAATTGTTTTTCAACATTCAAAGTTAATTTAATGATGTGATAGATGTTTTCCAATCAACGTGACATGATAGATGCTTCTTCGGTATCTTTACATATGTATCTAAATGTCATACCAGGAATCTATAAGATCACTGAAATGTACTCCAATTTTGATACAACGAAAACATCTTGAAACGTATCAATCAGCAACGTATAATAAAAACAACATATCTTGAAATGTCGAAGAAAACTATGAAAAGATTAGAAGGACATATTCACTCATCTCCGCCACGAATCTCCCGATCTTTCACCTCTGGAACGTTAATTGGCGTATGACTATTCGCCAATGCTGAAGATAGAGTGAGGTCAAGATTTCTTCTTTTATTAATAAAAAAAGAAAGAAATGAAAAATCTCTTCTGTCATCCGCTGCCCCGTGTGTGGCTTATGTCCACTCGGCTGTTTAATAAGCAGTCTTTAACCTCATCAAAACTCCCTAAAAACTAAACAACTCATCGTTATCGAGGCTTAAGTTGTTGAAGTATGTCCACCAACTGTTGAACTCTCTGCACCAACAAGCTGGCGACCGCAACACGCGCTATAAATCAATTGAATCCCATCAGGATAGACGGGGCAACCGCCTGGATCAATCTTGAGGGTTGAAGAAGAGGTTATTTAAGGACTTTTCCAGCAAGAAAGAGAGACTCCTGCAGGGGTCTTTCAACAGCAGAATGATTTAAAAGCAAATGGGAATCAGAAGACGCCGGGGGACCTCTTAAAGAACGTCCACCCCACAGAGAATGGCGGCGGGAGGGATTTCTTTTCGGTTAATTTCTAATTAGATGGAGATGGTTGTTTTGTTTTTAATTTATTCAAGAATCTTATTCGCAGTGAACCTTGGGGGAATGAGCTCCGTTTTTCTTCTTCTCTGTTTGGATCGAAAGAGGTTTTCGGGGTACCTAAATGTTGTGTTATAAGAGGGAAAGTGGGTGAATGGGTGTGGAAGTTAATTTGGTTTCTTTAACTGTGTATACATCTTCAGGTTTCTTGATAATTATCTTTTACCTTTTAATTTCGTTAGGTTATCTCCGTTTTAGTGAATCATTACCTACTGTGTTTCAACTCTCAAAGGCCCATTAACCCTAAAATGGAAAAGCTAAATCGTTTTGCTCTTCTAAGAAACGGATAAGTATAGTGTAAGTTTTTTTTTAATTCGAATTTTAAATGTGAAAAGCTTAGATAAATTAAATTTTTGATCGTCCAAGGGATAGTATTATTTAATTCGCCGACTGTATTTATCGATCTTTTAAAATCTATGTATAGCAGCTCAGTTTGCTGTGGAGGAGGGGGAAGAAAGAGATTTTCTTTATGAATATCTATTAAAAATGCTTTTTTAAATTCATTTATGTATTTATTAGCAGTTATCCACCCTCGTTGCTGGGTAATTTAATGATCTAGTATGACTATATACTGTTTTTTTAAGTTATTGATACTTAGGTCCTAGCCAGTGGCGTAACGGAGAATAATTAAACCCCCTACAAAGTCAGGTTTTGGGCACCAAGCCCAAATACGTACTTGGCGTTAATCAGGCTTTGGGCTTCCTAATATCCCTGTCTTTCCCGCAATTCGGAGGTTGCGGGGGTGTACGTTACGCCGCTGGTCCTAGCATTAAGCTTTTGATTGTGTTGAAAAACTTTATTATAGCATTCTCTCTTGATTCAAAAAGAACAGGATTGGAATTTCCAAAATGGAAGTATATTTTACACCCCCACAACGCCCCTTTTCAGCGAATCAAAACAAAACAAACTCAACAAAAGAAACGTGTGTGCTAAATTCAAAGTATATTGGTCTGATAGTTCTGAAGATATCGAGATGAGTAAGTGAGTGTGTGTGAGACAGCGTCGCTTTTTTCCAAAATATAGATAGATAGATAGATAAATGATGTCAGTGCAATTCATAATAACAAAAGTTAAGAAAAAATTTCAAAGGATGTCCAGAATTTTAATGTTTAAAATTATTTCATTGTAATGAAATTAATCACTTAATGTAGTAAAAAAAATATCAACAAATTGTTATAGAAGTGATTTAAATATTAATTTGTAATATAAGAAAATACTTTACCTTTGAAATAATCATGACGTAATTATTATTCAGACATACTAAAACACTCTTTCTCTTAGAATTATGAACATCAAAATTTCTTAATGAGAAAGGTACAATAAACTGCTTATATATATATATATATATATTTCTAGTAAACTATTCATGACTGCTATGAAATTATTTTTCATTGATTTTGTTTCAAGCATACATAGAATATTAAGTGAATTTTGACCATGAGTAGAACGTGATGTTAAATTTTTTCCAATGGGAAATAAATTTGCCTTTTTAATTATAGTTGACTTCTTTCGAGGAGGATGAAGGTAATACTTTTGTAAGCAACTTATATATATATTTTGAAGTTTTCAACTTGAATTATTATTTGTTTAGAATTTGTTTATTGTGAAATTTGTTATTCAATTCATTCTTTTTTAGAACCGGAATGTCCTAGATTTCAAATTTTGAGGATACTTTCTTCTAAAAATATCATTTTTTAAAATTTACTTTAATGAGTGATGATATTTTTTTAAATACTTCACTAAATTAGTAAATTTCTTATATTAATTTAATAACCCATCTCACATAAAATGTTGCTTCTACCAACGTCCCCGACGTCTTAAGCCTAAAGAGAAAATATTTTCTCTCGACAAACTTTACTGACAATTCCAAACAACAAGTCCAGCTTGTTATTTCTACTGTGAAAATCCCTACGTGTGCATATGCCCTGTTGTTTTAATCAATAAAAAGTTCCCTGCACGCAGAGAGAACCTTAAGCATGTCGTAACTTGCACCCCATTGCCCCGAGCGTCGTAAACATCCTTGGGGCGCATTGATTTTCTTATCGGGGCGGCGGAAGAGCAGCGCCCCTTATCGTAAAACGTCTTAGAGAAGGCTTTTCATCAAATGGTTTAACATGAGTTATGATCCCTCATTTTCTCCTCTTTCGCGAAGATTGAAATGACGCCTTGTTTGCGTGGTGGTAGGGCAGCACTCAATTGGATACCGGCTGGAAAAGTTTCCGGAAAAGTTATTTTCCAATTGACTAGTCACATATAATCGCCTCTCTCATCATGTGACTTGTCCATTGGAAAATATTTTCTTCCTTAGTAGATGCCGCCAGTATGTGACAGTGGAAGAAGGGAAATAACTTGAAGGAAATGTGGACGTTTTCAATACTTTTCTGCTTGTTAAGGTAATGAGGATTGCCCCGATATGATCTTGAAAACCTTTATAAAATAACTGTGTTGAGAGTATTTTAAAGTTGTTGGGAATTTTATGTATTGGAGTAGAAACAATTCTCGTAACTTTTCATTTAGTTAAAGAAAATTCTAATATTTGCGAGTCGATATGACATCTTTGTATAGACATCTAATTAGTACATGAAACTAAAGTTTTTAATTATGATTCAGTTCACAGAAATAGATAGCAATAATACATATTGGAATTTGTTTGGAATTGTTAAAATGATACATGAACTTGAGTCAGTGGCGCACACAGGAATTTTCGGGGTCCGGGATCGAAAGTTCTCCATTCTTGTATCATGCTCCGTTTGATTTTGTCGATTTTCGGGAACAAAACACAGTAAAAAACTAGTTTTTGAGTAAATAATTAGCATTAATTAATAAAATTAATCATTAGTAGCAAGTAATTAATTAAATTTTACGTACTATATACTTAGAATTATAATTAATCGGAAAAAAAATCAAGGCCTTTGGGGGGGGGTCCGGACCCCAGGAACCCCCCCAAATTGTGTGCGCCACTGACTTGAGTACAAATTTACGGCTGAAGCCTAGCATGTAAAAACTGAAATCACGATACTGAGGCTTTAAAGCATGTTAAAACTCAGAAAAATTATTTATAGCGGGGGGACTTCATCTGGGTGCACTGGTTTTTTTTTTCTTCTGGTCATTTCATTGTAACAAGGACAGAACTTTCGCATTTCTCACCACAACCTTTCTCACTATACAACAATAACGTACATAACAGCATTCATTTTTGTCTCTCATCACGAGATTTCAGATACTATTAGAACTACAAACTTGAAATCTTGTAAGCATGTTTCTTTTGTTGAGTAGAGATCCGTTAAGAACGGGTTTTGTGGAAATCGTCTCCCAAAAGGGATTGTGACAAATTTAGAGGGTCCTATAGATAAATATTTTCCCACTTTTGAACCAGGAGACATACAGACTTGAAATTTGGCAAGCCTTTTGTTGAGTAGAGATCTACTGAAAATGGGTTTCGAGTAGATCGACTCTGGGTAGTTAGTTTACTGGGGCGTAAGAGAAAATAAAATTTCCCTTATAGAAATTCAAAACCTGCCTTTTTTATGTCAAAAGGTGAGAGTGATAAGAATATTTTTCAATACAATCGAAAACTTAAGACTGGGACATATATCAATAATTTAAACACACACACACAATGTATTACAGTCATTCAATACCATTAAATACCCAGTGAAACGTGCGGGTAATGGCTAGTACATATATTTGTTTAAAAAAGAAAAAGATGCCGTAAGTTTGTTTATTTGTAACAAGTTTATAATATTATATATGTCATGTATATTATAATATTGTAAGAGCGAGTGTATTAGTCATGTATAACTGTCACGACTAATATACAGTGATACCAGGAATGGACTATACGCTCGATACTGACCTTGATATATTCGCTTTTATGCATGTGGAAAATGTTAGAATAAATTTTTTAAATAATTTAGCTACCTTTATGATTAATAAATAGCCTTAAGAATAAATGCTTGATATACAGTCGGACCTCTATATAACGAGTCGCTAAATCCCGAAAAGTAGTTCGCTATAGGGAAAAATCGTTATATAGAGATTCATCTTTCAATTTTCGTTGTGAACCACATAAAACAAATTTTAAATTCATAAAAACTATATATTTAAAAAAGTAATAATTCACACCTATTTGTAAATTAATATATATTTATTTAATATATCTTACTTATAAAAAAAAAACTGCAAGGAAAGTTTTTTGACGCTTTTACCCACTTTCTTAAGAATAAATTTTTTTCTTTGATGCTCAAGCACTTACACTTTGACATGTTTGAGCTAGAAGAAACGAAATTACCAGTACGACTGAGCAACACCACAAATAAACGGAGATCAGTCCAAAGACACGGGGACATGAGACAACCCCAGTGAAGGTGAAAGGAGATGTCGAAGATGTTTCCTGTGAACTAGACAATGAGGGTTAAAGGTTGACCTTAGATGAAACGCCCAGAACTCTCTTGCACTCGGCTAATTAGGCACCTAATTAAACCAGTTCAAGATTTATGACCCCCATAAAATGTGTTAAATAAGAGAATAACTTAAAATGTCCAGAAATACCATAAAAAGATGGAGAAAACCACACACAAGAGAAAAAGTTTGTTAACCACAATAAAAAAAATTCGTTATATAAAAAATGAAATTTGTTTTTTGGGTGGTTACTTTACGGAGAAAATCCTGTAATGTTCTTGGTTCCAGGAAAAAGTTCGTAACAGAAAAAAAATTCGCAATATTGAGGTTAGTGATATGGAGGTTCGACTGTAATAATAATAATAAATAGCGATGTTTATTGAAAATACTATAGATGCAAAAGAGAAAATGTAGAATATTATTTGTTTGTTTTATATCGCAAAATTGAAAAAATATGCAATTGATTCAGATTATAGGTTTCCCAGTCTGTGTACTTTTCAGATTGCAAAGGTTAATTGAAAGAACCTGTGTTAATCCCTTCAAAATGAACTTGTTTTTATCTTTTTATAATTACAGAGAATATCAGGAGACTCTGATCGCCCGATCGTGACTATTTTAAAGAAATGCTGGAGCCATGAATTTTTTTCCCATCGTTCGAAAACTTTTGAATACCGCTGGAATTGAAGTGAAATGCATACCACCACTGGAGCGGCATTTTTGAGGGACGTTTACCTCTGAAAGCTCAGATTATCTACAGGTCTTTTATTGCTGCTATTAATTGATTTCGTGATCAATTCAGGGGAGAAAGAGAAGAATTTGCTTTTACAGAAGCATTTTGTTCTGTAATGCTTGTAGAAAGAATGACAAGTTAGTGGTTTAAAAGTGGTAAGACCAGTGCATACCGCTAATTTTATCTGAATACCATTAAAAATTATAGATGACTATATTAGTAATTCTTATAGTTGTTAATTACACACAGAGAGAGCGGCACTGTAAAGAAATTTAGTGTAGAACAAAAGTAATATATAAAAAAAATTAAGTCAATTTCCTACTTTGAATGGATGAATAGAAAGTATTTTATTACGATTGAAAGCTCTCTCTCTCTCTTGAATGGAATATATATATATATAAATAAATATATATATTGGGAGAGAGTGAAGTGTAGTAGGAATTGAAAAAAAGAGCATGATTTATCTGCATGTTGCAACAATGCACACCCGGTATGGCTGAAAAACAAGTTTTCGACGCCAACTTTTGTCTTTGTTTTAACAGTTGTCAAAAACCGATAATTAATTAAATTAATTAATTTATTAATATTTGAAAAAACTGTACTAATATCAAGTGTCACCCACTACAAGTTTAAAAAATGTATTTGAATTTCAGTGGATGAATAAAAAGTATTTTATTAACGATTGAAAATTTGAACGATATATTTAGGGATAGAGTGTACTAACAGTAGGAATTGAAAATTAAATGACTTGAGTAGAAATACAAATAGTAACAAGGAATTAATTTCAAAGACTGTGTTAGGCTTCTCCATGTGCAACATTTCTTTAGAAGAATTGTAGTTTTGGATCAGGCATGGCGGACCCAAATGATTTCATGGGTCACACTGATGACGCGTTACATTACTGCAGACCGCATTTTGGATAAAATTGTGACAAATCTATTCGCGTACCTTCTTCTAATCCTCTTGAGAAATCTTTGGGCTATCATTCGCGTTTATTCACAACCAACCCTTTTGAAGAAGAAACCGTGATATTTTCAAATTAAGTCTACTATATATAGTCAAGGTTTTCTAATTAGCAACGAGGAGAAGGAGAGAGAAAAAGCCAGGTGAGATTGCTACTGATCAGGTATCGCTTAAATTTATAGAGTAATTCAAATATTTAAAAAGATGAAAGAATTAAAGTGACGATGGGTCACTAAAGTTAAATTAATTGGGATAGTAAGAATAATCCTAAAATAAGGTGGTCAATATTTGTAGTTTTCTTATAATTCGTGCATCTCGTTGTTGTTCCTCGTATATTGCTTACATTGAGACATTCTCTTCTTGTTCAAATTAATTGAATCAGTGTTGCTAATTTGTGAGATCATTAAATATATTGTTTTTGATTATGGCTAGTGTTTCTTCCTTTCCTCCCACATTTTTAGACGGGTAAGAGAGTGGGACGATTCCCTCACAAAATGTCTTTAATATTTGTGCAAACAGTGACGCTAAGAGGAATTTTTCAAGGGAGGGGGGGCAGAGTAAAAATCCACCAATCTCGTATCATACCCCAATATGCCACCCAAAATTTTCTTTTGATTTTGTCGATTGTCGGGAACAAAAAAAAAAATAAAAAATAGTTTATTAAATAAATAATTAGCATTAATTAATAAAATATTATTAATAACCAATATTTTTAATTAAATTTTACATACTACATACGTAGGATTATAATCAATCGGAAAAAATCGAGGGCTATGTGGGGTTCCGGACCCGGGGACACCCCCTAGTGTGAGCTGTGACAGGCTCAAGCGTCTTTTCAATAGCATGTCCTTTTGGGTTCTTTGGGGCCAGAATGAATGGCAACTCTTTTCCAACAACCCAAGAAGTAAAGCGTGAAGGAAAGATGCAAATTAGGAAGCTTTTAAATATCAGAAGTTTAGAGTAAGCCGTGGGGCATTTGGGAAATGTTGTGAAGAGGTTTTGAGAGGTTAAGTGACAGCCAACAGAAGTTACCCGTGACAGAGAGCCCTTAGGTCGAGGTGCAAGAACCGCAACTTCAACTAGGATCAGATTGATCGCTACTTCATTCGACATTAAGGTAGGAGTGATTATTTAAATATTCGAATCTGTGATCATAATTGGAATTGAGCTTAGGCGAGTTAGTTATTGATAATGGTCCGAGTTACGTCATTTCGGTATTATATATTGTGTGTTTAGCCACCGTAAATTCTCTCACATATCATATTATTATCTAATCTGTTAAAGGTTTAAGTTAAAATCTTAATAAAGTTATTTTAAGATCATGGCAGCTTCTAATTCTTCATTTATTCCTACACCTCTAGCTCACGCTGATAATCAGGAAAAAGGGCACACGAGGGGGGCGCCCTTACAGAGCCACTGGTGAAAAATGATTAATATCAATGTTAAAGAAAGGAAATCTAATACAAGTAGCAAAGATATTCACACATATACTTATTTTTCAGAAAATGTTACAGCATTATTAATTTTCTTAAAAAAAATCTTAGAAAAATTACGCTCAACTACATGAAACGTTTGTTTTCAAGGGTATAATTTTTCCACAAATTACATCCATACGAAAGGGTGGAATATGTTATATATAGATTATCTCACGAAAGTTTATCAAAAATATATCAATTTGTGACGGATCTATTCGTGATCCTTCCACTAATCCTCTTGGGAAATCTTTGGGCTATCAATTCGCGTTATTCACAACCAACCCTTCGGAAGAAGAAAATCGTGATTTGTAAATTAAGTTATCATCGAGGTTTTCTAGCTAGAAGAGAGAGTAGGAGAGGAGATAAACCCGAAATCACACACACACACAGGTGATATTATTACTGACAGGTATCATGTTTGAATTATTGTGATTAATGACTTATTAGGAAGAAGCTTTAAAATGAGGCTTGTTCACTGAGATTAAATTGATATTAGATTAGATCCTATATAAAGTAAGGATCGAGTTTGATAGTCGTCTAATCTTTCGTGTATTACCATCGTTGTTCCATTTTCGTGGTTGGCACCGAGACATTCTCTTACTTTTATTAATTGAATTTGTGTTGTTTTCTTGTGTGGTGAATAAATAGATTGATTGGCTCATGGCGAGTGTTTCTTTCCTACTTCCCACATCAGGGGCGGCTCTAGGGCCGGACAAACCGGACCCCTGCCCGGGGCGGCATTTGAATCAAATTAATATATATATATATATATATATATATATATATATTTGTTACAAAAAATTTGACATACTTTCTGAATTATTGAGTGTTAATGTGGTATTTCATTTTACGCGTATCTTACTTCCTTACTTTGTACTCTGTATGTTTCAAGTTTTCTTTCATTCATTCATTTCAAGTTTCGAGACAGGAGTCTATGTTAATTCAGGAAATTTGGTATGTTTACACATCTTTCACTAGTAACTTTCTCCCCATCCCGGAGCGGGATCACAACGGACATTTATTTCACCCATACGGTGTCCGGTATCAGATATCCAAAAGGGGACAGGGATAATAAAAGTTTTTTGGTAGATAAGAGAGCCACAGGCGATGTTTTATTTTAACCTTGAGTGTAGTTACTTAAGTTAGAATAAACGCTTGTGTCCCCACCAACCTTTCACTCATTTTCGAAGAAATTGGCCTGCTGAAATGGGCGATTGCTTCTCATCCTTTTTACTCGTTTGAAATATTAACAAGTAGTTATGTCCATATAATTCCGAATTATTTTGTATTTCTTAATTCTCAAAGATATATATATATATATATATATATATATATATATATATATATATATATATATATATATATTATATCTTTTTGTTCGCAAGAATTATTCAAGATTTTTGCTTTGGAGAGAGAGGCGGCGGCATTTTCCATTTTTGTCCGGGGGGTGCAAAACTGCTAGAGCCGGGCCTGCCCACATATTTAAGTGTCCAAGAGAGAGGCGATAACCTCTCGCAAACTCACAGAAAAATGTTACATCCTCATGTCTCTTCTAAGGTGAAACTAGAGTAGTTAAGCCTAACTTTCTTAACTATGCGAAGTGTTCGATATTATGTTATTCTTTTACACAAGTACCGCGACTCGAAGAGGTTAAATCTGTTACATAACCTCCTTCGGAAGTTTGTCAAACATCTGTCTACTCATAGAAAAATGTTACGACCTTGTATCTCACCTCAGGTGGCAAACTCAGACTGTCGCCAGCAATACATAATTTTAGGGCCGCTTTAATTAAGACATAAGAAAAAGAATAGCAAACTTACGACTTCAAAAATCCTCCCAAACATGAAATATAACACCTATAAATTCTTACTTCACCAAATATATCACCCAATAAACAAACTTATAACCTCCAAAAAAAACCAGGCAAGCATATTAATATTCGACAAAACTACTACTTATACATGTATTCCACGCGCGTGTGGAATTCGTCATAAAAACCACACAACGTTGTACATAACTTTACATTCGACTGCTCTTTTGGAGGAGAGAGAGAAAAATACTCTAATCACTTCATTAGTGGAAATTTTTCACCCCAAAGCCTCAGATAAAATAAACAGATAGAAAATGGGCAACTGTAGAATCAAAATTCAAGGAAAGAAACTTCCATGGCGACACGGAGATGGCGGAGATAGAGCAAACAGTGAGAGCTGCTTCAAGAAACGACGGATTAAAAACGACGCCTCGATTCGACTGCAGATAAAAACGTCGCCGAGTTTTCTGATGGCAGATAAATAGCGTAAATAAAAAAGGAACATAAATAGAAGCATCCAACTAGAAATGATTTGGAATCGTTATCGAATGTTGTGTGGAGTGAACTTGTTCAAACGTGTGAGTATTTTTTGATTAGTTACGAGGTGGATAACAGATATCGTGAAATCAGACAATTATCGGTGAAAAAGCTTGCTTCTATTGTTGGATGATTTTTTTTTATTTAAATTTAGGTCAACAGCGATATCAAATGATGGGAAAGGTTTGAATGAATGTATGACTTTCACTTTCGAAGTTTTCAAAGGGTGTGTGATTTTGTTTTAATTCTTTGTGAATAGTAAATTTTTTAAAATTTATTTATTATTACTTAAGATGTGTTTGATAAATAATTAATTGAAAACAATCGATATTTATAAATATTTTCAGACAGTTTTTTACTAAATATATTCTTTTAATTCAAATAATTTAATTGGAACAGCAAACAATCTCTAGAACCAAAGAAAAAATTCTATGTCACGAAAGAAAAAAATTCAGCCATGAGAAATCTTGGATAGTTATTAATCGATCTTATGATCTCAAGATCAATAGATCTCAAATTTTTTTATCATAATCTTATTCCAAAATTTTATATCTTAGATATGACGAGAACACTAATCTGTTTCTCATTATAAATTATTATTATTATTAAATCATATTGGAACAAAAAATAGATGCTTTAAGCGAGTGGCGTACACAAGGGTAGGGTTTGAGGATCCAAATCCTTCCCATAGACTTAAGAACTCTTGCTTTTTCGCAAAAAAGATTAAGTCCCAATGATTTTTATCAACGTGTTTTTTAGAAAAAATAATCGCATTTTTCATAAGATAGGTCAGTGTACGTCACTGTCTTTAGCAACACATATAAAAATCTTTGAAGGATGAATATGTATTTCTCAAGAGGATACACTCATATCTAAGTCTTATAATATTTGCTATGCTGTTTTCAAAAGACAGAATCCCAAATCCTTTTCTTGAGATAGCTCCATATAAATTTGAAACAGCTAAAAGATTTACTTACTCGTATGATCAATTATTACCTCTGATAACAGAATATCTCATGAAATCCAAAATCGATTATACCCGGCAAATAAGGCTTTTTATGTGTGTGTGGACTGTGCAAATTTTAAAAATCCAAATTTCTTCCAAGAAACACAAAATTTTTAATTTACAAAACTCTTATTAGACAAGTTCTGACATATGCAACATGGCCGCTGTAGCCGAGTGGTCAAGGTATCGTGGCTAGCCTTGTCATGAGTTTGATCCCAGTACCACTAAAGACCCGCCGTGTAGGGCAGCGATGCACGTTAAATCTGTCGGGAGCACAAACGTCCACCCGTTGGTGTGGTGTGGTAGCTAGGAGAGGGGTGCCAGCTCAGGTGTCGTCCATGTTACTTGACCATGGTTCAAAATGACGTGGTCTGTCGCCAAAAGCCCTCGTGTAGCTGAACATTGCGACTTCACCATTCACTCACTGACATATGCATCTGAGACTTGGACAACAAGAAAACTGGAAGAAAATCAACTAGCATCCTTTGAGAGAAAAGTACTTCGAAGTATACTTGGAAGTGTAAACGAAAACAATAGCTGGAGAAGACTATATAATTTTGAGTTATATAGAGTTTATTAACAATCTTTGACATCATGAAATATATAAAAATAAATAGAATGAATTGGATAGCCCATGTAATTCGAATGCCAGATAATAACGTTGTCAAAAAGATATTGCAGTTCAAAGTCACTGGGATTCGGAAACGCGGAAGACCAAGACTGAGATGGACAGACTCAGTGGAATCCGACTTTAAGATTATAAATGAGAAAACTTGGACGACGATGGTGAATGAGTGGTCACTGTGGTGGAAACTTGAAAGGACGGCACTGGCCTACGAGGGGTTGTCTTGCTGGATATGATGATGATTATATGCTTTGATAATAAAAGAAAAAATGATTTTTTACATTGTAAATTCAATTTAAAACCGCCTTGTAATATAATCCTTTTTTTTTTTTTTTTTTCAAATTAGAATAAGAATTCTAGCAACATTTACAGAAGTCAGCATATTCAATCCAGTTTGTATTAAAAAATTTGTAAAATTGATTCTCTCTCTCTCATTTTGACTACTTTAATTTATACATTTTAAAATATATATATTTATTTTATTAAAATGTAATTCTTGATCTCCCAATTTAAACTCAGCGATATGGCAAAAAATCCTCGCCAGGTACGAGTACCTTATATCCTCTTTCGATTGAGATTATATATAACCTCTTCGAGGCTAATAACTCTAAATCTTCCGATTGGATTAAATAACGTTACATAATTTACCGGGAATAAAATACAGATTGAAAAATTTACCGTTACATTGGTAAAGTACAAGGGGTTTTCCACATTGAGTAACAATAATTGCAGTTTAATTATTATTTCTTAACATTGTAATGAACAAAATTCATGTGACGTCATAGTCTCATGATAAATGGAATCATGTGTTTCCAGCTAATCAATTCTTGCGTTCTTCTGTTGCTAACTTTTGCCTTTTGCAGAAAGTTTATTTCCAAAAGTAGACATTTGTCAACAATAACTCATATAGGAAAGCAAATTGCACTATATATATATATATATATATATATATATATATATATATATTATATATATATTATGTAAAAAACTTTCTGAAGCATTGAACATCTTTACCGAAATATATCAAATCTGAAATTTTATTTGAACTTTACAAGTCGAACAACAAGTACGAGATTAATGTCAGTTTTGAATTCAATGGAGAGAGCACCACGTGATTGCATTTATCATATTACCGTTGTGAATTTATAGCATTTGTTTTTATAAAAATAAAACATTTTTATTAACGGAATCGTTACTCGGATACGTGTTTGAATATTTGTGGGTATATGTATAAGTTTGTTAGGTTTATATATATATACATATAAAAGTTCCTTAGAAATAAAAGTTGTTAACTTTCTATCGAAAGCTGCGAAATGGTACTGGGAATAAACCTCTCAATTCTGAATCACAGTCAAGAGAGAATCAGGTTTGGGGTTCAAATCCCGGTTAGGCAAGGTCGACTCAGCCTTTCATCCCTTTTCGAAGCTTGACTGGAAATAGAACACTAGGGTTTTCGCGATAAACTGACCCCGTGACCGAAAAATTTGCACATGCAGCCTAGCGCCTAAGATCCCGTCCACTGAGATAGGCACAGTAGACCTTGGCTCTCATAGGCTGTTACGCCACTGAGTTCAGTTCAAGTGAGAATAAGGACATCCGAGTTGATTTTTTATTCTTCTAACCTCTCCATTGTGTCCACAGCTACAAACTACAAACACGGCAGAACTGGATCAAGAGTGAGTGAGAATTAATAATATTAACGTAACACAGTACCGCACACAGAAATTTTTCAAGGGGGAGGTCTGGGGTCGAAAGTTCACCATTCTTGTATCATGCTCCTTCTGATTTTGTCGATTTTCGGGAACAAAATACAGTAAAAAACTAATTATTGAATAAATAATTAGCATTAATTAATAAAATTAATCATTAATAACAAATACTTAATTAAATTTTACGTATTATATACATAGAATTATAATCAATCGGAAAAAAATCAAGTGCTTTGGGGGAGGGGTCCGAACCCCCAGGACCCCCCCCCACACACACTTGTGTGCGCCACTGACGTAACACTTTAAAGCAACACGAAGGATACTGATGACGGACTTCATGGTTTTAAGCCTCAGTCAAATGATGGAGAAGACACTTGAGTTAGCACCCTAATCTCCATACTACCACATCACACCAATAAGAGAACTTTAAGCTTGACGGATTTAACCTGCGTTGGACCTTTTCTACACGGCGGGGATTTTCAGTGGCACCAGAACTAGAACCCGTGACACGCCAGTTATGAGTCAGAACCGGACCGAAAACAATCATTACACTGAGCAATATTCGGATAACATTGAATAATTTCAAAATAATTTGATTTTCTTTTCTTTTGCACATCCCCGCTCCTAGATTAATTTACATCGAGTCGCTTACTAGTAAACTACATTTGAGAGAAATAATAATGTTTATTTATTGTTTTCTCTGGTATGAAAACAAACAACATTCCAGAAAAAATTTTTTCGGCAACGAAAACCTTCACCTGATCAAAATGTTCGCATTATCTTCCGCTCAAAAGTCTTTTTATCTCTCCTTATACATTTTAGCTCCAGAAACTTAAGAGACGTCCGCCTGGGTGGCTATCAGCTTTTACGCTCACCGGTCCCCTGAAACCGAATAATCGTCAATTAGCGACGTACCCTGGCGGTTGGACAGAGACAGAAAAACAAAAACCATGGGGACACACACACATTCAATCTTCCCATCCACGTGACACTCCTCAAATTCTTATCTCTTTAGATTGGAAAACTTTTTGGGAGAAGGAAAATATTCTCCGAAAAGTGAAGGGGGAGATAAAAATGCAAAAAAGCGCATGACAGTTGTCGCCAATCCCGGATCTTTGACTGAGATTAGGGCGGCCGCTCGCAAAAGAAAGGGGCCCCCCAACACATTAATGGAGGCCCCCTTTTCTCGTCTCCTTCGAAGGCGACAGGAAGTTTTCGTCGCTGATATCAGGGCCTTCGATCTCCCCCGTGCTGGGGGATGTGGGCTCTATCTCAGGGTTGTCAGAACTTTTCTTGCGAACTGCTGTCACTGGGAATGTCTTTTCGCCAAATTAGAGAAGGGGCTTTTTGTTTGAATCGTAAAAGCGAAGTTTGAATGCCGTTCTTCCAACAGAATGGACTAAAAGGCAGGAATGCCAAATCGTGGGCTAGAATAATGGCGTTAGGGAATGAGGCCAACACACATGTTTCAGAAAGCACCTAAATTGGATAAAAGAAATAATGGTATTCCATTTTGCATAAAACAAATGCTCTTTGTGACCATTTTCTTAGGTTGAAAACAGGAAATGTAAGATTTGAGATTATTTCGGTTAGTAAATCTCAAAAACAACGGCTATCAGTTTGACGCGTTTGGTGTCAATCAGGAATTTCCAAACCTTTTCTCACATCAACTCCTGTTAAAAGAATAATTTTCTTCTTAGACCCTCTTACTAAAAACATTATACAACATAATCTCAACACTAATAATTACATGAAACAAAAAATTAAGAGATGACAATTTAACTAAGTATATGAACAGAGAAAATCAGAAAAAAAAATCATCGTCCACTCAATCGATGTTTGTTGGTACCGGCGGCACATACACAAAAGCGACGTTCCCCTTACAGGCGTGCATCACACCTAACTATGCAAATCTATACACATTAAAAGGGCTATTATTATGCAATAATCACAAATCTTAAAAATAAATTTTGAAACAGAAAATGAAAAAAAAAAAAAAACTATCATTGACATAAATACATGGGGAATACTATAGACTCTTTTTATATTTTCATAGACCCCCTGGAAGGGTCCTGGGTTCAGACCTCCCCCGAAGCCCTTGATTTTTTTTTCAATTGAGGATAATCCTATGTACATATTACGTAAAATTTAATGTGATTAATTATATTATATTTAATGCTAATTATTTATTCAATAATCTTTATTTTTTTTTGTACCCGAAGTCGACAAAACCTACACGATATGTTGAGCGGCGTATTGGAGCATGATACGAGAATTAACTTCCGACCCTAGAACCCCCCACATACACTTGAAAAATTCCTGTGTGCGCCACTGATTGAGAATAACCAGAACAAATGTACTGTAGCATACCCATATAGATACTATCAAGAACATTAAAACATGAAAATATACTAATAAAAGATTAACTAATTGGTAATGTAAAAGATGAATTTTCCTATATTATAAACTAATTATGCCTTTTTTGGGAATTCCTTTTCGAGTACAAAAAGGTAGCATAATTTTACTCAATGACATTATCTCAGTTACACATAAAATGTATTAATGCTATAGGTTTTAATTGCATTTTAATTAACTAAACTAATTGTAATAAAACTAATAATGCTAACAGAATTTTAATTACAATGATAAAAATGTGTTAAAAGTGTTAAAGTAAGTATATTAATAATTTTTAATCACAAAGAATCTGACTGTATAATTTTTAATTAGTTCATGCCAATGAATTATGTATATAAGTAATTAAATAATTAATTGCATTATTTTAATTAATACTTTAGTTTTTAATATTAACTAAAAAAATGTCCATAATAATTTTTCTGTGTACTTCCTTGTAAAACAAGTTATCATGGAGTATATAAACTTTTTAAAAATAAATACGCAACATTTATTTTTCAAAAAAAAAAATTAGCATTTAAAGTATTCTAATGTAAGAACAAAGTTATGGAGCAAAATGGTTTAATTTCCTTGAAACAACAAATTTTGTAATAAAGAGTTCAGTTTGATGAGCCTTCTCTCATATTGAACGCATTCATTAATATTTAATAAGAATTTTTCCTTAGTGGGTCGATAAATAAGTACCAAGCTTGCTTGGGACTTGAACATAGGGAGTCTTGATTCAGACTGACCACCTGACCGAAACATCTGCTCATGCACCTCAGCGTCACGTATACTGGTCACGTATACTGGGATGGGCACAGTAGGCCCTGGCCCTTATGGGCTGTTGCGCCACTGAGTTTGAGAGAGTTATTCCTTAAAAAAATTTGTATAATTGGCAAATTTTCAAAAAGAGCAACAACTGGATTAATTTCAATTTTAAGAGAAGTAATAGAGTTTGAGAAAAGCAGTTTGGGCCAGATGAAATGGGTTAATTTTAGTAAAACTTCATTAAATAGTTGAATTTCCTTAAATTTAGTTTATTACTCCATTTTTTTTCTTTTTTACCAACATAAATTAAATTTCTACATATTCTAATATTCGTAGGTATGACATTCAGGAGATATTTATTTATTTAATAATGTCCTACTCTTTATAGCGACACGAAAGCTATTGAAGACGGACCACGAAATTTTATATAACGATTAAGAAGGAGGATAACACCTGAGCTGGCATTCCATTCTCCAAACTTACACAACTCACCAACATGACGACTTTGAACCACTGAATACCCTCGCTAAATAGAAGACTACCAAAGTCTAATGAAAATTTATGGAAACTTATTTATTGAACAGTTCAGCCCTCAAAATATTACTTTATGTCATTTGTTGAAGAAATTAAATTTATTATTCACAGTTCATTAATAAGAAAATTATATTTGTATACAATGTAATACTGTAAAATATTTCTTAAAAAAAAATGGCTAATTTGTATTTTGGAATGATCACATATTCCCGACTTAAATTTATATAATGAAGGAAATAATTACTCTAAAAATTAATTCAAATTTAATTAAATATTATAATCTCAGGTTATATTCTGATATTTAGTATACTACTGTGAATAAGGGATTATTTGTTATTTATACATCTTAACAAAAACTATTTGGACAAAAATATTATATTATTATTAAAATTTTCGCGTACACTTTTTTTTATCTAAAAGAACTCTCATTATCCCATATTATTAACTGAAATTCTAAAACATTCTGCTTATTCGTCTATGTATAACATGCTCGGATTCATAAACAAAATTAAACTTTTCCATACGCGTGAAAAAATATTAATCAATAAAATTCAAACTTTTTTGTTTCAAAGTAAGAAGTAACAAAAGCTATACACCGAAATGTGTGATATGAAGTAAAATATAAAGGAAAAGAAAAAAAAATCAAAGACATCAAAGTTCTTTTTCACGATGCATACCATTATAGTAAAAGCTTATTCATATACATAAATATTTAAATATCACCTCACAAAAAGTAGTTTATACAAAACCAAATAGGAAACCGAGTTCTTTGTAAGCCATTTTGGGTAAAATACTTTTACTAGATTCTCTAGAAGCACTTATAAGAAAGAGAGAGAGAAAGAATAAAGTATCTCAGTTCAACTTGAAAGCATTCCGATCTCTCTTCTCCATAAACAATTTTGGAATGTATCTGCTGCCTTCTTATCTAAAAATTAGATTCACATCCTGCTCTTCCTTGTCTTTTCACCGAATGGGAAAGATTTTCTTTCTCTTTTTTGGAGAAAAAGACGAGGGAAAAAATAAAAATAAAGAAAATATAAAGAAACGGAAAAGAGAGCTAGAGATCCATTAAGGCCAGAAAGAAATTATTTTCTAAGAGACCCTGGAAAAAGCAAAGATAAGGAAATTATCCTCTTTTTTTCTGTCTCTCTTTGCTCTCTTCGCTTCTTTTACTAACTCATCCCATAACAATGAAGTCTTTTCTTATTGTTGCCGACGACGGGACCTCGTGCTTGGACATTTATAGATATATGTCTTCGGTTTTGATTTCGTTATGACATGAAATTTCACTTACCCCGATTGCCAAGTTAAGGCTCAAGTGGAAAAAGTTTTTTTCTCTTTTTTACCCCTTCCCCCTTTTTTTTCGGTTTTTGTTTTAGATCTCAAGTGGACACTGTCGAAACAAGTCAAAAATGTCCATTTATCTCTAGTTTTTTCCCCCACTTCTTTTGAGGTTTGAAAGCGGATTTTTCGGAAAAACTGCTCGAATTTCGCTTTTTAAAAACTGTTGGAGTAGCTCAAAAAGAATTTTTTTTGTCTGTGACCTCAAAATCGAAGATGGAATATTGCATGGCCTACCAAGAACAACAGATGACATATCAAGATATAAACATAAAAGGTATACGTGTTACTTTTTCAATAAAAAAAAAGACAATGGGCATCATAGTCACATGATAACTACAAACATGTGTTTCCAACCAATCAGTTCAAAAATCTATGTGACATCATAATCATATGAAAATGCAGTCACGTGTTTTCAGCCAATCAGCATCGCTGTTGCCAAATTTTAATTTTAGCAGATTCTTTCAAAAAGCATATATTTGTGAATAAAAATAATGCACGAAATCAAATAAAATGCACTTGATTAAAAAATACAGGTATAGTAAAAATATTATTTTTAAATATAGAAAAACTCTCTCTTTTTGAAGAACCTTAATATTTGAATACTTTTAACAAATAAATTAGTCTAAAACTGTATTTAAATTTTACAAGTACAAATCTAATATCAGTATTCAATTCGGAAGGAGAAAACACGTGATTATATTTATCATCATTTACCTATTCTCAATTAGAAGCGCAAAAATAATCATTACAGTTTTTTCTAGAACAACTATATAAGAATTTCAGTGATAATTCATCTTGCTTTCATAAACTTGGCAGATATTTTTGAAAGAAATATTCTTTTTTAGAGTTTCTGAAGTAGCTAAAAAATTTTTTTTTATGACCTCAAAACCACATTTCAAAATCGATTATAGAACATTGTATGACATATGAGGTACATCAGATACATCTAGATATCAGCTTAGTAACACGAGATCTTATCTATTTCTTTTAATATTTTTTTCTTATCAAACAGTAAGCTTAGTTACACGTGGGTTTATCTCACTTTAATAATGAATTTGTGATAAAAAGCGAAAAAAAGAAAAAAAAATCTGGTATATATGACTTTTTTTAAATAAAATAATGATAAAATATCCCATAATAAAATAATTAAAAGGCAACCTATATCTTAAAAGGAGTTTAAGATGATACAATTAATTGCCAAAAATAAATAATTAATTGACCATTCGTAACAATTTATCACATATAAGTTTGCTTATTGTGATAAATTGTCTATCACAATTAAATTCAATAATTATAAAATATTACATAAAAATTAATAAAAGTACAGATTATTTAGATTATATATGGTTGTATACTTATATTATAAAATATTCTCGTCCGTTTTAAATGGGTATACATAGACTTTAAACAAAAAGAATAACGTAATAACCAAGTTTTTTAAATATAAATTTAATCTTAGCAATCAACGGAATTTATTTTTCAACGTTCTTAATGGAACGTTCATTCTTTAAAATTCATAAACGAATGTCCAGTCAATAATATGTCAGACTGAATCGCGCAAAAAATAAATAATGATAGTAAAATGTAAACACAAAAGAAAAAAATTGTAAAATTTATCCCAGCGAAAATTCAACGTAGTTTTGAAGGCGCAATCGAATACAAAGACAATTTCACCTAGAGTACCAAGAATTTTTAGTGAGCATTTCTGTTTCGTTTTAGTGAATAGAGATGTCGAAATAAAATAATTTAAATTAAAAAAAAAAGATAGAATGGGTAGGAGGGAGGGGCTAAACTTATTTGCTACTCTCAAATTTTAATTGATTACAATGCAGATTAATTTAAAAATTAAACCTATCTTTTTTTTAAGTAATCACAGCGAAGAGGATACACGCTAAATTCACTGAAGCTCAACATCTTACGATTGGTGTGGTGTGGAATTTCGGAGAGTGGGTTGCCAGTTCAGATGTCCTCCTCGTCACTCGACCGAGGTTCAGAAATACGTGTTTCTTGAACAGTGTTCCTTGAACAGTGAAATACGTTTAACGCGAAAAAGTTTAACATGAAAGGTCTAAGTTTTTCGGTTAACACGAAATAATACAACGGTCTCTACAACTTATGTTTTTTCATGCATGTTTTTCTCCTAACACGAAAATATATCCCTTTTGGAAATGAACAATATACTTAAAATACCAATCATGCAGACGAGATGTGAAATGAAAGAGAGGTGGTTCCACATGTTTTGTTGAAAGGAGGCTGACTTGGCTTTGAAATAACCTTTGGAACAGCCTGTGACACCAGCCAATTTTGCATATCTCAGCTACATTTACTCTTCATTCCTACAGACGCCACACAAAAACATCACATCTCTTTTCAGTTGGCTTTGAAATTCGGTGACGAGTACATTGCAATGTGAGTAAAAATCAGCGAGTTTGGTTCGCATTTTTTAAATTTTATTTCGGAAGAATTTTTTTTTACGACTACAATGGCTAAGAGCTCAGGGGTCGCAAACTTCTATTTCGCTTAAAATGAAGATGCAGCTTCTTAAGGCTGTTGATCAAAACAGATGACGGAAATCTGAAAAGATTTTGGTATTGCAAACTCCACTTTATCAACAATAATTTTTTTTAAAAAAAAAGAGAGAACAAATTGCGTAAACGTTTGGAAGGTTTTTATTAAATACATGCATATACACATATCTATGTAAATAAAGTGTACTCGAATAAACTTTATTTTGTTGAGTATGTTTTTTTTTTCTTGAAGTATCTTTTTCCACAAAATCCTTTAAACATGAAAAAAAAAACCGTGAGTCATATCAGAATAAATAAAATATGATATATATATTCGTACATAATTTCATAAAGAGCATGATATAGTGAGTGCGTCATTAACGTCGCTCTATAAATTAACACGGGTCGTGGGTAGCCTAGTGGTTAGAGCATCGGACTCCAGACTGGAAGGTCTGGGTTCGATGCCCGATGTCACCCAATACCCTCCGAGTACACATGGAGTACGTGCTTGTTAACTCAGTGGGTCTGAAAGTCTTGTGGGCTGAATCACGAGTGCAGGGAACTGGAGAATATTTACCTCTCCTTCAGTTCCATACCAAAATTGTGGAGGTGAAGATCGGTGGTGTCTCCATCTATCGTCGTCTCTTCGGGAATTTCACCGAGCTAAATCATACTATCACCTGTATGGTGGTCAAGTCCAACGACAGGTGTACATCCAGCCCCTTGCCACGATGAGTTTCGTGGGCCTCGATCTGACGACGTCAGACAGGTGGAATTAGAAACAACAGTAACACGAGGTTTATTGGCAGAATACTTAAGGGAGCCAAGCTCACACAAAAGGGGTTCAGAACTATATACAAACCCGACGGACCTCGTCATTTTAAGCCACAGTCAAATGACGATGACCTCATCCGAGCTGGCACCCCACTCTCATAACTTCTACACCATGCCAACATGAGGACTTTGAGCCACGACAGATTTAGCGTGCTTCAGCCTTAGACCAGTGCTCCGCACCCTTTTTATCGCCGCGGACCAGTCAACGTTTGTTAATTTTACCGCAAACCATTGAGGGGGAGTTTAGTTTGTTTATATTTTAACGTCGCACTTTCATTTAATACGAGGGCTTTTGGCGACGGACCACGTAATTTTATTTAACCATGGTCATTTGACGTGGACGACACCTAGCTGGCACCAAAACATGAACATACCACATTTAACCAACGGGAGGATTTCAGCTCTTTTTCAGATTTAACGTGCATCAAATCTACACGGCGGGTCTTTACCAAAATAAATAAAATCGAAATAACTTAATGTTTCTGCCATGGTTGGTATATTTGACCAGGGACCGCAGCCCCACCATTGAGGGGAGGTTGCGGAATCGATTGTTTATATTTTAGATGTTTTGATTTAATAATTTTAATTGAATTGAATTTAATCGTGATTTCTGTTATAGCTACAGGGCAAAAAATGAACATAAACGTGATTTAACAATGGTCAAGTGATTTTCATAAAAACGAGCACCAAAGCTAAGCAAATATACCAAAATAAATAAAATACGGGATAACGTTTCTTGTGCGGACCGGTAGTATTTGATCCAGGGACGGGTACCAGTGCGTGGACCGGAGGTTGCGGAACATTGCTCTATACGGCAGATCTTTAGCGAAACTAGAGTTCGATCTCATGACACGCCGGCCATAAGTTCGTGACCATGACCACTAGACTACAGCTACTACATTTCATGTAAGACCAATGATAAAAAGCAATTTTAGAATTTCGAGGCTCATGTCTCTGCTTACTAATTAAAAACATTCAACACACGTGCAGTTTTGTATTTAAACATTATAAAACTAAAAATTCTTTTTTGACCTCAAAATAAATTAAATGAAATCTGGAATACATTGCAAAAAAAGAAACAAACTATATATTGAATAAAAAAATAAATATATTCAAACATGTCTTTTTCCCAAGGGAAATCGGAATATATTATTAGTATTAAAAAATTTTTCTGCCATAAAAATGATCCGTATGAGCTTAATTCAGGATGGACATAATCCCGGGTTTCCCGCTCGAATTTAAGCTCATATCATAGTCTCTGCACTCATTAACTCCATACACAGTTGGAAATTGAAAAATTGGGTAATTAAGTGCTCACCATTCGGATGCTTTTGAATTTTTTTTTCAAAATATGTTTCTTTTTGCTTTTTTAAATATAATATTGACACTTTTGAATTAAAGCGCATTTCTTTGCTTATATAATTTAATACTTTTGAAAAAATAGTAATTTTTCAAAGCAAATTTGGCAACAGTGACCCGCATGAGCCGATTGTTGGGTAGGTGAGAGTTTTATTAACATCGCAATATAAAGTTACATGAGGGCTCTTGGTGACAGACCTAGAAATTTTGAACCTGGTCAATGAGCTCAATTCATGTGACGTCATAGTCACATGATAAGGATAAGCACGTGTTTTTAGCCAATCAGTTCAATATCTCATGTGACGTCATAGTCCCAAGATAAAAGCAATAATTGTTTCGAGCTAATCAGTTCATGCGCTTCGTTGTTGCTAACATTTGATCTTTTCAAAAACTTTTTCTTAAAAAATACAAATTTGTTAAAACAATAATGCACATAGGTGGACAAAATACATTTTATTTAAAAGTTCATTCATAAAATAATTTTTTTTAAAATTTAAAATCATTTGAAGACATTTATTTTTTATAACATTTGAACATTTTTACCCAATTATAAAATTTTACCTAAGTTTTATAAATAGAACAACAAGTACAATTACTTTGATGTCTGTTTTGAATTCATTGGAGAGCATGTGTTTGTCTTTATCATGTGACCGTCATGAATTGGGCCAGCCCATTGGTGAGAAATAGTGATTATATCTGTCATGTACCATGACGTCATGTGAATCAATTCTAAAATAATTCATTTGTTGCTAAGATGAATGCAATGCGAGGTAACCGATACTGATTTTTTTTATGTGAAATAAATGTTTTTTTGTTTTGCTTTTTTTTTGCATGAAAATTAGGTAGATCCCTAGATGTCCCCATTGGTTACTTCACTTCAGATCCCACCAATGATAGGAATGCATCACAGCCACAGGATCCACACATCCATCACAAACGGATTCCATTCATCCCGCGGACCCAAGCCAACCATTGTGCCACCGACCGCAAACTCAATTGCATTCGTAATGACCACAGTTTAGTCAATTAGCTGTCTTCGGTTCTTCCCAAACACAAGTCCCCGGGGTGCACAGGAAGCCCCTTTTATTATCTTCTCTCCCACACAAACGAACTCATCCGTCTCTTTCGAGAAAGCGTGCAGCGTCTTCTTCTCAGTGTCACCGTAGGCAGGCACAAAAAGCAAATAAAATAATTGCACGGATCGGAGCGTGGCCGGATCGTTTGGCTTGATCTCTTGGCCCGCGCACCCCCCGCTGTGCACTTGAATGACGGACCCCCTGGTTTCTAAAGAGCATTGAAATATGGCTGTCGTCACGGATTCCGCCCTGCAGAGTTAGGGGGCGCTCACAAAGTGCCAGTTGTAAGAAATGGGATGTTTCGAATCGGGGAAAGGATCGTCTATGAAGTAGAAGAAAGAACCCCTGGGCTATTAAAATGAATTACGATTTCTGCTTTTTATTAATATGAAATCAATTTTTACTTGAGAGAGAGAATTTTTATAATCTGTAAGTCATAAATTATAATTATATATTGAATATTTATTTAAAAAAATATGTTTTTATGTTATTATAATGGAGTGTTAGTTTTTTAAAAATTTATAATCTACAAATCAATTTGTGAAAATTTGGTTTATGTAAATGAAATGCAATTAAAATAGTTAACAGTTCATTTTAATGAACCTCGCATAGAAATTTTATTAAGAGTTAAGAGAACCATAGGACATCATTGGCGCACACAAAGGGGGTCCTGGGGGTCTGGACCCCCAAAGCCCTTGATTTTTTTCCGATTGATTATAATTCTAAGTATATAGTACGTAAAATTTAATTACTTGTTATTAATGATTAATTTTTTTAATTAATGCTAATTAATTACTCAAAAATTAGTTTTTTACTGTGTTTTGTTCCCGAAAATCGACAAAATCAAAAGGAGCATGATACAAGAATGGTGAACTTTCGACACCAGACCCCACCCCCTTGAAAAATTCCTGTGTGCGCTACTGTAGGACATCATATATATTCAAAAAATTAATTTTTCAATTTTAGTTTTAAAAAAAAAATAGTGCACACTTTTCTGAATCTAAAAATGTATAACATTTATATGTTCGTTGATAAAATAACATTAAAATATGAAAAAGTAGTTGACAAAAATGTAAGCAAACGTTTACAAATGTTTAGTTTTTTCACTTTTTCTCCAAAGCATTATTTTTTGCTTTTAGGTACACTTAAAAAAAAAAAAAAAAAAAACTATTGCACTATACCAGAGGTTCCCAAACTTTTTGTCTCACAGACCCCTTGCCATGTTTTTCGGTTTTATGTAGACCCCTACTCACCTAATATTAAATTTTTGCAAATTTTTCAACTTAAATGTTTTTGACAGCTAGTATAGCACTACTTACTTTAAAAGTTTTATGTTTCTAACTGTAGTTTAGTAGAGTTTTTAAACTTAAGAAACAAATGTGAATTAATTAAATTAACATTTAATTAATATATGAAATAATTGTTACATAAAATAACTGACCAAAAAACAAATGTTTTTATTGGATGGGATGAATCTGTTGCTTCAATAACAAATTTTCTACACATTTGGCTTTAATCTTTTAAGGTTTAACTCTAAATCTCTCCTCGGTTAGTAGTATCAAATCTTCCTTTTTTATTTTGGAGATTGGAAAGTGCGCTGCAACTTTTCCTCTTTGGGAAAAGCAATTAAAAACTTTCTTGAGATGTTTCATAATTCGGGATAAATAACAGGTATATCTTTTTAAAGGCAAAATTGCTGACATCCGTGTCTAAACTTCACTTTAAGATCTTCGTTAGGGCTATTAGAATCAGTTCCTTTTGTAATCAGACTTTTTTTTTTAATGTAACATGAATTTATCACCTACTGTGATATTACCATACTCAAACGTAGTTTCAAAATCTGGATAAAGGGAATTTAAATGTTGTAGGTTAAGACGTCATTTTTCTGGCAGATTGTCTGTGACAAATTGAGAAACTGTTAAAATTTGCAATGTCCAGTTTTATATTTATTTAGCTTGTTTCTGGCACACACAAAGAAACACTGAAATGATGGTTCTTTTTTTAATAAAATTTATGCTTTCTCCATGTAACTGCAAATAGACCCCAGTAAATTCAGTAAATATAATTCCTAAATAGGTAAATCTGGTTTACACTTGATTTAATTTTCCTTTAAAATTAAAGTGGATTCCTTGCAGGTCATCATAGAAAGAGTCCATATAAACCACTTTGGGAATCACTGCACTATACGGTTCAAAATTATTTATACTTCTGTACAGGGTACCTGTGCATATAGTGAGCCTGTTTTTAGTTAAAGTAGTACATAGTTTTTTAAAAAATAGTGCATTTTATGCGTGAAAAAGGGAGAGAAAAAAATACATTAGAAAGTTTTATAATTTTTTGAAAGAAATTATATAACATATTTCTAAAAAAAATAGGTTTATTCTATTTTGTGTATTATTTTATATATGAGCAAAAAATGTTTTACAAGTTTAAGAGATACTTTTTAAAGAAATGGTACCTAAACATAAGCATGCATTATGAGATCTGAAAAATTATGTCCAACTTAAGTTAAACAGAATTTTTTTAACTAAAAAATTATTTTTATATTTCTACAGAATGATTCAAATATCTTTAGTAAGATCAAAAAAATATCTAAGCTCTGCTGGGGAAATTTTTAAAGATACATATCCCATAAACAAATAGCCTTTTTTTTACATTTTACTCTTTCAAGCATGTCCTGGTATTCCCAAGAAAGAGAAATTGTCTTCTTGGGGTTGACTTTTTATTAACCTCGAAGTAACACGACTATCAGTCGCGTGCTTTTGAGCCTCAATCAAGGGACGAGGTCTGCATATGAACTGGCACCACACGGTCTAAACAAGAATACATGTCAATCATTCAACAAAAAAAAAAAAAAAAAAAAAAAGGAAATATACCACATAACAACGCTACTTTTATAAAAGGACCGAATATGAATCTACACTATAACAATGTATTACACTATTGCATTTTACGCATAAAATTTTTTATAAACAAGTAATATAAAAAATTTTTAGTCAATTCCTACTTAGATCAACAAATAAAAATTTTATTTTGGCTACTTTTTATTAAATAGTTACAACTAATATTAATATGTATATACATAGGACAGAATCACAACATTAAGTGGTAATTAATTTTCATTAAAAATCATTAAAGTATCGTATTGTCATCCAAAACAATCATGCATATAAAATTTCAGTTCAACTGAATGCATTAAAACGTGCGAAAAAACCTTTTCAGTCTCTGACACAAGTAGCAAAAAGGGTCGCTAAGTCTCCAAAATGATGCCAGTGTGGCTGTATTTGTAATTCTTTAAATAATTTGTTTTAATCAATTAATTTTTATTAATTATAATTAAATTACTGCATTGTCATCCAAAACAATTCTGTATATAAAATTTCAGCTCAATTGAGTGCTTTAAAATGTATTTTATTAACGATTGAAAATTCCACCAAGAGATAAATAAATAAATTATAGAGAATGTGAGCCAATAGTACGAATTGAAAAGAAGCGAAGCCTCTAGAGAAAATTTCACCTTGAAATTTCCTCTTAAAATTCCGGTCACGTAATTTCTATAATTTTATTGATCATGCTGATTTTATCATCTTTGAACACAGAAGAAATTATTTCAACTGTTCGAAAAATTAATTATTTTACAGTTTAAGAAAGCCAGCAGGAGAGATGAGTTTATAAGATTAAGACTACTTTCCCCATATGCACAAGAGCGTGAACTTAACGCGGAGCAAATTTTCAGACAGAAAAAAAATGCCACTATTTTTTATAAAAATTTGTGACATTGTTATTCATGCATTTGTTTATAATATAGTGTTTTTAAAATTTCAAAATATTTCATAAATAATTATTTTTTTCATTTTAACATTTAAATGGACAGCTCATTTAGCATTAAGGTATAGGAGAAAAAAATGTGAAACACATTTTATAAAAGAAAAAAAATGTGTCAACTCGGATAAAGATAGGTAGTATGATAAAATAAGTGATTCTCTACAGCAGCGGTCGCAAAACTTTTTGAACTCACGGACCAGTAAATTCATAATTTAAATCCCGCGGACCACTTATAGGATTTTTTAAGTGTTAAATATATTTATAAAAGAAAATTGGTATCTATAAGAGCATATAAAATGTACCTAGTTAATAAAAAGAAACAATTAATTGTAACCAAATTATGAAAGTTTTATTAATAAACCATAATAAAATAAACAAAATATATAAACAAAACAATTAAAAAATGGCATAGCTATATCAAACTTTTAGCATTATACAGTCTTAGTGTGATGGATGTTCCTGCTTACTTGAAATAAGATTAGGGATATTTAGATCCAATGTTACTGCAAGACGGATGATGATGATGATTTAATATTAACGTCGCACTGTTCAGCTACACGAGGGCTTTTGGCGACGGACCACGTAATTTTGAACCATGGTCAAGTGACGTGGACGACACCTGAGCTGGCACCCCCCTCTCCTAACTACCACACCACACCAACGGGAGGACGTTTCAGCTCTCGACAGATTTAACGTGCATCGCTGCCCTACACGGCGGGTCTTTAGTGGTACTGGGATCGAACTCGTGACCAGGCAAGCCACGATCCGATACCTATACCACTCGGCTACCGCGGCCACTACTGCAAGACGGAGATCTGCATTTATATTTCAAGCTGAGATTGGTACCATGTTTCACATAAATAAGTTGTGGAGAATTGTGAATCAGAATTTTCATCGTGTTCAATAAGAAAAGGGTATTCACTTTTTATGGAAAGCCAAAACTGAGATCTTGATAAGTATAAAGAAAATTTAAATTTGAAGTTTCATCTTACTGTAGGTCTCTCTCGATGAGGCTTTCTTTTAGATGTATGCTTAAATTATTATTTTGAATTTTCGCTGCGAATTTTCGTGATAAGTAAGTATATTCCACATTTTTCTGTGTGGACCAGCGAAATTTTCTCATAAACCTCCACTTTGGCGACCTTTGCACTACAGGATAGTGAAGGCAGAATATAATATTAATGATTGAGTACTTTTATATCTGAAAAAATATTCTTAATTCGGGTCCTATTCTTTAACATTAGCCGAAAACAGCCTTAACGCTGATATTATAGCAATGTGTTCGGACTTATTGTCGATTATTTCCTGTAAAAAGCTAAGTATAATTATAACAATTAATTATATTTACTGTTACGCAATTTTTAACTTTAAAGAAAGTTGCCATAAAAATGTATTACAGATTATTTAGAAATTATTTATCATTAAGCTATTAGATATTATCCCCTTCTGAAAAAGAGGAGGATTCTGTCAAAGGAAGTGCTACAGAGAAA
Source organism: Trichonephila clavipes (assembly GCA_019973935.1). Taxonomy (NCBI): domain Eukaryota; kingdom Metazoa; phylum Arthropoda; class Arachnida; order Araneae; family Nephilidae; genus Trichonephila; species Trichonephila clavipes. The sequence continues at coordinate 770,022 of BMAU01001233.1, read as the reverse complement.
AAATTTATTGCCCTTTTGGAAATCTTTTGACAAATATTGTAACCTCGCAATAGCCACCGCCATCTAGATGCCATGTAAGGTATTACAGTAAAATCAACGCCGTACTGCCCCTTAAATACATATTTTTAGCCATTTCTTTTCTGTAACAGACAAATATAAATATTCAATAAGATTTCTTTTTTCTTTTTTTTTTTAAAAAAATAGATATATAAAGTCTACAATAATATTATAGAGATGTGTATGATATTAAATCAAAATGAAGAAATGAATAAAAAAAATTAACGAAAATGATTAAAAACATTAATTTTTCGGCAAAAAAAAAAGGAAATGACGTTACAAGAAAATAATCATCTCAAGAAATAGCCTGGAATTAATATTGATAAATAATTATTCGGAAAAGCCGATATTTATCGGTTATGGGGCCATGAAGCCAAACACAGCAATTATCTAGCAAACAAGATACATACTGGCTTATCCGTTGTTGATATTATAAGTGAGTATTTATTAAAAAGTTACGCAACAAACCAACACTACTGGTGACGAACCTTATGATTTTGAAGTCGCAAAGTGACGACGACGTCACCTGTGAGCTGGCACTCTCTCTCCAAACTTTCACCAACGGATAGACTTTGAGCCCCAACAAATGCAACATGCATCAGCCCCTATACACTGCGAGTCTCTTGCGCACTTGGCTGGAATTCGTGACACGCCGGTCATGAGTTCGAGACCACAAAACTACGCTACCACGGACACATGATAAGGGAAGTGTTATGCAATATTCGTATTATTATATGCGTAGAATGCGTCGGTTGGATAACTTTGAAATTAGGATTTTTATTTTAGCAAACGGTAAATTAGAATATAAAGAAAAAAACTATTTGTTTCATTACGCTCAAATAGTTTGAAAAGTATCCGACTACTCTAAAATCGAGAATTTTTTCAAAAATGCACAATTCTTTTTTTATGATTTTATTTTATGGGCCATCGTAATAGCATTATAAAAACACCAAATGTTTTATTTTCCATTCACTAGAACAAAAACCACAAGTGATTTAGTAAAAGCAAATGCCATGACTTCAAACATGAAATGTCAAACTTTAAAATGCTTCTCAAAAGGTTTTGAAAATAATTAACTGAAATTTTTTGTGTATATTCTGTATAATAGAGGACTTTACTTACTTATACATACTTTAACTTCAGATTTATCAATCACTGTTTTACTTCAAAATTTAGTCCCTTATGTGAATACAATCACTGTTTTTTTAAGGTATCCGACTACCCTAAAATCATGATTTTTTTTTTATGATTTTATTTTATAGGCCATCTTATTAGCTTAATAAAAATACCAAGTTTTTTATTTTCCATTCACTAGAACAAAAACTACAAGTGTTTTAATAAAAGAAGATGCCATAACTTTACATAGGATAACAAACTTTTAAATGCGTTTTACTCGAAATGTTTTTTTTTTTTTTTTTGGAAAAACTCAAACGGGGACAGCGATTGCTCAAAAAGTTTAGAAAATAACTTTCTGAAATTTTTTGTGAATGTTTTGTACAACAGTAGAAGTGTTTTGACCTTCAGATTTATCAATCCCTGTTTTATTTCAAAATTTACAGTCACTGTAATTATAACCACTGTTTTTTTAAGCAATTTCATATAGTCACTAAGATAGAGTGCTCTAGTTTTAGTAAGAATTAAAATATTTCTTAAATATTCATCTCTCATATTCTTCTCTCATTTAAAAAATAAATAGCAAACAACACCTTAATATCGAAAAAAAAAATTCAAAATTTGTTCATAAACTTTCTGCACAGAATGGGCCCCGTTTGTGTAATCTTTTGTAGATTTTTACCCATTTTAGTATTAATAATTTCTTTTTCTCTTCTTAATTTTAGCATATCTTTCTTAAAATTTACTAAATAAATCTAAAAATCACACACACACACAAAGAAAATTCCCACATCTCCATTTTTAAAAAAAAAAGTCGTCGCAAGAAGTCGGATACCTTAATTATGACTGAAGTACAGCGACCGATTGTAACACCCTTTCGGTGCCTTCCGTAATGAGCGAACGTTCCCTCGCACGCTTTTAAATTCGTTTTCGTTTGAAACAGGTGTAGAGTTACAGTCTAAAAAGTTTATGAAAGATTAAGTAGTGAGGGGGTGTAAGGCGGAGACAAGAACACGCCGTTTTGATTTACTCACTCCCGGCCTAAACACGGTCCACCCCGCTGGGCCTACTGAAAGACGCACGAATGAGTAACGACCCAGGAGTAAAAGAAACAGGCCCCAGCAAACAAGAATACTTTTTTTGCGCGTCAGATATTAGATCTCTGACCTTATTTATGCTTATCGAGTTTGGCTTCCAAAATAGCCAGTTTTATGCCAAATTATGTTTGATTTATGAACAGCTTGCAGAGTGGAGTCCCTATCAAAAAGGTCGTATGCTTTACCAGACTTGCATTTCTTTTTTCTTTTTAATAAAGTCGATAAAGATCTTTCGGTTGTCAAGAGGTTGTTGAGACTCGTGTCAGATAGAAGGTCTGTTTGAGTATCGTCACGTGTTTCTACTTGGTAAAGTTTATGCATTTTTGGAATACCTTCTCGATTACTGTTTCGTTATGAATGACTTGTCTTGTTTCGGTGAATATTTAATTTTGGGAGACCCCATTTCGAACTCCTTTCTTTTAATTAAAAAAAAAAATTAAAAGAAGGTGATTTTCTAAAATTATTTTCAAATGTCATTAAAAAATTGTTTTCTTTATTTAGAGAAGGGGGTATGCTCAAGTTTTGATTATTCTACATACATTATATGTTTTATGCTTAAGATACACATTACACGTTTTATACTTACCTAATAACTTAAATCTTCTATACTTATACTTTTATTTAATGTGCTATATATATACATTTTTTTCTAGCCCGTGAGTTGGAAGAAGACATCGAAATTCGGATTCGTATTAGAGTAAACGATAAATTGAAAAAAAAAAGAAATTATTTGTTTCATTACGTCGTTCAAACAGTTTTAAAGGTATCCGACTAGCCTAAAAAAATATATCTGTTTTCGTACTAAAAATGCTGTTATTATATAAAAAAAGTAAAAATGGGATTCGTAATTTATAAGTATACAAAGGAGCTAAGTATCATTTGTAAAGTACAAAATTCAAAAACTTTATATTTCACACACACATATCCAGGTCTTTTTTCCTTCTTTTAATATACCATAATACTTTCTTAAAGCTAAGAGTATTAAATAGGTTTTAATTTTTATTATAAAGAAATATGACTTTTGGTTTTAAATCTAAACGGATTGAAATTATGCATGAACATAGATGAACATTCATAACTTTATAAAATATATTTTTTTAAAATGAGTTCTAATTAAACACACATAAAAATGAAATGCAATAAATAAAAGAAATATACAAAATCTAAAATTTTCATTTCTTTTCTCATCATAGTGGTTTATATTGCTGTTCGTTAAGAATTCTCCAATTGATTTCTGGCTAAAATTTGATTAAACATCATATTCAACAAATATATTATTAATTTTTAATGGTAAGAAAAGTTGGAATTGAGAACTCGGTTACTTTAGTTTAAAAAGGAATATTAGAAGTTAATTTAAACAACTGTTTTGAAAAATTTAAATAAAATCATTTTTTACAAATTATGCTTCGAAAATTCTAGAAATGTTTCAAAAATCAGATAGACCTTTTATATAAGTTATTAAATTATTCTTTTCACAATGTTCTTAGTTTGATTAATATTAGTTTATAGGCTAAAATAACAGATTTTTTTAGCTAGCCAATCATGATTAACTAATCTCTCTCTCTCTGTCGTGGCTGCGGTAGCCTAGTGGTCAAGGTATCGGATCATGGCTGGCATGACACGAGTTCGAGCTCAGTACCACTACAGACCTACCGTGTAGGGGAGCGGTGCACGTTCAATCTGTCAAGAGCTCAAATGTCATCCCGTAGGTGTGTTAGTTAGGAGAGAGGGGTGCCAGCTCTGGTGTCGTCCTCGTCATTTGACCATGGTTCAAAATTACGAAGTCCGTCGCCAAAAGCCCTAGTGGAGCTGAACAGTGTGCGACGTTAATATTCACTTTCTCTCTCACACACACACACACACAAAGAGCATAGAATGTTTGAAAAGCATTTTCATGCATTGTATATCAATAAAAAATGATTTAACGTAGAGTTATTACTAATAAAGCACAAAATAAATTCCAAACAAGCCCTTTCAGACCATTATAAACTATTTAAAAGTCATTTCCTCCACGATCCTTATTTAAATTAGTCTAAACATTTTGGAAGGAAAAAAACAGTTAATGAATAATAAATTGTTAAAATTATTGTTTTCAGCAACTGCTGAAAATAATTTTTTTTCTATAGTAACTGTCCAAAATGTGGCAAACACAATCTTACAATAGTCGCTATATACGCATATATGAATTCGTATCATCCATTTCAGAAAACAATCAGCTATGGAATTTTTTCAACTTTCTGGTTGTGACTTCGTAAATAATTACGATGCCTTTTTCGTACATAAATCCACCCATTTTTTTTCCAAATATGAGCTACCAATTTCACGGATGGCTGATAATTTTTGTCGTTTCAACAGCATTTTGCGTTCATTTCTGTCCGTGCTTGATGAGAGAGCCTTTTTTTACTGTGTACGAATTCCAAAGCATTCACATTTTCGAAACCATTTTAACGGTCCTGTCGATCAACAAGTGTTTTCATACAGGGGCGTGTTCTTTCCTTTTACAACAATGAAGAGCTTCTTTTTTAAAACAAAAAAAGCACGTTCATCATTTACTGAATGCTTTCATTTGAAGAAGAATGATGAAAATCATTAATTTTTCACATCGCTGGCCACGAGAGAGAGATAACTAACATAGTTCATAACATTTTAAAGAGATAGAGAAAAGGGTAGTTGAAAACGTTGCATTTTATATATAATTCTCTTTCTTTAAAACCAATTTCTGACATGAGTAATTCTTAGATGTGGCTGACTCAATAGCGCACACGGGAATTCTTGGGGGCGGGGGTCCGGACCCCCAGGACCCCCCCTTGCGTGCGCCACTGGACTGACTACATTCGGCCCCTTGATTTTGCAAAAGCATATAAACCATAGGTTCCCAACCTTTTTTGAACCCCCTTTCTTTAGTGAATATATGAATACCGCCCCTTCCCACTCCAGAGAAATAAGAGTGTACGTAATACATGGTGAAAACAAGAATTAAATTTTAAAAAAATATATTCTATTACTAATAAAATATATATTTTTAAAGCTCCTATATATTTTTTTTTGCAAATCTGAAATAGCCATTGCCACGAATATACGATTTTAAATACATACAATCACACACACACACAACATAAGGTAATCAGTATTAAAGTTTACTTTTGTTAGTACGTAATGAGCATGTTTTTTTAGTCTTTTTTAGACTCTATATTTAGTTAATCTATCCATACCACTCAGTGGCGCACACAAGGGGGGTCCGGACCTCCCCCCCCAAATTCTTTGATTTTTTTTCCGATTGATTATAATTCTAAGTACGTAAAATGTAATTATGTATTTGTTATTAATGATTAATTTTATTAATTAATGCTAATTATTTATTCAATAATTAGTTTTTTACTGTGTTTTGTATCTGAAAATCGACAAAATTAAAAGGAGCATGATACAAGAATGGTGAACTTTCAACCCCGCACCCCCTCCCCTTAAAAATTCCCGTGTGCGCTACTGATACCCTTCCATACCAACTCAAAATCCCCTAACTTACTCAGGGTCTTTTACTGCCCCCCTGAAAGCCTCAAGCGTCCACAAGGGGGCGTTATCGCCCACGTTGAGAACCTGCGATATAAAAGAATATTTTTTTTACAATTAGACATTTTATTTTAAGAATACCATAATGGAAAATTATTTAAACTGAATTTTTCAGCAAAAAATGAAGATAAAATAACATTTTCCAAATTTTTTTCTTGAAAAAATGTTTTTATAATAATAATCTTTTCCTCTATACAGCTAAGACTTCTGCATAGAGTCTGAACTAGGATTTTTTTGAAATTTAGTTATACCTCCATTTAACGAAGTCGCTGAATCCCGAAAAAAAAAGTTCGTTATGTAGAAAATTCGTTAAATAGTGATTCATTTTTCAATATTCTACTGTTCTCGGTTCCCGGAAAAAGTTCGCTAAACAGAGGAATTTGCAAAATAGAGGCTCGTAAAAGCAGGGACATCTTAAGACTTCTTGAGGCCCTGAGTCCCAATTCAAATGTAGCCCCCCTGGGCTCTCACACAAATGTAGGCTCCACTTATGACTCTTAAAAATAGACAGTACATAGCATACGTTGTCAAATACTTGTACAAATAATAACCCGAAACAAATAAATATGTACGGCTTACAATCGCACAAACCGACTGCCGCCTTTTTGATTGCATGAGTAATGATGGAGGATGGGGGTAGGCCGTGGACGACGATTATCCGATGAAGACAGTTAACATATCGTACGAAATTCCAGGTTTGTCGGAGATTACAACCGGAAATAACATTTGACAGCTGGAATTATTCGAATTATAATCTTATAAAAGGTTGAGTCGCGAGAACGAGACGAGGCGCCTAATGGGGTCGCGGTCCTGGGCCCGGGCTCAATTACCCCATGCTTTAAGACGTCCCTGCGTAAAAGGGAGGTCCGACTGCATATCATTTAGGAGTGCATTTATTCATATCTTAATGCATCAGATTAGAGAAATTTTGATTAAAAAAAACACTGGTCATTATTTTTATTGATCGTAACCCTGAAAATAGCGTGAAATTTTCAAAAATTCTACTTTAGGCGCTGTAGAAAAGTCCTAGCTACATATGAGAAAAATGCTACTGTGTTATAGAAGCATTTTTAATAAGAGGAGAATATTTTGAAAGAGAGTAAGTATCATTCTCTCTCTTTTTTTTTTGTCAAAAAATTGCTTTAAAAATTTTTTTCTTGAAAAATTTTCTTAAAACAATTTTATGTGTAGTGTATATTCTCTAATTTAACTGACACTAAATGTCAAAAAAAGTATTCATTTATACGCTCTTTCAAAATCACAGCTCCGAATGTAATTGGCTTAAAAATATTCCTCTTGTTCTCCAGTGTACCTATACGAAATATTCATAAGATTCCTCTTTTGTTCTTTAAATAAGACAAATAATACCAACTATTTGGCAATTAATGTTTAGAGTTCACTAAAGGAAAAAAATCCGCCATAATTATATACTTGAAGCACAAAAAAAGAATGCACTCATATGTATGGAATGTACTCATGACTATTTCCTTTTAAATGAAAAACAATAGAACGCTAAAAGTTATCACCATTATTACTGTCCCCATGCCATGTGAAGCAATAAGATCAAATTGGAGTTAGATTTTATTTAAAAAAAAAAAAAGAAGAAACGATTCGAGAGTATTAAAAAATATATAAATGAAGGAATATTTTCAAATATCAGAACGTCTCAATTTTAATGATGCTCTGAGTTCTTCAGTATTTTGGACCATAATACAAAAGGCATAAATTATAAATTTATTTTGGTTTTAACATTATTTTCCTCTCTCTTGATATTACTTTCTAAAAATTTCACTGTCCATATTTGACCTTAAAATCCAAATAAAATCAATCTCTCTCTTCTTCCAAGAATATAATTTCCCCTTTAACTTTAAATTCAATTTCTCCTTCTCTATATGAAAATATGATTTCTCCCTTCCATATTTTTTGTTCACATTTTGAATTCCTAATGACTTATGTTAGAGTTTGAAAAGGGTAAGCTACTGTTGCCATCTGACCTTTTCCCCAGAAGATGTTATAAAACGAAAACTTAAATTTTTGAGACATTTCTGTTTATAATTTAATTATCTCGCAACTTGCCTTTTGAAATTTTAATAGTCAATACGTTTTAAAAACATTACTCCTTTATTTATTTTTAAGCAAATATTGTCTGCTTTCATTAATTGATATTTTATATATATTGCAGTTTCAAATCTTGGAGTTGACAACAAGTTCTGGTTTTTTGTCGTACAGACGAAGTCTGTTTTATTATTCGGGGGAGGAAAACAAGTTAAAATTCCTCATGAATATTTTAAGGAATTTCTATTTTAACGTATTACTTTTGAAGTTAGGGTATTCTACAGTGATTTTAAGCAAAAGGAGTAGTCATAATTTCCAAGTGAAAGTGTTACTATGTAATTAATTTATTGTGAATTCTACAATATCCGATTATACATTTTAAATATTGGTTATTAAATATTCGGAGTCTTATTTTAGATTTCCCTATTGAATTTTTAAAAAGTTTTGACGATAGATTTTCAAATTAATTATTTTTATTTTTCATTCACAGGGATCACGCGTTAAATTCCTTCTTTAGAAATTCATTTTCTGAGCTTTCACATGTCACCACATTAGAGCCTTGACGTCCGATATGTTAAAGACCCAGAAACCTAGTTAGTCCATATAGCTATTTTAATTAGAGTTTGGTTTCGAACCTGCGGTTCTCTGTCTACCAAGTTCGCAATTCTACTTTTTTTTTTTGCTACCAATGATTTTTTTCTTCTTATTTCAATAATAATTTAGCATCTTTTTCTATTTCATTTATTACATTATTTACATGTTTGATTAGCTTTACATTTAGGTAAATTATCATGAAAAACAAATAAGAATTAATAACCAAAGTATAAGCGACTTATAATGATATGAATTAACTCGGGTTTCAAAAACAAAACATGAGCGCTGAAGAATAGACGAGATCAACGAAAGTCTATAATAAGGATAAAGAGTAATTTCAGCATTCATTAAGACCAATCTAGTGAAAGCAAATTATTTGACGCAAATATATGACAAAAAACAAGGTAAAGGAAAAACGATGCTCGAAAAATTCTAGCGAAACAGTTTTAAGAAATAATTTCTGAAATTCTTTATGAATAAAACTTTTTGAAATTTGGATTTTTTTACGTAATTTATTACGATTTTATGTATAGTTCCACTGTTTTTCAAAGGATGTTTATAATTAAAAAAATACAAAAAAAAAAAGAAAAAAAAAAATATTATTTACAAAGTTTTCTATGAATGCTTTAGTAAATAGAGAATATTTTCATTTTCTTAGTCAAAGAATTAATTTATGTAAAAAACGTTTTAAAAATATGTTAGATCTGAAAATGATACAAAATAAATAAATAAAAATAAAGAAACAATTTTTCTTTTACCAATTAGTTTATAGATTAATTTAAAATAAATTAAATCAGGTTAAAAATATTTTTAAATCCATTTTAAAAAATGAATATTTATTATTATAAATTTTGGATCATGGTTGAAATACAGTTAATTTTTGAAAACTTTAAGCACAAAAATTTGTTTAAATTTAGCTTAAAATATACTTGTATATTTAAGTTCTTTTTAAATGAGTAGCATAAAAAATAATAAGTTTTAACTAACTTATGTTTTTTTCGACAGATGCCAAAAAATTGCAATTTTAAATTAAACTCAAATGCAGCTTAACTTTATTTAAATTTCACAACGAAATAAAAAAATCGAAATAAAATGTTAAAAGAAATTGAATAAAATATGAATAGATGTTACAAGGGGTATAAGATTCGTAGTTTTACAAAATTTATACCCCGTGTTTAGTAAAATAATCTTGGTATCTGAAATAAGAATGAAAAATCACTGAAATATCCCCCTCCACCATTTGAAAAAAAAAAAAGTAAATGTTTAAATATTAAATACTTACTTCTCCTTCTCCACGGATTTCTATTTCTGCCACGCTCTGCCTCAGAAAAAAATATCTGAAGCAGCAAAGCCAAAAACACTGGCAATACGAATGTATTCAAAGAAGTATCCATTTTTTTTCACAAACTGTCATGTAAGTCTTGGAAAGAGATATGAATATAAATTTAAAATAATACTCGCGAAACTGTATTAAATCGGAAAAATTGCGCGAATATTCAAATGAGACGTATAAAATTCCACTCTGTGTGTCAATATATAAGTCGAATGTTTTTTCCCCCGTCCAGAAAGAAGAATTGTTTTCAGGTGAGGAAAAATAGTTTTAATATTCCCGCAGTTGAAAAGGTACTTCAGTTTGAGTGACAGTTATCACAGTGATAGGAGGTTGCCAGAGGTTTTGGATCCACTTTCGCCAAGGCAGGCGAACGCCAAATCAGATTAAATTTGGATCAGATCAAAAATACGTCTGCCAACTTTTCAGACAGACTCCAGATGTACCGAATGTTATTTACGAGGGTTTTTATGTGGCTTCTAGATAAATAATATTACATTTTAATTTAAATCATTTTAAAAAAAATTATAATGGGACAAATAGAAGGATTTCTATTCCAATTAGGAAATATATATATAAAAAAAAATTCCTTTAGTAATTTTTAAAAAAAAATTATTTGGTATAAATCGTTTTTTAGATTTATGACAGGTATTGGTGACGGACGAAATAATTTTGAGTTACAGTTAACTGATCAACGCTAAACTAGAGCTCTGATATCTCTCTCATTTCAACACTCACCACATAAAATTTTTGAAGATGCATTAAAACTTGAACCTGTAGTTAGATTTGACTAACACCAGCTGTGAAAATTACAACCGTAATCATTTAATTACCCTGTACTTATGAAATAATGCAAAGAAAAATATTTAAAATAATAATTGTACGATATATTAATGGTAATTTATCCCCTTGTAATAACACATGCATTCTTTATTTTTAAAAATCACCTTTTTTTTTAAACTGAAAAAAAAAAGGTCTCTTGAGCCTTATTTTATAACATTTCAAAGATATTTCAACTAATAAATCAGAATTTTTTTATAAAAGTTAAAAATTACAATCATTCAAAACTTATAGATGAATATTTTAAGTGTGATATAAACAAAAACAAACAAAAAAAATGTTAAAATGCATATAAAGCTTTAAAACGATTTTATAAACAAATACTGAATAATGAATAGTATTTTTACAAAACAGTTACATAATTTTTTTTATTTAACAGAAATACTGATGAGTATTTAAAACCAATGTTTTGATTTTATTTATTTTCCATTGGCCTACTTAATTTTTTTTCGAGTGCTTGTTCTTTCTCTTTATATGCCCTTGACAGTAAAATTTATTTTTATGAAGGTTAGAACACTCACGGTAATAATTTCGGATGTGTGTGAGCTTTTAGTATACTCTTTATTTTAAAATAAATTCAAAATTTAAAACATGTAAAACAGATCTTTAAAGCTACAGAAATATATTTTTTGTTTTCAAAAGCGTAATAAATCAAATATATTTATTTTTATCCTAAAGAAAACTGTGTTTCTTTCTTATTTGATATTTCTTTAGATACGCAAATAATACAAAGGATTATAAAATATTTCACTTAGGATAGATATTTGCAAAATACTTCAAATTTAAAAAGCGGAAAAGAAAAATTAAGTATAACAAAGTAAAATGGTTTTGTTGTTATAAGTACAAATTATACAGTAGAAAAGAGACAGTGTTTTCATACATTCACCGCTTTATTTTTATTTGAACTTCAAAATTAGCCAATTTTTTAAAATATATATATATATCAGAGAGAGGTTTACTGTTAAAAGCAGTTTATCATTATTATTTTTCATTTTAGAATTTAGATTTAATTATTCATTAAATAATTCATTGAACACTCTTTAAAAACTCAATTTAAAGATTTTTTTTTCTTTTTTGCTTTGAAACTAATGTAAAAAATAAATTAACAACAAAAATCGTATAAATTGATAAGTTATTTAAAAAAATTAACAACAACAAAATAGCATGAATTGTTAATTTATTTTAATCTGGAAATATGTTTTAGACGTTTTATGCGTCAGTAAAAATAAAATATTTCTTAGAAATGCGATTCATTTTTCAGAAGATTCATTACTGACTGTTTATTAGTATTTTCTTAAAAATAGTTTCTCGTTTAAATTATGTTGCTTTACTTTTTATTATTCTATATTTTTCTTTTCCTTTTTTTTGGTTAGGAATTTTAAATATTCTGGAAGTGTTTAATGAGTTAGCTGCAATTGTCGCAAATGCAATAATTTTTGTTTTATTTCATGCTGATTTCCATTTAAAAATAATATTTTTGTATCGCTGAAATCTAAGTTCTTATAAACATGTATTTTTTTATAAGGAATGCGTGCATCTTCCCTTTAAAAGAAAAACGAAAAAAAAAAAAAAACTTTATGGTTCATATTTTTAAAAAGTAATTTCATAGAACTATTTTTATATGTATTTAATTAGCTTTAAATAAAAGTTATTTAAAATTTTTATTAATTATAAGAAAACCATTATCAAATTTTATAAAAAAAAAGTAATTTAATAATAAATAACCTTATTACTTTAATTATAAGAGGTGCTAAGCGTAGTAGTTAGAATAATCTAATATTATATCATTTTTAATACATGAAACATGCTAAGAACATTTCTCTAGATTAATATTTATGGAAGATTTAATTATATTTTTTAAAAAATTTCTGATTTAATTAAATAACTTAATATTCCAGCTACTTTAAAAGATGTATATCATACATCGGGTTAAATTGTAATTTTTAAAGCTAATTTGGCATTTAAAAAGTTACATTCTAATTACTAAATGATAAATTTTGCACAATTCCAGGAATAAAAATAATAACATGAAATTATTACTTTCATTAGAGTTAAAATTAATTAGCAACCTTGCTGAAAAATTTTATTTAATATTGAAGACAACTTAAACACAAATATTTTCATAATACTTTTAATGCAGATAACAAAAGAAACTTAAAGAATAATTGACAATCGACAAACACTTTTTTTTCCCCAAAGGGATTATTTTCTTAGATGACATGGAAAATTCAAGTTGGTTTCGGAAAAAATTTTTTGGATTGGAATGTTTGTAAAATATTACGCAATAATTAATATAATTGGAACTTTTTTTGTACAAAAAATTTTTATTTCAATTTACTGGATAAATTCCTTTTCATTAGAAGTGAAATCTCACATTAATTATCAACAAACGATTTTTTCACACAAAATTCTTTACTTTATTAAATTGATTTGATCTATTTCGAAACATATAATTGTAATAATATATAGATAAAATAATTTCAAGAAATAGAAATACAACAAAGCAATTTATGTGTCCCCCCCTTTTCCTTCTTTTTTTTTTTGTAGTGTGATAACACTTTAGCAAATACTTGTATCTTTGAAATTCACATTTCCAGAACGATGAAAGAAGCGAAACGAAGTCATTTTTTGGCGATTAATTCATATTTGCAAATACGCCAAGCCGCTTTTGAAAGATAAAGATGTAATTCTAGCCAATGCAGTCGATTGTTTCCATCTGAATTCCTCGTCCTCTCTTATTGGTTCTATCGTGGAACAAAATCGTGATTGGACCAACGTGGTCATGAGCACGTGGTTGCACAATTAAAAAATTGGAGGAATACCACAAGCCACATTTTCTGTAGAAGGAAGAAAAATCAAAAAATAAAAAGTAAAAAAAGACAAAAAAAATACTGGAGGCGATTTTCTTTTTCGTTTTTTCCTTCTTTGCTTTCTGAAAACGTAAAGAATTCCTCCACTTTTTTTTCGAAGATTAATTTGGTATTCTTTGTTTGAGGACACTGAGTTATGTGACGATCAAAATGATATCGTATTTAGCAGTATAATTAGCAATAAAATATCCGGGAGAAATATATATCAAATATATGAATACAGAGAGAAAAAAAGAAAGGATTGTAATATGCAAAAAGAAAAGGTTCGTAAGTAAAAGACGATGAAGAAAAACGATTTTTAGAACTTTTTTCCCACAATGAAGACAGACAGGATTCTATGCTTGCGAAATTTTTTCAAAATTAATTGTTAAGGAATGTTTGCTTCCACATAATGCAAAATATTTGTGTGTATTGTGTTACTATAGTAAGAAATGTGTAACATATGATTAAAATGCTAATATGCTGCAATTAAGTGTGTTAATGGAATTCGTAAATAAATATGATGTAAATCATTAGTACTGTAAATCTAGTGGCAAAACGTAGAATATTAGGGCCCCTGCAATAACAGGTTTTGTATCACAAGTCGGAGCTTAAAAAGTACTTGTACTTGGCGGCAGTTAGATTTTGGGCCCCTTAAAGTCCTGCCCCCCCGCAATGCGGGGGTGTACGTTTCGCCTCTGTATAAACCACCCTAATTTAAAATATTGAGTAAAAATCATTAGCGTAAACAAATTAAACATGTGAAATTACTTTCAGTTCGCAGTAAGAAAAGAATCAAATATTTTAAATTTGAATAAAATGTGATTTTAAAAAAAATGAGATGCTGCTTATTAAATATTTTATCTTACTTATATAAGATTTTGAGTATTCGTATGCTCTACAGTAGCAGTTCTTAAACATTTCGAGGTGGTGCCCCATTTTTTGTACACAAATTTTGTGCGACCTTATAAGCATTGCGCAATATGTGCAACTTAATTAAAATAAATGGTTTTATTATAATTCAAGTCAAAAAGTTCTTCGCTGTAAGTATTTTCTTTTCTTCATTATATTTCAAATGCCCAGTGGCGTAACCAGTGGTAACGTATCGTGCTTCCACAACACCGGTTCGAGGTTCTATCCTCGGGTGGGCAAGATCGACTCAACCTTTCATCCCTTCAGTGGGTCGATAAATAAGTACCAAGCTTGCTTGGGGACTTAAACACTAAGGGTCTCACTTCAGACTGACCACCTAATCGGGACATCTGCTCATGCACCTCAGCGTCCAATGGTCACGAATACTGGGATGGGCACAGTAGGCCCTGGCCCTCATGGGCTGTTGCACCACAGAGTTTGAGATTGACTATATTTCAGATACAATCATTTAAACTACTTTCTAATATGAAACACGTTATTTTATGCTAAAAATATGTCAAAAATCTTAAAATTTTTGGCGACCTTTAGCGTTGCGACCCCTAGTTTAAACATTGCTTTATGGCATAGTTTCCCAAACTTTTTTGTCTCATAGACCCCTTGTCATGTTTTCAGGTTTGGGGTAGACCCTGCTTACTTAATATTCAATTTTTGCAAATTCATCATAGAAAACTCATGTTAATTTTAAACACGTTTATTAATTAAATTAAAATGGCAATTAATTAATTGAATAAAAATCATAATTAAGTTAAAATTAAAATTCATTAATTTAAATAAAATAATTAAACTAAAATTTAAAATCAATTTGTTACAAAAAATAACTCAGCAAAAAATAAATGCTCTTAATGGGATGGATGAACCTGATGCTGCAATAATAATTTTTGAACATTTGGCATCAATTTAGTCAGTTTCAATCTTAAATCTCCTCGGTTAGTAATGTCCAGTCTATTTCTTTCTTTCTTTTTTCTTTTTTTTGTTAGAGATTGGCAACTTCGCCTAAACCTCTTTCCAGTAGGTATGAGGATGGAAAAGCAATTAAAAATTTTCCAGCGATATTATATAATATGGGATAAGTAAGAGGTATATCTCTCTTTTTGAAGCCAGAATTTCTGATATCCATTTTTATCAAGCCTTAAATAAATTATATATACTAAATAAGTACCTTAGTCACAAGTATTTTTTTAAAATTTGTAGCTATGTAAAATGAAAATTCTTAATTGAAAAAGTTTAACTATCGCATGTTTGAAATAATCAATTGAATTTTGTACTTACAGAAATTTATTGAAAATAATTAGTTGTACAGATTTTTTTTGAAAGCCTATGTATTGTGTCAGCTTTAGCCCGCATTTGTTTGATTTATTTAAAGAGAAACACAAACTTTTATCTATGAAATCTTAAAAAATACTAATATTAAAGAATACAAAATAATTAAAAATTAAAAGCATAATTACCTGTGATTATTTCAAGCGAGTAAACTGTAAAAGATGGAATTGTGTGCTTATATATATATAGCAGTAAATAAATTAAACAGAAGACTAATAAATCCTAAAACATCTTAAAAACAAACCGAAAGAACCAAGAACATGGAACCATTACAAACCAAAAAAGAGGAATATAGCTAGAGTGGAAAAAACTATTATGGTTTCCCGAGCTGTCACTGGCTTAGGACAGTGAAACAGAGTTAAACAGTGTTTTGCGAGATCTCAACCTTCCCCTTCAGCGGAAACTTTCGACATAACATCATAGGAGATAAACCAAGGCAAATGCCCAAAAACCCACGTGGATGAATATAACATCAATAGAATAGAATTGGAAAATTAAATTACTATAGGAATCCGGACGAAATAGACAAATATAAATATGTATAAACACAAATATTTGCAATAGAGGTTAATAATGATTATGACCATAAGTAACAATAATGAAAATGTACGAAAAAACTAAAATCTTACCCGATGTATTCCGATTCCAAGAGTATACTAACACCACGCACAAAAAAAACACAGCATAACTAAAAATAATGGTGTCATCTCTATATATTTTTAGTAACTAAACTTATTATAAGAAAATTAAGAATAATAAACTATAAACTAAATGGAACTGAATACGTTAAATAATAATAACTAAATAGCTATAACTTTGAAGATATATATTTATATATAAAATTAGCTGGATAATTATAGTCTAGGCAACTTTGAAATTTTTTTTTATAATTATTAATTTTTACAACTTCTTCAGATACTAAATCTTTATTTCTTTTTATATAATTTAGAATAATATTTCTAAAAATTGAAATGTGAAGAGAACTATTCCAATATGGCATTTTTATAAGATCAAAATCAAAATAGTCTCTTTTATCAAAAATATTATTTTTAGCATATTATTTCCAACTTTTAATTGGAGATCTAGGAAGTTTGCTGACTCTAAACTGCAATTGGTTTTTATTAATTTCAAGTAGAGTGGATAATACTTTAAATTAGGAGTAAAGTCAACTTTATTGCTGAAAATAATTAAATCATCGATGTATCTGAAAAAGTAACAAGAGTCTGTATCAATTTTTTCATTCTCGTAATTGTGTAAATAAATATTAGCCAGACTATTACTTGCAGGGTCACGTTGTGGCAGACCATTAATTTGTTGATAATAATAGTTATTATGAAATATGCAATTTTCTTTCAAAATGAATTGCCTAATAGTATTAAATTTATCATAATTTATCAATTCATTTAATGAATATTTAATATATACATTTCTAAGTACTAAAATCATATCCTCTATATCAATAGAGTTGAATAAGTCCTCGAAGTCAAAGCTATGCAAAGATTTAATACAATTGCCTTCATGTTCTCAACGATATCTTATATATATATATATACGTATATATATATATATTTCAGTTGGCCAATTTCTTCGAAAATAAATCTTTTGATTCTAGAATTCACAACCGTTTGTCTTAAAGTAACCCTAAAAAATAAAGGAAAACATCTACTGTGTGGGTTCCTACTTCCAAAAGCTCCCCTGTCCCTTTTTAGTTAGTTATATGACATCGGACATCCTGTGAGCGTTAGGGATGTCCACATTGCGACCCCACTCTGGGAATGGGAGAAAGTTGCAAAAAAAGTGTAAAAACGTAAACCAGAAATAATTCAATGTTCATGCAAAAACAAACAAAAAAAAATCTGAAGATGCTGTCGTAGACCCCTATTTACCCTTCATGGACCCCCCAATTTATTTTTCCCTGGCGTAGACCCCTTGTGAGTCGTCATCGACCCCTGGAGGTCCATATAGACCACTTTGGGAATCACTGCTTTGTAGCAATGGTCTTCAAACTGTGTTCCAAGAAACCCTGGGGTTCTATATGTAACAATAAAAATTCAAAAAGAAAATTATAAATATGCAAGCAAAAGGGATTCACGCTCTCTATGAAGATTGTATGACCACCAGCATCTCAGTCATTAAGAAACTGAACTACTTATTTATACATACCGTAAAATCCGGCGTATAACGCGCGCCTATACTTTCAAGCTCAATTTTTTAATTCTAGGTATATTCGGCGTATAACGCGCACCTCCCTTTTTACGAAGAAATCTGAAATATCAGTATACGTGGCTCTTACGTTATGGAATCATTTATGCGAGGTATTATCCCAAACATTTGACAAAAGCTTTAAAAATAAAGTGATAACCTTGAAAATAACAAAAGAGATTACCATAAAGTTTTTTTTTACTTCTACATGTATCGAAATACCGTTAATTTAAAAGCAATGACTTGCCTTATGAACTAAAAGAGTTGTGGTTCAAGAAAAGTTTTTTTCTTTATAGGAACTACCAAATAGATTTTGAATATTCGATTGTTCACTCCTAGGTTCAATGAAATAATTATAGACTCGTTAGCGAAATATTTTGCAAAACTAAATAGATTTCTAATGGAAAATGCACCTTTTTTCATTTGTAGGGGGAGGACACATGTAATGAAGAAGTGGGAACAGCTTATCAAAATGTCAACAGATTGGATGCTAAAATCTAAATTTAAGCAAAAACAGCTCCTAAATTTTAAGTTGTACACTCATGCAAAATTCACAGGATTTCTCCCACTGCTATAAACATTTTAATGTATTCAGAACAATGTATTTAAATTAAAATATTTCTCAACGTGAGTGGCTGCAAGAGCAAAATATCAAAACAAATTAAACACAAAATACGGAAACCAACCAGTTAATAAATACGATTCGAGGGTAGGTGTCGTTAAGATCACAAATTAATATTATTATAATGAGTAAATTATATTAAAAATTTTTAAATTTAAAAAAATTGTCTTTACATAAAGTACATGTAACACATATTGTGTGCTCTCCTTTAAATATTATTTTAAGATATATTCTTTTTTAAGTGTGTGGAATGGGGTTCCACGAAAATTGCTTATAGTTCGGAGGATTCTGCAAGTCGAAGAAGTTTAAGACCACTGCTTTATAGCAGCGTTTCTCAAACTGTGGGGTGCGCCCCCAGGGGGGCGTGATAACTCTACAAGGGGGCGCGAGTATGTAGAAAAGTCAAAAACAAAGGATTTACAAAATTACAAATTAACTGAAAGGAAGCAAAACAAAATATACATTGGGACATAACAAAAATAAAATACACATTTACACTAATATCTTCACTATTAAAATTCGTAGGTAAACAAACGTAACTAACTATGCGTCCCTATCTTCTCACGAACCGTACGACGCAGAAACTCGCCGAAGGTACCAAAATTTCAAGAATAATCCGTGGAATCCGTTTTGACCATTTATAATTCGATATTCCAATTAGTTAAAAAGATATTAATTAAAAACCTTAAAATGCATAATTAGTACCATTTTTCACCACCAGGGGACAAGTTCAATAATTTGGAACTTTTTTCAGACGTTTTTCATAAACACGATCTAATTTTTTTCATGAGACTCAGACAAAAAATAATTACAGATTCGGAAAGATCATTTACTTTTCCACGAAACGGTATAGTTTATTTTACAAAAGAATTATATTTTCTATTTTTTACGATTTTCTTAAAATGAGTCAAAATCAATACGTTTTTATGAGTATGATTTCTAAATCGTTCCGCTTGCATTTTTTTTTTCACGCTAATGAAAAAAATATTTTACACTAAAAAAGTTTATGCTTCAGTCTTCTAGAATCAGTCATTTAAAAAATTAAATGTCGAAAACTGTTTTTTTTTTACGATTTTTCAAAAAATACTCAAAATTTTATTTAAAAACTTAATAACTTCTTTATTTATAAAAATAATCTCACGAAACATTTTTCCCGTGTATAGAATGATATTATACGTGATCTGTCCAAATATTGATAAAAGATCTTAAAAATTACGGGTTTTTTTAAATTATGTTTTTCGTTTAATACCGTTTTTACGAGATTCCGATAAAACAATATTTCCTTTAAATTTTTTTATTTTAGAAATACCGTTGTTTGTTATCGATGTGGGAAATTTGGAAGCTTCAACTTAAAAGTTAACTACTCAAAAAATGAATTAACTACTTAAAAAAAAGCATTCACAAGATTTTTAGTGCATTGCGCATGCGCGGGGGACTTCAATCTTCGCGTTAGTGACATTGCTGTTTAGAACTAAGTCGGATGGATGAAAGGGGTTGTTTTCAGGGACGAGAAGACTGTGGGAATTTCCCCGAGTTACGCTCACTCCTCACCTGAGTTATTTATAGAATCATTTCATTCATTACCGATAATTGTTTTAAAGTGCAGGCTTTTTACCCTTTTATTCAAGTATATTTTTAATCTAACATTTAAAAACAACGCGATAAAGAAATTAATAGTCTTTGCAATTAACAACGAGGAGAATTTTTGTATGACAGTGTGGAATAAAAAAACCTTAAAAATTCTGTTTTTACAAAACAACGAAGCTTTGCAAATAAATAAATTTATTTAAAAATTAATATAATATAACTAATACATATCTTTCTTTTGAATTAATCATTTTACAATTTTTTAAATATTTAATAAGTCTTTATCAATAAACGAGATTTTTTTTTATTTTACAGCCATTTCTTAAGCAAACGGTATGTCACAACTAATTGTTCAATGAATATTTTTTATCAATTTTTTTTATATCAAAACCTAAGAAGGCAATTATTGTTATGTAGGGATTGATTGAGTAAATGAAAATATCAAACCCCTTTTATTGTTTTAAGCTCTAAGAAAATAATTATTGTTAAAACAATGAATATGTTTGTTTCGTATAATATACTTTTTTCGTCAGATACATGTTTAAATGATTTATTAAACACAGTGGAATGAAAAACAAAAATTATTATAAAATACTAAAATATTTTTATCAGACAATATTCTTTTCTTTTTAAATGTTACTTTTAGTTAATGTAAACATATTATATATATAGGCTTTTCCCTATATATATATATATATATAATATATATATAGTTTTTTTTACACTTCATATGTTTAATCAAACATTCACACGATCAGAAAAAAAATCATTTCAATAGCTTTCTGTAAGAATTTTTTAATTCATCATACAAAAATAATGAGAGGGGGGAGGGGAAGGCTCTACACTCAAAAAAAGCCACTGTAACGCTGGGCTATAGAGAGATAAAAGAAACGTGTCTGACAATGGGAAGATGTGGAAGAAAAAGGGAATTGTAATGACGTTAAAAAAGAAATCATATTACACAACAGGAGATGCTGACACCTAGAGGAGAAGGAGAATTTCCATGACGATATGTTACACACTCAAAAATGTTCATGCAACGCAGGAGGTAAATGAAGGGGAAAGAAACCTGCCTGACAGTGAAAGAAAGTCGAAAAATTTCGAAAAAGATAATTTTAATGACATTATTATAGCAATCACTCACATCGTACGTGTACACGTCCACACAAAAGTGCTGGAAGTCATGAAGGAAAGAGGAAATTAAAGTGGGAATTAAGTTGTACACTCGGTTCGGTAAAAGCCCGTGCAAAGCCGGACTAAGCCGAGGGGAAAGAAACAAAAAAAGTCAAAGTAATTTCGAAAAAGAGTAATGGAAGTGCTGATTTGATGAAGGAAAGAGAAAATTTATAAAAATAGAGAAATCCCGTGCAATGCCGACCCATGCAGCTAGTAATATACTTATAAATGTATCAGTACTGCACAATGTATTTGATAATTAATCTCTCTCACAATACTAAGTGAACAAGTTTAATAATTACTAGTGATTCACGTAGGCTTGTCATGTACAAAATTTAATACTTATATTGATAATTTGTACGGTTTATGATTAAAATCGTATTGTAGCTTTAACGTCATAGTGCATTATTATTGCATTCAATACATTGTTATTATGCGAAGAGAGGGGCGGGGTACGATGAAAATTAAGATTGAAAATTGGGTCTCAAACATTTAAAGTTTGAGAATCACTGCTTAAAAGTTAAAAAAAAAGTTAGTAACAGCAGTTCAGAGCTCTCCGAGATATAACGTATTTTTTTTCTTTTACTATACCTCACAACCAAAAAAAAAAAATGTAATTAAAAAAAAATTCTTAAAAAATTCGAAAAATAATAGGATAAATTCTTATATCTCAACAAAAAAAGTTAGCAAGAACTATTAGACAGAAAATACGCGGGAAAACTCATATTCGATTATAAAGAAATAAATCACATTAACCGAGTTAAGACTAAGGATACTAACGTTAAATTGCTCAATTATGGATGAAATTAATAAGACATCTCGTTAATAAATATTTCATTCCTTCC
Source organism: Trichonephila clavipes (assembly GCA_019973935.1). Classification (NCBI taxonomy): domain Eukaryota; kingdom Metazoa; phylum Arthropoda; class Arachnida; order Araneae; family Nephilidae; genus Trichonephila; species Trichonephila clavipes. The sequence continues at coordinate 747,835 of BMAU01001233.1, read as the reverse complement.
TGTGATTTCTCACAAACAGTTTTGTTACAAGTACCTACTCAAACAAAAGCGTAAACGTTTCGCGGGTAATAAATCCATGAAATTCATGTTTAATTTATCAGTCGTTCCATAATTCATCACACTCAAACGATTTACAAATCGAATAGAACAAAAAAAGCATTTTCCATACATATATATGTAACAATCTTAGAACCATTCTAAAATGTTTCATTTCCTGCAAAATAGAACGACAAAAAAAAAGAGAACATGTTTGTGTTCTCAGTTTGTATAACCACACCTTATGAATGATGATGATCATCAAATGGAAAGACGTAACGATAATGATTCTAAACGAACAACCTGATAATTCAGTTACCTCGCCATTTTTATAAGTATTTTTCCCGCTTTTTTTCATTTACCAACACATAATGACATTAGCATATAATGAGCATGAGAAGAACGAGGGTTTGTAGCTACTGTAACAAAAACAAACAAGAAAAAATATTCCATAAAAAAACCAAATCGAACAAATACCTTTTTGTCCATGCGTGATCTCTGATTCTAATGTGATTATATTTGCGCTACACATGATTGCAATTCGAGGAAATATTTGAATTTGATAATAAGTATTATGGAGATTTTTACATTTCCAGATTACATTCTTAATGAACTTGAAAATAGATTCTTCGCTTAATTGAATTTCCTCCCTTTTTTTCTCTAATGCAGTAGAATGAAAATGTCATTAGCGCGCGAAGGTTTCCGACTGTTGCCAGATTTCTGGAATGAGTTGTGGTAGACGATTTTCCGTCGCCGTCGTTCGTGTTCTGTAAGTAAACTGCAGACGATCCAATTTTTCGAAACAAAACATTTTTTCCCCCTTTAGTTTTATGCCTTGTTTCTTTGACTTTCTTTTGTTTCTTGAAATGTATTGATTTTTCAGAGAACAAAGTGGAATTGTTTCGGAATACTTGGTCGCAGCCAGTTTGCTGAAATTCGATTTGTGATAAATCTTAGAATCACGAAAATTTTTTGCGTCATTGTTTAATTTTCTAAGTAATAAAAACTGCATTATATTTATCACCAAATTGAATCTTAAGCCACAGTACGAATAACATACTTTTCTTGTCTACCGTTTGAAAAAGGGTATAAATGGATAACTGTTTTGAAAAAAATTTAGTATCCTTTAGAATAGAATATACACATAAAATTGTTTTAAAAATAATATTACAAGAAAAAACTATTTAAATGCAACTTTTTGGCCAAAAAAAAAAAAAAGCCCGAAAAATTAAAAAAAATTCTATTTTTTATGAAAAATGGCTCTGTAATAATATTTTGTCTATATATAGCTAGGATTTCTATGCCGTGGTTAGACTAAAAGTTTGGAAAAATTCACATTATTTTAAGAGTTATGATCAATTGAAATAATAACGGGTGTTTTTGTTCAAATTTCTCTACTCTGATATAATAAAATATAACTAAATTCACTTCTAAGTTCAAAAATCTTAATTCAACTCTGCTAGCTATATGTAGATAAAATATTTTTAATTTGTAAGCATTTTTCATAAAAAGAGAATGTTTTGTAAATGTCCCTCTTTCTTCATTTCCCCCTTCCTCCAAAATTGCATTTAAATAATTTTTCTTGTAAGAATGTTTTTAAAATAATTTTATATGTATATTCTAATTCGACACTGAATATAAAAACGCTTTTACACAACTAAACTGATTTTATCAAAATCTGACAAATTGTAATGATTAGAAAAGAGGTAATTTCAAATGACATTTCTTCTAGAAAATTATTTCATGTTATCATTGCTATAATAGATATTTTTAAAAAACTTTTAGCTTTTTTAAAAGAAGAGTTATTTGGACATAAAATAAAAACTAACGTATAAATTGGCACAGAAAACCGGTGGGAGGCCAGCCAAGTTTTTGTGGTTTGTTTGCCCATATCTAAATAATGTGCATATTTTTATTTATTCATTTTCATGCTAAAGAATTCTTGTACATTTTATGAACATTTATTAGATTGTTTGTCAAGTGGAAACAAAACATAATCATTCATCTGCTGAAGGCAGGAATATTTATTAAGATTTCATACACAAAGAGGTCGTTTTTTAATACTAAACTCTGGAGCATGGAAATGATTTTTTATTCTTTAGATATGATTGTTATGTAATTATATTGAAGACAAGCATATTTGTCATTAGAGTTATACCTATCAAAGCAAAACTTAGAAGATACGTAATAATATACAAATTATTTTGCCTAAAGAACAGAACAAAATGCTTTTTTGACTTTTGTCAAACTTTTAAAGAAGGAATTTATTTCTTAAGAATAAAAACTAACCCAAATAAAATAAATGAAAATAAAAAACAAGAATTTTTTTAAATAATTTATTACAGAACACATATCCGTTGAGATACATTGGCCAACAATCGATTATAATATATACCTATTAAGACTTTTACTATCTATTAAGTAAGTGAACATTAAATAATAATAAAATATGCACGATGACGTCACTATTCGGGATTACTTCAGACTATGGGTAGAATTCAAGCGTGCAACACTATGCAAGATTCAGTTTTATTCTAAAATAAAAACTATCCAAATTGTGTGTGAATGAAAAAAAAGATAAAAACAGCTGTATATGCTTTTGTTTTTCACAATTTTTTAATTATCTTAATATTACTTAAATTCTTAAAAAGAGAAGCATGATGGCTTCTCTCTTCTCATGGCTCCGATATGAAACGAATACATTCAAACGGATAGAGGAAGTTTAATTTAGCAATAAAAAATGTTGAAAAGATAATCAGTTCGTTGTCAAGTAAGTGTGAGCACAACAGAAGTACTTTAATCTGCCTATATATAGGGGAAAATCGACTCACTCATCCCGATCTCTTCCGATCTCTTAGACATACAGACGTTAAATTAAGTAGGCATGATGTTTCTATTATTGAGTAGGGAGCCGCTAAGAATGGACTTCGCGAAAATCGACTCTTAAGGCGGTTGTGGAAACGTTAAGGATAAAAATACAAGTCTTGGACCTATGAGACATATATATTAAATTCGGCAAGCATGTTTCTTTTGTTAATTAGAGATCCGCTAAAAACGAGTTTTACGGAAATTGACTCCCAAGGAAGAGGGATTTCAGGGGCATGAAAGGTACTTATATTTCAGTTTTAGAAATTCAAGTCCTGTCCTTTTTAAATCACGAGGCGATGGTTACAAAGAGGTTTTTGAATACAAATGCTACAGAAAACTCGGATATTTTTTAAATAACTTTAAAACAATATATTATCATACAACATCACGAAAAACCAGGCGAAATGAGAACTCAAAATGGCTAATTTCATTTTAAGTAAATTTTTTCCAAGAACTATTTTAAAATCAGCTATAATTCATTCACGAGCTTTTAGCAACATATCAGCTGAATTCGGATCAAATACAGAAAAAATAACTGGTCATACATAAATCTTCGATTTAACCCAGTGTTTCTCAAACTGTGGGGCGCCCCCCTCCCTAGGGAGGCGTGATAACCCTACGAGGGGGTCGCGAGTACATCCAAAAGTCGAAAACAAAAAATTATTTAAAATATTATTAATTTACAGAAAGGAAGCAAAACAAAATATGTTCCGATATAATAAAAATTAAATACACATTTACACTGATATAATACACTTATAAATGTATCAGCACCGCACAATATATTTAATAATTAATTTAACAATACTAAGTCAAGAACAAGTATAATGATTATCAGTGACCCTCTGGGCATGTCATAAAGTTATGTACAAAATTTAATACTTATCTTGAAAATTTGCATGGTTTATTATTAAAGTCATATTGTAGATTTACGTCAAAATATATTATTATTATTGAATTCAATACATTGTTATTATATGGAAGGGGCATGAAAATTAAGATTGAAAATTGGGTCGCAAGTATAGAAAGTTTGAGAAGCACTGATTTAATCAATTTATCTATGTAGAATTTATCATTTATCTGCATGTTAGAAAAGTACGACGAACTTAAAGCATGACGCGCGTGCTTTTTTCGAAACGAGGAATTTGATATGCATTCTTTGTATTATGTACATAGTTTGTCAATGTTTTGATATAAACATACGAACTTTTTCAGCTTTCACGTTGTTTCATGTTTCTTTTGTTTCTACGCACTGATATGCTAAAACGTGACATATAACCCTGACTTTTTTTCTATGTACACAAATTCATGATCGAAATTGAAAACCAGCACAATGAACTCTGGGATATTACTTATTCTTTTAATAAATATACACGAGGTCTTTGCACTGCTAATCTATTTCGTATTGTATTCCAACACCTCTGATGGAGTCAAAAAATGCAAAGAGAACAGTCTTAAACTTAAGTAATCTTACTGTTTTACAAACGCATGATCCTCCAGATCTATGTTTGGAATACAGCTAAGTTAATAAACCTCATTATGCATGTGTGGATTAAATTTGGATATGGAAAAAATACTGGGCATTCGGAAAGGAAAAGGGGAATTAGATTTTCAAATATTTCTTTTATTTCCAATGGCGGATTATAAGACAATTGCAAACAAATCAAGAAACAGAAAAGATTGACAAATAACAAGACATCCAAGTCCATGGGTGGCGTGCCTTTTTGTATCAACGTGCCATTTTTTCTTAAGAAGTATAGACGTGCCGTCAAATAGTTTTGACGTGATTATTGGAACAATAATAAAACTAAATACTAACACAAAACTCTATTTACTACGAAAAAATACCTTTTGCAATGTATAGTTGTAAATGTTTGTTATACGTGTAAATGAAATTAAAGTAACATTAATATTACTTCTGTTGTTTCAGATTGGATGACAAATAACTTACACTGGTGTGCAAAAATTAAGGACGAAGTCGAAAAAGTAGCATATCAGCTGAACGAAGAGGCAGAGCAGACAGAAAGACCAATCAGGAGATTAAGTAAGGTGATGTACGGTAGCACATGCGCAGATATGCAGGTAGACGCAATGGGGGAGTGTCTGAGTAGAATAAAGCATGTCGTCGGTGTAAGATCAGTATTTCTGGCAAAGAGATTGCACGCCGTATAGCAGTTAAAATCACACCGAGTTGCTGCCTCAATCTGTTAGACGACATCTGGATGCTTTTACCCGAGGTCGAATCATTGGGAAGTTGGAGGAAGGCCGCAGTGTGACAAGTGTGGCTGCAGAGTTCGGAATTGCTCACAGCATCGTTTCACGACTTTGGAGACAATTTCAAACTACAGGAACAGCTATCCGGGGGTTCAGTAGTGGTCGTCCACGAGGAACCACACCCGCAGATGACCGGTACATTGTCTTACAGGCCAGAAGAAACAGGCGGCAGACAGCGGGAGAAATCGCTAAACACACAACACAGGTGACTGGACGACCGATATCGCGTTTTACTGTGGCAAGAAGACTGCACGGTGGTGGTCTGTTTGCACGACGCCCTGTACGGTGTGTACCTTTAACGCCTGCCCATCGGAGAAGGCGTTCTCTGTGGTGCCGGGAACACCGGAATTGGAGAGACAATGAATGGGGACGAGTACTCTTTACAGATGAGAGCAGATTCAGTTTGAGTAGCGATTCTCATCGCATACTCATCTGGAGAGAGCGGGGAAGCCGCAATCATCCCTCGAACATCATTGAAAGGGACAGGTATGGATGTTGCGGTGTTCTCGTTTGGGGAGGCATCATGCTTGGTAGTCGTACAGACCTTCACATCTTCGAAGCAGGTTCAGTCAACGGGACCCGTTATTGTAACGAGATTCTTCTTCCATATGTGCGTCTTTTTAGAGGCGCTATGGATCTGCAGTTCCTTTTCATGGACGACAATGCACCATGTCATCGCACAGTAGCTGCCAAACAGCTCTTAGAGAGTGAGGATATTGAACGTATGGATTGGCCGGCACGATCTCCGGATCTCAATCCCATCGAGCATGTATGGGATTTTCTAGGCAGACGCTTGGCAGCTCGTACCTTACCACCAGTAACGATTCGGGAGCTTCGATTGGCGCTGCAAGATGAATGGGCAGCAATGCTTCAACAACTCATTGACACCCTCATTCTCAGCATGGGCAGACGCTGTGAAACCTGCCTAGCAGTCAGGGGAGATCATATCCCCTACTAAAGACCGGATGTTTCTTGCTGGACACCCATCACACGGATGTTTCGGCCTTCAGTCGCATTGCGTTCCATGCTACTTTTTCAATAAAGCTTCTTTTTGTCCCTCTGATTTCTCTTTTAGTAAGTGTTGCTTACATTACACATGTCCTTACGTATTGGGGATCTTACGGTATTAAATGTGTTGATTTGGAAAGCTTTTGTGCAAAGTTATATTGAAAAAACCGTCTCGTCCTTAATTTTTGCACACCAGTGTATATTAGGAATGTAAAACGTTATTTTTCGTTGAATGCCTGCTGAATTGGAGTCATCTGCCAAACGGTTTCTGAGCAATTAATTATTTTTGCTGTGATTTACTTTTTTGACTAGAGGATTTGTGGTTTGTTTCACAATGCTTTTTTATAGACAATATTCTGCATACCACTATTCCAGAATATAAAACACACACCGCTTTGTCGCCTTTACTAATCATGCCATATTTCTAGATTCACCAAATATGAAATTCTCTGTTATCTTGCACTTTTTGTTCTTTTGCTGAACAAGCCATTTTAACAGTTAAAAATCATAAAAATAACACAAATAAACTTTAAAATACAGTTATGTCAATGAAATTGACTATGCTATGCTTAGACAAACTTTTCATCATAAGCAATTGTAGTCCATAACGTAACTAAGGCAAGACAACAACAAATGAGATTTCTCTTCGCCACCCCGCGCCCGATCACTCGCGTTTCTTCGTAATACTTCATGGTGAACATTGTTATTTTGAAATAAAATGCAAACCATTTTGATTGCTGGTGTCTCAAAATATTGTGTCGCATGACATCAATGGTACGCGTGTCACTGGTTCGCCATCCCTGGTATAGTCCATAAATCATACATTTTGTGTCCAGCCTCCCACTATCTGCTCCACATGAGTACAGAGTCGAGTGCGCCACAACGTTCCAAATGAATGGCGTCGCATGGCTTACACCAGGGACTCTGGACAATGCCTATCGCGTTTAAATGCTTAGATAGACAATCAGGGTCAGTAGCGATTCAAAAATTGGTCACAGCTCTATCTAGCGGCCATTTTGTAATATCAAGAAGTTTGCTAAACCACGCTTTATGTTTATTCTTCTGGTTGAACTTCGATCAGAAGTGTTCTCTGAAGTACTTTTTTCAACTCCTACTATTAGCTCTCACTCTCTATATACAGTCGAACCTCCATATTACGAAACTCATAATTGCGAATTTTTCTATATAGCGAACTTTTTCCTGGAACCAAGAACATTTCACGATTTTCTTCGTAAAATAACCTCCCAATAGAGAAGTCCATTTTCTATATAACGAACTTTTTCTCTTGTGATTCAATTTTTTCTCCCTTTTTTTTCAGTATTTCTGGACATTTCAAGTTATTCTTTCTTTTAACTCATTTTATGGTGGTCATAAATTTTGAACTGGTTTTATTAGATACCTAGATCGCAGAGAGCAATAGAAATTTGGACGTTTAATCAGAGAAGGGTAACGTTCTTTCCAGTTCACTAGAAACATATTCAAATATCCCCTTTCACCCTCAGTGGAGTTGTCTCGTGTCCTTGTTTCTTGTAGTTTGAAAATGTCAAAACGTGAGTACTTGAACATAAAAAAAATTAATTCTTCAGGAAATGGATAATGGCATCAAGAAACTTTCCTTGCAGTTTTTCTTTCTTTTTTATAGGTAAGATATATAAAATAAATATTTTTAATTTACGAAAAGGAGTGAATAATTACTTTTTTTTTAGTGTTATAGTGTTAGTGTTAGTTTTTTAGTGTTAGGTTTTTTTTTTGTTTAGGGTATATAGTGTTTGTGAATTAAATTTTTTTTATGTGGTTTACAAAGAAAATTAAAAGATGAAACTCTATATAACGAATTTTCCATACAACGAACTTTTTTTCGGGATTTAGTGACTTCGTTATATAGAGGTCCGACTGTATTTATATATTTATCTTGTTCAAATTTTCAGTCGTTAAAAATTACTTTCTATTCATCCAGTCAAGCTCGAATAATTTTTTTTAAACTTGTAGTGGATGACACTAAATTAATACAGTTTTTTCAATAGTGGCAATCTCAGCATCAAAAGCAGTGCGTATAGAAGGAGAATAGGTTCAATTATATACACTTTCAAAAATATATATTACAACATAATAAAGAAATAATAATAAAAGATACTCACTTACAGTTTTTTTGTTTTATAAAAAAGAATATTAAAGTTTTTTTACTATGCCTTATTGCAATATTTCAATGTGCACACTATTAGTTGCGCGCAACACATCGAGTCTGTACGAGAACTCTAGCCACATTCTATGAAGCATTGCAGGATCAACAATCCAAATAGCCACTGTAATTCGATTTTTCGTTTCATCAGCGTCACTAATCGAAGATTGGTAAGCAATGTTTTTCACGTATCCTTACAACAAGTCCAAAGGTGTTATGTCTAGAGATCTGGGTGGCCATGCTATTGGACTTCCTCTTTCTATCCATCGCCCTGGGAAGATTTTTCTCACTTCCAAAGTCCAGTGTTCGGGTGCCCCTTTTGCGCTATACATGTTGTGATGTACCCAGTCTCTTTCCCTTAATTGCTAAGAGGGGACGCCGACAAACGTGGGAAAATTCCGTTCGTTTCCCAAATAGCTGGGAAAAAGTTTCGAAAATGGGTGGTCAGAAATTCTGACCATTTTTTCCCATGTCAGTCCGAAAGTTAAAAGAGACACCGGTACAATGTGCTTTCGTTTTCTTACGAATCTGTGACGACAGCGCGTCTGAGAAGATAGAACTCACAATGAGCCCAGACAGACTCCCGCTATAAGCGGCCGACAAACAAGAGATCAAAGGGGATAGGTGGTGAGTGACCGTGAGAAACGAGAGGTTTATAAAGGGAGAGCGAGAGAGTACGGAGGACAGATTTTGACTAGAGAAAATCCAGAAGAGGCCTCTCGTTAGCGATAGACTTGAGAGTCAGCGATACCTGAGTTCGCGAATTAAGGTGGACTTCGAACCGAGGAGGTTTCGAATCAGCAACCGCATGTTGGAGATAGCGCCAGCAAGTTCACCCAAACTCGGTGTGGAATTACCCAGAGCGAACTGAGAACTGTGTAGACCCTTTGGCACATCATACGTATAGGACTTTTCTCTGAAAGACCACTTTATTTAAGTATGATTATGCGACCGATATAAGACACTGCAGCGAAAGGGACTCTTTATTTACGGACCCATTTCACAAATAAATTGTAATGAAACATTTTTTGATGATTTTCATGCTGTGTAATAAATAGTTTAAGCAGAGCTGTTTTTGAAATCATTGCAACGTGTTGCAGCTTTAAATTCGACGATCTATGCTACAACTTGCGCGAGACTGTCCTACCCCGAAGGTCTAAAGGAGAGGGATTAGAAAATGAAGGGGATACCAACGAGGGAGGAGCAGAAAAGATAAAGAGAACGCTTATTGGACCATTTTGGTGAATCTTGGATCATGCGTGAAGAGCCTACCGGATGACGATAGAACAAAGTATCCGATAACTAAACAAGTAAAGTGTGTAACGCTTTGTTAAAGTGTAACTGTAAATAAAAAAATACTGAAGCTCTATGATCCATCTCGCTACTTATAAGTTTTGTTAAACCTGGGGTCAGAGTGTCGTCCTCATCACTTTATAGTGATTCAAAATTACAAGTTCCATCGCCAATAGACCTTGTGTAACTTAAAATACGATATTAATAAAACAATAAAACTTAACAGTGTTACTTGGGAACTGAAATAAATAATAAAAATGAGCTGGTCTCAGAAATTTATAAGAGAATCATTGCTGCAAATAGATGTTATTATGCCTTGAAGAGTTATTTAAAATCCAGTTTTTTTTTTTTCAAATTAAGAACTTAAGTCTTACAAGATCTATCTTGACTTATGCATCAGAGATTTGGCCATTGACTTTACGTGATGAGGAAGCTTTGGGAATTTTCGAGAGAAAGATCTTATGCTGCATTCTTGATGGGATCCAAGTAAATGGATCATGGAGAAGAAGATTTAATTAGAACTTTACAAAATTTACAAACAACCTGATATCGTAAAATTTGTCGAATTACAGAGACTTAAATGGGCTGGTCATCAGGCTAGAATGAATGATGATCGTTGCTGCAAGAAAATCTTTCTGGCAAAGCCCACGGGAAGAAGACCTCGGAGCAGATCCCCGTTAAGATGGATTGACTGTGTCGAAAAAGACCTAAATAATTTAATGGTCAAAAACTGGAAAACAGTTGCCCAAAAGTGGAGACGCCCGGAAAAAACTTCTGGAGAAGGCCAGGGCCCACACAGGGCTGCCGATCCATTGAAGAAGCATATATATATATATATAAAAACGCAATAAACTTTTAAATTAATGAAAGTGGCATAACTTCTACACAGCACAGCTCCAAATCCTTCCATTGTCGGTCGCCATTTTTATCACCTTCTCACAGCCAAAACAAAATTATCTCAATTTCCTCTCTCGCAAGAGCCTATAAACGCGAACTTTTCCCCAAACAAAAATCACGAAATCCATGCCAACCCTTTTATGGTGATGAAAAAAATAATAAAAAAAGAGCCCAGAGTTCTTTTTCTAAATGCCACTTACCAAATGGCGTGCCCAGGTCCACCATCCATAAAAATCTTTTCTATACTGCGATAATTCGTGAAAGCACGGAATTCATTAAAAGGCATTTATATAACTGATCCAGAATTATCGGCTATAAATGCAAGGAGTGCGGGACTTCCCTTTGGGTTCGGGGAAGCATCACGACCGAAAATGGAATGGGATACGCGTGACCCGAACATCCGACGGAATTGGGGATAAATCATCTTATCTCGGGGGCCCCACCTGCCGGAAATGTATCTCGCATAAAAAAGTTCTCGTGTTTTGCATTTTTATCGTTATTTGAGTCGATTCCAATAATTGTTAATCTTTTGTTTTTCGATTTAAGTTAATTATAATTGTCAGGCAGCTTATTTTCCCCCCTTAAAAGTCTAGATTGGTTGTTGTACAGAAAAGTTCAAAAATAATTGAAGAAATCTGCAAATACAAGCTCCCTAAACATTGTGTAATATAATTGTAACGAAAATGAAAATAAAGAAAATTAAAAGATGATTTTAAGGGACATAATCTTGTATGATAGTGTTGACAGGATTTAAAAATGTTTTATGGGCTGTTAATTATGACCAGTAAGGATCTCGCCTCCTCGCCTAGAGATGTGGGAGAATGGGAAGGGAGACTAGCCATGTTCAAAATCACTTAGTTTATTTGCAACACAAACCACAACACAAGTTTAATCAATCAAAACTAAGAGGTGCACCCAATTGAAGCAATATGTAGACAATTAAGGAGGTACGCGAGGTATGTGAGAAGACATTAATTACCAGTAACACTTCCTTCAATTCATGTACACTGCCTTCCTAGCTATCTAACCTATATTCAATCTCCAGTGACAAATCGTCACCTTAATTAGTACAATTATCAAATGCTGGATATCTGCGTCACATTTTAAATTGGATTAAGGTATCCGACTACCATGATTTTAAAAAAGTGGAAGTGTTTTTAACCATGATTTTAAAAAAGTGCATAAATGGATAATTTTCATGATATTAAGTGTCACTCAGATTAGAATGCATGCATAAAATTGTTTTAAGGACATTTTGACAAAAAAAATTATTTAAATATAATATTTTGGCAAAAAATTAACTTAGAATAATCTTTTTTCCAAATGTTCTCCTTTTGTGAAAAATGGTTCTATTATAATAATATTTTGCCTGTATATAGGTCAGACCTCTCTCTACAGAGGTTTAACTAGAATTTTTGAAAAATTCACATTATTTTCAGAGTTACCACCAATTGAAATAATTATAGGCGTTTTTTTCTTAAAATTGCTCCCCTCTGTTGTCGTAAAATATGAATATAAACCCACTTCTAAATTATATATTTCAAAAATTCTCGTTGAGCCTCTGTAGAGAGGTCTGAGCTATATACAGGCAAAATATTATCATAATAGAAGCATTTTCACAAAAGGAGAACATTTGAAAAAAACATTATTCTAAGTTATATTTTGGCAAAATATTATATTGAAATAAATTTTTTTTTGTCAAAATGTCGTTAAAACAATTTTATGCATGTATTCTAATCTAAGTGACACTAAATATCATGAAAATTATGCATTTATGCGCTTTTGCAAATCACGGTTCCGAACATAGTCGGATACCTTAATCACTGAGCCGCTAGTAGCCTATCCTATCTCTCTTCTTCTAACTGAAAGCTTGATTTCTTTCGGAAATGGAACGTAAAATTTACTTCTAACTTGAAGGCCTAGACCAGGGGTGGCGAACCTTTTTGGGTCAACGTGCCATTTTTTCTAAAAAAAAAAAAAAAAAACGTTTAATGAGTTATAGGTGTGCCATCAAATAATTTTGACTTGTGATTATTGAAGAACTAATAAAACTAAATACGAACAAATCAAAATTCTTTATTTAATACGAAAAAATACATAGTACAAATACATAGTAAAAAACATTTACACTGTATAGTAGTAAATGTTTTAGTTATACTTGTAATTTAAATTAAAATAACATTAGTGGGATTTCTGCTGTTGTAGATTAGATGACAAATAACTTATATCAGGTTACTTTTAGTAGAATGCATGCTGAATAAGAGTCGTCTGTTAAACGGTTTCTAAGCGAGTCTTTGATGCTATTTATCTCTGAAAATAATGACTCACAGGCATAGGTAGATGAAAATATGGTTAAAATAGCATACGCCAACTTCTTCAAACAGTTAAATGCGTCTGGAATCGAATTCCATGTTTCCAAAATTTCGCTACTGGTATTTTTACTTATATTGCTTGTCAATCTTTCTGCTTCAATCAATTCCAACTTTTTCCTTGTTTCAATAAACTTTTGAATCCATATTGAACTAGACTGGAAATCAATCAGTTGCATTTCAAGTTCTTCAATTTCCAACCAATCGAATTGAGACAAGTTCAGTTTATCAAACGAAATCACATCAGGGTACATAACAAATTTGAACGTTTCCGATAATTCCTTGAAGTGAGAAAATCTCGCTGAAAATTCTTTGATTAAAGAATCCATTATGGAAATAAAGTCATCAATAACTTTTTCTTCATTTCGTTTCTCTTGGGCATCTAAATCTTTGATATTTTTTCAATTGATTGATTGATTGAATATTAACGTCGCACTGTTTAGCTACACGAGGGCTTTTTGGCGACGGACCACGTAATTTTGAACCATGGTCAAGTGACGTGGACGACACCTGAGCTGGCACCCCCTCTCCTAACTACCACACCACACCAACGGGAGGACGTTTCAGCTCTCGACAGATTTAACGTGCATCGCTGCCCTACACGGTGGATCTTTAGTGGTACTGGGCTCGAACTCGTGACAAGGAATGCCACGGTCCGATACCTATACCACTCGGCTACCGCGGCCACTTTTTTTTCAAGTTTGGGAAGTACTTGTAGTTTTTTGTAATAATATCATTTCTGAAAACATATAGTTTAGCTTCAAAAGTGCGAATGAGATCCATCATGACGATAACTGACGATTCGGGCCTTGAAGCTTTATGTTCAATTCATTGAAATGTTGGCATATGTCTGTAAAAAACATCTATTTTAAAAGCCACATAATATCCATCAACTGTGGGTATTGCTCAATTTTGCTCTCATTTTGTAGAAACAGTGATTTCTTCCAAGCAATCAACAAATCTTTGAAGTACGTTCCCGCGACTCAACCAGCGAACATTGTTATACATTATTAAGCCATTATACACCAAATTGATTTCATCCAACAAAGCATCAAACTTTCGTTTATTTAAAGCCTGCAACGATATGAGGTTGACTATTTCTGTGACTAAAGTTATTACATTATCAAGAGATGTTAAACCACTCTTTGCACATAAGGCTTGTTGGTGAATAATGCAGTGGCATTGAAGAATCGAATGTCCTACGTCTGTTTTAAATAAAGAAATGAAACCACTTTTTTTGCCTACCATATTTGGAGCACCATCAGTGGTTACTGAAACAATTTTTTTTCAAATCAATTTCTTTCTCAGCAAGCGAATTTCTTACTGCCGTACAAATAAATATCTGTGCCCTTTGTAGTTGTTAACAATGATGTTATATATCGCAATTAATTCTTCCTTAATGATGTTTCCTACACAATATCGAGCAAAGACAGCTAAACGTGCCGATTTAGTAATGTCAATCCTTTCGTCAAGACATAGCGATATAAAAGGAGCGGAGTTAATGTCACTTTTTTGTTGGTCTGTAACATTTTCTGCCAATTTCAAGATTATATCTTTCATTGTGTTTCTAGATAGAGGAACATCTTTGATGCGCTGAATTATCTTATCTTTATTATCAAAATCATCAAAAAGTGAAAGCGCATGCCAACCAAGCTTTCTTCAAAAACTCTCCCTCTTGAAAAGGTTTACCATGCCGAGCAATGGCATTTGTAGCCGAGTAACTTGCCGCACTTGTGTGACAATTTTTGCTTACATATTTAATCATAGACGTCGACTGTTTATTTCTGTCTTTTATTGCACTTGCAATTAATTCTTTTTGCTCTGGTTCGCTTTTTTCACAAAAGGATCTGTGATTTGTTTCAAAATGCCGTTTTACAGACGATGTTCTGCATACCACTGTTCCAGAACATAAAACACACACCGCTTTGTCGCCTTTATTGATCATGCCATATTTCTCAGCCCACCGAGTTTGAAATTCTCTGCTACACTTACTATCTTACACTTTTTGTTTTTTGTTGAACTAGCCATGTTAAATAGCAGTTAAAAATCGTATATTTAACGCAAAACTTTAAATATACATTTGTGTCGATGAAATTGACTATTCTATGTGCTCTCGCTTGATTCCTCCCCCCGCCCCCGCCAAAAACCTTTTTACTGACTGCGCACGACTGCGGGCTCATGGGCAGATTTATTTGTTTTTAGGAAATTGAGTGCTTGTACGAGATTTCTGTAGTGCCTGCTCTTTCGCTTTTGTCTCAGGTCATTAAAATTTTTAAAAATAAAGCAGTGAGAGTTATTTTACCAATTAGACTTACAAGACAAGAATTAGATCATATTAATAAATTAGATGTATACAAGCTGAACTATTAATGTTAACGTTAGAATATGTTTTTTTAACAACTTGAATATATTTAGAAATAGTTACATACACACACTATGCGTAGATAAACTTTGCATCATTAGCAATTTATAATATACGAAGTATTTACGCAAGACATAACAAACGAGTCTGCTCCCCGATTTGTCGGCGTCGCGACGGATCACTCGCGTTTGTTCATAATAATTCAAAGTAAACTTCATTATTTTAAGCTAAAATGCAAATCGTTTTTGATGGATGGCGTGCCCAAAATATTCTGTCGCGTGCCATCATTGGCACGCGTGCCATTGGTTCGCCATCCCTGGCCTAGACTTAATATGGTAGTCTTAATTAGCATGTTCACGATCTCTTCTTCAGAGGAACCGTTCCAATAAAATAGTTTTTAAGGACCAAAGATTCCTTAAGAGGATTTGTAAGGGAGAAGGTGTGACAGGGCTTTATCACGCCTTCTAACTAATCCTCTTGGGGAATCTTTTGGGCCAGAATGACATTTCAATCCATCCTTCTGAAGAAGAAAACGCGATATGCAGATTAGTGAATAGATATATAAGGGAGCTTCAGCGTTCGCGAGAGAGTCATATAGGAGTCATATAGAAGTCTAAAAGTTGAATAGAAGCTGGATAAAGTCGGGATAATAATATATATAGATTAGTATTAAAAGAAAAGAATACAAGAGGAAGACATAAAGCTTGGGTGCTGATCGCCGTGTGATATTGGGAAGAAGATTAATTATTAAAGTTTAATTATAGAACGGGCCCCAGCTTGTTAAGGAATCTACAATAGATACAGATTTGGAGGTTTATTTATGATAAAGATAGTGAGTAGGATTTCAGGCGCTATTTTAACTTAGAATTAATAATTACGTAGTATCACTCTTGATCTGATTCCTCTAGTAAAACTTGTGTTGCATTGATTAATATATATTGAGACAATAATAAATTAGATTTATTATGGAGAGTTCGAGTGGTCAATCATTTATTCCTACAAATCTAGGTCACGTGGATGAAGAGATGATAGCCCAGGGTAGAGGGGTATCACAAAGGTTGCGGATAAAGCCGTCACAAACCAAACTAACAGGAGCTTGATTTTTTAGAGCATAGTCTTTGTGTTCTTTGTAATATATAACAGATCTGACGGATGCTCATGCTTATCGAAGCCCAGTAGCTTATCGGGCTTACACGCCACAGGTCCACGATTCAAATCTCCGATTGGACGAGGTCGACTCAGCCTTCTATTCTTTCAGTTTCAGTGGGTCGATTAATGTGAACCAAGCTTTCTTGGAGACTAAGCAAAGGGGGTTTCACGTCAGACTGACCCCCTGACTAGACCATCTACTCATACCTTTCGGTGCCCCAAATCATGAAAACTGAGATGAGCACAATAGCCCTCACGGGCTATTACACCCTTGAGTTTAGTTTTGTGCGAACAATTGATTTTCTTTTTTGTACAAAATCCTAAATACGCTCATGAAGATTAAAAATATTTTCATGTTACGATTAGGTTACAAATATTTTTTTAGTAACCTATTGAAAAAAAGTATGATTTCAGGATTGAATTAATGATTTTAGTACAGAGCTTTGTTTGCTAAAAGTTCCATTAAAACACTTCTCAACTGTTTTTGAAATCATGGTTTTCCCAAATAGAAAAAAAAAAATATCGGTCTGATTCATCTCTGCGTCAAAGGGATGATGTCACTGACGTGTAGGGCGAAACGTACCCGCAACAGGTGACACCTTTCGAGAAGGTGACACTTTAATGACACTTAAGAGGGCTGTTTTTGAGAAAATGGGAAGTTAAAGGCGCTTTAAAAATTTTAAGAGTGGATTGATAAAAAACTATAGCAAAAAAGATATCTTTTAAAAATCGCTAATAAGGAATTCAGAAGTTATTTCTATGGGTTGAAGATGCCAAGTGTGTCTCAGAATTTTTGTTGGATGTTCAGTATTATAAATTGAGAGATTTATTTTCACATGAAAAATTATCCGTGGTGTAACACAGTAGTTATGGTCGTAAACTCGTGGCCGACGTTATTTCTACTCAGTCATAATTTCGAGTTCTGATGCCACTACAGAGCTGCCAAGTAGATATTTACGAGATGTGACACATAAAAAAAGCAGAACTGACCCTATAAAGTATTGCATATAGAATTAGTTCTTCGTGACATTATCACCTTCAAAGTAATTCCCTTCAGCATTCCCGCATTTCTGCATTCGGTGCTACCATTGCTGGTTACATTTCTGGAACGAGGGATTTTGCAGGCCCTGCAGGAGATCCTCCGTTTTTGCCTGAATCTCTTCAACTGAGGTAAAATGGGTTCCCTTTAAGCAAGATTTAACTGCAGCAAATAAAAAACGTCGCATGGGAGCCAAATCAGGTGAATAAGGAGGATGCCCCCATCATATTAATGTTTTTGCTGGTCAGAAACTGCGGTACAGATATTGCCATGTGAGTGGATGCATAGTCTTAAAGCAACAGCGACCCTTCACTCCCCAATTCTGGCCTTTTTTTTTACTTATTTTTTCCGAAATCGTTTTAGTACTCCATTGTAGTAGTGCTGATTAACAGCCTGACCATTGATGTCAGTGAGAACCTACTCATATCACGAAATTTGATCTGTAATCCCTGACCACGGGGGTCCAGCAGGTTCATCATCTTCCACACTGATCCTCCCCCTGAAAAACTCTTATATTATTCAAACACATATGCAAGAGACAAAGTTTCATCTCTATAAACTTCGATTAATATTTGAAATATTTTCGTGGTCGATTTCTTAAGTTTCAAAAGAAACTTGATGTTGATTCTACATTTTTCCGGTAGAATGCAGTTGCACGTGTTCACTCAATGTCGCAGTACTCCCAACTGGCGTGATCGATTAAAGCGAAACTGGCCATAAGGATGGAGGAGGTGCGTGGGAGGATATCACCAAAACAGTTATTACCATCTCCACTCTTTCTTTAAGTTTCACACTTAGTCTCGTTTTTTTGTGTGTCACACCTTGTATGTACGCTGAAACTCTTGAGACTCAAAATTTTTAAGTTCTTGAAAAAATTTGGAGAGTGTAGCACCAACTAAAATCGTTACTTGAACTAAAAGTCACTTCGTCACTTGATCTCGGTGCAAAATTACAAAGCCTCTCGCCATAATCCTCGTGTAGCTTTTAAAGTGCAAAGTGTTATAATAATAATTCAATCAATTTATGAAATACTTCACCAATTAACTCTTGCAGGACTACATAACGTTGAAAAAACTACACGTTAGTATGTAACCAGTTTTTTTTGGTTCGTTTGTACGAAAAATAAATAAAAATAAGAACAATACATGACAAAGTGTAATTTGGGGGAATAATGTGTAGTTTTATCAGGTAATTGTTCAAATATGATTTATTACTGCCCAAAATTAAACTTACCTAATAATATAGAACATGTGAAAAACACAATAATATACTTTTACATGACACAATAAACTGAAATACGTAATACAAATATAGACCACCGATGTTCTATCTTTAATGCCAGTTGATTTGACAGTTTTTTTCTCAAACGTTTCCGTATATGTAATTGCATTCTGTATAGTTCAATTTTATGTTGGTAAAGGTTTGTAATTTAAAATGCAACAAACCTCATTTTTAAAATAGGGGGAAAGGTTTCCCTCGGTCGCTAAAGGGTTAAATATTGAGTTCCAAAACTTTCCTCTTCAATAGTTTTTATAAATTAAATTTACCCCAACAATTCAGCAGATAGGGCTATTTACAGATGTCTGAACTTGAAATTTTGTTTCGTTTCTGAATCGAAACGTTGAACGTTGAACATAGAACATTTTTTTTTTTGTCTTTAGTGCATAAAAGAAGGAAGAGAGAAATCATTTTCTGTGTAGTTTGATGAAAAATCTCTAAATGAGCCTCAAATTTATACTGTTACGAATGTTGGGTATTTAATGCTTAAAATAGTGTAAATAATTTATATCGATGTCTAAGACATTAATATTACTTTCTGTTGCTTTTATTTTATGATAAAAATTGTAATATTTCCAAGCAACACTGCTCCTTGAATTATAATGGCGAAATATTGGCGACACAGCCAAGTTGGCGTAATTTTTAGCAGCTTAATCTGGTGAGTTGACGACTCCTTTGGCGGGTTGGAGACCATTTTTGGCGATTTGGTTATCATATGGATGTTTCTGGAGATCACCGGAGAAATAATTTATATTAATATCACGAGATCTATGACACGAGCTGATCTTTCGAGAAAGGTCCATTCAGCTTATAAATAGGAGTCACTCGCTGAAACAAGGTTAATATTACTTGAGCTGCTGAAGACTTCAGTTGCTACGATCGAGCGATTAGTTGATTTGCAAATAAACTTTACGTGCTTGTATTTTCAGATACTGATGTCTGAGAGCTATAGAAAGTGTGAAAAGTTTATGGGATTTTTTTGAGAATTTTTCTGCTATATCCTGTACGGTGCGGATTGTTTATCTACAATAAATTTCATCACTCTTAAGGAACTGTTGTGCTCTTTGAGACTGATAGCAAAAAATATACGAGCCCCGATCTACGTAAGAATATCAATTTTCTTCTTTCAATATCTTAAATCTTTTCAGTTTCTTGCAAGAACAGTTTTTGAAATACTAGATCTAAATAACATATTCTTTAAATTTGTAACGGGTCTATCCGCGATTCTACTAATAAGCCTCTTGGGTAAAATTAATTTTTTTAACTGTGATTTCAGTTGAAAAGCTTTCTCTGTGAAGATGGAATTTATGCAAATTAGAACTTCTATATAAGTGTTTGTAGCAGAATAGAAAGCGGATAGTTGAAGGTGGATATAGAAGCGTGAATAAGATAACGAACGGAGATCGTATAGTTAATCATGTTAAAAGATATCCAAAGATAATACAAGCATTGAAGCCAAGAGCGCTCCCTTATTAAGATAAGTGAGCTTTTTCTATGATAATTAAAGTAATACAACGTGATTGCTCCTCGGATTTAATGTTTTAAATGCATTTTCTCCCCTTAAATTGTTTAGTGTAATTAAGTGAAAGTGAAGATAAAATTGTGTTTGAATTACTATGGATAATCTTTCCTTGAACCCCCTAACACCAGCCTCCATCAGGACATTACAAAATGTTCGTAACTCGAAAAAAAAATATGAATGCCTACAAATTTTCGATAAAAAAAATTAATTTTTAGCTCATATTTTAAACTGTTTATTTCATAAGCATTTATTTCAGAATCTTAGGGGCTATTGCACAAGTAATGTTTGCATAAAATAATCAACGGTAGGGCGAGTTTAGTGGCGAAATAGTTCTATTCGGTGATACATTTGCTAATTTACACACACACACACAAAGAAAGAAACTTGTGATTGTTAAACTCTTAAAGTAAGAAAAAGAAAGCACAGGATAAAATGATAAAAAAGGCCAAAAATAGAAACAGAATATTCTCATGGGCAGAGATGAGCAAATCCCTCGTGCAACTAAAGATAATAAATTTCGTAGTTACCTAAAAAAGACAAGCCTCTGCAGGGATTTGTATAAGAAAAGTTCATTTTTACAAAAAACATCTTTGTTCTTTAAAAAGATCGATTCGGTTTAAAAAAAAAGAATTAGAAAATCGAGACTATTACACTCATGGACAAAAAAATTAGTGCACCAAGAAATAATTGCGGAATCGTAACGAAACTTGGTTTGAAGGTACATATCGGAGAGATATGCAAATGATTAGAAATGCGGCGTGACTGCGCATTATGTATAGCCGGTAGAGGGCGTTTAACGTCATTCTTCATGGAGTATAAAATAGGTAGCCAAAGCTTGTTTGAGCGTACTGAATCGTTTACAAAGGAAGAGCTGAGATAGAAATGCCATTACGCCGTTTTCGAAGACAATATGAGCAGCTGTCGCAGTTTGAAAAGGAGAGAATCATCGGCATGATGAAAGCTGGGTGGTCAGCTAGGTGAGTAGCTCGTCAATTAGGCCGCCCTGATTGTGTTGTGAGGAGGTGTTGGGATCAGTGGATCCGAGAGATATCGTTTACACGAAGACCAGGTTAACGAAGCCCTCGACAGACCAGTCATCGAGAAGACCGCCACATCGTAAGAAATGCACGCGTACAGCCAACTGCTTCATCTGCCGCCATCCAGGCACAGGTAGCACCTTCATTAGGGGCCCCTGTGTCTTCTCGAACCATACGAAGGTGCCTTGCTAAAGGACATTTGGGATCGCGGTGCCCATTAAGTGTGCTGCCCTTGACGCCCACCCATCGACGTCTCCGTTTGGAGTGGTGCTGCACACGAGGAAACTGGACTGCAGCGGAATGGATCCAGGTCGACTTTAGTGACGAATCCAGATTTAATATCAGCAGTGATGACAATCGTGTTCGTGTGTGGAGACCCCGTGGTGACCACCTCAATCCTGCCTTTGCTTTACATCTACACACCGCTGCCACAGCTCGTGTGATGGTGTGAGGTGCAATTGCTTACAATACAAGGTCACCCCTAGTATTGATCCGTGGCACCATAACAGCGCAGTGGTATGTCTATGACATCCTGCAACCGCATGTGTTGTCACTTATGCAACGGCTCCCAGGAGTCATTTTTCAACAAGACAATGCTCGGCCTCACACAGCTGGGGTGTCACAAGACTGTCTCCGCACTGTTACTACCTTTCCTTGGCCTGCCTGATCCCTAGATTTGTCTTAAATCGAGCATATCTGGGATCATTTGGGACGGCGAGTTGGGCATCCCACGAGTTTGAACGAACTAGAGGCAAGGTTATAGCAAATATGGAACAAATTGTCTCAAGACATCATACAGAACTTGTATGCCTCAATGCTCAATCGTATCGCATCGTGCATTCGCGCTAGAGGGGGTTCAACAGGGTATTAAATCCTCCGTTCTTTCGCCTTTTTCTCTAAAATAAATGATCCTTTTTCTTTGGTTTTCTAATCATTTACTTATATCAAAGTAGTCATTACGTATGTAAAATTCCGTTTCATTTTGATGACTCCTTGGTGTTCTAATTTTTTTGTCCATAAGTGTATATACTCATCAATAATAGAATATAATAATGAATAAAAATAACTTTAAAGAACATAAAAAAATCAGTTGATAATACTTCGGTTTGGTTTCGTTATTTGTATCACTGATTCCCAAAGTGGTCTACATAGACCCCAGGGGCCCCTTGCAGGGTCTATGACGACCTGCAAGGGATCCACGTCAGCGAAAAATAATTTAGGGGTCCATGAAGTGGAAATGGGGTCTGCAACAGTGACTCTCATTAAATCAGATCGTGACTTTTTAATTTTAAAAGGAAATTCAATCAAGGGAAAACCAGGCTTATCTATTTAACAGATTTAATTACTAAATTTAATGAGGTTAATTTGCAGTTACAAGGTGACAACATAAATTGTATTAAAAAAAGGACCATACTTCAGTGATTCTAGTCAGAATTAAGCTAAAGTTGTATAATAATGGACGTCGCAAATTTTCCCAGTTTCTCAATTGTCATACACATCTACCAGGAAAAAGACGCTTTAACCTACGTTCAACATTTAGATGCCCTTTTTTTAAATTTTGAAACTGGGTTTGAGAATGTTTTGACTAGCGCAATACCAAAGTAGGCAATGAATTCATATGATCACTCTGAAAAAAATGAAAGAAGAAAAGACTGGACACTATTAACCGAGGAGATATTAGGGTTAAGCCTAACAAGATTGATGTCAAATGTCGAAAATTTGTTATTACATCTCCGGAATCATCCTTCCCACTAAAAGCATTTGTATGTTACTCAGTTATTTTATGCTTAATTACTTATTAATTAACATGTATTTTCTTAAGTTTTAAACACTATACTTCACTACAGTTTAAAATGTAAATCTTTTAAGGAAGTAGCTCTATTCCTGTCGTCAAAAACACATTTAACTTGATGAATTTGCAAAATTTTTTATTAGGTAAGTAGGGGTCTACCCCAAACTGAAAAACCTGTCAAGGGTTCAAAATTCAAAAATGTTTGGGAACCTCTGATTTATATGATGAAAAGAATATGGTGGCCTAGTGTAAAAAATGTTCAATATTTATTAAATTGAATGGAGGAAGTACAAGCAAACTCCATACACATTTAAAAACGCGAAACATGATACAACTTTGTTAAGGATGAAAGAATCTAAATCCGATGAAGATACAAATTTAAACACAGTTTCTAAGTCCAAGCCATCAGGGATTTAAGATTATTTTGAAAACTAATCCTAGTGATGGAATGATTTTTGAAACTGAGAAATCCAATCCGAAAAGCAATGATCTATTTAAACCTGCAAATTAATTTTTCTTATAATGATTTCGAAGTAATATCTATAACTGTATCAGTTCTACTTCCAATAAAATTGGCTTTTGAGGCATTATGTTGGAGAGATTCTATGTTATTAACAGCTAATGGAACAATAAATTTCATGTTGCAGTCACTGAAAGAAGAGCATACATCACTATCTGAAGAATTGTGTATTACATTGAAAAAAATCGCACAGAAGAAAGGCCTACCGAAACAGAAAATGTGTTACTGTATCTACATAATTATAATGATTTTAAAAATGAAAATGAAAAAGAAGAAAAGAAACTAACCAATTCAAATTTGATCAAATTTATAGTAAACTTTCTTAAACTTTTGTACCCATAAACCTATGCACATTCAGAAAAATTCGGTACGGTTATAAAAGATGATGACCCTATCGCTGATAGTGAAAAATAATTGTCTCGAACAATAATTAGAATTAGCAATAACTAAAAATATTCAACAAACTAAAACACTATACAGAAATCAGCTACATTTAAAACCATCCAAAGAGAAATCAATTTATTTGAAGATAAGAGATTTAAAGGTAAATACTTCAAAAAAATATATCGCGCATTGCTAACAGTACCACCAACTAGCGTAGATGCCGAAACAGCGTTTTCGATAGCTGGCAATTTTTGCACAAAATTACGTTCCAGGCTTAATGGCAGTAAAATTGATGCAGTATGTTTTTTAAGATCACATTTCAAAAATTTGTGATAGTACTACAGACTGAATAGTGATATTTACACTTTTTTTGTGATTTAGATAAGTACGATGTTCCTTTACTTTTTCAGATTCTTTATATACTGTTATAATTTATAAGATGCAAATTATTTTGAGATACTTACACTCCCTAACAAAATTGAAATATAAAACAAAAAGAAACACCTATTTTTCCTTTATTTTTCTAAAGTTTCTACTACCGGTATTGAAACCGGTATCCCGGTATTAAGATCTAAAAAGTACCGAACACCAGTTTTGAACTTTTGGTCCGATATTGCAATCTCTATGCTTGGGCTTCCAGGCAAACACTTGCTCTCCCTCTTCATATAGAGGATGGTGTTGGTGGTATTATGCATTGGTGAACGTTCTCGAGGCAGCACTGGGGCACTTATTTTCAGTACAAAATAAAATGAAAAGTGTGGATTATTCAGACATAACTGCGGTTAATTTGTGCCCTTACATGGCATCTGTCTTCCCAAAAGGAAAAGAAATCTTCTAGCTGCACAACAACACCCTAAGTCCCAAGCATAGAAGCTTTGTAAGACCACTGCTTGGATATTTGGTATAACCTCTATCGGTCATCAACCAAGAACTTATGGCATCCATACCAAAACGAGTCGCAGCTGTTTTGCAGGCCAAAAGTAGAGCAACACAAGGCAAGAAATTAACATCCTAATAATTTTCAATTATTAGGATGTCTTCAATATTAAACGAAGTGTTTTGGATCGAAGTGCAGAAAAGGCTGGCTAATTGGTTAGTTTTACTGACATGAAGCCAGTGGCGTAACGTACACCCCCGTAACTCCCGCATAATGGAACGGGGGGGCAGGATTCTTGGAGCCTCAAAGTCTGAGATTTTATGGTTTTACAATCCTTTGTAAGATTCGACTAGGGCCTAAAACCTGACTATGCAGGAGGGCCTAATTTTCTACATTACACCACTGCAAGAAGCCGAAGTTGCTCCAAATGATTGATATCTCATGATGACAGTAAGCAATACGAGCGGCTCTAAAACTAGTAATTCTAAATAATGGTGAAGGGAACATCATCTGACAACATCTGAGCTACCATCCAACTTTTCGCGCCAAGCCAATAAGAAAAACTTATGCTCTGAAGGATTGAACGTGTTCGAGAATCCCGCCAGACAACTGGAATCAGAACTCGAAGACATTACTCTACTCAAACAACGCAGGCCATTTGTTTTTCACGCGCATGCCCCAATCTGCGAGAAACACTATTTAATGTGTAAAAATGTGTACCTATGGCTTACATAAAACTCTGTAAGTATAAGAAAGGAGAAGCAGGAAATGAGATATGGACGAAACTGAGTGGAAGAGAAAATTCGCTAGGGAATCTAGGGACCAATGTTTATCAGACAGCAAACTCTGCTGGAGAAAGGAATGAGTGTTTGTAATTAATGTCGCACTTTTAAGTAACTCGAGGACTATTGGTGAAACACTTCGTAATTTTGAACCACGATCAAGTAACAAGGATGATGCATGTTCGCAGTTTAGGGTAACTTACTCTCTTAACTTTCACACCACACCAATGTGATTATTTAAGACCACGACATATTTAACGTGCTCCTCTGCAGGATAGGTCTTCAGTGGCAACTAGAGCTAGAATTCATGATGCCGGCCATGAGTTCGTGACCATGACCAAAAAGCCATCAAGGGCATGCGGGGGCATCGAAGGCACGTCGGGGATTCGAGGATCTCGAAATCATGAATTCCGTACTTGTGTGTGTGTGTGCCGAAATTTTTTTTTAATAATTTAAATTCACTCTTCCATGTATTCCATATTTTGAAGATTTTATTTAGACAAAGTATGCTACGCGCGCTTGATATAAGAATATTTTTATTAAATTCTAATTTAACTGAAGGATTTTTGCTAGTTATTTATTTATTTTCATTTAGGTAAAAATATTGAGGCGTAAAATACACGAAAATATTCATGATTTGCTATCAAAAGAGAATTCTGAATTGAAAGCAAACCAACAGAAATAAATACAACCCCCGAGTTTAATTAGTTACAGTTACGGTTTCCAAAAGAGAAATCTTTTAGAAAAATACATATTTTCCATCAAAGCTTCAATTCAATTAATTTAGACTCTTTAAGCGTGTTTAATTCGCGTCCCAGCAGCAGTTATTCCAGCTGCTTTATTGTTTATCCGGTGGTTAACAGGAATTTGCGCTGGTTTGCGTCTGCCTTTGCCTCATTTCCGGGTACTCGGACTTATTTTATGACTCATTTCTGCAACTGTTCCGTGTTAAATTGTAGACTTTTGATTAATAGTGACGGCGTTTTGCGCATCTGAATTTAATTCTAGTCAATTGAGTCGGGGAAATGGTTTCCTGCGTCATCATTTGTCTTCCACGAGGATTTTTCA
Organism: Trichonephila clavipes; assembly: GCA_019973935.1. Taxonomy (NCBI): domain Eukaryota; kingdom Metazoa; phylum Arthropoda; class Arachnida; order Araneae; family Nephilidae; genus Trichonephila; species Trichonephila clavipes. The sequence goes on along the minus strand of BMAU01001233.1, from coordinate 721,101 downwards.
ATGTTTTTTTTGTGAAAGCATATACAGTATAGCCCTGCAGTTACGCGATGTTTAGAGAACCAAGAGATATGAGGATGTTTAAAGTGAACCTCTTCGCATTTTTCTATCCCCAAACTATTAAAAGGACAAAATTTAAGGAACATTTTTTTAAAAATTGGCGTATAGTACCAGCCACCAATTTTTGCGTGTGCATTTATTGCATTGCAATTATTAATTTTTTTTTTAAATTATTAGTTTTTTTAAATACAGTCGAACCTCCATATAACGAAACTCTATATAGCGAATTTTTCTATACAGCGAACTTTTTCCTGGAACCAAGATAATTTCACGATTTTCTTCGTAAAAAAAACCTCTCTATAGCGAAGTACATTTTCTATATAACGAACTAATTCTCTTGTGGTTCAATTTTTCGCCCTTCTATTTTTTAAATTCTATTTCCAGTTGTTCTCCCATTTCATAAATCTTGAAACACTTATTAAATGCCCAACTCTCTGAGTGTAGTAGAATTCTGGGCGTTTCATCCAAGAAGTGCAAAATTTAACCTCCAGGGTGCAGTTCACTAGAAACATCTTCGATATCCCCTTTCATTCTCAGAGGAGTTGTATCGTGTCCCCGTGTCTTCAAACTGGTCTCCGTTCATTTGAAGTATTGATCAGTCGTACGGGTAACTTCGATTCTTGTAGCTCGAAAATGTCAAAACGTAAGTGTTTGAGCTTCAAAGAAAAAAAATCATTCTTTAGGAAGTGAATAAAGTCGTCAAGAAACTTTCCTTTCAGTTTTTCTCTTTTTTGATAGGTAAGATATATAATATGTACAGCCGGACCTCATATAATAAAGTTGCTAAATCCCGGAAAAAATATGGAAAATTCCTAAAATGGTGGTTCGCCCTTCAATATACTTCATAAACCACATAAAACAAATTTTAAATTCATAAATATACCATATATATTTGAAAAAAAAGTAATTTTTCACACCTTTTGTAAATTGTTCCGACTCAGGTGTTGCCCTCATCTCTTGTTCAAAATTACGAGGTTAGTCGCCAAAAGTCGTAGTGTAGCACACACAGAATAGGGAGACTTTAACTCACTGAAAAAAAAAGTTGAATTGATTGACTGAATGTTAACGTCACACTATTTAGCTACTTGAGGGATTTTGGCGACGGATCTTGTAATTTTTAACTATGGTCAAGTGATGAGGACGACACCCGAGCTGGCACCCCCTCTCCTAATTACCACAGCACACGCTTGGAAGCAGTGGCGTAACGGAGTACTTTTGACCCCCCCTGCAAAGTCAGGTTTGGGGCCCCCATGTTGAATTTAACAAAGGGTAGGCACTTGCGTCAGTCAGGCTTTGGGCCCCTTTAGAACCCTGCCCCCTCGCGATGCGGGGGTTGCGGGGGTGCACGTTACGCCACTGCTTGGAAGGATGTTTGAGCTCTCGACAGATTTAACGTGCATCTCTCTCCTACCTGGCGGGTCTTCAGCATACTAGGCTCGAACTCATGACACATCGGCCACTAGTCCATTACCTTGACCCCTTGGCTACCACGACCTCCAAAAAAGTTGAAAGGATAAAAGAAGAGTATGTATAATATGAAGGGAAATTTTTAATTAATATTGGAAGCCAAAATTCTATTTCTGCTCTTACATTTACTTTTATTCTCCCAATTCTAAAAATATTTACTAACAAAAGGGGTGTTAACTGCCAAGGAAATTGGTCAAATAGTTTTTTCTTCTGGTTTTTCCGAGAAAGAGCGTACACATACTTCCAATAAAAGGTCCCCTTTTGTTATCTTCTGCTTAAATTACGAGGTCTGTGTTCCCTTGGAGTCTTTCTGGTCTTTGCGAAGGAGTCATAAACGTTCCTGCGAAATCCCGGATGTTTATGGGCTGTCTTTTCTTATCAGGGAGGAAGGGGGACTGGCCCACCCCGTCCCTAGAAAAATCAGATAAAGAGGTTTACGGTCACAGATGCTGGGGCATATATAAAAAATTTAGTATACGACTCCAGCAATGTCTGGTATTTCTTACTTGCTTATGCCTTGAACTTCATTTTCTTTTACACGGACGGTTATGTTGCTTATGCCTTGAACTTCATTTTCTTTTACACGGACTGTTATGTTGCTGATTGTTTGAACTGGCTAGAAGAAAAGGCTGGATTTGTGTCGTCATTCTTCAAAGCATTCATTTTTACTTGCATCCGGATTATTTCATCCTAACGTTGTCTTATTTTTTTAAATTGTTGTCCTAAAAAGATGTCAAACATTTTTATGACGTCATTCGGTTTTGATACAAAACAGAGAGAAAACAAACCTATATCAATAGCATCATTTTTTTCAATTCCTACTATTAGCTCACACTCTCTATGTACTTATTTATTTATCTTCGTGGAATTTTCAATCATTAATAAAATACATTTTAAGGTATCCGACTACTTGCGACAACTTTTTTTTTGAAAAAATGAAGATATGGAAATTTTTTTGTGATTTTTAGATTTATTGAGTATATTTAAAGGAAAAATCATAAAATTGAAAACAGAAAAAAAATTTATTATTAAAAGGGGAAAAAACTGGTGAAAATGTACAAAAATTATGTAAACGGGGCCCGCTCTGTACAAAAATATTTTGAGCAAATTCTCATTTTTTAAATTTTAATGTTACTTTGTTATTCATGTTTGAATTGACCTTCAGGATAAGAGATATTTTAATTTTTACAAAAACTAGAGCCCTCTATCTTAGTGACTTTATGAAATTACTTAAAAACAGTGATTAAATTCACATTAAAGACTGTAAGTTTTGAAATAAAGCAGTGATTGAGAAATCTGAAGGTCAAAACACTTCTACTGTTATACAAAACATTCATACAAAATTTCAGAAAATTATTTTCAAAACTTTTTGAGCAATCGCTGTCCCCGTTTGAGTTTTTCTAAAAAAACATTTCGAGTAAAACGCTTTTAAATTTTGACATCTTGTGTACAGTTATGGCATCTTCTTTTATTAAAACACTTGTAGTTTTTGTTCTAGTGATAGAAAATAAAAAGCTTGGTATTTTTATTAAGCTAATAAGATGATCTATAAAATAAAATCATAAAAACATTTTGTCAATTTTTGAAAAAAAATCGTGATTTTAGGATAGTTGGATACCTTAAAGCGCTCCATTGAGCTGAAATTTTATAAGCATGATTATTTTCGATGACAATACAGTAATTTAATTATAATTAATAAAAATTAATTGATTAAAACTAATTATTGAAATAATTACAAATACAGCCACTTTGGCATCCTTTTTGGCGACATAGCGACCCTTCTGGCGACTTGTGTCAAAACATGAAAAGGTTTTTGATGTGTAACATCTTTCCTCTCGGTTGCTGGAGATTTGTCGGAGTGATTTCGTGAAAAGGGACGGATATGGGTAACAGGAAGAGACATCAATGGTAACTTGGCGATATCTTGTCGATAGAGCCCAATTGGCATCGTATTTGGCGACCAAGTTTGCCGCCAATTCGGCAACCAGGTTGGCGAGTTCTTTTCGCCGAGTGGATGCGTGCTTAACCAGTGTAAGATCGTCTAGTAGTTGAATTAATCAGCTCTAATTAACCGGATTTAATGTTTTTATTATTTCTTTCAAACACACCACTATATTAATAATTTCATTTACAATTAAAAGTCCCATCGGGAACTACAGGCAGCTTCGTCCATTTTACGTTCGAGACTACCTTCTTCTTCTCTCCTTCCCGCTCAAAACCAAAACAGTTCACAGCAGCGCCCTCTTTCTAGTCTATCGTGTGCTATGTGTCAAGCCTCCTAGTGCACTATGTGCCACGCCGTTACAGTCTAATTATTTCCTCCCATCCTGGAGAAAACTTTTCACGATAGTTGAGTGGAAAGTTTTACTGTGATACCTGAAAAATACTTGACATAGGGTCAGTTTATGCAGCAGTAGAGAGAGTTAAGAATTATTTCTTGAAATCCTTTTTTTTTTAAACGGAGCTAAAAAATATTTTAAAAAAAATAACGTGCAAGTACCTGTTCTATCCGAAATTAGTACCTTATTTTAAGGAAGGCATTTAACTTATCCCTACTAATCTATGTGAACTTTAACATATACAAAATATCATTTGATGAAATACTGCTACCAAATGTAAACTTTAAAATACAAATACAAATATTAATTATCAAAAAATTAACATACAAATATCAAAATTTTTTTTTAAATATTAATACCAAAATTTAAAACAAAAAATTCCAAATATCAAAATACAAATACAAAAGTTTAAAATACTAATACCAAATATCAAATTTTAAAATACCAATACAAAATATCAAAGTTTGAAATACAAATACAAAATATCAAAAAAATTAAAATACTAATATCAAATATTAATACTAATATACAAATACCAATCATTTTAGACAAAAAAGATAATAATACAAAGAAAATTCTTATTTTTCCATCAATTCTCATTACAAGTGTGTGTTTTTCAAGTTTTAAGGGATTCGGCTTAAACTATCAGCATTCTGGTTTTGTTTTCACTTGCGATAAGCAATCTCATAATTAAATGCCTGCAAAATTAAGGGCCACCTTAAGAGTCTTGGATTAGTCCCAGTATTTTTCTCTAACCAGACCAAGGGATTATGGTCAGTTTGTATGACAAATTTTTGGTGTCCATCAAGATAGCATTTCAACTTTTGCACGGCAAAAATAATGGCTGCACATTCTTTTTCCGTAGTGCTATATTTTTGTTCTGCAAGCGACAGCTTTTTGCTCAGGAACATGATGGGATGTTCTTCGTTTTCACATACTTGCGACAACACAACGCCTATTCCAAGATTGGATGCATCACACTGAATGATGAAGGGTTTTGTGAAATCAGGGCTGTATAAAACTGGATTTTCAGATAGTCTTGTCTTGAGCTCCTCGAATGCATTCTGGCAAGAACTATTCCAGTCAACGGTTGATTTTCGATTTCGGCCCTTAAGTAAATCTGTCAGTGGAGCTGCGATTACTGAAAAAATTCGGGAATATATCTTCTATAATAGCCAGATAATCCTAAAAAGGCTCTAACTTGCGTCTTGTTAGTGGGGATCGGTAAATCTTTGATGACCTGAACCTTTAATTCTCCAGGTGTTCTTAAACCTTGGCCTACCAAATGTCCAAGATATTTAACGTATGCTTGAGCAAATTGACATTTGGATGGCTTGATATGTAATTTAGCGGAGCGTAGGTGATCAAATACATCTTTTAGATGTTTTAGGTGATCATCCCAGGCTAGTGAGAAGATAGCTATATCATCTAGGTAGGGAACTGCAAAGTCTTCACAATTTCTTAATAAGTTAGCCATAAGTCGACTGAAGTAATAGGGCGCATTTTTCAGACCGAAAGGTAACCTCAATGGTTTAAAAGTTCCAAATGTTGTCACAAACGATGCGTACCTTTGCGCTCGGGGACTCAGGGGTATTTGCCAATACCCTCAAGTAAGATCCAAGATAGAGATATATTTAGCTGCCGATACCTTTTCTAAAAGTTCCTCGATATTAAGCAATGGAAAGAGTTGTGTCCGAGTTACTTTATTCAACCTTCTGTAATCGATACAGGGCCTTGCTTCCTTTCCCTGAGCTTCAACAAGTATTAATGGAGATGTAAAATCAGATTCTCCTGGCTCTATTATTTTCAGTTCTAACATCTTATTAACTTCTGATTTGAGAATTTCAATTTGTCGATATCATGTTCAGATTCTAAAATATCATGTTCAGCTAAATCATCATCAGGAATATTGGAAAAAAGATTACTATATTCATACAAAAGTTCTTTAAGCTGTCCTCGTTGAATTTGAGATAATTTTGAATTTAACTGCACATCGCTGATTATTTTGGACCATCCCGACCTTTCTTTTTCAAGTTCCAAACTAGGTATGTCTTCTTCTTCGTCATGCTTTAAAGGATTAATGCACAATAAATTAATATTTTCCTCTCGTTGGTGATAAGGTTTTAGCATATTAACATGATAAACGGGGGTTTTATCCTTCTCTGGGAATTTGACGACATAATTTGTCTTAGAGAGTTGTTGCACTATTTCTCCAGGGCCAACCCACTGAACAGATAACTTGTTAGGCCTGGATGGAGTTATGACCAAAACCAGTTCACCCAGTTGAAATTGACGCTTAACGGTCCGGTCAGCCTGCCAGCTCGGAAGAGGAAGTGCGCGCAAACCTCTCGTTATTTTCACACAAATACTGTTAACTGTTTTAATGTAATTGTAACTGTGATCTTTATTTATTTATTTTTCTTCTTCTTGAATGTTGTTTAGTTTGAATTTGAAACCCATGAAATAAAGTTGAGCTGAGATAACCGAAGTTATAATTTTTTGATTACAGTCTTTACAAGATTAGAATTCTTATTCAGGATAAACTTACTTATTACTAATTATATTTACTGTTAAGCGTCTGACAAAGTTCAACATTCTTAAGAAAATACGAGTAAATAATATGGAATTATTCGAATATATATTTCTTTTTCATACTTTATAAGATTAATTCCTTTCGCTTGTCAATATAATACTTTTCATTGAGATTAAAAAAAGTTTTCTCGATTAAAAATGAAACATTTACCAAGCTAATTAAATTTTCATGATTTTGTGATTTGCAGAGATGGGTAAATCCAGAGCAGAATATATTCGAATTTCAACTCTGTATATGTGTCATATTTTACTTATCATAAGTCTATTGTATCCACTCTTCCCCAAATTGAACAAGAATAAATATTTTTGATAAAAAATTGCATTACTCCTAAATAAAATTTTGTTTAGAGATATAATTATTCGATAGAAAATTGTTTCCAATCGTACTGGATTCATTTTTTTTCAGGATTTAAGTTACTATATCGTATTTACCACGACAACATGTCAGATATTACACATCTTATGCGATTATTGTAAGGCTCGTTTCTTTCTTTTCTTCCCCTCACATTTTAAAGCGCTTGTTTGAGCTGCAATTTTCTATACACTATTGTTTTGGGTAAAAATTCGATAATTGAATTATAATTAATTAAAATTAACTGACTGAAATTAATTGTTTAAAGAATTACAGAAACAGCCACGTTGGTTTCATTTTTAGCGACTTGGGTCAACACTTTAAAAGATTTTTTTTCATGTTTTAAAGTATTCAGTTGAACTGAAATTTTATATACACGATTGTTTTGGATGACAATACGGTACTTTAATGATAATTAATAAAAATTAATTACCACCTAATATTGTGATTCTGTCCTATGTATACACATATTTATATTAATTGTAACTATTTAATAAAAAGCAGCTAAAATAAAGTTTTTCTTTGAAGTAAGAATTGACTTAGTTTTTTTCCCCTATTACTTGTTTTTATGCGCATATAAATGAAATATCTTGATTCAGAGTGACTTTCGATAGTAAATTAACAATGATTCTGTAAAAAATTACTAGTTTGATTTCACTCAAAAGTACGTTTATTATCCGGAGCGTCAAATATCCGAACCAGTTTTTTCAGAGACTTTGCAGCGAAAAAACGAAGGTGTACAATGGTATAGCGAAATTATAAGTGATTGTTTTCCATAATAAAGATAAATTTGCGACATTTTGCACTTATTTTGCTTTTTTCCCATGCACGTTTCCCGCATGTGATGATTTTGAATATTCGTATAGCGTCCGGTTTCATATACTACATAGATCGCATTCGGTTTTCGGTTATTCGAACAATCACGTATCCGAACGGTGCCCGGTCCCAATTGATTCGGATAAACGACGTTCTACCGTAATTTATCATTTTAAAAAAAAAACAAACATCGCTTGGTGATATTGCAATTTGAGAATAGAAAAAAAAATGTTGATTAGTATTGCTTATTAACGCCGTACTTCGAAGCTTCATGACGGCAATTAGTGACGGACCTCGTAATTTTGATCCTAAGTGAAGTGGCGTGGACGATACCTGAGCTGATACCCACTCTCCAAACTTCCCATCACGCCAAGAGGAGCAATCAGATTCGATAGATTTAATATGCATCATCCCTTCTACACTACAGATCAATCAATGGGCAGAAACACATTATTTTGCAAAGGAATGTATTTCTTTTTGTGGTAATGATTTTGCTGAAAAATTTCTTACTCAGGGATAAGATATCCAAGAAAAGTGTGTCCGTGGTAGTCGAGTGGTATAGGTATCGGATCGTGGCTGACCTTGTCACGAGTTCGAGCCCAGTACCACTAAAGACCCGCCGTGTATGGCAGCGATGCACGTTAAATCTGTCGAGAACTGAATCGTCCTCCCGTTGGTGTGGTGTGGTAGATAGGAGAAGGGGTACCAGCTCAGTTGTCGTCCACTTCACTTGACCATGGTTCAAAATTACGTGGTCCGTCACCTTAAAGCCCTCGTGTAGCTGAACAGTGCGACGTTAATATTCAATCAATCAATCCAAGAAATGGATGTAATCTCGTATCTATACCCCAACAAATATTAGGATGTTCCAGACTAGAAGGCACACATGATTTTGCAATAAGTTTGTTTTCAAATTTTATTTCACACATACAAGATGTGTTAAAAAAGATACCTAATTATGTAATCTTTCCTTCAATTCAAGTAATATAAAAATTTTTTTTAACTCAATTCCTACTTCTTAGATCAAGAATTTTTTTTTTTTTTAGCTGCTTTTTATTAAATAGTTACAATTAATATAAATATGTACATACATGGGACAGAATCACAACATTAAGTGGTTATTAATTTCTATTAATTATCATTAAAGTATCGTAGTGTCATCCAAAATAATAGTGTCTATAAAATTTCAGTTCAACTGGATGGTTTAAAACACGAGAAAAAAAAATCTTTTAAGGTATACGACTACACATGTTCGGAGCCGTGATATTGCAAAAGCGTTTAAATGGATAATATTTATGATATTTAGTGTCAATAAGATTAGAAAATGTATATAAAATTGTTTTAAGAATAGTATTACAATAAAAAATTATTGAAGTACAGTATTTTGACAAAAAAGGAACATAGAATGACCAATTTTCCAAATGTTCTCCTTTTGTGAAATTGCTTCAATTATAATAATATTTCGCCTGTCTATAGCTCAGACCTCTGTACAGAGGCTCAACTAGAATTTTTGAAATATATAACTTAGAAGTGGGTTTATCCATGTTTTACGACAACAGAGGGGAGAAATTTTAAGAAAAAAACGTCCATAATTATTTCAATGGGTGGTAACTCTGAAAATAATGTGAATTTTTCAAAAATCCTAGTTGAGACTCTCTGGAGAAGTCTTTCCTTTATATAAGTGAAATATTATTATTTTAGAAGCATTTTTTTTATAAAAGAATATTTTTAAAAAAAGATTATTCTATGTTAATTTTGTGCCAAAATATTGTATTGAAATAATTTTTTTTGTCAAAATATCCTTAAAACAATTTTATACATGTAGTCTAATCTAAGTAACACTAAATATGTTGAAAATTATCCATTTATGCGCTTTTTTAAAATCACGGTTCCGAACGTAGTCGGATACCTTAAAGTTTTGACCCAAGTTGCTAAAAATGAAACCAACGTGGCTGTATCTGTAATTCTTTAAATAATTAGTTTCAGTCAATTTATTTTAATTAATTTTAATTAAATTATAGTATTGCCATACAAAACAATCGTGTATATAAAATTTCAGTACAACTGAATGCTTTAAAACGTGAGAAAAAAACCTTTCAAGTTTTGACACAAAAGGGGGTCGCTCATTCGCCAAAAATGATGTCAACGTGGCCGTATTTGTAATTCTTTGAATAATGAGTTTTAATCAATTAATTTAAATTAATTACTGTATTGTCGTCCAAAATAATTATGTATATAAAATTTCAGCTCAAATGAGCGCTTTAAAATGTATTTTATTAACGATTGCAAATTCCACGAAGATTAATAAATAAATAGAGAGTGTGAGCTAATAGTAGGAATTGAATGAGTGAAGATAAGGAGATGACGGCTTTTAAAGTTTTATCGTCAAATAATCATGCTACAATCTTCTATTTTTTTCTAGAGGCATCTGTTTTTGTAGTCAAATTTGGCAATACAATTTGTTGCCTAGGTCATGACTCCTCTAACATTATTGAGAAGAATTATCTATTAGTCTCTACAAAAAGTTTTTCCATCCTTTGGCCAGTGAATGAGTGTTTATAAACGTTGCAGTATAAAGCAACACGAGGACTATTGACGACGATCGTGTAATTTTGAACCTCAGTCAAGTGATGAGGATGACACCGGAGCTAACACCCACTTTCCAAACTACCACCCCACTTCAACGGGAGGAATTCGAATTTCGACAAATTTAACATGCATTAACTCCTCTGCACAGTGGGTCTTCAGTGGTATTAGGGTTCGAACTCACACACAAGACACGTTGACCACGAGATAGTGACCGTAATTACTAGGCTTCCGTGGACACGACATTTCTCCAGAGAAGTGAACAGAGTATCAAATTTCCTTAATGCGATTAATTTTTTTTTATGAATAAAGATCGTATATTTTTCACCCCCTTGTAGACATTTTCCTTGAAACAAATTTAAATATACCTGCTTTTACTGCACAAAATTTTTTTAAAAAAAGAGGAACTATATATCCTTCAAGCTATAAATGCTCCGCTAACTACCCATTTTATCTGTACATTCATAATATATTTCTACCAACTATTAGCTGTCCAACCAGGCACCATCGTGTTCATTAACTTACGGTCCATGTTACATTACCCTTGTACGAAATACCTCCATTAAAATATTAATTAAACAACAAAACCATCAATACACATTTAACGCAAGCCCCATATCCACCTTGCAACACCACCCACCAGCACTGGAGCGTTAAGAATCTCAACCCTAAACACCGACAGACTTAATTCATCGTAGCATTTATTAATAGAGTCCACTTCACTGCGGACAAGGGGCGAACAGATTAAATAAATGATGGGCCCAGCGGCCATGAGGACTTAATGCTGCGACGCAACAAGATTTTCGCTTAATGCACCCCCAATACGATACTCCCAATAAACGTGCCACGAGTGATTATCGCCGAGCAGCGGAGTCCGTTTTCCTGTCGGGGGACTAATACCTGAAATTTACAACGGGTTCCGGGAAGGTAAATTACCTTTCAGTCGGGATTGGAGTCATTAGGATTATTGCGGAGGCGCAGAGATTGAACTCCATGAATTGGATATTTCGATTCGGCGGATTACATAAAAGATGATTCTACGCAAATATATTTCACTCGCTCCAAAGTCTATGGATTTATCATTTTTATTCACAAAGATAAGATGTCACCTTGTGATACCCCCCCTGCCACTGGGGTATCATCCCTTCATCCACGCGACCTAGATTTGTAAGAATAAATGATTGACCCCCCCTCACTCGAACTCTCCATAATAAATCTAATTTATTATAGACTCAATATATATTAATCAATGCAACACAAGTCTTACTAGAAAAAAAAACGATCAGAAATGATAAGACGTAATTATCAATACTAAGTTAAAATGGTGCCTGAAATCCTACTCAATATCTTTATGATAAATTAACCTCCGAATCTTTATCTATAGTAGTTTCCTTAACAAGCTAGAGTCCGTTCTATAATTAAACTTTAATAATCAATCTCTTACCGATATCACACGGCGATCAGCAACCAAGCTTTATGTCTTCCTCTTGTATCTATTCTTTTAATATTAATCTTCTATATATATATATGTGGGAGACAACAAGGGATCCAAGACATTTGTCTTTCTTTACATTTATTTTAAACTTAAACAAAAATTAATTAAAAAGGTAGCTATTCTAACAGATAAGTTTCGAGGATGTGTTCATGGTAACGCCTGCTCGCGCACCTCCGTCGTTCTTTTTGCTCTTTGCTCATCCTTCTTTCTCTAAAGTCTTAAAGTTTTGGTTCTACTTTCACTAGTTCAAAAGTTCTGGTTTTGATTTGCCGCGCCTGCGCGCGAAGACTGCGTGGCTAGATGATGAGAACGACTGGATTTCTTGGATGCCACAACCGGCCAACCTGACTGTACGCTGTCCGCAGCGGTACGTATTCCTTTTTTCCTTTCCATGGATACCAGAGGAGAATCTGAAACATACAAAAAAGACGGAACAAACAAGGACTACACAACAAATACATAGAGATTTAACATATCATAATTTTTCTGAACTAGACAGTTTCTCCATCATGTGAAGACACCTCTTCGATATCCGGAAGGTTCAACAGGAAAACATTGTGTTTCGCTATCTTGGTTTTTATCAGATCCATCAGGCATAAGAACGCCTTTTTTAATGAGTTCTTTGGTTGAACGCATCGATATTTTCCTCTCTAGAGTTCTGGACGTCTGTTCAAAACGATCTCTCTTTTTCCTCCGTTTCCACTGCCAGGGCTGGAAGATTCGTCGGAGCATTGCAAACCGTCTTTGTTTAGTCTTCATAGGTGAAGGGTTATCGGAACAAGATCAGGAATATCATTTTTCAATTTAATACACATTTTTAACTTAGTACTCTTAATTTTATTACATTTATAATTCTTAACTAGAGAACTCAAATCATTTCTAGTATTAAAGTTTTTAACATGTGGCAAATCATAACTAGAGTTTTTTTATCACATTTGCAACATAAACATTTGAAATAGAAACATTTGAATTAAAATGAGCACCCAAAGAGGATCCACTTTCACTCAATAAAACATCGCTCTTTGCGTGGCCTAGTTTCTTTATTTCAGAATATACACTGGGATGTATAATAATTTCTTCGGTCAAGGTCGGTGATATTGCCGTCGAACACTTAGACCGGGAGAGTGTTGATTAAGAGAAAGATTTATCGGTTTAACTTCTACCATACGCTGTTCGCCAAAACATGAGCTTAATGTTATGATTTCTTCGGAAGGTTTTTGCACTCTAATTAGTGAGGAATTTAAAACTGGCATCTGGCAACCTGAATCAATCAAGGCTGTTACGGGCTGATTTTCCACAAAAATGCTTACATATTGAAGTTGTGTGAACTCATCGCTATTTTGTTTTTCGCTCTCGACTTTCAAAGTATTCGCGTTTATTCTATTATGGATGTGGCTGCTAGTTTCTTTAAGATTAAAACGCTTCTCGCAATCTCTTGCGTAATGAGATGAATCACCGCATATATAGCAATTTTTATTTTCTCTTTCAAGATTTTGGGGATAGTTCTCTTTAATCTCTGGTTTAAAGTTTCGTGGTCTATTTTTAAAGGTGTCTTGGGTATATCCATAAGTAATAGGAGTTTCCTTACGTGATCCGTTTTTAGATGAAATATAAATATCACACTCTTTAGCTAAATCAATAGGCCTAAACCAATCTTCTGCTTCTCGAATGCCAATATGTGAGTTGCGGTTTCCTTATTTAAAGTTTCGAATAATTTATCAGAAATTATAACATCACATAGAGATTCAAAGGAATTAACTTTTCTTAACGAACAATAATATATTGGAAGTTTGCCGTCAATCTTGCAGCAAATTGGATGTATGTCTCGCCTGATGATTTTACAGCATTTTTAAATGAGTTTAAACACTCGCGAGGGGTTAATTGGAATTCTCTGAGTACTATAGATTTTAGTTTTTCATAGTCATTTAATTCCTCCTTTTTAATATACAGTAAGACATTATGAGCTCTTTCGCCCAAAAGATTTATTAAAATTTCAGATTTATATTCGTCATTTATTTTCTTGGTTAAAAATGCGCGTTCTAATGATTGGAAGAACAGATTAAAGTTTTCAGATCTGGTGGGAACAGGAAGAGATAAAGTTTTAATGCTTTTGATCATATTTTCTATGTTTGTTTCGAACTGTTTCTCTTCGACTTTAGCTGCAGGATTTAAACTTAATGCTTCATTTTTAGCCGTTTGAAATTCGACTTCTTTTTCTAATTGTGCTAACTGTAGTTTCGCGAGCTCAATTTTCTGTTTTTCTAAAGTTGCCTCTCTTTAGTTTCGCGATACTCTCTCATCTATACAGTTTTTAATTAAAGTTTTAACGAAATCTGAATCACTCTCAAATGTACTACTGTTCTCAATTTTAGTCTTTAGTTTAGCTATAGTGTCCGTACTCTCCACAGTACCGTCGGGCTGCGGTAGCCCAGTGGTTAAGGCATCCAACCATGGCAGGCATGTCATGCGTTCGATCCCAGTACCACTAAAGACCCGCCGTGTAGGGCAGCGATGCACGTTAAATCTGTCGAGAGCTGAAACGTCCTCCCGTTGGTGTGGTGTGGTAGTTAGGAGAGGGGGGTGCCAGCTCAGGTGTCGTCCACGTCACTTGACCATGGTTCAAAATTACGTGGTCCGTCGCCAAAAGCCCTCGTGTAGCTGAACAGTGCGACGTTAATATTAACTCACTCACTCCACAGTACCGTCTAGATCCTCAACAACTCTTATGAGATCCTCTTTAAGAGCGCTTTTATACATTTTAGAAAAAATATGGAAAGATCCTACCTTTTTTTTCTAGCTCCCTTGTTGCTCGCACGTACGATGTATCCAATAATTGAAGAAAAACGTTGATTCCACTGTGATCTCACCTCTTCGCAGGTAAAATAGTTGAAATTGTTCGAATTGACACCTCTTCGCAGGTGTTTAGTTGATATTTCCAACCTCTACACAGGCGGAATATTCAGGGTTCGATGAAAAATCAATTGAAGAAAAACGTTGATTAAAAGTTCCGGCCTCTACACAGGCGGATTATTCACACTAAGTTAGTTCCAACCTCTACACAGGCGGAATGAAGTTTAAAAAATTCAACCTCTACACAGGTTGAGCGAAGTTTAAAAATTCAACCTCTACACAGGTTGAACGAAGTTTCCAAAAAATGGCGGCGCGTCTCCTTCACGGACGCCTTTTTTTTCACTGTCCAAACTTTGGTTCAAATCGAAATTTTATCGATCGCGGCCAAGCCCCCATAATTTGTGGGAGACAACAAGAGGTCCAAGACATTTGTCTTTCTTTACATTTATTTTAAACTTAAACAAAAATTAATTAAAAAGGTAGCTATTCTAACAGATAAGTTTCGAGGATGTGTTCATGGTAACGCCTGCTCGCGCACCTCCGTCGTTCTTTTTGCTCTTTGCTCATCTCTCTTTCTCTAAAGTCTTAAAGATTTGGTTCTACTTTCACTAGTTCAAAAGTTCTGGTTTTGATTTGCTGCGCCTGCGCGCGAAGACTGCGTGGCTAGATGATGAGGACGACTGGATTTCTTGGATGCCACATATATATATTATTATCCGATTTGATCTAGCTTCTATTCAACTTTCCGGCTTCCACAGCCGACTTCTATATGACTCCTATATATCTCCTATATCACTAACTCGCGAACGCTAAAGCTACCTTATAAATCAATACTCATAAATACTTAAAATCAATACTCATAGAAACGTAGGTTTATTTCGAATAATACATTATAATAAACAAATATAAAAGAACAAGAAAATTTAATGTTTACAACCTGACACTTGATACCTCTTTTCTGCTACTATCTTTCCTGTTTTGTGGGATAATTTTTTATTTTATTTTATTATACAGGGTGGGCCCTAATTAGGTAGAAAAGCCGATTCTGCTGTAAAGGCGGTGCAGGCGGTGCAGGCGGTTGCAGGCGGTTGCAGGCGGTTGCAGGCGGTTGTAGGCGGTTGCAGGCGGTTGTAGGCGGTTGTAGGCGGTTGCAGGCGGTTGTAGGCGGTTGTAGGCGGTTGCAGGCGGTTGTAGGCGGTTGTAGGCGGTTGTACGGCAGTGCAGTGCAGTTGAGTTGTTTCGTTCCTACTGACGAGTTGAGTTGTTTCGTTCCTACTGGCGAGTTGAGTTGTTTCGTTCCTGCTGCGAGTTGAGTTGTTTTCTCCTGTTGAGTTGTTTCGTTCATGTTACCGAGTGGAGTTGTTTCGTTCCTGCTGCCGAGTTGAGTTGTTTCGTTCCTACTGACGAGTTGAGTTGTTTTTCTCCTGCATTGGCTTTGATTTTCGAGTTGAGGGGGCGAGTTGAATTGTTTTTTTTCTACAGCTAAGTTGAGTTGTTTTTAAAAAATGTGCACAAAAAATGGAAGTATGGGAATATTAAACGTGCTCATGGCGCCACCTATTGATTAAAATGTACACTAATTATAGATTTTAAAATGATGGAAATAAATAACGCTCAAATAAAAAAAAATAAATCCAGATTCAAACTCACGGCCTCAGATCAAAATGTCTCCACAGGACAATAGTTTTTCAGTTACGCTAACCATTATCCTATGAAGGCATACAGACCTGAAGAAAACTTATGTTTATAATCTCATGAATTTAATTTTGCAGGCGAAGCAGACGGCGACATGTTTTAAAATCATTTTCTTGATTAAAATGAAATAAAAAATATTTAATTTATATTATTTTAATAATGTGTAAATTTTTATTCAGTATAATGATTACATACACACACAGTAAAGATACAAAGTAAATTGATTATTCAGAAAAATGTGCCGTAGTATACTCGTCATCAGCGTGAACGGGTTACGATTTAACTTGTTTTAGCTTGTCTGATCTTGATTCTACAAGACGGCGACTGAATTCTACGTCAGAAATTATCTCAATGCTTAGAGCGGATGAATACATTGCTTTCAACCACTCAGCGAACGCCGCTCAAGTGTAATTCGGTTGATATGCGTTAGACACTTATCACATTTTAGTTCACAATTCATTTCGTTTGTTAGTATTGCGGTGGGCTGTATTCAACAAGAAAAAAAAAAATATGGTGATGTCTGAAACACATAGTGAAAAACGAAAGTTTGAAAAAGCCGGGGAATCTTCTGTAAATAAGAAAGCCAGAAGAGAAGTTTCAAAAGTAAGTAACAACATTAAATAAATTTAATATGTAATTTTTATAATGTTTTTTACACATTTGTGATCTTTATTAATTTTGTTATATTATTTTCAGAAGTATGGAAAATTTACCGAGGATTGCATACCAGATGGAGTATTTCCAATTGAGATGATGTTTTTGTCTTTGCAAGCACCTATTATGATTCCGCATCAGTACACATAAGACGTTTCAAGAAATATGGCAAAACATACTACCCAACTCCCGAGGGAATAACATTAGACCCACGGTGGATCGAATATATCATGCGTAAAAAGAAAGTGCCGGAATCACTGGAGGAATTACCAAGTGGACTTTTCCCTCCTGAACGACACATTCAAATAACTAGTGAGAACTTCATTGATTTTACTTTCAAGCGCATTAAATACAGTCCGGATAAAGAGCCCACTTTTAAAGAAATAACCATATCCCGAGAGCAGTGGGCTGAAATGATTAAAAAATATGGTGCTATTGAAAATGCTGCTATAGACAATATGTTTCAGTGTATGGACTTTTTAACTGCATATAAAACCTTCTGCGAAGGCCCCATAGAAAATACATTACCTTCTTCTTTGGATGTTAGTCTGGGTCAACAATACTTGACGCAAATTTTGAAAAAATCTATTTGTAGCCTCCTGAACGAAAAAGGATTGAAACAGCCTCAGACTTTCGCTGAGGAGTTATGGGGAATCGCGAAGAAACATTTAATTCACATGTTTCATCACTTGAAGCTAATGAGATAGCTGATTGTTTTTATCATAATCTTTTGAAAATGAACACTTTTTATTGTTAAAACCTGTACATTATGTAACTCAAGAATTTTTAAAAATCTTCGCTTGGATATTATTTTAAGAGAAGTAAGAGACATGTTATGTCCACCTGATTGTTTTGAATACTATGAGGATTTTGTTTAAAGATTTTTATAAGATTCACACAATATTTTGTTTTTATAAATTTGAATAAAATTCTTTTTTTTTTTTTTATGCTGAATTTGAGTTCTTATTATTTTTATTGTTTGTTAGTTTAATTTATGTTGAAATCGTTTCACATCTTAAAAATAAATAAGAGTATTTTTAAAGAAATTATCAAAGTATGTACAAGTGATATTTTAAATGTATTTCATATGAAAGTGAGAAAATTTATGCTCATGTTTTTATACATAAACTTTTTGCCTTTCCCAAAAAGTATATAATAATATAACTATTCATTGTAATAGTCATTCAATCAAGTTCTTTTCATCGGTAACAATGCATCAAGATTTAGCAGCGTTTTACGAAAATCCTGAAGTTCCAAATAGCTTCGGGGGTGTGGAAGCATTACATCGCTCTGTAAAAGGGAAATATAGTAAAAAAGATGTGAAACATTGGTTATCGCAGAAAGATGCTTACACTCTTCATAAACCTGTTCGACATAAGTTTCAGCGGAATCGAGTGTTTGTAAGTGATATTGATCGTCAGTTTCAAGCGGATTTAGTCGATATGCAATCTTTAGCAGAATTTAATAAAGGGTATAAGTATTTGTTAACTTGCATTGATTTATTTTCAAAATTTGCTTGGGCAGTTCCTCTGAAAGATAAATTTGGAAAAAGTGTAAAGTCTGGGCTAGAAATTATTTTTAAAGAAAGGAAGCCTAAAGTGTTGCAAACAGATGCCGGTAAGGAGTTTTTAAATAAAATAGTTCAAAATTATTTAAAAAATCTGAATGTAAATTTTTTTTTTTTACAAATAACGAAACAAAAGCTAGCATTGTTGAAAGGTTTAATCGGACATTAAAAACAAAAAATGTGGAAATATTTCACTGAATTTAACACTAAAAATTACATCGACGTCATTGATAAATTAATACACAGTTATAATCACTCGTATCACCGTTCAATTAAAATGGAACCTGTTTCTGTAAGTAGACATAACCGAAAGCAGGTATTAAAAAATTTATACGGTGGTCTAAGAAATGAGAAACCTAAAGCCCCTAGATTTAAAATTGGTGATATTGTACGCATTAATAAACAAAAACTTCACTTTGAAAAAGGATACGAACAAAACTGGAGAAGAGAACTTTTCATAGTTTTTGAAATCGTGCAAAGAATTCCGATTGTTTATAGATTAAAAGATTTACAAGGTGAAGAGATTAAAGGTACTTATTACGAAGCAGAATTACAAAAAGTTGTCGACTCTGGTTTCTACCCTGTAGAGAATGTTATCAAACAAAGAAAAAGAGGAGGAATCACTGAATATTTTGTTAAATTTTTAGGCTATCCTGAAAAATTTAATGATTGGGTGACTGATATTCAAAAAGTATAAATAGTTAAACTTTTTATTGCCAACTCATTTTCAAAATGTCTTTCTACGTAACATTACCTTCTGATAGTTCTATGCATTTCTTTCCAGAAAACAAAATATCTCATTTCAAAACTCAATTACCCTCTCCTGTTTGTTTAAATGGTGAATGGGAAGTGGGATTGTCTGAAATAATCTACCCTCATTCTTGGCTTAACGTAAATGAAACTAACAATTATTTTCTATACAAAGCTGGTGACGGCAATATCTCTTCAACTGTTAAGCGAACAATTGATGTGGGTTGTTATGAAACAATGTTAGATATTATATCAGCCGTACAACTTGCTTTACCCAAAAATCCTAATCGGTTCACAATAATTTACAATAAAGCAACAAAACGGGTGAAAATTAATGCAGTTCAAGGTAGCAGCCTTCACTTAGAGAATTTAGGCGAATTGTTAGGATTCAAACGCAATGCAATTATAATAGGTAACATGAAAAGCGAATTCGTTGCTGATGCATGGTCTAATTTTTCAGTTTTTTACGTTTACTCCGATCTAATTTCACCCCAAATTGTGGGGGATACACAGGCTCCTTTATTGCGAATCGTTCGCACTAAAGGTAAAGACGGGGAAACGATTAGTCAATACTATGATAGACCTCAATACTTACCTTTGGTGAGACACTCGTTTCAAACTATTCAATCTGAACTGAGACTCAATTCTGGTGATTTTGTTCCCTTTGAAAGAGGTAAAGTGATCATAGTGCTTCATTTTCGCATGAGGCAAATACTATAAATAAAGCAATACATTTCTCATACCCTCATTTGGAGATAAAAGACCAAGATATGAGTGTACCATACGTTTGCTGTACTAAAAGATTTGAAGACCATTATGCAGGTCAAATAGGTTCGGGTTTGACTCATTACAAGGGCATTAATTTTCAAAAGGGTTATGGAATCGGAGGAATATTTCGTCGATTGTTTAGAGCAGCTTTACCTTTTTTAGTAAAAGGAGGTAAAACTATTGGAAAAGAAGTATTAATGACAGGGAGTCGTGTTGCCTCTGATGTATTGTCAGGAGAAAATTTTAAAGAAGCTGTAAAAACAAGAAGCAAAGAAAGTGGAAAAAATTAGCTCAGAAAGCTATTGATAGAGTTCAGTCTATGGTAGGAAAAGGACAGTATAAAAGAAAGCGTAAGAAACAGAAAAAATTCATTTCATCCAAAGCACGTAAAGTGAGTGTACGTGACATTTTCGACTCGTAAAAATGGCATTTATTCTTAAAGATTCTCCTGAATGTGTTAAATCTGAATTGGAACTTTTCAACTTACCAGGAACTCAAACAGTTATTCAAGATGGGCAGTGGAAACAATTTCATCCTCTTTCTAACGTTTTCGATAATGCACCTGTAGAATTTCACATTTCCGGAAGTGCAGAAGATTACATAGATCTCAGTCAAACACAATTATACGTAAAAGCGAAAATAGTAAAAGTGGACAATACGCCTATTACTAAAGATGATACTATAGGACCTGTGAATTTATTTCTACATTCACTATTTTCTCAAGTAGATGTATCCTTAAATGATCGCGTGGTTTCCAATTCCAGTAATACATATCCCTATCGATCTTATATTGAAACTCTCTTAAACCATGGATATGACAGCAAAACTTCCCAGTTAACGGCTGAACTATTTTACAAGGATTCTGATGATGGTCTCAAGAAAAGAACCGAATTTTTTAAAGAAAGTGCCACTGTAGACATGATTGGTTGTATACATTCGGATTTATTTCATCAAGATCGTCTTTTACTCAATTTAGTGGATTTGAAAATAAAATTAATACGAAGCAAGCCCGAATTTTGCTTACAAGGATCTGAGGGATTTAAAGTTGTTTTGGATCATGTTTCTTTATTCATACGAAAAGTTCGTGTGAATCCTGGAGTTATTCTTGGTCATGCGAAAGCACTGGAAAAAAAGCGCAAAATACCCCATTAACCGAGTTCTGTGCAAGGTGTATTCGATTCCTAAAGGAAGCATGTCTTTTATTCAAGATAACATATTTTCAGGCCAAATGCCAAAAAAAAACTTTTGTAGGATGTGTAGATAATGAAGCTTTTCACGGAGCATTTTCAAAATCTCCTTATGAGTTTAAACATTTTAATTTAAATTTTATTGGAGTGTATGTGGATGGACAACCAGTGCCTCACAATCCATTAGAACTCGATTTTTCTAAAGATCAATACATACGGGCCTATCAAACTCTATTTGTTGGGACAGATCGAATGGGTCAAGACAGAGGTATATTTATTTCTAGAAAAGAATATAAAGATTCAAATACATTGTTTGGATTTAACCTCTCACCGGATTTATGTTCTTCAGGAGAACATTTAAGTCTGATAAAACATAGCAATTTGCGATTAGAATTAAAATTCAGCAAATCTTTAGAACAAACCGTATGTGTTATCGTTTTTGCCGAGTTTGAAAATTTAATCGAAATAAACAAATCGAGAAATATCTTGTATGATTTCGGAAATTAAAGAATGGATGGAATGCAAATGTATACAGTTTTATCTCAAGAGAAGACAACGTCCCCCTATTTTCAAGGTGTTTATTCTAGAGATACGCTCCCTCCTCTGGAAGAAAACATGTGTGCTATTGTGAATTCTGATGACTCATCACAACCTGGAACACACTGGTTAGCATTATTTGTAAATGATAAAAGAGAATTAGAATTTTATGACTCGTTTGGACAACCTCCTGTATTCTATAACATTAGTACTACTACCTATTTAGATGTATTATGGAATTCTAAAGTGTTTCAATCACCAACATCTAATGTTTGTGGGCAATACTGTATTTACTTTTATTCAAACGCAGCCAAGGCTATTCTATGCATTATATTTTGAATCAATTGTATATAAATGATTTTCAAATGTATCAATTTGTAAAGAAACGATATGGTGTAAGATTTGTATTTAGAAAATAAAAAAATGGAATGAAACTAAATATGTGTGTGTCTTTTATTTTCTTTAATTTTTTTTTTTTCTATTTTCTATTTATTTTCTTATGATAATTTTTTTCTTCTAAAAAAAAAAAAATTAATATTTTTCTATGTTAAATTTCTTTTTCTCTCAAAAAAAAAAAAATTTTTTTTTTTTTCTATGATAAATTTTTCACCCAAAAAGATTAATATAATTTTATTTAATTATATATTTGAAACTTTTAAATTTTATCAAATAAGTATATTTTCTTCAGCAAAAGAAAACTGTTCAAATCATAAAGAGACAACTGAGACAATTTTTTTTTAATCAAATGAGTATCATTTATTTCAAAGTTTCAACCATGCATTTCTGCGAGCATACATTATTGGTTTCTTAATAATTTTGTTATTCTGATACAATTTTTTATTTACATCTAGATTTTTCGGTAAATTTACATCATTCAAAGCTCTTAAAAATACATATCTTCCTTCAGGTGCTGATTTTCGATTCCGTAGAAAATCATTCACGAGGAATGCAATATTGCTTCCTGGAATAACAGTGTTTTTGTAAATAATTTCACCATCAGAATTCCAACTGAAAGATTCTTGAAGCTTTAAAAACTGGAAAATATTTTTTGCTTTTTCTTTATACCTAGCTGGAACAATTCTAAAAATTTCATCCTCAAACACTTCTTTTTCCGTCTTTACTACTGACTCTTTTAGATTTTCTTTTAATGATTCCGTTTCTTGATTTTCTGATAGAGATGCTGCATTTGGAACTGGTTCAGACTCTCTTCGATTTTCGTTAGAAAAGTGCGTATATTTTTGTAAAACTTGTAAATAGAGAATTGTTTTTCTTCTTCCGTTAAATCCTTATTATGGAGAATGAATTTCATGCGTTGATCAAGTTCCGATAAGTGTTCCGTTACTTGAACTCTTTCTTCGGGTACCAGTACAAATTTTTGCTAAATTCCATTTTGAATTAAAGAACTGATGACTGAAATAGCTGCAGGCAATAAAATATTTAAGAATCCTTCTCCTTTTTGAATTAAAATTTTCTTTTTCTCGTAAAGAGGTGTTTTTTTGTTAGAAAGTTTTCTTAAGCTTTCTTTATAGGGAGATAAACGATTTTTTTTAATTTTAGTCAATGATATGTTACCACATAAAACATTCAGCACACACTCGCACAAAGTTTTTATTTCTTTCTTTGAACACTTTTTCAAAATAGATTTTGGGTGTTTTGTTTTAGAAATTAGTTTTAAGAGCTCTAAAGTTTGTTCAGAACACACCGGCATCTTGTGAACTATTGAATATTCATTGAACAATTTGAATCTATTTATATGCTTCAAAGTAATGGGTCATCGAGGTTGATATACATAAAAACATCTCCAGGAAACATACCTGTGCGCACACGCAAGGATTCATCAGTTTCAGGTTTTAAATCAATAAGTAAGTATCCGTACGGTTTTGATGTGGCATCTGCGTAACATTCTTGAAAAATTTCACTTTACGAGGATACAATTGGCGACCTAAATGTGTAATTTGGGATTGATCTCTTCGATTCTTAAATAATACAAGATAATGAGCGTTTAAGGAAATTTCTCTAATTTCTTTCCCTTTATGAAAAATATTCTGTACCACAAAAATTATACTTAAATTTCTGTGATGCGAAAATTTTACAAATAATTTTGTTAATTGGGGATCATTTCCTAACTCTCCCATAAGATCGTCTATAACAATTAACGCATCCGAATACTGGTGCAAATTAGAGGGGGATACCTTCATGAAAGGAAATATTCGGCATTTCTTCATACAACGCTTGGTAAACTCCATAACACCAAATTATATTTTTAGGAAAGGGTTTAATCATTTTATTTTCGATTAATTTTTTAACGAACTGACTTTTACCGCTACCAGATGGCCCAGCCAAGATTAAAGTAAATGGATGAACTAATTTGAGAGAATCCATGATTAAACTAAATAATTTTATGAATGATGTTGCTATTTATACTACGAGTCACTTAATTCTATAAATTTCATTTTGTGTGATACCGAAAGGAAAAGAATGAGGGTAGATTATTTCAGACAATCCCACTTCCCATTCACCCTTTAAACAAACAGGAGAGGGTAATTGAGTTTTGAAATGAGATATTTTGTTTTCTGGAAAGAAATGCATAGAACTATCAGAAGGTAATGTTACGTAGAAAGACATTTTGAAAATGAGTTGGCAATAAAAAGTTTAACTATTTATACTTTTTGAATATCAGTCACCCAATCATTAAATTTTCAGGATAGCCTAAAAATTTAACAAAATATTCAGTGATTCCTCCTCTTTTTCTTTGTTTGATAACATTCTCTACAGGGTAGAAACCAGAGTCGACAACTTTTTGTAATTCTGCTTCGTAATAAGTACCTTTAATCTCTTCACCTTGTAAATCTTTTAATCTATAAACAATCGGAATTCTTTGCACGATTTCAAAAACTATGAAAAGTTCTCTTCTCCAGTTTTGTTCGTATCCTTTTTCAAAGTGAAGTTTTTGTTTATTAATGCGTACAATATCACCAATTTTAAATCTAGGGGCTTTAGGTTTCTCATTTCTTAGACCACCGTATAAATTTTTTAATACCTGCTTTCGGTTATGTCTACTTACAGAAACAGGTTCCATTTTAATTGAACGGTGATACGAGTGATTATAACTGTGTATTAATTTATCAATGACGTCGATGTAATTTTTAGTGTTAAATTCAGTGAAATATTTCCACATTTTTGTTTTTAATGTCCGATTAAACCTTTCAACAATGCTAGCTTTTGTTTCGTTATTTGTAAAAAAAAAAAAATTTACATTCAGATTTTTTAAATAATTTTGAACTATTTTATTTAAAAACTCCTTACCGGCATCTGTTTGCAACACTTTAGGCTTCCTTTCTTTAAAAATAATTTCTAGCCCAGACTTTACACTTTTTCCAAATTTATCTTTCAGAGGAACTGCCCAAGCAAATTTTGAAAATAAATCAATGCAAGTTAACAAATACTTATACCCTTTATTAAATTCTGCTAAAGACTGCATATCGACTAAATCCGCTTGAAACTGACGATCAATATCACTTACAAACACTCGATTCCGCTGAAACTTATGTCGAACAGGTTTATGAAGAGTGTAAGCATCTTTCTGCGATAACCAATGTTTCACATCTTTTTTACTATATTTCCCTTTTACAGAGCGATGTAATGCTTCCACACCCCCGAAGCTATTTGGAACTTCAGGATTTTCGTAAAACGCTGCTAAATCTTGATGCATTGTTACCGATGAAAAGAACTTGATTGAATGACTATTACAATGAATAGTTATATTATTATATACTTTTTGGGAAAGGCAAAAAGTTTATGTATAAAAACATGAGCATAAATTTTCTCACTTTCATATGAAATACATTTAAAATATCACTTGTACATACTTTGATAATTTCTTTAAAATACTCTTATTTATTTTTAAGATGTGAAACGATTTCAACATAAGTTAAACTAACAAACAATAAAAATAATAAGAACTCAAATTCAGCATATAAAAAAAAAGAATTTTATTCAAATTTATAAAAACAAAATATATTGTGTGAATCTTATAAAAATCTTTAAACAAAATCCTCATAGTATTCAAAACAATCAGGTGGACATAACATGTCTCTTACTTCTCTTAAAATAATATCCAAGCGAAGATTTTTTAAAAATTCTTGAGTTACATAATGTACAGGTTTTAACAATAAAAAGTGTTCATTTTCAAAAAGATTATGATAAAAACAATCAGCTATCTCATTAGCTTCAAGTGATGAAACATGTGAATTAAATGTTTCTTCGCGATTCCCCATAACTCCTCAGCGAAAAAGTCTGAGGCTGTTTCAATCCTTTTTCGTTCAGGAGGCTACAAATAGATTTTTTCAAAATTTGCGTCAAGTATTGTTGACCCAGACTAACATCCAAAGAAGAAGGTAATGTATTTTCTATGGGGCCTTCGCAGAAGGTTTTATATGCAGTTAAAAAGTCCATACACTGAAACATATTGTCTATAGCAGCATTTTCAATAGCACCATATTTTTAATCATTTCAGCCCACTGCTCTCGGGATATGGTTATTTCTTTAAAAGTGGGCTCTTTATCCGGACTGTATTTAATGCGCTTGAAAGTAAAATCAATGAAGTTCTCACTAGTTATTTGAATGTGTCGTTCAGGAGGGAAAAGTCCACTTGGTAATTCCTCCAGTGATTCCGGCACTTTCTTTTTACGCATGATATATTCGATCCACCGTGGGTCTAATGTTATTCCCTCGGGAGTTGGGTAGTATGTTTTGCCATATTTCTTGAAACGTCTTATGTGTACTGATGCGGAATCATAATAGGTGCTTGCAAAGACAAAAACATCATCTCCAATTGGAAATACTCCATCTGGTATGCAATCCTCGGTAAATTTTCCATACTTCTGAAAATAATATAACAAAATTAATAAAGATCACAAATGTGTAAAAAACATTATAAAAATTACATATTAAATTTATTTAATGTTGTTACTTACTTTGAAACTTCTCTTCTGGCTTTCTTATTTACAGAAGATTCCCCGGCTTTTCCAAACTTTCGTTTTTCACTATGTGTTTCAGACATCACCATATTTTTTTTTTTTTTCTTGTTGAATACAGCCCACCGCAATACTAACAAACGAAATGAATTGTGAACTAAAATGTGATAAGTGTCTAACGCATATCAACCGAATTACACTTGAGCGGCGTTCGCTGAGTGGTTGAAAGCAATGTATTCATCCGCTCTAAGCATTGAGATAATTTCTGACGTAGAATTCAGTCGCCGTCTTGTAGAATCAAGATCAGACAAGCTAAAACAAGTTAAATCGTAACCCGTTCACGCTGATGACGAGTATACTACGGCACATTTTTCTGAATAATCAATTTACTTTGTATCTTTACTGTGTGTGTATGTAATCATTATACTGAATAAAAATTTACACATTATTAAAATAATATAAATTAAATATTTTTTTTATTTCATTTTAATCAAGAAAATGATTTTAAAACATGTCGCCGTTTGCTTCGCCTGCAAAATTAAATTCATGAGATTATAAACATAAGTTTTCTTCAGGTCTGTATGCCTTCATAGGATAATGGTTAGCGTAACTGAAAAACTATTGTCCTGTGGAGACATTTTTGATCTGAGGCCGTGAGTTTGAATCTGGATTTATTTTTTTTTTTTTTATTTGAGCGTTATTTATTTCCATCATTTTAAAATCTATAATTAGTGTACATTTTAATCAATAGGTGGCGCCATGAGCACGTTTAATATTCCCATACTTCCATTTTTTGTGCACATTTTTTAAAAACAACTCAACTTAGCTGTAGAAAAAAAACAATTCAACTCGCCCCCTCAACTCGAAAATCAAAGCCAATGCAGGAGAAAAACAACTCAACTCGTCAGTAGGAACGAAACAACTCAACCTTGCAACATGAGCGAAACAACTCCACTCGGTAACATGAACGAAACAACTCAACTCGCCAGTAAACGAAACAACTCAACTCGGCAGCAGGAACGAAACAACTCAACTCGTCAGTAGGAACGAAACAACTCAACTCGTCAGTAGCCGTCGAAACTGCAACTCAACTCTGCACTGCCGTCGACCGCCTACAACCGCCTGCAACCGCCTACAACGCCTACAACCGCCTACAACCGCCTACAACCGCCTGCAACCGCCTACAACCGCCTGCACCGCCTGCAACCGCCTGCAACCGCCTGCATCGCCTGCACCGCCTTTACAGCAGAATCGGCTTTTTCTACCTACTGACGTTATATTTTTTCACTATTCTGCATATCACGTTTTCTTCTTGAGAAAGTTGGATTGCAATGCCATTTTGGTCCCAAAGATTCCCCAAGAGGATTAGTTAGAAGGCGCGATAAAGCCTCGTCACAACCTTTAGGTTTTAATGGAGAAATCTGGGTGTAATATTGTTGAAACGAAATTTTTTTATCCGCATACAATTCAGTGGCGCACACAGGCACTTTTTTTAAGAGGGTCCAGGGTTGAAAGCCCACCATTCTTGCATCCTCTTGCATGCTTCTTTTGGTTTTGTCAATTGTCTGGAACAAAAAAAAACAGTAAAAAACTCATTATTGAATAAATGATTAGCATTAATTAATAAAATTTATTATTAATAATAAATACTTAATTAAATTTTACGCGCGCGTACCTACTATATACTTAGAATTATAATCAATTGGAAAAAAAATCAAGGGCTTTGGGGGGTAGGGGTGTCCGGACCCTGGGACTCCCCCCCCCCCCTTGTGTGTGCCACTGATCTAGATTTATATTGAGAATTTACGTCAAGGGTGTCAAACTCAAAGGCTAACTTGTGGCAAAAAAAAGTAAGGCTTAACTTTAGGTGGGCCGCAAAAAATCAATACTCATAGAAACGTAGGTTTATTTCGAATAATACATTATAATAAAAACACATATAAAAGAACAAGAAAATTTAATGTTTACAACCTGACACTTGATACCTCTTTTCTGCTACTATCTTTCCTGTTTTGTGGGATGATTTTTTATTTTATTTTATTATACAGTTTGGGCCCTACTTCATGGTATAAACTTTAAGACTAGATACAGGCATTGTAACAATCATTTATTGTGTAGGAATGTAGGGGTGCAAGGGACGTTGTGAATCGCAGACAGGGGAAATAAGGCGCAAACAGGAGAGAAAAATAATAAAAGAGAAATGGAGTTAAATTGGTTAGTTGCGATGTTGGAAGGGGGCAGTAGACGTCTATCTGCCATTCAACATAATGCATCTCAGTAGTAGAAAGCTCCATTCGCAATTGTCCTGATATCTATAATGGGAGACTAAGTATGCGGAAAATGCAGACATGCATTTCATGTAAGGCCGAGCAAATGGTAACAGCAGAGATGCGCTACGAATGTATCGTACGCAGTTTCCTGATCGACAAATGCTGAATCACAGAATTTTTCAGCAGTTACATCGTCAACTTTGCGAAACACGTTTGTTCCACGTCACCAGATATGATGCTGGTCGACAAGGAGCTTCACGCAGTCCCATCCTATAAGATTGATTGAATATTAACGTCGCATTATTCAGCTACACGAGGGCTTTTGGCGACGGACCACGTAATTTTGAAACATGGTCAAGTGACGTGGACAACACCTGAGCTGGCAACCCCCCTCTCCAAACTACCACACCAACGGGAGGACGTTTGAGCTCTCGACAGATTTAACGTGCATCACTGCCCTACACAGCGGGGCCTGCAGTATGACAGGTCATTAGTGGCATTATAATTGGAAAAATGTTGTCTATCATATCGTGATTATTGAGTCTACAGCTGAATGGTCAGGAGTGCGAACTTTGTATGCAGTCTATGTTCATATCGAGGGGAGGGCTCGAGTCCAATTCCATCGAAAGACCCGTACGCAGAAAGAACGAGAGCTTTTCTACCCAAAATGAAAAACCCAAATGAAGAAGTCTCAAAATGAAGCAGTAGCGCACACAGGAATTTTTCAAGGGGAGGGCTCGAAAGTTCACCATTCTTGTATCATGCTCCTTTTGATTTTGTCGATTTTCGGGAACAAAACACAGTAAAAAACTAATTTTTGAATAAATAATTAGCATTAATTAATAAAATTAATCATTAATAACAAGTAATTAATTAAATTTTACGTACTATATACTTAGAAATATAATCAATCGGAAAAAAAATCAAGGGCTTTGAGGGGGAGTCCGGACCCCCAGGCCCCCCTTGTGTGCGCCACTGGTCTCGAGGTTCTCATTAGTGCGGTGTAATAGCCTGATTGTTTGATTTTAATTTACTTCACACTAAAGCAGTGGTCTTCCCACTTTTTCTGCTCACGAAACCTCTAAAACTAGAAGGTGTTATCTTGGAACCTCTAGAAATAAGGGAAGTATTTTCGTGGAACTCCTAAAAGTAGGGGAAGTATTTTCGCGGAACCCTATTTCATACACACACTTAGAAGAATATATATTAATATAATGTTTAAAGTAGATCAATATCTTATAGGTACTGTGACGTAGCTGTGAATTTCCTGCCACGTAGCTGTGAATCGGCTTCTTTTGTGGGTATGGTCACCACACGTGCAATGACACCTGCATCCTTAAAAATATTGCGTGGTCTTCTTGTCTTGGACATCGTCCATCAACCTTCTACACCAGGAGAAATCCCTTTCCGCCCACGAACCGGACGTATCTCGAAGCTAAAGACGTCGATCTCTGTCATCCCCGAAGACTAGAGAGGGCTGGGAGGGAGACTGATTGATTGATTGAATATTAATGTCGTCCTGTTCAGCTACATGAGGGCTTTTGGCGACCGACCACGTAATTTTGAACCATGGTCAAGTGTCATGGACGACACCTGAGCTGGCACCCCCTCTCCTAACAACCACACCAACGGGAGGAAATTTCAGCTCTCGATAGATTCAACGTGCATCGCTGCCCTACACAGCGGGTCTTTAGTGGTACTAGGCTTGAACTCGTGACAATGTAAGCCACGAACCGATACCTATACCACTCGGCTACCGCGGCCCCTCTTCTATAAGAAAGCACCTTGATCGTTGTGGCTGATAGACCGAAATACAGGAGCTATTTCTCATTACGAAATTTTGAGTCGTCAGACAATTTGTAAAGTGTTAAAAAGGAATATCAATTACACCTCTTCCATTTTCAACGAGTACAAGTTTTGAATCCGGCAGACTGTCTTCTGCGACTTCCAGCGGGTGGTACAGCAAAGTGCGCCGCAGCTGGACTTCATAGCTCATGCGCTGAATAGTTATAATTTTTAATAACAAATACTTCATTAAATTTTACGTACTATATACATAGTATTTTAATCAATCGAGAAAAATTCAAAGGCTTTGAGGGGGGAACCAGATTTGGGGGCTCCCCCCCCTTGTGTGCGCCATTGGTGTAGGAGGGTTGATTCGTGTTAAGGGGGCACATTAGGAGGTTAAAAAAATTGGATTTTTTCTTCTTTTTTTGTATAAATCATTTGCTTAACTATTCAAGAATACGCTGTCAAAATTTCAAAGCGAAATTCGAATTCTCTTAGAATTTATGAGCCCTTGGAATGGAATATAATCACACACACACACTATATATATATATATTCCATTGTACCCTGACGTACAGAAGGAAATTCTTCCAATGTATAAAGAGTTATCAAGGGATGATTTATACTGGAGAGATGTTTAGGTGGCCACACATAAAATGCAAATGAAAGTTTTAATTCCACTATTTGGCGATTAGCTCCTAAACACTTGCACTTCGGACTAAAAATCGTCGAATTGGCATCGTATTTAGCAGTGGGTTTATTCAATGAGGGAAATTCTTCCCTTCTGATTGTTATGAACGAGGCAGGAATTGTAGCAGGCAGGCAAAGAAAGCTTCAGTTATGCCAAACAAATGGATAACCAGCGCTTGAGCCGGCAGAATCGACGTAGTACATTGGAATCGAAGGAAGGTGGGAAAGCACTGCTGCTGCAAGCGCAAAACGAAGTCTATGAGAAAGAAGGATTGCTGTATGATGCTTGAATCGCCGATTAATCGGTAAGCATTTTACTTGATGTTAATTTCTTTGGATTTCTAGTTTCTGAGAATTTATTTTTCGAAAGCGTTTATCTCGAAATGACTTTTCATATTTGCGTGCAGTTTAACTAAAAAAGTATCGAACCGATCATTATGAAAATCGATTGAATGATTCTTTATAAAATTAGAATTATATGAACTAACTTGAGAGATGATATCATGATTTTAAGGGTAATTTTCTTGCATGATTAGAGGAAAAAAATCGAAGTAAATTTGTCCAACTCCTGCAAAATTTTTAATTTTCATTATTTTCACCTGCATTGAGGTTCATATTCTTAGAAAATAAGTTGTTAATGTAAGATCAGAACATTTTGATTTCAGAAAAAAATCGGAATGGCTACACTGCACGCAATTGGAGACCTAATCTAACAACATTCAGCGGACATCACATAGTTATGTTGTTATTATTGGCTGAAATGTTTCGAGAAAAATTACAAAAGTTTATCGAAATATAAATGAAATGTCAAAATTTGTTTGAATTCTAATTAATTCTTGCCACCCCCCAAAAAATACCAAAAAATCAGTGTCAAACAGCCTCTTCATGTGGTTTCCGCCTTTGCAGCTGTCGATGGTTAAAGTTCTCTTGTTTGAGTGGTGTGGAAGTTTGTTTCTTCATCGTCACTTGAACATGGTTCAAATTTAGAGTTCTATTTCTAGTAACCCTCGTGTGCTTGAAAGTGCAATGTAAATTAACTCTTAAGAGCCCAGCAGATCTGCCTCTCTAAATGGGAGTTCTGTAGTCGCGACTCCAACCATAACTTGACGGAAACAATGCCGGACGTAAGAAGAGGTCATCGCAGAGAAGCGACGAAGTATTCTACTGTAATTGTAAACCATTCCCTTCATTTTTATAAAAAAAAACTAAATAGGCCACTTTAAAAAAAACCCAATTTAAAGTTGATCCGCAGCCACGACTCCAATTAAGCGTGAACAGCATTCATAAAAACCTGATCTCATCTTTTAAACGTTTTTCTAATTGAGTGCAGAAATGGACATCGGACACGACCATCGATTACGAACGAAGACAGTTGGTGGGCAAACAAAAAACAAACCCCACTACTTGCATTCGAAGTCGATTCATCATCTACCTCTTTCCGAAGACGATTCGGAACTGCTTCGACTAAATGCGAAATCGTGAAACTCGATCCGATTGGTCGTGACGGATCGTCTTACTGACAGATCGGCTCCTGACTGTGGGGGAGGGACCGGGATTGCGTCACGGATAGATAATGCGGGAGGTGTGGGAAAATATCGAATGTCATGAGAATTTTCGATGGGAATATAGTTTTGCAGTAGATCTATTTTTAAAGTTGACACACGGTTGCTTCTGGTTTTGATATAGAAAATCTCTTAAAAATGTGAAGAGTTACGATGATAAGTGTTTTTCAGTCTTGTTTCTTTTCTATTCTTAAGATTTTTGGAGGCTAATCTGAAATAGGAGCGCCTAAAACGAGAGAAATTTTTTTTTAAAATCAGAAAAATATCCCTATTCGCGCGCGTCGAATCCTGTGTGTATTCTGACTTCACAAATAAACACAAAGCAGTAAATTTGAATAACTGCCAATTTATCTTTGAAACAGCGAATCTTTTTTCAATTCCTACTATTAACTCACACTCTATGTATTTATTTGTTTGTTTATATATTTATCTTGGTGGAATTTTCAATCGGTAATAAAATACTATTTAAATCGCTCAAATGAGCTGAAATTTTATATACATGGTCTCATTTTGGATGACAATACAATAATTTAATTATAATTAATTTAAATTAATTGATTAAAACTAATTATTTAAAGCATTACAAATACAGTCACGCTGGCATCATTTTTGGCGACTTGTATACAAACATGAAAATGTGTTTTTTTTCCTCTTATTTTAACGCAATCAGTTGAACTGAAATTTTATAGACACGATTGTTTTGGATGACAATACGATACTTTAATGATAATGAATAAAAATTAATTACCACTTAATGCTGTGATTCTGTCCTATGTATATGCATATTTATATTAATTGTGACTATTTAATAAAAAGTAGCTCAAATAAAATTTTTCATTGTTGATCTAAGTGTAGGAATTTACTTAATTTTTTTTTATATTACTTGTTTTTATATTTGTTGCTTTCGGCGCAATGACCATGTCGCCATTACTCGCCATACAAAACGTAATTAAAGAGGGCAGTCAAATGCAGTCTATATGTAAAAAATAAAATAATTTACTTCTTAAAATTGTCAAGCGAAAAGCGACACTAGGGCTATTGGCGACGGATCTTGTAGTTTTTAACCATAATGAATTGACTAGGACCACAGCTAAGACGAACGTCTTCCGGGAGTTCGTGAAAATGACCACTCCACAACCGCGGACACAGATAAAATTATATAAAAAATGATAAATCAAAGTAACTGATCAAAATTTACTACGAACTGATTCATTGTTAAATACAGTATACTTTCATGAATTATTTGCAAAATTCAGTGGCGAAACGTACAACCCGCAATTCGGGGGGTGGGCAGGATTCTAAGGGGCCCAAATCTGGGCTGACGCCAAGTACGTATTTAACCAATTAATAAATTATTAAAAGTAAAACCCCTGACTTTGAAGGAGGGCCTTAATATTCTCCGTGTAAATTTGAAATTCGTTTCTGTATTAACAATGTGTTTTTTAAAAATTATTACGATGTTTTTTAAAGTCTAATATATATGTCAATCGTATTGAAATGTACAATTTCTCAATACGTAATGTTTACAGAATGGAAAATTTATGGAAGTAGCATCAGGTGGTCATAAATATAATTATATATATATATATATATATATGAATTTTTGTTGAATACAATTTAACTTCAGTTTTACTATTTTTGTTGTTGTTGCCACCTGGTCGACAGCAACATCAGATCAAGGTCCACGAAATTCTTCACGGCGAAGGGCTATATTTTTACGCCTGTCGTTAGATTTAGCATTGAGCACCATGCAGGTGACAGTACGATTTTGCTCGGTTTCATCCCAATTTTGAGGGAGAACACCCTTCCACCAACTTCACGAGAGGATTTGCGGCTCGATGGCTATTTAGAGTACCCCCATACCGCGAAGACACTATACATTTACCAACATCCATACCTCCTCCGGGATTCGAACCTAGGCCCTACGGCATGCAGTCAGCTTCACTAACCACTATACCGGATGGGAGGCACTATTTTTTTACTTATATTTTAGAAGAGAATGGATATTAATTATTGAATATATATCGATAAAGATTTAATTTTTATTAGAGACATTATTTGCTTCCTTTTTGGTTTTTATAAATGGAAGAAAGGTGAAAAAGAATTCTACGATTATATAACAGGAACGTAGTGTTTAAGGCGTTGAAGTAAAATAAATATTGAGGGTGCTGAAATGATGCTAGATACTGATAAATGAAAACTCTTAATTTTGTTCAATGTTTTAATACAATGTAATGAAATAAATAAATGAACGTATGATTTCAAGTGCCTTGGAAAAACTGTCCAAACAAATATTTAGGTTTTATCTGCCTGCTGCCAACGAATGCCTCTAGCTGTTAAAATAAATGACACAGAAAGGGACTCCATAGATTAGAAGAAGAAAAAAATCCTTCTTTAAGCTTACTTTTGAACAAGAAAAAAAATCTGCTTCCAAAAAGTAAGAATCGCGGAAATAAAAATAAATGCAAGATGAGGAAGGGGAAAAAAATAATTCACTGTCAAGAGAGGAAGATAACCTCTTAGTTCAAAAGCAAACATTTGCCTTTGTGAGTGCTAAAAAGAAAATAAAAAATTTCCCATTGGGATTCGAGTTAGGCAATTAAATGTTGAGAGAATCAACAGACATTCCTCTTTTACCGCTTACCGAGACACAAGCTCTGCCATGTGACGTCATTCCCACGGCGCTGTTGCCACGAATCTGTTTTTCTTCACAATTCCGGAGTGTGGCGGGTAGTACAGCTTTGTTTGACAACGTTCTATCCAATCCAGCCAATTAGCGCTTGACTTACGACTCCCACCGTATAGGGAGAGGTAAAAAAAAAAAAAAGAGAAAGACCGCGATTAAAAGATGTGTTTTTGTTTTAAAATAATCAAAGCTTAATTATGGAGTATCTTATCTTTATTTGATCAGGGGAAAGTAAAGGGAAAAATCAATGTGTACCTAAACGTTATCATTGAAACGTTGCTAATTATAAACAAAAGGCCCTCATTAGCGGAATTCTCGGAAGGTAATTAAAGGAAAACGGTTTGATAATGCTGAATGGGGGCGTTTTCCGATAAAAAAAAGGACACTAACTGCTACGAAAACATGATCCAAAACAACCAGACTGTATGCATAGAATGGTCTTCCGCAAAGCTTTGTTTTTTGACTAAAATGAAATGGTGCAGATTCCCTCTGTGTTCTCCCAGAAAATATGTTTCCCTAATTTAATGAAATATTCCCTAATATATAAGGAAATATTTTTCTGTTTTCTCTCTCCATATCACACTGTTACGTAGAGATCCAGGGTTTTCTGCTGTTAGTCTCAAACAGCAAAACAGTTCTTAAAGAGCGATGGAAATTTATTGTGGAAAAACAATCTGTGACGAATTTGTACGGAACCTTTCCACTAATATTCTTAGGCGTCTTTTTGGGGATTATAAATTCGTGTATATTTCCAATCAACTCAAAAGGTGAACGGGATATGCAAAATAGATAGGGTATTTGAGCGTTGTAATCTAGCAAAAATGAAGGCTATTGAGCCAGCAGCAGGAACCTCAATTTTAGAGGATTCCATGAGATTACGTTAGTGAAGTCTTATTGCTGTTATTCTACGGAAGAACTAGAAAGCTGATATACCAAGTGGTAACTATAATTTATGTACGCTTAAAATAAGCGTTAGTTAAGTAAAATTAGTTAATGAAAGCTAATAATTCGAGTACGTGTATTTCTCGGACCTCCTATTTCGGTAAACCTTACTTGATCTTGAGCATAATTATTAATTAATTTCATAATTCGTAATTTAATTTAATATAAAAGGTAAATCCCTTTTGTTTGACGTAACATAGAAATATTATGTTATTAGTTTTTTTATAGATTTGATTTAATAAATATAAGTTATTATTATACAAAATGGCTCGTAGTGATTCTTTGCCTCAAATTAATCTTAGTGTCCAGGGTGAGACCCAAGGGAGGGGGTCTTCACAAATCCTTAGAAATACAGATTACAGCTGCAAAATTCGCAAAAAATTTACCCAAAAGGCACTACTTACGCAATGATTAAAATTATTCACAAGCACTCTCGGAGCAGTAATCGCTAGTCCGCTCTTAAACGGTCCAAACAATACTTTATCAGTCTGCACGGATCTTTCTCGAATCATGATATTTATAAATTCGTGATATTAATAGATTTCTCCAGTGATTTCCGGAAGCATTCACATGGTCGCCAACTCGCCAAAAATGGTGCCAACTTGGCTCTATCACTAAAATTTCGCCAAGTTTCCATTGAATCGTCATTTTAGTGTAAGGAACAGCGGTACTTACGAATA
The DNA here is from genome assembly GCA_019973935.1 of Trichonephila clavipes. NCBI lineage: Eukaryota > Metazoa > Arthropoda > Arachnida > Araneae > Nephilidae > Trichonephila > Trichonephila clavipes. The sequence goes on along the minus strand of BMAU01001233.1, from coordinate 683,795 downwards.
CTGCAAATTTAGCATAAAATAAATACATCAGAAAGTAATATTAGCGTATTACACATTCAAATATAAATTATGTACACTATTTTAAGCATTCATTACACAAAACTCGTAACATTATACATAATCCTTTTCATTTTATAGGTATTACATCTAAGACACAAATGTATATCATAAAATGATGTAAATATCGTTTGTATATAAATGATTCTTTGTAATGCAAATTTCAGGTCTTACCAAGAAACTCTATATTCATTTCTTAAATTTATTTTCGTTTTCTTACAAATGCATTTCTTCAAAAAAGAACGTTTGAAATCTCGTTTCGTTTCAATAAAATGATATTTTTCATCTTCGACTTTTTTTAAATTTCTGAATATAATAAATTATTAATGAAGAGATCAATTTTTTTATCCATTATTTACTTTTCGCCTTTTCAAAGGCGTAGTTGGTTTGTCGCAGGCCTTGTAAGCCTAAGGTTGCGGTTCGACCCCAGCTCAAATCGGTGGATTTTAATGATACAGAAAACCCCGACAACGTCCATGTCGTATGATTATCCAGCATATTAAAGATCCTAGAGTGTCTGTTTGGCTTAGGTGCTCTTGGCAAAATTAAATTTCTAGTACGAATTCGCATCGTCAGAGCTCACGAGTCTCTCTCTGGGAAAGAAAATTGGACGTCAAAATTACTTGCGTCTATTGATACACCACCAAAATGGCACTGCACTAAAAAGAGGTACCAGCTCCCGAAGAATGTACTAGGTCTACAACGGTAAAATACCAATACGCAGCCTCATTAAATACAAATAAATAAATCAATAATAATATAATAATTAAAAAAGGCATTAAAATTTTTTTAATACCTATTTTACCAAGGTATTCGTACAGAATTTATAAAATTCCAAAGTGCTGGTAATAAAAATTTACAAGCAAATAAGGTAATTTTGAAAATAATACTTCTCTCTGTATATATTATAATTTATATATTTTTAGTTACCGTAAAATCCGGCGTATAACGCGCACCTATACTTTCAAGCTGATTTTTTAAAAAATTTTTAGGTATATTCGTCGTATAACCCGTACCCCTTTTTATACGAAGAAATCTAAAATATCAGTATACATTACTCATATTTTGAAGTCATTTAGTCGAGGTATTGTCCCAGACTTAAAAAAAATGGTATACTTCTAGAACTACAACTCTTTTAGTTTGTAAAGTAATTAAGTCATAATTTAGTTCACAACAAAAAAATTCAAAAGAAATAAGAATCCACACAACTCTGCTTTAAATAATAATTATAATGAATAATATGTTTATTTTTTTAAAGCGGGGATTGCTTAAGAGACTTTACGCTTTATAGCAGTCGTCCCCCCCTCCGTGGATGAAGTAGTACCGGCCTACCCAAGGAACATTTAATTATTTCTATTTTATTTACTGTGGTGTTTTTCTCACGGGTTTGTGTGGCTTTCCAAGGAAATCACTTCATATTCCGTGTTAAATCTCACACTTTATGTTCATTCTTTGGCGTAGGTGTATTTTATTCTGAAGACTTATTTGTTGTTGTTACTAATGCCATCTGATCGGCAAAGGCCTGATCAAGGCCCACGAAATTCATCATGGCAAAGGGCTAAGAGACGCCTGTCGTTAGCCGTAGATTTGAGCACCATACAGGTGACAGAACGATTTAGATCGGTTTCACCCCAATGTTGAGGGAGAACACCTTGGGGGTGGTTTGGGGCCTTCCACCTCTTTTCCCCTTCCTCCAACCTCACGAGAGAACTTGAGGCTCGACTGCTATTTAAAGTACCCCCATGCCGCAAAGGCACTATACATTTTCAAATATCCATGTCTTCTCCGGGATTCGAACCCAGTCCCTACGGCACCGCAGTCAACGTCACTAACCACTATATCGGTTGGGTGACTGAAGATATATTTAAATACAGTTAAATATAAAAACTGTTAAATAAAAATCTAAAATACAAACAATGAACGTCCTTCCTACTCAGCGGCCGTAGTAAAATCATGAAACGTTGACCGTTTCGCGGCGATGGAAAGGTTGGGGAAGCACTGCTTTATAGGATTCTAAACACTACCAACTGGTTCTCCCTCAATCAATTTTATTTCAGTCTTGACCTTTTCAAATAATCGTCCTATATCTAAACCTCCTGAGACTCGCTGAGGAATAAGCACACTTCCACCCCTTAATGTTCGATCTCACATCAGATAAACCCTTCATCTCTATCAATGAGGTACGAAGCTATCATCATCGAACGCGTGTTCGATCTTAGACCCACCCTCATTCTGCAAGAAGAGGGCAGACTCATATTTGTAAACAGGCATCGGAACCATCCTTCACCACCCCGTCTGCTTAATAAACTGCGATGTGATGACGAGATAAGGGAATGGAGCGGTAAACAGTGGTGCGCAGGTCAGAGATTCGATGTTGCCGAGTCATGTCGCGTGTTGAAACGCGTGTTCCGATAGCGGGCGTCAACGCACTTTAAAAACATGGAATAGTGGTTTTAAATAGATTACGCGCTTTCGCAACTCTTCCGTAAACAAATAAGTGATTCCTCACATAAGATTCATTGTTACTGTTTCGAATTGCTTTGTACTGTATTAAGAATAACATACACTAAAATCCGGCGTATAACATGCACCTATACTTTCGAGCGGCATTTTTTAAATTTTAGGTATGTTCGTCCTGTAATGCGCACCCCCTTTTTACGAAGAAGCCTGAGATGCTTTTATGTTTTGAAGTCCTTTATTCGAGGTATTATTCCAAGGTATAGAAAAAAGTAGTATACTTCTAGAACTACAACCCTTTAATTTCATAAGGAGAGTCATTTCTTTTAAATAAGCAGTATTTTGATATTTGTAGAAGTCTGATATTTTTCTGTTCATCTTTTTTTATTTTTAAAGCTCTCACTTTTATACCCGGCGTATAACGCGCCCCCGTACATTTTTATCATAATTTTGGTGTTAAAAGTTAGCGTTATACGCCGTATTTTACGGTAAGAATTACTGGTCACGTATGTAAATGTAATTTCTTGACTGAGTGGGTGTATATCGACATCGCCCAACAAAGCAACACGAGGGCTATATTGGTGACGGACCGCATAATTCTGAACCATGGTCAAGTGACAAATACAAAACCTGAACTGGACCCCCTCTCCATACTTCTGCACTGTAATGACTCTCAATTACTTTCCAAACTACTCAACGCTTCTCACTACAATCGATAACTTAGTCTGTTGTGTTAAAAATTCTCCCAAGGAACTATCTATTCTTAGTACACCGGACCACGCGCTGTGTGCGTCGATCTCACTTTCTAAAACTTCTCAAATCAAACACAGCCCGTCGTGTTAAGGTATCCGACCACTTGGCGATAACTTTTTTTTTGAAAAAATGAAACTATAGGAATTTTTTTTTGTGTGTGATTTTTAGATTTATTTAGTACATTTTAAGGAAAAACTCCTAAAATAGAAAACAGATTTTTTTTATTATAATTAAAATGGGAAAAAACTGGGGAAAATGTACAAAAAATTGCATAAATGGGGCCAGCTCTGTGCAAAAATATTATGAACGAATTCTCAAATTTTCAATTTTGATGTGTTACTTTGTTATTCATGTTTGAAATGACCTTCAGGATAAGAGATATTTTAATTTTTACAAAAACTAGAGCCTTTTATCTTAATGATTATATGAAATTCCTTAAAAAAAACAGTGATTATATTCACATAAAGGACTGTAAATTTTGAAATAAAACAGTGATTGATACATCTGAAGTGAGTGAGTGAGTGAGTTTTGGGTTTTATGGCGCATGAGCCAATTTAGGCTAAGCTGCGCCAAACACATTTTAAGATAATTAAAGTATAAAATTGTAAAATAGTATTATAAAAACAGGTTTATAAAAATTTGTAAAATCACAGATTGTGTATAAAAAGTTATTTTTAAAAACAGAAGAATATAGATAAATCTCAAAATAAAAAACTAGTTCTAAATTTAAAAATGAACAAATCTTGGTGAGGATTTCCCTCACCAAGTCCGACAAGTATGATTGCAATTTAAACAGTCAGAGTCTTATGAAAAATAATTAGTTCCGACTTTTCCTGAAACGTGTTGGAGTTCATGCACGCATATATTTGTCAGGATTGTTTCGGTAATATTCCGTCATGGCTCAAATTCCTGCTCCACATCATACATAATCATGTCTTCATCATCTGTAGTATATTCTGTGGGTGCTGACTTTCTGGGTTTATGTTTAGCCATTTTTATTTCTATTTCTGATTTTTATACTTTAGTGCGTTTTCTTCTATTTTTTTTAATTCGGTTTTACACTGTGGGATTTTAGAAGGTTCGTTATTGGATGTAGTAGCGGCCGACTCAGGTAAGGGATGAACTGATGGATGAACTTCAGTTGACAGAGCGGCAAATTTATTAAAAGTTGTAGGAACTGGGCATGTTTCTGTTGATAAAGATGAGGTAGAGGTATTTAGGCTATTGTCAGGGGTAGCAGCAGAAGAAGAAATGGGTTCAGGTAACCGATTCAATTTGTGTGATTGGTTCTATTGAAGATGCGGAAGGAAGTAGATGAGCTCGAGTTGATGAACATGATGTGGAGACAATAGACACTGAAGACGAGGTACTTGGCATCGGATTTGCAGACGATATGGGTTTCAGACATTGTAAAGGTGGGCAGATTACATTTGGATCTGTTTGTGTAGTTGTGGATATAGCTGTAGGTTTTGTAACTTGAGCATATGTCTGGGATAGCTGAGGAACTATTAGTTTGCGTGCTTCTCAGTAAGAAATATTTTTATTTGTTCTAATTTCCTGAATTTGTTTTTCTAACTTCCATGTTGGGCATAATTTCGAATCCGATGCATGAGATTGTGAACAATTAATACATTTCGGCTCTAGAGTACAGTCCGTGGAAGAATGCGCAGCGGACGCACATCTAGAACATGTCAATTGACCTTGGCAGGAAGTTTGAGAGTGTCCGAATCTCTGACACTGAAAACAGCGCAGAGGATTCGGTATGTATGGACGAATTTTGCAGTTTAAATATCCGGCTTTAATAGTAGCAGGTAATTTTGGACTATTGAAGGTTAAAATTATATGCTTAGTAGGTAAACGTGTGGAGTTTTTTTTATTGTAATTCTTCTAACCTAGGTAACACCCTGGTCAGAAAGTCCTTCGAGAATTTCTGTTGCTGAAGAGCACACGAAAAGTCTGGTTCAGATATGACACCTCAACTAGAATTCAAAGATTTGTGCGGAGTAACGGTTAATGTGGAGTCTAAAAATGTTTTCGCCATCAAGAAAGATTTTGATTGTATAGCAGAGAGATACCGTTTCAATCAATAAATCACCGGAACGTAACTTTCGAACTGATTTCGGGTCTCCACCTATTCCTTTAAGAGCCTTTTGTATGGCGAAGCGAGACTTCTTCGACATTTCGTTGTTGGGTAACGACAAAATTAAAAATCGTGAATGCTTTGCAATATCGTCAATGTTTTGGTAGTGTAAAACAAGGCCTTTACCCGGCTACAGCAGCATTGGATCCATAAGAACGCGTACACAACTTCGTTCTGGCATGCCTCCACACACCACGGAGTTCAACAAGGGAGGCAGTGTGCCGGTCATCTGGCAAAAACCAGGCACGGCGCTTACCTGGAGTACACCCAGACTATAATGCTACAGCATCAGGGCGAGGATCACCCGTCACCCCTTATCTGCAGCACTAACCCTACAGTAGTGTCTCTTCGGGGATACCGAAGAGAGGTACCACCAGCCGATTGACAGGAGCGGGTTCACTCCTGCCACCCGTCTACAGTGAAGCGTGGGCCAAAGAGAATGCAGAGGATCCCCAGAACACCATTTTCCTTCTTATGGGACGCCCCACACGGCAAACATGCGGGTTGACAAACCAACGGTGTTAGTCGAAAATAAATTAAGTAACATAATCAAAATATTGAAAGAAATCTACGAAAAAGAAACTAAATTAAAGCAATAGAAAATGTAAACCACACACAAAATATGTTAATAATAAATAGTTTTTTTCAATAGAAAAAAAAACTAATTAATCTGAACTATACGTTCATATTGTAAAATTTGTCTGTGGTCTGGATGTGAAAAGAAGAAAAGGGAAAATTGAATGTCAAAAAGTTGGGTCAAAAATAAAGAAGGAACACTAGGGTATCCCTGGTTCGTGAAACCTGTTTACCAAAGAGAGTAAACCCCTTGGGAAAAGGAAAAGATCTCCAGGGCACCTCGGGATTGTGACACCCGTACTCACCTAAAGAAGGGGACCCCTGAGGGGTTGATACATCTGAAGGCCAAAACACTTCTACTGTTACATAAAACATACACAAGAAATTTCAGCAAATTATTTTCAAAATTTTTTGAGCAATCACTATCCCGTTTGAGCTTTTCGAAAAAAACACATTTTAAAGTTTGACATCTTATATCATGTTATGGCATCTATTTTTACTAAAACACTTGTAGTTTTTGTTCTAGTGAACGGGAAAAAAACTTGGTATTTTTATAAAGCTTATAAGATGACTTATAAAATATGATCATAAAAAAAAAAATTGTCAATTTTTTAAAAAAATCACGATTTTAGGGTAGTCGGATACCTTAAAACCTCTCCGAAGGAACTCTATTCTTCGTACAGCAAACCACGCGCTTTGCGTCGGTTTAAAATCAGATTCACTCGCTTTCCATAACTCCAAATACGGTCTAGCCCTTCACGCTTCCAAAAACAAGGGACTGTCTCTCTCCCCTCTCCGTCCTGCTCCAGGGTTAATCGTCTCCCTGAAAAAAAAACAGCAACCCCTCTTCGAAACTGCCTAGAATAGCGCCAACATTCCGTAATCTCCCGCCTACAGTAGCCAGGCACTACACGAACCATGCCAATGGGAGAACGTTTGAGCCCCAACAGATTCGTCGTCTATCAGCCTAACGTCTAACGGCGAGTCTTCAATGGCACTAAGTCTCGAACTCATGACACATTTTGGGTGACAGGTCCATGATTATAACCACTAGGCCAACAGCTTGAATGACTATTTATTGACGTCGCACTACAAAGCTACTCAAGAGCTAACGGAGTGAGCATTATCGTCACACTGTTCAGCTACACGAGGGCTTCGGGCGACAGGCCTCGTCATTTTGAACCATGGTCAAGTGACGAGAACGACACCTGAACTGGTAACTTCCTCTCCTTAATACCACATCAACAGGAGGATGTTTGAGCTCTCGACAGATTTAACGTGCATCGTTCCCCTATACGGCGGGTCTTCAGTAGTACTGGGCTCGAACTCATGACACATCAGCCACGAGTCCGTTATCTTGATTACTTGGCTACCGTGGCCACCGAGAGCTATTGGAATAGACCTGATAAATTTGAATTGTGGTGTGACGATTCCCGGCGTGGGAACCAAGAGCTGTGACGAAACTGTGAATCTCCCGCCACACAGCTGTGAATCGGCATCTTTGTGGTTCACCACACATGCAGTTTGCACCTGCAGCTTTAAAATTTTTGCGTGGTCCCGTCTTGGATCGCCCCGGCAACATTTGACACCATGAGGGACCCTTTTCCCGACTAGCCAAATGAAATTGGAAGAAAAAAGATGCCGGCTACCGATCCCCGAAGCGAGCGAAGAGAGAGAGAGAAAATAAATGATGTGACAACCTCCTTTGAGAGCGAACCTCAAAAGAAACTCCTCCGTCATATATCATATAATTTGAACTCTAATAATCTTTTAATAAGTTTAATAACTTCAACGTATAATCTGTAAATAATAGCTGTGACGTAAATAAACTAAATATTTAAAGTTATCAATATCAATATCACGCTATCGTTATTTATCTAAAACGTCACAGAGGTATTGAGGTGGAAATCTGAGGTAACTCTTCCACTTCCCATGACCGCGTTAGCCAAGTGGTCAAGGTATTAGATCGTGTCTGGCTTAGTCACGAGTTCGAGTCTAGTACCACTAAAGGTCTGCTCTAGACCGAGAGTCCAAACCGCCGTGTAGGGGTGCGATGCACGTTAAATTTTACGAGCTCTAACGTCCTCCTGTTGGTGTGGTAGTTAAGAAAGAGGAAGGGGTGCCAGCTCAGATGTTGCCCTCGTCACTTGCCAATGGTTTAAAATTACGAGGTGCTTCGCCAAAAGCCCTCATGCAGCTGAGCAGCGCGACATTAATATTCACTCACTTCCACTTCCCATATTTCCACACCATGTCAACTGGAAAACTTTGAGCTTTGACAAATTTACCAAGCGTTAAAATGGCGTCGAAACTGAGCCCCTTCATCACTATTATGTCTTCTCGTCTACCACAGCCACTCCACATTTTCAATGATTATTTTGAAACAGGATTAATACTTGTTAAATCTGTCTAAATTCACAGTCATCTCAATATCAAGGTTGGAGTGTTAAAAGAAGAGTGATCATGGCAGATGTTGCTTCTGTCGAATCGTGCGTTCGAGTCCCGATGCCACTTAAGATACGTTGTGTAGAGCAGCTGATGCACGACAAATCTATTAAGGCTCAAAATCTTCCCGCTGGCGTAGCGCGGATGTTAGGAATGGAATGCCAGTTCCTGTTGTAGTGGTATCTACGTAAGCCAGTAGCAGCCCCTTTTTGTGTGTGTCTAGTGGCATGTTACTTGGTTATAAAAACCATAGGTCACGGCTTTTGTCACCTAGCACCACTTCATTGTTGACCTTGGACTGAATTAAGAAAAGCCCAGTCTTTGATATGTCGTGGCGCCCTTTACCCGCAAGAAGAGCCAACAAAGTCGTCAGACTCACTTGACGCAGCACTACCAATTAACAGAAAATACTCACACGCTCGCTATAACAAATATATATCGTTCGTTCGTCTATCCACCGACTCACTGGTGACGGAGTACTGTAGCGGTATCTACATGAGCCAATGACAGCCTCCAGACAAGGGTGATCAATTTTGTTTGGTCATGTTACTCGGCTTCAGATACAAAGGTCGTGCGCTATATCCTCCACACCTGTGTTGTCCAAATGACTGTTACTCCAAATTAAGAGATCAGTCACCAATAGGTCTTCGTTTAGTTTCGTACAGCAACGTTAATAAACAATCTATAAACCCACCATGGAGATTTTGAACTCGACGTATTTCACTTGCATTAGTCCTGCAGTATGACAGGTCATTAGTGGCATTAAAATTCGAAAAATGTTGTCTATCATATCGTGATTATTGATTCTACAGCTGAATGGTCAGGAGTGCGAACTTTGTATGCAGTCTATATTCATATCGAAGGGAGAGCTCGAGTCCAATTCCATCGAAAGACCCGTACGCAGAAAAAATCAGCTTTTCTACCCGAAATGAAGAAGTCTCGGGATTCTCATTAGGGCGGGGTAATAGCCTGATTGTTTGATTTTAGTTTACGTCACACTAAAGCAGTGTTCTTCCCACTTTTTCAACTCACGGAACCTCTAGAACTAGAAGGTGTTATCTTGGAACCTCTAGAAATTGGGGAAGTATTTTCGTGGAACTCCTAAAAGTAGGGGAAGTAATTTCGCGGAATCCTACACTCATGTCCATAAATTAAGAATAATTCAGAATCACACAGAAATTGAACTTTAAAATAAACATTTCACCTGTACAATTATCACACACATCTTGGAGAAGAATATGCAAATTACAGGAAACCACCAGATGGCACGGATAGTACGTCACAATGACGAGAGTGTAAGAGAGGGGTATATAAGGAATGGTGGCAAAGAAGTAAAATTGTTCACAAGCGCTTTAAAAGCCTTTCAGTGCAATAACCGCAAAGTTATGGCACAAAGAAAAATTTGGAGGATTTTTTACGTGGTAGAATTATTGGACGACTGGAATGTGGACGTACCCAGCTGGAAGTATCCGAGAAACTTGGAATCGCCCAGAGCGTCATCTCCAGGCTTTGGCAACGATTCCAAGGTGATGGTAATGTGAGTAGATGTTACAGCACAGGTCGCTCCCGAGTTACAACGCCAAATGAGGGCCGGTATTTGGCAGTTACTGCCAAAAGAAACAGACGGAGCACAGCATCAGACCTGTCTCGTCAGCTCTCTACAGCTACCGGTACGACAGTTTCAAGGCAGACCGTGTACAGACGCTTAGGGCCCATTGGTCTATATGCTCGTAGGCCTGTCAGATGTGTTCCACTTACCGCAACTCACTGTCGCCTGCGATTAACCTGGAGTAGAGAGCATACATTGTGGACACCACAACAGTGGTCAACAGTGTGATGTTTTCCGATGAGTCCAGGTTTAGTTTGCAGTTTGATTCTCGCCGGACCTTAATATGGAGAGCTCCAGGCAAACACCATTGAACGACACCTTTACGGTGGTGCAGGATGGCTCGTTTGGGGAAGAATTATTCTTGGTTCCAGAACTGACCTGCATGTTCAGAGTGTAACGATGTCAGGCCACATCTATCGGGATGTCATTCTAGAACAACATGTACGTTTGTTTCGGGGCACCATGGGTGCTGAGTTTCTGTTTATGGATGACAACCCCCATCCTCACCGTGCAAACATTGTAGACGAATGCCTTCAATCGGAGGATATCACCGGACTTGAATCCAATAGAGCATGTGTGGGATATGCTTGGCTGACGAATTGCAGCCCATCAACCCCCTTCCACCTGTCTACCGGAACTTTGGAGAGCATTGTTTGATGACTGGTGTAATATTCCCAAGATCAGATTGATAATTTGATACTCAGTATGCCTGGGCATTGTAAGGCATGTATTGCATCGTCCGGGAGACATACTTCGTATTAACCATCATACTAACCATGTTATACTGTTTTTTGTAAATATGTTCTTTTTGAAGTTTGCTCCAGGGAGTAAAAATCGCAATTTTTATTAATTATGTCAAACATATAGCATCTTTTTTGCTCTTTACCTTTTGTTTAATAAATAGACTTTACAAATAAGTAAAATTTGTTTTGCTTCTGTCTCTTTGCCTGAACTTCATCATCCTTAATTTATGGACATGAGTGTATTTCATACACACACACTTAGAACAATATATAATAAAATAATGTTTAAAGTAGATCAACATCTTATAGGTACTGTGGCGTAGCTGTGAAAAATTTCCCGCCACATAGCTGTGAATCGGCTTCTTTTGTGGGTATGGTCACCACACGTGCAATGACGCCTGCATCCTTAAAAATATTACGTGGTCTTCTTGCTTGTACATCGCCCATCAACCTTCTACACCAGGAGGAATCCCTTTCCACCCACGAACCGGATGTATCTCGAAGCTAAAGACGCCGATCTCTGTCATCCCCGAAGACTAGAGAGGGCTGGGAGGGATACTGATTGATTGAATATTAACGTTGCACTGTTCAGCTACATTAGGGCTTTTGGCGACGGAACACGTAATTTTGAACCATGGTCAAGTGACGTGGACGACACCTGAGGTGGCACCCCCTCTCTTAACTACCATACCAACGGGAGGACGTTTAATCTCTCGAAAGAATTAGCGTGCATCACTCTCTACACGGCGGGTCTTTAGTGGTACTGGGCTCGAACTCATGACAAGGGAAGCCACGATCCTGATAACTATACCACTCGGCTACCGCTGCCGGCAGGGAGGAAGAAGAGGAGATGGTCAGAAAACTTCGTCGAGCATGGACACCAACAACTCCTCCCTCTCAAACCCTATCGTTTGAATTCTAACAACCTCTTTAACAAGTTTAATAACTTCAACGTATAATCTGTAAATAATAGCTGTGGCGTAATAAACTAATAGTTAAATTAATCAATATTACGCTACCTTTTTTTGTCTCAAACGTCACGGTACTTTTTGTAAAGGCGGCTATTAAAAAAAAGCGTAGCATTTATTAAAAATTTTAATCAACTTTTAAAATAATTTACTCGTTAATATTATTAATCTGTGATCTAAAAAGTCACCCACTTATACATTATGTTTAGTAACTAAGATATGTGTTTGTGATTTTTTTCACACAAACTGTCGAAGTGTAGGCCTGTTGAAATTAACTGCAATTGCATTACATATTCTGAGTTAAATTTATTTTTATACTTTGTTTTTGTAGTCACTTATGGTGAGCAATAATTTTCATTTATACACATTGTTCTGAATGGCATTAAAACGTTTAGAGAAATACTGTTTTTTTTTTGCATGGATTTGCAACATTTGAGTTGTTCGTGCTAAATTTAGAGTTCTGACATCGAATTTGTTGATAGGTCCATAAGTTTGTCCCCTCTCCTTTATTGTAGGTGTTTTTTTCAACAAATGTCAAAAGGTGCATTTTTCATTGGGAGAACTATTCTGTAGAACACAGCTTGAAGACCACTGCGCTAAAGCAACACGAGGTCTAATAAAGAGGCATCTCGTATTTTTTACCAACCGTCAAGGGACGAGGACGACACCTGAGCTACTACACTCTTCGAACTCTCGCAGCATACCAAGAATGACAATGCTACTCGACAGATTTATCGAGCATCCTCTGCACGGAGGATCTTCAGTTGGACTTAGTTGTGAAACCTGCGACTCTACAACATTGGGAACGAGCTCGATACCATGACCACATGGCTACCACAGTCATGTAAGTTATATATAACTCGAGATTCACACATCCGGTACAGTGGTTAGCGAGGCTGACTGCTGTGCTGTAAGGCCGGGGTTCGACTCCCGGAGAAGACGTGGATGTTTGCAAATGTATAGTGCCTTTGCGGTATGGGGGTACTTTAAATTTCCGTCGAGCAGCAAGTCCTCTGGTGAGGTTGGTGAAAGGATAGAGAGAGGGGAGGCCACTGACATCCCCAGGGTGTTCTTCCTTAAATTTGCGGTAGAACCGAGATTAAAATCGTACTGTCACCTGTATGGTGCTCAAGGCTACGGATAACAACTGGCGTCTGGCCCCTTGCCATGATGAATTTCGTGGGCCTGGATCTGATACAGACGAGATCATATGGCATAAGAGAGAAACAATATATATAGCTCGGACCGATTCATATAACTTAGGTGCAGTGGCGCACACAGGAATTTTTCAAGGGGGGGGGGTCCGGGGTCGAAAGTTCACAATTCTTGTATCATGTTCCGTTTGATTTTGTCGATTTTCGGGAACAAAACACAGTAAAAAACTAGTTTTTGAATAAATAATTAGCATTAATTAATAAAATTAATCATTAATAGCAAGTAATTAATTAAATTTTACGTACTATATACTTAGAATTATAATCAATCGGAAAAAAAATCAAGGGCTTTGGGGGGTCCGACCCCAGGACCCCCTTGCGCCACTGCTTAGGTGTCATTCTCGTTTCTTAAAAGTGATTCGTACTAAACATAAAGCATCCCATTCATCAAATATATCCTCAGTTTTTCGTCTTTTCAAAAGTTACTTTGAAAGAAATGAGAGAATGGAAACTAACGTTATCTTTTTCTGTAAGAACTACTTTCAGTAAGTTCTTCCATAAATTGCAAACAGAATTTCTGTGAATTCGAGCTTTCGATTTTTCGTACCTAAAATCAAATAAAGAAAATTTAACGTTCGACACACAAGGCTTGGGAAACTAAATTAATGGTAATTATATGGATATGGCCAGTAATTATTACGTTAATTCGTTTGTAAATTAGAATTGGATACATTCCAAAAACTGATTTCCGGTTACACCCTCCATTAAATTTTTTTCTTTATTTTTCCGAAAAAGCCCCTTTTTTTAAAAAAAATAGCGTGAAGCATGATGACCCCGTTTGGAATAATTCTTTTCTTAATAGCTTTTATACATCAAAATAAAAATTAAAGCAAAGATAAATAAATACATCAATGTGCTTATTGCAATGTATCATTTGTGCTTATTGCATTGATTTTTTATCTTGACACTAATGCTCTTGAGCACAGTGGAAAAGGAACATTACTAGATACAATTCTTATTTAAATTCAGGGCCTTTTCGTTCCAGTTCAATTAAAAAAAAATACTAGCTCAGTTCCAGTTTTCGTTCCGACAAAAATAACAGTTTTCGGTTCCGTTCCGAATGAATAATTTTATATTTTATGTATATTCTTATCTTAAATCATCTATACTTCTGTTGTGTTGTTGTTTCTAATGCCACCTGTCTGACGTAGTCAGATCGAGGCCCACGAAATTCATTGTAGCAAGGTGCTAGATGTACGCCTGTTGTTGGCCTTGACCACCATACAAGTGACAGTACGAATTATCTCGGTGAAATTCCAGAAGGGACGATAGATGGCCACACCACCGATCTCCACCTCCACAATTTTGGCATGGAACTGAAGGGGAAGGAAATATTCTTCAGTTCCCTGCACTTATGATTCCGCCAACAAAACTTCGAACCCGCTGATTTAACGAGTACAACCTCCGTGTGTACTCGGAGGATATTTGGTGGCATCGAGCATCGAACCCAGGTCTTCCGGTCTGGAGTCCGAAGCTCTAACCACTAGGCTACCCATGGCCCTATCTATACTTATAGTTCATCCAACCCTTAACCCCCACTGCCCAGTTCACTAGAAAGATCTTCGATATCCTCTTTCACCCTCAGTTGGGTTGTCCCTTCTCCCCGTGTTCTAATTATAAATTAAAAGCATGTTTAATATTACTTGTATGCTTTAAATTATAAAATGTCCTTAAAATTTTAGGAAAAAACTGTTTTCTTAATATTGAAGATACAGTGAATTCTTCGACAATTTTTTTTCTTGTTTTCCTTGCACTTTTTCTTTCTTTCTTTCTTTTTTTTGAATAGATAAGAGTAGTATTAATATTATTTTAATATTTTAATATTTAATTAATAATTGTTTTTTAAATATGTTGTGTTTATGAATTTAAAATTTGTTTTATGTGGTTTTTTTAAGTATATTAAAAGATGAACCTCTATATAATGAATTTTCCATATAATGAACTTTTTTCCGGGATTTAACGACTTCGTTATACAGAGGTCCGACTGTATATGGTTGATGTTAAATTAGAAAATATCGATAAGTTGATTACAGTAACAGTATATCGAAAGCATATCGAACCGAAAAAATTGTTTTTTTCGGTTCCGTTTCGTTTTGAAGCCCTGTTTAAAATAAATCAGTCAAATAGCGAAAGCTATGATCTAAGGAAACTGGCTGATATTGAAGTAACACGTAAGTTTTTTTTCCTGTTGAAATACACAATACGAAAAATTCTATTCAATAATATACAATTTTTTTATCCTTTTAAATTCAACCCAATGATTTCCAAATCAAACAATTTAAAAATATTTCTCGACCATCGAGCAGATTTAAGGAACTGTTCGAACTTTCCCACAAGTTTAAAATGTCAATAACATCACACCCTAACTGCCAAAAAGGATAAACACGAAAAATTTTAACCATCCTCAGAACGAACATTCCATCGAACACACCGCACCATCCTTCACCTATTCCAAACTTTTAACCTCTTAGACAAGCAGTTTAAATGTTCATCCATCATATTTCCTTCGAAGAGTAGTAGGAGGGATGTTAGGAAGGAAAGCCGCATTAAAAGGTCCATAAAAGTTCTTTGCCTCAACCCCACTTGACTCGTCGGACCCACCCCTCGGCCACCCCGAACTGTCAGGGCCACTTAATAAGTTCTGCAGAGAGGGGTTGATTGTTTTTTTAGTCTAATAGGACGGATGCTCTTTTCTCTCTCTCTCTTTGGGTGCTCTGTATAAATATCGTTTGGTGTAGGTTTTACAACGATTTGCTTTTAGCGGCGGCAGATGGCTGTCATTCCTAATGGGGTAGATAGGATTTGCGAAAAGACCTCACCGGAGAAAGAAATCGTCTGCTGGAAAAATCCAAAAGAGGGAGGATTTGGGATGGGAGAGAGTGCGAGAAGAAACGTTCGACAGAATATTTTAAAGTCGATTAAGGATCTCTTCGCATAATGTTCAAGAATCCTTAATGTTCTCTGAAGTCAGAGGAACCCTTTTATTGGATAACAGCAACCCCCGTTCGTAACAAAGGGGGGGGGGTTCTTTCTTAGAAATATTCAATTAAATACTCTATTTTCTTCATTTGTTTCATCGTGAAATATATTTTAAACTCTCCGGACTTAAATATTGGAGATAAATATAAAATATTATATAGAGTAAACTATGAATAAGTTCAATCAGAAACGAATAGATGTTCTATTTTGTGTACGTTATAATGATGTTACAGTGTTTTAAAATTAGAATAAGTAACCTTTTTTCGCAGCGTTGTAGACAAAGTTTCAATTCTCATAGTTCGCTAAATTTATATTTTCATATCTTATACACTTAAGATTAATCTTGAAATTAGGGAATAATTAAAGTATGAATTCATGTTGTGGCGTTGTGAACGAGTAGCGTGATGATAAGCTGACAGCGAATTGTAGAAAAACAATAAAATTTTATTTCCTCAACAAAATAGTAATAATGCGACATGAAAATGTCTCTTTGCGCCAAGCCGCTAGGATCAGTCACTTTCAGACGTTAGATTTCACTCTTCCACACATCTCTGCATTGTCTGAACGACGTTTCCCCGTAGTTCTTTGCAGTTCTGCTACAGGTAGCTTCCACAAAGCCCGGCAGCGTTCATCCTCTTTTCTTTCCTCTTCCTCCAGGAAAATCCGCTTTCGTCTCGATTCTGCTCACCTTCTCACCAGAAAATGCCTCTTTTAAACTCCCGGGGCGAGTCCCCTCGTCATTTCTCATTGGAAGGTCCACAAAAGTCTGCACACGGCCCTCGGACTTATTAGCGCCCTATGAGTGGGGACCTAACAATAGCTCTCTCTGGTCCTTCTTGAATGCACCGGTGCCAGACGGCTCATCCGTACATCTGGACTCTTTGTCCACCCCATCGCCATTCTATAAAGCAATTCTCCCACCGTCCTCAAGGCGTCAGTCTTCTCAGTCAGACCGGCCTCGTTAATTGTCCCAGGACGGGACACTGTTCTGTCTATTATGACTTACAGACATACTGTCGTAACAGACCCGAGGTCAAACAATTGACAATGACCCCAAAGTCACGTGCACTGTCTCCAACCCACAAGCGAGCCACCTGCTCTAATTTATCAAACTAGACATGTATAGAAGGGTGTTACAGTGTCATTATTTTTTATTACCACAATCACCAACCTTTCAATAACTTCTAAAGAACTCTATGGTAGAGATAGATTGTTTTGTTAAATTCGCACTCTGATGCAACACGAAGGCGATTGGCTCAAATGACGGGGATGAGCAAACCTCAGTCAGGTGTCGACCGTGACTCAAAATTAAGAAGTCCGTTGCCAACAGCCCTTATGTTGCCATTATGTTGCCTTATGCGACATTAATAAAACTCTCACTCAGTTTTTGCCTCGATGTGACGTGAACAAACATTAAGATACGTCGTACAAAGAGATTGATGCATGTTAAATTTCTGGGCTGCTTATTTACCATGTTGTGTATGACTTGAAGGTAAATAGTTGGGTGCCAACTTTGGTTTCGACTTCGTCATATTATCAGGGATGTCTTAAGACTTCTTGAGGCCCAGGGTGCCTACACAAAAGTAGACCCGGGGCCTCTGCACAAATTTAGTTCTCTCCCCCCTTTTAGGACCTTTAAAAGTAGACAATAGGTAGCGTACGGTGTCAAATACTCCAACAAATAATAACCCGAAATAAATATGCATGACTTACAATCGCACAAACCGGCTCAATCGACTGCCGCCATTTGACCGAATGAGTAATGATGGTGTACTGGGATAGGCCTAGGCCTATACATGAATGATGGTCATCACATGTAGCCAGTTAACATATCGTCCAAAATTCTCAGATTTTCGGAGAATACATTTGTGAATAACATTTGACCGTTGAAATTATTCGAATCATGATCTTATTAAAGCTGAGTCAAGAACGAGACGTGGGCCCCATTGTGCCCGAGGCTCTGGGCCTGGGCCCAGTTGGCCGATGCTTTAAGTCGTTCCAGCCTATTATCTCGGTTCAAACTACGAAGCGTACTGTCTTTGTTCAAAAAAACTTGGGAAAATCTGAGACTTGGGCAATAACAAAACAGGAAAAAAATCGAATAGCAACCTTTGAGTAAGTGAGTGAATATTAACGTCGCACACGAGGGCTTTTGATGACGAACCTAGTCATTTTGAACCATGGTCAAGAGACGAGGATGACACCTGAGCTGGCATACCCTCTCCTAACTACAACACTACACCAATTGGAGAACGTTTGAGTACTCGACAGATTTAATGTGCATCGCTCTCCTACCCGGTGGGTCTTTAGTGGTACTGGGTTCGAACTCGTGACAAGCCAGCCATGGTTCGATACCTTGACCACTAGGCTACTGCGGCCTCATAGCATCCTTTGAAAGAAAAATATTTCGAAGTGTACTTGGAGGTGTAAACGAAATCAATAGCTGGAGAAGATATAACTTTGAATTGTATAGAATTTATAAATAACCTGACATCATTAAAGAAAAAAAAATTAAATAGAATGAATTCAATGGTTCATATAATTCAAATGCTAGATAATAATGTTGTCAAAAAGATACTTCTGTTCAAAGTCACTGAAGTTCGGAAGCGTGGAAGAGAAGACCAAGGCTGAGATGGACTGACTCAAGCTAAATTCACACCAAGGCTGTCAGCATCGAGCGTTGAGCGTCTAGCCAATCAGAGACTTCATTTCGGGCGAGATGAAGTTGCTGATTGACTAGACGCTGAACGCTCGATGCTGACAACCTTGGTGTGAATGCAGCTTCAGTGAAATCAGACTTTGGGATTGTAAGGGAGAAAACTAGGAGAATGAAGGTGAATGAGAGGTCACTGTGAAGGAAACTTTAAAGGAAGGCACTGGCCCACGAGGGGCTGTCTTGCCGGGAGAATAGAAAGTAGGATACATTAAATGAACAAACCCTTGACATATAGTCGTTTTTTCATTACTTTTTATTGTACGCATATGACCACGTAGTTTTCATTGTTAGCATATGGTTATGGTCGTGGACTCGGGGCAAGAGTGTCATGAATTCGATCCCTAGTTCCACTGAACACCCACTATGTAGAGGGGCTGATGCACGTTAAATAGATCATCGCACAAAGTCCCCGTAGGAGTGATGATGTCGTTAAGAGGGGGGCAGCGCAGGTGTTATCCTCGTCACTTGGTCGTAGCAGAAAATTGCGAGTTCAGTCATCGATAACTTCGGGTTGTTTTGCAGTGCAATGTTAGAACTTTGAGATCTTGAGATCTGTGGTATAGAGACCGATGCACATTTAATTTCCCACGGCTGATATGACATGGTGGGAGAAGTAGGGTACCAACTCTTACCTTGACCTCTTTATATGACTATGGTTTAAATTACAAAGCGTACTTGCTGTGTTCAAAAGAACTAAGAGTAGAGTAAAAATGGAAAGATACGTTAAGCAAACCATGTGTGACCCCTTTTTTCATAACCTAATCATTATTATAATGCGTATTAAACAAGAAAATATGCAATTGATTTCAAATGCTACACAATTTTTTTTACCAGCGTTTTTTAAGATAATTATATTTTTTTTTACGTTTTTTCGAAACTCAAATTAATTCTTTTATAATAAAATTCCTACGCTAATGATTTCTGTCAATAATTGTACATTAAATAATTCTACTATATTTTTAGCACATGACGCAACACTTTAAAAAGAACAATGTGGTTAATTTTATACATTATTCTTCATCACATTCATCAAATGCTCATATTATCTTCAAAGGAAAATTTTTTATACCCTTTAAACTTGCAAATTTTTTTTACCTCTCTTTGAATACTTTCAAGTACCACCCATCATTATATGATGCCAAAAATAGCTATTGTACATCTTATCATAACTTTTTTTTTATAAAATAGAAGAGATCCTGGAGGTATATTGTTAATTTGGGCCTCAAATACTTTTCAGAAACTATTCAAGCGCAACCTCACTCACCCACTCAGACGAATGAAAGCAGCGCTCTTCAAAAGAAGAGCCGGCTTAATGGAAAGAAAAGCATCATTGAGGCCGGTAGAACAAAAGGTCTATGCGGGCACCCCTAACTCTTCAAATGTAAGAACTTTTGTATAGTGATTGCATTGGAGAAGGCATGGGGGTGTTCTGTTCCAAGGCGTACGAGGGTTTAATGGGACCGGCGATGAGACCCTCGGAGTTATTCTGTTCTGTTTTCTGCTTGATTTATGGTTGCTTTAACCAGATTTTTTAGTAGGGAAAAAATATGTGTTTTTTCCTCTTTATGAGAAGCGTGCATTCGAAGAAAATGTTAAAAGATGTTTATGAAAGTGGTTTTCTACGCAAATTAGTTTAAATATCAAAGATAAATGAGGACGGGGGGAGGGGATTTGAATAATTTAATATGATTTATATTTCAGAAAAAATTTGCTATATTTGTGAAAATAGACTTTTATATAGTTGAAATAGTTATCATTGTTTGTAACGTATTTTATTATTCACGGATGTATATGAAAGGAACCAACGACGCACACAAGTAGGAAGTCCTAGGGGTCCAGACCCCCTTCCCAAAAGCCCTCGATTTTTTTTCCCGATTGATTATAATACTAAGTATATAGTACGTAAAATTTAATTAAGTATTTGTTATTAATGATTAGTTTTATCAATTAAAGATAATTATTTATTCAATAATTAATTTTTTACAGTTTTTTGTTCCCCAAAATCGACAAAATTACAAGGAGTATGATACAAGAATGGTGGACTTTCGACCCTGGAATGCAGCAACTCAGCAACGCATCTGCAGAATCAGACCGGACAAAAAGTTCTTTCTTTTTCATCACGACAATTCAAGACCGCATCGCAGTGCACAAACACAGGATGTCATGGGAAAACTGAAATTCACAGTGGTTCCATAATCTTCCTACAGTCCAGTTTTGTCATCGTCGGACTTTTGGTTGTTCCCAAAGTTGAAGGAGACGTTGTAAGGTCAATGTTTTTCAATGGATGCCGAAGTTCAGGTAGCCGTGCGCAAATGGATACGCAGCCAGCCAGAATCTTTCTACATGGACGGAATGAAGAAATGGATAAAACGATTGAACAAATGTGTAGTTGCTCGTGGTGACTACGTTGAGGAATGAGTTTACAATATGTAAGAGTAATAAATTTCCTTCCTTCTGATACCTGTGTTATATTAATTTGACCTTGTCGTAAACTTATTTTGTACTATTGCAGACCTTACTTATCAATCGTCCCTCGTACCTAGGATTTCATCACCAAGTTTAAAAGAAAAATTCTTTATTTGTATAGAAACTATTTAACAGTGTCTCAGCTTAAAATACCTGACTACTTGTGAAAACTTTTTAAAAAAAAATGGAGATATGGAGATTTTGTTGTGGTTTTTAGGTATATTTTGTAAATTTTAAGAAAAAAAAGGGTAAAATTAAGAAGAGAAAAATAAATTATTACTACTAAAATGGAAAAAATGGGTACAAAATTACATAAACGGGTCCCTCTCTGTACCTATAGTAAATAAACAAATTCTCAATTTTTGATGTACTTCTTTGCTATTCTTTTTTGAGTGAGTGAATATTAACGTCACACTGTGTTTAGCTACACGAGGGCTTTTGGCGACCAACCACGTAATTTTGAACCATGGTCAAGTGACGTGGACGACACCTGAGCTGGCACCCCTCTCTACTAACTACCACACCACACCAACGGGAGGACGTTTCAGCTCTCGACAGATTTAACGTGCCTCTCTGCCCGACACGGCGGGTCTTTCGTGGTACTGGGATCGAACTCATGACATACCTGCCATGATCTGATACCTTGATCACTGGGCTACCGCAGCCCTGCTATTCCTTTTTGAATTGACTTTCAGGATAAGAGATATTTTAATTTTTACAAAAACTAGAGCACTTATCTTAGTGATTGTATGAAATTGCTTAAAAAAACAGTAATTATATCCACATAAGGGACTGTAAATTTTGTAATAAAGCAATGATTGATAAATCTGAAAGTTAAAACACTTCAACTGTTATACAAAACATACACAAAAACTGGTTAACTAAAACACTAGTTAATGGTTCTAGTGACTGGAAAATAAAAAAAAAACTTCTCATACATATATTTTTATAAAGCTAATAAGATGGCCTATAAAATAAAATCATAAGAAAAATTTGTCAATTTCTAAAAAAAAAAAAAAATCATGATTTTAGAAAAATCGGATACCTTAATAGAAACTACTACTTCATTTTTAACGAAACTATTTAACAGTGTCTCAGCTTAACCTCTGTGGTAGCGAAGTTGCCATGGCAACGAATTCGCGGGCTGAAGCTTCAATCGAGCGGCATTTTCGAGACGTAATTTCATTTAAATCTCGTCCCCCAGTGGGACTTAAATTTTTCCAGGCCTTAAGTCTTCTATTAGCAAGCGAAACAGAGGGGTATTTGGGTATTACTTTGTTTTTTTCCCGAAAAAATATGAGAGCAAGTTGTGTAAATGAATTTATGCTCAAATATTTCCTTAAATTATTTCACTCACTTCTCGTAAATGATTATTTTAAAGAATTTCATAGAAATGCTAAGAGATTCATAAATTCGAGGAAAATTATAGTTGAGATAAAGTGAACAGTTTCATTGCTAAGAATTATTTATCTAAGAATTTTATATACGAAATAGCCATTATCCACACGCATCGCAGGGGTTTTCATAATTGTATTATACATTGTTTTTTAGAGCTATTTTTTTACTCAAGTTTTACCATTATACTTTGGAAAAATATTCCTATAGATTTCACCTCGCGAATTAAAAAAGACAACATTTAAATTTCTAAAGCAAAAGTATATTCATCTTTTACACCCTCATAATCCTCTCCCAGAGTCGATTTCCGCAAACATTAATTTTAGCTTGTAGCGTAACATATACCCCCTCAACTCCCACATTGCGAGGGGGGTAGGTTTCTAGTGGGCTCAAATCCTAACGGTCGCAAGTCGGTAAAGGTCTAGTGACACAAAAACTTTTTTTAAAAAAAAAATAATCTATAACGTGACTGTATCCCCAATGAGTTAAATTATGAAAACCGATGAGTTTCATGGAAACCTGTTTTTAGTAGACCTCTACTCAAGAAAAGAAACATGTTTTCCCCGAATTTCAAGTCTGTATGCTTAATAATTCGAAAAACTGGATTTTTTTCATCTGTAAGTAACCATCAACCACTCTTAAGAGTAGACTTTCACAAAACTTTTTCTTATCGGAAGTCTACTCAACAAAAGAGGCATATTTGTCTAATTTTAAGTTTGTTTGTCCAACAGTTCAAAAACAGTATTTTTTTTGAATCTACAAATCCTCGTCAATCCTCCCCCTCGGAAGTCAATATTCGTTCAAGTTTATAAGTTTTATTCTTTATGGATTACTACTAAACCAAAGAAACATGTTCCCAAATTTTAAGTTTCTAGGTCTGATAGTTCCAAAACGGGAATCTTCCCAATCCTAGTGAATCTTACTGAACAAAAGAAACATGCCTGCAAATTTTAAGTCTGTAGATCTTATAACTCCGGAAATATCATGATGAGTGAGTCGCCTATCTCCTTTATATACATACATATTATTCTATTCCATTTCTAATAAGAGGTCGAGCGGTAGCGTATCGCGCTTTCACACCACAGGTGTGGGATTCTATTCTCGAGCTGGCCAAGGTTGACTCAGTCTTTCAACCCTTCAGTGGGTTGATAAATGAGCACCAAGCTTGCTTGGGGACTAAGCACTGGGAGTTTCGCTTCAGACTGACCACCTGATTGGGACATCTGCCCATGTACCTCAGCAACCAATGGTCACGCACACTGAGATAGGCACAGTAGGCCTTGACCCTCAAGGGCTGTTGCGTCCCTGCATTTAATTTTATCTTAATCCAATATAAAGTAATTTCGAAAACCGTCCAGAAAAAAAAACAGGAAACTGTTTAATCCTTGAAGGTAAATATCAATCCAAAAGAAATGTTAATTAAAAAAAAATATATTTCACGAAACAACTTCCTCTCACTTTAAAAAACATATTTCACAACTGATAAATGACCGTTGAAAGAAACGACAATTTTTTATTTACTCAAACATACAAGGAAAAAAAAACCCTTATGTTTCACCGCAGGAAAGCCAACTCATGTTTTTTTTTTCCAAAAAAAGAAATTCTGACCCGGGTATTCCGTCTTCTCCCTCTTTCTCCACTGCCCCCAGCATCCCCCTTATTTATAAATGCCACGAATGAGGCATCAAGTTTCCCCAAAACTCTCATTATTCGACTTAAATTCCCTCTCAGGATACGGACAATCTCTCGTGTCATACTGGGTCAACTTTTTTTTCTCCTTCCAACTGTGTTGAGTGATTCCCCGTCGAGATAAGTCAAGGGAGGGGGAGGATGCAGATGGTCCTCTCCCCTTTTTTTTCTCTCAAAGCGCTTTATCATTTAATTATTTATACGAGTCGTTTTTTCAACATGCATGATTCGTCAGTTGGCACCGACATCCATCTTAGGGATGTCATAAGTTAACGAAAATCTGAAAAAAGCCCCGGTTATTCAAAATGTATACATATAATTGTATTTATATTTATATATGATTTAGAATATATTATTTAAAATCATTTGAATATATAGAGAATATTAAGAGGACTCGGTACCTTGAACAATTTTTTTTTCAATTAATACTATTAGTTCACTCTTTCCCTATATATATATATATCTTGTTCAAATTTTCAATCGTTAATAAAATACATTCGATTTATCCATTCAAGTTTAAATACATTCTTTTAAACTTGTAGTGGATGACAATTAGAGTTAATAGTCTTTTGCCCATATTAATTCATTAATTAAATTAAAAAATGAATAAATAGTAACAAACAAAAATAACACCCCAGCAGCATATATAGAAAGGAAAATGATTCTTTGTGTCCCTGTAGTGCAATGGATAGCGCGTTTGACTTTTAATCCAAAAGTCTTGGCTTCGAATCCCACATACGTTTTCCTAATTTCTGAGAATGTTATTTCTTTTTTTTACTATACTACTTATTAGAATAACTAAATTTAATTACTGAATAAACAGTCAGAGAAACAAAAAATAATAATACACTACCATATATAGAAAGGAAAATGGAAAATTGTAAGGAAAATCGCTTTCTATTTTGCCACTTAATAGCGTGATTCTGTCTCATATGTATATACGAGGGATATTCGGAAACTAAGGTCCGAATCGTCGTAGCTAATCGAATGTCGCGCAAACATTGAAATGTGCATGCGTACCAACTTCCGGCATACCTTGCTCGTCAAACGATGCCATTTGCATTGGTATTGTTGCAGTGTGGTAAGTACAGTGCTACTTCAAAATGTTTAAAACAATCGATCAGCCCGCTGACTGTGAAATACGGTCAGTGATTCGGTTTTTGACAGCAAAGAACGTTTCAGTAGCGAAAATTCATAGACAGATAAGCGACGTGTATGGCCCAAATGCGATGAGTAGCAGCAAAGTGCGTAAGTGGGTGAGAGCTTTCAAGGACGGACGGAAAAATGTTCATGATGAACCACGTTCCGGTCGACCATCAGTGATCACAGATGATTTGGTCAATGCCGTGGATGAAAAGATTCGTGAAGACCGGCGATTCACAATTTCAACTTTAGCATTGGAATTTCCGAATGTGGGTAGAACAACTTTGCACAAAATCGTTTCCGAAAAGTTGAAATTTCGCAAATTGTGTGCACATTGGGTTCCTAGGCTGCTTACTGAGGAACACAAACTGAAAAGAATGATTGTGCTCTTGATTTTTTGGATCGATATCATAAAGAAGGTGATCAATTTTTAGAGAGGATTGTCACAGAGGACGAGACGTGGGTTTCGCACATAACCCAGAGTCTAAACGTCAGTCAATGGCATGGCGTCACACAAATTCACCAGTCAGAGTCAAGTCCAAGTGGACAATTTCAACACGCAAGGTTATGGCAACCGTCTTTTGGGATAGACATGGGGTCTTGTTAGTCGAGTTTATGCAGCAAGGGACAACAATAAATGCAACCGCTTACTGCGCTACCCTAACTAAACTTAGACGTGCGATACAGAATAAGCGACGTGGTCTTCTGACGTCTGGAGTTCTGTTGCTGCATGACAATGCCAGACCCCATTCTGCCATTAACACACAAAATCTGATCAGATCTTTTGGATGGGAACAGATTGACCACCCACCGTACAGTCCAGACTTTTCTCCGAGTGATTTTCACTTATTCCGCTACCTAAAAGAGTTTCTCGGCGGCAAACACTTCGACACAGCTGACGAGGTGAAAGAAGAAGTTCAAGACTGGTTATCCTCACAGGCGTCAGACGTCTACGACTTAGGCATACAGAAGCTCGTAGAACGTTATGACAAATGTTTAAACAAATATGGAAAGTATGTAGAAAAATAGAGACACATGTAAGGAATTTAAAATATAAAGTGTTTTGAAAAAATCTGTAATGTTTTATGTTTTATAAGTAAACGGACCTTAGTTTCCGAATATCCCTCGTACATATTTATAATAATTGTAACTATTTAATAAACGTAACTAAAATAAAAATGTTCATTGTTGACCAAGTAAGAATTGACTTAATTTTTTTATATTACTTGTTACTTATGAATTTAAAAATTATATTTTAGCATTTTAAATAATGTTTCTATTCAAATAAACAATAAGAGAAGACATTTTTCGCATATTATTAACACAATTTAAAAAATGTACATTTTTTGAAGAAAATTTGGAAAATTTTAACATTGAACTCTTTTTGTAATTATTAAATTCATGACCTGAAACATTTTTGTAATATTCTTAAGATTGTTCTAAGCGACTTTAGGGATCGATTTTACAATAACTTAATTTTGGAGAAAAAAATAAAATGTTGATATGCATGCTGAAATTCAACGAAAAAGCCAATATCCCCTATATTTTAATATTTTTTTTTAAAAAAAGTATTCAGTTTACAGCAAAATGGATCCCTAATTTTGTTACATGCTTTATATATAACACACAGGGGAAAAAATGGAAGTGATTGACAAATAATTGTGGAAGACGTAACATTTTGAATGCACTAATGAAAAAACACAAACTGATAAAAACACCTTTAAAGTTGATAATTCTGAAAAAATAATTATAATAAGCTTAAATAAACTTAAAATACCCCTTTAGGACATAGGTAATAAATTTTCTTTAAAATAATTGCATTTTCATATTTTTTCAACCTATACATTTTTATAAATGATCTATTTTTAGAGAGTATTAATTGCACAAGAGAATTCAAGAAAAATGTTAAAAACTTTTTTTTTTTGTCATAACTAAAATTTTATCTTTTTTCTTCACATAATATTCAAGTATTATATTTGTGTGAAAAACATATGAGGAATAAGAACTCAAGTTATATGAAATTATTAATATAAAATGCCTTAATTCAAAAATTTTAAATGCACACATTTCAAAAAGAAGAAAAATTATATTATTATAATGCCCGGTAATATCCTGATTTATATATTACACTTTCTTTTTTTGTAGTTATTATTTCTCTTTTTAAAATAGATTTTTTTAAAAATCAAAATGAGCTTTTTTTCTAAAAAGGGGTCGGGGTTGAGTTGCCTAATCTTTTAATTTACATCTTTCAAGAGAAGTTTTGTCCAACTTCGAACTTTCCGACATGTAAAAGCGATAATAATGAAAATAATTAAATAAAAATAAATAAATAAAATGATAGTTCGGTCATTTTTAGGATACCGAGTCCTCTTAATGGGAAAATAAAAATCAAGTTTTTAAATTATTTGTATTTTGAATTGAAAAAGAAAAGAAAAGAAAAAATACCAGGGGTTTCCTCGAATCTTACTGCAGTACATTCCAGATAGGGAGAAAAAATACTAGCTGATGAATTAGTTATTTATTATTTTTCAATTTTGAGGTATCTGAACACGTTCAGATTACTTTTTTGACAAAATAACATATATAAACATTATAACTGCTTTTTTAGGACTTAATACCAATAAATACTACTGTTTAACTCACAGTATTTAAAATAAATTGCCTAAATTTCACAAAAATCACAATTATAAGTGAAATTTTAGCAATATTTTTGTAAAACTTCAAAGCAATTAGAGAAAAAAGTAATAAACCTTTTTAGTAAAAGTATTACCAAAACAAATTAGATGTATTTATTTAGAGAATGTACTAAAATTTTAATATTTTATTAAAATTTGAAAACTTTAGAACTGATTGAGTAAACATAAGAAGTCACATTCTTTATGAGATCATTACTTAAATAACAAGCCATAACTCAAAAAGTATTCATACAATAAGAAATATTTTAGTACATTCTCTAGAAAATAGCATAAATATCAGGTTCAAAAAGTTTTATAGAAATATATTCGTAACATATTTTGAGTTATCAGACTCGTAATGATAGATTTTGAGCAATTTAAATGCCCACTTCTGGTAAATCAAAGACCCACTTCCGGTTTTTTTAACTTCATAAAATTGATTGTAGTTTGGCGTCCAGGTAGCGTAGAAACAAAAAAAAGTATGTTTTGTAAAGCAAAAAGATAGCTCTATTCAATAAAATGGAAAACAAAGATATTTGTCTTGACCGAATTTGGTCATTTTTCACGTGTTCGGATATTATGAAGCATAACTCGGTCTATTGGGGGCAGACCTCGTAATGCCGAGCCTCGGTCAAGTGACGAAGACGATACATGAGCTTTTGTACTCCTTTTTCTAAACTTCCACACCCCGTTAACTGGAGAACTTTGAGCTACGAGACAAATTTCACGGGCATCAGCCCCTCATCACGGCGTGACTTCAGTGGCAATGGATTCGAACTTATGACTCACACGCCATGTGTTGGTGACCATGAATGCTGGGCCACCTCGGTCGCAAACAGTAGGGAAACCCTGTATTAGACAGTCACAGCAATGTCGAGATCTATTTACACACATATATAACAAATAATACAGTAGAAATAAACATATTTTTCTGTAGCGCTAAAACAGTAACTATACTGGATAATTTTAAAATAAATTATTCACACGCATAAAATTAACCTCTTAAGGTATCCGACTACATTCGGAACCGTGATTTTAAAAAGCGCATAAATAGATAATTTTCATGATATTTAGTGTCACTCAGATTAGAATACATGCATAAAATTGTTTTAAGGACATTTTAACAAAAGAAATTTATTTAAATATAATATTTTGACAAAAAATTAACTTAGAACAATCTTTTTTCCAAATGTTCTCCTTTTGTGAAAAATGATTCTATTATAATAATATTTTGCCCGTATATAGCGCAGACCTCTCTACAGAGGCTCAATTATAATTTTTGAAAGATTCACATTATTTTCAGAGTTACCACCAATTGAAATAATTATTCGCGTTTTTTCTTAAAATTGCTCCCCTCTGTTGTCATAAAATATGAATAAACCCACTTCTAAGTTATATATTTCAAAAATTCTAGTTGAGCCTCTGAACAGAGGTCGGAGTTATATACAGGCAAAATATTATTCTAATAGAAGCATTTTTCACAAAAGGAGAATATTTGGAAAAAAGATTATTCTAAGTTAATTTTATCCAATTACCCTAAAATCATGATTTTTTAAAAAATTGACAAACTTTTTTAATGATTTTATTTTATAGGCCATTTTATTAGCTTTATAAAAATTCCAAGTTTTAAATTTTCCATTCACTAGAACAAAAACTACAAGTGTTTTAATAAAAACAAATGCCGTAACTTTACATATGATGTCAAACTGTAAAATGCGTTTTACTCGAAAAGTGTTATTTTCGAAAAATTGAAACGGAGACTGCGATGGCTCAAAAAGTTTTTAAAATAATTTGCTGAAATTTTGTGTGCATGTGTTGGTAAACAGTAACAGTAGAGTAAAACAGTAGAGTGTTTTAACCTTCAGATTTATTAATCACTGTTTTACTACAAAATTTACAGTTTTTTATGTGAACATAATCACTGTTTTTTATAAGCAGTTTTATATATTAGCTAAGGTAGAAGATTTCAAAAAGGAATAGCAAAGTAATACATAAAAAACTGAGAATTTGTTCATTTACTATTTCTACAGAGAGGGCCCCACTTATGTAATTTTTTGTCAATTTTTACCAATTTTTACCGTTTTAGTAGTTATAACTTATCTTTCTCTTCTTCATGCTAACCTTTTTTTTCTTAAAATGTACTAAAAATAAATAAAAAAACCACAAAAAAATCTCATATCTCCATTTTTTTAAAAAAAAGTTGTCGCAAGTAGTCGGATACCTTAAGCTGTCAATTGTTTCCCCCATAATATTCCAAAAAAAAAGGCAAATTTTTTACTGCATGTAACTAAGCATAATACATAACAAAAGGTGAAAATTGAAGAATTATTATTTTAATTTTCAATTTTAAAGTTGTCACACTATTTTTTTTATCATTGTGAAACATAATAACCCCTAAATGTTTGCTTTTTATAAGTACCCACTGCCTGCTATAAAGCAAGGATGTCAAACTCAAAGGTTGGCTGAAAGGGGCCAAATAAGCAAGGTTTATCTTTAAATGGGCCGCAAAGAAAATTAAAATTCTTAGAATCACAGGTTTGTTTCGAATAATTCATTATAATAAACATACATAAAAGAGCAAACAAACAAATAAATAAATACTATGTACGTCCTGATGCTTGAAATCTCTTCTCTGCTAATATCTTTCCTAATTCTGGGAAGAAATTTTTATATTTAACAACATATTATTGTGTGCCAATATATTGACCAGGCCGCAAAAATACCTGGTTTGGGCCACGGATATAACACCCTTGCTATAAAGAATGTTTCATATGATAAGAATTTTTCTCACACTTACAAAATAATTTCATGATTTTGTGTGTGTGCATATATGTATATATATATATATATGCTCATACAATTTGAAGTATGGTGTAATACTAAGTCTTACAATGCAATGGGGACAGAGGTAATATCGGCTTTTATGGATTATTTTTTTTCCATTTTCATTTCACCTCAAGCAACCAATTGCACATTGCTTTGCCATTCCGTGTTCCGTATCGAATATTTTCAAGAATCTAAATTCCTGCCTTCAGTGAAAAATTCCCACCTTCACCCCCAAAGAAAACCCTAGATGAGAAGTATTTAGTATCATGGACAAATTGCATCTCTTAAAATCATATAAACACTAATAATCTCACTATAAGAATTAAAAATATGAGCAAATCAAAGATGGAAAGAAGAAAATATCAGTGCCCGTACAACGTACGGGCAAACCGGTTATGGCTAGCTTTCAGTAGCCTGTACGGTGCATGGGCATACCAGTTACGGGGTTAGAACAAATCAAGTATATCCGAAATAAAGTAATATAGTACAATAATTCAATTCATTGGAGTCGTCGGAGTCTTCAGTAGGTCTTGGACTCGAATTCGGGACTCAATAATGCCGGTCACGAGTTTGCGACCATGACCATGACAATGACCATCTTGGGTTTTAATCCCACCTGCGATGGCCTAATTTCTGAGAATGTGATTTCTTTTTTTAATATACTATTTTATTAGAATAACTAAATTCAATTAATGAATAAACAGTAACAAACAAAAAATAATAATACACTACCATATATAGAAAGGAAAATGGAAAATTGCAAGGAAAATCACTTTCTATTTTGTCACTTAATGGTGTGATTCTGTCCTATATATATACATATTTATATTAATTGTAACTATTTAATACAATTTTTTTTATATTACTTGTTTCAATGTAATACACACATCTACACTTTAACTCAAGAACATATGGACATTTGTTCGAAATATCAAGCAGGTGCATCGAGAATTGAAGAATGCGCCCTTTCGAGATATCTGGTAACCCAAGTGGCGACAGTTCTTTTCAGGGAAATAATAATGTGACACAAAGCGAACCCTCAGTGCCTTTCTATTTTGGTTTTTGCGAGCCCAGCTCAGCCCCTTATCTGCATCTATCAATCCTGCCAAAAGACGAGCGCGGCGCTCTTTGAGCTATCGTCATTTGCCACGCTTACGAGTAACGATGTTTGTCAGTTTATCTCGAGGGTTGATGAGCGCATAAGCCACAACCCAGAAAAGGAGTGGGTTTCAAATATTCCATACACCCTTCTCAACACAATTGTATCCTGGTGTAATATAATTGGCTCAATTCATGGTGGTCACATGATAAAGACAATCACGTGTTCTCGATTGAATTTAAAGCAAACTTACAACTTGTGTTTCGCTTGTAAAATTTAGATACAGTATCAAATAAATGAATTGGATAAAGATGTTCTTGTCTTTTTCATGTGACTTAGACGTCACATGAATTTAGCTCATTTAGGTCATCAAGCAAAATTGTATTCATGTTCTTCTAACTATTTTACTTTGTTTTTCTATATGAGTAGTGATTTGAAGTGAAGTAAGTAATCGTTTGTCATTCAAAAATGTAATCAGTACGGTGGATCGATCAATTTTCTTTTCAGAATTTCAAAACCTAGCCATGCGGAATAAGCAATAATAAGTGAATATTAACGTCACACTGTTCAGCTACACGAGGGCTTTTGGCGACGGACCTCGTCATTTTGAAACATGGTCAAGTGACGAGGATGACACCTCAGCTGGCGCCCCCCCTCTCCTAACTACCGCACCACAACACGGGAGGACGTTTGAGCTCTCGACAGATTTAACGTGCTTCGCTGCCCTACACGGTGGATCTTTAGCGGTACTGGGCTCGAACTCGTGACAAGGCAAGCCACGATCCGATACCTATACCAGTCGGCTACCGCGACCACGTGTGAGGAGAGGGAGCTGGGGCTATGAAATGTTGAAATGTACATTGTATTATTCCCTACTCAGTACTCACTTATTAATTATCATCGCTTTTGGCTATTTATATAGTAGAAAAATAATTTTATTTTGATTCTAAAATCATCTAACCAAAATTAAGTATTTTTCCATTTTTTTTAAATTCCAGCCCCTTTGCGGCAATATTAGACACACTTTAAAATTAGTTTTTAAAATTATTTTTTGCTTAATATGCATACAATTGAATATCTTTTCTGCATGGGGGGTCCCGGTGAATAATTATCCCCCCCTCCATACAACCGCAATCCATCCTAGTCATCAGGTCACTAATGCACATGTAAAAGAAAATTAAGCCTTTTTTTAAGTTTTTTTTTTATCAAACCTTTTTTTTAACGGGCAAACGATAATTTTACGTTTTAAGAAAATGATTAAACTGTCGTATGTAGATCAAATAATTTGACAGACAATTTTGAAGATATATACCTGGCAAAGAAATTTTTACTCTACATTTTTTACAGCTTCAGAACTGATTCAATTGAAAACTTAAAATGAAAGATTGAAGCTCAGTTTATGTTTCACCTTCTGCAATTTTATTTCATTATATGAGTAGGATTACCATAAAGGTAGATAAATTTCAAATATATATTTATAAAAATCTAATTTTTTTTATCAAAAGAAGAACGAAATTTCTTTCATTTCGGGTCGATAATTACGTATAAGAATTTCGAATTTTAACTTTAGAATTCGCATTTCGAAAGCTGTGTGTGTGATCAGCTTAATATTATTAAAAGTTTTAAAATTAGGTAAAACATGGTGGTAAATTTTAATCAAAAACCAGGTTTATTGTTAAATAATTAATCAACTTCAACGTAACAAAATTGTTAACTTTGTTATTTGTTCAATACATCTTTATTGATCTGGCCTCGGTAGCCTGGTTGTCATGATCACGTACTCGTGGCCGGTGTGTCATGAGTTCTGGTGATACTGAAGAGCCGCTGTGTAGCATTTTAATGCACGTTATGTTTCTCGATACTTTAAGTCCTCCTTAGTATGGAAGTTCAGAGAAGGGGATACCGTATGACTCTCGTCACTTGACCATAGTTCAAAATTCCAAGGCCCGTTGCTAATAGCCCTTTTATTACTTTATAGTGCAACGCAAACGAACATTTATATGGATGATATCAACGCTTATGACTTCATTCGAGTGCAATTAAAACACATCCTAATACTTTCACTTACGGGGGTACACCTGGATAAAAAGAATTATAAAAAGAAAGGTGCAAAATGTCGCAATTTTACATTTATTGTGGAAAATAATCACTTATTTTTCGCTGTACCATTGTACGCCTTCCTTCGTTTTTTCGATGCAAGGTCTCTGATTCTCTTGAGCAGCAGTAGTTGAGTAGGACAGCACTCTGATTGTTGTTCGTACAACTCCATAGCTTTCTCTAACGCAGAAAACGTGTCAGCACTTGATGGACCCTTGCTACTTTCGTAGTTTTTGTTGTCCTCATCTTTATTCGTTTTATCGTCGAAAAGGTCGGATTCTTCTTTCAGGGAAGTTACAATCTCGTCATCATTTAGCATTTGAAATCCACAGTCTTCCGCATTGCATGCCATCCAGGTTTCTACATCTTCTTCATCGCATTCTTGAAATCTTGGGATCGATTGGACAAAGTCGGCAATCTCCTCCCTGTGGTCGTCATTGAAGTCTTTTTCGCCTTCTAAATCTGGCCACAGTGATTCCTTACATTTTTCAGGCTCTTTCGAGCGAGTCCCACGTTTCGGCTAACACGTAGCAGGTGTCGAAAACGTATTCATATAGAGTACATGTAGTTGACAAAATTAAAAAAAAAACTGGTCCGGATATTTGACGCTCCGGATAGTAAACATTCGGTTAAGCGACGTTCTACTTTATATATAAAAATGGATGGAGAGTTATGGGGAAATAAAGAAGATAAGGATAAGAATTCCATTAAATAATCGGTGTATAAATAATGGTTGCTTCACTCCGACATCGTTCAACCGATCACTATGAAAATCATCATGTATATGTATTTTTTTGTGGGGAAAGTGTTTGTGCTATTCTCTTTGTTGCAGCTCCCCACCAGGTGACACTACAGCACATCAACTTCTACACTGTTCAATCAATCGCCAAGTTGCCAACAGGGTCACCAAAAATGATGCCAACTTGGCTCTATCGAATTGAATCCATTATGAAGTGAGGAGCGGCATTGATTGCGAATATTACAATTTTAACATGAAAGTAATATTAACGTATTACACATTCAGACATAAATTATTTCCACTATTTTAAGAGTTCATCACACAAAATTTGTCATATTGTATTACTTTTGCTGGACAGAGATCAGCGTAGGAAGGTGTTTTCAAAAATCGACTCACAGGAGAGTTATGGGGAGTTATAAATGAAAAAAAATTCTTTTTGTCTGCTATTAGATCTACAGACTTAAAATTTAATAAATATGATTTTTTTTTTTTGTTCAGCCGAGATATGCAAAAATCTTTTTTTTTCTTTTTTTTTTTTTTTTTTTGCTGTTGTTAAATTTGCAATTCACGTAAAATTAACTCATTAAAAACTTTTTTATCCTTCAATCTGTGTCGTATTGTTTAATTTTTCAATTCAACCGTGCGAAGAACGGGTATACCACACAGCTAGTTTTTTTTATAAAATAATCCTTATTTTTTTTAAAACACATATATGTATAAACAACAAGTTATAATCTTAATTAACCATTTAAAGATGTTATGAAAAATATTCCCCGTATTATATCTCTTGTCGCTTTAATAGGCTTTCACCACGTAATTAAGTAGCATTAGTAGTAGTTATTTTGAGGAAGTGATGCCACAAATAACAGAATAATATGTATAATAAAGAAGATAAGGATAAGAATTCCATTAAATAATCGGTGTATAAATAAATAATTGAAAAATTATGAAAAAAAATTCCCTACTGTTAAGTACTCAATTACATGCATTAGACTTTTTAATATAAATAAAACGATGATTCAGCAATAGGTAATAAAAACCAATTAAACATACAATTAAGGGCCTATTATCAAATAAAGTCGAGATAAAATTCTTATCCTGTCATAGATAAAATATAAATACTTGATATCATACAAACTCAGCCCACCCCCTCAAACCCTCCCTTCGAAAACTGAGCCAACCGCCTGAACCTTATATCTCATATAGCTCTGACATCACTGAATTTTTCTTTAGCTTGTTCCTTCCGACTCCCGTACCAATTTAGAAGCTTTTTAGGCACCCCTTCGCCCACCCCTCTGCCTTCATTCCCATGCTGGAGAACAGCTTTCTCATCCCTTTCATCAGATAAGGGACGATTTTTCTGCTCCTTGAAGTGCTCCACCTGTTCCTGCGCAATCCGCCTGTAATCGATGCTTCCCTGTCGTACTCGGGTGACGAGCAGTGGAAAACTGGAGCCAACGTCCGCCTTCGCCATGATCAGGAAAGGAAAGAAGAAGGAAAAAAGCAATGATAAATATTTCCTTTCGTAAACTGTTTTGTTGCCTCGACAAGGAATTCATTTAAGAGTTGTTCCGTATCTCAAATCATCTTCTTCGGGAGGAAAAAAAAGAGATCGGAACACAGCTGGTCCTATAGTTGTGATGAGATTGAAGATAAAGTTAGGATTTGCGGTACCCTAAATACGGGACGGCTGTGGAATAAGTTTTGGAGTTTTTTGAAGAAGCGAAACTCAGTTTTGGGTTAATGTACAGTTTTTGAACAGAGTTAGTGGAGTTGAACCAAAAGTTTTATACAACGAAAACTATTTCTTTTTTTTTATTATTTAGTTATTTTTGCTTTAAAAATAAGATTTCTGATTCTGTATTCGCATTTTAATATTCATAAACATTCTCTATGGTGATGCGGGGATAGCGTTCAGTTTTAAAGAAGTTTGGGTTGGTATTAATTCGTTGATTTTAATTTATAATATTCTCACATTAATAAAAAATGTAAAATTAAACAGCTGTTTTCACAATGGAGAAACATATTCCTTTTTAAAACTTTTGTTTTCTAAATTAGGACATGTTTTATTCAATACAAACTGAAATTTGTGAATACTTTTCAAAAAGAAGTATTATTTCATATTTTAGTAGATATTTTTAGAACTGCGATACCTATTTACGTCTTTTGTCTTATGGTTTCATGAAGAGACAATTTAATTTTTTTATATTACTCGATGGATGATACAAGCGTTCCTATTTGGAGGACAATTTATAGATGAGAGGAACACAATCTAATTAAATATGCAATTACAATTGATCTTTTAAACTAGTGTAAAATGAGTAAAATAAAAAAAATTATATGGAAAAAATGATTTCTATTAACTTCAAACTCTCTAAAGTATAACAAATATTATTGGCGACGGGCCTTGTAATTTTGAACCATGGCGAAGTGCAGGGACGTCTTAAAGGGGCCCGGGCCCAAGGACTCAGCCACAATGGGGGCCTCGTCCAGTGGCATAACGGAGAACATTTGGGCCCCCTGCAAAGTCAGGTTATTGGCCCCCAAGTTGAATTTTACAAAGGGTAGGTCAGGCTTGGCGACAGTCAGGCTTTGGGCCATCTAGAACCCTGGGCCCTCGAGATGCGGGGGTATGCGTTACGCCCTTGGCCTCATCTCGATCGTGACTCAGCCTAACAAGATATCATTATTCGAATAATTTCAGCAGTCAAAAGCTTATTCCAGTTGTATTCTCCTAAAAACTGGGAATTCCGGGCAATAGATCAATTGGCTACACGTGATGACCGTGTGTAGGCCTACCACCGAACACCATCAAACGGCAGCAGTTGGTCCAGCCGATTTGTGCGATTGCAAGTCATGCATATTTATTTGTTTCGGTTTATGGTTTGTACGAGTATTTGACAACGTATTCTACGTACTATCTACTTTTAAGGGTCATAGGTGAAGCCTAGGGCCTACTTTTGCTTAGGGGACCAGGGCCTCTAGAAGTCTTAAGACATCCTTAGTGAAGTGACGAAAACGACAGCAGAGATGACTCTCTGCCATGATGACATCCACACCATACCAACGTGAGGATTACCTTTATATGTAAAAGCAATAAAAATTTCTACGAAGAGTTTCATTTTAATCATTCTGCATCAACGATATCATGAAGTGCACGTCAATAGAATTTTAACATATAAGCACTTGTATCATATCTACACACACATTGGAAAATATTACTAAAAAAATAAAGCTTCAGCACATTTCTCTCGGTTTCCACGTGATCTAAATTTGTGCCAGACTTCTGAATTTCATCAGGCTTCATGACCAATAACTTAAAGCTAACGACATCAGCAGCGTACACAAAAAATTTTCAAGGGGGGGGGAAGGTTGTTCCAGGGGTGAAATTCTACCATTTTGGTATGCTCCAATACGCCGCCTAACACAGTCTTTTGATTTTGCCGATTTTCGGGAACAAAAGCAATACAAAATTAATTATCGAATAAATAATTAGCATTAATTAATAAAATTAGTTATTAATAAGAAATACATAATTAAATTTTACGTAATATAGACATAGAATTATAATCAATAGGGGAAAAAAATCAAGGGCTATGGGAGTTGTCCGGACTCCTAGGACACCCCCCCCATGTGTGCGCCACTGAACGACACCATTATATTTAAATATGTATTTTTATATTGTTACATAGATCGGGGTTCGAGGATTTTATGCAATCAGTCTCAAAGAGCAAGACATGAGCAATGGAAATTTATTGTTCAAAAACAGTTGTTCAAAAACAGTCTTCGAAATACAGAAACTTTATTCGCGGAATAAATCTCATAAGCCCTTCACAGCTTCGACGGCATTCAGAAACAACTATCAGTGTCTAAAATACAAGTATGTAAAGGATCATTCATAAGCAATCACTCATCCAAGGTCGACTCAGCCTTTCATTCCTACTGCAGTAGGTCGACCACTGAGGAACTCGCTTCAGACTGACCACCTGATTGGGACATCTGCTCATGCACCTCAGCGCTCAATGGTCACGTATACTGGGAGGGGCACAGTAGGCCCTGGCCCTCATGAGCTGTTGTGCCACTGAGTTTGAGTTTGAGAATCACTCATCCTACACAACAGCCGAAGTAATGACTAATCACTGGTCGACTCCTTACAGTCAAATTAATACCACTCTTCAACGGTCAAAACAAGACTAACTCAGTTTTGGCGAGCAACTCCATATTTATAGGCCTCACGGATATTTCTAAAAAAATCCGCTTGCGTCATAAATCGTGATATAAGTAGATTTTACCCGTAATTTTCAGAAGAATCTATAGGGTCACGAACTCGCTAAAAATGGTCGCTAATGTGATCGCCAAAAATGATGTCGGCTCTATCACTAAAATTTCGTCAAGTTTCCATTGAATCGTCGTTATAATGTAAATAACGGAGTTGTCTGCGAATATTACAATTTTAACATAAAATAAATATAACATAGAGTAATATAAACGTACTACACATACAGATATAAATTATTCACATTATTTTAAACATCAATTACACAAAGTTCGTAACAATATTTTAGCATTTTTTTATATCAGAGACAGAATTACCTTACTTAAAAAGTGCTACCAAAACTTAATACTCTCTCTATATAAGTATTAGGTGTACAACTTTGGTTCCGCCGTTTTGCAATAGATGGCTGTAGCGGTAAGTGGAAGTCGAAATAAATAGATCGTAGATGCCATACAATAAGCTTAGGTATTTGTAAACATAACGCCAT
The DNA here is from genome assembly GCA_019973935.1 of Trichonephila clavipes. Classification (NCBI taxonomy): domain Eukaryota; kingdom Metazoa; phylum Arthropoda; class Arachnida; order Araneae; family Nephilidae; genus Trichonephila; species Trichonephila clavipes. The sequence continues at coordinate 644,246 of BMAU01001233.1, read as the reverse complement.
CAAAATATTAGTCGATTTGTGTCTGCATCATAAAGTTATTCTCGATTAAACATGTCAGCTTACGAGCCAAATCCTCGTCATTTGCGGGAGGTTTTAATTTTCTGCTTTAATATGAAGAAGGCTGAGGCTCATCGAATGCTCTCAAATACCTATGGTGAGGCCGCTATTAGTGAAAGAACGAGCCGCGAGAGTAGTTTAAACGCTTCAAGAACGGTGATTTTGACGTCGAAGACCAGCATGGCATTTGATGGGACCAGCTCGGCGTAGTGTATTATGAGTTGTTAAAACCGACTGAAACAATCACATGCGATCGTTATCGAACGCAATTATTGAATCATAAACGTATAATCAGTTTTTTACAATAAAGCCTCGAATTTCGGAAAAAAACAGCGGAAGCAAAGTTGTACACCTAATATTAAAAAATTCTATTAAAAACTTGATTTTTTTGTCATACTATATGACTTATACGTATTATTAACGATATCATTAACTGTATCTCAGGAGAGACAATTTTGTCGTACGTCTTTTTCTCTACCTCGGTCAATATATTTTAAAAAATATTGAAGGACCTGCATATTTCTGCATGTCTTAAACATTTTTGGAAAAGTCTTCACCGGGACTTGAATTTTAAGATTTTTAGCAAGTTTATACGTCATTTTGAACAATAACCAATAATTAATGGCATCATTAATCGTGACTATAAATAGGGCGAAATTTATCATTCATATCAGTAGTTAAAATATACCGGTTCTGGAACAGTGGAGCCGGTGGAGCCGCATGCAAACAAAAGAGGGTGGAAGTCCCCCCGATCTGAACCGGGAAGATGGTTTGTGATTGATAAGGGTTTCGGGGATCTGTACTGATAAGAAATGCACGCTTTTAGCGATAACGAGTTATATTCTGATATAGTTTTAATTAAATGATTATGATTTTTTTAATTACGTCATTGGAAGCAAATTTTAATTGGGATAAAGAGACAAATTTTTCTGTACACATGATTATTTTTATATAATTCCGTATACATCTATTTCTGAAAATCCTGATATACGTGTTGAATGATTATTTATTATATTTCAAATTTGATGCTTTGTGCTTGTGATTTCTGAAACAGAGGATTGAAAATTAGGCAAACGAAAGGGAGGGGAATTTCCCCGGGTCTGAACCGGGAGGATGGTACCCCCCGCTCTGATAAGGGTTTCAGGGCTCTGTAAATGGGTGTTACAAATGCATGTTTTTAGAGATAACAAGTTATATTCTGATATAGTTTTAATTAAATGATTCTGATTTTTTTTAAGTACGTCATTGGAAGCAAATTTTAATTAGGATAAAGGGTCAAACTTTTCTGTACATATAAATATTTGTATATAGTTCTGATAAAGTCTATTTCTGAAAATTATGATATACGTGTTGAATTATTGTTTACTACATTTCAAATTTGATACTTTGTGCATAACTAAAATATATTTTTCATTGATTTTGCATGTATTTTTTTTATAATTCTGAGATAACTTAAAAAATACTATGCTTATATAATGTAAAAGTTCTGCATATGTTTTTTCGTTTGCAAAGTAGTTTCCTTACATGAAACATCCCTTTCCTATGATAATATATGCGGACCTTGTAATTCTGGTAAAACTTTCTTTGTTAGACGAATCTTAGAAATAAAATTAATTAATTCTTTTCCTCCCAAAATTATTTGGCGTTATGGAATTTATCCAAAATTGTTTGATAAGATGTCTGACAGAATTTCATGAAGGCATGCCTTTCGATGTAGAAGATATTACTAATGCTTTCGTAATAATAGATGACTTAATGAAGGAAGTAAGAGATGAGACAAAAGAACTTTCAAACTTGTTCACGAAAGGAAGCCATCATAGAGATATTTCCGTAATATTTATTTTACAAAATATTTTTTTGCAATGAAAAACAAATTATAGGAATATTTTTTTAAATACTTCCTACCTAAGTTGTTTTAAAAATGTTAGAGACAAGCAATAGATCTCTTGTCTAGCAAGACAAATGTATCCATCTCAATCGAAATTTATGATTGGAAAACTATACGAAATACAAATGCTGCAAATTTGACTATCCACTTTGTGAGAGATAGAAAAATAAAACCTTTCGTTCGAATCATTTAATGAATTTTTCAAAAGAAAAAATTTTTCATAGAGTTTTGTTACGAATAAATATCTCAGAACAAAAACATTGTATGCAAAACCTTTGTCATGGATAGAATATTAAGTGTGGTTTGTGTTCTTCACCATTTGTTTTTAATTTTTAGTCTGTTTCCTTCTTGTTCCTTACACTTAAATATATTAATATGAGTAAAGTAATTAAAAAGTTGAAAAAATATTGAAAAAAAGTTGAAAAATATTGAAAAAAGATGAAAAATATTGAAATATTTAGAATATTGTTGGTGGACTTGAGTATTTAAGTTAAGAGCAATAGTGATAAAATTTCTTTTTTTCATATTAATCTTAAAATAATAATAACTTTATAAATTTAAATATATGGTAAACTTATAAAAAAGTTCAAAGCAAAATCTTATTCATCTTATAATAATAATACACAAAATATGAGAACAAAAATATTGTATTTATTCAAAAATTTATTCTTACATTATATCATTTCTAAAATATTGATACAAAAAATATTGAAAAGCCTATTTTCAACAAGAAAATATAAAATAAGGACCACATAGAAATAAGGAATATCCCTTGGTTAATCCATTTCTCAATAAATAAAGTCCTTCAGATCTCAACAATTTTCCTTTTATAAAACAATGTGCTAACAAAAAAAACTTGCTACCATACCATTTAAAAATCATCTGTCTCATTTATTACGAGAACATTATTAGTTAAAGGATTATAAAGAAAATGATTTGGAAGCAAATATATGGGTCATTTCAATAAAAAGAAGTGAGTTTTCTTTGAATAGATACAAAAGGTCGTTATTAATTATTTTATAAGCATGAAATGCTGGAAATGCTATGAATTTCTTAGCTCTTTTCTCTCTATTCACTAGATAAATCTTAACTTTTTGCGTAAATTTTTCATTGTTTTACCAAACACGGCATTGTTTAAAAATTTAAAGAGATATTTTTTCAAAATTGTTGTTTGCTCGTTTTCGATGTTCAGTATTAAAAATCTTTATAATTTTTTAACCGAGGACTTTGTTTGAATTTTACAAATTGATGTATTTTTTTTTTAATTTTTAAACCTAATTGTACATATAACTTCAAATTTCTATAATGAACATATTTAGTTTTATTTCTGAAGTTAGGAGCCAATTTTTCCACAGACTTCGATTCTAAAATATTGAATTCTTTAGCAATATTTTTAGTATAGGAGGAACATTCAGAGACACTTTAACTTTTCTCTGGAGCTAATGGATAGCAGTTATGCAAATCGTGCAATTAATCAGGATATTCTAACTTAAAATATACAACTTATATCCGAATCGTCTGGTACATCCATGAAGTTAACGTATTCATCAGTCCAGGAAAAGTCGTGTGTAGACAAATTTTGCGACATTGCTCAACCATATAGATTGTTTGCATCTAAATATATAATGTAACTACTAGGTAGGCTTGAATCATAGGTTGATAAATACACATTGTTAGCCTTAGCGTAGCGATGACCAATCATCGCAACACCTCCGCGAATTCCTTTTCGATGAATAAAGGCATGTCTATATCAGTTAAAAGCTCCAATCGTACTTTTGTCATTTTATAAGATATGCTTGCCATACCAAACCAGGAATCGTATATATATTGCATGGATCAATTTTGTAGTAATTCTGGCACAGAGTTCTAAAGTTTTCAAATATGTCTGAAAATAATACGTCTACGGTTACACACAAATCACGATTATCTCCCAATGTGCGCATTTGAAACATGTTCCATCTATGGTGAGCATATTCGTAGTCTTCTCTGGATACATTTTTATTTGTTAGACTGTTGAAAAAAGCTGATTGAGGAGGGAGCTGCGTTTCATAAAATATAGAAAAAGGAATCAAAATATTCATATGGATAGCAACCCTTTCTAGTTATAAATTGTGCATTACTTGCAAAAATACCTATCCCAAAGATGAAATTTACAAGGCTTTAAAGTTGGGCAAGTTTCTCTAGAGAAGTATTTAAAAATTGAAAAGAGTCAATGTGAAACGTAATGACCTCAGAGTAAAAAAAAAAAAATTCACTATGTCGGGAATGCATTGAAAAAAGAAATCAAAACTTTTAGTTGATTTTTTAAAATCAAAATTCAATTTAATTATGTCAAATGATCCAAATGAAGCACGAGGAAGTACGGAACAACGCTTGAAGGAGTTTTTTTTTGTTAAAATTTAAATAACATTTGTGTCTAAAGGATTTATAACCTATTTCAGCTACCATAAACCTATTGTTTTCTTCTTAGAATACAATTAATTCCCAAATATGATTGTATATTTCGCACAAAAACATTACTTTATGAGTAGCTTCATTAATGTAAGTAAAGATAAATACTAGAAGAGTAAAGTGTATAAAACAGATACAAGTATATAAAAGAAAAATAAATACAAGTAAATTAATACTAACCTGTATTACAAAGGCATAAACATCGTACCATTTGAAAACGTCGTAAAAGAATTCGAAATATCGAAAAATTTAAAAAAATGTCTAAAATCTTTAAGTTTTGTAACAAGTGAGACTAAATCCAATGGTAAACGACATTTATGCCTTTGTAATATAGGTTAGTTTTAATTTACTTGTATTTATTTTTCTTTTATTTACTTGTATCTGTTTTATATACTTTACTCTTCTAGTATTTATCTTTACTTACATTAATGAAGCTACTCATAAAGTAATGTTTTTGTGCGAAATATACAATCATATTTGGGAATTAATTGTATTCTAAGAAGAAAACAATAGGTTTATGGTAGCTGAAATAGGTTATAAATCCTTTAGACACAAATGTTATTTAAATTTTAACAAAAAAAAAAAACTCCTTCAAGCGTTGTTCCGTACTTCCTCGTGCTTCATTTGGATCATTTGACATAATTAAATTGAATTTTGATTTTAAAAATCAACTAAAAGTTTTGATTTCTTTTTTCAATGCATTCCCGACATAGCGAATTTTTTTTTTTTTTACTCTGAGGTCATTACGTTTCACATTGACTCTTTTCAATTTTTAAATACTTCTCTAGAGAACTTGCCCAACTTTAAAGCCTTGTAAATTTCATCTTTGGGATAGGTATTTTGCAAGTAATGCACAATTTATAACTAGAAAGGGTTGCTATCCATATGAATATTTTGATTCCTTTTCTATATTTTATGAAACGCAGCTCCCTCCTCAATCAGCTTTTTTCAACAGTCTAACAAATAAAAATGTATCCAGAGAAGACTACGAATATGCTCACCATAGATGGAACATGTTTCAAATGCGCACATTGGGAGATAATCGTGATTTGTGTGTAACCGTAGACGTATTATTTTCAGACATATTTGAAAACTTTAGAACTCTGTGCCAGAATTACTACAAAATTGATCCATGCAATATATATACGATTCCTGGTTTGGTATGGCAAGCATATCTTATAAAATGACAAAAGTACGATTGGAGCTTTTAACTGATATAGACATGCCTTTATTCATCGAAAAAGGAATTCGCGGAGGTGTTGCAATGATTGGTCATCGCTACGCTAAGGCTAACAATGTGTATTTATCAACCTATGATTCAAGCCTACCTAGTAGTTACATTATATATTTAGATGCAAACAATCTATATGGTTGAGCAATGTCGCAAAATTTGTCTACACACGACTTTTTCTGGACTGATGAATACGTTAACTTCATGGATGTACCAGACGATTCGGATATAAGTTGTATATTTTAAGTTAGAATATCCAGATTAATTGCACGATTTGCATAACTGCTATCCATTAGCTCCAGAAAAAGTTAAAGTGTCTCTGAATGTTCCTCCTATACTAAAAATATTGCTAAAGAATTCAATATTTTAGAATCGAAGTCTGTGGAAAAATTGGCTCCTAACTTCAGAAATAAAACTAAATATGTTCATTATAGAAATTTGAAGTTATATGTACAATTAGGTTTAAAAATTAAAAAAAAAATACATCAATTTGTAAAATTCAAACAAAGTCCTCGGTTAAAAAATTATAAAGATTTTAATACTGAACATCGAAAACGAGCAAACAACAATTTTGAAAAATATCTCTTTAAATTTTTAAACAATGCCGTGTTTGGTAAAACAATGAAAAATTTACGCAAAAAGTTAAGATTTATCTAGTGAATAGAGAGAAAAGAGCTAAGAAATTCATAGCATTTCCAGCATTTCATGCTTATAAAATAATTAATAACGACCTTTTGTATCTATTCAAAGAAAACTCACTTCTTTTTTATTGAAATGACCCATATATTTGCTTCCAAATCATTTTCTTTATAATCCTTTAACTAATAATGTTCTCGTAAAAATGACAGATGAGTTAAATGGTATGGTAGCAACTGAGTTCGTAGGTCTCAATGCAAAAATGTACAGCATAAAAACATTAACTTTAGAAAAAAATACACCAAAAGAGATACATAGATCTATTTTAAAAGTAAAATTTCTCATGAAGACTATAAAAATTGCCTCATAAATAAGTATAGAAGTCGTGAAGAGTTTAAACCCATTAACAGTTCTATACATCAAATACATTCTGTAAAAAGTAAAAAAAAATTCACTTTGCCCCTTCGATAAGATATATTCTTGAAGATGGTATTACAACTTTAGCGCGCTTTCGGTAACTTCCATATAAATGAAAACTAATATTTTATATAAATGAGAATTTAATTAAATAGTTTCTTTTATAAATATTGATTTCTGTATATATCTTATTCTTTCATGTTTAAGAATGTAAATGTTTCCTCTTCATTTTATGCATATACCTGTCGAATGTATTTATTATTCATATTGAATGATGTTACTCTCTCTCTCTTATTTCAATGCTTCTCACATAATACATTTTAAAAAATATAAGATTAAATTAAGTTTTCTGTTAGCACATTGTTTTATAAAAGGAAAATTGTTGAGATCTGAAGGACTTTATTTATTGAGAAATGGATTAACCAAGGGATATTCCTTATTTCTATGTGGTCCTTATTTTATATTTTTCTTGTTGAAAATCAGTAAAGGCTTTTCAATGAATTATATTTTATATGAATTTGTTCGTAGCAAACAGAAATATTTCAGATTGTATCAATATTTTAAGAAATGATATAATGTAAGAATAAATTTTAGAGAAGGTGAATAAATACAATATTTTTTGTTCTCATATTTTGTGTTTGTATTATTATTATTATAAGATGAATAAGATTTTGCTTTGAACTTTTTTATAAGTTTACCATATATTTAAATTTATAAAGTTATTATTATTTTAAGATTAATATGAAAAAAAGAAATTTTATCACTATTGCTCTTAACTTAAATACTCAAGTCCACCAACAATATTCTAAATATTTCAATATTTTTCATCTTTTTTCAATATTTTTCAACTTTTTTTTTCAATATTTTTTCAACTTTTTTAATTACTTTACTCATATTAATATATTTAAGTGTAAGGAACAAGAAGGGAAACAGACTAAAAATTAAAAACAAATGGTGAAGAACACAAACCACACTTAATATTCTATCCATGACAAAGGTTTTGCATACAATGTTTTTGTTCTGAGATATTTATTCGTAACAAAACTCTATGAAAAATTTTTTCTTTTGAAAAATTCATTAAATGATTCGAACGAAAGGTTTTATTTTTCTATCTCTCACAAAGTGGATAGTCAAATTTGCAGCATTTGTATTTCGTATAGTTTTCCAATCATAAATTTCGATTGAGATGGATACATTTGTCTTGCTAGACAAGAGATCTATTGCTTGTCTCTAACATTTTTTAAAACAACTTAGGTAGGAAGTATTTAAAAAAATATTCCTATAATTTGTTTTTCATTGCAAAAAATATTTTGTAAAATAAATATTACGGAAATATCTCTATGATGGCTTCCTTTCGTGAACAAGTTTGAAAGTTCTTTTGTCTCATCTCTTACTTCCTTCATTAAGTCATCTATTATTACGAAAGCATTAGTAATATCTTCTACATCGAAAGGCATGCCTTTCATGAAATTCTGTCAGACATCTTATCAAACAATTTTGGATAAATTCCATAACGCCAAATAATTTTGGGAGGAAAAGAATTAATTAATTTTATTTCTAAGATTCGTCTAACAAAGAAAGTTTTACCAGAATTACAAGGTCCGCATATATTATCATAGGAAAGGGATGTTTCATGTAAGGAAACTACTTTGCAAACGAAAAACATATGCAGAACTTTTACATTATATAAGCATAGTATTTTTTTTAAGTTATCTCAGAATTATAAAAAAATACATGCAAAATCAATGAAAAATATATTTTAGTTATGCACAAAGTATCAAATTTGAAATGTAGTAAACAATAATTCAACACGTATATCATAATTTTCAGAAATAGACTTTATCAGAACTATATACAAATATTTATATGTACAGAAAAGTTTGACCCTTTATCCTAATTAAAATTTGCTTCCAATGACGTACTTAAAAAAAATCAGAATCATTTAATTAAAACTATATCAGAATATAACTTGTTATCTCTAAAAACATGCATTTGTAACACCCATTTACAGAGCCCCGAAACCCTTATCAGAGCGGAGGGGGTACCATCCTCCCGGTTCAGACCCGGGGGGAATTTCCACTCCCTTTCGTTTGCCTAATTTTCAATCCTCTGTTTCAGAAATCACAAGCACAAAGCATCAAATTTGAAATATAATAAATAATCATTCAACACGTATATCAGGATTTTCAGAAATAGATGTATACGGAATTATATAAAAATAATCATGTGTACAGAAAAATTTGTCTCTTTATCCCAATTAAAATTTGCTTCCAATGACGTAATTAAAAAAATCATAATCATTTAATTAAAACTATATCAGAATATAACTCGTTATCGCTAAAAGCGTGCATTTCTTATCAGTACAGATCCCCGAAACCCTTATCAATCACAAACCATCTTCCCGGTTCAGATCGGGGGGACTTCCACCCACTTTGTTTGCATGCGGCTCCACCGGCTCCACTGTTCCAGAACCGGTATATTATAACTACTCATATCAAACAGATTGAAATCTTTTGGAATGTATTACCAAATCAAGGGAAACAGTATATCCTTCCTTCCTTAGAAGTTCGACAGCCCAGGGTGGACCTTGGCCTTCTAAAGAAGCCTTTTCCAGGCTAGTCTTTTGCCTGCTAGTGTTCAAAACTAGGATATCTTTTTCTAGGCCATCAATCCGTCTTAGATTTGACCTGCCTTTTCTCCATGGGCCAATTGACTGTGCGTGAAGACTTTTTTAGTGGTGCGGTCTTCGTCCATTCTGATAACATTATCTGCCCATTTAATTCGTTGTAATTTGACGAATTTAATGATGTCAGATTCTTTATATGTGGGATACAGCTCGAAATTTGATCTTCTTCACCACATTCCGTTATCCTGAATTCCTCCAAAAATAAGGGGCTGCGGTAGCCCAGAGGTCAAGGTATTCGGATCATGGCAGGCATGTCATGAGTTCGAGCCCAGGTCCACTAAAGACCCACCGTGTAGGGCAGCGATGCACGTTAAATCTGTCGAGTGCTGAAACGTCTTCCCGTTGGTGTGGTGTGGTAGTTAGGAGAGGTAGGTGCCAGTTCAGGTGTCGTCCACATTACTTGGCCATGGTTTAAAATTACGTGGTCTGTCGCCAAAAGCCCTCGTGTAGCTGAACAGCGCGACGTTAATATTCACTCACTCAACACCCTCCAAAAATAAATCTTAAAATCTTCCTTTCCTAGATACTTAACATGTTCTCATATGTTCGAGACACAGACCACGTTTCACATGTACAAGTTAATATGGATTTTAAAAGACTTTTATACAATAGAACTTTTGTTTTTCTTTTGATTAAATTCGATTTCGTATTCCATTAAGACATCTATTAGCCATGGTAATTCTCTTTTGGATTTCAGTAGTATACCGTTATATACGGGCATGAAAAAATCTCCCAGGTATTTAATTTCCTCCAAGCATCACGACCCATAATAAACAATTTACGAGGTCGCTAATCGTCAATTTCGGGATTACCTTTCGCATCCCACCAAGCCATCGTGTGTTCTTTACGATTCCTGAAGCAAGCGCGAGGGTTGCTCAACAAGAAAGATGACCAAATAAGTGGAGCCTGCGTAATAAACGATCGAGAAAACTTCCTTTTCGGCAATATTTACGACCTGAAATAAAACAGAGAGGCTTTTAAAACCCGAAGAAGGACCTGTGTCCTGATCACGAGTGTCAAGAAGGAACCTGACGGTAACATTTCTCTCAGAAAGATTTTTATCTGACTCTTTTAATCGGAGTTAGTGATGGGTTTTCTGTTTTGGCCAGACACTCGCTTTGATTGAGATTTGAGATAATACCTTGGAGAGAAAGCTCTGAAGAGATATTTAATATGCGCTGGATGGTATACGGGGTTGTTTAATAAAAGGTGAAATAGTAGCGATTTTTTTTTTTTTTTTTTTTGCTTTTGCTTTTGCTTCTTGTGGATGTGTTGTGGAAAAAATGAAAGGTTTGCGGAGCGTTGTAGTGAAATTTATTGACATAAGCTTGTTAGAAATGTGACGGTCTCAGCGAAATGGTCTATATTTGTAATTAACGTTTAATAAATACTTGAACGTGAAGTACTTGGAAATGAAGGAAAAAATCAAGTAGTGTGGTTTATACGAAACTAAATTACAAATTGCAAAAATTACGGCAGTTGATTTAAAAAAAGAACTTCAAAACCTTTCTTTTTTTTCTATATAAAAATCATTACTTAAGGTATCCGACTACTTTCGGACCCGTGATTTTGTAAAAGCGTATAAACGGATAATATTTATCATATTTAGTGTCACTTAGATTAGAAAATGGATATAAAATTGTTTTAAGAATATTATTACAAAAAAAAATTATTTAAGTACAATATTTTGACAAAAAATGAACATAGAATGATCTATTTTCAAAATATTCTCCTCTTGTGAAAAATGCTTCTATCATAATAATATTTTGCCTGTATATAGCTCAGACCTCTCTACAGCTCAAAAATCCTAGTTCAGATTCTCTGAAAAAGTCTTTACTTTATACAAGCGAAATATTATTATTTTAGAAGCATTTTTTATAAAAGGAAAAGATTTTGAAAAAAGATTATTCTGAGTTAATTTTTTGCCAAAATATTGTATTTAAATAAATTTTTTTTGTGATAATATCCTTAAAACAATTTTATACATGTATTCTAATCTAAGTGACACTAAATATCATGAAAATTATCCATTTATGCGCTTTTTAAAATCACGGTTCCGAACGCATTCGGATACTTTAACTATTTTACTTTTGTTAAATCACGAATTTCCTCGCTTAAAGTTCGAGAATCAGCCACCAGATTCGTCTGAATACAAAATGAATAATATGCAGAGACATCTTAAGACTTCTTGAGGCCCTGGGCCCCTACGTAAAAGTAGACCTTGGGCCCCCTACACAAATCTAGGTGCCCCCGATGCCCCACAAAAGTAGACAGTGCATAGAAGGGTAGGCTCTAGCCGTTGTGCCGCCTCGGTCAAAAATGGAAAATGCCTCCCCTCTCTTTCTATATATATATTATTTTAAGTCTTAAAAAATTCAAAATAATTCGTAATTAAGGACATAATTACTTGTAATTATTTCAAACGAGTAAATTGTAAGAGAAGGAATCGTCCATTTAAGCAGACCAATTTCTTCGGAACATAGTCTACTAATGGTGGGGATCGCAAGCGTTTGTTTTAACTTATTATAACAACACTCAAGTTTAAAATAAAACATCTCCTGTGGCCCTCTATCTACCAAAACTTCTTACTAACCTTGTCCCCTTTTGGATATCTGAAACCGGACATAGTAAGAGTGAAAGGAATGTCCGTTGTGACCTCACTCCAAGATGGGGAGAAAGCCCTCGTGTAGCTTAACAGTGCGACGTTAATATTCAATCAATCAATCAATCAACCAAGATGGGGAGAAAGTTACTAGTGAAAGATGTGTAAGCATATTAAATTTCATGCTTTAACGTATACTCCTACCTCGAGCACTACAAGTTTCAACATAAAAGGAAACTGTCATTAAATATACAGAGTACAAAATAAGAAGATAAGATACGTTATAAATGAAATAACAAATTCACACCCAAAAATATTTCAGGAGATATATCAGATTTTTCGTAACAAAAAAAAAATCAAAATTTGATCCAAATGCCACCCTTAAAATTTGCCACCCCAAGCAGGGGTCCAGTTTGTCCGCCACTGGAACCTCCCCTGTGCATAGCATTCGTTGTCAAATACTCGCACAAACTCGAAACAAAAAATCTGTATGACATACAATCGCTCAAACCGGCTCGACTGACTGCCACCATTAGACTGAATGAGTGTTGTTGTTACTTATGCCATCTGATGGACAGTAACATCAGATCAAAGGCCCACGAAATTCATCGCGGCAAGGGACTAGATTTTTATGTCTGTCGCTAGCCATAGCTTTGAGAGACTGAATGAGTTGTTGCTATTGTCGTGTCTTTCCCGAAGGAAGGAAGGAAAATGGCCGGAACCTGATACAGGTCGGACTTCTGGATGTGCACCTATCGTAGGTCGTAGATTTGAGCACCATACATGTGATAGAACGATTTAGCTCGGTTTCATCCCAATGTTGAGGGAGAACACCGTGGGGGGGCAGAGGCCTCCCACCTCTTTTCCACTTCCACCAACCTCACGAGAGGACTGGATGAGTAATGATTGTGTATGGTGGTAGGCCTAGGCATATACATGGACGACGGTCATAACATGTATCCAGTTGACATAACGTCAGAAATTACGTGTTTTTCGTCGAGCACTACATTTGACCTCTGAAATTATTAGAATCCTGATCTCATTTAGGATGAATTGAGAACGAGATGAAGCCCTGGGCACGAGCCCAACTGGCTCATACCTTAAGATGTCCTTGATAATGTGTACCTTTACATTACAAATAGTATTAAATATAAGTATATTGTAATATATATATTTACATGTACTATTGGTGTTACCCACCCACTTCACTGAGAATTTCATGATATTGTAAAACTATGTTTTGCTTTTAAGTTATTGATATCTAAGTTTTCGCATTAAGTTTTTGATGGTATTCAAAATCATTCTTATGGTTCTCATCTTTTGATTTAAAAAGGACTAAAATTTCTAAAACGGAAGTATATTTATCTTTTAGGCACCTGCAGCGCCATCAAGTCTCGATTTCAGCAAAACCCGTTCTTAGCGAATCTACTCGACAAAAGAAGCCTACTTACTAAATTAAAAACCTTCAGGTCTAATTGTTAAAAAAGAGGGTTATATAACGTATCCTTTTAACTCCCCTTCCCCCCGTAACCCTATTTTAGAATCGGTTTCCGCAAAATCATCAACAAAAGAAACATGCTTACCAAATTTCGAGTCAGTAAATCTAATAGTTCAAAAGCAGGATTTTTTTTTTACTTAAAAAAAACCTTGTTGTTGGTTGGGTACCTTAACTCTTTTTTGAGAAATCGATTTATGCAAAACCTTTTTCATCAGTGAATCTTCACTCATAAAAAATACGTGTTTGACAAATCTCAAGTTTGTAAGTCTAGCAGTTAAAAACCGGGAAATTTGTCTATAAGGCTCCTGCAATCCCCTTAGTAGTCGATTTCTGAAAACTCCGTTCTTAGCAGATATTTTCTAAGCCATAGAAACATGCTTATTGAGCATGGACGAACTTAACTTAGATCAAGCTCCCCAAGACATTAATTAAAAATAATTCCAACTTGAGCGCGTACGTCTACAAAAGCTTTTGTAACTGCAACAGACCCAGGCTGTAAAAAAGAACTCATTAAGTGCGGCTTTCTGGGTTTAATAAAATATATTATTGAGTCCAAACTTGAGATGGCTTACCAAACATTGTCTTAATGTTGAGAATTTTTTTAACATTTGCCATATGAGTAATGCCAGTTGCGAGAGAAGCTTCTCTATATAAGCTAAAATTAATCAAAAATTATCTCAGATCGAATATGTACACATTAAGTCTAACAAATTTAGTTATTCTGGCAATTGAACATGACATACATATTGATATTGGCAATTGTATAAAAGAATTTGCTATGGAAAAAAGACAAACATGAAAAGTACATTTTTAATCAATAAAAAAATATAAAGCTGTTTTTACTGTTACTAATTTTCTTGACTAATAATTAAAATCGAGAGGCGACAAATTTCCGGCCGGCCTCGGGCAGCGAAAGGCCACACGACACCACTGTGCCGAATATAGCCTTAAAATACTTCTATAGCAAAGAGCATTACAACTACCAAAAATCAATTAGGAAGTACCTATTATTAAAATGGAAGTATCCAAAAGCATTACGATCTATAAAATTTAAAGATTAAAATTTCTGAACTTCGTCTATTCACCATTGGAAGATCTAAAACATATAAATGTGCTTATGTACAAAGGGAGAGAAGGATTTTCGACAAATAAAGTAAAATATTGTGTAACTTTAAATGATATAAATATTTCTAAACATTCTCTATCTTCATCCTAAAGTCAAACATGAATTTCTAAGAAAAGGCCGAAAAACAAAGTTTGGGGAACGAAAACCTTTCAATGCAATCAGTCATGCAAATGACGTATTCTATTTAGAACAGCCACAGACTTTGACAACCCAAACAAGCATCGTCTGTTTTTCAAAACTTTAAAAAAATATGAACCCTCCAAGAAAACAAGCGTGTTCTTTTCCTCGAAACCAGCGCCATAAATTTCTTTAAAAGTTCAAACTAACGAACCCCAAAGTTTCCAGCGCGCATCATTTATCAGAGAGAAAAGAGGTGAAGGTAGTGGGGATTCTTCTGCAAACATTCTTAAAAACGATAAAAACAGTGACAGCTTAAAAGGTTCGGAGACACCAACATTTTGCTAACAGCCAGCAGCACCCCCGACGGCAGTTCCAGGAATTACTTAGGACAACCTCGTAAAGATGATAACAGACATCCGATAAAAGCTATAGTTTCGCCGAACTGTATCTTCTTCTGATACATTGGTCACCACATCAAAAGTTATGATAAGAAATAAAGAGAAATATGGGCAAGTTAGAAGATGTGCGCTGTGATTAATAGTTAAGTGGTTCGAAGCTCTTGTTCTAGCTTGTTGGAGTGTTTTGAGGAAATCAAAGAGGTTGTTTTGATTTGACCTTACTTATAAATCGTATTGGGGAACATCGAAAATCAATTTCATTTATTTATTTGATAGTAGAAACTGATTACTTTTTGTCTTGTTTCAGTGCGTATAGTCTTTGGAGCAGACAAAAAAAAAAAAACATTTTCTATATTTTTTATAAAGTAAAAATTTAATTCAGATTCACAAGCAAAATATATAAAACACGTATTCAAAAATTGATAGAAAACTAATCTTAAAATGCTCTAACCGCGAGAGATCTCCGAGTTTTTAAACATTTTAAAAATACAAAACAAATTGCAATGCTCTTTAAGGTTACTTATAACGTTTGGAACTGTGATTTTGAGAAAGCTTATATATAAATGAACAATTTTTTGATATTTAGTGTCAGTTCAATTAAAATATAATATATAAAATTGTTTTACGAATATTATTACAAGAAAAAATTATCTAGTTGCAATTTTTTGGCAAAAAAATGAAGAAAGAATGACATTTTTTCAAAATATTTCCTTTTTATATATACTTATTTATTTCCTTCTGTAATAATATTGTTTTACTTATACAGTAGAACCTGTTTTGTGAGATCCTTGTTTAGACAAATTTTATTTTTGTGCAATTTTTTGTGTGCAATTCTATTTTTGTGCGATATGCTGTATATGAATTTCAACGACTTTGGCGCCACTGTAATGCTTTCTATCAATCTACCAATGGTGTATCGGAGAATGTTACGACCCCTTCTATAAAGTCAGATTTTGCCTTTAATATTTTATAAATAATCTATACATATAAATAAAAATGAAGTGTCTGTTTGTAATTTGAAATTAACAGCTTCTTACTAAATGCATTTAAAAGTATACATATATATACGGTACTTACATGAAAAAATCAATTTTTAAAATTTTTGTCTGTCTATCTGTCTGTCTTTCTGTCTGTCTGTTTGTTCCGGCTAATCTCTAAAATGGCTGGACCAATTTTGTCAAAACTTTCACTGGCAGATAGCTAATGTTATAAGGAATAACTTAGGTTACTTTTATTTTAGAAAAAAAAATTAGGATTCCGAGGAAATAAAATTAAAACCAATGAAATAGTGAGCAATATCCGATTCAAATAGGGATTATTTATTTCAATAGAGACTATTTTTATTCAATAGGGATTATTTTTATTTAGTAGGAATTATTTTATTTCGCGAGCCTTCTGTCTCAACGATTGCTAGCAGTTATATCAAACTTTTTTCTTTGATTAGGTTGCTGCCATTCGCGACATTTCCCGTTCATGTCTTGATCCTAATGATTTTACAGTCCTTAACAGTGTTGTCAAAATTCATGCGTCCCTTTCACCCCCTTCCTTGCGGCTTCGTTTGTGTTCGCGTTTCACCCTACTTGCTACTTAGACCTATTTTGATCCTAAAGATTTTAGTCCTCACCTTATCGACAGTGTCAAAGGTCATGCATCCCTTTCACCCCTTGCTCAACAAAAAGCAAAGAAAAAAATAAAACAAAAGGAAACATAGATTCACAAAGTAAAGGGTGTTTTTTTAGAGGTATAGAACTTTAAATTGCAATAAAACAACAATGTATTATTCGATTGACATGAATTTTTTTTATTCGAAAGATAATCTTGTGGCATTACATTTTAAATATGATTACTGGCATATGACTGCCATGGCTGGCTCGGATGTAGTCCAATCTGGACGTCCAATTTTCGATGACTTTTTCCAACATTTGTGGCCGTATATCGGCAATAACACGGCGAATGTTGTCTTCCAAATGGTCAAGCGTTTGTGGCTTATCCGCATAGACCAATGACTTTACATAGCTCCTCAGAAAATAGTCTAGCGGTGTTAAATCACAAGATCTTGGAGGCCAATTCACAGGTCCAAAACGTGAAATTAGGCGGTCACCAAACGTGTCTTTCAATAAATCGATTGTGGCACGAGCTGTGTGACATGTTGCGCCGTCTTGTTGGAACCACAGCTCCTGGACATCCTGATTGTTCAATTCAGGAATGAAAAAGTTAGTAATCATGGCTCTATACTGATCACCATTGACTGTAACGTTGTGGCCTTCATCGTTTTTGAAGAAGGATTCCACCAGTCCATAAAGCGCACCAAACAGTCAGTTTTTCTGGATGTAACGGTGTTTCGACATACACTTGTGGATTAGCTTCACTCCAAATGCGGCAGTTTTGTTTGTTGACGTAGCCATTCATCCAGAAGTGTACTTCATCGCTAAACAAAATTCGCTTATGAAAATCGACCATTATTTTCGAAATAAAATTGCACAATTTGAAAGCGTTGTTCAGGCGTGAGTCTGTTCATGCTGAATTGCCAAACCAAACTGAGAATAAATCACTTGACAGCTGTTAAATCGGTCGCCATCTTGGAAAGTAATGCCAACTTAAACTTCTATACCTGGAAAAAAAACACTCTTTAGAAGAAAAATTTTCGTAAACTCTGCGAAGTGAATAAAAGTGAATGAAGTGAATTTTTTTATTAAATTCCATGTGGACGATGTCGCGGGTAACAGCTATTTAACATAAAGCAAATGCATCAGAAAGTAATATTGAAGTATTACACATCCAGATTTGACACACAAGAAAGTTACGGGGCGTCATAAATAATAATAACAATAATAAAAAAAAAAAAACCGCGATTATATCTGAAGACTTAGCAAACATGGTTTTTTCGTTCAGCTGAGTGATGTAAAAAGCTTTTTTTTGTGTTTAATTTATACAATTCACGTAAAATTAACTCATTAAAAACTTCTTTATCCTTCAGTCTGCATTTTTTAATTTTTAAATTCACCCGTGCGATGAACGGGTATACCAGCTAGTATTTTATAAATTAGGTAAACACGTACTTGGCGTCAGTCAGGCCTTGGGCCTTCTAGAGTCTCGATTCCCCTCCCCCGCGAGGCGGGGGATTGTGGGGGTGTACGTTACGCCACTGCAATGCACATATATACACTTCAAGACGCTCTCTTCATTAGTTATAAACAGTCTTCCGACAATGCATGCTCAGTTTCTTTCTCTCAACGCCCCAGCAGCCCGCTCTTGATTGAAGACGAAACTTTCAATGACAGTGACTAGGGATTGCAATACCGGAATACCGAAAACCGGTATTTTGAACTATTTGTACAATTTTGTAATACCGATATTCATAAGTTTAAATACCGTTTTTTTCGGTTTTTACGAAATTTTTTAATCTGCTTCCACTATATGTTCAGAAATCGCCAACATAGCATAACAGTATACTTTTTTGTTTTTATATCTCCCTAACGGACGAAATTAATTAGACTGTGATTATAAAGTTGCACCGTATAATCAAAAGAAGTAATAAAATATGTGAATCTTCCAAGAAGGTGGGCGAAAAGCATTGTAGCGTTTGAAAGAATAACGGTAGCGTATTCTTGGTTAATTTAAATATTGAATTTATTTACGTCACAACTATTGAATATTATTTACTGAATTATACATTAAAGTTATTAAACTTAATTAAAGATTGTTAGAGTCCAATAATTTGTGAGAGGAGGAATCGTTTTGCCACCGCTCCCGAGTAAGTTCAAAGCATCTCTCCTTCATCTTCCGGTCGACGGGGTTCGATTCCTCGGGTGTCAAAAAAGGGGTTGCAAGGTCGGCCACGTCGCAACCTTTTTATCTGCATCTGCAAGATGCACGTGTGAGTGTCGGGTCCACCAAAGACGCCGATCCCCGTTGGAAGTTACGACGTTACAGCATCCTATTATAGCATGGAGTCATATTGCCGCAGGATTGATAGTCTGATATTCGTATATGTGAAAACAAGGTTCTAGTTGTGTGGAAAATGTGTAATGTTTCGATATGTTTTAAATTGATGAGTTTGTTATTCACATTGTATTTGTATATACAGTCAGGTCTCGTTTTATGCGGTAGATACGTTCTACCGAAAAACGCATATAAAAAAAATCGCATTAAAAAAGACATTACTTGAATGGAAAAAGTAGGGATACGTCCCTTATTTTCTAAAATCGCATAAAACCAAAACAACTAGTTAAAATTAACTTAAAACCGCATGAAAAAAATTGCAGAAATGAAAAGAAATAGGCTGCATGATAAATTACTTCGAATGTCTGAAAGAAATTCATACAAAACTAAAAAAAAAAAAAAAAAAACACTTGTATTCAAACCTTAATTCATTTTATTTTATGGAAAAGTAATACACATAGTTTTACATTTTTAATCATTATCGCTATCTGATAATGGTTTGCACCGTTTGCGAAGTGGTTCCAAATCACCTTCATCATCAGAAGAGACTGTCTCTGCAATAGATATTTGCGGTAAAGGCCACGGATTTTCACAAACTTCATTCTTGTTCTGTGTAGCTCTTCCTTTTCTGACAATGTAATCAGTAATTAAACTTTGCGCGATGAGGATTCTTTTATTTTTTTTTTATAATTCACGATATCTAGACATGCAGTTCTGCAGCTCACGTTGTAATTTAGAGGCTTGTTCAGAATTGGGGGCATTAATAAGAAAATCCTTTTCTAATTTACTGCAAAGTTGAAGACCTTCTTGAATTAATTTTCCAGTGAGGGGAGTTGATTTTTCTTCCTCATCATTATCACCTTCTAGACCTACGACGCCATCTACAGTTAGATCTAAAGTTAAATCAATAATATCATTGTCACTTAATTCCATCACCCACAAGCAATTGATCTATATCATCGTGGCTGAAGGTATTAAAACCATCTCCTCCAATTTCATGTGCCAAATTAATTATTTCATCTGATAGTGTCGATGTTTGAGTGGTTGTATTGTCTGTCACACATGCTGGCCAAATCTTTTTCCAACAGGCATTTAAAGTTCTAGGTCTTATTTGAGCGGAAGCAGATGCAACATGAATTAAACAATCAAAAATAGAAAATTGTTTCCACACATCTTTTACTGTTAAGGACTCATTTTCTAGTTTATTCAAGATGAATTTGTACGTTGTCTTAATATAATATTTTTTATGTCTTGATCTAATGGCTGAATAAGGCTTGTTGTATTGGGCGGAAGAAATACTAGTTGAACATTTGGATGTTCTAATTGTGGATGACTTGCTGCATTGTCAACAATTAATAAAACTTTAAAATCGAGAGATTTTTCCTTCATATAGGCTTCCACTTCTGGTACGAAACAATTATTGAACCATTCTGTAAAAATAGCTGTTGTCATCCAGGCTTTCGGGTTAGCCATCCAATGCACGGGCAGTTGTTTTAAATCTTTACCTTTAAGGGCGCGTGGTCTAAGAGATTTATTTATTAAGAGAGGTTTTCAACATCCGTTCTCCTGATGCATTGCTACAAAGTATTAAGGTGACTCGATCTTTACTTGCTTTATGTCCACTTGCAGTTTTTTCATCCTTTGCGATGTAAGTACGGTTAGGCAATTTGTTCCAATAAAGTCCTGTTTCATCAGCGTTAAATACTTGATCGGCAGAATAGTCCCCATCTTCAATAATTTTCGCTAGCTCCTCTGGAAATATTTTTGCTGCTCCTTCATCTGCTGTCACACTCTCTCCTGTTATCTTAATATTATGAAGTGCATTTCTTTTTAAGAACCCGGTTAGCCATCCTTTGCTAGCTGAAAATTCGTTTCCAGCTTGGGAAGTGGAAGTTGATGGTTCTGACTGTTTCATTGAGAGCTTTTTCTTGGATTAAATAACCACTTACAGGAATCCTTCTTTGAACTTGTTCCTCAATCCAAATTGCGATGGCTCTTTCCGTTCTTTCTAATAATACATCCCTTGTGTACGATGCAAATTTGGTGCTTAATTTTGTACCAGAAATGACCGATTTTCTTAGTGCAGCTTCATTCTTTTTAATTGCTCTGACAGTAGATTTGCCTAAATAAAAATGTTTTCCAATAGCCGTAGATCCTTCTCCTTTTCCTAAGCGATCTAAAATTGCAATTTTCGTTTCCAACGAAATTGACTGTCTTTGATGTTTTTTTTTTCTCCATTAGGCCAAATAAAATCTTAGAAAAGAAATTTTAAAAAATTACACTTACGATTTTCTAATGAAAAATAAAACTTTACGACACTCACTTTAAATCCAGAAATCAAAATTTGCTACTTATTATATTGCAACTTAAATTCGCCACTTATTAAAGTGAAATTTTATAAAAATGAACGAGGCACCGCTAAGAGAAAATATTTCGAAATAATGATATCGTATCGGTATACTATTGAAATACAACTGAAATAATGAATGCGAATCTAAGACTGTCGCAGCCGAGCCGCAGACGTAAGCACCAAAAAGATACGGAAATTCTCGGAATACTACAATCTACGTCTCAGTATAAAAAATAATAATAATAACAAAAATCTAGAAATGTTTGGAATACAAACCGCAAATGTTTGAAATACAAACCGCACAACTTCAAAATCGCATAAAAACAATCCGCATAAAAAGAGACCTGACTGTATTACTTTAGGATTTAAAATATTTTTCAGATTTTCATTATATATATACTCGTAAATAATAACCCATAATAATTAATAAGAATAACTTTGAAGAACATAAAAAATCAATCGATAATACTTCGGTTTGGATTCATTATTTATAGGATGAAAAGAGTATTGATGGCCCTATGTAAAAAATGTTCAAGAGATACTAAAATTAATGAGGAAGAAGTACAACCAGATCTTTACTTTTTTTGTGATTCTTTTATATGCTGTTATAATTTATAAGTTACAAATTATTTTTCGTGGCATTTACACTCTCTAATAAAACTGGCAAATATAAAACACAGAAACACCTGTGTTTTCTTCCTTTTTCTAAAATTTCTATGCCGGTATTAAAACCGATATCCTGGTATGATCTAGAAAATACTGAATACCGGTATTAAAACCGATATCCTGGTATGATCTAGAAAATACTGAATACCGGTATTGAACTTTTGGTTCGATACTTCAATCCCTAACATTGACATTATCAATAAATTAATAGATTATGAAGGTGGACAAGAAAAATGTTGGAAAAGCATTTTCTTAGAGTAGATATCAATTCCGAAAAGAGTATGAAATTCCAAAAAGAGCTTCAATCATGCGTATCTGGTTATCATGGCATTTACAAGCAACTAACCAACCGACCTTCGTCGCAAAAATTTATCTCTTACTTTTTGGTGTCGAAAAATAAATCAATTGCAATTGTATCTTCAAGTGACGTAAGCGATTTTGAACTTATTCATCACAGGAAGATGAGCGCTTTGGATTACGATGAGTAGCAGTGAATTATGTATGTGCATTTTGAAAACTTCTAATAATATTTAACGTTTCTGATAAAAGCCACATAGTTTATTAGTAGAGATAATGAATACTCAGGGTGATTGCATTCTACTTGAATCTACAGTTTCGAATAGGAAATGTTGAAAATTAAATTGAATTTGACATCAAAGCTTTTATGTGATATGGTTAAAACATTTGGGGGGACTAAAACGTTTTTGTAGAGGTTGCTTTTATCATCTTAATCAGATAAATCCTATAAATCAGTCATCCACAATCCCCGGTCCGTGGGTCAAATGGTGCCGGGCCGCCAAAAGAACATTAAACTATTGCCATTTTATTTAAAGTGGCAATTTGTTTCTCTCGGATTTGCGCAACTTTCCACGGAAATCACTTTATATTCCATGTTAAATCACTTTTATTCATTTTTGGTGTAGTTGTATTTTATTCTGAAGGCATATTTAAATGTAACGAAATTAAAATTGTTAAATCAAAACAATCTAAAATATAAAGAATCAACGTGTCCCACCCTCAGCGGGCCACGGTAAAATGATCAAATGTTGACCGGTCCGCAGCAATAAAAAGGTTGCAGGGCACTGCTATAAACCACTACCAATAACCTTGAATGCACAGCAAATAGTTAGTCTTTACTAGTACTTGTAAGGATCTTGCCTCCCCGCCTAGAGATGTGGGAGAAAGGAAGGGAGACTAGCCATGTTCAAAATCCCTTAGTTTATTTGCAACACAAACAACAACACAAGTTTGTTCAATCAAAACCAAGAGATGCACCCAATTAAAGCAATATGTAGACAATTAATGAGGTACACGAGGTATGAGATTTATTTACCAGTAACACTTACTTCAGTTCAAGTACAATGCCTTCCTAGCTATCTGATCTATATTCAATCTCCAGTAACAAATCGTCACCTTTATTACAATTATTACAATTATCAAATACTAAATATCTGCGTTACACTTGAAGGTCTCCGACTACGTTCGGAACCATGATTTTGCAAAAGCGTATAATATTTATGATATTTAGTGTCACTTAGATTAGAAAATGGATATAAAATTGTTTTAAGAATATTATTACAATAAAAAATTATTTAAGTACAATATTTTGACAAAAAATGAACATAGAATGACCCATTTTCAAAATATTCTCCTTTTGTGAAAAATGCTTCTATTATAATAATATTTTGCCTGTATATAGCTGAGACCTCTCTACAGAGGCTCAATTAGAATTTTTGAAATATATAACTTAAAAGTGGGTTTATATATGTTTTACGACAACAGAGCGGAGACATTTTAAGGAAAAAAACGCTGATAATTATTTCAATGGGCTGTAACTCAGAAAATAATGTGAATTTTTCAAAAATTATAGTTGAGCCTCTGAACAGAGATCTGAGCTATATACAGGCAAAATATTATTCTAATAGAAGCATTTTTCACAGAAGGAGAACATTTTGAAGAAAGGTTATTCTAAGTTAATTTTTTGCCGAAATATTGTATTCAAATAATTCTTTTTTGTCAAAATGTCCTTAAAACAATTTTATACATGTATTCTAATCTAAGTGACACTCAATATCATGAAAATTATCCATTTATGTGCTTTTTTAAAATCACGGTTCCGAACGTAGTGGGGTACCTTAAACAACTTGATTAATCACTGCTCCGCTAACAGCTCTTACCCTATCTTTCTCTTTCTAACTTGTAAGCCTAGACTTTATACAGTAGTTATAATTTACATGTTCACGTTCTCTTCTTTAGTTTTTAATAAAATATTTTTAAAGACCCAAGATTCCCCAAGAGGATTTGTTAGTGTGAAGGTCACGGATAGAGCCGTCACATACTTATATACAGTTTTTACTAGTACTTATATGCAGTCTTTACTTTTACTTATTGCCAAGGTTATTTCTTATTGTAACAAAATCATACTAGGATATTTCTTATAATCTATTTTTAGCAAAAAATTCTTCATAATTCAATTTATGATAGAAAATACTTTCAAACAAGCAGATTTTTAATTCCATAAATGAATAACTTTAGGTATCGTAACAAACTAATGCTAGAAAGGATTGAAAAAAAAAGGTATCGAACAAGAAAAAGAAACTCAAAAATCTGTTACAGACAACTTTATTATTTTGTTTATTTTGTTATGTGTAAGGTACAACAGGCTTTGGAGGCCCTCTCTCTAACATATAGAAACTTACATGAGTGAAATCGCTTGATAAGCTACTCAATGAAAATTTCTTGTCATTTCTTATGTCTAGCACGCACTAGGGAATATGTGGGAATATGTCTGTGCATCGTAAATTGGTATTTTAAATCATATACCAAACCCAATGAATGCCATCAGTTTATTCCTTATCTGTAACTCGAAATCAAACACTAGATGGCTGCACCGTTAAGTATTATCGATTGAATGTACTCGCAAAGAAAAAAGTTGCCTCAGAATTCAACCAAGACATTGACAAAAATCACAGCTATATAATCAATTGTGAAATATGTGTCAAATAGATTCACCATCTTAACTAGAGACTACTGATAACATGACTATTGAAAGAAATATTTTTTAGTAGCTGCGCAATCAGTTTAAAGCAAGGGTGTCCAACCCAAATGACCTTGCGGGCCACTTCGGAAAAACATTATAATCTCGAAGGCCGCACATAAAAATACGTACCTTTATATCAGATTTGGAAACAAAAAAACATTTATTGGAGTGCAAATTAAAACAGAATGAGTTATTATTATTGTTTTCATTATTTTTCATGTATACAGACATAGATAATATAATAATATTTGTATAATATAATAATGCAATGATCAATTAATGTTTGAAATATTACAGTCGCCATTTTCTTGAAAATTACGGTGTTCCTATTGAATTGATCTTTCGTTACTCTTTGTTGAAATTTGATAGTGCTGTCTTTCGCAAACGATTAAGTACATTGTCTTTTATCTTAACCGTCCTGAATATTTTTTTTAAACTTTAAAAAAACATCTCTGACTGCCTCTTACTTTTTGGGCACTCCAAACAGAAAAGGAGCAGGAGAAACGAAAGACGCGCACGCAGAGAATCATGAGAAAAGAATATGCATAATGCAATTCGAAATTTATTAAAAAAGTAATTTACTATAGTAAAATCACAAATGTAACTGTATGATAAAATATATATTTATTTTAATCTAAAGGACATTTCTATTATCAAAAAGGATTTATTTTAAAACAAGAACAGGTAACAGGCAAATATATTGTGTATATATATATATATTAGTACTTCTTCACTTTTATTTTATTATACTATATATATATATATATTTCCCTTCAAATAAATTTCAAAATGAAAAAATTTCTAATTTTTCTAAAAAATGAAAAATTTTTTAAAAAGAGTCGCCGACATAAGAAATGAAAAGAAATAAAGAGAAAGCGCTTGACTATGCACAGGAAGAATAAAATGTTTAAATATAACATTTTTTTTAAAAAGCCGCATAATTTATATATTAGATATAAGCTCATATGATCTAAATTCTTTATATCTCCTAAAAAATTGTCATTTTACAAAGAAAATTCATCATTTATAATTATCAAACTCATACATATAAAAAAATATTGTTTAACCTTTAATGAAATTGAAGTAGTTTTAATTATATGTTTTATTTAAAAATATTGTATTTAAAATATTTTTAGAATATTTTTTATGTGTAAATTGCACACATTTCATCAGGGATTTGATGGA
Organism: Trichonephila clavipes; assembly: GCA_019973935.1. Lineage (NCBI taxonomy): Eukaryota > Metazoa > Arthropoda > Arachnida > Araneae > Nephilidae > Trichonephila > Trichonephila clavipes. Next base: position 617,953 of record BMAU01001233.1, on the reverse strand, counting down.
CAGAATTGCAAAATATTAATTAGATTTTAAATTAAAGTTTTAAAATGAATTTTTAAATTAATTTTAAAAGGCTCATGTGTGTGTGTGCATAATTCTGCTTAATTATAAAGTTTGAAAATTTTTTAGCATGATTGATTGCATGATATGTCTGAAAATCTAAAATGAAAATTTAGAAATTTTATTCAAATATTATATATATTTTAGTTATAATCCATCTAAATATTGAGTACCAGTGATTATTTAATATATTTCAGTCCCAGTGATATTAATGGATAAAATTTAAAAAAAGATGATATAACACTAAAAATTCTACCTTTTTTGTATTCATTTTTCATAAGGAATTTGGTTAGGAAAAAATAGTACATTAATTCGGAAATACACACTAAATTGTATATTTTTTAAAATTTTATCCATTATTATTTCAAATGTATTCTTTCTTAATGAAAAAAGCATATTTAAGGCAATGTGATTTATTGTTGAAAACTGAGAACCAAGCACAAATATTTCAAGTTTTTTTATTGAGATTTTAATATCGTTAAACTATTTTTTTATTAATTAACATGATGCTGCTTCAAAGTTTTCATAGTTTTTTGTTATTGATTAATTAAAACTCAAAAATCTCTACCCAAAGATTCTTCCAGGTTCAAGCCAAAAGTTGTGATAAAATAGTTATTTATTTTCCCCAGCCAAATATAAATAATATCCAAAGTGGATTTTTTTTGTCTCTTTTGATTTATTTTTGATGGTGTATGTAAAAAATCTCACAAATTTTGTATGTTTAATCAGAAACATATAGTGCCTTTATTGTTCATGTATCTCTGTGAGTTTTGTACTCATATATGAAATAATCTTTTACTTTAATTTATAAGACATAGATCACTTCCGTAAGAGTAATATTTTGCCATTATGTTCAGAAAATAAATATTTCCTCTAGCACAGTGTTCCGCAACCCCCGGTCCGTGGATCAAATGGTGCCGGGCCGCCAAAAGAACATTAAACTATTGCTATTTTATTTAAAGTGGTGCATTTCTCTCGGATTTGAGCAACTTTCCACAGAAATCACTTTAGATTCCACGTTAAATCACTTATATTCATTTTTGGTGTAACTATATTTTATTTTGAAGGCATATTTAAATGTAACTAAATTAAAATTGCTAAATGAAAACAATCTAAAATTAAAACAATCAACGTATCTCACCCTCAGCGGGCCGCGATAAAGTTATCAAACGTTGACCGGTCCGCAGCGATAAAAAGGTTGAGGAGCACTGCCCTAGCATGTATCAGAGTTTCCTATCATGTGCTGCCATCTAGTATAAAATTTTAAAAATATGAAAGGTTGAAAAATTAAGCAAAGTTTGATTTCAGAATTTACATTCATAATCAATTGTAGCAAGTTGATTGAGCTCGAAGTATTCAAGAAATACAAAGATACAGTTTTAAAATAAAAATCAAAATAATTGGAAAAAGTTAAGCAATGATTTGAAATTTTTCTTATTTTTTAATAAACATTTTTTTTTTGCTTAAAAAACATCTAAAATTTTTGTTTTATAAGCGCAACTATATATATATATATATATATATATATATATATATATATATATATGGAAACGAATTTATAAACTCTAACAATAAAAAACGAAAACGGAGGGTATTAAAAAATATAAATTTTATCTCTGAGTTTATTAGTGTAATTGTTTGAAAAGCAATAAATAAAAAATATTGACCATAAGTTGAAGAAATACCATAATACCATTAGTTATTATTTGTTGTGATAATAATTTTTTCAATCATACGTACAATTTATTAGTTCAAACCATGGAAGTATTATCATTGCTTTAAAATAAATCAGTCCACATATTTCTTGTTTTTCATCCTAATATGTTTAGATCTATTTATACAATAATGATTCCCTTAAATTTTTTCTCTTTGAATTGACTCAGTGAGTTTTCATAAGAAATATTTATCTTCGATCGAATTGTTTAACAATCTATTTTCAGATGTTATTGTTTCATTTTTAAACATAAAAACATTTTTTTTATTTTAAAGTCATTTAAAAAAATCATTCACAAATTGTAAGAAAAAATTTAGCAACAGTCGATAATATTACAATTTTCAGTAAATTTTGATTTTGTTATTTTATTTTAAGGAAGACCCAAGAAAATATACTCGATTTTCAATATATTAAAATAAAAAACGTTTGTTATATGCAATGTTTTAATATGAAATTTAAAGTTGAATTGAAATGTTACTCTGAAGCTATTTAATTTTTTTATATTCAATAATTGGAAAGTATGTGTAAATTATACGGTAAATTTATTCGAACCAAAATTAAATTATAAAAATAAATTGGGCTAAATCATAAATTTAAATGCGTTTATGTCGATTTAAGGTGATTTAAAAATTTAATTTAGTATTGTTGTTGCTTCATGAATTTTATTTCCTGACTGAAGTTCATGAAATAAAATTCCTGAAATTGATTCGAAAAATTGTATCGTGCTGTCATCTACCGAGCAGTTTTAGAAATAAAGTAATTTAATTCAATTTATTCCAGTTAGAGAAATTCGAATAAATGATTTGAAAAACCGTCAAAATTAATTTGAGGAAGAGTGTGTTTGAATATTCAGGAATACATATTATTAATACTTTTTTATTATTTCATGCAAGCATCTAATTTAATTAATAAAATAGAAGGAAGGCAATGGGAAAATCTACTAAGAATTTTGAAAAAACTTAATTAATAAAGCTGAAAATGACATTCTAATTAATTACAATGGCAATGTGTGAATAATAATATCTGCAAACATATTTTTCTCTGTTTGTTATAAAAAAATTCGAACGTATGAAATATCAATATATACTTACTATCAAGACGAAGCGTGTACCTCTCCGAAATTGGTTATTAATATTTTTCAAATTACCAGAAATAATGAAGTGGAAAAAATGAGTTCAGAAATTCTTAACATGTGTACTTTCATTTGATAATTTAATAAATTAAAACAGTAGAAAATCGGCATTAACAATATACACTGCTGGCCACCGTAAATGCAACACCCTGAAGGAAGCATGCAAATAACATGAAATTTACAACATGCATTAGCGGAGTTGAGATATGCAAATGATTAGAATTTCAGCGCAGACATACATCATGCGCGCCTGTGGCACTACCTCAAAGCGCTATTTAAGACTTGGAGATTTCGACGATTTTAAGTTCGGCAATTGTGTTTTTCTTGTGGTTTTTTCAAAAAGCTACCAGTAATGTCTGGTAGAAAACAGCGATAAGCTTTTGATCAAGTATCCGAGTCCGAACGAGGAAGGATAGTGGCCTATCGAGATTGTGGATTAACTTTCAGGGAAATCGGTAGTCGTGTTAGACGAAACCAAACAACTGTAATGCGGATATGTGACCGTTGGATGCAGGAGGGTACAACGAACCAACGTGGTCGATCGCATCCCCCTCAGTGCACCACTTCACGTGAGGACACGCAAATTGTGCGCATGGCAGTGACGGATCGCTCAGTCACATCACATTGAGTCTGTAACGCATCATTCAGTGTCTGCGCGTACCATTCGACGCCGTTTACAGCAGAGTGGTCTGTCCGCAAGACGTCCATTGCTTGGTCTACCCTTGACGCAGATCCACAGACGTCTCCGCCACCAATGGTACGATGAAAGAAGGATGTAGGTGGCAGAATGGAATGAAATTTTCTTTACTGACGAGTCACGCATCTGTCTGCAACACCACGATGGTCGGATTCGAGTCTGGAGACACAGTGGAGAGAGGATACTGAACAGCTGCGTTATGCACCACCACACTGGTCCTGCACCGGGTATTATGGTATGGGGTGGTATTGGATATCACTCTCGCATTCCTCTAGTTCGCATTGCCGGTACTTTAAACAGCCAGCGCTACATCTCCGAAGTGTTGGAGCCAGTTGTCCTTCCTTACATTCAGGCTTGGTCACAGTCATATTTCAACAGAATAATGCGCGACCACACGTGGCACGCATTGTCCAAAGGTTCTTCGTCAATCACCAGATTGAATTGCTTCCCTGGCCGGCCCGCTCTCCAGATCTTTCGCCGATAGAAAACATGTGGTCCATGGTTGTTCAAAAATTGACCCAGATTACACCCGCAGCTGCCACACCAGATCAACTTTGGCAACGTGTGGAAGCTGCTTGGTCTGCTGTACCCCAAGAACACATCCTAAGTCTCTTTGAATTAATGCCGAGGCGTGTGGCAGCGGTGATCGCTAGCAATGGTGGCTACTCTGGCTACTGATTCTGGCAGGAACCACACTTCACAGAAGTCTATAAATTTAATCATTTGATACTTGGTCAACATGTTATCTACAAAATAAATTTTGTTGTGCTATCTCTCGTCTTTCTTGGAGTTGCATTTACGGTGGCCAACAGTGTAGTATGAAACAACAAGAAAAATTCTGTCTTAAATTTCCGTTAATATATCTGTGTAAGAATAAAGTGTTATACGTATGCCTTTGCTTTTTTTTAAAGAAGCAGTTCGACAGTCCATGAAGCTCAAATTTTAAAATTAAAATGAATTTTATAATAAGAATAAATTTATCAAATTTCAACTATTATCTAGAAAAATTGATTTTTTTTAAAAATTTGATAAAAAATTTACCAATTAAAAGCTTGAATACTGTAAAATGCGTCATGTTTTCCGTACTCTGTATGATAGGCCCGAAGTAAATAATTTTACATATTCTTTCATGAAATAATCCTGAAATTAATTTCAAAACATATTTTATACTAAGAATATTGAATCGGAAAAAAATTGGTATTTAAAAAGTTGGAGTTTTTTTTTAATGATAGTTCATTTGGTACAGAAATAGTTCAAAAAAATTAAGGAGGTTCACCCACGTGACGGCCTTGTTTTTTAAGCATTTTTAGGGAATTTCTCTCTGAAGACCAGTAAAAAAAAGATAGAACTTTAAATTTTTTATCATTTATTTATATGTATTTTAAGAGTATGTACATAATTTTTTAGCCAAAAATATCCGCGCTGAGTGAGTTATAGCTCTCTGGGCACACCCGCCTCGAAAAACTGGACGCTCACTTCCTCCACAATTCCGGCTGATTGGCTAATCTGAAATAAAAAAAATAACGGTGTTTTAATTTATATAAGCTTAAATGCACAGAATGGACTACACTCAATTGAAAATATCAACAATTGGATTTTTGGTAGACCTCTGAAGAAAAAGTTTCGAATTTCATGGGTTTTATTGTTATGTTTTTGTTAAAAAAAATAGAAATATTTCGAATGATCGTAATCCACTTGGTGCGTATATATGTGTTGAGTTTACCCTATAGATCTGAAGTCATTCGATCAAACAATTCTTGAGATGTGTTGAAGGAAAGTTTGAAAAACACAGTTTTGAGAAAAACGTTTCTAAATTTTCAAGTCCGATAAAAATAATGAAAATCTTAACTTCCCCTCAATCGGGATGCTCTTCGATGCAAAACCAAGACTAAAACAAGTTCGACAGAATATTCAATAGCTATAGATAGTTCCTTTTAATCCTCTAAAAACTTGTTTCCCTTTATGAACGTATATGTGCAAAGAAGGGTCAATGGTATCAAACCGACTGTACAAAATAGGTCCAGCCTTCGAAATGCCGAAACCTTGTCACTCATAAAATTTCTCATTGTCTATTAATAAAATTATCTCAAGTCATCAAAAATTACCGTAAAATCCGGCGCATAACGCGAACCCCCTTGTTTTACAAAGAAACTCAAAATGTACGTATGCTTTGAAGTCCTTTATTGGAGGTATTATTGCGAACTATTGAAAAGATAGTCTGCTTCTAGAAGTACAACTCTTTAAATTCATAAGAAATGTCATTTCTTTCCAAAAACAGTATTTTGATAAATGTAGAAGTCTAATTTTTTTTTCTATGCTCATCTTTTTTCATTTTTCAAGCTCTCATTTTTGTACCCGGTGTATAACGCGCCCCCGTAAATTTCGATCTTAATTTTTGTGATAAAAGTGCGCGTTATACGCCGGATTTTGCGGTATCTCTTTTGAACATATTTTTCTCTCTCGCTGCAGTAATTTTAAGATATTCATTTAGTATATATTACTTTATAATTTTTACGAGTATTTAAACAATGCATTTTTCTTTTCATGCTTCCTTAGTAAAATATACAAATACTATCAAAACGTCATTCCTTCGAAATTTTCGTTTTCTGAATTTTTCTCTTATTTAAAAATTGGATCTTTTTTTTTAAAATGGTGTTAAAATTTTGTTTTTTCCTTATTTAGAATTTAAATTACAAGAATTTGAATTTTATTCGAAAGCTAGTTTTTGAAACCGGAAGTACAAGTCTTCATTCCGGAAGTTAGAAAACTATTTATTTGCATTATTATTTTTTTAAAACTATTGTTGAATATGATGAATGAAATTTATGAATTTTAAAATCTTGGAATTTTCAGTATCTCTGAAAATATAATGAACAATAAGTTTTACTTATATTTTTATCCAAAATCTGGTAGGATTATTGTTTGTTTACATTTGCCATTTTTTTTAGCTCTTTATAAGTTTCTGTTTAATCCTTTTTTATTGCTGAAAACTTTGATTATCGTCATCTAAAAAGGGTAATGCTAAACGTAGAATTAGCGCAAAGACAAAACGTCAATTTCGTGGTAATGGTTTACGAATAAACGTTCCAAAAATAGTGTTTCTACTAACGCCACTGCTATTTTTGTTGAAGAAATGGCAGAGTATGAAAATAAATCAGTAACTTGTAACAGAATAATGGATACAGAAAAGTCTTCTTAAATTTATTTTTACAACTTTGTTGCTCGAGAAGTTTTTAAATAGTGGTGTTGGGACAATAATTGTTCATTTTTTCGCCAACTAATAGCTGCAAGAGCCGAGTCAAAATGGACTAAACTCACGATGGCACATGATAACGGCAATCACGTACTTCCCATTGATTAAAAATTGACTTACTAGTTGTTCAACTTGTAGAGTTTAGGTAACATTTAAAATTTGATTATTGGGTAATGAGTTCACGTGCTAAAATTCTTAAAACAGTTTTCAAAATTAAAAAAAAAACTTTACATTGTACGAATACTTTTAAATTAAGTGTATTTTTTTAAAACTATGTACATTATTATATCGTTGACAAATATGTACTTTTTAAAAGAAAGTTTCTGCAAAAAGCAAAAGTTGGCAACAGTGAAGCACATGGACTCCTTGGCTGGAAACGCGCGTTTACATTTAAGATATAATTATGACGTCGAATTAATTTATGAACTGATTGGCTGAAAACACGTAACTAAGTTATCATGTGACTATGACGTAACATGAAGTTAGTTCATTAAGAAAATCAGTTTAATAAATAAGCAGACATAAAATAAGCAAAGTGAAATATGATAAATAAAGTAACTGAGGTATAGAACATATGCATATATTGAAAATAATTATTATTCTTTTTTAAGATGAATTAATTAATTTTATATCTAGGTATATCTAGGTATATCTTTTTGTATTTTATGTTATATATAGTAACTGTATTTATATTGTTTGAATATTTTTTATAATTGTAAGTATGATTTTTTTCGATAACTTTTAAAATTATATTTGCTATAATATTTAAAATTATATTTGTAAATCTGGAAACATAGTGTGTGCGTGTGTGTGGTGCAACTTATTTACTTTGGCAGAATGGAACTGTTCGAATATTGACATTAGCTAACTTGAAACATTTTTACTGAAATGGCAGTTAAGCCTAACGAATAAAAAAGTGTTTTATTAACTTTTACGCTATTAACTAAATAAGGGACAACAAATTGGTATAACCCTGGACTACTTTTATGTAAACTATATGTTTATGTGAATATCATTCTATATGTGCAGGGTGTTGCCGAATTCGAAATGAGTAACTTGACAAATTGCTGTAATGCAAAATTCAGTAAAAATAAAGGTAATTTCAGTAAAAAAATTTCAAAATTATTTTTAATGGGTTAATTGTCCACAATCACTGATATTTTTATGTGACGTGTGTTGAAAGGCCAAATTTGGAGCACTTGTATATTATAATATCGACTAATTTCTTCAAATCATAAAACCGCCAAATGCTACGATATACAACCAATAGTGGAAACTGTTCATGTTCATGTTCATGTTTGAACACAGTAATTATAGAGATATAATTTTTTTTTAAATTCGGATGTCTTTTTGCTTGGCAAAATTAGTTGGCAGTTTAATACGTATGTTCCAAATTTTGGAATGGTATGAGTACTGATTTAGCATTTCTTAGACAAACTTTGAAGTAATTAATTTTATATTTGAAGTTAATATAGTTTCAAACATCAAACTTTAGAGCAAGAATTCTGAATCTATTTTCTTAATGTTGTATCATTTTCAATTTTTTTAGTATAAAGGATACTTTAGATGCATAATCAGTGATAACGAAATAACATGTCAATACATTAATCCAAATAAGTTTAAGTTTGGATGAACTGAAGTATATATAACACTATACATACAATAACTGGTAGAAATAGGTATGCATTAAGTGTTGGTATGTTCAGTGTAAAAAAATCAAATATTCTCATTAAAACAGAAGATAATGCTTCGTTTATTTTAAAGGAACAGATTGTAGGAATTTTGCAATTAGTGTGAAATTCAAAAAAAAAAAAAAGAAAATCCTTTGTCAATTTTATTTTGATGCAGTATATGCAATGTAAAGATTTATTAATAAAATGATTGCTACATTGCCATTTTATATGTGTATTTGTTTTTTTTATTCAAAACTTCTTTCTATAAGTTGCATGATTTAAGTATTCTAATTTGTTTTATGTAAATTCAGAAAGTTGATTGTATAGATTTAAGACCTGAAATTTTAAAATTCTTAGGATATTTCATTTAATCTGGATCCATGTCATATACAATTTCTCAAAAATACTATGAAAAGTTTTGTTGACAACCTACAAACATAATGCAGTCTCCTGTTTTTGCTTTCTAGTTCCAATGTCACATAGCTGGTTGTTTTTCTTGAAGATTTAATTAAATTTAAGGAACAGACAACCCAATTACTTGTTTGTTTGCTATTAATTGCCCGTGGTAGTGTTTAAAAATTTTAATTTTTATGTCATAAACCTAATGAGATAAATAAAGTGAGAGAAAAATTCAGAAATTCTGCATAATTTGACCTTTTTTAGCTATTTAATCTGTGATTTAGGAGAGGAATTTCCTTAATTTTTTTTGCAGTATCATTTTATTTGTTTGGGTTGATGATATTTAATATTTTTTTCTTGTAAATAAATTGAAAAAGCCATTTATAAGGTTTCCAGATAATTTTATTAGATATTATCAATAATATAAAAATTGAGTATAATAACAAGATATTATGCACGTTAAATATTGGCAGTTAGATCCTCTATTTGTCCTTATAGTATAGTGTTACATTCATAGAGTCAGCTTTATTTACTTATAGTGTATTCATGTAATGTTAAAATTAAGTGTCAATAAATAATGTATATTAAAATGAGTATGATTATTGAATAAAACTCTCCGATAAGAATTTTCTGCTTCATCATACGAAAAATTTTCATGAAAAGAATTTAATTTGTTGTACTATAAAATAATTTTATTAAAAAGCCATTTCTTTAAGCATGTTTCTTAATTTATTTTTAAAAAGTAAAGTTCATTTCTTTCTGAATGTTGGAGATAGGCATTTTTAAAAAAAATTAAACCTTTTGAAGGGTAATAATTACAAAGGAAGTCAAACAATAAAACATATCAAATGCTTGTTTATAATTAGATTATTTCAGATATCCTAAACCTTTAAATGATGTTAAAAACAATTTCATTTCCATCACAGTAGAGTTCCTAATTATTAATCAAAAATTATCATTATTAACCAACTATTATTTTATACACTGCTCTCAAAAAAGTATAAATCTCTTGTTAAACATTAGAAATAGGTATGAAAATTTTAAAATAAACAAAAATATATCCATGTCATTGACAAATCTTAGTATAAATTCATTTCCAAAATTATATTTACTTGCATTTCATGTTTCTGAATGTTCCATACTCTTCTATAAGAAATTATAGAGATAGTATTTCTAAAAACATTAAATATTTGTAGCTGGTAATTACTAAGGGAATCAGACAATGAAAGGTATAAACATTAACATTTCAAAATGGGACCATTTCATATCTAAACTACATGTTTCTTATAAATTACACTATTTTATGAATTTATATGGAGTGATACACTATGTACCAATAAGTAATTGTACACATATATGAGAAGTTTTTAAAAATTCAATAGTCTCAATTCTATATTGTAAATCATTCTCGTGTGTAAATAAACATAATAAACTACATGAAAACAAAGGACTTATTATAAGGATGCTAAAAATAATCTAGAACTATTAATAAATATATAAACAAACACTGCAAGAAGCTGCCGGCTTCGCACACTAACACCAAATGACAAATATACTAAACTGAAACAAAAATTATGCTAAAAAATTACGAAAAATACTTCATACCTAATTATTAAACAAGGATAATGCACAAATATCATAAAAATAAATAAAATTTCAGAAATAAGCTTCACAAACAAGAAGTAAACCTATCAAGCATACGAAATTTACACGCTGATTCAAAACGTGGGGAAATGTTGGGGTCCTCGTCACGTGATTTTGACTAGGCGTCTCAATGTCGTGAAAGAACCTCATTAAGAGAAAAAAAAATATCAACAGGAAGTGTTGGCGTCAAATGAAAATATGATTCAAAAGAAACCTTTTTTTATTATTATTTATGTTTTCTGTTTTTCTTTCTTTTTTTCCCCTTTTGGTCTGTGTGGTGCATTTGTGTTGGGATTTAAAAAAAATTTTTTTATGAATTTGTAAGAAAGTTGGAATATGTATATTCTTTCTTCCATCTCTTATACTCCTTATGTTATTATTATTATATTTGCTTTGTATATTTGTATTAAGTTCACATACGTATGTATATAGTGCAGTTACCTTTAAATTTGCATTTTGTTATTTTACTGTCTTCTACTGTTTATAAAATGTAAACTTTGATTTTTTTTTCCAATAAAGACTGGACGTGGGTTTGGTTATTTCCCGAGGGATCGGTTTGTAGCTCAAAACCCTTTTCGGGTGAGCTCTGTTCCTTTGGGCATTCCACCAACAGCCTGTGGCCGCGGTAGCCGAGTGGTATAGGTATCGGACCGTGGCTTGCTTTGTCACGGTTTCGAGCCCAGTACCACTAAAGATCCGCCGTGTAGGGCAGCGATGCACGTTAAATTTGTCGAGAGCTGAAACGTCCTCCCGTTTGTGTGGTGTGGTAGTTAGGAGAGGGGGGTGCCAGCTCAGGTGTCGTCCACGTCACTTGACCATGGTTAAAAATTACGTGGTCTGTCGCCAAAAGCCCTCGTGTAGCTGAACAGTGCGACGTTAATATTCAATCAATCAATCCACCAGCAGCCCTCGTGTTGATTTATAGCGCAACGTTATAATAAACTATCTCCGTCACCTCTGTTTGAAATACATTTAAGGAAAGCGCAATATATTTAAAACAATAAGAAAAGTTATCAGCATGGCTTTTTATATAAATTAAACATTATAATAATACACTTCTGAACAAATGAATAGGCTTTGTTTCTTCATCACAACAAAAAATTAAACCAATTAAAACCAATTCAATCATCATTGCAGTGATGACAATACCTGACAAAAGAATGGGGGTTCTTTTTTAAATATTTCAAGAATATATTTAGAAATCACTTTGTATTATCGAATAATAAATGTTGATATTAAATTACAAAGCACCTCTCTTAATAGGTTTATCTTTTGAAAAAAAAAATATCAGCTGCACAATATATGAATTTTTTTGTCAAGATGTTCACAAAACTGAAGTCTGTCTTCATACTGTCAACTTTAATTTAACACTGCGTGACAGAAAGTTTTACTACCGGAAGCCCTTGATTCAGAATAAATCAAGATTTCCAATAGTGTGAGTAAGAATCAATATTCCGACCATTTGAAAGAACATTTGATCTTATTATAAGAGACGATTTTTTCTAATAGCCTTCTCAAGGTTATTTAGCCGAATATCGATAATAGTTAAGACCTTGATACAGATATTTAACAATTAGAAAGAGTTATTCTCTTATTTTTTTTTTTGTAGTCTAAGAATAACTATAAAAAGAAAACCTTGCACGAAAACCCAAATTTTGTTTCTCTTCGAAGATTCTGGTAGACTCTTCATATCGATCATTAATTCTGCAATAAGTTTGATATTGATTTAATGCTATAAAATACAAATTCTAACATAGGCTCCTTTTTTTTAATAGAAAAAATTACATACTTTTTATTTTACAAGAAGCAAGGTTGAATTTAATAATGCTCGAATTTAATACACCAGTGTAAAGAATATACTGACAAAACTAATAAAAGATATAATGGGACAATTTCATTTCGCAAATGTTGTATATTTTTTATATGGTTTAAAACATGAATAATTGTACTAAGGCAAAAATAAGACATACACTCAGGAACATTGAAAATAGCGACCCAAGAAGAAAGCATCGGATTGAAATGAAATTTAATACACATAATGACACAGATGAGAGATTCACTTGATCTCATAAACAAGACAATTAAACGAATACAGGGTGTGCAACGACACTAATACTAGGCAACTTTAATAGCGCGTTGGACCACCTCCAGTTGCAATACATGCCGCCACACGGTCCGGCATTGAATTGATTAGACACCTTATGTTGTCCTGAGGCAGATGGGCCCACAAATCTTGAACAGCCAACTCTAAATCATGCACAGAGTGACACGATGGCATCTGCCATTTTAGCTGATCCCACACGTGCTATACAGGGGACAAATCGGGGGAGCGGGCCGGCCATGGAAGAGTCTGAAAATGACGTAGGAAGTCTTGAGCAACTCTTGCTGTATGCGGACGAGCATTATCTTGTTGGAAAATTACCCCTGGGAGACCATTTAGAAAAGGTCCTTCATAGGGTCGATTGATTGATTGATTGATTGATTTAATATTAACGTCGCACTGTTCAGCTACACGAGGGCTTTTGGCGACGGGTCGACGTTCAGAAGAATATCACCAACGTAACGTTGGCCCGTTAAGGTTCCACGCATCACAATTAAAGTGGACCGGCTATCATAGGCTATGGCCCCCCAGACCATTACACCAGCTGTGCGGGCAGTGTGACGTAGAACAATGTGGGGGAATTGTACCGCTCACCAGGGCGCCTCCACATCCGTACACGGTTATCATCTGTCCCCAAAACAAACCGGGATTCATCACTAAACACAACCTTTTGCCAATCAGTGACATTCCACATTGATCTGGCTTGGCACCACTGTAGACGCAGTTGCCGATGATCCGGTGTTAAAGGGAGTGCACGGAAAGGGTGCTTGGATTTAAGATTTGCTTCTGCAAGGTGTCTGGAAATTGTTTGTGGAACAATTTCTACGCCTACGTCTACTCGTATCGTTGAACGAGTCACCGTGGGGTCCACAAGTGCTTGCCGCACGATTTTTCGATCCCCTCTCCTCGTGGTCTTCCTGGTCGCTCCAGACCCGGTTTTCCGCGCGTGGGTACCTTCCCGTGTCCACTGCTCCCAACAATTTCTAACGGCAAGCTCCGAACGATCCACCTGGCCAGCAACACGGCGCGTCAACCAGCCTGCAGTTTTCATCCCGATGATCAGGCCTCTCTCAAACTCGCTTAACTGTGAGAAATGTCTTCTAGCACGTTTACCTGACATGTTTCGCTTATCAAAGTCTTCCTACAATCGGCGGGTAATCATCACGTTTATGAATCTTCGAATTTGCGCTGGCTTATTGCTCCTGATTGCCACCTCGGCGTGTATGAGCATGCGTATTGGCACAAAACTTGAATCATTTGCATATCACATTACGCTGTACTTATTTGCAAAGTTTCGCGATTATACTTAGCTTCCTTCTTGGGTCACTATTTTCAATGTTCTTGAGTGTATTTTCTTCTCTTAAACCTTTAAGCGGTCAATTTTTTTGCCCAAAATGTTCCGCCAAAAAAGGTACATTTTTTTATATTATGTAACAAAGAATAATACTTAACAGAATGCGAAAATTGAAGAATTTTAATTTAATTATCAACTTAAAGTTTTCCACACTGTTTTTTGTTTTATAACTGGGGAACCCCCAAACCCATCAATGTTTACTTTTTATAAGTACACTCTGCATGCCATGAAGAATGTTTCATATATCTTAAAAGAATTTCTCTCATACTTACCAAAAATTTTCCTGGTTGTACCTCTTTTTCAAACGGTTGAGGATATTGTGTGTGTGTGTGTGTGTACATATATGCACACACAATCTGAAGCATACTAAAGGCCGTATAACATTTCCTTTTTCGCACATTTTCCGTGAAATTTTTTCGTCAAATGTTTTTGTCTAATTTGAGGGGGAAGGTTTGTGTAAACTAAACGACATGCTCTGACGTCAGCCACGCTGTATCTCTACATTGAAAAATTACTTGCCGATTCTTCTGCTTCAGAAAATGAACATCTAAAATTATTTCTTTTATTTCGCTCGTGTTGATGGGCGTAAACAGAAATGAAGCACCATTCTATTTAAAATATTATACGCCGTTAAAATATTGTGCACCATTAAAATATTACACGCCATATCTGATGTGTTTGACGAAATCGAAGCCGCTATCTTGTTTATGACGTAGGGCACCGAAGAACCCCATTGGGTGGAATTTCAAGCAACTTTTATTTGGAACAATTTTTTGAGCCCACTAGCAAAAAGTTGTTCAAAATCTGCTGCGGCAACTGAGTAAAAATTGCACGAATTGGACGAAAAAGTGCTCGAAACGTGCACATGGGATAAGGCCTTAAGTTTTACATTGCAATAAGAAATAATAACGACTTTTTTGGATTATCTTTCCATTTTGATTTCTTCTCAAGCAACAAATGGAATATTGATTTGCCAGTCCCTGTTCCTTATCAAATATTTTTAAGAATCTAAATTCCTTTTTCAATGAAAAATTCCTGCCTGTACCACAAAAAAGATACCGGATGAGAAGTATTTCGATACCACGGACAAATTGCGTCTCTTAAAAACACTACCACTATAATAATTTCAATATAAGAATTAAAAATATGTACAAATTCAAGATAGAAAGAAGAAAATATCAGTGCCTTTATAGCGTACGGGCAAACCTGTTCTGGGCAGCTTTTGGTAGCCCGTACGGTGAAGGGGCAAACCAGTTAAGGGGTTAAAAAACCTAAATTAAGAAACTTTTTTTAGGTAAGGAATTGTTCTAACATTAATATTTGTTGTTTTCTTTCACTATCGAGTAAACACAACAACATATTTTATTATAAATTTATTTTTGTTTTAAACTATTCCTTTTTAAGGCGTGGTATGTGTTTAGAATTATGTATTTTATATTGAAATGCTAAACAGACTTTTTTATTTAACCCATGAAAGTGCGGTAGGATGTATTTATGAAATGTTTACAATTTGTAAAAATTCTTCATGGTGAATGTATTTACGATGTTTTAATGACGCGAATTGGAACACTTATGAATAATATTAAGACACTTCTTTTAAAAAAAATACTAAAAATCTGTTTCAAATTTCGAACTTACTCTGTTATATTAAGCGAAGGCAACCTTTAAAAACTTTATGATCTCCCCAGAAATTAAAAGTTAATATTTAGGAGACAGCTACTTTTTTGAGAAAAAAAGTGCTCTTCAAGGCAAGGACTTTTTTCATGATGTTATCCCTCCATCCATCCTTTTTCTTCTCCTTTTTTTCTTTTTTTTTTTTAAAAAAACTTTTATAATTTCCCTTTTCAATATTCAATCTTTGATGCTTAAAGATAATTGGACTAATAGGAAAAACTCAAATCATTTTCGGATATTGGCACCTCTCCTGAAGTACAGAAAGAGCTCAAAGGAATGCATTATATTCAGAAGGAGGAAAATCATTGCGCAGTTTTGGACAGGAAGATATTTCTGATAGTAAAACAGCCATTTAATACCAACAGCATTATAGTTTTGTAGAAAAACAAGTAATATAAAAAAATTTAAGTCAATCGCTACTTAGATCAACAAAGAAAAATTTAATTTTAGCTGTTTTTTAATTAAATAGTTACAATTAATATAAATATGTATTACATAAGACAGAATCACAACATTAAGTGGTAATTAATTTTTATTCATTACCATTAAAGTATCGTATTGGCATCCAAAATAATCGTGTATATAAAATTTGAGTTCAACTGAATGCTTTAAAACGGGAGAAAAAAAAATCTTTTAAAGTTTTGACCCAAATCGTTAAAAATGAAACCAACGGGGCTGTATCTGTAATTCTTTAAAGAATTAGTGTTTCAGTTAATTAATTATAATTCAATTATCGTATTTTTATCCAAAACAATAGCGTATGGAAAATTTCAGCTCAAATGAATGCTTTAAAATGAGAGAAATAAACCTTTTTTCAAGTTTTGACACAAGTCGCCAAAATGGTAGCGCCAAAAATGATGCCAACTTGGCTGTATTTGTAATTCTTTGAATAATTGTTGTTAATCAATTAAATTTATTAATTATAATGAAATTACTGTATTGTCACCCAAAATAATCGTGAATATAAAATTTCATCTCAATGGAGCGCTTTAAAATGTAAACTCCTGTTTGTGAAAATTGCAACACCATGAAGGAAGCATCATAGTTGAATGAAATTTAATACACAGTTGAGTGGTAATGGTACAAATAAATGATTACATTTTCAAACCAAACAAACAATTAAAAGAGACAGAAATTAGTATTTTGTGTGGCCACCACGCGCCGCAATAAGAGCTGATAAACGACGCGGCATGGAGTTAAACAAATTTTTAATATCTGTCTGCGGAAGAGTATTCCATATTGTTTGTATGCGCAACCAAAGTTCGTCTGTCGAAGCAACAGGACGAAGATCACGAGCGATACGCCGCCCAACGATATCCCACTCATGTTCAATCGGTGACATATCCGGCGAATACGCAGGCCAAGGAAGAAGCTGTACCTGCTGCGAATCAAGGTAGGATTTGACAGTCTTGGCGACATGTGGACGTGCATTATCCTGCTGGAATACTGCCCCTGGCAATCCTTGCAGGAAAGGAATATCTTAGGGCTGTAAAACTTCGTTTATGTATCGAGTACTGTTCAAATTTCGCACAATTCGTAGCAATTGTGATCATCCATGTTATGCTATGGCACCCCAGACCATAACTCCGGGAGTTCGTCCACTGTGGCGTTCGATAATGCACTCCGGAATGCGCCGTTCACCGGCATAGAGCCTGACTCGAATTCGGCCATCATGGTGCCACAAACTGAAGCGGGATTTGTCAGAAAAGACGACCTGCTGCCAATCAGCACGCCAGCTCCTATGCACATTGGCCCAGTGTAGTCGCAGGCGGCGATGGTTTTGCGTGAGAGGAATCCTGTATAAAGGAATCCTTGCGCGCAGCCCACGCTGCAGCAGACGTCTCCGAATTGATGAAGCACACAATGAAACACGTGAAGCTGTTGACCACTGTGCTGCCAGTTGTCTAGAAAAAGCTGTGCGGTCCGTCTGAGCCATTCGCACCAGGCGTCTGTCTTCGCGAGCTGACGTCACATTTCGGGGTCCACTCACGGATTTCCGAGCTGTCCGACCCTCGTCCGTCCACTGCTTCGAAACACGCATGATTGTGCTGCTGTTACGCTGCACACGAGCGGCTACTGCACGATAAGACAATCCAGCTTCACGAAGGCCGATGATTCTGCCCCGTTCAAACACCGAAATTTGCTCCAATTTCACTCTCTTTCATCGACGTGGCATAGTAAAGATTCAGTTAACGTTTACACTAGCATATAACCACCGATAATAATACACGCCTCGCTACAGCTGTCTATTTATATTCGGTTTGATCTACCCTTCAGAGGGCGCTGCTCAGCATACGCATGCGCTACCGGTCTGCAATTCTAATCATTTGCATATCATGCCCTACTTTACATTTCCTGAAAATTTCAGCTCACTCGCGTAGGTCCTTCGTGATGTTGCAATTTTCACAAACAGGAGTATATTTTATTAACGATTGAAAATTCCACAGAGATAAATAAATATATAGAGAGTGTGAGCTAATAGTAGGAATTGAAAGACATTTGGAATAAGCATGTAAAAGTAAACAAATTCAATATTATACTTATAAAATCGCTCACTATAATTGTACTTGAAATGATCTTTTTAATGTAACCTGTGTATCATCTTTTAATAAATTTCTAATAAATATTTCATTTAGGAATATTCCAATTGCGTATATTGGGTGGGGGATACACATACCTAAAATAAGAAATCGGGAGAACCAGAAGCAAAAAATAAATAAATAAAATTGGAACCTTTTCTATTTTATTTAATTCCATTAAGAATTGTTCTGTATAATGCTCGGAAAAATACCCGCTGAAAGAATCCCAAGAAGAAGTGATGAACAAGTAAACGAATTCTATACAATCAATTTATTTTCTTGAATTTGGTTTGAGTATAAAAATAGTGCAGAACCTGCTCTCTAGTAAGGAAAGCAATTGATTAAGATCACATAGTTTTGGATTACAAAGAATTCATCTTGTTCTTGGCATTCACTGTGCAAGAAAGGTCTTTTTGCAGTGAGGTGGGTTTTACCCGCATAAAGTTCATTGTCCTATAATACTTCTGTAAAATGAATGAAATCAATGGATCGCCATAAAATTAGCCAGTATATTGTATACGAATTGAGTTAGTTGCATGCTGATGATAAATTGATAATCAGTGCACACAGAGAGAGTATATTGACAACGTATTTTTTTTATAATAAAAGATGCATATTTATGATAATGCGATGGGAATTTATCTCTAGAACAGGGGACAACTCGTGGCACGCATTCCACAATGTAGCACGGCGGAGTTTTAACAGTGGCACGCGAAAACATATTGAAAATTAAAACATTTGAAAAGATAAAAATAAATACAAATTTTTGTAATTTATTGAAAAGCGGTTGTCTCAGACGAAAAAAGAACCCTTCAAATTTTATTTCAAATACACTTAATCAATTGAATTACAATACACAATTTGAATACAGATATTAGTCTTTTATTGCTGTGGGCACTGACTTTGTAACGGTCTCACGCGTCTTTTCTTTAACATGTCCTTTGGGTTCTTCGTGGCCAGAATGAATGGCAACTCTTTTCCAACCAAATCCAAGAAGTGAAGCGTGAATGAAAGAGGCCAATTAGAAAGCTTTTAAATATCAGAAATTAGAGTAAGCGGGCTGGCAATTAGAGGAATGTAAACATAATCCGGGGTTCAAGCGTGAAGAAGTTTTGGAAAACATTACGTGGTGACTAGCAGACATTATACGTGATAGAGATACATCGAGTCAAGGTGCATACCATTGCACTCGAGCATTTACACGCCTTCGTCTAAGATTGCAGTGATCGTTTCTTCAGACTACTGAAAGGTAGGATTGACTATTTAATATTAGGATCAGTGATAGTATTGTAATTGAGTTTAGGCGAGTCACAGTAATTGATAGTGGTCCGAGTTAGGTTAATTTGGTATTATATATATATATATATATTGTGTGTTTTGCCACCGTAGATTCTCTCACATATATATTATTATAATCTAATTTGTTAAAGGATTAAGTTATAAATCTTAATAAAGATATATTAAGATTATGTATGCTTCTAGTTCTTCCGTTAATCCTCACCTCTAGCTCACGCTGATAATCAAAGAGATGTTCACCCGAGGGGGGATATCACAACTTTCCAAAAGAAGTGCTCTCTCGAGATTTTGGAATATGAAAGAACGTGTTGTAAAATTGTGAGGAATGAGATATTCTCTCGTTCTCACCTAAATATGTAGGGAGAAGGGAAGGAAGTAATCATATCCAAAAACAATCTATTTAGTGATTACACAATTAGCAACACATTTCAAGTAATTTCAAAGAGAAGAGATGCTCTCAATCTAAGAATTATGTGGATTAGTAACAAGATACGCCAAGTGTGAGAAGACTTTATATATAAATACGGACTTACTTAATTCTAGATCACAAATCTACTTTCCAGATTATCCGATCACTAATCGAACTGTGGTGACCAATCGTCACTATAATTCTTACAGTTCTTCAATTTCTGAAATATACTACAAAATTGAATAATACCTGATCAGTAGCAATCTATCCTATTTCCTCACTTTCTCTTCCAATTATATTGCTATATATAGTCTAGCTTGAAAACCTAGACTATATATAGCCGACCTAATTCAAATAATCAAGTTTTCTTCTTCAGCGGGTAACCATATTGTAATGTTATCGTCCATCATGGCGAACATAAACAACAACTTGGCGCGTGCCCCTTAATATCAAACTAGTTCAAAAAAGCCAAGACATTTCGTGACGAATCTGTACGGCACTTTATCACTATACTCTTAGGCGTCTTTGGGGATTGCAAATTTGCGTATATTTCCAACCAGCTCTAAAAGAAGAAACAGGGATATGCAAATTAGTTAAAGTATTTAAGGAGAGTGTTGTAAGTTAACAGTAGGCTATTACGCCAAGAGATAGGTTGACGGTATTTTAAGAAGATTCAAGTTGATTGTGTGATTAGCGTCTCGCTGATCATTAGGCAGTGATCTACAATTGGAAAGTTTGATACGCCTGGGAAGTGAGGTAGTAAAAGGAAGGTGAGATTTAAATCTAGATTATCGGCTCATAAGTAAATATATAATAAAGTTAGTGGTAATTTAAGGAATGCTAGTAATTCAAATTGCATGTATCTCTCGATCCTCTTATTTCGGAAATCCCGTTCGATATAAAGTTTAATAGTTGATTAGTATAATATTTCGTGATTTAATTTAATATTAAGGGTCAATCACATTGACGTAGACGTATTGATTAATCTTTGTAATTAGAAAGCTGATAATTGATTCAAGTGAATAAATATAATTTGCTATCGTAAAAATGTCGTCTGGTCGTTCTTTACCTCAAATCAGTCTTGGTGTTCAGGGTGGAATCCAGGGGGGATTCTCACAATTTATTTTATACCTTTGCAGTTTTGATTATGTTCCCTAACTAGACTATTAACAAGGTTTTCTCAGGTAAATATATAATAAATAGAGTATATGTGCAATCAATATTTTAATAATGTAAACATCCATTTCATCGAAGTTAATTACAACAAACTCGTTTTAATTTTCTTTAAGATCTCTATAACGCTTGCGTATCGAATAAAACAAAAGATCCATAACTGTCCTAGAGCTTACTGGACAAAATTTTCAATTTTTTCGGTTCACGTAATTTACCATTTTCAAATAATTCATAACCCAACATGACATTATACTTTAAAACAATTAATATTAATCGAAAAATAATTTCACCACTTAATAAATCCAGGCTAATGAAAAATCCTTGAGTGAAAATGTATCCTTGGATGTGTTAATGCAATTACCGGTTGGAATCTCCTCAGCCAACTGGATTATGTTACTGAACAGCCTTAATTTCACTAATTCACATCTCTTATCGTTTTTAGAACACACCTACCTGATATAAATATTGAAAAAGATCCGAATCCAAAAAGTTCGTGACTGAACTAGAGATTAAGTTTTGTCACAAAAACTGTTAGCAAGCTTTCCGGACAAAAAAAGATTCTGCAAATACGTTCCACAACACACACAATGTTATAATCTCTCGCTCCGCAGATCAACCGAGGAAAAATTTCATTTCGTATTTACGTGTATTAATAAATTTTGAATTTTCTTCATTAACATACTTCCTTAGAGTTTGTTAGTGAAAAATAGTATTACTTTTTGGAAATAGAAGTACACACAAATAGGACACCTCACATTTTTATAATTTTTAAGATAATTTAAGATGGGAACAATTTAATTTATTTATAATATGCAATTAATATCAAAAGTATTGTTACGAATTTTGTGTAATGAAAGCTTAAAATAGTGTAAATAATTTATTTCTGAATGTGTAATTCCTTAATATTCGTTCTCTGTTGTATTTACTTTATGCTAAAATTGTAATATTCGCAAGCAACGCCGTTTCCTTACATTATAATGATGATTCAATGGAAACTTGGTAAATGTTGGCGATAGTCAAATTGGCATATTTTTTGGAGACCATTCTTGGTGTTTTCCCTCTGGAAATTACTGGAGAAACTTACTAATATCACGATATATAGCGGATTTTTCTCGAAAAAGACTATAAATAGGGAGTCGCTCGCCGAAACTGGATTAGTATTGTTTTGACCGTTGAAGAGTTGCTTCGATCGAGCGAATGCATTACGTTTTTGTATTTCTAGACACTGAGAGTTGTATCTGAGTGCTGTAGAAGGTGTAAAGACCTTGTGGGATTTATTAAGGGAGTACGACACGTCCATAGTATCCCATGTTAAATTACATAAGCTTATGTACCTTTTTTTTCAGAAACTACTTACTTCTCATTGATAAAATTTTTACAGCAGGTACCGGGTACCTGTACTACCGGGTGTTTCAAAAGTCGCGCACATCTACATGGTAATCCTTGTTGCAAAACGGCGCAACATGTCACACATTACGAGACAGTATGGAAGTTTTAATTGAATTTTTCGATGATTGTGTCATTTCCAAAGGACTTTGCCCATCATGTTCCCAGGACTTGTCAATTCCGGATTTTTTCCTTTGGGAATATCTGAAAAATTTCACCTTCAGGAATAATCCCAACGCTCTGATGAACTTAAGTGTAACATCCTTCACGCAATGTCGGACATTAAATCTCACACACTTCGTAAAGTGTCAATTAATCTGGTAAAAACAGTTCGACTGTAAGTCCAGGAAAACGGACATTATTTTGAACATTTATTGTGATTTTACCATGTCTGACACCTGACAGTAAAGATAAACGTTGAATCTTTGTCATTTATTCTGTTTGTTAACATCATTCGTCTGACTTTAAAACTCAACCACAAAGGTTGATGTGCGCGACTTTTAAAACACCCGGTACCAAAAAACTTTAACGAAGGTTTTTTTTATTTAAAATAAAATAATTATGACTTTTTCAAAAAAATGTCCAATTTTTTTCATTAAAATTTAGTTTAAAAAGTTTAGTATATATATCTAATTCCCTCCATTAAAATGTGTAAACATGTTATAAGTATGCTCATTGAAAATTTGAGGATTATATAATAAGTAGCTTTTGAGAAAAAGGTACATTAAGTAAAAAAATATTACATTTTGAGAAAACAGGCTTTAAAGTAAAAATTTGTAATTTTTGAGCATTTACTCTTTTTAGTACTTTCCAGCAGCATATGAAGCCCTTTTTTCACCTTCTGCTCCTGCAAAAGGCTGTTCTATTTTTTTTTCATTATTTTTAACAATTTAGCCTTTTTCCTTTTTTTGGGGTTCTCAAGATGCTTTCGTTTCGCTACACGAATCCTACGTGCATCTAATTTAGTGAAGCATGGCACACAGTTATAACTTGGTTTAGTATCACAATGTTTTAAGATCATTAATTTTGCTACATGACTCATATTGAACTGCGCAATAGCCATATTTACCCCAATTTTAGCGTTTTAATTCCTCAAATGTAGATTTTGGAATCACTTACACATATGGTGTTATTAACTGACTCATTTGAATAAAAGACGTATACCCATGCACTTTGGGATATTCCTAATACACTCTAGTTTTTTCACTTGAGCATCATATGGATATGCACTCATTAGAAACTTATGCAAGGGAAAACACAGGTGCTTTTAGCAGAGCTCATTTGATGCGCCTCAAGGAGTAAAGTAGTTTAGAGTAACAGTTTTTGGTAAAGCGATGAGCGATGAAAAAAAATGATAATTAACAAGTTGAAAACAGTTCATACAATAATGTATACTCTATACTGCAATTGCGAATGATTTCATTAATTTGCTGTTTTAATTAACAAAAGGGTGGGTGGTTCGTAATGTCGTAAGAAATGAGCAAGAGGGGCCAAACCATCCCACTACCCTTTCCTTACAGTCGCCAGTCCAGGGTGCGGCAGGCCCACTGGTGGGGGATAATGGTAAGACTCTCGAAACAGAAAAAACAAAGAAAGGGAAAAGAGAAAAGAAAAATTCCTCCCGAACCAAAATTGGCAAGATAATAACTGATGGAGAGGGGGTACTCAGGAAGGCGTAACAATTTAAAGTGTCTAGGGAGCCAGGGTGATTAAAAACATCCCTGACCACTGTATGGAGTTACTTTTATTATTTTTAAGCCCAGTCGACCAAATTGAATTTATTAAAAACTCTTAATGAATGAAAAAAAAACACAAAGTTAAATTGAGAATTCCATGTTAATATATATAGTTATTTAAACATAACACACACACGCGCATATATATATATATATATATATATATATATATTGTTACGAATTTTGTGTAAATAGTGTAAATAATTTGTATTTGAGTGTTTAATGCATTTATATTACTCTATGTTATATTTATTTCATGTTAAAATTGTACTATTCACAAGCAGTGCCACCCCTTACGTTATAATGGCGATTGAATGAGAACTTGACGAAATCTTGGTGGTAGAGCCAAGTTGGCATCATTTTTGGCGACCGTTGGCGGGCAATCTGGCGACTTTGGCGACCATTTTGGCGTCATTGGTGACCTTGTTGGCGAGTTCGGAATCCTCTGGAAACTTCTAGAAAGTAGTAAATCTCTCCACTATAGTATCACGTTCAATGTCACGATCGGTTATATTTCTAGAAGTTTCTGTCACGCATATAAAAAGGATGCTCGCCGGTGCGGCGAAGAGTCTTGATTAAGCCAGCGAGTAGTATGGATTGTTTTGACTAGCGATTAGCTCGGCTGTGCTCGTGAATAATCTTTACTTACGTGTATTTTTAAAACACTGTTTATTGTGTTTGATTGCTGTTGAAGGTGTGAAGACCTTCGGATATTTACCCTGTGAATATTGCCGATGAATCCTGTATTGGAAGGATTGGATTTTCAATAATAAATTCGCATCGCTCTTAAAGAACTGATTATTTTTCTTTGTGATTGTTATTGCATAAAATCCTCGAACCCTCGGATCTGCGTAACAATATATATATTTTTTAACTCCAAAATTCCATAAAAGTCCGGTTAAATTTAGAACTGTGACAAATGGTTTTAGAACATATATTACTACTGCAGGCAAATTACTTCATAATATTTTACAAAACTTTATTAATCAGCAATGTAATAAAGCTATAATTAAAAATAGTAAAGAGATTATAGATTTTTTTTAATAATAAAAATATTTATTCAATTAACAGTTATGACTTTGAAGATCTTTTCAATTCCATTGATATATATGATATTATTAAAGTAATTTTAGAAAACCACAGTATGTATAACCTTAATATTAATTTTAACAAATTTAAAACTCTCATAGATTTTGTCTTAAAAGAAAATTACATTAATTTTTTAATGGTTCTTTATATAAACAAGAGAAAGGACTCCCACAAGGGGGCCCAGATAGCAATAGTTTGGCTAATCTTTATTTACATTTTTATGAATATTATTATATTATTAATAATGACTACTATATTTTTAAATATATTGATGATTTAATTATTTTTGGTAAAAATGATAATTTAAATCTCATTATTAATTTTTATCCGGCTTACTTAAACTTAGTTAAAATTAATAATAATCCAATCAAAACAAATTACCTAGATGTAACACTGTATATTAAGGATTTGAAATTACATAGTAATATTTATGATAAAAGAGATGCCTTTAATTTTAATATCGTCAAAGTGCCTTAATGGAATTCAAATTTATCAATATATATATATATATAGAAATATTATTTTTAATATATTTATCGAGAGAGAGAGAGAGAGAAATATTATTTTTAACTATATTTATCGTTAATGTATTAGCGATAAAGCTAATATTTTTTTAAATCTTAATAAATTTTTTAATCACTGTATTGAACATGGATATCCTGCTAACTTTCTTTGTAATTATATTTATAATGGTTTTTAATGATACAATTTGTATTACTGTAATTATTTACTGTTATTATGTTTTGTAATGATTTTTTAAATTTCTACAATATCTAATTTATTCTACAATTATTAAATAGATGGCACCACATGCTTATTTAATTTTAATAATATTATATTTTTTGCGTTTCATTTATATTTTACACTAATTTTTACATGAATATTATTTTTATAATTTTTTAAAAGTATATATATATATAAATTTCCTAATATCCTATCGCAATTAGTTTTATGCGGTTCTGCTCTCACTCTCTCGTATTTGGCGGGAACACATTACTTGTTGATGCACTCCCGACCATCGTCTACACTCCGAATAAAAGTAGGTTATGTTTTTGTTCATATGTTATTTAGTTAAATGATTTTTTAATATTTAAATTCCTCATATATAATTCTTTCCTTTCCACTTGGTACATAGTATGACAAATTACAGGTGAAGGTTGGTTGGCCGCAAAACATGTTTAAACCTGCAATCCTGGTTCCTAAGGCCAGGAGTTTGTCATTATACTACTGTGCCTTCTTCCTAATTTTAGTTATCTTAGGTTTATAACTATCTGTTTATTTTTATATTTTCGTTTATATATTTATGTATATGCATATATTTATATATATATATATATATATATATATATATATATATATATATATATATATATATTTATATATTGAATTTTTTAAATTGTGGTTTATATATATATATATATATATATATATATATATATATATATATATATATATATATATAAACACTTTAAATTAGTTTAGAGTTATATGTTTAGGTCTTAATTCAGTAACTTTCACATAGCTTCGAATTGCGACGTTAATAAATAGTCGAATCATCTAAAAAATGTCGTATTTCAATATGTTTCAATTATATAATTGTGTATGAAACCAATCAATTTTATATACCGTTTATTTTCCGTATTAAAAAGAATATTAAAATTCATGTAATTCAGTTTTTTCCCCCTTGATTATAATCTTCATTTTGAACTTTTTAAAACAGGGAAATGGATTAAAAAATAAACCAGTTCTGATTCTTTCATAAAACAAAAATGAAAGAAAAATGCTTTTTCATATAGAACTAGCTGCATGGCCCAGCGTTGTAAGGGCTTCGAATTATAAATTTTTCTTTCCCTTCTCGATATCAGCACAAGGTGGGCGTGATTTCTATATTAATATGCCAGTAAAATATTCTTTTCGGAATTTCTGGGACTCCTTTGTCCCGTCGTACGGGTTTCTTTCCCCTCCACTTAGCCCGGCGTTGAATGGGCTTTTATCGAGAGTATAACTTAATCCCCATTGTAATTTCCTCTCTTTCTCTCATGACGCTAGCACTTCTGTATGGGTGTGTACGCGTGCGATGTAATTTCTATAATGATATCATTAAAATTCCTTTTTACGAAATTTGTTCCACTTCTTTTCATTGTCAGAAAGGTTTCTTTTCTCTCCCTTTAGTCCGGAGCTACACGGGATTTTTTGAGTGTAAAGCTATTTTTTTCTCTTTTTTCCCCGACTTTTCTTCCGATTTCGATCGACGACTTATAAAAAACAATACTGCCTTAGTAAAAAATCTCTAAATTTTTAAAGCAATAAAAAGAAAACGATTCTGATGCTAAGAGTAAAACAAAAAAAAAAAAAAAAAATTCATTACTTTTTAACAATAGTTAGTTTCTAAGAATCTAAAATAATAAAATATATAGATTTCAGATTTTCTCAGTTAGCTTAAATATGTCTCTAAAAATTAATGTAGTTTTATCCAAAATAACATAAAAATCGTCTGTTCAATTTAGCAGAAACAGTGACCTGCGCGAAAAATATTGCTTCTTTTGGGATCAACCCCTCCATTTTCCGTACGTGTTTTTTCACCTTTTTATACGGAATGTTCTTAAATTCTATTTATTTGTGATGTGATTCAATTTGCTGATGCAATATTCAAAGAATTGAAAAGCAATCAAAATTGCTTGTTTACGATGTAAAAGTTTATAATAAAATTGGCTCAGAGAAATATCCGAGTTCTGCAGATAATGTTTAAGCTGAAATGAATCAATATCGTCTGCCTTTTTTGAACCAAGCAACGTTTGTATACATGTTTGGTAACTATAAACGAATTGTTTATTTTTTATGCAATTGGAATTTTCCGCTATTCAATTTAAGTTGGTTTAATTTTGTTAGGTGATTAATATAAAAACACCCAAAAGAACGCTTTTTTCAAAGAATCAATCATATATTTTTGCCAAAAAATCATTTGATTGAATGTCGAAGTTATATATATTTTGTAATATTTTTCTTTTGCGTATATTTACTTACAATATTTCGATATTTATTCCTTTGATTGAATATATCCTAAGGATTTCAATGGTTTTTATAATACCAATTTATATTAAAATAGTTTTGAAAAGAACATTGTTTTTATGATCAAACACGATTTGAGAATTTCATAGAAATGAAATATATTTAAATTTAATATTTATGTTTAATGTACAAAATATATATGTTAGTAATAAAAAAAGAACTGTATAATTTATTTCCATATAATATTATGTTATTAAAAATATTTTATTCCTAAATGTAAAATGAAAAGTAAATGTCTTACCGACGTAGTCATATTTTTCCAAAAAATTTTTTTCGTGATATTAACATTCTTTTATGTGCATACATATATATGTTACAAAATTTAACTTAATATTGCTTACAAATTGACTATCGCCCATCCGGTATAGTGATTAGTGACGCTGGTTGTTGTGCCGTAGGGCCTGGGTTCGAATCCCGAGGGAGGCATGGATGTTTGTAAATGTATCGTGCCTTTGCGGCAGGGGGTATTCTAAATAGCCATCGAGCCGCAAGTCATCTCGTTAGGTTGGTGGAAAGGGAAGAGAGATGGGAGGCTCCTTACAGCCTTTAGGACAGAGGATCCCAAACTTTTTTCTCTCATAGACCCCTTCCCATGTTTTTCGGTTTGGAGAAGACCCCTGCTTACATAATATTGAGTTTTTACAAATTTATTAACTTAAATGTGTTTATGACAGCTGGTACAGAGCTACTTACATTAAAAGATTAAAATTTTTAACTGTAGTGAAGTATAGAGTTTAAAACTTGAAAAACACATGTTTTTTGTTTTGTTGTTATATAATGAAAATTAACAAGTGTGTTAATTGAAATTAACACGTTAAAATTTCATTGATACATAAAACAACTCATTAAAATCAAATGTTCATAATGATAGGGATGAATCTGGTACTTCAATATAACAAATTTTCAGCATTTGTCATCAGTCTTGGCAGATTCAACCCTAAATTTCCTCGGTTAAGTCCGCCTTGGTGTCCAGCCGACAACCTCGCTGAAACTCCCTCTCACTAGGAAAAGAAATTAAAAACTTTCTTCAATGCTCCATAATTCGAGATAAATAACAGGTATGTCGTCTCTTTAAAGCCAAAATTGCTGACATCTCCATTACCTCTTGTAATATGATATTTTTTTTCAATGTGACCATAGGAATTCATTGCCTTCTGTGGTAATTACCAAGTAAATGCATTCTCAGATCTAGTTTCAAAATCTGAATAAAGGGAATTTAAATGTTGGACGTTGGTTAAAGCGTCATTTTCCTGGCAGATTGTCTGTGACCATTTGAGAAACTAGGAAAATTAGCTGCGTCCAATATCATACTCCTTTAGTTTAATTCCAGCAAGAAATATGCAGCCTCACTAAATTTAGTAAGTAAATGTGTTAAATAGGTAAAATCTGGTTTCCATTTGATTAAATTTCCTTTTAAATTTAAAATCACGATCTGGTTTAATGAGAACTGTCGTAGACCCCCATTTTTATCTCATGGACCCCTAAATTATTTTCTTGCTGTAATGAACCCCCCTTGCAAGTCGTCACAGACCTCACTTTGGGAATTACTGCTCTAGGGTATTCTCCCTCGAAATTGGTGTGTAATCGAGCAAAATAGTACTGTCATCTGCATGGTGCTCTAAGCTATGGCTAACGACAAGCGTAAATGTAGCTCTTTACCACGAAGAATTTCGCGGGCCTTTATTCTGATGTTACTGTCGATCAGGTGGCATAAGTAACAACAAACTAACTTAATATTAATTTAATTTCTATATTTTTTCCATATACCATCTTAATTTACGAATGCCATTTTTCGAAATGCCAGTCTCAGGTAGCGGTGTCATCTATATAAGCCAGTAACAGCCTCTGGACTGAAGTGATCATTTTGGTCAAGCGGTATGTTACGTGCGTATGATACCGAAGGTCACGGGTTTTGTCCTGCTGGATAAGCACGCCACTTCACACATAAAAAAATGTTTTGATTTATGATCAAATTTATGATCGACATAAAAAGATTTAATACTCGACATCCTCCACAATTTTATGCGGCCGCGGTAGCTTAGCGGTCGTGATCTTGGCCGATGTGTCATCAGTTAAGCCCAAGTGCCAGTGAAGACCTGATGTGTAGAGAGACTGGTACACTTTAAATATGTCCTGGTTAAAAGTCCGCTAGTTGGCGTGGTGATGAAGTTTGGAGAGGGAGGTGGCTGCTAGCTCAGATGTCGCTCTCGTTATTTGTCTGTGGCTCAAAATTACGTGAACCGACAACAATAGCCCTCGTGTCGCTTCAAAGTGCGACGTAAATTAAAATGAAATTAAAGTAATAATTAATATCATACTTCAATTTTTACATAGAACAAAATTCCTCTGATATAACTTTAAACATTTCCCTTTATATAAACATCTTTAAGTATTCGCTCAAGAATTTATATTTGCAAGAGACTTCTATAATAGTTGAACAATAATAAATTTCTATTCCAACATAGGTCGCAATAATTATCTGTCTATGTTTTTTTCGTTATTGTCTAGTATTTTTCTCTAAAGTTTTATTCTAAATAAGTCATCTCTGTAACAAGTTCTAGATTCTAAACATCATGAATCTGGAAATTAAATTTTATTTACATTGAACATATATTTTTATTTGTAAAAGTTCTGTTAGTCTTATCTTTATTTCAACTGAATCCAGAATCATTCCCAATATTATAACTGAAAGTAAATTTGTAATTTTTGCTTAAATCTGGATCTATATGAGGCTAAAAATATCCGATTTGAGTTTAGTGTTACATAACTGTTCCATATATAACATAAAATGCGTGAAATATATCTTGTACTCGACAAGCTAAGTCCAACTGTCATCAAGAATCAATAAATTCGCATTTTTTATTTAAGAGTGTTTCATTCACCGGAGAAAGTGAATTTTACCAATAATTCATACGTTGATAACTCTGAGTTATGAAAAATAAAAAAGGAAGGTCTAAAATAAAACGTGTCAATGTCCCATTCCCGATCGAGCCGTAAAAGTTCTGATTGGCGGGCGTTGTCATAAAAATGGCTTTGTCCGGAAATTACGGAACGATCCTGCTCGGCCAACCCCAAAAAGTCGGCACGGAAATGTGTCGTGATTTTTAAGTGCGTTTCACGGTAAGTGGCTCGTGCGTAGAGATCTCTCAATGATTCATGGACGAGAGAGATTTTTCCTTGGGCAGCAAGTCCGTTTTTTGTCTATTAATGTAGAGTACAGTTAGATAAACAGTTACTCACATATTTTAATCCTTCTTTCGGTTCTGAAAATAAAGCTTTGAAAATAAAATTGTAACCTTGATGAATGTTTTTCTAAAGCTCATCCAATCTTTACCAAAACAAATAATAGAAAATTTTTTTTAATTAATTCCTACTGAAAAACATCAAATAAAAATTTTATTTTAGCTACTTTTTATTAAGTAGTTACAATTAATATAAATATGTATATACATATGACAGAATCCTAATATTAAGCGGCAATTAATTTCTATAAATTATCATTAAAGTATCGTATTGTCATCCAAAACAATCGTGTGTAGAAAATTTTGGTTCACACAACTAAATGCTTTAAAACATGAAAAAAAAAATATCTTAAAGTTTTGACCCAAGTCGCTAAAAATGAAGTCAACGTGACTGTTATCTATAATTTTTTAAATAATTTGCTTCTGTCAATTAATTTTAATTAATTATAATTAAATTATCGTATTGTCACTCCAAACAATCAGGTATAGAAAATATCAGCTCAAATGAGAGCTTTAAAAAATGTGAGAAAAAAACCTTTTAAAATTTTGACACAGGTCGCCTAAAGGGTCGCTAAGTCTTCCAAATGATGCCAACGTGGCTGTATCTACAATTCTTTGAACAATTAGTTTTAATAAATTAATTTTTATTAATTATAATTAAATTACCGTATTGTCTTCCAAAATAATTGTGTACATAAAATTTCAGCTCAATTGAGCACTTTAAAATGTACACTCATGTCCATAAATTAAGGATAATGAAGTTCAGGCAAAGAAAGAGACAGAAGCAAAACAAATTTGACTTATTTGTAAAGTCTATTTATTAAACAAAAGGTAAAGAGCAAAAAAGATGCTATATGCTTGACATAATTAATAAAAATTGCGATTTTTACTCCCTGGAGCAAATTTCAAAAAAGAACCTATTTACAAAAAGCAGTATAACATGGTTAGTATGATGGTTAATACGGAGTATGTCTCCCGGACGATGCAATACAAGCTTCACAAGGCCTAGGCATGCTGAGTATCAAATTATCAATCTGATCTTACTTACTTACTCCAGAGAATCGAGCTCACCCAAAGGGTTTAGAGCTGCATCCGACCCTCCGAGAAGTATTTTATTTTCAAATTAAACGAAAAACATGTACAAAAAGGTCCCTTCCCCAAAATTCTTGAGAATTGGGGGAAGAATACAGAAAAAACGCTTAACAATTACAATGCAAATACAAAAAAAAAAAAAAAAAAAAAAAAAAAAAACCTTAACAAACACAGACAAGAACACACACAGGTGCTATCTTCTAAGGAGAAGAAAAGATCCTGAAACAGACATAGGGCATGAGGTGTGAAAAAGAGAAAAAATAAACAGGAAACAAAAAAAAATATTTTTGAACCATAATTCCAGTTGGCGCCAACACTTCCTGTTGTCGTTAGATTTTTTTTAAAAAAGCACTGGAAAGATGATTTTTTTTAGATTTGGGGAATATTACACCACTTATCAAGCAATGCCCTCTGAAGTTCCGGTAGACAGGTGGGAGGGGGTTGACGGGCTGCAATTCGTCGGCCAAGCATATCCCACACATGCTCTATTGAATTCAAGTTCGGTGAGTATGCTGGCCAATCCATACGGGTGATATCCTCCGATTGAAGGCATTCGTCTACAATGTTTGCACGGTGAGGACGGGCGTTGTCATCCATAAACAGAAATTCAGCACCCATGGCACCCAGAAACAAACGTACATGTTGTTCCAGAATGACATCCCGATAGATGTGGCCTGTCATCGTTGCACTCTGAACATGCAGGTCAGTTCTGGAACCACAAAAATAATCCCCCCCCCCAAACGAGCCATCCTGCACCACCGTAACGGTGTCGTTCAATGGTGTTCTCTTGGTGGTAACGGGTACCTGGCGCTCTCCATAATAAAGTCCGGCGAGAAACTAAACCTGGACTCGTCGGAAAACATCACACAAGACCACAGTTGTGGTGTCCACAATGCATGCTCTCTACTCCAGGTTAATCGTAGGCGACAGTGAGTTGCGGTAAGTGGAACACATCTGACACGCCTACGAACATATAGACCAATGTGCCCTAAACGTCTGTATACGGTCTGCCTTGAAACTGTCGTACCGGTAGCTGAAGAGAGCTGACGAGACAGGTCTGATGCTGTACTTCGTCTGTTTCTTTTGGCAGTAACTGCCAAATATATATACCGGTCTTCATTCGGCGTTGTAACTCGGGGGTGACCTGTGCTGTAACATCTACTCACATTACCATCATTTTGGAATCGTTGCCAAAGCCTGGAGATAACACTCTGGGCGATTCCAAGTTCCTCGGATACTTCCAGCTGGGTACGCCAGCATTCCAGTCATCCAATAATTCTACCACGTAAAAAATCATCCAAATTTTTCCTTTGTGTCATAACTATGCGGTTATTGTGCTGAAAGGCTTTTAAAGCGCTTGTGAAAAATTTTACTTCTTTGCCACCATTCCTTATATACCCTTCTCTTACAGTCTCGTTATTGTGACGTACTATCCGTGCCATCTGGTGGTTTCCTGTAATTTGCATATTCTTCTTCAAGATGTGTGTGATAATTCTACAGGTGAAATTTTTATTTTAGAGTTCAATTTCTGTGTGATTCTGAATTATCCTTAATTTATGGACATGAGTGTATTTTATTAACGATTGAAAATTTGAACAAGATAAATATAAATAAATATAAAGAGAGAGTGAACTAATAGCAGGAATTGTGAAAAAGAAGATTTTCACTCTTCTTAGGAAAAAACAGAATCCAAAATAAAAGGAAATTGATAACTTTGCACACACAAGCAAAGAAATGAAATGGGAAATAGTACCATCTGTAAGTGTATGTTTAAAGGGACATAGTACGATTTACAAAAAATTTATTTAATTTAATGATTTTCCTAATTTTTTTGTTTGCCTCCTATGTGTGTGCATGATGTAAAACAGATTTTGGACTCAAAATTTTACAAAAACCTAACCATTAAATTTTTTTAGGGAAAAACGTGAACCTTATGAAGTGATTTTAAAATGCTACTCCCTCTCTCTCTCTCTCTCCTCCTACGAAAATTGACGTACATGTATGATATTTGATTTACAAGTACGTTAAACTATGTATAACAAAAGTTGGTATGGGTTTTGTGATAACATGATTGGTATTCGTACAATACTTTTTATGAATGCTCATTGAAAATTCCTTAAAAAATGTGTAAATTCTAACTTCAATTATTTAAAAAAATAAGTATTGCTCTGATTGAAAAATGCATACGAACTTTTGTTCCATGTACTATTAGCAACAAGTGAAAACAATTTCCAAGTATTAAGCACAATAGAAGAAAAGCCTTAGCATTTTACATGAAAACAAACTAGTTATTTCATCTTTCTGAGATAAGTCAGTTTAAAGTTTTGATTTGCCATTGGAATGTGAATAAAAACAAACGTAAAAGTTATAACTCTGCGGTTTTTAACGTTAGAGCTTTCAAATTTTATGAGATTATAGAAAAGTATATATATAATAAAATTTAGGCTAAAAAAATAGGTTTGATTTTTTGACAGATTTTTGTCAACTGAATCGTACTGTGCCCTCTTAAGACTGTACCTAAAATACAGTCAGACCTCCATTTAAAGAACTTCTACTTTATGAATCTCTCTATTTTGTGAACTTCTTACTGGAACCAAGAACAAAAAAATATTGAAAGATGAATCTCTACTTAAAACGAGTTTTCCGCATAACGAACTTTTTTTTCTGGATGTAGCGACTTCATCAAATAGAGGTTCCACTCTATTAGCTATCAAACCACCCCTGCTCAATCTTGCATGACTTTAATCTAAGTAAGCTAATTAAGCCCCCTTAACCCCTTAAACGTCAGAGAATACTCGTGTATCTTGACTGCATCAATATTAATATTAATTATAATCTATAACCATAATCTGTTATAATGAATTTCTAATAAAATACTCATAAATAATGCTCATTGTAATAATATATTTTCATAGAAATATGTAAAGTTCAGCAATAAAAAAACTGGAAATTTGGATAATCTTTTACAAAATAATTATTAAGTTAAGGGGCTTGTCTTTTTTTGTCTTTTTTTTCTTCTGTACATTTCTTGGACAAATTCTGGAGAGCATTTGAAAAATTTCAACCCTTATTTAATAGTGTGGTTCTGACTCAAGAAGTAACTTGGCGTCGTGTGGAAAATTGAACTGTGGATTGCCAGTTTAAGTTTCATCACTTGACTGTGGTACATATGTACCGTACATTGTCAATATCCTCGTGTATTTTCAAAGTAGAACATTAAATTAGAGCAACAAATTAATGGATCCATCAACTAAAATTTACAGAAAAATAAATCTCAGATTTCATATGATTCTTTCAAAATCAAGCATTGGATAATCAATAAAGATATAATTATTGTAATTTAATAAGGCATTTTTGTAAAAGCACCATGCTAATATAAATTAACTATCAAGATATATCTATGTTTAATTATTAAATATATAGGTGTTTTTTCTAATTCATTAAGAAACTCAATTTATCAATTTACACAGCTTATTTTCACGGGATGCTATTTCTATTTAGGAATTCAGAGTTTTTTCTCAATAATTAGTGCAATATTTTTAATTAATTAAAAATTAATGGGTCAAGTTATAATTAATCAAGCAAGCGATTATTAATAAATAAAATAATTAATTAATTAATAATCAAGAGCATAATTAATTAATTTTTACCTCAAATATTGTATATATCTCAATTTCAATAATGCCTTTAATAACAGATGCCTTTTTCTTTGAATAATTAAGTATAGGAGTGCTGGTATACGTTAAATCGATCGAGGTTTAATTCTTTTCATTGAGGTGATGTAAAAAGTTGGTGAGCTAAATGTCATCGCAATGACATCTCAAGTGTCATCCTCGTCACTTGACCTAGGTTCATCCCCAATAGCCCTCGTGTAGCTTCATAAAGCGACGTAACTCAAAATCTAAAAAGATACTTCGATTATTGAGGTCATGATCTTGAGCATGTGCCCTGCGTTCTTCGTCTAGTAACGAGTTCAAGTCCAGATGCCACTGAAAACCAACCGTCGTAGAAAGACTGATGCTTATTAAGGCTATCGGGACTCCTGTCTTCATGTTGGCGTGATGCGGAAGTATGAAGAATGGGAAATTAATTCAAGATTCATTCACGACAGTTGAAAATGATTCAAAATCACGAGTCCGAACGACAATAATCTATGTGTTGCTTCAAAAAACGATGTTGATTAACAATGCATACTTTTAAACTCAGAACCTAGATGTATAATGTAAAAAATTAATATAAAGAAACATTACATACACATTATTATGACTATTGACATTATAATAATGCCGGCTGGGTGGCATAGTTGGTTTGTCGCTGGCCTTGTACGCCTACGGTTGCGGGCTCGACCCCGGCCCAAGTCGATGGATTTTCATGATGCAGAAAATCGACAGTGGTCATGTCGCATGATTATGCTGCTTGTAAAAGACCCTTGAGTGCCTGTTAGGCTTAAGTGCTCTAGGAAAAATTCCTAAGTAAGGTTTCACATCTCCAGAGCTCAGGTGCCTCCCTCTGGGGAAGAAACTGGGCGTCAAAATTACCTGCGGCGATTGGTATCCGTCTACATGGTGCCGCATTAAAAGATATACCAGCTTCCGGGGAAATATACTAGATCTGCATTGGTAAAACACCAATCCCCGCAGCCCATTAGAAACATAAAAAAAAACTCGTTATAATAATAAAATCCTTGTAAATTTATATTGCTTGAGTTATGCAGTTTTATTACAAAAAGATAATTCAGTCCCGAATAAAAATTTAGAAATTAGTATCAGAGGTTATGAAATGTTTGTTTCATTACAGCAAACTACTGCAGTAAAACGAGGCGTAATTCAAAATATAATATTTTCAGTTAAAATTGTAAGAATTTCCTAGCATTATTTTACCACGTCTTTTTGGTTTGATAAGCATTGGTTTTGTTTGTTGAATTGCACGCTTGCTTTGGTGTAGATATATAGATAAAATTAAAATTTAATTTAATAATAATCTTAATTTAATTAATATCTTCAAATTCGGTGAAAGGGCAAACATTTTATCAAATTTTGTTCAAATTTTTTTAAAAAAAATTTCGAATAAAGGTTGAAATTGGACTAGGCTGAGCAGCTTTTTCTGGAGTCAGGATGATTCCGCACACTTCCGGGTCTAAAGTTACTCCGTATTAATGCATTCGTAATAGATTATATACAAATTTAGGCCTCTTAAATTAAAGATTGTCTTACCGTGGGATTGAGTTGTTGTGTAGCTCATACACCATAACAAAATTGTTTGTTAAAGAGAAGGCTAAAAATAGTTAATATTTAAAAATTTATATTGCATGAATGACAGAAGAAAAATTAAAAATCCTAATAATAATGAAACACGCCACGTATATTATTTTCTCTGCAGTAACACTCTGTTTGGGGGGAAATTAAGTTTTACAGACAAAGTTCGCTTCGCAGAGGGAACTTGAAAAATAAGATTACGCGGCAACCATAGAAGATGCAATCATTGGTGATTTTATAGCTTTTGGCGAAGCAATTGACGAAAAATGCAATATAACCAAGGAATCATCAAGAGAGAGAGAAGGGTCTAGGATAGATCTTTCTAGAAATTTCCATGTGGTTATACAAAGGATCTTTGAAACAAATGTCAGATAAGTTCAGAAGAGAGTTCAATTGTGTGTGTTGACTGCAATTACAGAGAGATACTTTATCTGAGTTTCTGCTAGTGGAACTGTTTAGAGCAGAGGCGGCTGGACTTTTCCAGAGTATGGGCTACTTCTAATGTTTTTAAGGTGTTGCAGTCCACCCAGTGGCCAAGTGTGGCTATTCTACGAAAAAATTGTATATTTTCTTTCCTTAACACTTGTTTTCGACATTGTACCCGTCTTTTAAAATATGTCATTTTATTATGTTTTCGACAAAAACACAAGTATGAGCGACTGCTAGACCGTAGAGCGTGAACGTATTCAATGCAGCGAGCAGAAATCATACGTGAACTGATGAATCTGAAACCGTCGTTAGTACTTCATTTGTTCGCTGCTGATTCCAGTGCTATCGTGGGACATACATATACACGAGAATCCAATCCCGTGAAAGCGTGGGGTGTAGGATGATGCTTCAATAGCCAATTCCGTCTATCACGGAAAGAGCTATTATCAACATTTATTCTCCTTTTCAGTTGGTGCGTGAGGAAAAATTCATTTATACGGATGACATCGCAATGATCACTTACCCCCTGCGCTTCCAATGAAGGTACATGTGTCAGCTACACATTTATCGAATCATTCGCTTAAGTCAACACAGTCGCATCGATTGTGAAAAGCTGATTCTCCAGCTTAGCTGGTGTCGGTGTTCTTTAAATATGTTTCTTTTAGTATGCGCATGTTAGGTCTCAGTAAAGGTGGTCAACCCAGAATGTCTTGGTGGTGCATCGGTCGATCGGGATCGACTTAATGCCAATCCCTGGCCGGTATGGAACGTTGTAAAGCTTGTTTACAACGAGTGTGATTTGCACTATTGTAAATAATCTGTTATAATATTTATTTGAATATATGCGTCGATTTGTCTCCGTGTAATCATCTGTTTGTCTTTGTGTCTATTAATAAATTTGTTATTTATCAGATAAATGTCGTCTCGGCTGCTTTTTTCCAACGCAAATTTGTAAACGTAACACTAATTTGAAATTCTCCTCAGAGGAAAAAAAAGAGCGCGTTGGCGTTCAAGGGGTAATAATTATTTTTATTTTAAAAAAAGTTTTTTCCTTTGAAGTCTACACGTCTACAATGATATGGGAAATGAGATAATTCATTTTGAGCTCATTGTCTATTAAATTTTCAGAAACATAAGATTCATTGGCAGTAGACAAAAACAATTGTCTGGAAACATTCAGGAAAGTAAATGGTTGGTAACAATTGGTATATACTTATTTCAATATATGTAGAGGGAAAAGGCCCAGTGGTCAAGTGGTAGGGTATCGCGCTTCCACACTACGGGTCCGGGTTCTATTCCCGGGTTGAGCAACGTTGACTCAGCTTTTCATGCCTACTTCAGTGGATCGATAAATGAGTACTAAGCTTGCTTGGGGACACTGGAGTCTCACTTCAGACTCACCACCTGATAGTTACATCTGCTCTTGCACCTCAACACCCAATGGTCACGTATACTGGGATGGGCAGAGTAGGTCCTGGCCCTCATGGGCTGCTGCGCCACTGAGTTCGACTATTTCCTGTTTCCGAGGTTGAAGGAGCACTTATCCTTCAGATTGATCTGTGAAAACATCCACCGAGACCTGGCTTAATAGGCAAGGGCCCGATTTTTACCAAAACGGGTTAAGCAATTTGGTTCTGCGTTCTGATAAATGTCTAAATAGACATGGTGTTTATGTCGAAAAGTGATGGGCACGTATGTCTCTTAATTTCCTTTTGTATTTTCTGTCTATTGTTAATAAATATTTCTTTATTCGACTCGTATCCTTTTTTTATCAACCCTCGTATATATATATTAGGAAGTGCAGATATATAGTATATGGGTATATGGATGTGTTGGAATAACTTTCTATTAAGTTTAAGGGGAGTTCTTAACACTTAGTATAGATATCAAATCTTTTTATTATTGATTGATTATTTGATTTTGAAAGTCTCAAATTTATCACTCTTAACACTGGTCGCTTATAAATGGAGGACTGATAGTTTATTTCAGAGTACATTTATTAGAAGATTATCACAATAACATGTTTATTAAAATAAAAATTCAGATTATTTCATTGGTTTGTTTTTATTGAATTTTCTTCACAAAAATGGGTATAATAAAAAGAAAAATAAAGAGCAAATTAAACTCTTTTTTTTTTATCTGAAATAATACAAAATTCGTAATAATCATCTCAATATGTAAAAGAATTTGTACATATTCATCCATGCTTTCTCCATACAGAAATATTTCATTTGTAAATAAATTTTAAAGATTTTTACCCTCGACGATACTGAATATTTTAGAAATAAGACCGCTTAAGACACATAGATGTTGTCTTATAGTGACAATAAAAGAGGAATTAGCTAACTTTGTAATGGACTATCTTGTGAGGTTCCCTCTTAAACTAACATGTGTGTTTAATAATCCTTAAAGTTAAAACATAGTTTTAAAATCATTGTAGCTGGCAAATTGGTCAAAAACGAAAGTTTCCTAATTTAAGGTGAAATAATCCTTTTTCAGAGCGTGTGTAGGAGTTTTTCTCTTGGTAGAAGGGACTAAGATTTTTCTACTTGTCGAATCGTAGATGAAAAATATGAACACTTTTGACGTGCATCAATATTTTTATTAATTTCTTGAGCCGTGGGTAGCCTAGTGGTTAGAGCAGAGGTTCCCAAACTTTTTTGTCTCATAGACCCCTTGGCATGTTTTTCGGTATGGGGTAGATCCCTGCTTAATTAATATTGAATTTTTGCAAATTTATCTACTTAAATGTCTTTTTGACAGCTAGTACTATTGCTAATACTACTTTAAAAGAATTAAATTTATAACTAATGAAGTATAGAATTAAAAGTTTAAAAATCATATGTTAATTAATTAAATTAAAAGTCAATTAATATATAAAATAACTTTATAACCAAGCAGCACACACACAATTGATTTTAATGGAAGGGATGAATCTGGCGCTACAATAGCAAATTTTCAATATTTAGTACCTCTCTCTCTTTCTCTCAATCTTATCAGGTTTAACCTTAAATCTCCTCTGTTAGTAGATCCAGTTTCTTTTTTTGTTTTGGAGATTGGCAACTGCGCAGAAACTCCTTCTTACTAGGAAAAATAATTAAAAATTTCCTCACGATATTCCATAATTCGGGACAAATAACAGGTTTGCCTTTTTAAAGCCAAAATTACTGGC
The DNA here is from genome assembly GCA_019973935.1 of Trichonephila clavipes. Lineage (NCBI taxonomy): Eukaryota > Metazoa > Arthropoda > Arachnida > Araneae > Nephilidae > Trichonephila > Trichonephila clavipes. Next base: position 576,328 of record BMAU01001233.1, on the reverse strand, counting down.
ATCCATTTCTAAACTTTAAAATCTTCATTGGGCCGTGGGTAGCCTAGTGGTTAGAGCACCGGACTCCAGACCGGAAGGCTTGGGTTCGATGCCCGTACCACCGAGTACACATGGAGTAGGGTCCGAAAGTCTTGTGGGCTGAATTACGAGTGCAGTTTTCTCCACTTCAGTTCCATGCCTAAATTGTGGAGGTGGAGATAAATGGTGGCGCCATCTATCGTCCCTTCGGGAATTTCACCGAGCTAAATCGTACTGTCACCTGTATGGCGCTCAAGGCTAAAGCCAACGACAGGCGTACTTCTAGCCCATTGCCAGGATGAATTTCGTGGGCCTCGATCTGATTCTGTCAGACAGGTGGCACGAGCAACAACAAAATCTTCATTGGTGCATATCACAATCGGTTCCTGTTGTCTCATGTGACATTTTTTTTTTCAATATGACCATATAAATTCATTGCTTACTGTGGTATTACCATAGTCAAAGCATTTTCAAACCTGGTTTCGAAATTTGAATAAAAGGCAGTTAAATCTTGAACGCAGGTTAAAACGTTCTAACAGATTGTCTGGATTAATTTGAGAAAATACCGGACCTCCAGTATTATACTTCATTAGTTTAGCTCTGGAAAGAAACGCTTAAATGGTTCCTGTTTTAAAAAAAATTATGCTGTCACCTTGTAAGGGCAAAATAACCTCATTAAATTTAGTAAATAAATCTGCTAATTAAGTAAAGTTTGGTTTCTCTACTTGATTAAATTTTCCTTTAAAATTAAAGTCTCGATCTTGTTTAATGAGAGCTAATATCACATAGACCCCCCCACTCACACCTCATTGACCCCCAAATTATTTTTTTGCTGACATGGACCCCTTGCAGGTCGTCATAGACCCCTGGGGGTCTATATAGACCACTTTGGGAATCACTGGATTAGAGCATCGGACTGCAGACCGGAAGGCCTGAATTCCATACCCGATGCCCCCCAAATACCCTCCGAGTGCACACGGAGTACGTGCTCATTAAATCAGTGGATCCGAAAGTCTTGTGGTCGGTTGCAGCTGAAACCACGAGTGCAGGGGGCTGGAGAATATTTCCCTCCCCTCCAGTTCACTGCCTAAATTGTGGAGCTGGAGATCGGTGGTGTCGCCATCTATCGTAAAGAAATCCAACCTGTCTCACAGGCTCTGGCAACATTTATTCCTTCCCTTGGGGAATTTCACCGAATTAATTTGTATTGTCACCTGTATGGTGCTCAAGGCTAAGACCAACGACAGGCGTACATCTAGCCCCTTGCCATGATGAATTTCTTGGGCCTCGATCTCACTGTGTCAGACAGGTGGCATTAGAAACAACAACATTTCTGGTTAGGGTTTGCAGCCCCGGGATCCCTGTGTTTTTTTCCAATTCCGAAATCCCGGGATTAAATTTTAGTCTAAATTATGTTTTAAATTTTTTTTCTCATCAAAATTTTCTCAATAACTGGAAAAATTATTCAATAACTGGATCAATTTATACTCAAAAACCATTAAATGTAACAGAAGAACGAGATAAAGTTATCAAAGAGGTATATACACCAATGCAGTCTATTAGATTTGAGATACTGTCATCAAAAAATTAAAAAAAGAAATGCCTCTTTTTTGAAAATGGAGGGAAACGTGGTGACTGCCTGAAAAGAACATACTTCAATGACGATAACACCTACTAGTATAGAATCCGAACGAGCATTTTCTTCGGCAGGACAATTTATAACAAAAATAAGAGGCCGTTTGAACAATGAAACGCTGGACGAGTTGTGTTTTTTAAAAGCTTATTTACAGAAACACAAGAAATGAAGAAATGTTTTTTTAATTTCATTATGTACTATTTTTATTTGGTTTTTATGTTGAATTAAGTTATTTTTATTTGTTTCAATTAAATTAATATTAGACTAATTTTAATTATATTTTCAGTTTTATTATGCAATTTAAACTATGCTAATGTGTATGTATTTTTAATAAATTGCCCAATCCTAATCACGGGATTGAAAATATAACATGGGATTGAAAACCCTATTGCTGGGGGAGCAATGAACTCCATTGGCATGCGTAGAAACGTACGCATACGACAGGTTCGATCCTTAATTTCTCTTCTGACCACAGAACCGAATAACAGAAGTTAAATTTATTTCCTTTAATTTTTACTCAAATTAAAAGTATTTATGTGTGAATAATGGACACACTCATTTGGGCACCAAAGCATTTTGTGGAGCAATTTTACTACACTACCCAATATAGCAACCATTATTTTTCATTTTGGCGCGATTTATTCACGAACAGTTAAACATATGTGTGTGTCACAGCAATACATAAAAAAATTCCAATCACACCGTTGCCAAAAGATCATTGTTATTCTAAAACTATGGATGAAAAAGATTTTGAGAATAATTTTCCCTCAGAGAGGCGATAAAAGTTCTTTTATTTTTAAAGTAGTTTTGCGAAATGTATAGTAATTAAAAGTGTAAAGAAAAAAAAGTTTATTTCTCAAATATTGAATATGCGAGTGGTTATTTTTTCTAAATTGTCATTTTACTTTCCTTTTCAAAATTTAAAAATCCTACATTTTAATTTAAAAGAAAAACTCAGTCAATAGAGAATATTATGAAATTTTCTATTAAATATGAACAGGAACACACATTTTTGTCACTTGACTTTTTTCAAGTATTAAGAGTTTTACATGTACTAATGACCTATAGATAAATTCATTTGAATAGAGATCCGTTCTAATACATGTTTATGTGAATTGAATTTTAATTTTAGATACGAGAGTTAAAATTAATTTTGTATATCGTTTCAGATGTTACAAATTTACTTACATTTTGATTTTCTATGGCACAAAAACAATGTTTGGTTAAAATTTCACTCGAAAATTAAATTTTTTTTGAGAGAGATTTTTTTAAAAAAATTCTGATTTGGTAGAGATTTTTCTATCTCATGTGATTAAGGAATAAATTACTTATTTCAAAACAAATATAATTGTATAAATCATCTTTGAATATTTATTTGGTCCAAGATTAAAAACAACTCTTTTGACAATTGTTGTTATCATTAATATCTCTCTTCACCTATGGTTATTATGCTGATTTCATCCTTTTAGCAATATTTTCTTGGTATACAGTCCAAAATTATCTTCAATGAGAACAAAAATGTAATTTTAGCAGACGACAAACAAATTTGTATTAAAATAGCAGTTGCCAGATATTTGATTTATTTTAATAATTGATATATTTTTTTTTTACTGTATAATAACTCTAGGGTCATATATCTTGTTTTCTAAGATATATTCAGTTGTATCAGTGAAAGAAATTGAAAAAAGGAATTAAAGTACGTCTTTTCTAAAATATTTTACTGATTTACAATATTATTAAATCAGTTGGTCTAGCTAACTACTATGCTGCTAAGGCGGCTGGATACTGTAAAAACGGGAACTTGGAAAGAAAATTGAAAGGGAAAAAAATATTATTTTAAAGAAATGTTAAAGATTCTGAAGTTTTGAAAAAGTTTTTTGAAACAAAAGCTTTTTCTTTCCCTAATTTATTTAAGTATCCTTTATTTATTTGCAAATTCTGACGTCATATTTGACGTCATGTTTTTGCCTCTAGGGTTGGTACGGTATGCATGAACTAAAAATAAGCCTCTTTTCTATAAGTACAACAGTGGTTGCTATTGGATACCAGTCGGAGATGTTATTTATTCTTGCTTGAGTGATTTACAGTATGTGGGTTTTGTGAACAATCAGTCGTTTACTTTTTAGCTCATCCTTCATTTTACGATTGGCAAATCCTCAGTGTTTTTTTAACCTGTTTTCTCAATGTATTTGGAGCTTCTTTTAAATGTTACAGCATGGAGTATTACATTCAACCATCCTTTCCCATAAAGGATTTATACATTTTTATCACGTATTGTGTAATAACAGGTCTGTTATTTTTATTTTTTTCAATATATATGTTTTGTAATGGTTTTTTAAAATGTTTTGTATTTAAGTGCTGTGCAAGCAAAATCGTAAAAATTTTAATCTTATACTTATTTGGAGCCGTTCTGGATTTAAACAATGATGAACATCTACTAACCTATAAAATGTATTTCCTTGTCAAAAACAATGTCATTTTTTTTAGTCTAAAAAAACACTCGCCGATGTCTCATTGATATTAACTTGCAACAAATTTCGTGTTTTATTTAGTTAAAACAGGCTCATATATTCATATTCTTTAAAATACTTAAGGAAATTGAAGGTCAAAGAAGACATAGCTGTCATTTTTTCTCCTAGAATTCAAATGACAATAAAAAAAAATATGAATTTTTTATTATGTTATTGCATAAGTTTATCTGAGAATTTATTTTTATAATTAAATTTCATGTCAAAAGCAGCATATTTTCTTGTAAATTTCCATTTTCATATCTCAAATTAATTTTGTTTTGTTAGTATTTATTAACAAGCTAAAGACTTAAGTTATTTCTTGAAATTTTTAAACTTTTTGTAGGTTTTTATAAATTAATATCGGCATAGAATTTTTTGTCAGTTTATTTCATTTGAACGGTTTTCTACTTATGAATATAAAAAGTTAATATCTAAAGGAAGAGTAACTATTTTTATTTCTCTATGGGATAATAACGTTTCTTCTGTAAAATTTATAATTTTGATTATTTTTCCTTAATTTATTATGATTTGTTTCTTTTATGAGCTTTATATGGTTTAATAAAAATTTTGACATTAAAGCTGTTTTGTAATAAAGCAGATATAAGACTTTTAGTCCTCATTTAATGCTTAAAGCTCTTGTCATTTGTATGTTTTCCCTATATTTATTGTTCCATCAATGAAAAGTGAGGGTATATGTTTCTTAAGGCAAGATGATCAATCTTACCTTATGAAGTTTTCTTAAAATAAAGCTTCCTTATTTTTTTACATTTTGATTACCTGTCAATTATTTTTTTATATTTCTGTTTTATTCAAGTGCATCATTAGTACAATAAATAAAATTGAATATTACACAATCTGATTTGAAAAATTATTTTATACAAGTAAATAATACTCTACTCACTAAAAAAATGTTTAATGATAATTTTTTATTTCTAGAATTTGCAATAAATGGTTTGCTTCTATAATGTAAACCAAATTGAGCAATGTCAAGCAGAAGTAATTTTATGCGCAGTTCTCAGGATCATGTTATGTTCTCTAAACATCACATGACTATTTAGTAATGGTAAGTGAATTGTTTATTTAACCATGGTAGGATTATGTTTTGTGCAAGATGATACATGCATTATAAACACCTCAAATTATTAATTTTAATCACTGTCATAGCTAGTCCTGATTGGGCCTTGCATCGAAATTCATTGTAGGCCCTTTTTCAAGGCTCCTTAACATTTTGGGATTTTTTCTTCCACATGTTGGGGCCTTTGTAGCTTGTGGGAGGGAAGCACCCACATCATTAATATGGATTAATGATTTGGGCCCTGATTTTAACATTCTATTGACAATTGTTCTTAAATTACTATACATTAGATAGAGATTACCAAATATGGCTTATTTCCTATTCTGAAATATATTTCAATGATCAATGACAGTGGCGTAACATACATCCCCGCATTGCGCTGGACCCATGGACTGTAGGGGGCCCAAAGCTTGACTGACGTATTTGGGCTTAGGGCCAAAAACCTGAATTTACAGGGGGGAGGGGCTAATATTCTGTTATACCACTGATCAATGATGGGCTTGTAACTAAAATTTATGGGAATATTGCTTCAAAAATAATTTTAACCATTGTTTTAACTATATTATATATAATATTGCATTACATTATTAAGGGAAGGCATATGTTAAATGATGCATAAACTAGTAAAATTATAAATAGATTCGTCTTTTGGAGGTGGGGATACAAAGAGATCACAATTACTTTATTTTGTAACATAAAAACTGAATAAAATAACCCTATGAATTCAATAATTTTTTTTTTACTTAATATAATAATTAATTATAAAAATTAATTTTAAAAAAGACTACATTCCATTTACAAAGAATCAACTCAGTCAAAGTGACATTATTCTCTCTACTTATTGCACAGTTTCTGACTGGATCATATGTACTACAGTCAAGAAGTATATCACTGGAACTGTGATTTATGTAAAACTTTTTGCAGTTTTTGAAGTACTTGCATATTAGCCTTTCAACCTGTAAATTTGCAAATATTTTTAAGTATTTCTGCTATTATTTTGGGAGAAATTATTCTTTGTTTGTAAACAAGATTGTTGTGTTTGAGTATGCACTGGAATCTTTTTTTCATTATTGGCTAATGAATATTATGGCAATGGTTTTTGATTTGGTGAAAATGGTTTTTTAAAAATTTTTAATGGGCTGCGGATCGGTGTTTCACGCCATTGCAGACCAAGTACATTCCCTTCAGCTGGTATTAGTGCCGCACCATGTAGGTGGATACCAAACACCACAGGTAATGTTGATGCCCATTTTCCTCCTTAGAGGAAGGCACCTGAGCTCTGACGATGTGAACCTGTACTAGGGTTTAATTTTTCCGAGAGCACCCAAGCCAAACAGATACTGTAGGGATCTTTTACATGCTGTAGAATCGTACAACATAGCTGCTGTCAATTTTCTGCATCATGAAAATCCACCAACTTGGGCCGAGTTCAAACCTGCAACCTTAGGTGCAGAAGGCCAGCAATAAAACCAATCACGTCACCCAGCCGATCAGTGAAAAAGGTTAACTGGCGAATACACAAGTATCTTTCTAAAACTGGGAGGTGGTTATTGAAAATAAGTTTAAAGAATTCTATAATTTAAAAGTATATAAATGAATTAAAGGGGAAAGAAACATTTTATATATGAGGAATGTTACTGATAGTATCAAGTGAAAATATGGAAAAGACTGTACTACTATACAATTTTGCAAAATGAATTTAAATTAAATCAGTTAAGATTTATGTTTTGTAGTCTTTGAATAACAAAATTGGAATTATATTGTATTTTTAAAACTTAATGCCAAATTTTTTTCATTAGCCATTTCTTTGTATTCTTCATTATTATGAAAGAATATATCCCCATTTAAAAGTGGGAATTTAGTGTAAGTATTCATAAAAGATTGAAAGGGAATATGAACTGATGATGAGTAAAACAGAAGTTTGAGAGGAAATTTAACTTTAGTTGTTTTTTTTTCATGGAGAGATTTAAAGTTTTTCCAGATAAAAAAAAAAATACAAAAGAATGGGATTGATTGATGTGCGCTATATATCTATCAAGTGCATAATTAATCATTATTTATTTACCTTTTAATGCTACAGTTTTTTTTTATTCAAATGTTTGTATTTTTAGCTAAGATGGCTGAAAATCGGATGGAGCTGTTCATTGAAACTTTAACTGGAACTGCATTCGAGCTTAGCTGTTCACCTTTGGAAACAATTGTATCTATCAAAGCAAAAATTCAATATTCAGAAGGTATCTTTATTCAGGTGTTTTATGTCAAAAAAATTTCAAGGGATGTTAAATTTACATTAATAACATCAATTATTGATATTCCTGCATTTTAAGGATTAATGGTATGTAATTAATTCTAATATAGGGGATGGGCAGTTATTTTGGCTCAAGGGCCACATTGCGGAAGCTGAGAATACTGGCCGGCCACATCTTATTTATTAGTTAACTTTACTAATGAGTATTCATTTGTTAACTTTACATCTTGGCTAAAATATATGAATTGTACCACAAAAATCAATAATTGTATATTAAATAAAAATAGTGGCAGTTTTATTCAATTTATTTACTGTGCTTATTTCATAACTATAGCCACAAACACATTTAATTTTTGAAATAGTTTAATGAGATAAATGTACCCTATCACACTTTTTACAATTTTATTTTGAAATAAGAGAATGAGATTGTCAAATTTCTCATAACAGCCTGCAAGTTAACGCTAGCCAACCTGCATCTATGTTTGCTTTTGTTGATCTTCATGCACACAAGAAAAAGACTTTTGTCACAAATATATGTTGACCCAATTATAGAGAGTAATTTTTTTGTCTGTTTTTTTCTAACTATCATGGCAGGCCACAAAAAATCAGGTTGCAGGACATTTTGAAGGTTGCTATTTGCCCATCCCTGTTCTTATAGAACTTATTCATGAATATGTCACATAACAGTATAAAAATAAGAATTATAAGAAATAGAATTAAGAATAATTTTGTTGCGAGTTTTGGTTAGTTAAGCTTGTTTTAGATATATATTGATAATTATTAAATAATACTAATACATATATCAATATTTGATTTTAAATATTTATGTTTATGATTAAAAAGGTAAAATATAAGATATATATATATATTTACAATTTATTTATTTTTTCAGGAATTCCTGTTTCCCAACAGCATTTAATTTGGAAATCCCAGGAGCTTAATGATGACCTGTGTCTTCAGGATTATTGCATTAATGATGGGGCTACCTTAAAGCTTGTTCTTGGAATGAGAGGGGGACCTATAAATACAAGACAAGGTATACTTTCGTAGTGTATTTTGGTTATTGATGTTATGCATGTATTATAAATGTATCAGTTTTTATTAATTTGCTATGTAATTATATGAATGAAATATTTTTATTAATTTTCTGTATAGTTATGAATTGCTCTACTGTATAATCTTTTTGTACAGTCCTTTTCTTTTTTTTCCGCCAATAATTTTTTTTTTCTGTTGAAAGTATTGTTAAAAATATTTTCATAAAGGCTAAGAAAATCTTTGATAATTTAAAATTGAAATAGTATATTCTTGAAAAGGAAAGTTCACTTAATCTGTCTCCCTTTGATTTGTTTTATATACATCAGTATGTATTGAAGCGTTAGAAAAATCCCTTTATCAGATGAACAATTCTATTTTGTAATAATTAATTTATTATACAATTATGAATCTCTATATTTGAAACTGGATTATATTATGAAGATTTTTAGAATAATTAAGAAACAAAATTGAGAATTGCAGAACAAACATTCAATTGTGTTTTTATTGAAACAAATAGCTCAGTTAAACAAATATCAAAGGACCTATAATATAATAATAAAAAAAGTGAGAATCTAATCTATTAAAGTATCATCCTCATTACTATTTAAAATGGTTTAAGACTGAAAAAATATTTTTCAAAAGTATTCTAGAGCCTTTATTTGTTTAATCTCATGATATATAAAGATTTTTCTTCCTAAATATTTAATAGCTTTTGAATACATAGAATTTCAGGTGCAAATATAAGGTGTTTAAATTATATTTATTACATATTTATAAATAAAATACACTATGTTATGATTGTTATACATTATGTTTGCAAAGTATATTGATAATCTTAAGATGAAAATATAGGCAATTCTTAAACTTTTATTCGTTATTTTAAATGGTTCCTATTTCATATATATTTTGCACTGTTGTTGAAAGATTTGATTTTCATTTATATAGTAGATTTTATTAAGAACAAATATATTTAAAAAATTTTTTTGATATTTTTAATTATTCTACTTTGGTACATATTAACTTAAATACGTTTAATGAACCAGTTAATTTCAAAGAGGAAACGGGTCCCTGTGCAAATATAAATATTTTTTCTTTGTTCATTTTTCTTTTATAGCTTTTATTGTTTCATAAAATTTCTTATAAGATCCTAAAAATTAAATGTTGTGTATTTGCTATGAATAGAAAAATTGGCAGTTATGTATTAGCTCCAAGCCACTGACTACTTTTGGTGAATGTCGGCAAATTTTTATTTGTGTTGGTTGATATTTAGCAATTATCCTTGGGAGGGTATCAGTTAGTTTGCTTTAAATCATGAAACCTTTATATTTTATCTTTAGTGATAAACTGGTTAAGTACTGTGTGATATTCTCCCCCCCCGGGGGGATTATCTCTAGGAGTGTCAGCGTGAGCTAGAGGTGTAGGATTAACAGAAAAACTAGAGGCATACATAGTCTTAATATATCTTTATTAAGATTTTCAACTTAAACTTCTAACAAATTAAATTATAATAATTAATGTGAGAATCTATATGATGGCAAAATACATAACACACAATATATATACATAATAACCTAATAACCTTAATAATACATAATAACCTTAACCTAACTCTGACCACTATCACACACAATAACTGAATCTCCTAAACTCAATTTTAATACTATCACTGATTCTAATATTAAATAGTCAATCCTACCTTGTTGCAGTCTGAAGAATCAATCACTAATTATCATAAAGGCAATCTTGTATTTACTTGCGTGCACTGGTATGCACCTTGGTTCTCTATATCTTTATCACTTATAACTTCTAATCACCACCACGTATTCTTATCCAAACTTGAACCACGAACTATATTAACATTCCTCTACTTGCCATCAACTGCCACAAATTGCCATCGTGCTTACTCTAACTTCTGATATTTAAAAGGTTCTTAATTTGGATCTTTTTTTCACATTTCACTTCTTGGATTTGGTTGGAAAAGAGTTGCCATTAATTCTGGCCTCAAAGAACCCAAAGGACATGTTAAAGAAAAGATGCGTGAGCCCATCACAACTGACACATATACAGCTTATTTTCTTTCTGTCCTAATTTCTATTTCATTATTTAATTATGAAATTAACTTCATGTAATTTTTAGTTAATTGCTTTGTTTTTGTGAATATTCTTCTGACTTGATATAAAAGTTTAAATTTTGATGATATAGTATTTTAATTGTGTCAATTTTAACTAAGATAGCAACTATATTGATTCTTTGTCTATGATTGTAATTTTCTATCTTATTAATAATTTTATTTCAGCATTTATTCTTTTATTATCAATTCTTCTAATAATTTATTTTGCTTGTAAAATTATTATGCATGAATTTTATTTTATTAGAAAACTTTTATGTGGATAATGTTTTGATTTTGAATATGTCGAGAACAGAAAACGTAGATGCACAAAAGTTTAAAAAATAACTAACGCGGAGAATTGTATTCTTCCAAAATATTGATGTTCAATAATCCTTATAATCTTATATCATTTAAATAAAGACTCAAATTATCATAAAATATTGGTAAATTGTTTGCAAACTATGCTTTTTCTCTCTGGCAATTTTTAAAAAAATTTGTTTCATGCTACAATATATGAAATGTACTTAATTTTATAGATGAGAATAATTATATGTTACTCATTAGTTTTTGATGTGTGTGTACATTAATGCTTTATTTTACTAAGAATTTTTTTAAAAAAAATTTTTGCTAATATTAAGTGATTTAATTTTAGTTTCAGATACTAAAAAGTTGAAAGATCTTGCAGAATATGTTGAAAGAAGCAGGTATTTTTTAAAAATAATATTTACTACTATTCTTTCAGTATAAATTATTTTCGTTTTCTTAAAAAATATTAAGTATGTTGTACTAATGCACTTTTTATTAATATGTTAAGTATATTAAAATGTTTTAATTTACTTCTAAACTCTTGATGAAGTTACTTTTATTAAAAAATATGTTAAATGGAATTTTTTAAGCTTAAAATTTTGTATTATGAAATGTTTCATAAATAATGGATTATTGATTTGATCTGTCAAATTAAAAAAAAATTTTTTTTAAAGAAATAATTGAAATTTTTTAAAAATGTGTATTGGTAAATTTTATTATTTTTTTGTAAAAAGTATATACAGTCAGACCTCTATTTAACAAAGTCGCTAAATCCTGCAAAAATGTTCATTATAATGAAAATTTGTTATATAGAGGTTTATCTCTCTCTCTCTCTTTTCAAAAGACTTTATAAACCACATATATAAAGCAAATTTTAAATTCGTAAACATTATATGCTATTTAAAAAAAAGTAATTATTCACACCTTTTTGTAAATTAATGTATATTCATTTTTTTCTTACCCATTAAAAAAATAATATTAGGAAGAAAAATTATAAGGAAAACAAGACAAAAAGTTTCGAAGAATACACTGTATTTTCAACATTAAGAAAATAATTTTATATTGAAATTAATGAATTTTATGAACATTTTTAATTTAAAGCATACAAGTAATTTTAGCATAACATTATTTTATAACTTGAAATTCTAAACATACATTTCCACATGCGTTCTTAAATTTAATTACTCATAGAATCTGTTAATTTTACTTGAGTTTTTTTTTTTTTTGAAAAGTTGCAACAATTTTTTTGTTCTAGGTGAATTAGGCCCCTGGTAAAATGAATTCAAGGTTTAAGACCAACATAAAATGTGTTAAAAGAGAGAATAACTTGAAATGTCCGGAAATACTATAAAAATAGGGAGAAAAAAATTGAATCACTAAAGAAAAAGTTCCTTATATAGAAGCTTAGAGAGACTATTTTAAGAAGAAAATCGTGAAATGTTCTTGGTTCCAGGAAAAAGTTTGCTGTATAGAAAAATTCGCAATATAGAGATTCGACTTTATTTATAAAATATTTGTGGAAATGCATATTTAAATAATTATGAAACTTAAATGTTACTTAAAACTAACATTTTGCTGTTCAAATTATCCCTTATATTCTTTTTTTTTTTTTTTTTTTAAATCAAGTGAAACAGCTGGTTCCAGTGGAAGACCATTTACTGTATTGGTTTTCCATGATGGTGATAAGGTACACATGTATACATTAATGGAAAGAGGAGAATGTGCAGTTTCACCTCTGTCAGGAACTATAAGGTACTATGATGAAATTATTCATAACTTGTCAGAATATTAATCATTTTTATACATATTTCTATGTACAATTATTTTCAAAGTTTCAGTTTAGTTATACTGTAGTTCTTTTCGTAAAATAGCCCTCTTCAAAGCCCTGGGAAAAAAAGATTGTGGCCAAAAAATAGCAGAATTTTTTTCCTTGTTTAATATATTTAAAGCATTCCTTATGAACATCCATTTTATTTTGATAATTTATTTACTTATTCCTTTTTGGAAAAAATTTAATATTGTCAATAAATCTCAAGACTGGGTAAAGATCAGCCTTTTTTTTGCTCATCATAGTCGTGAAAATTCAAAGTATTTATTGCAGTTATATTATTATATTTATGTGAACTTTAGGTATTGGTCTTTACTTTTATTCTAAAATAGTAAGGGAAAAAAAATAGGAAGTCACATAAAAAAAGTCTTCAAACTTGGTAAATTCGTTGAATTTTATTATTTTAAGTGCTTTTTCTACCTTTTATTTAAAAAAAAAACTGTCAAGGGCTTTAAGCACCACTATAATTTTTGGTCTCTCAAATACTACAATAATAGGGTTTTTAAACTGTCATTCATTTGTTTTGGTACATCAAGCACGTTGATGTGATATGAAACAAAATATCTTGTCCACAAATCAGTCAGAATTTTTGGAGCTTTTAGAAGAAATGGACCTAGTACCTAAAATGCTTGCATTCTTGGACAAACAAGCACATTTGTCTATAAAAGATGCTAACGAGACATGTTTACGATATCAATTCGTTGGGTAGTTGAAGCAGTAAACGGCCAGCATAAGAGGTGGAGAGCTTTAAACAATATTATCCCAATTGTCCAAATATATTATATTGGAGATTATGTTGAAATATCGTCTCTGCAATTCTTATTGCTTTCCACCAAGCAAGACTTAACAATATTCAGGACAACAATGTAATTGTCCAACGAATGCTAGATTTTATGAAGAAGGCTAATTACTACAAAAAGTTGAAGAAAATGGCTGGGCAAGGAAAAGGGTGATATGGATTTTGTTAAGTGACTTTGATCTTCCAGATTTTCCACGAATAACATGGAAGGAGCTACGATATTTAACTCTTGGGATGTATAAGCTTAAGTAAAGTTGATCATGCACTCATGAACACCTTAATCAATCGGGGCTGTACTCTCTTTACGTAAATCAAGAGGATTCCTCTGTTATTCGACTCCAGTTGAGATAACGACACACAAGTTCAAAAGAGTACATAACATATGGTTAAGAACAGGTCTAGGTCATAATCCAAACACACACACATTGAAATGTATTGGCAGTGCGAAATTGGTGCTAGAGCTGTTGGCTACTGTGCACATGTTGCATCTGTTCTTTGGTGCTTGGGATACTGGTGCCATAATCACACTCAGAGAAAAACACCAAGTCTTGGTTATGCTGATACACTTCCAAGACTCTGCTAATGGATGGTCCAGTGAAAACCAGAAGGAAAATATAATCGATCATTTGTTGCAAATGGTTTAACATTTTATTTTTTCCCTGTTTTCTCTATTTAATAAAAGTTTTTTTGGAACCCCCCTAAAATTTCATTTTGACTGAGTATCAATGTTAAAAATATATATGTATAATATGAATCTGCTGATGGGCCAAAAAGATCTGATCTTCCTTTACCCACCTCCTTGTATTCCTATTTATGTAAAAATGCTTTATTTTTATGTACATTTGTTATTTCAAACAGGCAAAGAAAAAAGCTGATGTTGTAATTTTTAGACAAATAATTTGTTAAGGAGTAACATAGGAATACTGAAAGAGATGGGCTTCTGTGTTTTTAGAGTCGAGAATAACACATCTGCTTTAACAATATTTTGCCAAATTCAATATTTTTGGAAAACTTGATTTTTTTTTATTAATTTTTTGTGTTTTTGTATATAACTTAAGGTCAATATATATATTTTGCATTCTTGTTTACCTAAAAGCATTTTTAAAAAAGTATTCTTTTGTTTTTAACTGTTCATTTTAATTTCTCTTTAGCAATATGAAATATATTGTTAATATTCAATAAATTTATTAAAAATACCTTATACCTGTATTTTGCTTAAGTTTTCCAATTTGTGAAATTAAAAAGACCCAAATTATAGAATTTTGTATCATGCTTTATTTTTTTTCCTTCAATGCAATATGATAAAAGTATTAAATTACCTGTATAAGAAATGTGTTAAGTAGAACTTTCAAGTTTAAAATTTTGTATTATAAAGTAAACCTTTGATAAATAGGGGATTATTTATTTATTTTGTCAAAGATATTCTTTTTTTTTTAAAAAAAAATAATTGGAAATTTTTAAAATACTTATTTTTATATTTTTATTTTTTTTTATTTTCATCAGTGAAACATCTTCTGTTACATCTATAAAGAATATTGAAGAACTTGATGAAGAAATTGCTAAAGAGAATGAAGCAACCAGGGAAAAAATAGCTCAATTACAAGAGCAGTTGAGAGCTTTAAATATCAATAAGGTACTATATCTTCTTATTTCTCATTATGTCGCATATAATGTTGCATTGTTTTCTCTTTATGTCGTTATCTTTAAAAAAGGGTGGGTTTTTTAAATGAGGGAAATATATTTAGAGTAATGACCTTAAGTTGTACGAAATATATACAGTGAAAATCGTTTAAGACACAACTGAGGAGACTGAAATCTTTTTTCGTGTTAATAGAATTTGCTTTAAAGAATATTGCAAAAAAGAAATATTTATTCTGCAAAATTAAGGGTATGAGAGTACATTTTATTTACATAGATATGTATGTATTCATGTGCTTAATAAAAGTAATTGAAGCAAGAACTAAACTAAATTTAATGCAAAATTTTCAAGTCTTTTGAAAAACAAAACATTTATTGAGTTTTTGGAAAATAATCTGATATATATACTCTTTGCAGTTTTTTCTTTTTTGCTGTAAATTGTGAACAAATTGTTTGATATCGTCCATTTAGTTATTCATTTCATCATTGAAATGTGTCTAAGTAATTGTGCACTTTTCATAATGTTCATAATTTCGGATGATATGGGAACAGGAGCTGCATTATTGGTTTAATTTTTGTGGTCAGAATCTGCATGAGTGATATTTTTGAGCTTTGGACAAACTTCAAAATATCTTTGCAGGCCATAATTGGGGCTGTAACATTACCTACTGCAATGAATTCTTCCAAAGCTGCAGTAGAACAGTCCAGTATTACAGAAACTTTCTTGAACATTTTATTAAGTGTCAGCTAAGTTTCATTATCCTCCTTCTCCCATGAGGGAAATATGTTTGTGTTAAGTGATTTTCGTTTTGTGTTAAGAGGAAAAATGCATGCAAATACATAGTAGTTTGTGAGGATTGATATATTATATCGTGTTAACCGATATTTTGTCTTGAATGTTTTCACGTTAAATGTACTTCACAGTAATTAAATGCTACTTTTTGCCAATATGGAGGCAACTCTTTTGGGTTTTGTTATTGTTTGTTCTTGTTTTTCAGTATTGTTTTATGATGAATCACTTAATTTTATAAATTAAATTTTTAGTACTGGGGAAAAATTCATAATGGGCGAAATTCAATTGTAACAATGCTGACTATTTTATTAGAATTCATTTAAGAATTTAAAATTTTGATTGTTTTGTGAAATGGGGTGCATATACTTAGAATTAGTTTAAAACCACGTCATTTGGTTGATGTATTGTTAAATTTATTTAAAATCATAGTATTGAAACATTGATCACACACAGCTTTCTGTACCTTTGAACAATTCTAGATTTTTAACTTTTTGAGAATTGTTGGAAACCTAGTTTCGCTTCAGAAGAATATAAAAATCTATATGCAGTTATTACTGGCTGTTTTCAACTCGAATATTTATTGCCTGATTAAGTTTTTAATTTTGTGAATATCTGATCAGAATTAATAAAGTGATGTTTTATTTTTGATGAGGGGTGGGAAGTCACGTGTATTTGTTATTTGTATCAGTTTGTAGATGGGAATCTTTATCACTTTTAATCTCTACAAGTGAAAACATCTATATTTTTAGTCATTAAGTAAAGAGATTTGCTCTAAGCTTGTCAAGATTTTAGAAGTATCATTTTGCTTTACTACTTTAAAAATATACTTTCTAGCATTCTGAAGAAAATGCTTAGAAATAAAAATTAAATGTTGTAGTGAATCATCTTTGCAATCAAATAAAACTTTTTTTAAAGGTTTGATACAATGTTTTATGCTGACACAAATTTAAAATAAGCTCATTGTAGAATGATAGTAAAGCACACTTATGACTACTTTTAAAATTATTTTATACAGTTTGTTCTCAAAAGTTATACTGGCATACTCCATATATCTAATGTTTCGCATAATTTTCAATCTACAGTTAGTGTTTATTCATGTCATAATTTCAGAATTACTGATATATAATCTATTTTTTTATTTTTATAAATTATCGCATTCTAGCATACTCCAACTTTTATAAGTTTAAAAAAATTTAATGTTGATTCTAGATGTTTAAGTAAAACTAGCATGAATTGTCAATCCAATTTATTAGTTTACATTTAAACAAATTTTGTTACTTATATATATATATTTCTGAAAATGGAATATTTTGAATCTATCTGAGGTTAATTTATTTTTCATGTTATATTTTATAGCCTAAAAAGTTTTCTGCAAGTGCTTCACATCCAAATCCATTTTCAGTACAAGAAAAACCTCCTACACAAAAGTGCAAAGAAGATTTTTATTTACCTCCTATCCAGCAACAAAGAGATAGATTTGATTCTCCGTCCAAACAGTATTTCAGAACACCAGCTCAAATGAAAGGAAAAAGTGATCAGGAGTCTGATAATACCAGATTTCCACATGAAATGCAAAATCAAGAATTCGTATTTGGTCCATCTAAGAATACTGGTGGAGAAACTAAAAAGCACTCAGAAAAATTATCAAAGTCTATTCAGAATATATCATCAAATTCAAAAACAACTACTGCCTTAGATTGTATTGCCAACAGCATTTCTACATATATGCTTGCTTCTCCAAACAAAAGTCCGACTGAAAAAAACAGCCAGTCTTGCTCAAATTTTTTGCCTTACATACCATCTGCACTAGGAGCTTCAAGCATTCAGAAAAAGTCCTTATCTCGCCAGAAGGCTCAGGTGGTTGCGGTAAATGTGAATACACCATCACTAGACTCCATTATTAAGTATGATCCGTCCAGATTGAAAAAAGCGCACAAACAATTGCCAGTAACCAGCAGTCAAGCTCTATCCACACAGAAATTTATCGACTTAGATGGCTGGTTGCAGAATAGACCCAAAACTAGTCCTGATAGTATCACTTACAGGAATGTTAGCGAAAAAGTATTTAAAGACAAGGCCCGTGAAGATCGTAACAGACGTAAATTGAAACACAGTATTAAAAATCCTCTTTCTCTTAGCTTATCTGGTGGAAAGACGAGCTTGATGATGCAAATGTTTAGTGAAAATCAAGAGGTCTCATTCAATTTAAATCCTTCAAATGTTGGCAAAACCAATTCCAACTCGAGTAGCAGCCATTCAAAGTCTTCAGTTGGATCTTTAGTTACATCTACTATCAAAAGTAAATGGGTTTTTATTTTGTATTATTCATTCATAACCGGTATTAAAAATGTTTTAGTAAATTTTTAATGTATTATTTTGATTATTAGTAAAATGAGATTAAAAATTTTTTTCTTGAGAAGTTGTGAATTTATTGTGTTATTATTTTTTTTAAAGGAGGGGCAATTCAATGATGAAAGATATGGGGGGGGGGAATTGAGTTGTCTAAGGATGTATCAAGACATGGTTTATTGGAATGTACATTTTAATGATTTAGTTATAATATAGTTGATAATCATATAGAGAAGTTCTAATGTTTTAGTGATATTTATATATAATTATTACTGAAGAGTTTCTCTGATTTAAATACTGATTAGCTTATTCAAATGGTTTTTGTTATCTCCACCCAAGTATTTTTTTATTAAATTATTTTTATTTATTTTTTTATCTGGGCCTTTTTATAAGCTATAGAAAATAAAAGAAATTAAAAATAATTTTTGAAACTATTTATTGTATTTCAATCATTTATACTATGATGGATTAAAATTGATTTTATGATGTTCTTTTAATGAAGTGAGGTATTAAAATTAATGCATAAAAATTTATACTTAACGGCAATAAATGTTTTAATTTTGGATGTTTTCCTTGCAGCGATTAAACCATATATGCTCAATGATTCAGAAGTGCAAGAAAATTGTGATACATTTCCAAATGTAAGTTATCCCTCTTTCAATTCTTTTTAAATTCAAAACTGGATTTGAAACTATTTATAGTCAGTTTTTATGAGTTTATTGCGTAAGAAAACAAAAAGGATAATTTTTGAGGAATTTTTATATGTTTATGCATTTTTTTATTTTAATCTTTTTAGCACAACTTTTCTAAAATTAATAAATTATTAATCAGAACGTTTGTTATTCAAAAAGTGCTAAATTTTAAATTAAACTGTATTTTGTGCTAAATCACAAGATCACATATGTTTCATTAAATAATTTTTTTTGCACTAGTAAGTTTTGATATTCTTTGCTCATAGTTTTAAAACATTTTGAATCATAAAGTTTTGGCTTTGGGTGTATATATATATATAATATACTTATTTTTTGCTTGCTTGCACTTATTAATTACTTTGATGTTAACTCTTATATGTTCTTTTTACATATTTATGTAAAATTTATCCAGGTTATAAAAATTTAGGCAGTGCATAGTATTAGTTTGCAGAATTTTCTACAGTGTATTTTCAAACCAAATCTCATCAACGAAGAAAAGAAAAAAAAATATTTGTAGGAAAAGTAAAATTTTTGAAGTATGTATGCTGTTGCTGCTTTGGGAGAAATGGTGACTTGAATTATAATTTTTGGAATTCTGTAATATTAGGTAATATCCTCTCTAGGAATTTTCTTCTATTATAATTTTGTTAAGGTTATAGATGGCACTGTTTCAACAGTGGTGTTGTGTGAAGTAAGTCTATCTCCGGGAATGCAGGGAGTTGTGTGTATTACGAGACTGAGAGAGGAGCATTGGAGAGGGTTTAAGTAGAGTATTTCTGAAGTGTTATGAGTGTTGAGAGTTTAATAATGTATAAGGTGTGAGATATAGTTTGTAATGAATAAAATGTGAGTAGTTAGAAGTTGTAAATAAAGTTGTTATTAGAGAATGTGGTAGTTATTTGTAGATAGTTAGTGTTGTTAGTATAATTTTAATATGCTAATACTATTGTTTTATTACCAAAATTGTGCATGTTGATTTTATATTCTTAAGCATGCTTTTCTATAATATCTGTTCTAATTTTTGTGATTTCTGTCAGTGACATTAATTACATTACCTTTTTTGGATTTTAAAGATTTGTTAAAAAATCTTGATTGTGGTAAAATGTGAAGTGCAGTATAAAGTAATTCTTTTTTCACATGTTTAATTTTTTTAAATATTTCTTCACTAATTTGTTTTATGTAAATAGTGTAGTACAAACTATTTATTGTTTTTAAAAATTTTTAAATTTACTACTCATAAAGAATAAGCAAATGGTGATTGATACTGATATTAGGAATGTAAAATATATATGCGAATGTCTATGGATATGCTATATATTCTCAAAATATATGCCTGTCATTTATACATGAAAACCCTAACTCAGGGGTCAGCAAACCATCTGCATACAGTTTAGCTGTATAAATTATTAAAAAAAATAATTGTTTTATACTTTCTCCTTTATAATTATCTATTGAAAAGATTTACTTTATTAGGGTTTAAAATTAAACATTTGTTTGCTTAAATTTATGTTTTAAATTGTTCTCTTCATTGACAAAGTGTATTGAGAATCAGAGAAAATGTTAAAATTAGTTTTTTAATAATAAAAATCTAATTTATAGGTAAAAATGCCACTGAAGACAAACATTCCTCCAAGTAATTTCCAGCAATGTTTTCTTATTTTCACGTATGAGTCAGGAAGCACTTTTGAATATAAGCAAGAGATATGCATAAATCCCCAACAGAAGTGGCAAAAACATATTCCATATTTTCCATATTCCAAGCTTAAGATTCAATATAAAAAAAGAGGATTAAACTGTCTTTTATATGTGTAAACAATCAATTTTAATTATTAGTGTATGCTAAGCATGAAATTTCAGAATAAAGTTCTTCATTATAATTGGTAGGAACATTTTTCCATGACGCTAGGAATCTTAATTCCAACATGATATTTTGACACTTAATCTTGTTTTAAGCCTCAGAAGTAAAAGTATCTTTTTGAAAGTTCTTAATTTTGGAAATGGAAAATTTAAAAATTATAAAAGAAATTTAATTGGAATATAACAGTCTTGATCATAACTGCAACTGAAGACTGGCCTTCTCCTCATGCACATGCATATGTAGCTCTTTGATACCCTACTTTATCCTGTTTTTTTTTTTTACAACTTGGCTCTTTTCTCTCAAAATCTGCTGACTACTGCCTTAGCATATTTATTGGTGATGATTGTGTTTGTAAATATCTTTTGTTAATTTCTAGATAACTAACTTAAAACTCAACAATTTATTGTTATGCAAAAGATGAACAATTTTTTTCTGTATGCATTATTTTTATGAACACTTTTTATTTCTTTAGATGAAAAGTACAAAAACCTCATTGAGGCAAAATGAAGAAACAAATAGACCTCAGTCTGGGAAGAAATTACCTCTTATTAAAGCTAAAAAGAAATCTTCTAAAAGGTGTTCTCTATGCTCAAAAAAGACAGGTTTAGCTACAAGTTATACTTGCAGGTAAAAAATTATTTTATAAAAATTCTCCATTTTAATTCATTAAATTTTTTTTTTCTTTTCTATATGGAATACTTATTGAATCATATACAATCGTCATTTGTTCATTAGAAATTATTAGAATGTTATTGAGGAAACTAAATTTAATAGTCAACATTATACAAGTTCTCCAATTTATTATATAAATCAAAATATTGAATTAACAATATTTGTTTCCACAGAAATAGTCAATTCTGGTCAAAGTAATGTAGAAAATAATTAATTGAATAGACAAATAGTTAAATATATTTGATACACACAGCATGATCTACAAAAGATGGCTGTCTAAAATGGCAATATGCATGATATGAAAAAGCAAATGTTTCATTCCAATTTTTGAAGTATATCTAGTCATTGTTCAAGTTTTTTAAAAAAATATTTATCAAATGTGTTTATATATATATATATTTTGGTAGCAATGTTACTCTTTATATTCAAAATGTAAGAAACTAACAAAAATTTAAACTGTGCAAGCAAAATGTTTTTATTTTTTCTTAAAATGTGTATTTCTTAATTTTAATATAAATTTATTTAGACAAAAATTTCAAAACATGATATTTATTTTCAGACTGTATTTCATAATTCTAAATTAGTAAGTTCTGTATAAAGATTATTCTCCAAATTAATATTTTGCCTAGAAATGCTTTTTGTTTGACAAGCATGTGCTACTTGCTACATTAAGCAAACGAAACACTGAAGATATTTATGTTTTATTTTTGTTTCAAGTTGCATGTTTTTTATTCGGTTGATATACATTTAAATTACAATTTTTAATTGGATGGCACACATGCACATAAAATTATGATAATTCAGATATATCCAATCCTTAGGTAGTAAAATTTTATATTTGCATAGTCAAATTTTGCAAAATATAAAAAAAAAAATATTTAAAGAAGTTTTTAATATTTGGTTTAAAACTGTATACTGAAACAATGTATTTTTTGGGATGTACCTTTTTTTTTTTTTAATAAATTTATAATTGATGGTATGAATCATTTTAATTAAGGTAACACTAGGCAACAAAAAAACACTTTTGTCTGTTTCCTAGTTTTAAATAGCCTATTCTTACTAATTGTGGGTTGAAAAAAAATGAATATGTAAATGAAATTTATTTATTAGCTCTTGTTTTTAAGATATAAAACAGACCATTCATCAATTTATGGGTAAATTTGAAGAACAAAACATTACCAACAAATAAATGCAATACTATAAGTCAAGTTTTAAAAAAAACTGCTCATATCAGAAATAAGCAGTATTTTTTAGTTTATTTCCCATGAACATTTCCTTTTGGATTGCCTCTTGTATGTTGAAGCCCAAGTATCTTATAGCTGTCCAGCAATAGTCTGCAAGCATTGACTGATCCCAACGACCCTGATATCTACATTCCATTGTTGCAATATCTTGATGATACCTTTCACTGTGTTCATTGCTAACAGCTCCTCAGTTCTTAGGGGAAAAAATCAAGATGGATGTATGAAAAATGGACTTTTAGAGACATATTGCATCCTAGGTCATTGAACTTTTATAAATCTTTCTCTCTCACCAACTGTGAATAGTTCTCTCTCTCTCTCTTTCTGCCTAAAAATTCTTGTATCATACTTTTAAAGACTTCCCAGGCTGCTTTTTTCCCCTTCTAGAATTTAATCAAAAGTAGGGGCCTTTATGATTTTGCACATTTGAGGGCCCAAGAAGATTCTCAACTTATATATATTGTTGAATGTTTATCTCTTGTCTGTAGAGAATTAGACTATATATATATATATATATCTTTGCATCACCCAATCTTGGGAATTTTGATCCAAGGTATTGGAAAGCCTCTCCATCCTTGTTAATGGATTTCACAAAGTTCTTCATTAATTCCAACTTAATGTGCAGGGTAGGAAGGAGTGTCATTTGGGTTTACTAGAGGATCATTTGGGATATTTCTCTCATTTGGGATGGATTTTAGATTTCTGTACGGTCATTTGTCTTGTATGGAATGTAATTTTTTTTTATCTTTACTGTCCCACAAACACAGAAAACAGCAGTACTTGGTATAGACTAACTGCATTTCCATGAATAAACCTACAACTTTCAAGTCACCACAGATCTGCCATTTGCTATCCTTCTCTATTTTGTTAACTCTAGCTGTAATTTCACATTTTCATAAGTTTCCTTCACATCAATGGAAAGTCCGATGGGAATGGAGGAAAGAAGGTTGCCGTTGTATAGTAATACTGCTTTCAAACTAAGCTTGGAAGAGTCTATAAACAGCCCGCAGTTTGAATCATAACTCATGTTTATGAAATTCATCAAGCCATTAACACCAATACATGAAACCACTTGTTCTTTCTTTTCAAAGAAATTAAAAGACTATTCTTTTCACGAATAATGTACTCTGTAATCTTGACCGCCTGGTAGGTAAGAATGGATTTCATTGCTGCAGTCTTGATCATAGAAGCTCTGCCTTCTGTTTTGGCAAGTCAAGATCTCTTACGAGGTCACTTTATTGTGCTTGATTTAGTCTGTAGGGGATCGTTTCTTGAATCGTGCACTAGTGTCTGTTCTTTGTGCCACTGACGCTCTAGGTTACACTCAAAACACATCTGCAGAAGTGGTGCTGTTGCATGCCTTTCGTAGGAGTTAAAAATCGATTTTGAAGCAAGAGTTTCCGTCTACCTGCTTAAATGAACATTGCAAAGCTTATACACAGAAAGTAAAGATGAGTGAAAATACAGCTATTTATGAGTAAAGAGGAGTTCTGATATAAGAAAACAAAAGCTAATCTGAAGTTTTTGATATTCCAGTTTAGTGAGCCCAAATACTTCCATTACAAATTATTTCTGAGCCCAAAACATTTTTGGTGTTGGCTAGTGTAATTAATTAGAAGTAGCTCTTATAAACTTCCTAAATCAAATCAAACAATTGTTGACAGTGTAAAAAAAAGGAATGCAGTAGTACATCAGAGATCTTTGAAATGTGGTAATCAAAATGAAAAATATTAAGGGGACATGGTACGACTTGCGCAAAATTTTTTAATTTAAGGATTTTCAAAATTTTTTTGGTTGCCTCTTATGTGTGTATACTATGTAAAAAAGATTTTGTGCTCAAAATTTCTTTAAAAGCTAGCCATTTAATTTTTTAAGGAAAAAACTTAAAATTTGTGAAGTGATTTTAAAATGCTACTCCTCCAAAAAAATTTACGTACACGCATGAAATTTGATTTACAGGTACATCAAACTATGTGCAAGAAAAGCTGGTATGGGTTTTCCGATACCATGATTGGCAGTTGTAAAACACTTCTTTTTAGGAATGCTTATTTAGAATTCCTTAAAAAATGTATAAATTCTGAGTTCAGTTATTTTTTTAAAAAATAAGTTTTGCTATGATTCAACATTGCATACCAACTTTTGTTACATGTACTATTAGCAATAGGTAAAAAATAATTCAAAGTATTAGGGACAATAGAAAAAAAAGCCTTAGTATTTTAAATAAAGACAAACTAGTTATTTTATCTTTCTGAGATAAATCAGTTTAAAGATTTGATTTTTGCCACAGGGATGTGAATAAAAACGAAAGTAAAAGCTATCATAATTCTGTGTTTTTTAAGTTTAGAGCTTTCAAATTTTGTGAGGTTATAGAAATGTATTTAAAGAATAATTTAAGCTAAAAAAATTAAATTTGATTGTTTTGACAGATTTTTGTCAATTGAATCGTACTGTGTCTCCTTAAGAAAAAAAAAAATTGAGATATTATTTTTTAAAATTCAGTTATACAATATTTTATGTTATGTAAATACTAAAATTAACTGATAGAGGTAAATAATATAAATTATAAGTATGCTATATTTATTTTTTTAGGTGTGGTAAAAACTTTTGTGCAACTCATAGGTATGCAGAAGTTCACCATTGCTCATATGATTACAAAACTGAAGGACGCCGATTACTTCAACTGAATAATCCTGTAGTCGCTGCTTCAAAACTACCCAAGATTTGACAGTATTTTCAATTAATTCAAAGAAATAATTGTTTTGTATATTTTAATATAAACAAAATAAAGTATGTTTTCTAATATAAAAATGAACTTTTTCGTAAATATTCTCTTATTTTCTAGATAAAAAAAAATTTGCACTCGGAGACATACTAGGCTACCATTAACATGATTGTTTTCAGAGATGAATAAGCATGGCTAGATTAGTACAAGATGTTCTTTAATTTATATTCTAGTAATAAAATGAAGAATTTGCTTTAAAGTGAACGAAATGCTATATTAGCAATTTTTTTTAAATTCAGTATAAAAATTTAGAATATTTTATAAAATCTCAAATTTATTTTAATTTACACATCAGATTTTTGAAGTATATGATCGGACAATAATTTTTATAATTTCTGATTATTTTGCTTTTGGCAATATAGTTTGACTTCTTCATACAGTATCAAAAAAAAGTCAGGATTTTTATTTTACCACTCATCGTGGTCTCTTAACGTTCATCTCTCATCAGTAGTGTATGAAGTAGGTTTACTTATTGACTCGCAAAAACCTTAAATATTTGAGATTGAAAATTTTGAATTCAAACTATATAATTATTATTAGCCTCTATTTCAGGGTATTGAATCATCACAAGTGCTCATCATGTATATAATTCAATGTGTAAAAATAAAGTTTTATGTACTGGCATCTTTTGTATTACAGCAACTCCTGAAGGTTTTCCAATCATATTCTCTACACCAGGGATTGGTAACCTATGGCACGTGTGCCACATGTGGTACAATTCTCAGTGGCACTCTGCACTATTCTACAAATTTGTCTGTTTTAAAGTGAATGGAAGTTGATGAATTTATTTTGGACCTTATTTGACAAACATCTTCAGAATTATGGGCATATACAAAATTATTAAAAAATCTAAAAAACGACTCTTAAGATAAATTTAGTTAATTATTCAGTGTCATTGCTGGAGAGATTCAATTGTTTGAAGAGAGAAAATTGCATGTACTCTGCTTTCTGATTTTGTCATTCTACCAATCAAAGTAAAAAATTCTTTCCTCGTATGAAAAATATTTCATGTCTACAAAGAAATTCTTTAACAACTGAGAATGCTCAGAATCGTATCTTTAACTCAATGGGTCGATAAATGACTACCAAGCTTGTTTGAGGACTTAAACACTGGGGGTCTTGCTTCAGACTGACCAACTGATCGGGACATCTGCTCATGCACCCCAGCGCGCAATGGTCACGTATACTGGGATGGGCACAGTAGGCCCTGGCCCTCATGAGCTGTTGCGCCACTGAGTATGAGTTTATTTAACTATAATGAAGGAAAATATTTATTCAGTGGGTCACAAAAGTGTTCGTACATTTGCAATTTCTTATAAAATTTAATGTTTTTGACTAATAAAAATTAATTTATTGTAAGTTTTTTATGATATCTGCAACTTGTTCTTAATGGAATGACATAATTATTTTTTTAAAATAGTATAACTATTTTTTTAAAAAATTAATAATCGAAAAGCTACTAAAAAATTACGCCTCAAAAGTCTTTGTACACTTTACAAAAATCTCAACTTGGCTATAAATATTGTATTTCTTTCTTAATTTAGTACTTAGTATGATATATTTTAGTGTCTACAACACCTTTTAAACTTTTTGGTATAGGTTTAATCAGTTTTTTGTAATTTCTGCATCGATTTTCCTCCATTCTTCTGTGATTGTTTTTGCTTCCCATTTTGTGTTTATTTGCCCTGTTTTTTTGTTGTTGTTTTTTTTACATCAAAATCTCACCAGATATGTTCTACTGGGCTAAATAAAATGATTGAGGAGGTGTTTTCATAATTTGGGAACATTTATAGACACACCAGTGGCGTACATTAAGAGCAGTACGTCTAGCGTCAATACCCTGTTAAGAAATTAAGTCGTCTCCAATATCCAAATTTCGGCGGATAATTTAAAATTTCTCTTTAAAATATTTAAATAGAGCTCATGATTCCACATAAATTCATTGGATTAAACTCCTTATTTTTTCATTTACAAACTAGTATAGGCCTATCAAAACCAAAAATCTTGAATTATCTGCCATCCCAATCAATTTGCTGTCAATTTTGAATTTTCTGAAACTTAATACTAAGAATCTAGTTGGATCAAATAAATATGGAGGCGGAAGTGTTCTAGCGTGGGGATGTAAATCGGCCATAGAATTAGGTAATTTGGTATTTTTTGTTGATATTTTGAATCATGAGCTCTATTTAAATATCTTAAAGAGAAATTCTAAATTATCCGCCCAAATTTTGGATATTGGAGACGACTTTATTTTTTAACAGGATAATTACGCAAAGTGCACTGCTCTCAATGCAGGCCGCTAGTGTCACTATAACTGTCCCCAAATTCTAAAATCACCTCCTCAGTCCCTTTATTTAGCCCAGTAGAACATATTTGGGGAGAATTTGATTTTAAAAAAAGAAAGCATGACACATAAACACATAATGTGAAGTAAAAACAATAATCACAAAAGCATAGAGGAAAATCGATGCAGAAATTTCACAAAACTGATTAAGTCTATACCAAGACGCTTAAAAGTTGTTGATCCTAAAAGATATCCTATTGCTAAATTAAGAAAGAAATACAACATTTAAAGCTATGTTGAGATTTTTGTAAAGTGTACGAAGACTTGAGTGGCGTAATTTTTCTTTAACTTTCTGATTATTAATTTTTAAAAATAATAGTTATACTGTTTTTTTTTAAAAAACAATTATGTTATTCCATTAAGAACAAGTTGCGGATATCATAAAAAAAAATTACAGTTCTGAAATATTAAGTTTTATTAGTCGAAAACATTAATTTTTATAAAAAAATTGCAAGTGTACGAACACTTTTGTGGCCCACTGTATATTTTATGTTGTCCATTTCTTATTTTAATAGATATGTTTAAAAATACATATATGTACACTTTTAATTTTTTTTTCTTGAAAGAAATAGTTATGTTTTATGCCATTTATTTTTATGTTAATAAATATCCTTAAATGACGCAAAATTAATATGTAATAGAACTGTAAATCTCTATATTATTGACCTCTGTTCACTAACTCTGCATGCATTACCACGGGAATCAAATAGTTTCAAAAATGTCCTACGGAGGGGCATGATGAATCATATTGGTAGATTGGCTTGGCATACAACAGCTAAAAGGTTGCCAACCCTTTTTCTATACCATCTATTCATTTCCAAGTAATTTTTTTCCCATTCAAGTATGTTTTTCAAAAAATTAATAAGTGCTTTACCATTATAAGCCTAGTTTTTCATAGAGGCTTAAGTTTTAATTTCACAGAGATCATATCCAATTCTTCTCTGTTGTGGTTGCGATAGGCTAGTGGTCAAGGTAATTGACTCATGGCTGACATGTCATGAGTTTGTGCCTAGCGTGACTGAAGACCTGCCATGTAAAGGAGGCCGTTGTATATTAAATCTGACAAGGTTCATGCGTTTTCCAGTTTGGTGTGGAGGGGAAGTTCGTAGAGGAGGTGCCAGCTCAGGTGTCGTCCTTGTCGCTTGACCATAACTCAAAATTAGGAGGTCCACTAATAGCCCTCATATAGCTTTATAATGCGACATTAAAATAACTCATTCTCCTAAGACCCCTGTCTCTAGAATATTTTGTACTAAACTTTCAAAGACAAAGGTATCAAACTAAAAGAAAAGGGCAACATAGGCCCCATTAACAATGATAAGTGTACGTGAGCTCAAAGACGAGCTATAAAAAATTTCACTAGGAAAAAACAATTTATTTAAAAAATATATATTGAGATGGGAGAGCCCCCCAATTATAATTGTTTTATCCTGATCATTTGTGCTTTGGGAAAATTTTTGATTGCTTTCAAAACTAACCGATAGTGATTGTCTGCAACTCAAGATCTAATAGGGGTCGTATTTCCTAATACGCAAAAGGGAAAATAATTGCTCTCATTAAGAAGCGTTTCCATACGGTAAAATTATATCGTAAGAAAATTTTAAGGTGTTTTCAAACCTGGCACCAAATTTAGGTACACCAACTTCACTAAATTTTGCCTTTATTTCTGAATCACACTGTATCTCAATTGTATTTCCATTTGTTTCTCATTGGGTACTAATTCTATATGGATTGCATTCATAAGGAATTGAATTTGTTTATTTTCTCCAATCATTAGAAATCTACTAATCTTTCATTTCTAAAAACTTTTTCCTGTATATTTTCTAAGCAATATGGCTTCTGAAATTATTTTTTTAATTTTGCATGCCAAAAAACTTTTAACTGCTTTTCCCATAAAATTGGCATGCATATTAATCCTTTAACTTGATCGCACATGTCTGAAATGATGCAATCTTTTCCTTGTTGGTGTAAGTTTAAATAACATAAATGTTTGTTATATCGAAAATTAAAAAAAAATAATCACCAGGTTGTGTTTAAAAAAACAGTCTTTTTTTTTCGATTTTCACCGATTAAGAACTGGTACATTTTCTTCTTTAAAATCGCAGACTTGTTTAGATTTTAAAACAATGCGTTCACAACAGTAGGGCTTAAAGGTTAACACACAAATGCATTTTTAATTTGTATAAAGATTATGCCTCGGCGTTTTGTCTAAGTGTTTTTTAAAAAGTATCTCCTCCCATAAAAGTAGTTTGCTGGAGGCTCCATTGCCTTTAAATTTTCGAGGAGGGTAGTCAACGTACTAGGGAACATCTTAAGACATGGGCCAACTGAAAACCCAGGGCCTCGGCCATAATTGGGGCCTCGACTCAGCCTTAATAAGATCATAATTCGAATAATTTCAACGATCAAATGTTATTCCCGGTTGTATTCTTCGAAAATTTAGGAATTTCGGTCGATGTGTCAATTAGCTACATGTGATGACCGTTGTCCATATACAGACTACTATACTAGGTCTACCACCATTCACCATCATTTCTTATTCTGTCAAAAGGCGGCAGTAGATCGAGCCGGTTTGTACGATTGTAAGTCAACCATATTTATTGGTTTCGGATTATTGTTTGCGCGAGTATTTGACAACGTAGCTATGCACTGTCTACTTTTAAGGATCATAGGTGGGGTCTACTTTTGAATAGGGGCCCAGGGCCTCAAGAAGTCTTAAGACGTCTCTGAACGTACTTTGGTATAGTAAGACACACTGAAATAGTTAACGTAAGATTCAGTTACGAATGTATAGAACTGCCACTGATTTAAACCTCAAAATTTTATTAAATTAATGTTTTTTTATAGGTGTTGACATGCTATCTATTTTCATTATCGTCACCATAATATAGCTTGAAGTATTAAGCAGTGTGTATGATGAATCTTGGATCCATCATAAATTTCACTATTCTTTTTTTCTTACTGTAATGTATTAAAACCGCTGATCCCCCCCCGCGCCATCCTAGGAACTTTATCTGTAATTATAGAAGTTAATTTGGACACAGGTAGAGAAATAGCATTTTTAGTGAACTGTTATGCATCAGTACTAATTCTAACAGTTCCTTAAAAATGTTGAAATCCTTCTCGTAAGCATGTAAAAATACACATAATTGAATCATCATCATCCGTACTCTCGTCACAGACATTGCAAAAAGTTTCACAAAACTCGATGATTTTAATTTTATCTGAATATCTTGAATTGTCGTCCTAATCAATAATTCTTTACACAAATTTATATGCAGATAAAAAGGGATTGCTTGAAAAGTCTTCACATTTTCTGGACAAACAGTTTCTATATTAGCTTTGTATTTAACATTCTTTTTATAAATTCACCTTCAGTAAAAAGTTTCGAGTGTTTATCTATCAACTCTGACAATATGCAGCTTTCATGCAACGCCGCTTCACTTTCTACTATTGTTTTAAAAAACACACAGATTATTGTTTTTCTCTGAGGCAGCTTTAGAAATCTTTTAAATTTTCTTGTCTCATTGATGCCTCGTAATTGTATATTTATACGGTTCATGAGGACGATTAATGAGCAATCAATTTGGTACACATGATGCATTGAGACGTATCAAGCAAATTGTTACTCCTTTTATAACAACAATAAAATTTACTTCCATTTTTATTAAACTTTTCTATGTTCGCCTATATTTCCTTTATTTGAACTAGCACTTGGTTTTGATAACGGCGTGTTGA
The DNA here is from genome assembly GCA_019973935.1 of Trichonephila clavipes. Classification (NCBI taxonomy): domain Eukaryota; kingdom Metazoa; phylum Arthropoda; class Arachnida; order Araneae; family Nephilidae; genus Trichonephila; species Trichonephila clavipes. The sequence continues at coordinate 544,656 of BMAU01001233.1, read as the reverse complement.
ATGAATATGAAGAGCTGAGAGAGAAAATTAAGGATTGTTAAACTTTTTCAACCAATCGAATATAATGTAAATATTCATAATTGAACATAATGTCCGGTTCGACATTCTCTCTTCATTCTGCGGGCCACACAAATGATAATCTTGGGCTAGGTGTTTAAAACTCTTGTTCTATTATAAAAATTTCCTTAAAGTTATGTTGTGTGTGATATTCCAATACTTTTTATTAAACATCGATAACTTTTTGGGTGCAATAAAAAGTTTTTGCTAGCATAATAATTTAGAAGCACAAGACCCCATCAGTGACATTTGATAAATTTAATTTATTTTTGGAGATATTCTAATTTTTAAACTATTTTAAAACCAAAATTAATCCTTATATTAAAAAATGGAAAATTTCTATTTTGAGATATTTAAAATACTCACACTCAAGCCATCAAACACAAATACCGCAACAAAAATGCTCGTCATAACTATGGTATCGCTTGTCCGCCTATTCGCCAAATCTCTGGCTGGGGAGTGTGTGGCGATGGTATCTATGTAACCAGTAACAACATCCGTACTACAATGGTCATTTTAGTATAGTGGATTTATTATGTTCTTGCGAATCCGAAGGTCCCAGGTTCTAACCTTCAGATCTTTACTCAACGTATAAAACATGTTTCTAAGAGTTCACAATAGTTTATAAAAATGGGAATTTTTTTGTTTTTTTAAATTTCCCAAAATATGTTCTTAGTGGATCTCTGTTCAACAAAAAAAAAAAAAAAAAAAAAACATGCCTAACAGATTTCAAATCAGTAAGTGTAACAGTTCTGGAGATGGTGTCGAACACAGATTGCTTTCATAGGAAAGATAAAGTTTAAAAAAATTAAGTGAAGGTACTGAGGCGTATTCTTTACGTTAAAAATTAAAAATCTGTTGGTCTATGGAAGGGGTTTGAACCCCTAAACCCCACCCTTGTGAGAGAGAGTTTATTTTTTTCTTGTATATGTAGATTTGGATAGGAATAATAATTTAGGAAAGTTATTTTGGCACCATTGGTTACATTTTTTTAAAACGACAAAGTGTATAAAAAATGATAATAAAAATTACGAGAAATCACCACGAATAGAAAAGAATTACGCATTAGAAACGGCAGACATTTTTCAACCCATTTATTCCAATATCTTTGAATAGAAAATATAGAATTATGTCAAGCATTATAAGATCTCTTTCTATTTTGAAATTTAATCTGATTTATCTTTGGAATATTTTTAAAGAAAATCTATTTAGTATTATATCATACATACACATTTCGACACTTTACAGAAATGCAGAATCATTGTTGGATCGTGCATTATTATCATTTCATAATATGAAAGACAATGAAATTACGTATCGTATGAAGTACTTACCATGATAATATTGAAAGCATTTACTCTGATTACTCTTGTAATTTTCTGAAAGAAAAGTAGAAAAGTAAAAAATTAAAACCTGCGGTAAATTGCTCAGGCTTATGTTACTTTGAAAAACACTGAAGTTTGATTGATGGCTGTAAACTAATTTTTAAGGAATTGTTTCACTTTATCATTAAAAAAAGCATTATATTTTATTAATATCTTAGGATTTATTAATAGCCAGATAAGTTATGGGTTAGTAAATGATGTTTTGCAAATTCAAGATTTATAATCCCACTAAGTATCCTCGTATTACAATCCTATTTTCATGGAAAACTCAACCGTTAGCGTTACGTAATAGTTTGGAGAAGGGGTCCCAGCTCAGGTGTCATCGTCATTTGACCCAGACTCAAAATTACGAGGCCCGTTGCCAATAGCCTTCATGTTGCTTTATACAACAACGTTATTATTACTCTCAATACCTACCAGCATTGGACGAGGAAGAATTTTCTTTTAAGTTTTTGAGTATTTGTTCAGAACTAATACATTGTTCTTTTTTTTTTTTTTTTAAGCAGTTGAAGGGGAGGGGGATTGTACAATGCTTCATTTTTGTAGTTATTTTGTAAATAATTTTGATTTTTGAAAAATACTATATAATAACAATAGAAATAAATTCAGGAAAAAATTATTTTTTTAAAAAAATTATATTAACTTGATAGGTAAATTCCCCCCCAAATATGTCTCTGCTCTTTTACAATGTCTTATGGGACGTACTTGTGTTTTTCTGAGTCCAGATATATGTGGATAGCTTCATAAGAATTTTCTATGATGTAGATATAGAAAACTCTGAAGTATAATTATAATATGAATAAAATTGAATTAAATAAGTTTTTGTAAGATTAGGCCCATTCTTACAATGATATTAACAAGGAATTAATTAAAAAAATTGAATAAATTCATAAAGCATCACTTTTTTACAAACATTATTTATGAACACTTATTATCAAGATATTACTAAGTTCTAATTTTAGTTCAAGTTTAATGATTTAAAAAAACTCGGTCATATTTTAATATGTCACATGACATAGAATAGTTTTCAAGCGCTATGAAGTTTCTAAAAGTAATTGGCAACTTTTTATAAATATTTGTAAATAAATTAACTTCGAGCTTTGTTCCATTTGTCCTTTTATGTAACATCTTAGTGTGAGTATTTCTGTCAGATTTTTAAAGCGATATGTCTTTGAACATTTTTCTTTTTGAATTTTAAGGTATAGATTATAAAAGAAAATCTATTTCAATTTATTTTGTAAAAATATTTATAAGTTGACATATCTCATATTTGTATGAAGTTCCATTTTTTATTTTGAATTTAATATTTAACATGAAAATGTTTTTCTCTTACAAAATTTAAGTTATTTTATAATACAGTTAATTATAGAGATATAGTCTAAAATATGTTGCGTTGCTTCGTTTCATATAATGTTGCCAATAGGTTGCAATATACTTACACTTGCCAGAAAAAGTCTGCGTACAAGCACATTGTAAATATGCAAGAATGAAAAAAAATCATATTTTAAGAATGTTAGTAATTTCATAATGTATTTATTTTATTCCTTACACAATTGAGTAACTTTTCATAATAATTTATGATATATAACTCACGTTGTGTTAAAAAAATAATAATCAAAATGAAAAATAACGCAAAAGGCTACCAGAAAAAGTTAGCGTACAAATAAAAAAAGTCATTAAAAAATACTTCACAGTAGCTGTCAACTAAACTAATAGCTGGTTGGGGGGATAACCCTTACGTCTCAGAACCTCCGTCAGTCGTTTGGCTATAGATTGGACGAGTTTGGATGTCTCCTCAGAAGAAATGGTATTCCATTCTGTGACGATCACTCTTTTCAACATTTCTTTTGATGTAATGTGGTGTTGGCGAATTTTTCTCCAATAAGTCCCATAAATGCTCAATTGGGTTTAAATCCGGCGATCGTGGAGGAGAACACAACTGATTTTTGATATTGTAGAAAAGCCAGAGCTTAACATTATGGGCAGTCTGTTCAGGATCATTATCCTGCTGAAACCAAAAGTCATCTCCAAGGTTCAAACCCTGTGCGCTCTGCTTCAAATTTTCTTTTAATATGTTAATGTACCCCATATGATTTAATGTCAAGTCTATAAAGGTTAGACGACCCACGCCATTGGCTGCCATGCACCTCCAGACCATCACACCACCTCCACCATGCTTAACTGTAGGCACAAGATTCTCCTTCTCAAGAGCCGTACCTTGTTTTTGCCACACCAGCTTACACCCTTTTATATCAAATATGCAAAACTTGCTCTCATCAGAGAATAGTACTTTTTTCCAAAATTGTGGAGGCTTATTTACATGCTCATTAGTGAAATCTAAACACTTTTGCCTGTTCACAGCTGATATGTGGGGTTTCTTATGAGCTACACGGCCATGATAACCAGCCCTTTTTAAAGATTTTTTTTATGGTATCTTCATGAAGTGTTGTTTTAAATCTTTCTCTAATGTCATTTGCAATCTGAGATGCACTTAATTGTGGATTGAGGCATATGGACTTGAAAACATACCTCTTTTCACGTAGTCAGCTTAGATGGACGTCCAAAACGTGGCTTTGAGATTACAGATTTTGACGAAGTGTAATTATTGATCACTCTTTGGATAGAGGAATGTGTTCTACCCACAATCTTGCCAATTTCCCGAAGAGTTTTGCCTTAATTCCTAAGTTTTATGATAATCTTCCTTTCTTCTGGAGTAATCTCTTCCTTTTAAATCCATTGGGATTTAACACAATTTGCTTTTCAAAAATCTACAAAAGGCAATATTTTTAAAGTTTGTCTAACAAAACTGAGCACATGTTAAAAAGTAAATTAAAGTTTGATTTGCAGGTTTCATTATATTAATTTTTGTATGCAAACTTTTACTGGTAGCTATTTGTGCTATTTTTCATTTTGATTATTATATTTTAAACACAACGTGTGATATGTATCATAAATTATTATGAAAAGTTACTGAATTGTGTAAGAAATAAATTAAATTTATTATGAAATTTCTATCATTCTTAAAATATGATTTTTTTCATTCTTGCATATTTGTTATGTGCTTGTAAGCAGACTTTTTCTGGCAAGTCTAAGTACCTTTAGTTGTATTTAAAATTTCACTTCTGATTTATTTTCTTAAGGTTTAGCACAATTTATTTTTTAAGTTATAAAAACCAATGTTTAAATAAAGAAAATTCAATTAAAAGTAGAAGGTGATTAAGTAAAAATAAAAAGTGATGCATTTTAAAAAGTACATTTCTTTTTTTTTTTACAAAAAAATTATTTTGAGCTTTGATTTTGAGCTCTCAATTTTGAATTTTTACAATTTCATCAATACTTTACCATCATGAAGAATGTTTCTCATAATTTGTATTTCAATACAATGATAAAATCAACATATCAAGTTTTTTTTTTATTTTGAAAATTTCCTTGTAATGTAAAAAATGTGATGCTCATTTGATTTAATATGTAGTAACATTCTTCTATTCTACAAAATCTGAAAAAAAAATTGAATTTTGAATGGAGAGAATTATTACTTTTCTAACTTAAATCTTATAATTTTAAGTGGTAACATCAAATGCCTTTTTTTAAAAGTAAATCTGGAAATCTGTTGTAGGATTTTCATTAAGAATGTTATAGAAATTATTCCAATTTTTAATATTCTCTTGTTTTTTCCCCAAAGAATTTAAGTTAAAAGTTTGAAAAACTTTTGTAATTTTTGGAATTGAATATATTGTTCTTAAACCAATATCTCCTATGTGCGAAAAGTATAATTTGTCATTAAAAAGATTGTTTATTCAATAGTCTTCTGGCTGATGAGATTGTTTATTCAATAGTATGATTGTAGAATATTTTCTTTAGTGACCACAGTTCACCATATAATATTTAGTCACATAGAAGTCATTTTATACTAAAGTTTGATTAGTAAACTGGTTATAATAGTCAAAATGTCAAAATCTCCTGAAAGTACACAACAGATATTGGTTTGACAACGACGATGTATGGAAATTATTCTTCGCCTCTGGGGTGTAATGGAGAATATTAAGCCCCTCCCCCCTGCAAAAAGTCAGGTTTTGCCTTTAATATTTTATAAATTGGTTAAATTTGTATTTGGTATCAGTCAGCTTTAGGTCCCCTGCAATGTGGTGGTGTATGTTATGCCACTGCTTTGCTTGCATATTGTATTCTGCGGATTCTTAATCTGTCATGTTTCTTTTATGAATCCATTAGAAATATGTATGCTATCTTCATATTTTATTGTCAGTAAATACTAGTTATTACATAAATATTAAGATAAATCTTCAAAACATATTAACATTATCAATAAATATAATTAAAAAATAAAGCATATTGTTATTTGGATGGCATATTCATATTTTTCAATGAATATTACAATTATGGTAAATACTTGTGCATTATAAAATCACTGTCAAATTTATGTTTTTTTTTCAAAATTATTTAAGTAGAAAATTCTAGAAATCAGAAAATGTATCAATGACTTTTCAAATTAGTAACTTCTGAGTTTGTTTTGCTGACTCTGCAAATTTTACTATGTACTATGCATTTTATTTTAAAAAATCATTTTATAAGATTATATAGTTAGTAATGAATGAAATAACTTAGAATAATTGCAAAGCAAGAACTTTTAATTGTAAATTACCATAAACATATCATTAACCCCTAAGTGCCCCAGGCGTGTATAAATGTCCTGCTAAGCGGGTGCCTTTAGTGCCCTGGACGTGTATACTCGTCTTTCCAAAGGATGACTTTTTGTATCGTGCTGCTCTGTTTATAAAACTAGTCACATGGCTTTGGAATACAATAACAGGACATTGACAGTGCTTCTAAAGAATCCACGTATTTCAGAGAAGAGGTGAGGAAGGAATTTGAAAGGGTATATATATTCCAGAAACAATGAAATTCAAAGCAAAGCAATTTTTTGTTTTGTTTTAGTGTACTCTTTTCTCTACTTCATTTGCTGTCATTTTTGTTTACTGAGTGTAATACGAGTTTCTTAATTTTTTGTACGAATGCATTAAATGTGACACTTGTTTATTTTCTTAACCATGTTTAAGAAAAATCTCGGAACAGGAAAAAAACTTATTGCAACTCTAGAGATTAAAATTTTTATTTTCATCTCTATTATATTCCTCTCTTATTATATTTCATATATTTTTTTTTCTTTTTTTTAAAATTCCTACTATTAATTCACACTCTCTATATGTTTATTTATTTATCTTGGTGGAATTTTCAATCGTTAATAAAATGCATTTTAAAGCGCTCAATTGAGCTGAAACTTTATATATATATGATTATTTTGGATGACAATACAATAATTTAATTATAATTAATAAAAATTAAGTGATTGAAACTAATTATTCAAAGAATTACAAATACAGCCACATTGGCATCGTTTTTGGTGACTTAGGGACCATTTTGGCAACTTGTGTCAAAACTTGAAATGTTTTTTTTTTCACATTTTAAAGTGCTCATTTGAGCTGAAATTTTCTTTACACTATTGTTTTTGGGTAAAAATACGATTATTGAATTATAATTAATTAAAATATTGACTGAAACTAATTATTCAAAGAATTACAGATACAGCCATGTTGGTTTCATTTTTATCGGTTTCTGACGCCAACTTAGAGATTCGTCTCTATTGTTGTAACAATGTAACTGTTAAAGCAAAGACAAAAGTTGGTGTCGAAAACCTGTTTTTCAGCCTAACTAGCCAAAATGGTTTGCATTGTTACAACAATGCAGACAAATCATGCTCTTTTTTCAATTCCTACTATTAGTTCACTCTCTCCCTGTGTATATATATGTGTATATATATATATATATATATATATATATATATATATAGGTTTGAAAAGTTTTTAGGTTCAAAAATTAAGGAATTTAAAAATGAAAATAGAGCAACTCACCATCGCGTAATAAAAAGCCTGTTAAAAGGAGCAACTTTACTATTGGCACCCAAAAGGTCCGCCATGTTAGATTATATATGATGAAAGCGTAATAAAGGAATATTGTGAAGATGATGCCCTTAAATTTTTACCAGCAGGCCTGGGGCCTGTCAAGAGCCGGTAGGATGAATTAACGAACTGCAAAATACGCGAGGAAACCAAACGAACTAACTTCAACAATTTTTTTTTTTTTCGAACGAGCGACTGCATTGAAAAACGATACTACCATGGAAGACGACTCTTTCCGGCAAGTCACCAGTCAACACATCCAGGGAAACTTTCTTTTTTTCCCTGAATTTGAAAATAAGTTTTTTGGAGAGTTTTCTTGAATGTTTTGATAAACAATGTTTGTGGTGAACAATGGAAAAAAAAATTTGAGTGGGATGATGATGAGGAATTCTTTTTTTTCATCACCAGAGAAATTTACCCTTTTTTCATCTCCTAACCAGATAAAACGTTGGGGGCTTAAGAGAAAGTTTAAAGGTGAACAGAAAAAGACACGCCCTGTGACAAAAAGTAATAAGTTTTAAGAAATGAATAAACATTTTTTTCTGATTTGAAGATACTGAACTTATCATTGATTAGTCTCTAAGTCAAGACTGGAATCATCTAAATATTCAAAATATGAAAGAAATAATTTTGATGAGAAATGATGTATAATTCATGTTTGAATTCTTATGCACATATATTTTTATAAATCTGTATATTTACAATTTTTTTGATATATTAAGTGATAATTAATGTTGTAGATATGTTTTGAATAACATTTGAAAACATAAGGTAGTTATAGAATATAACTTTCATTAAAAATTTTTATTTGATATTTGTCACATTTTTTTATCTTTCAAATTGAAAAAATATTTGATCAAAATAAATGATTTTTTTTTATGTTATCTTAATTATAAAATGTTTTTGTTGTACACGCACATTCATTTTCTTGTGTAGGTAGACATGCAATTTTGTAGATAGATGTAAATATGTAGTATAAAAGGTAAATTAAATGTTAAAAATGCCATATTACCAAAATTCAGAGAACATTTTAAAATATATAAAATTAATGATGTATTAACAGTTAAAAAAAGAATTTAATTAAAATTGTAGTACCGTTATCTTTGAGAGAAAAATTAATTACAACTGCACATGAACAATTTGGGTTAAAATTAATTTCTTTACTACTGAAAGACATTATATTAGACATTTCAAATTTTGTTAAATGTTGTGAAACATGTAATTGAATAAAAAAGTCTTGGATTATTGCACCTGTAGCAGAAGAACCATTTGAAATGATCTCAAACACTATTAGGAGGATTTAATTATCATTTCACAAAAGAAATTGCATATTGTTCTGGATCATGCTACCAGATATGCTTGGACATTTCCATGTGTCATTCTGAAACTTACAAATTGCTTAAAACAAATTTTTCAATTCAAATGCCCAAAACAACTTTTTAAGTGATAAAAATGCTGCATTAAATTTAAGAAATTCTTAAAACATCATAATATTAGACAATTACTAACTTCAGCAAATAGACCACAATGCAATGGAAAAGAATGAAAGAGTTAATCAGACATTAGTAGCAAATTCCTACAAAAACTTTGACAAAATTATTAGAACAAGTTACATATGAATACAATAACTCGCCACATGATGTTACTGGCTTTCCACCTGGGTTTGAACTTTGCCATATGATTCGATTACCTAATCAAGTAAAATTAAACTATCCACCTATACAACAAGCTAGACAAATTGCAGTAAACAGAACAATTAAGCATCATAAGATAAATAAACAAAGGTATGATAGACATTATGTTGATGCAAAATTTAGATGGAATTTAGTATATCAAAATTTCTCATACCCTAATTCAAGTAAACTTCAATCTCCTTATAATGGTCTTTTAAAGTTGTCAGGAAACTCTCAAATGTTACTTATGAAATAGATAAACCAAATCAATATACAGGAAAATTAACAGATATTGACTTGATTAAAACCATTTCATTCAAAATCCAATTTCCAATTATGGTTATAGAGTTTGTTTTCTCAAACTTTGGGGGGAATAAGTGCATTGTAATTTTTTAAAAGAAGTGCATTGTTATTAAAATAATAATAATAAAGTTGTGTTTAAAATTTGAATTTAAGACTTGTTTACATTATGAAAATCAAAATTTAATGTAATTGAATTGTATTGTATCTTTATTCATAATGAACACATTATTGAAGACTATTTAAAAAAAAAAATAACTGAATTATGGACTGTATGAAAACATTGTGATGAGGTCATTTTACGATACATTGTGTTAGAGTAATTTCATTGTGATTATTTTGTGATCAGAGTATATTCTGAAAGTTAAAATATAGTATGTGATGTTATGTGAAGATTTTATTATGGTTGTATGTTTTTGAAATGAGTTGATTTCTAATAATAAACAAAAGAACTGTGTGATAAACAATAATTGGATGATGAACATTGAACTATGATTTTCCAAGACAGGACTGAAACATTACATTACATTGATTGAACTTTTACCTGTACTTGATATATCTGAAATACCCTTATTTTTCTTTGCATTTTATATTTCTAGTGATATTTTGATATAATGTTGATGTCGTGTTTATTTTGGTAAATTTCTGTGTTATAGTTATGTAATCTTTTCTTTTTTGGGAGCTCCTAAAATCATGTTGCTGTTAGTTACTCTCCATATATGTCCTTTTTATGTATTTACTTTACCATTATTCCTAAACTCATTTTGCTATTACTTATTTTATATCTATTCTTTTGTATGTACTTACTTTACCATTATTCCTAAAATCATGTTATATTTACTCTATACCTATTCTTTCTATGTATTTATGTAATCATTATTCCAACATTCAATACCATTTTGAAGTACTTGTAACTTTTCAACATTTATCACTTTAGTAACATTGTTTACTATCAATGCACATTTAGTGAGAATTTCACTGATCTTATGTTATGTTGTTTAGCACTACTATATTTTTGAATGTCTAATGTGAATTATCTTTATCTTATGTTGTTTTTCTTAACCTCATTATTATTATAGTCATAGTGGAAGTATTAGATGTGTGATATTTTTCAGAAAACAATTCTATGTAACACAAAGTTTTATACCAAATTTTTGATACTTTGTTATTCATTATTGCTATTTTTTTTGTACATGTTAGGATTCACCAGCCCACTCTTTTACACAATTATTATATCTTCTAGATTTTTATTTCATTTGGGGAATGATATAATTGAAATATAATTTTTTCCCCGTTGCCAGTCAGATCTGGCTGTGCCAGACTTTTTGAAAAGTTTAGGTTCAAAATTAAGGAAGTAATAAATGAAAATTCTTTACCATCGCGTAAGGATTTATGAGTAAACAAGCCTGTTAAAAGGAGCAACAAGCGCTGACGAAGGAACGCATACTAAGGAAGGACTTGGCTGGTGTCTCTCGCTGCGATGTTGTATTTGGTAACGCCCGGTTGCGCGGCAAAAGGTCCGCCATGTTAGATTATATATGATGAAAGCGTTAAAGGAATATTGTGAAGATGATGCCCTCCTCTTTTACCAGCAGGCCTGGGGCCTGACATATATATATATATATATAATTCAAATTTTCAATCATTAATAAAATGCTTTCTATTCACCCATTCAAAGTAGAAATTGACTTAAATTTTTATTTTATATTACTTATTTAAAGTGAAATTAAAAATGTTTAGATGGAGAAATGTGCCTTTTCTTCCCCCTCAATAAACCGTGTAACAACGTGCACCTCTAGGAAAAACTGTGGCACTGGGTGGTGAATTTCGTGACATTCCCTTGGAAGTTAAAGGGTTAAAAAATGCTTTAAATTTTATAAAAATTTGTTTGAAAAATAATTATTATATGTGGCTGATTAGAATCTACAACAATCAATACATTAGATGTTGCAATGGGCAATATGCATTTGATTGGAAAAATTGAAGGAAAAAAAGTTAATCCTCTGGTAAGAAAGAAATAATTATTCCATTTAGTATAAAACAGAAAGAAGAAAGAATTGTGGAAGATTTTAGGGGCTTCTTGAAGCTCAGGAAAAGTATCTTGTTAGACTTCTGGAGTAAAAATCTTTCATTTATCCCTAAGATGTCAGATCTTTGAATTACTCAAAAATTGCGACCTTAGTACGATAACCTTCTTCAGGGGTTTGATGAAGTAAATGTTAAGCAGCATTAGAGCCCAGATGGCTACTACTTTGTCTTAAATTGAAAGACATCTGTGAATGACTTGATACTGGAAGAGTAAGAATATTTAATCGTTCTCAGGGTTGGTATCAAAAGTATTTGCTTTTGTAACGGTTTCACAGTTGGGTTGATTGCTAGAAAAATTCAAAGCATCTCAATATGGAATGGATGTTTTTTTTTCTTCTGTGTGAATTGTGATGAGCTTTATGAATATGTTTCAGAAGACAACATGGTTATATTTGAATAAATATAGGTTATACTGTGTCCCTAAGATATTTTTCAAATATAAATCTTAATATGTCTCTTTTTTAAAAAAAATATTTTAAAACATGCTTTCTCTTATTTTCAGGGAAGTAGGATACTTATCAATATTTTCCCCTCTGCTTCGTTATTCTCATATTACAATTAGTTAAATTCTCAACTTTTTATTTATCATAGGTTAGTACTTAATACATTGAATTATTTTCCATGGTAAATGTTCCACAAGTAAATTGGATACTTTGTATTAGAAATTGAAATTTTTTTTAAAGTTAAACCTATGTGTAGTAAATTTTAAGGGTTATTTAAAGTTTATTTTGTAATTTTTTTGAAAAAATGACAGTTTAAAATTATTATTGTTTGTAAACACATTGAGATATGAATATTCACAATTTTCAATTATTTCTTCCGTAAGAGACACGTGTGTAAAAGAATACATACTTTAATAAATAACCCATTATAATGACCTTAGTAAAATTTATTAAAGTCAGAGTTATTCAATATACATATTGTGCCAAAGAAAATGTTTTCAATTAATGGAATAAATAATCCTCTATAATCAATAATAATAGTTTGTATAAATTTTTTATTTATAGATAAAACAATCTTTATATTTTACATCTTCAAATTCTTATAGCAATAATGCATTTATAATTATTTTTCAATTCTCTTTGACAATTTTTTTTTCTATGGGGGAAAAAAAGGAATTGTTACTCTCTCGCAGTTGTCTAAGTATATTTGTATTGTGAAGGCTACTATGATTTGAAAAAATCTGTTTTTACCCTACTGTAATTGTTTTATTAAAGGCTGTATACTTTTCCAGATGCTGCTTAAAAGTGTGGTGAAAATATCTGAAAACTTATTAATTAAAAGTCAACATTGTTATTGGAAGAAGGATATGAGTATCAAGCTTTTAATAGAATAAGTAATTAATTTTTGTCATTTTTTTTTGAGTTTATATTCTATTTTATTCAGTGCTTTTTTATAAGTAAAAATGTACACACAGATGTATTACATTTTAAAAATAAGTACAAAATATAAATAACTGTAAAAAATTTTGAGATACGAAAATGATAAAAAAAAATAGGGTAATTTTTTTGTAAGTTTGCAATAATGTTCTGAAATTTATTTGATGTTTGTGATTATGTTTCTATTTGTAAATGAATGTTAAAAAGCTGTTTTCTTATTTCAGAAACATTTTACCTCTGTAAAGATTAAAAATTTATAATCTATTTAGCCTAATTTAAAAGTACAACTTGACTTGGAAATTTCAAAACATTCTGCTTTTTTTAAAAAAAATCTACCTGAAATATTTACCTAAGGCTCCCTTCACACCAAACGATTCCGAGTCTGTAGCGATCTTTCCAAATCACAGCGATTCTGAATGAACAGAGATTTGCCTTCACACCGCCACAGGTCAATCATTCTTCCATCAATTGCTGTCAAACATGGATGCTGTTTTTAATATTTTAAGACGATTAATGTTTCAAGCTATTAATTTCACAACTGTATTTTCATTTATTTTGAAGTTGAAATACGTAAAACAAAAAAATATAAAAACGGTTTTATTTATTTTTTTATATTTTACCTGTTAGTATCAAGTGTAATTATAGTCTGAAAAGTAGTAACAAATAATAAATATGTATTGTAACTATATTATAATGCAATTACTTTTACAAATAATATATCTAATGTTGTTATATACTATAGCTTTTGTAGCGTATAATAACTATTTTTTTGATTATGTATATAAAAATTGCTAATACATTAATGAATTAAAAATTTTACATACCATTTACATTTTGTTTGTTTCATATAGTATATATAGTAATAAAATGAAATCTTTTAAAAAAATTAAAATTATCGACAATATCGGTGTTTTATTTTATTTTAGCATTCTTATAAATATTTAATTTTTTTTTCTCTTCCAAAATTAAATAAATTCTTATCAAATTGATCTCTGAAGCTGTTTCAAACATCCTTCAGAATATTCCCTCCCCTCCCAAAAAAACCCAACACATTTTGCTTTAAAGTATTAAAAAGTAAATAAAGTTTTCAAATTTCTAAAATTGAATAAAATAATGCATGCAAAATTAATTTTGTTATTTGCGCAAGATTAGCAGGAATAAAATACAGCCTACACACTCGGCGACAAGATCTAGAGTTAGTTTACATAATGAAAAAGAATACTATGAATAAATACCACACAAAAACATAAGCGCCATCTATTGACATAAAAACAAACTCATGCTAACCCTAACAAGAACATTAAAATCTTTAAATATCTAAAATTAGCTTCTTTAATAGAAACTTTATGCGATATAATCACTAATAATATAAAAAACCAATAAAAATAAACACTCTATTTGTTTAAATTCACTTTTTCTTTAAGAAATAGCTCCCGGCTGCTGGTGAATCACGGAAGAAAATCTGACATGCCGAATCACGCGTAAGTCAGAATGATGGCGGATTGAACCGGTTTTGTTTGGTGTGAATGCGGGAAGCGAATCTTGGCTTATTTGAGTGGGAAATTACGAAGCCGAATCCTGGTCGATCAGACAAGTTTGATGGTGAATGAATCGGAGTCGTTTGGTGTGAAGGCAGCCTAAGGAGATAAAATACGAGATGTGATGTGTTTGCAATAATTTTGGTTTATACAACTGCTCCCTGGTTTATGTTACTTTTTTTATGAATAAAGATAAATGTATGTAGTATTATCACTTGATATTATTTTACAAGTATACATTTTTTTTCAGATATGGAGAATGAATTTGATGCCAAACCTTTACTTTTGAAAATACCATGGGTTGATGTCCTTTTCTGTCATGTCTTTTCTAAATTAAGTCCCCAGGATTTGTTTAACCTGAGGGCAGTGAACAAAGAAATTAAATTCCTGGTTTCAGAATATTTCAAAGTGAACCGTATTCTGAATTTTTCTTCTGTTACTCGTTCTGCAACCCTGAAAGCATTTCAGATTATTTCCAAAGATGCACACAATTTGAGAATAATTGATCTTAGTTGTTGCAAATGGCTGGATAGTAGTGCACTAAATCCTGTCTTGGAGTCCAACAAAAATCTGCTTCATTTAAATATCAGCAGTTGTATTTCAGTGTCAAACAGTAGTCTACAAATCTTAGCCAATAATGCATCTGAATTGAAAGTATTAGATTTAAGTAACTGTCACTGGACTAGTGCTGGAGCTATAATTTCCATTGCTCTCAATTGTCCCATGCTTGAATTTATTGACTTAACTAGTTGTTGGGAAGTAACAGATGAAGCTGTCTGTGAATTAGTGCTCAATTGTCCAAGGTATAACAATGGTAGTTTTTTTTTACGATATTATTTAAATCTTTAAAGTGTATTAATATTGCATTAATATATTGTTAAATTATATTATCTTGTTATTCTTATCTTAGTAATTCTATTAAAATTCTTTATTTCATATTTTTAATTATTTTCAGATGAATTTTCGTTTGAAAGATAATATCATTTGAATAACTAATATTTTTAATCAGGCAGTTTTACCTTAAGACCTTTGTTAACATTACCTTTAATTGTTAATGATTGCTAGAATTAGATGTCTAGTGAAATCATAATTCTAGAAATAATTGTTATTTATTAAATGAACCTTTTAAAATTACATGTACACTTTAATGCAGGAATGGGCTAACTTTTCCAAAGGTATGGGCTACTTCTAACATTTTTAAGATTTTGTGGTCCACCCAGTGGTGTAGGTGTGGTCATTCTGTTTTAAAAATGTTTTTCTTTTTTTAATACTTGTTTTCAGTATTAAACTTTTAAAGTATGACAGATTACTATTTTTACTACAAAAACACAAGTAACACAAAATTGTCAAGTTGAATGCTTGAACAGCTGTGAGAGTGATGGCTAGACTGTGGACGTATTCAATCCAGCAAGTAGAGAAAATATGTCAACTGATGAATCTTAAACCAATTACTGACTCCCACTCCATCGGGGATATGACATCAACATGATAACCCAACCTTGTAAAAGCTTGTGATGTCTCAATAGCCAATCCCATGCTATTGTGGGAAGAGCTGATCATCAAGTTTTATTCACCTCTTTAGTTGGTGTGTGAGTAAAAATTCATTTCCATGGCTGACACTGTGGAGATTGCTGTTTTCCCCTGTGTGTAGCTGCAGGAGCAAAAGTATTAAGCATCATTGTGTGCTTCCAATGATGGTACATGTGTCATCTCTACACATGTATCCGATCATTTGCTAATGTAAACATAGTCCCATCAATTGTCAAAAGCCGATTCTTCAGTCCAGCTGGCATTGGTGTTCCATAAATAATATTTATTAAATAATATTATCTTAGGTTTTAGTGAAGATGGTGACTCTAACATGTCTTGACGGTCCACCAATCGATCATGATGAAAATGCCCATCCTTGCTTTAATGGAACTATGTTCTATTTAATACTTTATTTGGTAACTATTAGTAATAATACTAAAATTATCTATAGAAATTAATTTTCTTTCCTTTTTTCAGGTTAAAAAACTTATCTGTATCTCGCATTTATGGGATCACTGACTGGAGTCTTGTAGGTATTGCTCACAAATTACATAGCCTTGAAAGCTTAAACTTAACAGGTTGCTGGAGAATTACTGATTATGGAGTAAGGTATGTCAAATTTCATTTATATCTGATAGTAGACTATTTCTTTATACATTTAGAAATAATTTTATTACATTAAATGTTACTTTTTTTTTAAAAAAAATCTTTATTTGGATTTACTAAAAATTTGTCTTGGTTAAACAGTTATCTTGCACATTATGAAAATTTCCAGGTTATTTTTTATCAAGAATTTTGTTAATTGCAGACTTGTTGGCGAATATTGCAGACAGCTAAAGTCTTTGAAAGTGGAAGATTGTAGAGGTGTGACAGAATTCAGCCTGATGACTTTACGCTCTCGGATGCACATTGACAGAGTTAGCAGTACCTTGTGTGTTCGTTTGCCAAGATTGCAGTTACAGATTTAGTTTGATATTAATGAAAAAATAAAAGGATTGGCAGTGAAGATGTGGGCTGCTTTTATTACAGGAATGAACTGAATTCATTACAAAATATGATTTATAGGATAAGAGTTTATTGTATCTGTGATATTTTTGTTGATTCTCAGAAGTTTTATTTTAATGTTTCAAAGTTTTATTCCTACTTGAATTATATTTGAAAATTATCCGAATATTTTATTAATGAAATATGCTTTATTCTTGGACATGTGTTTGCTTTCATATCGCATGTGTTTTTGTTATTGAGGTGTGTTCTTTTTTTACTTTGAATATATTTTTATTCTAATTTTTTTCCCTGTTCTTGACAAATTAAATTTAAAAGCAGTATTCAAAACTTTTTCTTAAAACTAATATTTCATGTTTGATGCCATGTTCTTCATTAACATATAAAATCATCTTGAATATCATGTAAATTATAGATGTTTTTTTCTGTGCTGATTTTTTGTATGATACCGAATGCTTTATATCCTAGTCCTTATTTAAAATATTGTATTTTTTTGCATTAAAAGCATGTTGTGCTGTTATTTATCAAAAAATTTTACTGCTGAAAAATTATTTATCTATTTTGTGAAGTAATCTTTTTGTTTTGTGTATAAATTTCTTGGAGAGGCTTAAAGACAATAATTATTAACTGGTTTGTTATATACATTGTCTTATTATTTTTTTAAAAATAAATTCTTTTTGATCGGTTATTCTTGATATTTGTTTGCATTATTTAAATACCTTTTCCTATAAGGGAACATTATTTTTTATAAAAAATTTGTGTATGATTAATAAATTAAAAATTACTTGCTTCAATATGCAAAATGTATTAAGGTATTCAAATATTAATATATATATATATATATATATATATAGTAAATTATTATGCAAATTTTTTTATGTATCGTAAGTATACTTTATTTTGGTATTATTTAGAGCATATACTTCTTTAAAGACTACATTATTTTCACCTAATCAAATTTGTTTTGATAATTTTTAATTCAGATGAATTACTTATTTACATTGTTTCTCAAAGCATGGATTCATTAAAATTTTCAGATTCATTTTGATTCCTTGGCTGTTGTTGCATAATCTTAGTAGATGATTTTATACACTTTTGAAAGGAAAAGTGTGTATTGAAATATTTTTAAATCGAAGACAATAAGTATTTCAATTTTAAGAAAATGGAAATATTTCAAATTTATTGAAAAAAAATTCTTCTCTCTTTATGAGTTTAAATATATATACAGTCGACTCTCAATAATTCGAAGTTGGAGGGACCAATGGAAAACTTCGAATTATCAAGAGGGTAGGAAAAAACTCTCAAAATACACGAAGAGAAGTTTTTTTCTAACACATTTAAATTTAAAACTATGTAATAAAGCAACAATTGTACATAATTTTTTTAAAGTACATTTTATACAGTATAAAAATATAAAACAGAAGTTAAAAGTCCTATATTAAAAGAATACACTTACGTCTTGAAAACAACTATTAAAAGAATATACATACTATATATAATTAATCCTTTTTGTCGAAAAAATCTGTTATCTTTTTTTTGTTTTAAGGCATTCAATCTAACTTTGTCAATAGATTTTCTAGAACAAATGAAGCCTGTAAAATGTCTGCATCAACATGATTTTGAAGGAAAAAGTTGCGTATGTTTAGCGACACTTTAGCTTCTGACAGAGTTACCGGAGTCAACTCCTCCGATTCGTCTTCATCACTTTCTGTAGTATTGTTGTCCAAAGCCACAATTTCAACATCAGATAGAGCTCCCCATACAGCAATGTCCGTGTCAACCAACACGTAGTCGTCAAACGTCAAATCTTGTTCTAGAAGAGCTTCCCAAAGGGATGGTTCAGCATTAAATTCAGTGAGTGTATCGTCCACGTCAACCAGATTCGGGGAGGGGAAGCCTGACTTTTTAAAACAGCTGTGAATTGTCAAAGGAGTAACAGCTCTCCAAGCCTTGTCAATCATGATCAAAGCTGTTAAAATAGAAATAGTAGTTACATTCTGCTGATTTTCGAGGTTATCCAAAACGCTTTTAACAACTTCACGCCTATAAAATGTTTTAAAATTATGCATGATGCCCAGGTCGAGTGGCTGAAGTTTTGAGGTTGAGTTTGGAGGGAAAAATTGAAGTTTCACATTTGATAAAGGTGGTGTGTAATTGTGCACAGTACAGTTGTCTAAAAATAAGAGAATATGTCATTTCTCTCATTTTCATATCAGAGTTCAGTGAGATCAACTATTCATTAAAGAGTTCGGTGGTCATCCATGCCTTCTTGTTTGAGCGGTATTTGGTAGGGAACGAGTTTATGCCCTTGAAACACTGAGGTTTTGCAGATTTTCCTATGACGAGAGGAGTAATCTTTTCTGGGCCGTCCATGTTTACAGCCAGTAAAATAGTTAACCGCTCCTTGCTATGTTTTTCTCCATGGCATTTTTCTTTTTTGAATGTAAATGTTTTTTCTGGCAAACACTTGAAAAAGAGTCCGGTTTCATCTGTGTTGAAAATGTTAGGTGGTTCGTACTCCTTTATTAGATCCGAAAGCGAGTTCTGTCACTTAGAAAAACGTTAATGTCGACACTTGAGCTTTCCCCGCACATTATTTTAAAGACTATCCCATTCCTTTTCTTAAAATTTGTTAACCATCCCTTGCTAGCCGAAAACTCGATTCCTAATTCTTTGGCGAATGCTTTAGCCTTTTCCTTCAATAAAGAGCCACCCATCGGAATATTCTGTCCTCGACACTGTCTCATCCATGAAACTAAACACTGTTCAAGACGTGGAAAATTACCTTTACTAACGCGTTTTCTCACTCTACTCGAAGATGCACTAAAGATTTTCTCTTTATTCTTCAGAATAGTGGAGAGCGAGCTCAGTGGGATTTCAAATGCTTTGGCTACATCGACCTTCCTCTCACCTTCTTCAACTGATTCTATCACCTTTTGCTTTTCAGAAATTGTTAAGCACTTGTACTTTTTAAAAGAAGACATGTCGCTCCTTTCACGTGATAAGTCGACACTGAGGTGAGGTGTAAAGTAGTGGCCCAAGGTTTATCGAAATTAACAGGTAGGAAACGTAAATCACCACAACTTTCACCACAAATTTAAAATTTGGAATCTAAAATGAACACAAGGCGTATTCACAGTTCACACTCAGCTACGGGATATACTTAATAGCAGGGGTCGACAACTATGGCACGTGGAGCAATTCTTAGTGGCACATTACCGCTCTTTTTTAAAAGAAATAATAGAATAAAGTTAATCCCTGCCTCTCCTGTCTTTGTCTCTGTGACATCGTCGATTGTTGTGAATCCCCATCTTTCGATTCATGATAAGTTTTATAGTTTCACCAGCTGTTAAGTGACAAGTATGGCGTCTTCAATTGTTGCGAACTCACACCCATCGATTGTCCCTGAATTTTTAAGATCCACCAGCTGTAAAATGACCAGTGCACGTGGCCATGGGGCCATTGTTTATTGTCTGAACTCAGGGAGTGACGACAGCCTGACGGGTCGCCATAATGGTAAAGGAGAGCCGGTGCCCCATTGACAATAGGCGAAGTAAATAAATGAAAATAAGTTCAGTAAGAAAACCACTCGTGGGATAATTAGGTACAGGAAATGAATCTAACTTCATAATATTGAAGGTTCGAATTATCAAGAGTTTTATAAGATAACTTCGAATTATCGCGTGTTGTAGTCTGGCCAACCACAAATTTTACTTCGAGATATTGAGAGTACCAAAACGTATGGTTTTAGTTCGAAATATCAAGAGTTTTTCTAGGGGCTAAGCATATACTTTGAATTAGCGAGAGGTTCGTATTATCGAAAGTTCGACTGTCGACTGTACTTGCTATATTCAATTATTTTGCTACAAAATATAAATTAATATTTAAAAATATGCTTGGAATTTTTGTGGGTTTTTTTTAATGAATTTATTGATTTTTATTCCTCAAAGTATTTTGAATAGTTTTTTGACAGTAAAGAGATATATATTAAGAAAAAGTTATTTTGAATTAATTTTGTCTCAGAATTATCATTGAAAATAAATTAATTGTACTTGGAATTCTTTGTTAAAATATATATAAAAGTTCCCATTCAATAAGAAATAATTAATCATCAGTTTAATGACTTTTTCATCATAAATAAATCTGGTTTTGGAATTTTATAGTAATGCAAATTAATTTTTTTACTTATCAGCTTTTAATTTATTTATAAAATTGTACTATAATAATGAGAGGTTAGGAATGTAATAAGTAACTTTATAGTATTCTTTTTTTAGTGATTTAAGTATATTAAAATAAATGTTTTTGTAACTAAGGATAATATGCTTGTTATAACTATTGTTAACTATCAATTATATATGTATATATATAACTGACATTATACAATTGAATACACTAATATGTAACTGAAGTTATTTTTTTATAATGCACCATTATTTTGTAATTACTTTATACAATGTTAGGAATTTTTTTCTCTCGTTAATCTTAATATCAAAAATAATTTCTAAAAAATTGTATTGTAAGTATTTTGCATAATGTTAAAATAGTGATGTGTTTTTTAATTTAAAAAAAAATTGAATTGAGTGATTACTATTCTGGTAAAATGCAAAACTTTTTTTTGTCTGAAAAACAGTGTATAAAATTTGATTTTTATGCATTGTGTTTTTGAAGCAGGAAAAGTATGTATTTAAATAAATGTTATTTTAATCTTAAAATTAAAAATAATTTTTTTTGAAATTTTATATGCATTGAATTTTATGCAAAAAAGTTAGAAATATTTTTGAATGCATTTTTTAAAATATATATATATATATATATAATGTATACAAAAAAAAAAAAATTGTGTGAAACTCTTATCTGCATTTTTTCTGTATTATTGATATTTTATTTTAGGTAGGATATGCAAACTGATTTTTTAAAATTTCCTTAATATTAAAATTCTTAAAGAGTGAAATGAATATATGTTCTAAATATCACTTGAATTAAATTGTACAATAATTTTTAATGTTTTTTGTAAACATGCATCTTAATTTAATTTTTGTTATAAAATTAATTATCTTGTTACATTTATATAGAAGTTTGAATCACTAGATTACTCAACATAAATTTCATTTTATATTATATTTGATTTATGTATTTGTGAAACTTAAATCCTCTAATATTTTTTAGATATACTTGTTTTTTTTCACAAATTTGATACATAAGTATTTTAGCTCCTTTTCAGAAATATGCTTCAAATAATTAACTCTTCTCTCATTAAAGTTGTGTAATTAAATTATTAACTTGTAAGAAATATAACTAATAATATAATTTTAAGGTAATATTTTATATCTGAATTCCTTATAAGAAAAGTTTTTCAAAAATAAAGAGTTGTTTAATTATAAGAAAAAAATATTGAATGATACTATAGTTAGAAATTTTTCATCTGAACTGATGCTTATTGCAGTAAAAGTGTAAACTCGTTTTAAAACTTAATTAACTTTCATGCTTAATTTCATAATAAATATAAATGGTTATGAATGACTCATATTTTAGAAAAGTAGAAAATAACTTTCAATATTCTCAATTTCATAAAATTCAGGATTTAACTTTGAATCTGCTTTGTGGTGATTCATGCTATTGAAAGTAATAGAATTTGAAAATCTTTATTGCTGAATATAATTCTATCTGCATTAGACATTAAAAGCATCGATCCTGCCTTCAGATTCCTTTACATTCTTATCGTAGAAAATTGATACTTATTAATCTATATTTCATTTCATGATACAGAGTTTTCATGAACGATATATAGATAAAACAACAGTTCTATAAGAACATAGTTATTGAAAATATTGCAGTCAATCTAGTTGTATATTTTTCGCAATTGGTTCAGTAGAAAATTACATTGGAAATATTATGCATTCTATTCACCACATCGTCTAACTAGAAATTGTAATTTCTTTGTAATTAGCTTTCCTGTGGGAAATTCTGAAATGTTTAAATGTTTTGTTATTTTTCTCTTTCTATCGATATAGCCAGAAAGGAACATCAGTTGAATGTGTATATTTCTTTTGTAATAACTTTGCATTTAATACATACTGAAAAAATAACAAATTAACCTTCCAGTGTTTGTTTACATGCTGTATGTTATTTATATTGCTTTATTAATAATTTTGCAATTAATGACTAGATTTAATATAGAAATATATATTTTTCTCAGAAAAGTCTTAATATATATGGGATATATTCAGAGAGCAATAATCAATGCATAACGATGTAATTTTATATTATTTTTATATTCTATTTTGTTTTTATGTGAAAGAATATATGTTTAATGGATAAATGTTATATATATTTAAAAAGTACCCTTACTGTAATTTTTAATGTTATTTTTACAAAAAGAAATACATTTTCTTATGAACCTGATTTTTGTTGATAAGTGTTTTTAATTTTTTTTCTATTTAGCAAGTGAATTAACTGAGAAATGAAATAAAAAAAAACACATTTTTTTACTGTGATTTAGTTAGCATTTCAAATTTTGAAATGTTAACTACTGTAACAAAATATTTTTAGGTTTGTTTTTGTTCAACAGTATTCTTTGAAAATTTTAATCTATCACAATGTTGTAACTTTTGTTTCTATGTAATTGGGTTGACTTTATTGTAACAATATTCCTTCCTATACAATTTAATAAATTTGTACATTTCAAAAAATAATGTATGTATTTTTATTTAATCTACTAACATCTTTTGTTGTGTGTGCTTTTTTAAAATGAATTTTTTTTTGTAATATGATTTAATATATTAAAACTAATTATATAAGATTATCTGCTGTCTTCTCTGGGTGGGATTGGGGCCTTTAATAATATATTTACATTCCCTGCCCTTGTATATTGAATAAGCTAATTTAATATGTAGAGATCTTTGTGTCAAATAACATCTTTGCTTTGAAAACAAACTCATTTTGGATCTGATAATGTATTTAGCATTAGCATTTTTTAAAAAAAAATTTTAATGCAAATTTTTTTTTTATTTTAGATATTAATTTAATTTCTTTCTTTCGGGATATATATAAACAATTTTTTTTATAACGTTGATGTTTTAATGACTCTCACTAAACTTCCCATTAATGATAAATAAATCTTAGTGCTCATTTTATTGTATTTAATCAACATACCTTTTTGTTGTATGGTATGTTGTTTATTGTCCTCAAGATATATATATGTTTTTATATATAGTCTTTTATGTAAGTAAATGTTTCAATAAAGAGATGAATATATATTTTTTATAAATTAATTCTTTTCTTTGAAAAAATTTTTTTTTTACTATTCATTTAGAGCAAAGATTTGCAAAACAGTCTCCTTTATAATCTTTTATTAAAATTTCTTCTAATTACTTATAAAAAAATAATGTTGCTAGTTCAAGTACCATTTGATAACTGGAGGAACAGTTGGATCATGACTTTGTAACTGGAAATAGAAGCTTTTTTTGAGTATTATTTTGAAGTATTCAAAAAAAATTGGATGAAATTTTGGATTTAGAAGCTTTAAGAATTGGAAAAATTTGGTATGTTATGATTAATTTTTTTCATATACATTTTTTGAGACTAGAAAATAATTATCTATTAATTGATGTAAACATCTTAGGAGAGTGTGGAGCTATAAAACCTTTTTATATGTCTGAGACACTCATTTAACAATAAGTGAGCCATTTTTAAATTGTTTTTAACTTAAATGCAGAATTTGACGAATTTTCAACTTATAATTTTATGAAAATTAGTAGGTTTTGTTCACAGTGAGAAATTTACATGTAAAAAAAGTTACAAGCAATGAAAATTTATGTAGGTCTACTGTGTTTATTTACTAGTTCATTAATGTTATAATTTAGTTTCTTTTCAGCATTACACAGTGATATCAAATTCGACTCACTGTAAAGAGAATTGTTGATATTTTTTTGCACCTTTTCTTTGACAACTGGACAGTTACTAATGAATTTAATCATTGTGCTTGAAGATTCACATATAAAACATTTAATTTACCACCAGGTTATGTATAGGTTATTAGTAATGGGGTTTTTATAAATATTCTTTTATGTGAATAATTATGTTGACTGTCATATAAAAGCAGCATTTTTTCGTAATGCTTCCTTCTTTTCCTCGACTAATTGATCAACAGAAGTAGTCACACGTCTTCATTGCAGCTTTTGTTTCCCCACTTTCAGAATAATAGTCTGACTATCAAAGTATTTTTTCAAAATTTAATTAGGTAATATTTTGTAAAATTTAAGTAATATTGAATATCTCTAAAAATTATCAAACAATTATCTAAATCTATATCAAGTTAATGTTCAATATTCTGCACAACTTGGCAATCTTTTCGCTGTAATAATATGTTACATAAAAAGTTAGCTGTAGGTAAAGGATAGCAAGTTTCCCCTGCTAAAAAGTGTAAATATGCCAATACTATGTCAAAATTTCTATTAATAAATTAGTAACTTTCATCAATAATTGCATGCCATTATTACGTCTGTATATCTCCTTTTGATAATTTATTTCATTTCTATTTGTGTTTTGACAAAAAATATTACTAAATTTAAGATCTAGTTAAATTTGAAAAGAAAATGAAGAATAGTGTCATATCTAAACAAATAGTGGGTTCTGCAGGAGTTTATTTGTTGAAAAATGATCAATGGGATTGGAAGGGAGTTTTAACATTTGAGAATTGCATGGCTTTTTGATTAAAAACTGAAAAATCTCTTGTTCAAGAGGAAAAAGCAAGAGGATCGACAAAGTTAAGATCGTTTTTGTTTTGATTAACTTTCTTACTGTTATTTCAATTATGATAAGAGTGATACTGACAATGGCATGCACAAGGGTGGTGTTTGGGGGTTCAAACCCCTCCCTTGCCTCAAGAGATTTTAAATTGTTGGCATTTATATTACGTCCCGGCGCTTTAATCTACATATTTTTTAAAAGTAATCTGTGTACCCACTGATTAATGATAAATGTAAGAATTATTGAAAAGCACAATTTAACCTGTCTCATATAATTAACGATGTTTTCAAATGTCTTTGAGGAATCTATAAAAAAGGAATGAAATATTCGAATAACTTGTTGTTGCCGAAAGAAATTTTAAATGTGCTGTAATAAAGTGTTTTTTTTCCAGGTATAGAAGTTTAAGTTGGCATTACTTTCCAAGATGGCGACTGATTTAACAGCTGTCAAGTGATTTATTCTCAGTTTGGTTTGGCAATTCATCAAAACGATCATCAAGCAAGGCGTAGATTCGTCGAATGGGCCCAAAACGAGATTGCCGTTGTTCCCGCTTTTCATAAGCGAATTTTGTTTAGCGATGAAGCGCACTTCTGGTTGAATGGCTACGTCAACAAACAAAACTGCCGCATTTGGAGTGAAGCTAATCCACAAGTGTATGTCGAAACACCGTTACATCCAGAAAAACTGACTGTTTGGTGCGCTTTATTGGCTGGTGGAATCCTTCTTCAAAACCGATGAAGGCCACAACGTTACAGTCAATGGTGATCGGTATAGAGCCATGATTACTAACTTTTTCATTCCTGAATTGAACAATCATGATGTCCAGGAGCTGTGGTTCCAACAAGACGGTGCAACATGTCACACAGCTCGTGCCACAATCGATTTATTGAAAGACACGTTGGGTGACCGCCTAATTTCACGTTTTGGACCTGTGAATTGGCCTCCAAGATCTTGTGATTTAACACCGCTAGACTATTTTCTGTGGGGCTATGTAAAGTCATTGGTCTATGTGGATAAGCCACAAACGCTTGACCATTTGAAAGACAACATTCGCCGTGTTATTGCCGATATACGGCCACAAATGTTGGAAAAAGTCATCGAAAATTGGACGTCCAGATTGGACTACATCCGAGCCAGCCGTGGCAGTCCTATGCCAGAAATCATATTTAAAATGTAATGCCACAAGATTATCTTTCGAATAAAAAATTCATGTCAATCGAATAATACATCGTTGTTTTATTGCAATTTAAAGTTCTATACCTCTAAAAAAAACACCCTTTAGATCACAAAAAATTTAACATATGTAGCTATTCAACACATCTGTTGTATAATAGTATCGCAAAAAATCATTTGTAGAAAGTGACCATTTTGTTGCGATGAGTTACCAACTTGTGGCTTACATATAGTTTTTTCCAGGTAAATTTGAGAAAATAACTTTTCTAACTTAAGATATACGTACAGAATCAGTAAATGTATGGATGGATTTGTCGTTCTCTTATCAATGGTATAAACAATTGAAATGTCTTGAGCTCTAATTGAAGTAAAATTTACCGAAGATCTGTCTTTGGAGGGATGTTCTGAAAGATTGTTTATACTGCCAGAACAAAGTATACTATGGCATCATTAACTGTGCACCTTGCACTATTTTTCAAGCTAGTCAGCATCGAGATATTTGCTACTGTGTGCAATCACTTTGAAGAAACCATTCTGGTAAAGGTGCCTGTAATGCATGGAATTCTTGCACAGCATGCAGTGTTTTCATTCATGGATGGGAAAGGATGCCTTTAGCCTCCATCCTCCACACTCTGCCTTCTTTCAGGGAACTCAAACATCAGCGCCTAACCATTTAACGAGACATGATTGTACACGGTCTGTAAGTGTTCATGGATGACAGACACACAAGTCCTAAGTATCCAATCGCACCAGATAACAGCTTGCTGTTCTGTTAGGCGGTCTCTCACACCTGTTATCATCATTTATACTTGAATAACTTTGGACACACTGATCTGCCGCTACCCTCTTTTTCGACATTCCATGGAAATTACGAGGTCCTTCCCCGAAAGCTCTCGTGTAGTGCAACGTTAATATTCACTCATTCACTCGGCGCATGCATCTAACCTCTTACACTACCTGTCTTTGTTTCAGCAATGAATGTGTGTTCTTATGACAGTTGTTTGTTTTACCTGGAGTACCCTTTTTTTCAAAAAGTGACGAAACTTACTTTTGGAACATTTGTCATGTTTCGGAATCTAATATTCCAATTGAATGGACTCAAATTGTTTGGCTCCTACTATTTTCTTTTTAAATGATTTTCTCACTTCTACATTTTTAAAGTTTAAGAATTAAATACATCTGTCAAAATCAAGTTTTTAAATTACCTTATGTCAGACTTCTGTATCAATAAATCTTTATTCATTTAAATATATTAAATCTATATCCATTTTTCTTAAAGAAGAAAAATTGTAAGTTTTATTTGTCTGTTTAGAGTTTTTTTAAAAATATACAATTAGAAACCTGTTTTCTTTAATGATCGACACTAGAGGAGGTTTACATTTGTTTATGTCAAGTTCGCCGAAAAGGATGATTGCCAATACAATATTCATCTAATATTTGTCTTTTCTTTATTTTAATGTTGTTCATCTACAGCAAGCACCTTTTGGGACTTTAATACTGTGTGTATTTGTCACAGAAAGTGTTGCTGTTTATTTACAATAATGTAGCAATTGCAAATATTTTGAGAAAATCAGTTTACGAATATAGTAATGAAATTTTTATTTTAAACTTATGTGCTATATTGCACCTTATGCTACAAAGAAGCTCTTTCTACTACTATACAACCATTTATGAAATAAGTGTACAAAGAAAGGTATGTACAATGATGCATGAAAGTTTACAAATCTGTGACCTCTTCATCTGCATGCACATTTTTCCACAATCATGTTGGGATAGTTCTTCAGTACGAGGCTGTTGTGTTCGTCGAAGTACAGCAATGTAAGGGGCTTTGTCTCAGAAGGAACACAGCACGGAGCTGGAACGTTTGGACCCAATCTCATGGCATGTACAAGGCTCTGGATTGCAGCGTGATTGGATGGATGGGCGTCCTGTAAGAGAAAGATGGAAGCTATTGATGTATGTCCAAAGATAATTAAAAAAATGAGTTGTACTAGAGCATAACATCTGATTTCTCTTTGTCCACTTTGATGATTTTTTTCTAGGACAATTATATATTTATATAAAAATAAATAATTGTCCTTATTAAAAGAAGCTGGAAAAGATAAAGTTACAGTTTACAACTTTAAAAATTATGTTCGGTAATTTTATGCAGATTTGATCTTAACACTTTGGATTTGGGTAAGTGTCATTTTCTAATACAGTATACAGGGAGTACCGAAACTCAAGGTCAAGCAGGAACAGGGTAAAAGGATGTCAAATCAGTTCTGGAAATAATAAAAATTCCACATCACCTGGCTAAGTGGGTATTAAGATATTTTTGAAAATGGAAAATTGACACCATCTGATCATTAGGTATTGTGACCATAAATTTCTCAATGATTTTTGTCACTAAGATAACCCATTAACATAGCCTTAATATTAATTACAGCCCTAAGTCGGGCTAGAAATTTTGTTATATTAGTAAAAATTATGTGACATAAGTTTGACTCTCCAAAATAAGAAAAATATTACGTACTTGCTACCTTAGGCAAGTTATTTCAAAAGGTGACCCATTTAATGGCAATCCCAGAATGGTACAACTCTTGCTACTTTTCTATCCATAGAAAATATTGCCAATTATTACTTTCTTTTTTAAGGGGACATGGTATATAATTTAAGGATTTTCAAAATTTTTTTGGTTGCCTCCTATGTGTGTATACTATGTTAAACAGATTTCGTGCTCAAAATTCCATAAAAACCTATCCATTTAACTTTTTAAGGAAAATACTTAAAATTTGGTAAGTGATTTTAAAATGCTACTCCTCCTACAAAAATTTATGTACACGCATGAAATTTGATTTATAAGTACATCAAACCACATATAACAAAAGTTAGTATGGCTTTTGCGACAACATCATTGATATTTGCACAATGCTTATTGAAAATTCCTTAAAAAAATGTATAAATTTTTAGTTCAATTATTCAAAAATGTATACCAACTTTTGTTTCATGTACTATTAGCAATATGTAAAAAAAAAAAAAAAAAAAAAAAATTCAAAGCATTTTTTAGGCACAATAGAAAAAAAAGCCTTAGCATTTTAAATGAAGACAAAATAGTTATTTTATCTTTCTGAGATAAGTGTAAAGTTTTGATTTGTCATAGGGATGTGAATAAAAACGAACGTAAAAGCTGTCATAATTCTGCATTTTTTAAGTTTGGAGCTTTCAAATTTTGTGAGGTTATAGAAAAGTATATAAAAAAATTAGATTTGATTTTTTGACCAATTTGTTTTCATTTGAATCGTACTGTGTCCCCCTCCTTAAACAAAATGACTATTTAAAAAAAATGGAAAACATTTTTGAATTAAATGTCCAAAGTGTTTGTTTTCTAACTTATTGAAAATGTAACCAAAATACGCCACAGGAATTACTGAAGCCAGTGCAAGAAATAAATTTAGCTAGTTATGCACAACTCATCAAGCAATCACTTTTAAAAAGATGTTGAGCTTACATTAGTGTAGAAGGCAAATGCTTCATGAAAGTATTACAAAAATGTTTTCTGTTTTATTTTTAAATTTGTTTACATTGAGTTTTTGTTAAATAAAGTCATTTTGTGTAAAGAAAAGCAATTATGTTATTTTGGAATCTAAACTAAATGGGTCATTTTTTTTAAATAACTTGCCTAGGGAAGTATGTAATATTTTTTTTATTTTGGAGAGTCAAAGTTATGCGACATAATTTTCTGAAACCCTGACTCAAGCAAATTACGTCAATTTTAACTAAAAGAGCAAAGTTTTTTTTTGTCCGACTTAGGATTATGAATAATATTATGATAGCGAGAAACTCATTTTGAAATGTGTGGTCACAGTACCTAAGGATAGCGCCTAATGAAAGGTGTCATCACTGAACCAGATGATGTTGAATTTTTATTATTCCCACCCTCCACACACACCGAACTTTCATTTCGTGTCCGCTTGACTGAGTTTCGGGACATCATGTATAATACATTTTGCTTCTTCTTTAGATAGCTCTATTGTAATGATTTATAATTGTATATTAGCCTAACAAGGATGACACCATTAGCAGTTTTTAACCCATATTTTAGTTCTTTACTTTAATAGACTTATAAAATTTTAATATCTTCTAATTGTGTCTTAAGAATCCGAGCAACCCTATATAGTGCTGATCATTAGTTTTTGACGTTTTTATCTAATTTCAACTGAGCAATTAAAGAAAAAAAATTAAAAAAATTCAGTTTCCTAGATTTTTGAATTATGCACCTGATTGTGCCTTAAGTTCTCACAGAAAAATTTGAGATCATTTGCTGTGACTCGCATGTAACAGACGATTTTAAATTTCTTCTTTAGAAATCTAATATTTTTGAGAAAGTTGTAGTCTTGCGTGCAGCTGATAACTTTATGCATAAAGTAGAGTCGGACGGAGTTATTCAAGGTTCCTAAGCAATTGGACATCAAAAATTTTTCATTTATCGAACAATTAACAGATTTTATGAGAACGACAGCTTCCCACACCGTACTAGAAGGGGTCGTTCGCGCTCGGTGAGGATAGCTCTCGTCAAAGCTGTTAGGGACAAAATTTATAGAAGTTCTTGTCAAAAAAACGTGTCGCACAGACCTTAGACTAAGAAATTATCGAAAAATAACAGCTAATTTTCTTGCAAAACTACTTTTATGACAACATGCTCAAAACAGCCAGACGAATTTGACGTTGAAGAATGAAGCTAAAGAGAAGAAAAAGTGCGTACAAAGAGCTCATCATTAAGGTTGGTTGGAGTGTCAGACACACGAAGGAGTTTCAAAGATTCATTTTTGCGAGAAAGCAGTGAAAACCAAGGTAAAGGTTATCAAGACACTATCCTAAAGCTAATAATGGAGTCCCTGAATACAAACCCTTTGAATTTATCAACAGAACTTCATGGAACACAAAGATTTGCCTTCCAGTCGTCGGGACATGAATCTATTTGACTCTTAAATTGTGGTCAGTAGTGGAGGTGAGCCAGAAACGATATTTCAATTTGAACTGTTTTAAACGTTTTTGAAGAAAAGTAACGATGGAAATTTCCATGGAGGTAGATGATAGGTGATTCGCCAAAGAGTCTTAAAGCCTATGTGAAGTCAGAAGATGATCAATTTGAATAAAAGGTGCGATATATTAAATTTAAAGGTAAATATTAAAATTTTGAAAGTATTTATTTTTTTAAAAAATTTCATAGCAACGTTTTTTATTTTAACTCTATCAGAACTTACTTCAGGACCAAGTATATTTATTTAAGAAAACTTTTAACTGGCATTTCTTTCAGATTATGTCAAAAATCAGAAATTTTATGAATAACTTTTGCTGCTTTTTTAGTTTAAAAATTTTCATGATTTTTTTAATAAACATTCGGTTCAATATTTCCAGCAAAAGAAGGTATGGTAAGAAAATAACTTATTCTGCCTTATTATTAGACTTCCATTGTTTCTTAAAGATGGCACGCGACACAATATTTTGGGTACGCCACCGATTGAAACGGTTTGCATTTTAATTCATAACAACTAAGTTCAATATGAAGTATTATGAGAAACGTGACTGATCAATCACAGTTTTCAGCGAGATTTTCTCAGTTAAAAGAATTATCGGAAAAACGCTCAAGTTTTTTTATGTACCTTGATATAAATTGAAAATTTTGAAATGCAACTGTGTGTGTTGTGTGTGATTTACTTTCTAATTCAATATGGATTTAAAAACTTGTTGAAAAAAAAAAGAGAACGTTGGAATTGATTAAACAAAAAGATTAATAAGCAATATAAGTAAAAATGCTAGTTATGAAATTCGATTCCAGATTTATTTGCAGTTTGAAAAAAACTGTGGCTCACATGCTATTTTAACCATATTTTCATATACCTATGCCTGCAAGTCATTATTTGCATAGATGAATAACATTAAAGACTCACTTAAAAACCGTTTTGAGGATGACTCCAATTCAGCTTGCATTTTAGTAAAAGTTAACATTTTGCAATCCTAATACAAGTTATTTGTTATTTAATCTACCACAACGGAATTCGCAGTAATGTTACTTAAATTTGAATTACACGTACAAATAAAACATTTACTACTATACTGTACTAAATGTTGTTGTTGTTCTCGTGTCCATGAATAAATGCAGTAGATTACACTAAATTCCGTCGAAAGTCTTGATCACTGCCTCTGCTATTCTGGGAGCATCAGGGCTGTACAGGAGCTCCCGCAAAGAGTCCCTCAGAGGGACCATTCCCATTTTTAGTAACTTTGTTGCGACGGTTGGGCATTCCAAAATGTGATTGGGCGTCAGTTGAAGATCTGGGCAGTGTTTGCATTGAACATAAGATCTTGTCTTGTCTGGGTGAATCTTCATGCCCTTAAGGTGTTCAGTTCTCAATCTGGCAATTGTGGATGTTATAATTCGGGGACAGTCAAATTCCGTAACTAGGGGTTTTTAAAAGTGTGATTCATAATTCTATGTTTGGCTACTGCGTTAGCATCATCAAGTGTGATGGTGGTGCACTTATGTTCGATGTCTCTAGCTTCTTTGGCGAGGCTATCTGCACATTCATTACCCTCAATGTTGACATGTGCGGGTATCCATTGCAGGATACAGGATTTTCTTTTGTTGTGCAGCTGTTCTAGAAGGGTAATAATATCACAGGAGATGTTAGTCTCTCCGTTTCTTATGGCTTCTATAGCTGATTTAGAATCTGAGAAGATTACTAATCCTTCTGTAGAATCAATAACATGTGGGTTTTGTTGATATAATATAAGGGCCTCTCTAATTGCCACGAGTTCACTTGTGAAGTTTGAGGCGATTATGCCTGTGTTAATTTTGTGTTTGTAGTTATTACCATCTGGGAGGAGTAAGATGATTCCGGCACCTCCATTGCTGAGGGATCTGTCTGAGGAACCATCGGTGTAGGCGATTGCAAAGTTATCTTGAGAGAGTATTGCTATCGTTTCCAGTCCTTTTTGTCTAAGAGTTACGAAAGAATACATTGTACTAAATGTATTTTTTCGTTGTAGTTAAAAGAGTTTTCAGTATTTAGTTATATTATTATCTCAGAAATCACTAGTTAAAATTATTTGACGGCACGTCTATACCTCCTTAAACATTTCTTAAAGGAAAAATGGCACGTTGATCTAAAAAGGTTCGCCACCCCTGGTCTAGGTGAACTATTTTAATAGCCAGTTGAAGAAGTTGCCTGAAAAGGTCAATACCACAACTATTCATTCACAATGGGGGTTATAAAGATGTGTAACAGCTAGCACAAATTATCTGGGCATGACTCTTGAAGGGACCTCAGATATCTATTAAGTTCTCTTTGTACCCAATTAAAGGCCCTCACTACAATATTTGGGCTTGTGGATTTTTGTTTCGATCCTCAATCGATTGTGAATAGTGTGGAAAATTTTTCGATGTCTAGAAATTATTTTGTTAGTAGGATGGTGACAACAGGTAGAAAACCTGTATTACAAATAGCACGATTGGGCATAACCCGTGTTGTAAGTTTTGATACAAGTATGAGAATATTTAGTTTTAAATTTGGTTGTACAGTTTTAAATTATCGCACTTTTTTACTTCACACGGGCTTTAAGTCTTCAGGCAGTCATATATCGAAGCACTTCCTCCATCAGAATTTCTATCGCTACTTACCTTAAGGTATCCGACTACGTTCGGAACCGTGATTTTCAAAAGCGCATAAATGGATAGTTTTCATGATATTTAGTGTCACTTAGATTAGAATATATGCATGAAATTGTTTGAAGGACATTTTGCCGAAATATTATATTTAAATAATTTTTTTTTGTCAAAATGTTCTTAAAACAATTTTATGCATGTATTCTAATCTAAGTGACACTAAATATCATGAAAACTATCCATTTATGCGCTTTTTTAAAATCACGGTTCCGAACGTAGTCGGATACCTTAAAGAACGTTTAAATTGGGATGCCTATTTTGACGCATCTTCGCCTTCAATGCTGATCACAATTGATAGTCAAGTACATTTAAATTCGGACGTGGATTGATTGATTGATTGAATATTAACGTCGCACTGTTCAGCTACACGAGGGCTTTTGGCGAGGGACCACGTAATTTTGAACCATGGACAAGTGACGTGGACGACACCTGAGCTGGCACCCCCCTCTCCTAACTACCACACCACACCAACGGGAGGACGTTTCAGCTCTCGACAGATTTAACGTGCATCGCTGCCCTACACGGCGGGTCTTTAGTGGTACTGGGCTCGAACCCGTGACGAAGCAAGCCACAGTCCGATACCTATACCACTCGGCTACCGCGGCCACATTCGGACGTGGAAGACCACTCGTTGTGTTCTATTATTCCGGTCATTGAACCACTGCTGGGTCGTCTTTTCTTTAAGAGCAGGATCACAATCCCTGTTGTAAAGTCAAATCGTTTTCATTGAACAAGTTTCACTATTGGTTCTAAAATAGTGTCTTGATAAAGTTTTGCCGTAGGTTTCACTCCTTTCTTACAAAAATAAATTTTGCACTTAATTATTCTTCTCTTTAGCTTCTTGGGCAATCTTTGCATATAGATGGAAATTTTGGTGGTGAAAGATTCTTCAGTGTCAAAAATTTTCTCTTCGGTAAACAGAATTCGTCTATGGCCGTTACGAGCGTGCCTTCGCTAAGGTGCTTTTGCTTCAAGTACCTCTGGCACTTCATTTCCTTTGCAAGAAAATGGCCTGTTATTTTTCGATAACCTCTTGGTCTAAGGTCTTTGCGACTCATTGTTTTTTAATGCGTTCATCTGTTTAGCGAGAAGAGTCTTCTTTCGATGAGGATCTTGATCAGTTCTCCTCCAGATTTCTTTGACTTCTCACCGAGTGCGGACGACCACATCTTCAATTGCCTGCAATGCTGTTGGTCTCAGAAAATCTCTTACAGTCTCGATAATAATTTTATGAGCTCTAAGAGTCTTAAAATAACCCACTAGCTCTTCTTTTTTGATACAGAGAAACATCTGTTATAAGGGTTAAAACTCTGATGATTTAGAACAACATGCGTGAAAGAGAACAATTCCTTGAAGAATATTGCGCACGATCAGTAGCGCACACAGGAATTTTTCAAGGGGGGTCCGGGGTTCACCATTCTTGTATCATGCTTCTTTTGATTTTGTCGATTTTCGGGAACAAAACATAGCAAAAAATTAATTATTGAATAAATAATTAGCATTAATTAATAAAATTAATCATTAATAACAAATACTTAATTAAATTTTACGTACTATATACTTAGAATTATAATTAATTAAGACATATCAAAAGACTTTGGGGGGTCCAGACCCCCAGGACCCCTCCCCTTGTGTGCGCCACTACGCACGATCTCTATCGTTGAAATCTAAAATCGTTTGCTGCATCTGAATTGCATCATACGATATCAAAGTTTTGTATAAAAACTTATGGCACGATTAGGTTTACAATCCAAGAATTATGAATGTATTAATGACCTGTAAAAGATATATTCTAAGGGAATCTATAAAGTTTTGGGCCTTTAAAAAAAAGAGTAGCAGAAACTGTTAAATAATGAAATAAAATAGAGAAGCAGCTTGGAATATGTTCGTTATTGCGTATTGCCTTCATACTTTAAAAATTTCTATCCTAAATATGTATGAAATACAGTGGTTACAATTATTCATTGGATTTGGATTTTGAAATCTACAAAGTAACATGGTAAAACAATCAATCGTCCTGTAGCAACTCTTTGCTGGGTTCCAATACGTAGTTATCTAGTTCAGCGGTTCTTAAATTGTAGTAAACGGACCTCTGCGGCTCCCCAATGCCTTTCTAAGGGGTCCGCGAAATGGTGTCAATTAATTTTAAGATTTTCCTCTTTTACAGACATTGAAAGACCTCGTGGAAAATTTAAAAGATGTGCCATTCTAAAATAGATCACGAAATTGCCGCAATGAAAAAACTGCTAGTACATGTATATATATATATTTCGATCAAGAATATTAATTTAGTCTTTTTGAATTTACAACTACATAGCCGTTACTACAAAGTAATATTTTTAATTAGATGTTTACTGTTATCTTAAAGGAAAAAAAGAAGTGTTAAAGACTGTATAAGTAGCAGAGGCAGTCTTATTGAGGAATCTAAATCACTCAGGGAGGGTTGTTCAAATTTTTGGGGGTGCTCCGCGATCGAAAGTTTAAGAACCGCTAATTTAAAAATGAGAAATTTAAATAATAATAATCAATGGACCTGATATTTGTTGGAACCTTATACTTTTGTTATATAGATAATACTGTCCCCAGAATGATGCTTATGAGCAATAAATATACATTAGAAGCACAAAAATGCTTTTAATTAGAATTTGCTAAATTCACACTTACCTTAATGACGGGAAATGAACACGCTCCAGAGCAATAATAAGCATTGAATGATTTCGGTGACATGATCCAGTCACCCCATCCTAATTTCTCAAAGTCCACCACTAAGCTCTTTTTCTGACACAGTTTTTGGTAGTCTTGCGAGTGTAGTTTTTGGTCATGCTTTGTCCACCAAAAGGGCAACTTGTGATTACGCTTTCGTTTCTTCTTGCGTCTACGATTTTGTTGCTTTTTTCGTCGTCCAAGACGCGACTTGATACATGTTTGTCACTGATAGCTTGGAATGTTTTAGGCCTAGAGTTTCGGGAAATCGCGGATTGTCCTGAACTGGAAGAAATACTACGCTTCCTTATTAAATATTCTTTCAAAGTGTACGAACGTTCAAAATCTGTACGTTTTGGGACCTTTCTGACTAAACTGTTTAATAATACTTTCGGTAACTTTTCAACATCTGGATATGGGCCATCTTCAGATGCCGAATTCTCAAATACTTCTGAAGTAATAAATTTGTTAAAACCATGCACTGGTAGAGCATCATTCACGTAAATTTTTGAGTCATTTACAAAAGAATTTTCTATCATGCTACTGAAATCGCCCGAAGAATGAATTAATTTACCAGAGGACGTGTGTAAGTTCTCTAGTGTACCATAACGTGAATTTTTAAATTCATAAGTCATCGGTTTCTCGAATGAGGTATTAAAAACTGAAGACAGGAGCAATGATCGCTTCTTCCTGAGTAACAATTCACTAGAAATGTCTTGAACATTGGAATAATCATCGGGTAGTAAGGCGCTGTGATCCATTTTCAAACTCAGAAGATCATGAATACCGCCACGTGTATTTTTTGTTTTAGTCTTCGCAGAGCCACGAGTTTGATTTGAGTTGTCCTCGGAGAATATCAAAACAAAGGGCTGAGAATTATGTTTCAGTAATCTCCTGAAAGGGACCAACCTGAAAGATCCTTTAGGTCGTCTGACTTCGAGTGTGACACCAAGCAGTTGTTCTTTATGCTTTTTTGACTGGCGACACTGCACCACCGATTCTGTTATGTCGTAAGCGTGCCATTCGGACTTCTGATGAGACAGTGACACATCGATGTAGCGATGTGACGTCATCTGAGGTAGAATACCGATTTTGATTCGGAAATTGGACAGATCACGCTTTCTGCCAGATTTGGCTTTCCTTCTCTTGAGAAGATACAATTTGCTTTGTAAGATTTGCTCGCCAGCGTTGATACTGGTTAAGTTGAAAATAAGCACTTCACCTTCACCAATGGAATCTGAAATCAAAGAAAAAGAATGAAAACTTTCGAATATGTGACATGTTAATCATATAATAAACAATTTGAGCTGTTTATGTGTTTCGTTATTTACCTAAAGAGTCTCAATCAAATATATTTCGCAGATTTCTTGAAAGTGTGTGCTGTATTGTGTTGTTTCTAATGCCGACGATCGAGGGTGTGATGCTTTCGCGTCTTTTCGCTGAAAAATTGGCTTCTTTTTTGTGGAAAGGATAACACCGTTCTTATGCACCCCTAAATATTGCTGAGTCTGTCATCCGACATCACCCCCTAACCGATGACCGTGCACCCCAACGTTTGGATTCGACACCTGCGAGCCGGAAACTCGGAGTGCAATTCGAGGTGTCAGAAGAACCGCCGTCAAGAATGGAATGGAACACCGTAGAGAACGGTCGTGTTGCCTCCTCCCTCCCAAGTAACATATTCTGAACTAATGATCAATCAGTCTTATGGATAACTTCCATCTAAATGTATATACTAATTAATAGCTGTGACGTAAATAAATCAATTATTTAATTTTCCTAACTCTCACGCTGACATTAATTTTTTTAAACGTCACAACGGTGTCAGATCGAGGCTATCAAATTCATTGGGCAAGGGGCTAGATTACGTCTGTTAGCCATAGCTTTGAACAACATGCAAGTGACAGTCCGTTACACCCCTATTTTTTGAGAGAAGGGTGGTCAGGGGGCTTCCCGCTTTTCTTCCCTTTCCACCAATCTCTCGAGGAATTTAGGCTCGATGAATATTTAGAGTGTCCCATTGTCGCACAAGCACTATATATTTTACTAACATCCGTGTCTTATTCTGGATTCGAACCCAGGCCTTACGGCACAGCAGTCAGCGTCACTAACCACTAAAACCGTATGGGTAAATTATTACGTGACACTGTAGATACAACGTAATAAAGAAAATGTAATATCAATTCTGTGTATCAATTGTGCATTTCCAATATACAGATTAATAAAGACGATATAGGCACAAGGCAGCATTTGAAGGTACTTTGAGAAATTATACATTTTAATGTGCTCTAGGTGTACTTCTAAACTATAGACAATTTTTCCAACCCAAGTATGGGTAACATTTAAATGCCAATCTGATCAAAATGGACCGTTGGAATGACGTATTTTAATTTAAATAGATATAAATGCAAATTTGAAGCCCAGTGACTGAGTGGTAGTGTATCGCGCTTCCTCGCCTCAGGTTCGTGATTCAAATCCCGGGTTGGGCAAGGTCGACTCAGCCTTTCATCCCTTCAGGGGGTCGATAAGTGAGTACTAGCTTGCTTGGGATCTGAACACTGGGGGTTTCGCATTAGAGAGACCACTTTACCGAAACATCTGCACATGTACCCCAGCGCCTAAGGTCACGTAAACTGAGATAGGCGCAGTAGGCCTTGGCCCTCAAGGGCTGTTGATCTACTGAGTCCAATTAAATGCAAATTTATTATCGAGTGTATATCGCATGTTTTTCTTTTTCATACAATCAAAATAAGTTCCAACAACTTATGACTGCTTATAAGAAAAATAATGATTCATGAAAGTGAATTTTACCATTTATTTATTATTCAATGTTAAAAATAAGGCAGATATAACTCACTTTTTCTTTTGCAATTAAATATGTTTTTATTTCTACTTAAATTTGGCGGTGAGAATAGAAGTTCATCTGATTTAATTCAAAGAAGCTATCCATCTAGGTTGTTTTGGGTTAATTTAAAATTATACTTCTAGAAAATATTTTTTTCTTGCCACAGCATGATGCATGTATAGGCACTAGTATAAGCAGCAGAAAATTGTCGATTTAATGTCTGGCATTCGCATACTAACGAATACTTTATACTGAAATTATTATTGTTAAATAGCATTTAAAAGTAATGTAGTACTAATCTATAGAATGAATTATTAAATATTCGCGTTTATAATACACAGTAAACAAGAAACAAATATTTTATAGAAAAAATTACTCATTTTTAGAAGGTTTAATTGAAATGGTTATATAAGCTAAGCATTCCTTCCTTATATAAAAAAAAGAAATTAGATTATTTTGAAGTTACAATTATTTTTTGATTTACAATTTTCAAAGCAAAGTAAAAAAAAGATACCAGGTAACTTTCAAGAAATATGGAAATCCTATGTAATGTATTAGGGAATCCGAATTCTGAATTGTAAATACAATTGGTCTAACATTTCTGCGAAAACATTCATTTGGATCATGCAGTGTACGTAATAAAATTTTGAATATAATAACATTTAAAGGTAACTAAACTGATAAAATAAAATACATTATTGTATTAAAAAAATCAATATATACAGTGGGCCACAAAAGTGTTCGTACACTTGCAATTTCTTATAAAATTTAGTGTTTTCGACTGATAAAAATTAATGTATTCCAATTGTAATTTTTTATGATATCCGCAACTTGTTCTTAATGTAATGACATAATTAATTTTTTAAAAATAGTATAACTATTTTTTTAAAAAGATTAAAATAATCAAAAAGCTACTAAAAATTACGACACAAAAGGTCTTCGTACACTTAACAAAATTCTGAACTTAGCTTTAAATTTTGTACTTCTTTCTTAATTTAGTACTTAGTACGATTGGTTTTAGTGTCCACAACAATTTTTAAGGGTCTTGTTATAGATTTAATCAGTTTTTTGTCATTTCTGCATCGATTTTCCTCCATTCTTCTGTGATTATTGTTTTTACTTCCCATTTTGTGTTTATTTGTCATGTTTTGTTTTCTTTTTTACATCAAAATATCACCAGATATGTTCTACTGGGCTAAATGAAGTGATTGAGGAGGTGTTTTCATAATTTGGGGACCGTTATAGAGACACCAGTGGCGTACATTGTGAGCAGTGCGCTTGGCGTCATTATTCTGTTAAAAAATAAAGTCGTTTCCAATATCCAAATTTTGGGCGTATAATTTAAAATTTCTCTTTAAAATATTTAAAAAGAGCTCATGATTCACAATTACCAAATTACCTCATTCTGGGGCCGATTTACACCCACACACAAGAACACTTTCACCTCCACGTTTTATTGATCCAACTAGATTCTTGGGATTAAGTTTCAGAAAATTCAAATTTGACAGCAAATTGATTGGGATGGCAGATAATTCAACATTTTTGGTTCTGATGGGCCTATAATAGCTTGTAAATGAAAAAATAAGGAGTTTAATCTCAGGAATGTATGTGGAACAAGAACTCCTCCACATCCATGCTTCATCATTGAAGTGAAGGTGTTATGGCGGGGGGTGTAAATTGGCCTCAGAATTGGGTAATTTGGTATTTTTTGATGGTATTGTGAATCATGAGCTCTATTGAAATATTTTAAAGAGAAATTTTAAATTATCCACCCGAAATTTGGCTATTGGAGACGACTTAATTTTTTAACAGGGTAATAGCGCCAAGCGCACTGCTCTCTATGTACGCGCGCGCGCCACTGGTGTCTCTATAACTGTGTCCCCAAATTATGAAAATACCTCCCCAATCACTTTATTTAGCCAGTAGAACATATTTGGTGAGAATTTGACGTAAAAAAAAAGAAAACGTGACAAATAAACACAAAATATGAAGTGAAAACAATAATCACAGAAGAATGGAGGAAAATCGATGCAGAAATTACAAAAAAAAAAAAAAAAAAAAAAAAAACTGATTATTTCTTACCAAGATGCTTAAAAGTTGTTGTGGACACTAAAAGATATCCTAATAAGTACTAAATTAAGAAAGAAATACAATATTTAAAGCTAAGTTGAGATTTTTGTTAAGTGTACAAAGACTTTTGTGGCGTAATCTTTTAGTAGCGGCTTTTTGATTATTAATTTAAAAAAAAAGTTGTACTATTTTTTTTAAAAAAAATTAATATATCATTCCATTAAGAACAAGTTGCAGATATCATAAAAAAATTACAATATATTAATTTTTATTAGTCAAAAACATTAAATTTTATAAAAAATTGCAAGTGTACGAATACTTTTGTGGCCCACTGTATAAATTCGAAATATAGTAAGTATATACGGTTACAAAAGACAAATTGAGGCGTTTTAATAGTCATGTCACAAATGGAATACTTAATTTATTCAAAGAAGTTTCGAAATATCTTAATGTTTCTTAAGAGAAATATGAATTAATTGGCAATGTGTATCAACCCATTTTATTGATAAAACATTTCTTTCTCTATTTTGTAAAAGTCAAAATTAATATCCAGTGAATCGAAGCTATATATTTTAATTCTTTTCATGAAAGCTATCGTTTTAACAAGGAGAGTTAACAGTGAGATAAATCAAATTTTAAGAGTAAAGAAATAATTGCTTAGCACGCGATATAAAACATAGTGCGTGCTTATACCACATCTTCAAAAAATTAAATTAATATGTATTGAGAAAACATTTATTTGTTGTGCAACTTGAATTAAAAATTCTGTTCAAAAGAAGTAATAATCGTCTGCCACTGAACCATTGTTTGTAGCCAGGCAATTTACTATCATCAACAAGAATAAATAGTGATAAGATAGCTTTCTGATCACATATTTTTTTTTAGGTTGTTAGCATTTTAAATGTTAAAAATAGTTTTGTGGTAGCTAAGAAATTGAGAACTAAGATAAAAAATTTTATTAGATTAGTTTTTTTGTGCTAGAAATTAAAAATGCTTATTAATCCGATCAATATTAAATTATATTTTTGGCAACGATAACAACAGCATCGCATCTCACTAGGAAGATTGAATTACGAAGTAAAAGAATTGGCGAATTCCATTGTTTATAAAATTAAACGACAATTCTAGTAAGATATATATGGCATACTAATATTTAAATTTTTTCTGACGTTTGTTTTTTTGTAGAAGTGAAAAAAATCCCTTTGATTTGTAAAAAAATAATTAATAATTTTCTTCAAATATATATCAACAGCTTTTTTGAAGCCTTTTTTTTCGAAAATCAGATTATAGGTGAGTTGATTAGATTTATTTTTTTCATATTGTTTTGAATTGCATTATCATTTCTAAACTTTTAGATTGTGTCCATGTTATTGTGAACGTGTTAAAGAATTGAGAAATTTTTTAAATGGATTTTTTCCCGATTTTCAAAGATGTTCAAATTCAATTTCTTACTTGGAAGAATTAAACTAGGTTACTAAATGAGAGATCATTTGCAAGGCATTGTAACCACCATTTCCTTGATATTCCCCAAGACAAATTTAAGTTCCGGTTATTTCCTTTTAAAA
This sequence comes from Trichonephila clavipes, assembly GCA_019973935.1. NCBI lineage: Eukaryota > Metazoa > Arthropoda > Arachnida > Araneae > Nephilidae > Trichonephila > Trichonephila clavipes. Next base: position 500,917 of record BMAU01001233.1, on the reverse strand, counting down.
ATGAAAAAGAAAAAAAAAATCAGAACTTATAACGCAGTGTTAGATATTTTGAAATTTTCAAATAAATATTCTTGCAACACAATTCTGGGGGATATCAATAAATCCTCATGGCAGAATTTACTTTTCACAATTTTGTTGCTTTTGTGTATACAGTGGACCACAAAAGTGTTCGAGCACTTGCAATTTCCTATAAAATTTAATGTTTTCTGCTAATAAAAATTAATATTTTGGAATAATAATTTTTTTGATATCCGCAGCTTGTTCTTAATGGAATAACATAATTGATTTTTTAAAACTTAATAATCAAAAAGCTACCAAAAATTACGTCACTAAAAGTCTTCGTACACACTTTACAAAAATCTCTCTCAACGTATCTTTAAATATTATATTTCTTCCTTAATTTAGTACTTAAAAGGATATTTTTTAGTGTCTACAATTTTTAGATGTCTTGGTATAGATTTAATCAGTTTTTTTTTTATAATTTCTGCATCTATTTTCCTCCATGCTTCTGTAATTATTGTTTTTACTTCTCATTATGTGCTTTCTTTTTTTAAAAAATCAAAATCTCACCAAATATGTTCTACAGGGCTAAATAAAGTGATTGAGGAGGTGTTTTAAGAATTTGGGGACAGTGAAAGAGACACCAGCGGCCTACATTGAGAGCATTGCGCTTAGCGTCATTACCCTGTTAAAAAATGAAGTCTCCAATATTCAAATTTTGGGAGGATTATTTAAAATTTCTCTTTAAAGTATTTAGATAGAGCTCATGATGCACAATATTATCAAAAAATACCAAATTACCTAATCCTGAAGCCGATTTTTATCCCCATGTAAGAACCCTTTCACCTCCATGGTTCACTGATCCAACTAGATATTTTGGATGAAGTTTCAGGAAATTCAACAATGACAAGCAAATTGATTGGGATGCCAGAAAATTCAACATTTTTGGTTCCGATGGGCGTGTAATAGTTTGTAAATGACAAAATGAGGAATTTAATTTCATGAATTTATGTGGAACAAGAACCTCTCCACCTCCATGCTTCAGCATGAAAGTGGAGGTGTAAATCGGCTGCAGGATTATGTAATTTGGTATTTTTTGATAATATTGGGAATAACGAGCTATACTTAAATATTTTAAAGAGAAATTCTAAATTATCCGCCCAAAATTTGGCTAATGGAGACGACTTCCTTTTTTAACAGAAGAATGACGCCAAGTTCATTGCTCTCAATGTAGGCCACTGGTGTCACTATAATTGTCTCCAAATTCTGAAAACACCCCATAAATCACTTTATTTAGCTCTTTAGATCATATTTGGTGAGAATTTTATTAAAAAAAGAAAACATGACATATTTAAACACATAATGTGAAGTAAAAACAACAATCAAAGAAGAATTAAGGAAAATCGATGCAGAAATTACAAAAAACTGATTAAATCTATACCAAGACGCTTTAAAGTTGTTGTGGACACTAAAAAATATCCTACTAAGTATAAATTAGGAAAGAAATACAATATTTAAAAGCTAGCTAAGTTCAGATTTTTGTAAAGTGTACGAAGACGTTTGTGGCGTAATTTTTCATTAGCTTTTTGATTATTAATTTTAAAAATAATTGTTATACTATTTTTAAAAAAACAATTATGTCATTACATTAAGAACAAGTAGCGGGATATCATAAAAAATTACAATTCCGAAATATTAATTTTTAATTGTCGAAAATATAAATTTTTATAAAAAAATTGCAAGTGGACGAACACTTGTGGTCCACTGTATATGAACTGATAACTACTATCCCCTGTTTATTTTCAGTATCTGAAAAGAAGATACTATATTCTAAATCATTTTTTTTACCAATTACGTTGGTTTTATGTCAATATAATCAGCGTTTTAGTATCTGTCATAAATAATATATAAAACACTTATAAAAGTCACTAGGAAAAAAAACCCAGCAAAAAAGCAATAGTATCAATAAAATACCAGAAAAAGCATGTGTTGAAATTTACTAACACTATATGAACACTTTTAAGATTTCTGCACTTTTAAATATTTCCATCAGTGCAATAGTTTTTTAAAAATAAAATCAACTGCATTATTTATTTTAAATCGATCTTTTCAAGGGTTTTCCGCCTTTATTTCCTTTACTGGCTGCGTAATATTCGACAGAATCATTCACGCATTCGCAACGAATTTAAATTGTTAAAAAAATCGAGCAGTTCACACAGATAAGTATATCGTTTCCTTCAGCAAAAGAGTATGCGAAAATTGCTAACATTTCCGAGACATGTTGTTTTTTAACTGTTATATCGTATCGTAACCATGCATGCGTTATAAGTGCTAAGTCACGGTCGTTTTAGATCAAAGTGCAGTTTGACAGCAATCTTAATCTTTACACGAAATAAACATAAAGATAACTAAAGGTCAAGAAAAGGGATGATAAAACGATACGAAAGCGAATTACTGAGGTAATCAAATTATATGGACACATGGCAATTAAAATTGAGCAATTAATTGGGTGGATTTCTGTTGGAACTTAACTAAGTAAATATGTTTTTGGAAAGGAAATTTTTAATTTATAGATTGATTCATTATTTTTATGATTTGACTTTTTTTTGAAACTATGTTTTACATCAATTCACTAGAAATTAAGTGAATTAAGAAAACTCACTCGTGAACTAAGAAAATCTTTTATTTCCACAAATGTCAAAATTATTGATATAGTGTTGAAATTAAATTGAAATTAATTATGTATTTAAGAAATTAAATTCAGTATTATAACAGCGATAGAACAATGAAAAGAAAACTTTTAATAAAGAAATACTTAACTACAAATAAAATAAAAACAGTAATTACCGTAAAATCCGGCGTATAACACGCACTTTTAACACAAAAATTAAGATCGAAATGTACGGGGCGCGTTATACGCCGGATTTTAAAAAGTGATTCTCAAAAAAAAAATGGATGAACAAAAAAAATTCATCTTACTACCATTCCACTAGAAATTTGTAACGTAATTTTCACAGTTACTAAAATTCTAATTAAAACATTGTAATGTATCTTTAACAGAAAGCGATTAATTTCCTACACAATTGACCCTGATATTTTTCATTTTATTTAAAGAACATTAAAAAAATCAATCTTTTTAATGGTATCTTTAACAAAATTCGGGTGGGGTTAATTCCTTATTTGTACGTATGGCTGTAAAAAAAATTAGTCTTATTTCATTTAGCTCAGACAATTTCACATAACTTCAGGTAGGGTTCTTCAGCCTTTTACACTCGGGGGCAAAATTAATAAACTTACAATATGATCCACGGGACACACGACTGTCAAAAAAAATTATGCATTTAGGAAATATGTTTAAAAAAAGGGAATTTTTTTTTGTTTTACAACTGATTCCAAGGGAAGAAAGAGATGGTGTTTACAGATTTGTACATACATATATATTGGTTTCAAAAAGTTTAGGGTATCCGACTATGTTCGGAAACGTGATTTTTCAAAAGCGCATAAATGGATAATATTTGATATTTAGAGTCACTTAGATTAGAAAATGTATATAAAATTGTTTTAAGAATAGTATTAAAATAAAAAATTATTTAAGTACAATATTTTGACAAAAAATGAACACGGAATGACCCATTTTCAAAATATATTCTCCTTTTTTGAAAAATGCTTCTATATTATAATAATTTGCCTGTATGTAGCTCAGACCTCTGTACAGAGGCTCAACTAGAATTTTTGGAGTATATAATTTAGAAGTGGGTTTATTCACGTCTTACGACTGATTGATTGATTGAATATTAACGTCGCACTGTTCAGCTACACGAGGGCTTTTGGCGACGGACCACGTAATTTTGAACCATGGTCAAGTGACGTGGACGACACCTGAGCTGGCACCCCCCTCTCCTAACTACCACACCACACCAACGGGAGGACGTTTCAGCTCTCGACCGATTTAATGTGCATCGCTGCCCTACACGGCGGGTCTTTAGTGGTACTGGGCTCGAACCCGTGACAAAGCAAGCCACGGTCCGATACCTATACCACTCGGCTACCGCGGCCACCACGTCTTACGACAACAGAGAGGAGAAATTAAGAAAAAGAAAAAACGCCGATAATATATTATTTCAATGGGTTGTAACTCTGAAAATAATGTGAATTTTTCAAAAATTATAGTTCAGACTCTCTGGAGAAGTCTTTGCTTTATACAAGCAAAATATTATTTTAGAAGCATTTTTTTTTTATAAATAGAGAACATTTTGGAAAAAGGTTGTTCTAAGTTAATTTTTTGCCAAAATGTTCTTAAAACAATTTTATACATGTATTCTAATCTAAGTGACACTAAATATGAAAATTATCCATTTATGAGCTTTTTAAAAATCACGGTTCCGAACGTAGTCGCATACCTTAATGGAAGTCGAATTAAAATATTTTGCAAACATGTTTAATAGATAGTCTACCTTCTTTCGGAAAATTTGAGATTTTGAGCATAGTCGAATATTTTTTTATGTATTTAAAATTATATAAAATAAAGAGATATTTTTAAAAAATTCGTCATTTTCAGAAATTTCTATTTGAAATGGATATCAAACATATCAGTGAAATGTTTTAAATATCAAGAACAGCAGAAAAAAATGGCAGACAAGGCCATTTTTTTAAAAAAAGAAATGCCTCAAATGAGGGTCACTAAAATGCTATCAGCGGGCCATGCGTTGCAGCTGGCTGGGGTTGATTTGATTTAATATTAACGTCGCACTGTTCAGCTACACGAGGGCTTTTGGCGACGGACCACGTAATTTTGAACCATGGTCAAGTGACGTGGACGACACCTGAGCTGGCACCCCCTCTCCTAACTATCCCACCACACCAACGGGAGGACGTTTCAGCTCTCAACAGATTTAACGTGCATCGCTGCCCTACACGGCAGCTGGCTGGGGGTTGAAGACCCCTAATTTAAGGTATCCGAACACGTAGAAATGATCAAATTTGATCAAAACACACATTTTGTTGTATTTATTTTATTTTATTAAATAGAGCTACCTTTTGTCTAAACAAAATATCATTGTTTTCTTCGTTACAAAGCTGAGTTACAAAGAGTTAGAAAAACCAGTTCAGCATCTATAATATTGCGAGCCTAATAACTCAAAATATACATATATTTCTATGAAACTTTTTGAACCTGATATTTATATTACTTCCTACAGCATGTCTATTATAATAATTCTTATTGTGCGAATATTTTTTGAGATATGGTCTGTATTTCAACAATAGCCTCATGTGAATATGACACATTTCTTATATTTATTCGATCAGCTTTATATTTTAATCAAATTTTAGTTTTAATCTTATTACTTTTTCTCTGATTTAAAGTATTTTTTAAAAAATTGCTGAAATTTCACTTACTGTGGGATTTTTACAAACTTTAGATAATTTATTTTAAATATTGCCGTGCTTAAGTATTAATATTGGCATTAATCCCTAAAAAAGTATTTATAATTTTAAGGTACCCTGAACGGGTTCGGATACCTTAAATATAACTACGAATGTGCTGTTATATTATCGAAACTTTTATCACCAATTTCAGGATTTTGGCAAGCTTTAAACACGTGTGCAAAAATTAGGTTGGGGAAAAAGAAATCCATTATTTTTTTCGGTAGATGGCTGTAGTGTCCATATCTTGTGAAGTATCGATCAAACATTTTCAAATTTATGCTTGTTGTCAAGGTAACATTTCAGTTTAAAAAAATTATTTATTTTTTGTTTGGTCCTTTCAGTTGTTACAGGGTGTTAAAAATGTTAGTCAACAAAGAGAAAATTTGGTACATTTTACAGTTTTTCTTTGATAAAGGCGAAAATGCAACAAGCCAGACGGCTGAAATTGAGAATGGTGCTTATGATGCCAAAATACTGTAATTTTGGTTTCATCGATTCCGTTCAGGCATTTTTGACGTTAAAGTTGAGCCGCGCCCGTCTTCGAAAATGTCGATAAAATCGCAGAAATGATCAAAGTTGACCGGCATGTTAGCAGTGGTAGCATCTCCCAGGAACTAAAGATTGACCATAAAACAGTTTTAAGCCATTTGAGCAAAGTCGAATTCAAAAAGAAGCTCCATGTTTGGGTGCCACTCCAATTAACACCAAAAAACATGATGGATCAAATTTCCATGTGCGAAGCCCTGGCCGAACGGAATAAAATTGTCCATTTCTTAAGCGGATGGTGACTGGGGATGAGAAATGGGTCACATATGACAATATTGTGCGAAAACGATCGTGGTCAAAGCTCGGTGAAGCAGCTCAAACGGTGATCAAACCCGGACTAACATCCAGGAAGGTTCTACTGTGTATTTGATGGAACTGGAAAGGAATAATTTATTATGAGTTGCTTCCGTAGGGCCAAACACTAAATTCAGATACCTATTGTCAACAAATGGACCGTTTGAAGCTAGTGACTGATCAGAAACAGCCAATTCTGGCCAACAAACAGGTGTTGTGTTCCATCAGGACATCGCCAGGCCACATACGTCTGTAGTGACTCGCCAGGATCTCTTGGAGCTTGATACGAAAGTTTTAATGCATCCACCATATCGTCCTGACCTGGCACCAAACGATTACCACCTTTTTCTCGGATTGCAAAACTTCCAGAGTGATAAGAAATTGGGATCAAGAGAAGATTGTGAAAATATATTACTAAAGTGTTTCGCCAATAAAAGCCAAGACTTCTATGAGAGAGGCAATATGAAGCTAACTTTAAAATGGCAACATATACAACAAAACGGTACATATTTGACCCAAATCGGACACACAATCCGAAGCATGTCAAATAAAGTTTTGAATTTCATGCAAAAATAATGGATTTCTTTTTCCTCAACCTAATATATTGTTTTACGACTCCAAAGACAATGTATATATTAATTAAATATAATAAATTGTTTTCGGAAAAACGAGGAAAAACAAGGAAGCTTTGTACATGTTTACTTTTTCTCTGTCTGTGTTTTCGAAAATATTTTTTTTGCCACTTAAAGGGATTTATTTCGAGAGATTTTTAGGTAATTAAGAACATCCGTTAAAAGTTGGGAAAAACACACTAGGACGATATCTTCCTTATTTTTATGCTTTCAGAAGCGGCTCATTCTATTCTAATTAATGCAAATACTTAGATTTGATATACGATAAAGAAGTTTCAAAAAATTTACTTCGAGTTCATGAATTCGAAATGGCTGGTAAACAGCAGTTTTAGCAATGGCAGGAAAGATGAATGGCTTGATACCAGAATTCGTAATTCAGGTCTTATTTGAGACAATAGAAAATACCGAAAATATAAAATATATTTATGATTTAATCCAGAACTAGTATATCTGGTTTTCCCCTTCCTTTTAGAACTTTTGAATTAGCTATTTTTTATTAACTTTTCGTGAGTACAAACACTTTTGTCACACTCCAATAATGTGTTCAATTATTAACTCAAAGAGATAGAATTGTTTTACAACTATATGTAATCCGATACATCTTTTGTAAGTAGCTGTTTGAATACTCTTATTCAAGGACGTCTTAAGACTCTCTGAGGCCCTGGACCCAAGGAAATCTTAAGATTTTTGAGGCCCTGGGCTCCTATGCAAAAGTAGGTCCTGCTTGAGACCTTTAAAAGTAAACAAAATATACCGTGCATTGTCAAATACTCATTTAAACGGTAATTTGTAACATATAAGTAAGGGTACACGATTCACAATCTCAAAAACTTAGGCATAAAGGGACTCGACCGATGGCGGCATTTCAATTAAATGAGTTGAATGCTTATTTATGGTATTAGGCCTAGACATGGACAATAGTCATCACATAATAATACAGTCTTACCACATTTGACAGTTGACACACAGTTTGAAATTCCCTATTTTTCGTAGAATATGTGCGAGAATGATATATTTGATCATTAAAATTATCTGGATCATGATCTTATTAAGACAGAATCGAGAACGAAACGAGGTCCCCACCGAGGGCGAGGCCCTGAGCCCGTTTGACCCAAGCCTAAAGATGTCTCTGCTCTCACTTTTGTGAATACTTGTGCTTTTATTTTAAGACTGACCGGTGTAGTACACGGGTCATGATCAGAAGTTAGTGGCCTGCGTGTCATGAGTTCGAGCCGAAGTGCCACTTTCAATTAACTGGTGCACGTTAAATCTGTCATGGCTCAAAGTCCTCCCATTGGCGTAATGTGGCAGCTTGAAGAGGAAAGTGCCACTCAGGTGTTGTCCTCGTCACTCATGCTCATGGAAATTGCCCCTTACCCTCTCGGTGTCATCACTTCCTGATATTATTATTATAATTATAATTCAATTTTTTGAAATTTCTTCCACACCTTTGCGTTGGCCGTTGTAGCCTAGTGGTCAAGGTAACAGACCCGTGGCTGACGTGTCATGAGTTCGAGCCTAGTATAGTTGTGTAGGGGAGCGATTCACGTTAAATCTGTTGAGAGAATCAAACATCCTCCTGTTGGTGTGGTATGGTAGTTAGGAGAGGGGCGGTGGTGGTGCCAGCTCAGGTGTCGTCCTCGTCACTTGCCTGTGGTATAAAATTACGAGGTACTTCATCGATAGTCATGTTGCTTTATAATGCGACGTTAATAAACGCACACTCCCTTTGAGTGCCCTTTTCTTATACATATTTGATACAAATATTTTGTATTTCATTTTTGAGTTGCATTAAGTTTTCGAACGAATACCATAATGCAAAGAGAAATAGCTAGTCAGATCTCTATATTAATAACAGGTCAGATATGTGATCCATTTTAATTAACCTTCGGGTTCTAATTCACATTTTATTTTAACAATTCCAGAGGACTCAATCTAAAATGTGAATGCGAAATTTTCAAGCAAGTTTATTTAACATCGTGTTCGCAACCGTTATCTCTCATCGCCCAAAGAAAGAAAAACTGGATTCATTTGATAGTTTACGTAATTAGAGCCACTTGTGGAAATCAAAAGATCACAGTAGTCCGAGGTTCAAATTTCGATCCAATCGCGTCGTTTGGAGAACCCTGGCACTAACAATTAATCTTCATCTTGTAAATAATATATTGCATGCTATATTCACATTTTTTTTTCTTTTAAGCTTTTTCCAAAAGAAACTTTGGTGTCGTCCACGTCACTTGACCATGGTTCAAAAATTACATGGTCCGTCGCCAAAAGCCCTCTGCGACGTTAATATTCAATCAGTCAATCAACCAAAAGAAACTTTGAGGACAAAACTTAAAAGTTTTTAAGGTGCTTATATTCTTCAACGGAAAGTGTGAATATTGTAAGAAAATAAATTATTGGAAAAATTGAAAAAAATCAAACTGCTCTGGTAATTGAGCGCGACTTTGGATGAAAACTACGGGAGTATGTTTTGAAGATAAATTTTATGTAGAATGTAGCAAATATACGCTTGAAAAATATGGAGTACACATCACAAAAAGATGCAACTTTTTTAAAGTGTTCACTTTTTTTTATTAAAAATATGGCATTTTCTCACACGTTACATTATTTATTGCTCGTATGAAAGAGGATTTTTGAGAGGTCGCGACGCTTTCTTTAGTCTACTTATCGAATAGACTTAAAACACTTCAATCTTAAAAATAAAATGTTTTCGTGGGAGAGTGAATATTAACGTCGCACTATTTTTTAATGCACTTTGAATTGTTTGATAGTAAATGCATCGTTTGATATTATTTTTGTGGCTATTATTATTATGTTTGTATCTTGCGTTTTGTTTTAAACATAGTTTTAAAGAGTGTTATTTTTTGTATTATATATCCGTATTTATTATTTAGTTACACTAAATATTGTAGACCTGTTCCTTGCCTCACCACACCTATCGCACTGGGCAGTGGCGCACACAAGAATTTTTCAAGGGGAGGCCGAGGCTCGAAAGTCTACCATTTTCGTATCATAGCCCAATACGCAGCCAAACGTATTTTTATTTTTATTTTGCAGTAAAAAAGTAGCAGTAAAAAATAAATTACTAAATAAACAATTTGCATTAATTACAAATAATTAAATTTTACGTACTATATACTTGGGATTATAATCAATCGGGAAAAAAAATCAAGGGCTATGGGTGAGGATGCGGTTCTATGGACCCCCCACCGACACTGAGTAGACCGCAACACCTTTAAAAATCAGAAGTAACCCGCACCCTGGAAAAGTGTGCCCATCCCTGCTTTATGACGTCCATCACTGGTTCCAGTCCCATTCGACATTATAATGTCGGATAACTGCTTAGGTCATTTTTCTTTATGTAACTGTCTACACCTCAACGTTTACTGGAAATCAGTTATCTCGAATGCAATTGCTCTGTAATGTATATATAGTAGCTAGAAAAAGCTTGTTTATATACTGTCGAACATTTGTTGATTCTAAGAGAATTGTATTGCATTATATGTATGTATCAGCGATTTATTACAGTTTTTTTTTAATCAATGTACAATACACTAAGTACTTCTTATATATTTAAGTTTATTTTACTATTTATTAATGTTTTGTGAGCTAAGATAAAAAAATACAGTTTTTTTTTTCATAAATTTAACGATGGTTTCACTTTTTAAAAAGCAGGTAAACAACCATTGCAGGATATAAAATTCAAACAAATTGTTTTTTATTTAGTATATACAGTTATGAAGCTAGCGTTGCACTACTCAAATTCTTTTTGTAAGCAGAAAAATATATCTTATAAGGAGAGGGCACGACTAAGGAAATTCATTTGGGATCGAGACGGTGTAATAGTAGTACTCCTTTAGGGTGTTCACCCCTGAATGTAATTCTGCCGAATGGCCAGTCAATTCGGAGAAATTAGCCTTCAAAATTCATGCTTAGCTTATATACAATTAAATTTTAATTTTCCACAACGAGTTCGTAGCTTGATTGGTAAATAGTCTGCTTACAATGCGCGAGGTTAGGGTTCGATTTCACGCGATCAACTTTTTTTCTTCAGTTCATTTAATTATTTTTTAAATTAAATTTATTTATGAAAGGTTTATTAAACATCAAATGATATTTTTTGTAATTATTTTGTATTTTATGAAGTAAAAAAATTACTGTAGTTATATAAATAATTACATTAAATTTTACAAATATATTTTATATTAATAAATAATATTTACAATAAAATATATAATAAAATATTAAATGATATTTTACAAAAAATTAGTTACAAATAGTTTTATAATGTGAAATACAATATACTATAAATAAAATATTATTATTATTATTAAATTAATTATCTTATAATTAATACAATAAAAAATGTCTTTTTTGTATATTATTAATTTAATTATTTTATAATTTTATAAAATATTTAATAAGCCCTTTTCAAATTAATTTATTTAATTTCAAAAAAAGTTTATTTAAATAATTTTAACAAATTAATAATAATTTTAACAAATTAATAATAATTTTAACAATAAATTAATAATAATTTTAATAATAAATTAATAATAATTTTAATAATAAATTAATAATTTTAATAATAAATTAATAATTTTAATAATAAATTAATTTTAATAATAAATTAATAATTTTAATAATAAATTAATTTTAATAATAAATTAATAATTTAATAACAAATTAAAAATATTTTTATTAATAAATTAATAATTTTTAGTTATAAATTAATAATAATTTTAATTATAAATTAATAATATTTCTTATTAATTCTAATGCTTAATAATAATTAATTGATTATAATAAATAGTAATTAATTAGTTAATTTTAATAAATAATAATTAATTTACTAATTTTAATTTTATTAATAATTTTCATTAATAATAATTTTAAATATCTTTTATTAATAATTTTAAATATCTTTTATTAATAATAATTTTAAATATCTTTTATTAATAATAATTTTAAATATCTTTTATTAATAATAATTTTAAATATCTTTTATTATTAATAATTTTAAATATCTTTTATTAATAATAATTTTAAATATCTTTTATTAATAATAATTTTAAATATCTTTTATTAATAATAATTTTAAATATCTTTTATTAATAATAATTTTAAATATCTTTTATTAATAATAATTTTAAATATCTTTTATTAATAATAATTTTAAATATCTTTTATTAATAATAATTTTAAATATCTTTTATTAATAATTTTAAATATCTTTTATTAATAATTTTAAATATCTTTTATTAATAATTTTAAATATCTTTTATTAATAATTTTAAATATCTTTTATTAATAATTTTAAATAATTTTACTAATAAATAATTTAAGGTATATATTAAAAAAAATTTTTTTTTACTTTATAAAATACAATATAATTACAAAAAATATCATTTAATATTTGATAAACCTTTCATAAATAAATTTAATTAAAAAAATAATTAAATGAATTGAAGAAAAAAAAGTTTATCGCGTGGAATTAAACCCTGACCTCGCGCATAGTAAGCAGACGATTTACCAATCAAGCTACGAACTCGTTGCGGAAAATTAAAATTTAATTGTATAAAAGCTAAGCATGAATTTAAAAGGCTAATTTCTCCGAATTGACTGGTCATTTGGCGGAATTACATTGAGGGGTGAACACCCTAAAGGGGAGCTCTACTATTACACCAAGTCTCGATCCCAAATGAATTTCCTTAGTCGTGCCCTCCCCTTGTTAGTTTGAAAATTAGATTAATCTAAATTAAGGTTAATCTCTTCGTTCAAGGCTCCAAATTTTTGCCTTATTTGGAATGATACTTTTTCAGAGCTGATTGGAGTCCGTGCATTCCTGTTATTAGATATTCCTAGAATTAATCATGGTTGTATTACATGGAAACCTATTGACTTAGGGAATGTTAATTGTAGAAAATTTAATATTGCCAAATTTTAATGTAATAAAATCAAAATATAAAGACATGTTTACATGACTTTCCTACGTAAAAAAGAATAAGGATGCTTAATTTTTAATGTCAACAGTAATATATACCTTTTATAATATTCAGATTATAATGCAAGCACTAAATGATTTTTATCATTCGCTGCAAAATTTTCGATCGATCGTTTACTAACGTCACATTTCGAAGCTTCACGAGGGGGTATTGGTGACGGAATTCGTAAATTTAAGTCACTATCAATCTACGAGGATAGAACCTGAGCCGGTACCCCCTCTCTCCGAACCCGCACCACTTCAATATGAGAACTTTAGTTTCGACAGATTTAAAATATCTCAACCCCTCTCTAAAAATAAAAGTTCCAAATGCTCATGGAGTTTAGTATGTAATATAAGAAATTTACAATACGACGCATTTCTTTGTTTTAAACATTTTTCAGGGAACACCGGCAAGATTTCCATGAAATAAAATGAAAATTGGAAAATAAGATTCAGCAATAAATAAATAGAATCCAAATTTAACAACATTCCTGTCTTTAGTGAATCAATGAAAAGATAATTAGATTAATTCTAATGAAGGTTTTTTTTACCGAAAAATTAACGATAGTTTCTGGAACAAATCTTACAAATAAAAATCGATTGGCAGATTTATAAAAAAAAATTTATTTTGTGAAATGAGTGAATATTTTTTTATTAACCTCTCACTATGAAGCAAAACCAAAGCTTTTGGCGACGGACCTCGTAATTTTGAATATCAAGAGACGAGGATATACACCTGAACTGGTACCCCATCCTAATTTCCACACCACGTCAATAGGAAGACACTGAGTTTCGACAAATTTAACATGCATCAGCTTCCCTACATGGTGGATGTTCAGTGGCGTTTGGGCTCAAAATTATGACACGTCGGTCAGAAGTCTGACTCTGACTACTAGGTTACTGCGGCCCAGTGGCGTAACGTACACCCCAGCATTGCAGGGGGGGGGCATGGACTCTGGGACGGGGTTCACAGCTTGACTGACGTAAAGTATTATTGTATTTGGACTTGGGGCCTTAAACCTGAGTTTGCAGGGGGGCCCTAGTATTCTCCGTTATGCCACTGCTGCGGCCTTTATGATTTTATGGAAGAATTTTTTTAAAAAATTGTTTATTTTTGTGATTCGAGTATAAATAACAAGAAAAAAATGTTAAGCGGATTACCTGAAAGGAAACTACATAAATCAACAGTAAAATTAAAATTAAGACAAGTTTCAAATCAACTCTCATCTCGGAAAAGAAATATTAAGCAGTTTATTTTGATGAAACATTCAAGAATTACAAAAATAAGAACAAAACATTTGCTATCGAATGGATAAAAAGGAACGATTTTCGTAAACCCACGCGCTTTTATTACAGATTTTATCATCTGTTATTGAAAAGTATAGATTTTCAAGGACGTTTCCAGAAAATACGGAATTGAAAAACAACGATGGAATTCAAAGATCAAGGATGATCTCGGTTCTTGACCCGTAACCAAGAATGAGAGACAAATAGTTTATCACAATCTGGTTTAGACCATAAATTATTAGACAAAAAAAGTGTCCTAAGATGAGAGAAAAGCCAGGCAAAAGAAACGTCAATTGAATACTCGCGTTATCGATTTTGGCGTTGAATTATTAAGAGTAAAAAGCTTACTAGGGTATAAATATGTGCTAGAATTCACAAAGTATAGAATATCAACATAAATTCAAGAACTTTACACTGAGTTGTGCGAAATAGCTCATTATTCATTAGTAAATGGTATTTCGTGTAAAATATTTATCAAGCACATTAAAACATTATTATTTTTGAATCCAAAATTGAATAATTACTTTTTTATAATTTAGTCTGCAAATCAAACCAATTTGAATTAATTATTGAACATAATGTTTTACGTAGCAAATGTTTAACAAAAACTTCAGACAAATCAAAGACACTTTTAAATTTAATAACCGAGTTTCATCTATAAAATTACGCCTTTCTTAAAATATAATAGTGGGAATGTAAGAACATAAAACAAAATGATGCAACTAGTGCAGAGGTGGAAATAAAGCGGTCCATCAAGACAAAATCAAATAAACAGAAAATTTTCTCTATATTTGAATCAACATATATATGTGAGCAAAGTGTTTTTTTTTTGAAAGATCAACTAGAGTAATTTACAGATAAGTCGGCTGACTATCTATAAATTACTCTAACTATCCATTATTATCTCTCTCTCATCACTGAATTTTGACAAAAAAATGTCATTCTTGATTTCAAAAAAAATTGTAGAAAAGTTAGATTGGGTACATTTATTTCATTAAACTGATTTTAAAATTACACGTGCTTGCACAGTTATACATGACATAAAATTAGCACAATAATTAAATTTGCCTCTATTTTTTTCACTTCTATTTTTCGAATTTCATGGCACAATTTATATCTTTTCTGAGGTACAAAGTTACCTAATGAATGCGACCATTTTAAAAAGGTGGTACCTTCTGGTATTCTTCGCTTCCACAATAAGGATCTCTTGCCCAAACAATTGCCAACTCGTGTTCCCAGTGCGACGATAACAAACTCAAAATAATCTTTATATATGTTTAAAATATAAATAAAATAGCTTTTATAAGAATTAGACTTATAAAATTAATAAGTAAGCTTAATAAATAAACTTATTAAGTAAGTAATCTTGGTATAATGACACCTTAATGCGATATTTCAAAGCAATTAGTGTTACAGATGGCATTCTTAAACCGCGTTCACACAAAAATCTATTTTCCTGTTTCAATACATTTTGTCTTACCACTGCTGATTATAACATGTTACTTACAAAATACAAGAAACGTACTTACCTCTCATTGGCAGGATACTTCTCACTGTGTTGCCTTGCATGGGGGCATGTCCTGATCTGTACTTTTCATACAAATCCATCACATACCGCGGAGGCAGCGTAGTATTTTTTGACGGAACAACCCTTTCAGTGCCCGGCTTCATTCCCAGCAATCTGCGGACAGAATCCTGGATGAGATCTTCTCTGTGATCACCTGCTTCAATTGTTTGCAAAAATACACTTATGACTAGAAAATGTAATCCGATCACCAGTCCAGTCTTTCCCATCATTCTGTATGCGATTAGTCCTCAGAGTTGGAAATGGTTTGTTTTTGCAGCCGAAGGCGGCATCCATCTTCAATAAGATTTTCCGTTTTGTATTTGAAATGAGTTCCTAGAGGATACAGGAATTGCATGCCGTTCATGATGGTACTGAAGTGAAATTCTTAAAAATGTAAGTCTCTGGTATGGTTGAATATCTTTTTCCCGATTGTTCTTTGCTGTGATGATGAAATTGATAGTTTGGTTAGAAAACTTTTTGGAATTTAATGCGAAACAGATGATTATCTTTCTTTTTCGAATATTTAGCGAAGCATTACTTTATTTCAAAATATTTTACCAATTCTGTTTTTCAGCAAAATGTGATAATCCTGTTTTGTGTAAATGCGCTTTGATGATTTTAAATCAATCTTTAAGGAAAGAAGGAAGAATAAGTGTACATTTTCATTATTATGATTGCAAACACGTTTCCATAACTTTCTATTTATCATGCCAAAAGAAAGGAAATAATTTCGAGTTAATTGGCTTCCTGCTTACTTTAAAACCTTTTGTTAAAATCATACAAATAGATTAAAATTTTTAACGATAAATATGCTCTTTTGCGAAGAAATACATTATTCCACTCCAATGAAGACAAGTATCAATATTCAAGACAATAAAAACAGCAAAAAAATTTTCTTCGATAATTCATTTGTTAAGAAACGCCTGATAAAATTCTTTCTTCGTTTTTTTCCTTTTACCCAAGTAAACCAATGAAAAAAATTGCAATTTCACCTCTAAATGGAAGGTCATTCTCCAATGAATTCGCACTTTCCCGCTCGAACTATCATCTCTTCGCTCGCGATGTTGATGAGATAGCAAATGAACGTCTGTCACATCAACAACTGGTCCATCAAGATGTTGAGGGTACGTTTCGGAGGTTCCGATTTAGGTGTTTCGCCAAGTTGGCGATCGCCAACTCTATATACTTTTATCATGCACCTCATGCTGTGAAGAGAATCCAGTAGCGGCACTCCACAATGCACTTTAAAAAGTTTTAAATAATCGACCAAAGGTCATTTTTCGAAGCAGAAGGTCAAATTACGAAACCCTTGACCTCCTTCTGTTCTATTTTGATTAGGTAGGCCCAAGAGAAAGGAAGGAGACTTGGCAAAGATGAATTTGTGTGGTCCGAAACTTGATATCAATTTCTGTATCGGCGAGGCAATTAAGGTGGCGAAACGATGTGACAGACAGTGACTGTTAGTAACGCACAGAACTTCGAAAACAGAAGGATCGGGAGACCATTAGGAAAAAAAAAATAAGTGTAGGCGGTGTGTTGAGTGAGATCTTTTCGGTTGCGCAAGAGACGAGTTTACCTTTGGGTTGTAGTTTGGGATAAGATATTTGAAAACAGAAAAATAGAATCATTAGAATATGACTAAGCTGTTCGATACTAGGCTACGTTCATAGAGATCAAAATGATAATAATAATTAAAAGTAAAATTATAAAAGGAGAAAAAATAAGACTAATTTTAAAATTGAAATAAAAAAAATAGCAATAGATAAACTAAATATCATTTAATTGGAGTGAGTTCTTTTAAGGGGTCACAGGGGTGTTAAAAATGTTTCGAGAGCACAAAATACAAACAATTTTCGACTAGAAATAATTCTTTGAGATTAAAATGAAATAATTTGATTCTTTTACACATTTTTTATAAAGGTATAAAGTTTCAAAAAAGTATAAAATATCTAAAATATAATCATAATTTTAAAAATAATAAGCACATAAAAATAAGAAAATTTTTTGTAAGAAACAAATAGTAAGTTTTACAACGCGCATGATATTTTCTGCAATAATAATTCTAATTACTAGCAATAAGTTGATTTATAAAGTCATATATCCTTATTACATGCTAGCCTATCTTATATAAATAAAATAAAGAATAATATTTTTAAAAATAAAAAAGTACATTTTTTAAAATTTTTTTAAAAAATTCAATTTTTGTTGAAATATTTCAAAAAATTAAAAATTTATAATACTATAAATAGCTAGGATTTGAAGATTATGATAGAATTAATAATTCTGTAAAGTTTTATACATCAAAGTATGATAGTTTTTGAAACGCAATGCGCGTAATTGAAAAAAAAAAAAAAAACACAAACTGAGAAAAAGGGCTTTAAAGTTTTAAAATTGAATTTGAGAAAATAAATCTTAAAACTTACATGCTAAAATGCTCCAGGATCATAAGATATACCTTTCTGTTCCTGAAACAGCTCAATTTCTTTACTCTTTTTAATTTTCTTGGCTCTGTGAGCTTCAAAAGATGATTCTAAGTGCCTCTGTCTTGACGTAAAGATTCGACGATTGTCACGTTCAGCCAGGGACACACAAACATTTCTGTTAATTTTCAAGCCAAATTTCTCTAAAATAGTAATAAGTATTTGATTTCCATCATTAAAAACACTGGTTGCTAGATTTGCAGCAATCTCTGCAATCTGAAGACTAGAACCAATCGTCCCATTGAACACGAGGGATATTGGCGATGGACCTCGTAATTTTGAATCTCAGTCAAGTGACGAGGATGACATCTGAGATGGCGCTCCTCTTCTAACTATCACACCAGACCCAAGGGAGGCCATTGAGCCTCGACAGATTTAATATGCATTAGCCCCCATAACACAGCGGGTCTTCAGTGGCAAAAATCATACAATTGGAATTGGATTTAATCGTAGTAAGAAAATATAAGTTTATTATTTGCTTGTTGCGTATTATTTATGTAGCATGTAGTATAATCCACATTTCAAAATAAAATATGTTTAAGTGGTTAGTTCTGTTTTGTTTATACTTACAATCTATTTTTAAGTTTTGCCTCTTCCAAATGATTCGCGGGTATTAAAATTTTCAAACAAACTTTTTAGAGTGTATTATACAAGTGGCATTTTCGTAATATTCTTTTTTTCTGCTTTAGTTTCACTTTGATTTTATCCCAAAAATATTTACAAGTATCAAAATTTATAATTCTGTGTTTACATTTTTATTTAATTTGATGTCTTTGAACTGTATAGAATTTGTTATTTAAATTGATAGCGGTATATATTCAATATTATAATTTAATGAATTAAACTTACTGTTGCGCTAGCCAATATGTTTAAGCTGAATGATTTCAAATAAGTGTACAAACTCTTGCTATTTAATAGTTGTGTTCCAATTTCATAGTTTTAAAGCAATGCTTCCCAATCTTTTTATTGCCACGGACCGGTCAACGTTTGATAATTTTACCGTGACCCGCTGAAAGGGGGGGGGGACGTTGATTGTTTTGATTTAATAATTTTAATTTAATTGTAAAAAAATAAAATGAAGTTACACCAAAAAATGAACATAAAGTGATTTCCATCGAAAGTCACACAAACTCGAAAGAAATACACCGCACTAAAAAAATTAGAAATAACTTAATGTTCATTGTGCGGCCCGGTACTATTTGATCGACTGACCGGGGGTTGGGAACCGGCGGTTGTTTTAAAGTCTCTTTTTGTTAAATAAAAAATATGTGCTTCTCTAATGCGTACATCTATCACAAAATTATTTTTAATTACAAGTGTTACTCTATTTTTTAAAAAAATAAATCTATAAATATTTTGTAAAACAGAAAAAGTGAATAAATTTTTTTATACTTCAAACTTTAATTAAATTAACTGCGAAGAATTCGAAGTGGCTACTTCGAAGAATTTTGCTATCGCTTTATTTTAATAAAATCCTCTACATGTGAAATTAAATTTATAGGGGAAAATTGCCATTTCAGGGTAACAAGAATTTATCTGCAGATATATATTTACAAAAGCGATTTTAGAATTAAATGAACTATTCAGAATTTTTAAAAACATACCAACAACGGTGTGAGTGAATATTAACGTCGCACTGTTCAGCTATACGAGGGCTTTTGGCGACGGACCACTTGAACCATGGTCAAGTGACGTGGATGACACCTGATCTGGCACCCCCTCTCCTAACTACCACACCACACCAACGGGAGGACGTTTCAGCTTTCGACAGATTTAACAATTCAACTTAATAACCAAAATTGTATCAGCTCTACTTCCAATAAAACCGGCTAGGCAATATGTCGGAGAGATTCTAAATTATTGCCACTAATGCAGCAATAAATTTCATGTTGCAGTCACTGAAAGAACAGCACACATCACTCTCTGAAGAATTGTATATGACATTCAAAAATCGCTCAGAAGAAAGGCATACCAAAACAGAAAGTGGTTTACGGTATTTACATAATTTTAATGATTTTAAAAATGAAACTGAGAAAGAAGAAAAAAGACTAACCAATGCAAAGTTGATCAAGCTTGCAGTAAATTTTCTTAACAATTTTTACCCTCAAACCTATCCGCATCGGAAGAATTCGGTACAACTATTAAAGATGATGATGACACTATTATAGATAGTGAAAAAGAATTATCTCTTGAACAAAAATTAGAATTAGCGATGATTAAGATAATTTCAACGAACCAAAATACAATACAGAAATTAGCTATACCCAAAACCATCCAAAGAGAAATCGATTTATTTGAAGATAAGGAATTTAGAGGTAAGTACTTGGAAAAAGTATATCGCGCATTGCTAACAGTACCACCAACTAGCGTAGATGCCGAGAGAGCGTTTTCGACAGCCGGTAATTTTTGTACAAAATTACGTTCCAGGCTTAATGACAGCCCAATTGATGCATCATGTTTTTTAAGATCACATTCCAAAAATTTGTAAGAGGACCAAACATTGAATAGTGATATTTACATTTTTTTGTGATTTAAATAACTAAGGTGTTTCTTGACTTTTTGTAATTCTTTATATACAAATATAAGTTATATATATAAGTTACAAATTATTTTTTGTGATACACAGTTTCTAATAAAACTGGCAAATAAAACACTGAGTTTTCTTGCTTTTTTCTAAAATTTCTACTACCAGTATTAAGATCTAAAAAATACCGAATACTGGTATTAAATTTTTGATCCGATATTGCAATACCTAGTTAGGTGTTATAATGTAAGAATCTGGGGTTCGGAAAATCATTTTGCTATCCTGGAACATGAAAAGGATAGTCCCAAAGTAAACGTGTTTTGTGCAGTGAGATTCTCGAATATTTTTGGCCCATTTTTCTTCGCTTAAAAGACCATTAAAGGAATTATTTATCTGGATATGCTACAGATTTTTGTTATGCCAATCATTAAAGAAAAAAATGCCAGGAATTTACACTTCAAGAGGGGGGCATGCCTATCACTACCACAACGACGTTACATCTTACCTCAATGCTGATTTTCCAGTTTGGATTGGCGTGGAGATGTCATCTATAGTGGTCATCACGATCACCAAATATTTCACCGCTGGATTTCAGTGTATGGTGTTTTATAACGGATCAAGTGCACATTCCACCATTTCCTGCATCCATTTCTGAACTAAATTCTAGAATCTATGCTGCAATTAGTTTGATCAAACGAAACATGCTGACAAATCTGGGTCAAGGACAAATTTACCGATGGGGCATTTGCAGAGTAAAGAAAGAAAGCCTCGTCAAACATTTGTGATAATGGTAAACTTGAATTTTATTTATATCTTACAACAAGAATTTTAATAATTGTTTTCATGTAAATTACACGCAATATATCATTTTTTTGCCCAACTAATTTGTAGACAGTATGCATTTTTTTCTGTATATAAAGACACAATTTCTCCCGTTAACATAATGGAGAGTGCCGTTTATTAAAATCTATCGTAAATTCTTTTGTTAGTGTTAAAAGTGAGGGTCCATTTCAGATGTTAATCTCGTCATCTGTGATAACGATTCAAAATTATATTGAATGTTGAGGTAGACAGAAATAGATTGCCAGAAATGGCAACAAAAGTAAAACAAGGGCTTTAGAAACAAGCGGATGGAGATATTATCAATAACATTAAAACTTGTATCACTATTTAAATTATTATTGTGAAATAAATGCAAGTGTATTGATTGAGGCATTCATGAAGTCTTAGAATAAGTCCTAAAGTAGTCTGTTGGTAAAGAGGTAAGATACGGTGAAATGCTAATAAGTTAAGGAAAAAAAACTACTTTTACATTTTTTATCTTAATGAAATGTTGGCTTCATATTTAGACATTTTGCGTATGTATCGATGCATCGCTATTTACTAACATATGCATTTATATCAATTAGTGTTCTAGAAGCTCCATTTATTTGAACTTGAATGGCTAGATTTTATGTAATCTAAATTTTATTTATAATTATGGGTCGAAAGTTATACTACTTAAACGAAATAAAGTTATATAGATCACAGCAAAAACAGGTCTGATAAAAATTTTGCCAGTAGCGCAATATAACATCTGATAGATACATACATACATATACACTGTAAAATCCGGTGTATAACGCGCACTTTTAACACCAAAATAAGACCGAAATTTACGGGTGCGTGTTATACGCCGGGTATGAAAATGAGAGCTTTAAAAATAAAAAGAGATGAGAATAAAAAAATATTTGACTTCTACATATATCGAGATATGTTTGTTTAAAAGAAATGATGTTTTTTGTGAACTTAAAGGGTTGCAGTTCTAGAAATATTATTCCCCCCCCCAAAACTTTTGGAATGATACCTTGAATAAATGACTTCAAAACATGAGTGCGTATTTTACGGTGAATATACCTAAAAAAAAGCAGCTTGAAAGCATGGGGGTGCGTTATACGCCGGTGCGTGCTATACGTCGGACTTTACGGTATGTATATAGTACTTATGTATTTTACCGTTGTGCAATTTTTTCAAATCAAAAACGTTTCGCCAAATGCCTCGATATGCAGTCAATAGTGGAAAACTGTTCCTGCGGTTGTTATAAAACGTTAAATACAATATCAGCACTTAGAGACGTCATTTTATTTGGAGAAATTGGTCAACGGTATATATAAATACGTAAATATCATATATATATTGCGAATATACATTATCAGATAATACTGCAAATGTTTGTTTTGGCAACACCTTAGAAAAACATTTGCCAAGTCACGATTCGTATAACCAATATATACCAAAAATATACCTTTTGTTGTCATTTTGGTAGTTATGACCCTGCAACTTGGAATTATCTTTTTCCTTTATGGTAAAATATCTGATCTTCATTCTTTCTCTGGTGAGTTGTGATATTCCTCCCTCGGGTGAACATCTCTTTGAGTATCAGCGTGAGCTGCTAGAGGTGTAGGGTTAACGGAAGGACTAGAAGCATACATTATCTTAATATGACTTTATTAAGATATTTAACTTAATCCTCGAACAAATTAGATTATAATAATATATGTGAGAGAATTACGGTGGCAAAACACACAATATATATATAATACCGAATTAACCTAACCAAGACCACTATCAATAACTGACTCGTCTAAACTCAATTCCAATACTATCACAGATCCTAATATTAAATAGTCAATCTTACCTTACTGTAGTTTGAAGTAACGATCACAACAATCTTAGATGAAGCCTTGTAATTACTCGAGTGCAATGGTATGCACATTGACTCAATGGATCTCTATCACGTATAATTTCTACTAGTCGCCACGTAACGTTTTCCAAAACTTCTTCACGCTTGAACTACGGATTATGTTTACATTCCTCAAATTGCCATCCCGCTTACTCTAAGTTCCGATATTTAAAAGCTTCCTAATTTGCATCTTTCTTTCACGCTTCACTTCTTGGATTTGGTTGGAAAATAGTTGTCATTAATTCTGGCCCCAAAGGACATGGTAAAGAAAAGACGCGTGAGCCCGTCACAGTGAGAGAGTGAGAGTTTTATTAGCGTCGTACTACAGAGAAACATGACAGCTATTGGCGATTGAACCTCTCTTCTTCCGGCAGCCAAGAGTTTAATTATTGGATATCGGATCCTGATAGATAAAAATGGGCTAGTTAAAAAAACATTTCAGCAAATATTATTATATATTTATACTAATAATTAAAATAGTATTTATTTGGTGAAATTTTAGCGATAAAAGGACATTTTGAGCCAATTAGGAATTACAGGTTTATTGTGCTGAATACTTCAACGAATAGCAATTTTGATGCATTTCGAGCACAATTAGCTTGTAAAAAGTTAATTATTGAAGGTATTAATTAAGATGCTGAACCAAAATATTCAAAAAACGCTAATAATTGATTTTTTAATCAAATTTTTGAAATTTTATGTCAAAATCTTTAGTTTGCTATATATTTTTTATTTTTTATTTCACTATTAATGCATGAATTACTAAACTTATATTAATACTTGTCACCAGTAGGGTACATATGAATTTTCAAGGGGGGGTCCGGGATCGAAAGTTCACCATTCTTGTATCATGCTCCTTTTGATTTTGTCGATTTTCGGGAACAAAGCACAGTAAAAAAACTAATTATTGAGTAAATAATTAGCATTAATTAATAAAATTAATCATTAATAACAAATATTTAATTAAAATTTTCGTACTATATACTAAGAATTATAATCAATCAGAAAAAAACAAGGGCTTTGGGGAGGGGGTCCGGACCTCCAGGACCCTCCCCTTGTGAGCGCCACTGCTTGTCACTCTTTTTAGTGCTTAAAAGAGTTCACTGTTAAGTTTTATTTAAATATATCACACTTAATTTGTACAACTTTCAAATCCACGACTTGCAAATATATGTTATATGAACATGATATGCTACTAAACAGTTGCGTAATAAATATTTTGATCCGGAATAGGTGAATCTTAACTAGATCTTACCGGTTCAAATACTTAAGAAATTCCCTTTTTCAGAAGGCAGAATTAACGTCATGGTTTCGGTGATAAGATGTTTTTTTAACTTGTTGATAAATGAATGCCTGCACATAATTAGCTTCATTTCTGGGTGTTTACAAAAACAGAGCTTTGTTTTTTTAGAATAGCTCTCAAAACTCAAAAAACAAGTAAAGCTGGCTTAAAAAAATTCGGATGTAGATGGTTTCAGTAATCGATATAGAATGAATTGTAATAGTATTATAAAAAATAAAATAAAACTTAACTTTTCCATAATTATTTTAAATAATAGTAAAAATTTTGTGCACCGTATATTTTGTTCTTGTTAGAAGTCTATCCATAAAATTGAGAAATGCCTCGTATTCTGGATTCCTTTGTAACGAACTTTTTACCTTGTGTGTGTGTGAGAGAGAGTGTGTTTATTAAAATCGCACTTTAAACAACACGAGGTTTATTGGTGATGGATCTCGTCCTTTTGAGCCCCTGTCTAGTGACGATATCGTCACTTCAGCTGCCATCTACTCTCCAAACTACCACGCCAATGGGAGGGCTTGGAGCAACGACAGACTTACGTACAGCAGCCCCTCTTCACAACGGGTCTTCAACGTCACTAAGGATCGAATTGTTGACACGCCACCCCGAGCTCGTGACCATGACCATTAGCAGCGGCGTAACGTACACCCCCTCAAATCCCGCGTCGCGGTGGGGGGGGCAGGATTCTAGGGGGTCCAAAGCCTGACTGATACCAAGTACGTACCCTTTGTAAGATCCGGCTTGGGGTCCAAAACCTTATTTTGCAGGGGGCCCTAATATTCTCCGTTACGCCACTGACCACTAGGCTATCGCCGGCTACATCTTTTACCCCTCAAAATCGAATTTATGACTCGATGATAATTCTGTCACTTTTAAAGTCATCTTCTGAAAAATCTCATAGCTTACATTTAGTTTTCTTTTACACTTTCCAAAATTTTGGAAATATTTTAAGTTCTTATTTGTAAGTACATCTCAAGGAGAATTTAGAGTAATCTTTAAAGGATTATGTCACAAATATATATATAACTCACTAAAATGTGGAGAGAAAAAAGGAATCGCACATAACTATTTCACTTATTGGAAAAAATAAATATTTAAAATTTTAAGCGTAAAAAAATTATTATTTTTTTAAGAGATATCACTGAATCGATGTCTCAACTACAGACTCTTGGAAATTATGTGTTTTTTAAGATTATCGACAGGAAAGAATTAACGATGATACAAAGATAGAGAAAAATAATTTAATTTTGTTCTGACATCATAGAAACCTTGTTCTTTATCTAATCGTAATCCAATTTATTTCACATTTGATTAAGTAGGGATAAAATGTAGGGCAAACTGCATCAAATAAGAAATGATTTTTTCGACAACAGATGACGAAATTAATTGGAGGATCCATATGCAGTCGCTTACAAAAATTGAATGCTTATAGTGCAGGGATGGCGAACCAGTGGCACGCGTACCATTGATGGCACGCGACACAATATTTTGGGCACGCCACCGATCAAAACGGTTTGCATTTTAATTTACAGTAACTAAGTTCAACATGAAGTATTACGCAGTGAGATTTTCTCAGTTCCAAGAATTATCGGAAACACTCAATTATGTACGTAGGCTGTACTATAAGTAATAAGACTAATTTTACTGCAGCAAAACCACTCATTGGAATGTCAATTTCTGTGGCATAAGAAAAGTTCGTTGTCTGTATTAACAAAAGCTACCGATAGATGGCGTGTACAGACTCGTATTCCTGAGTATCACGTGATCGAACTGAAGCGTGTTTGTGGGCGCCTACGAGACGCGGCCAGTTGTCGAAATGGAAGCAAAAATCTGCAAAAATTAGCATCGGAGACCTTTAATATGATACGATATGATTAAACTGGAACAAGAAGGCAACAATATCTTAAAACGCTTTATCACAGCAGACAAAGCTTCGTTGTATTACTATGATCCAACCATAAAAGAACAAAGCAGTGAATGGAAACATCCATATTCAACTACTCCCAAGAAAGCAAAAACTGTGAAATCGGCTGGTAGAGTTATGACCACATTTTTTTTTATTATGAAGGAATTGTGTATCAACACGCTGTCGAGCCCGGTACTACCGTAAACGACTCGTACTACACGAATGTCCTTCGAGCAATGGTACAGCACGTTAAAAGAAAACCTTCATTGCTTGAAATGGCTTCCTATTGTATCATGACAATGCCCGACCACATATTGCTCGTCGCGTACTGAGTGTTTTGCAGCAGAACAACGTAGAGACTTTACCACACCCTCCATACAGCCCTGATCTCACTCCATGCGATTTCTGGCTTTTTTCTTAAGAAACCATTACCAGACAAACGTTTTGCAAGTAACAAAGCATGAGTAAAGGCTGCGGAGGCGGTTTTGAAACAGCTCTAATAAAACGGACTTTTACATGTTTTTAAGAAGTGGACAGAACTTTGAGATAATTGCATTACGCGTCACGGAAGTTATTTTGAAAAAAAAAAACCCATGTAAATGATGACAATTAAATGTATTCTGTTTTTTTTATTATAATTTTAGTGTTATTACTTATTGAACAGCCCTCGTACCTTGATGTGACTTCATTTAATAAACCGTGTAAACTCCGCAGGAGTTTAAGTGGGGAGTAATGGTAGAACCCCCCTCAGTATAGAGGGCGCTGCTTGTAAAAACATGCTTTGTTGACAGGAGAGATCTTGTGTACGTGACCGAGTGCAGACGCACTCCATATTCCATTAAACTTCTTATTTAATCTTACACTTGTCTTCGATGATTTATTGAATTTAATTGAGTCTAACGATTGTGATGATATGAAAGTTGATTGATACAAAAGCATTCTACCACTGATTAACTGAACCACTGATGATAGTAACAAACCGAATTTGTCCCTATTCTATTGGTTGTAAATTCAAAAAATCGAAGTGTAACTCTGATTAATTTCCAGTCTTGTTCAATATGGATTCAAAAATTTGTTGAAAAATTAGAAAGTTGGAACAGAAAGATTAACAAGCAATATAAGTAACAAAGCTAGTAATGAAATTTCGGAAACATGGAATTCAATTCCAGATACATTTAGCTGTTTGAAAAAACTGGCTCTTGCTATTTTAATCATTCATCTACCTATATGCCCACGTGTCATTATTTTCAGAGATGAATAACATTAAATACTCACTTAGAAACCGTTTGGAAGATGGTTCCAATTCAACTTGCATTCTGGTAAAAGTAACATCTTACTATCCTAATACAAGTTATTTGTCATCTAATCTATCACAACAGAATTCACAATGATGTTACTTTAATTTCAGTTACACGTATAAATAAAAAATTTACTGCTATACTGTGCAAAATGTATTTTTTCGTTGTAATTAAAGAATTTAAGTTGTTAGTACTTAGTTTTATTATTTTCTCAATAACCACAAGTCAAAATTATTTGACGGCACGTCTATACCTCCTTAAATATTTCTCAAAGTAAAATTGGCATGTTGATTTAAAAAGGCTCGCCACCCCTGTTATAGTGTATCATAGATACAAGGGTGTTAAATTTTAAATTCACGCTTAAATACGAACAAAAGGAAAACTTAGATTTAATGCGTAACAATATAATTCTTATTTTTTGTTAAGATACTTTTATTTTTTAAAAGGAGTAATGAGAGAGAGAGAGAGAAAATACCTTCCTTCCAAACCTCTTTTCAAATCATACAATTTATTTTTTGTTAATACTCTTTTGAAAGTTACTGAAAACATGCAGGTCATTTGAAACCGGCTCAGAATGATTTTGATGTTGGAAAAGAGGGATTAAATTGTACTTTTTTGCAGAGAGAAACATTTTCAGTATAATTTTTAGATGAAATGATGATAGCAGTGCTAAAAAAGACGACAAAATGGAGTTTAAGATAGCAATTCAAAAACGATCATAAGACATTTTAAATCTAAAATCGACAAAGGCTTAAAATCCACAAATATTGTTAGAAAGTTTTTTTTGTGTAACTGCTGTAAATTACTTTCATGGAGTTTGAATTCTTTATTTTGATTTCTTGTGAAAAATTTCAGTAGAAAATAAAGAAATTTTAAATATTTTGTAGAAATGACAATTTAAAATACTTGATGAATAACCTGGAAAATATGTTTGCAAAGGAATAAGTCACAGCTTTCATATATATATGCAACAGCAATATTACACAGTAAATATCGGAAAATGTAGTTAAAAGATTTCATCATTAAAATGCATCACAGAAAAAGATAAAAAGTTGATTCTTTTTTTTCTTCTTTTTTTTATTTTTAAATCCGTAAAGATGTAATTGAAAAAAGAATGCTTTTTATATTTGAAAACGAAAGATAGTCAAATTTGTTGTCGTGTGAAATAGTTTTTACGGGGAAAATGTATCTTCTTTTTTCATAAATATATAATTACAATGGTTTTTTTCAAATTTTTTAAGAGATAACAATAAATAAATTAATCAGTTACATAAAATAAGCATGCCTTTTTAATGTGGATATTCTTCTTAAAAACAATTTCATTAATATTAATTTTCCTCTTCCAATTTATATATATATAACTGGCCATTTTTCCCTTTATAAAAATTTGTCTATCTTCTTGGAAGTAATGTTTGCATATAAAATCTTTCGTTGAAAATCAAAGGCAGATGTGGTTTGTATGAAAATTCATTAATCACATAATATTGATCATAGTATTTTTTTGATTAATCATAATATTGATTTAATAAAGAGTAATTAATTCTGTTAGTTTTGTGTAATTGGGTCTTCCATTTTAGACTCATCGATAAAATGAACTTCATTTGATGGATTATTCAATTATTTGGAAAAAAAAATTCTAAAATTAGAGCTACAGAATATCATCCAAAACAATTTATAACTTATCCATGATGATAGGTTTCTGATATTTTTACACGGAAAAGTCTTACGCCATTGATTTGAGGTTAAATCGAGCAATTACCGAAAAACAAAATAAACTTCCTGTTTACGAAAAACAACTTTCCTGTGATTTTTATTACTTCTCGATCTTTGATCCAACCGATCGAATCTCTTGTTTCTATACGATATTCCTCATTTTCTATCGGAGCGAACACCCTCACCAGTTCCATACAAGGCGCCTCTTTGTAGTCCTCGAACCTGCTGCTGACATGTCTTTTGAATCATTGGGTAATTTAGATGAGGACTGTCAACAGGGTGTTTCCCGTCCAATTTCGGAAAATGTAAACAATTTACAAATGCACCCTTGGCCAGTTAGTTCTTTATCGGTGAGGCATAAAAGAAAAGTTTGTACTCGTGTAAGGATTCATTCTTTTTTTCAAGTATTTCTCGCTAAATTTGCTCATCTTATTTATAATACTTGTCAGTTTTATCTGTATTCTGCAGTGGTTTGACGAGCTGATCGATGATAAAGTTAACTCAACATGTAACGGATTAGAGAAAATGAAGGTATTCAGTAGATTACATAAAAATAATAATAAAAAAAAGTTTGAAGTGTGTATCTTAATCTAGAAAATATTAGAAAACTTTTTACTTTCTATTTGATCAATAATTTTCTTTTTTTTCTTTTTTTTACATATGAAAATCTTTACAAATATCAAGAATTGTTGGTTTTTAAGGGAATAGTTTTCCTGCATTATATATATATATATATATATATATATATATATTATTTGTGTGCTAAAATTTTGAGCTTTTTCGCTTTCAAATTCAACATGTATTCTTTATTTTTTTAAAAGAAGATTACTGTATACATTCGTAAAAGTTTGCAACAATAATAATTTTTAAAAATAATTAACCATAAATTTATTTGTATTAAAAGCAAAATCAGATATGAAACATTCTTGTCTGAATTATTAATCGAAAAGAGAAAAAATTAAGTATGTAATGTGTTCTCAAATGTAAAGATGTTATTTCAATAACTCAAGTTTGAGAAGGCGTGGAGTTAAGGAAAAATATTATATAATTCTCTGGAAATACTTGTACTAATCAAAATTTTTTAACTGTTGACATGTTTAATAAAAGGCTTTTGATGTAATGCACAAGAATTGTGTCACTTATAACAGTAATTCTTAACAAAAAAAAATGTAAAGTATAGTTTGAAACTTTCATCATGATTTAGAGAAAGATCCTTAGTCACGAATGCTTTTAAACATTTTTTAAATATTCCGGGAGGAAATTACATATTATATAAATATTTTTTAAAAGTTGATTTTTTATAATCTATAATTCATTTTGAAACAAAAGATGAATGACCAAGCTGCTTTACAAAAATAAAAATTCTTCACAGAATGTTAAAAATATAAAATTTATGAACAGGAAGAATTGCTACTTGAGAAAAATCAAGAGTTAAATAATTGCTTAAACTTTATTAAATTACAAAATTTAATAGAAATTTTTTTTGGACAAAGTTATAGGATTCGAAAAAGGAATATATTGATTTTCATATTTCCTCTCAGTTAAGTTCACCCTTAGTTTTGTACAAAAAAGTAATTTAAGGGAACAATAGGGGGAAGTCAAAACAAGGGCTTATCTACAGAAAAGAAATTATATTTCGAGCAGATCACGCAATGAAAAAATCAATAGAAGAGTTCGGTTGGGAATCTCAAATACATTGTTCCAATCGTATCACTAAGAGCTTTCTGCTTCTTCTGTTGGATAAAATGCAATCGCTAGAAATATTCTACGGAAGTGACAGGTAAAAAAATTTGTGTTATCAGGTAAGTTACCTATACAAATCCTTTCATATATGCGTCACAATTATTTTAACTAAAGTTTTTCATGAACGAAAACATGTTAAATATTTTTCGTGCAATCACTTATTATAATTATGATTTGAAATGCAAAATTTATTCTGCATAACCCAATGAATATTCACCTTTTAGTTCTAAGTTTCTAGAATATTTGTAGCAATTCTTATTGAGACAAAAATAGAAATACATACTTATCTTAATTCGTAACAATATCATGAAAGGAACACACACACATATATTTAATTTTAAAATTACATGATTTCCTTAAGACTCTCTGCAAGTGATTACTTACATCTTTTCAAAATGTGTGTGAACTAGGAGCTTACATAAATACTTAAATTTAATATAAAATCAAACTTTTTTTATTAGATTTCATTGATTTTTATAATTGCTTTTAACATTACTTAACACAGGGCAAAAATTTCATTATTTTGTGGGATATTAGTTGGTTTCAAATATACTATTTATAATCATGCAGTTAGTATAGAGAGTTTTATAAATTGATTCTCTTTTTTAAAAAAATTGCAACAAATAATTTCATTTTATACACTTGATTTTACGAGAAAACCAGAATTTTAGATATTCAGAAACCAATGCGTGGCTTGTTTTGTATATATGCCTGTTTTTCAAAATTCTTTAATTTTTAATTTTTCGTGACTTGAATAATTTTACAATGAATGTTGCGAAGTTACTGCCTAGAATTATTTTAAATTTTAATACTTTATTCTAATATATATATAGTCAAATTTTTGTTTGAATGTGGTCTTTTTCTATGTAGTTTTTAGGTTCGATTTGTTGTGGCATTTTTATTATAAAAATTTAAGAAAAAATATTTGTTAAGTATTTATATGAAATTTCTCTGAACGTTTTTTTTTGTGAAGTTTGTTTTAGGGGGCCTCTATTTAACCCAAAAAACAGGTTTGACTGTATTTGAAATATTTTTAAAAATGATCGTAAGTAAAATAACTGTTAGCGATTATTTCCAATATAATAATAATTCTGTCAGTGAGCTATAATGATAAATACTGAAACGCTTAATAAATACAAGCGTATCGGTTCTGCAATTTTACTTTTGACAAGTATGAGCATTAAATTTTTTAAAAATATTTAGACTATAATTCATGAAAAGCTCTTCAATGTTTTAAAATAAGTGCGTAAAAATATATATAGTTACTAAAAAAAGATTTTATTTTATTTGATGAAATGAATAAAAATTATCACTGAGTAAGAATTGGGACTATTTATTTTCAGAAAGTATTGTCCAGTAATTAAATTTGGTTTCTTAAATAACACAAAATACCTTAAGGTATCCGATTACGTTCGAAACTATGATTTTGACAAAGGGTACAAACGAATATTTTTTTAATATTTAATGCCACTTAGATTAGAATACACGTATAAAATAGTTTTAAGAATATTATTACAATAAAAAATTATTTAAATGCAATATTTTGGCAAAAAATGAACTTAGAATTCCCTATTTTCAAAACATTCTCCTTTTATGAAAAAAGTTTCTATAATAATAATAATAATATTTTGCTTATATATAGCTAATACATCTCTAGAGAGCTGAACTAGGATTTTTTAAACATTCATCATACTTTCAGAGTTATTATCAATTAAAATAATTACCGATGTTTTTTTGTTAAAATTTCTTCACTCTTACTCTGACATACTAGAATATGGACAAATCCACTTCTAAGTTATATAGTTAAAAAATCCTAGTTCAGGTTCTGTACAGAGGTCTTTGCTATATACAGGCAAATTATTATCATCATAGAAGCATTTTTTATAAAAGGAGAATGTTTTGAAAATGGGTCATTCTATGTTCAGTTTTTGCCATAATGTTGCATTTTAATAATTTTTTATTGTAAAAATAGTTTTAAAACAATTTTATACGTGTATTCTGATTTAAGTGACACTAAATATTAAAAAAACATTCGTTTGTACGCTTTTGCAAAATCGCGATTCCGAACGTAGTCGGATACCTTGAAAGTCCGGTTTCATTCAAATATCCATGAATTTTTTCCCGTGAAAAAACAATATAAAGAATATTCCCAGATCTATGTATTATCGAAAGTAATTTTATTTCAAAAAATTTAACTCAGTTTGAATTAGAACTAATGAATTGATTATTTCTCTGTAATGAAACTTGTGATGCATTAGTATTTACTATCTGTAGTAATTTTTGCGAACGTCAAACCTAATACAGAACTGAAGAAAATGTGCTATTCAATCTTTCCCAACCGCTTTAAGAAGGTAATATTTCAGAAACTACGATTTACAACAAGCATTTTCTTTTACTTTTTTTACAGGATCTTAAGGATTTTATGAATGACTGAAAAGGGATTAAACGTGCATTATAATACATTGTTTCGTTATTTTTCAAAAATTCTGAATTTCACAGAGAGGAACAGGATTGGAACCAATGAAATAAAGCAGTGTTTTCCAAATTTACTGTGCCCATGAACCCCTTTTTATATTTAAAATTTGGTCATAAACACCTAAGTGAAGTAACTATTTCATAGCACAATAGAAAAATCATAAATTTATTTTTGATGTCCTGAAAAAAATAAATGAAAATGTGTGATGTATTGATAAGCATTATATAATAAAACCATTTTATAAATGAGCTTTAATAAAAGAATATAATTTGGGTGGATAAATTTATGTACAAGATATCTATTGTATTAAAAAACACTTATGTAAAGTACTTTATCTTTTGTTGAAAGTCTCCCTCCTTCTCAGTTATATATGTAGACATTTCACATTTGTTTTATCTTACATTTACTTTGATCAAGATGGTATTACTCAAATGATGCACTCCACAATTTTCTTTACATATATATACAGGATTTTTTACTATACAATTCATGTTAATTAAAATATTCAGGATTATATATCTCACAGGAAACTCATAGTAGCCGCATGTCTTCGTTCTCTTTGTTTCTTTTCTCACGAGTGTGGGTGTAAAACAACACCACACCCTCACATTCCTGCGCTTTCAAAGCGCCCTTTATAGTTGGGCTCTAACACTTAACAATATAAAGAATAATATTGATTTCGGTACAAAACTGAGGAAAATGTGTTGCATTTACTTCACAACTCTCGACTCTTTCATACTGTTATATTTTAGATAAGTTATTACATATAGCGGCGAGAGAGAAATTCCGTTCTTACTTAAATTCATAGACTTTCGCACTCGCAATCAGCCCGACTTACATCATGCGACGCTTGTCATTACACGTATTTTATGAGTACTTATTCATAATATTTAACACGCAAAAATCATGACTAATTTATTTTAGTTTTCATAATAATTGAAACGGGTCACAGACAGGGACATCTTAAGACTCTTTGAGGCCCTGGGCCTAGCAGAATCTTAAAATTTTTTGAGCCCTTGGTCCCTATACAAAAGTAGGCCCTATCTGAGATCTTTAAAAGAAAACAGTATTGAGCATGCATTGTCAAATACTCGTTCAAACGGTAATTTAAAATAAATGTGTATGACGCACAAATCTCAAAAACTTAGGCACAAGCCGGCTAGATCGATGGCCACATTTTGACTAAATGAGTTGAATGATTGTTTATGATTTTCTGCCTAGACATGGACAACGGTCATCACATAATAATACAATTCTATCAATTTACTAGTTGATATGCAGTTTGAAGTGCCCTGATTTTCGGAGAATGTACGGGCATAATATTTGACCACGATAAAATTATCCGGATCATGATCTTATTAAGACAGAGTTGAAACGAAACGAGGCCACCACCGAGGGCGACGCCCTGGTCCCGGACTGTTGACCCATAACTTAAGACGTCCCTGGTCAAAGATATTTTATTTTATATCAAACCATTCACGAACACTCTAAAGTTATCCACGCTCCCCCAAATGAATTTTAGTTCATCGCAAACCCCCTCAGCAATCACAAGGACCCAAGGAGTGTGTAGGAATTAATTTAGGAACCTATAAAATAAAGGGGACAAATAGCATAGAAATCTATGATAATAACTTATGTTTTGTGCTAGTACGAATACTATTTACATACGATTACTAATATTTTACTCTAAATGATGGTAAAAAATTAGCATTGGACATATATAATCGCACACTATCTTGAAAATACATATTGAAGAATGAAACAGAGTTTTATCTTTTGTAGGTATTATATTTGCCTACTGAACAATACTAAACCATGGGCAAGGGCATTGCATTCAAAGATGGCTTAAAGAAATGGTCGGAAAAGACAGGAGAGAATGCTTCTGAAGCGACCGTAATAAAACTAAACGGTTGGATCCCCTCCATCGACAAGCTGGATGCTTCTTTGGCCACCTTGACCAATTGCGAGAAGCTGTCTCTTTCAACTAATATGATCGATAAGCTAACTAACCTGAACACCCTGTCCAAAGTGAAAATATTCTCGGTGGGAAGGAACAATTTGAAGAGCTTGAATGGCATCGAGGGTATCTCCGAGACACTGGAGGAACTATGGGCTTCTTACAACAATATCGACAAGCTCAAGGCCGCGGCAAGTCTCAAGAACTTGAGAGTTCTCTATTTGTCCAATAATAACTTGAAAGACGTCAATGAGCTGAAGCATCTGGCAGAGTTGCCTAAGTTAGAGGATTTGGTTCTCAAGGGGTGTCCTATCGAGTCAATTCTAGGTGAAAATTATAGATCCAAAGTAGCAGAGATTATACCTCAGTTGAAGAAACTGGATGGGACTTCGCTAATATCGTCTGAACCGACGGTGGAGGAGAGTTGAGCTGAATCTAATTTCTTATGTTTATTGTGGTGACGTTGATGGATAAACATTTGCTGCGCGAGTAAAAGTCTTACAATTAAAAAAACCCCGAATTTTTTCGATATATCTAGGAGATTTTAAAAGAACTTGAACGTTTTATGAAATATAAAGTATTAAAACGCATTGTTTATATTTTGTTATAAAACATGGGAATTTTTAATCCTTGTATGTGTCAAGTTATTCTATAGCTAGAAGCTTTATTATATACTTTTTTTTTAAAAAAAAGAGTTAAAGAAAAAAAATTACGAGAGCCGATGAATTGTAATAATTGAACTGAAAATTTGAATGTTTATTTTTGCAAAAGAGAAAATGTATTTCTGATTGTGATGCATTCATCTTAAAGTTGTAAGCTTCTCTAGTGATAAAACTGTTCAAGTTTATTTGCAATTTGTTATTTTTTTAATCAGATTATTATTAAACCAGAAAGAATTCATTTTTAACCATGAGAAGTAAAATATGGAAAAATAGTTTCGCTGTGTGTAAATATTGCTAGTAATTTTACGTTATTTATATAAATTTAAATTAATTGAAAAAAAAAAAACACAATTTTTTTTATCCTTACTAACTGCTACCCATTTCACTCATACTCATATGTTTTATGATCTTTATTACTACACAATTCATCATTTTAACTGATTTTTAACGTTATTATTATTTTAAGCCACTTAAGAAAACAGCATAAAAACTTCATGTTCTAAACTAGGGGTCTCCAAGATACAGCTCGCAAGCTCCACTAATCAGGCCCGCTAAATTTATTTTAATTAAATTGTAAAATTTACAATGTAAGTAAATGATACAAAGCAATTAAGAATCGTAATACCTGGCATAAATAATGAAATCGAACATTTTAATTGTAATTGATATGAAGTTTATACAAAAAAACTAACAATAATTGATATAAATAGCTAATTACCATAAGGGAAAATCAAACATTGTAATTTTGATTAATGAAATTTGTGTGTGTGTGTCTGTAGCTGTAATTTTCAACTGTCAACTGTTTGCAGTGTGCTTAAGCAAGTTATTAGCAGTAATTTCAATTACTCATCAGATAACTCGGATCAGTAAAAAAATTTGCACATTTTATTTTGGAGAATGCCTTTTCACATATCTAAGTAATTCCGAAAGCGGAAAAATGGCCACGAGCAAATTTATGCGACTGATAAAATTGTGTAAGTGGAAGACTTAAAAATATCAGCAGTAATGAGTTTAAATATGAGAAATCTTGATGTCGTTTGCGATTGCACTAAAATATGAAAACCGAGACTCAGTTTATTTTTTAAAACACACAGAATGTCAATTGCAAAATATACCAAAAATACTGGTAAAGCCACCTTATTCGATGGGGAGTTCCGAAACATAATTTGTTTCGGAATGTGTAATTTAACTCTTTAGAGCAGCGGTACTCAGCCTGCGGCCCACTGGGCCTTTTTAAGTGGCTCAGTCATGGCCACTCTGAAAAATTCATTTCACCCTGAGAAATTATTCAAAAAAACAGTCATAGCTCTGAAAAATTCATTTATTTATGAAAATTTAGTGGGAAATTCTTTGTTATGAAATCAAATATATCAATTTTGATTTTTGCTGTTGATGTCGTATGGGTGCGAATTGATATTTTGTTTTCTGATTGATGATAATAGACAACAGAGGAGTAGCGACCATTTTAAGAGTGGAACTAATTTTTAACTATCTTTCATATCTTGTAAGCGAAAAATATTCGAAGAAAATAGGTTGTTTCAAGACGACTGGCAAGGTGACTATTTTGTAGTGAAAAACAAGCATGGATCAATAATTTTTTGATTTGGTGCAAAAGTGTTGTATTTAAAAAATACCAATAAATTGGGATCATGCGTTCAATGACACTTTTACTCGAAGATCTCTTTCAAGAGGTGATAAATGGGTTTTCTTGAATAATCTTTACAGTTGCAAAAAAGTGTTTTGTCAGTGGTAATGTCACAGTGGTAACAAAGGCACCCTATGAAATTTGTTACATTATTGGTAATTAGGGATTGCAATATCGTACCAAAAGTTCAATACCAGTATTCGGTATTTTTTAGATCTTAATACCGGTATTAGAAATGTTAGAAAAAGAAAGGAAACCCAAGTGTGTGTGTTTCTTTGTTTTGTTTGCTAGTTTTATATTAGAGAGTGTAAATAAAACAATAAATGTGTAACTTGTAAATTATAACAGTATATACAGAATCACAAAAAAGTAAAGGGGAACATCTTATTTATTTAAATCACAAAAAAAAGTGCAAATATCACTATTTAGTCTGTGTGTTCTGCGGTTTTCATCATATAAATAATGAAACCAAACGGAAGTATTATCAACTAATTTATTTATGTTCTTTAAAATTATTCTTATTCATTATTATGCGTTATTATTTGTGAATATGTATATAATAAATCTGAAAAATATTTTGAACCCTAAAGTATGATATGCAAATGCAATGTGAATTACAAACTCACCAACATAAAAAATATTGAAATATTACGCACTTTCTTCACAAATACAACCTTGTTTTCAGAGATACGAATATCAGACTACGAATCTTGCGCGTGTGCAGTATCGCTCTGAACTGTAATAGAATAGTTTTAGCCCGCATCCTTGGATGTTTCACATATTTTATCACTTCTCTTAATTGTACGATGCAGCTTTATATTCACAATCTAATTAATTTCGCCCGTTAAAGTGACATAAAAACAAAAACGTGTACTATTTTGCTATGTTGGCGAGCATTGAACATACAGTGGAGACGATTTTAAAAATTTCTAGTCAATACCGAAAAACCGGTATTACATAATTGTACAAATGTCTCAAAATACCCCCCGGTATTCGGTATCCCGGTATTGTAATCCCTATTGGTAATCATGAAACCTTTTACTGATGCAGAAATTGTAAAGGAGTGATTCTTAAATGCTTCCAATTTAGAAAAATTCAGTGACAAGAACAGAAAATATAAAAAATAATTAAAAAAAAGCAAAATAGGAATTTTAATGTTTTGATCAATTTTCCACATTTTAAATTATCTGTGTTGTCTTGGGGTCTTAAAGCATTTCTCTCCTCTCCTCTTCCATTAATCCTCATGCTGCGGCCCGAGTGAAATACCCATCATACGTATGTGGCCCGTGTGAAAAAGCTAACATAAGTATGTGGCCCGGCAGAAAAAAAGGTTGAGCACCCCTGCTTTAGAGTATGTTAGAATGATGAGCTAGAAGTCAGTGGGACTGTTAAGCGAAACAGTTTGGAGAGCCTTTTAAATAAAATGTTTTCATTTTCCATACTTTTCCCTATTTGTTTATTTACTTTTAAAGCAAAAAACTTCAAGCATAACCATATAGGGAAACATTTCGGAATTTCAAATCACAGTAAGAAAAAGATGTATTAAAAAATAAAATATAACCTGGTGTATAAGTAACGAATTTCAGAGCATTTCGGAGAAGCATATTGTTCTAGAGTACTTAGATGTTTATTAGAATTTGAAATATCAAGTTATATTATGTTGATGTTCAGTACATTTTCCACAAGAAATTTATTTGAAGTATTTTGACATAAACTTTATAATGAATGCATATATTAGCTACATAAGTTTTTCTATGGAGTTTAAGACCTTTATTATTTGTTTTTAAGTGTTTTTTGTTATGTTCCTAATTTATTATTAAGGACAAAAACACTAGTCATTTAGAAATATTATTTCTAACAATAATTTGTTTTTGCTTTAATATATATATATATATAATATACTATATATATTCTAATATAATAACTATAATTCTACGTATATATAAGTGGAGAAATTTCATTTCTGAAACATTGATTTCATTCAAAACATATTTTTGAATAAGAGTGTTTTATATAATATAATGTAACTATGCAAATTACTTCTTTGGTTAATTCAAATAAATGTCTAAAATGTATAGTCTTATGATATATGTATGTGGTAACCATTATTCTAATTACGCATGCGTCAACTTAAATATCAAAGTGCTAAATTATGGACGAAGCGGAGTTGAGGAATTATTTAAGGGCTCTTAGGGGTGTTAACTTTCTCTAGAGAGCTCAAAATATAAACAATATTCAAATACATATAACTATTTAAAATTAAATAATTCAAATATTTTACAATTTATAAAGGAATGGGGCTTCAGAAAAGTATTAAATGTTTAAAATATAATCATAATTTTAAAAATTATAAACATATGAAAATAAGAAACATTTCTATAAGATATTAATTCAGTTTTACGTTGCGCATGCTATTTTCTAAAATAGTATCTTTAATTACTAGCAATATAAAAGGATTTATAAGGTTAAATGTATCCTTTTATTACACTGTAGTAATTTTATATTAGTAGAATAATAAATTATATTTTTTAAAAAATAAAAAAATTAAATTTTCAAAATTTTTACAAAAAATTTCAATATTTATGAAATATTTTGAAATACAAAAGATATATTATTCTTAAATGATGTAGGGTTTAAAGAGTAAGATACATTTCATAACTCTATTAAGTTTTATACATCAGAGGCTACTATTTTAGAAAATATCATGCGCAACACA
The DNA here is from genome assembly GCA_019973935.1 of Trichonephila clavipes. Taxonomy (NCBI): domain Eukaryota; kingdom Metazoa; phylum Arthropoda; class Arachnida; order Araneae; family Nephilidae; genus Trichonephila; species Trichonephila clavipes. The sequence goes on along the minus strand of BMAU01001233.1, from coordinate 460,030 downwards.
AAAATTATTTAATATTTATTGTATATTTTCATAGGCTTATAATTTTTAAAATTATAATTATATTTCAAACATTTTTTAAAGCCATAATCCTTTGTAAATAATGTGTAAAAGATTCGAATTATATTTAATTTAAATTTAAAAGAATTATGCCTGTTTGAAAATTGTTTATACTTTCATTCCTCGAGAAAAAGTTAACCCCTGAGACCTTTTAATAGCTTCGAGATTGTAACAATTTTCAAATAGTTTTATTTAGAAAGTCTTAATTAATCAAATTAAATATGATTTTAGAAAGTTTCGTTGTGAGAGACTAACAAAAGAAATACACGGTACATATAATTTTTTCAAAGATAATATTGAGAAAAAAGGCATTTTTTTACATCAAACATTATTTGGCCTAATAAACGTTAAATTCTATAATCACGAAACGATTTTTAATTATTCTAAACAGATAAAATATATACTTTTTGCAATTTAACTTTCTTAATTATCCTTTTAAGAACGGATTCATCGTTTACTGTTAGACATGACATCTACCGTCTGCAGTTATTTTTATATCACACCATTAATAATATACATAACGGAATTTTTATAAGATTGACACTAATGTCCGTTGACTACATCCTAATTTTTTAATTCTCATTCTATATATGGAATTATCTAGCAATTGTGCTCAACAAATGTCAGACGAATCATGTATAAACTGTCTGGACAGCGTCAGTCAAACGATAATATCTTTAAAAAAAGTGCCACTGAGCTTTGTTCTTTGTTTTGCTTACATCAGTGTGTCTATACGCCTTGACAGTTTTATGACAACAGTGATTGGTTATATCAAAAATATTTGCAGCTGGTGACCTAATATTGATTTTCTACCCAAGTACAAAGATGGTATTGTTCATGTTACGAATTGAACCGCTGCCACCCCTCTGTTTCACTCCGATTCGAGCATGAAAAAAAGATCACTGACCTTTTTCTTATAAACTGAATTCCTTTTTTTAAATAAGAAAAGTGGATGGCAGAAAAATTAAAATACGCTTTCGCACTTGTCACAGCTTGTCTAATAGTATATAAAAGAAAATCAAAGTTTTTAAATTTAATATACTGAGAAGCGACGTTTCACTCGATTAATTTGAATATTTTTGTTAGTTAGTTTTGAAAAAATAATCAAGTTATATTATATTCTATAGATTTAAAAGATATTTTCTCTCTAAATGGAAGTATCTCGTTTTTCAATTCCTACTATTAATTCACACTATTTATTTATTTATTTATCTTGGTGGAATTTTCAATCATTAATAAAATACATTTCAAAGCGCTGAATTGAGCTGAAATTTAATATACATGATTATTTTGTATGACAATACAATAATTTAATTATAAATAATAAAAATTAATTGATTAAAACTAATTATTTAAAAAATTACAAATGCAGCCACATTGGTGACTTAACGACCCTTTTGGGGACTTGTGTCAAAATTTGAAAAGGTTAAAGCATTTTCAGTTGAACTGAAATTTTATAGATACGATTTTTTTGGATGACAATACGATACTTTAATGATAATTAATAAAAATTAATTACCACTTAAGGTATCCGACTACGTTCGGAACCGTGATTTTAAAAATGCGCATAAATGGATAATTTTCATGATATTTAGTGTCACTTAGATTAGAATACATGTATAAAATTGTTTTAAGGACATTTTGAGAAAAAAAAAATTAATACAATATTTTTTCAAACAATTAACTTAGAATAATCTTTTCTCAAAATGTTCTCCTTTTATAAAAATGTTTCTAAAATAATAATACTTTCCTTATATAAAGTAAAGACTTCTCCAGAAAGTCTGAACTAGGAGTTTTGAAAAATTCACATTACTTTCAGAGTTACCACCAATTGAAATAATTATCGGCGTTTTTTTCTTAAAATTTCTTCCCTCTGTTATCGTAAAATATGGATAAACCCACTTCTAAGTTATATATTTCAAAAATTCTAGTTGAGCCTCTGTAGAGTGGTCTGAGCTATATACAGGCAAAATATGTATTATTATAATAGAGGCATTTTTTGCAAAAGGAGAATATTTTGAAAATTGGCCATTCTATGTTCTTTTTTGTCAAAATATTGTACTTAAATAATTTTTTATTGTAATAAAATATTCTTAAAATAATTTTATATCCATTTTCTAATCTGTGACACTAAATATATTATAAATATTATCCATTTATACGGATACCTAATTGTTGAGATTCTGTCATATGTATATACATATTTATACTAATTGTAACTATTTAATAAAAAGTGGCTAAAACAAAAACTTTCTTTGTTGATCTAAGTAGAAATTGACTTAAAATTCTTTTTTTTTGTTTTTTTTTCTGTAGTAGCCAGATTAAATTTATTAGTATTAACATATTTGTGATTCGATTTATTTACTTCAGAGTTAAAAATATAATTCTTTAAATGACAACTTTTGGCTAAGTACTGAAGTGCATGCGATAAATTAATTTTCAGAAAATTCTAAATGTTTCTTGTTGAGCGAAAACTGAGTAAATCTTTTTAGTCACTTTTTCTCTTTTAATGATTTACGATTAGGTTTAAATGAAGTACAAAGTTATATACAGGGTGTCCAGACTTAAAGTATCCAAAAGTAATGACTTGTTAATATGGAATTACCCATTAGCATGCAATAAACTATTTTTCCGTGGATTGGAAAATACTCCGAGATTTTTTTAGTCTAGTCCGCGATCGGCCGCACGAGGGCGCATTCTTCGGAAATCGCAGACGATAAACTTTTTACATCGACTTCATTAGTAAAGATGTGAACGCAGCAGCAAAAGGTGTGATGCTTACTTAGGTTAACGGAATTTAATTCAGTCACGTGAGTACAGCGACGTGTTCGAGCATAATTGAATGCCGTTACTGGCTTGCCTATTAGATTTATCAGGACTCCTACAAAATGAATCACGCACTCGAACTACAGTGTCGTCTATCACGAAACCAATGTTCCCATCTCTTTTACAGTTCTTTCCCATCGGTGGATAGATTCTGATGTCGAAGGGTTGGCATTCCATTCTGTTCGAATACATCGCAGTACACACGTGACTGATTTAAATTCCGTCAACCAAAGTATGCACTGCACTCTTTACTGTGGCATCCACATCTTTACTAATCAAGTCAGTGTAAAAAGTGTATCGTCTGCAATTGCCGAATAATGCAAGCACGTGCGGCCGATCGGACTAGACCCAAAAAATCTCGGAGTGTTTTCTAATCCATGGATGAACAGTTCTTTACATTCGGATGAGTAGTTCGTAATAAGCCATAATTTTGGATACTTTAAGCCCGGACATCCTGTATTTCAATATTATTACTTTTGTGAATACCGCAGGGCAGTGGTCTTCAAATATTGTCGACTCACGGAACTCTTGAAACTATACAAGGTGTTTCTGGCAAACCCCATTAAAAAGCATTAGAAGAATATATCTTAAAATAACATTTAAAGTACCGTAAAATCCGGCGTATGACGTGCACCCATACTTTCAAGCTCCAGTTTTAGGTATATATAACGCGCACCCCCTTTTTAGGAAGAAACCTGAAATGTATGCATGCAGTACTTTTATGCTTTGAAGTCATTTATTCGAGGTATTATCCCAGGCTTTTGAAAAAATATTATATTTCTACAAGTACAAATCATATGACATGTCTTATGTTTTAAATAAACAGAATTTCGAACTATGTAGAAGTCTTAATTTTTTTCTATGCTCACCTATTCCTTATTTTTAACGCTCTCGTTTTTATATCCGGCGTATAACGCGCACCCGTCTCAATTTCGATCTTATTTTTTGTGTGTTCAAAGTGCGCGTTATACGCCGGATTTTACGGTAAATCAGATGTGTCATCTAACCATTGCATAATATTTAAAAACTGGGATATGTGTGTTTGCATTTTTTTACATACACCGTTAAAGTCTAGGTATATTGAAGCTGTTAGCAGTCGCATTTCATATTTTGCGTAATGTATTTTCTATCTCACACGTTGAGAAATATTTTTAACTTAAATACATTGTTCAGAATGGCATTAAAATGCTTATAACTGTGTGAGAAACTGCGTATTCAGCAAATTTGCAACCTAAAGTTTTGCAGCTCTTCCAGCTTGAATTTAGATTAACGTCGAATCTCTGTTGATTGTCGATGAGTTGTTCCTTCTCCTTTATTGGCAATCCTCCTGCGATGACGAAAACGAAATTTGATTTATCCATTCATGCTTGAAGCACGCGGCTTCTCCGAAATTTAAGCTTATATTTTATCCATAAAATGTTTATTTATGTTTATTTTTAGTAGCAAACTGCCTTTAAAATACAATCTTTTATAAAAATTAAAATTTTCCAAAAATTTTGGAGTTTTGATTAAGCGAATAGGGGTCATGTGCGAAACCCCAGTGAAAGTTCCAGGGTATCACATTGTTTTATGCTACATATTTGCTGGGATATCTAAGCTGCTGGAATACAAAGTTCATTTTGAAAATAAAGACATTTAGTGAAACATAATAAAAAGCGCAATAATGGAAAAAACAATTCTGCTACATACCCTTGAAGTTTTCCCTTCTTTTCGTAATCTCCACCTTCGTTTAGACATTTGTAGTATTTATTCTCGAGTTACAGAATTTCTCCAAGTGAAACCCTTCTGTTGTCAGTTTATTAAGGGGTGTTGGAAAGCTAAAATCTTATTTTTTTGACAATTTGAGATTTTTACATTTTCAAATTGTATAGATTTAAGCCCCTCGTTTCCATTTTCCTTTTGAAGAGGGTCGGTTGATTGATTGATTGAATATTAACGTCGCACTGTTCAGCTACACGAGGGCTTTTGGCGACGGACCACGTAATTTTGAACCATGGTCAAGTGACGTGGACGACACCTGAGCTGGCACCCCCTCTCCTAACTATCCCACCACACCAACGGGAGGACGTTTCAGCTCTCGACAGATTTAACGTGCATCGCTGCCCTACACGGCGGGTCTTTAGTGGTACTGGGCTCGAACCTGTGACAAAGCAAGCCACAGTCCGATACCTATACCACTCGGCTACCGCGGCCACCCTAAGTGGCTGAACCGATTTGGATGATATTTTTTGTGTGGGTTCAAGTGGTTTCGAGAATGATTCAGATTCACAGTTCGGTCCGATATCGCAATTAGTTAAGAATGTGCCAAAATTATGTAAGGGCGCGTGATTGTTCATAAAAGCATCATGGGCAATATTCTTGAGGCCACTATTTTGAGCGGCAAACTTCAAGGTGAAGTTGTATTTCTACCACAGATCCCACCTACCCATTCAAATGCTTGCAATTTCCAATTAGCTTGGCATTTGCTATGATCATTAATAAGTCACAAGGTCAAACAATGACAATTTGTGACTTAGATTTAGAAAACCCTTGCTTTTCGCACGGCCAATTATGTGTTGCATGTCCGAGGTTTGGCAAACCATTGCATTTGTTTGCTTATGCCCCTCAAGGATTAACCAAAAAACATTGTACATTTAACGGCATTACGATAAATTTATTTTTTGTCCTTAAAAAATATACCTGTTATAAAAATAGCTCGAGTTTTATCTTTTTTACCCTTTAATCAAAACAAGTTCAAGTTTTTATTCAGAATAGGTTCTATATTCATTTTAGTTCATAGTAAATACATACTCACACACAATCGATAGGTCAAATTGTGGTAACGGTACATGTGATGATGTCAGGTATTGTAATAACTTTCTTTATAAAAAAAATTGCATCAAAACGGTCCACAGATTGTTACAACCTATTCAAAAAAGTTTGTAATTTTCAGATTTAAGATGTGTGTACAGGACAACGCCTGTCGGGACAGCTAGTTTTTAATTATAATTAATAAAAATTAATTGATTAAAACTAATTATTTAAAAATTACAAATACAGCCACGTTGGAATCCTTTTGGGTGACCATTTTGACGACTTATGTCAAAACTTGAAAAGGTTTTTTCTCACGTTTTAAATCAGTCAGTTGAACTGAAATTTTTTAGACACGATTGTTTTGAATGACAATACGATACTTTAATGATAATTAATAAAAATTAATTACTACTTAGTATTGTGATTCTGCCCTATGTATATACATATTTATATTAATTGTAACTATTTATCAAAAAGTAGCTAAAATAAATTTTTCTTTGTTGATCTAAGTAGTAATTGACTTAATTTTTTGTTTGTATTACTTGTTTTTTTGGAGACATTTATTAAAACTATATTCACCTTAAAAATAGTTGCTCAACTGTGATCACACAAGTTTTTAAACATAAAGTCACTAATTTTACGCGAAATGCTTTCAAAGAGTAAAAATATATTCATTATATGCAAATAATATTCTGTGCTATTTCTAATTTATAGCATCAACAGCTTTAAAATTTGTGTTTCAGTTTTAAAATGAAAAAAAAAAAAACAAAAATACCTAGACGAATTAATTTTTTTCTGTATAAATATATAAATCACTTCTTAACTCAACAAGAAATGGCTCTCACTATAAAAATATTCTGCCTTCAAAATAATATTGTATGAACTTACCCTTTAAACTTAATCAATAAATGAAAAATGGAACTTAAAATTTAAAAATTGATCTTCAATTTTTTTTAAAAGTTATCTGATGGAATATTTAAACAAAACAAGGATAAAACTGAAAAGTTGGATAAGAGATTTTAAATCAAATTATAAACATTTACAGAGAACATATTTTGTCGTTGATACGAGATAAGAAAATTATCTACACGCAGAGTCCAAAAACAATATGGAACTGTGCAAAGGATTGCAACAGGAAATTAGTGTCCGAAGGAAAAATATTTTGATGGCGACAGTTATGTTGATATACGCTGATGCAGTGATTTTCATCAAAAGAAAATAAAAGCAAGGATTATAGTCGAGAAAAAAATAAACACAAACTCTAGACATATTTCCAAATAAAATATTTGACCGTCGGTATTGATAATGGCTTCAGAAATGTTGCTGAAAATGAAACATGAGTGCTCGGTAATGATGCTTTGTTAATTGTAATTCTGAAATGATACCAAAAATTGAGATACAAGAATAATTAAATGAACTAAATAAGATTTCAGAGTTTTATTTGACTTTTCTTACAGTAATGTATTATTTCAAACGATATGAGATACTTTATATTTTGAACCAGGGGTTCTCAAACTTTTTTTCTGCCGGGCCACATACATATGTTAGTTATTTCACGCCGACCGCAATTTGAGGATTAATGAAGGGGGGAAGGGGAGAAATACCTTAAGACCAAGATAACATTAGAAAATTCAAAATGTGAAAATTGATCTAAATATTAAAACTCCTATTTTGCTTTTTTAAATTGTTATTTTTTTTTATTTTTGTCGCTGAATTTTTCTAAATTGGAAGCATTTAAGAATTACAATTTCTGCATCAGTAAACGGTTTCATAAGAATACCAATGCTGTAACAATTTCCATGGGGTGCCTTTGTTATGGCTGTGACGCTACTTCCGACAGAACACTTTTTTGCTGTTATAAAAATTATCCAAGAAAGCCCATTTATCATCTCTTGAAAGAGATCTTCGAGGAAAAATGTCATTGAACGATTCCTGTTTATTGGTATTTTTTAAATACACTTTCGTGACAAATCAAACAATTTCTGAACCCTGCTTGTTTTTCCCTACAAAGTAGTCAACTTCTCAATCGTCTTGAAACAATATACTTTACTCAAATATTTTTCGTTTACAAGATACGAAAGAGAGTTAAAAATTAGTTCCATTCATAAAATGGTCGCTACTCCGCTGTTGTCTATTATCACAAAATCAGAAAAAAAAATCAATTCGCACCCATATGACATCGACAGCAAAAAGCAAAATTGCTATATTTTCCACAAAGAATTTCCCACCAAATTTTCTTAAATTAATTTCTCTGAGCAGTAGACCCTGACCGGGACACTTAAAAACCCGGTGGGCCGAAGGTTGAGTATCGCTGTTTTAGACACTTCTCCGAGTTTATGGAACCACAATATGACACGTTTTACAACACTGTGGACACGCAAGAACGTGCGTGAACTCACACTTTTTAGAGATAATTCAGTGATTTGTGGATTTAGGACGTCATTACACTGAAACGGGAAAAAGAATTTTCCAATACCTGTTTTTTTTTTTAAAAAAATTTCACATGGGCTGTGGATTGGTGTTTTATCATTGCAGACCTAGTACAATCCGCGGAAGCTGGTATCTCTTTTTAGCGCGGCACCATATAGGGGATTACCGATCGCCGTAGGTAACTTTGGCACCCCGTTTCCTCCCTAAATGAGGCACCTCAGCTATCACGATGTGAACCTGCATCAGGATTTAATTTTGCCGAGAGCACCTAAGCCAAACAGACATTCTAGGGATATTTTACATGCCGTGTAATCCTACGGCATGGCTGCTGAAGATTTTCTGTATCATGAAAATCGCCGACTTGGGCAGGGGTCAATTGATTGATTGAATATTAACATCGCACTGTTCAGCTACACGAGGGCTTTTGGCGACGGACCACGTAATTTTGAACCATGGTCAAGTGACGTGGACGACACCTGAGCTGGCACCCCCCTCTCCTAACTACCACACCACACCAACGGGAGGACGTTTCAGCTCTCGACAGATTTAACGTGCATCGCTGCCCTACACGGCGGATCTTTAGTGGTACTGGGCTCGAACCCGTGACAAAGCAAGCCACGGTCCGATACCTATACCACTCGGCTACCGCGGCCCCTGGGCAGGGGTCAAACCCGCAACCTTAGGTGCAGAAGGCCAGCGACCACGCCACCCAGCCGGCATTTTCCAAGACCTAGTTTCATATAAAGCTAGGAAGGATTTGTCTGTTTTACAAGATGTTTAATTACCTATTTGCACACAATGTTTGCTAATATTTCGTAAAATTACCTCTTGTTTATAAAAATATACTTTTTTTCTCTAATAGGGATGCGTATTGGTATGTTTATAAAATATAAATGTTTCTTTTTTAAATATATATATATATATATTATATATATATATATATATATATATATATATATATTTAGATGTCTTTTTGTTTATAACAACAAGAATTTGCCACCTAATTTTATGAAGCATACAGAAATCTATCACATATTGATCCATGAGATGCAATCCAAATGTGAATGTGTTAAATCTTTAAATGTATTAAATCAGTTGGGGCGAACCTTTGTGTATCAACGTGTCTTTTTTAAGAAATGTTTAATGAGGCAAAGACGTGCCGTGTCAAATCATTTTGATTCGTAATTATTGAGAAAATAATAAAACTAAATACTAACAACACAAAAATCTTTATTTACAATGAAAAAATATATTTTTCACTGTATAGTAGTAAATGTTTTAGCTATAAGTGTAATGCAAATGAAAGTAGCATTAGTGCGACTTCTGTTTGTGCAAATTAGATTAAAAATAACTTATATTAGAATTGTAAAATGCTGCTTTTAGCAGAATGCATGCTGAGTTAGAGTCATCTGCCAAACGGTCTTTAATATTATTTTACTCTGAAAATAATGACTCACAGGTATAGGTAGATGAAAATATGGTCCAAATAGCGCTAGGCGCCTTCTTCAAACAGTTAAATGTGAGTGGAATTCGTTTTACAGACTATGTTCTGCCTTCAATTGTTCCAGAACATAAAACAAACACAGCTTTGTCGTCTTTACTAACCATGTCATGTTTCTCGGTTCATTGTTTGAAAAATTCTCTGTTACACTAACTGTCGTGCACTTCTTTTTTGCTGAACTAGCCATGTTAAATAACGGTTAAAATCGTACAAATAAACTTTGAAATACAGTTGTGTTAACGAAATTTACTATGCTATTCGTAGACAGATTTCGCATCATTAGCAAGTGTAGTCCATGACGCAACCAAGGCAAGACAATAACAAACACGAGTGTGCTCCTTGCTACACCACGATCAATCACTCGCATTTGATCGTTATACTTCATAGTGGAATTTGTTATTTTGAGCTAAAATGCAAACCGTTTTGATCGGTGGAGTGCCCAAAATATTGTGTCGTGTGCCATTGTGTGTGTGTGGTTCGCCATCCCTGTATCAAATAAAAGTAAAGTTTTTCTGTGATTAAAAATTATCTCCATTTTTTTATTAGTACTATCACATTTCAGTAAAGATTGAAAACTATTTTAGCTACAAAAAGTCAATGAAAATGTATTCTCCACTCTCTTTTCAGAATCACCATGGATCCCAAAGCCGAATTGGAGAAAGCTGTCAACGCATTCATGACGTATGAGGATTACCTCGACTCGATGATCACAAAAGACGATCTTCTCTTTCTGGAAGTAAGGGTTTTCTTCTCCTTTGACACTGAAAGTGTTATTTAAGCAGGGTTCAACGCCTTTAATCTACAAATTGTTCCAAAGGTCGCTGCATTGTAAAAAAAAATTAACTGCAGCTTTTGGAAGGGCAAACATAGATAAGAGCTATGGTGGGGTATATAAATATGATAAACTCCTCCATTTTTTTTAGCGTTTGGAGAATATCTACCCCTGAGTAAAGTTAAATTTTTTTTAACATTCAACTTAACTGTACGAAGAAACGCCGACAGAGTTAAGGAAGCGTTTCTCGAACTGGTCTACAAAGGGAGCGCGAGCTTATTGAAAAATCGAAAACAAAAGATTATTTTTAAAAAATTATTAATTTACTGAAAGTATAAACAAAATACGTTTTGGCATAGTGAAAAATAAAATACACTGGCATAATACACTTATAAATGTATCACTACTGCACAATGTACACTCAGGAACATTGAAAATAGCGACCCAAGAAGAAAGCATCGGATTGAAATGAAATTTAATACACATAATGACACAGATGGGAGATTCACTTGATCTCAAAAACAAGACAATTGAACGAATACAGGGTATGCAACGACCCAAATACTGGGCAACTTCAATAGCGCGTTGGACCACCTCCAGCTGCAATATATGCCGCCACACGGTCCGGCATTGAGTAGATTAAACACCTTATCTTGTCCTGAGGCAGATGGGCCCACAAATCTTGAACAGCCAACTCTAAATCATGCACAGAGTGACACGATGGCATCTGCCGTTTTAGCTGATCCCACACGTGCTCTACAGGGGACAAATCGGGGGAGCGGGCCGGACATAAAAGAGTCTGAAAATGACGTAGGAAGTCTTGAGCAACTCTTGCTGTATGCGGACGAGCATTATCTTGCTGGAAAATTACCCATGGAAGACCATTTAGGAAAGGTCCTACAATGGGTCGAAGAATATCATCATCGTAACGTTGGCCCGTTAAGGTTCCACGCATCACAATTAAAGTGAACCGGCTATCATAGGCTATGGCCCCCCAGACCATTACACCAGCTGTGCGGGCAGTGTGAAGTAGAACAGTGTGGGGGGAATTGTATCGCTCAACAGGGTGCCTCCACACCCGCACACGGTTATCATCTGTCCCCAAAACAAACCGGGATTCATCACTAAACACAACCTTTTGCCAATCTGTGACATTCCACATTGATCTGGCTTGGCACCACTGTAGACGCAGTTGCCGATGTTCCGGTGTTAAAGGGAGTGCACGGAAAGGGCGTTTGGATTTAAGATTTGCTTCTGCAAGGTGCCTGGAAATTGTTTGTGGAACAATTGCTACGCCTACGTCTGCTCGTATCGATGAACGAGTCACTGTGGGGTCCACAAGTGCTTGCCGCACGATCCTTCGATCCTCTCTCCTCGTGGTCTTCCTGGTCGCTCCAGACCCTGTTTTCCACGCGTGGGTACCTTCTCGTGTCCACTGCTCCCAACAATTTCTAACGGCACACTCCGAACGATTCACCGAGACAGCAACACTGCGCGTCGACCAGCCTGCAGTTTTCCTCCCGATGATCAGGCCTCTCTCAAACTCGCTTAACTGTGAGAAATGTCTTCTAGCACGTATACCTGGCATGTTTCGCTTACCAAAGTCTTCCTACAATCGGCGGGTAATCGTCACGTTTATGAATCTTCGAATTTGCGCTGGCTTATATAGCACCCTCTTCCTGATTGTAGCGCCACCTCGGCGTGTATGAGCATGCGTATTGGCACAAAACTTGGATCATTTGCATATCACATTACGCTGTACTTATTTGCAAAGTTTCGCGATTGTACTTAGCTTCCTTCTTGGGTCGCTATTTTCAATGTTCCTGAGTGTATTTTATAATTAATTTAACAATAGTAAGTTAAGAACAAGTTAAATAACTACCAGTGACCCCATGGGCTTGTCATTATATAAACATCAACACTTATCTTGATAATTTGTACGGTTTATAATTAATCCCTTAACTGCCAATTGAAAGTTACGTGATTCGCTTCCTAATCCTACCGTTTTCTACGTAGACACGCGTATGTGATATATTGGGGGGGAAGAAAAAAGGGAATAAATAAGTAAATCCTTCGTAAGCACTGCCAAAGTCCTGGATAGCAGTGCTCAGAACAGATTGTACTGTATAAAGACGTATATATACGTCTTGCGCAATTAACACATTGGCTGAGTGAGACGTTTATATACGAAGGTGGCACTCAAGAGGTTCAAGTCGTGTTGTAGCTTTAGCGTCAAAGTATATTTTTATTGTATTAATTACATTTTTATTGTATGGAGGGGGGCGCGAAGAAAATTATAATTTAATATTGGGTCGCCAATAGAGAAAGCTTGAGAAGCACTGAGTTGTCTGTCTTCGCCAAACGTGCCAAAGCCTGGACTAAACGCGGAGTACATTTTCAGACAGAAAAATGTCTATTTTCCCGAGAAAATTTGCAACATTATAATTTATATATCTGTTTATACTCTCTCTATTGCGCTTTTTAAAATTTCAAAATATTCTAGAAATAATTTCTTTTTTCATTTTAACATGTGAAGGGATAGATCATTTAGTATTGTGGTTGGCATAAGGAAAAAACGCGAAACATATTTTATTATTTTATACCATTTTATCATCTTTATATATTATAAAAATGGGCCAACTCGGATAAAAATGAGTTGTATGATAAAATATGCTTATATTTATTGGATAGGAAAGCCAGAAAATAGTAATAAAGTTGAAGTACTTTTATAACTCAAAAAATATTCCAGAATTCAGTCCTATCCTTAACATTACGCGAAAACCATGGACACGCAATATGTCTTTGTTTTTTAAATTAAATTTAAATAGTCGAAATTTCTGAGTCCTTTAAATTAATAATGTAGATAATTATATGACGTCAATAATTTTTTGAAGATCAATAGAAATAAAATAGGCAGAAAATCACTGAAGAATTTTTGAAATTACTTCTTTTTTTTCTCAAATGCATATTTCATGACTTTTCGAGATTTTAAGATTATAAAAAAATTTTGTTAGCTTACAAATTTTTTCCTACCAAGAGGGCACTTTATACAAAAATAAATAAAAGTTTGGACTTTTCCGCAAAACATATAATCGAAAATAAAATAAAGATATTGAATTTTCTAAGTTAAATAATGCAGGTAACACACACACACATTTTCCCCTCTAAGAGAGTAACTATTCTCTTAATAATAATAGACTTATTTCGGATGCTGTGGTAGTTTTGAGTGCCAGAAAAACTGAAATTTCATAATTTCCACTTTATAGCTTTGTAAGAAAAAAAGATCTTATTAATGTAAAAAATCTCTTTAAATAAATATTTAAAATTTTTTTCCTAAAATTTCAAATAAATGAAAAATAGAAAAATAAAACCATTACGTTAACGAAAAAGTTCCAAGAAATTCATTTTGAGTAAATACCAAAAGAAATATAAATTTAGCTGCAAAATTTTATTAATTTTTAATCTGGACAGGGGCATATAATGCAAACAAATACTTAATAAAAAAGTTTTCATAAGAAACTAAAAGTAAGATATCAATATTTTGGTACAGAAAATGTTTTTAAGTATTTTCTACTTTCTTATTTTAATGGTGCATTTAAAAAATACACTAACAATTTTCTACAATCAGTAGATTTATGTAGAAATTTTCTATCGATCACGTATCAGTCGAAATAAATAATTGAAATCCCCCAAGCCTTATTATAAAGCCATACACATCACTTCCAATTCCAAAAGACTTGAACACAGGCGTCCACAACCTACGACACGATTACCAGATTTGGCACGCAAAGCAACCAGTGACATAACAGAGAACATTAAGGCCCGCCTGAAAAATCAGGTTCTGGGCCCCAAGCCGGATCATATGTATTTGGCATCACTCAGGCTTAGGGCCCCCAAGAGTCCTGCGCCCCCTCGCGGTGCGGGGGTGTTCATTACGCCACTGAAAACAACTCTCTGTGGCACTCTACACCATTCTAAAAGTTTGTCAACTTTTGAGAGGATATAAATGGATAGTTTTGAAATATAGCTTGTTGAACTAACATCCTCAATTTTATAAAATTCAAAATGTACACAATTACAAAAAAAAAAAAAAATCCTGGAAGATAACTAACGATTAATTTACTGTTATTTTAAATTATTGGATTTCATTGCTGGAGAGATTTAATTTTTTGAAGAAAATTACATTGTGTGTGTGTGTGTGTGACCTTGCTTTCTGCTCTTGGTTCTACATATTTATGTGAATGTCTTTTCTCATATTAAAATATTTTGAGCCTGCAATGAATTTAACAACTAAACATTCAGAATCACGTCAATTTGAAAGTCACAAATTATACAGAAGGTCGTTCACACTTTATGGAAATGATTTTTGCGATTCATTTTCTCGTTTACATTTTGAGATAAAACTTTGGCAACTTCAGAATAATCATCTGTTCAGGTTTTCTTTCGATTGGAATGTAAAACAAAAGATTTTTAAAATGTACCCTAAGAATGATATATAGCTCGCGAAGGTTACATAATTACTCTTTCCAAGGAGAAATATTCGCACCAACAAATTAAAAAAGCGGTGTAAGAATCTCGGTTATTGCATTTCAATTGCAAAAGAAGGTACTTATAGTATATTAAATTTCAAAGGGAAAAAACATCTAGCAGAAAGTAAAAGTGAAAATATGACCACGAAACTTCATCCTAAGACTGTTCAATCGCAGACAACAATCAAGATAGTGAAGTTGCTGATCCTAAAAGAAAATCCGACGACTGAAAGATTCATTACATCGAAACTAGGAATGTCTTCTATGAAATGTAATTAAAATCATTCATAAGGATTTAAAGTTAAATCAGTTGTTTAAACCTTAAGTTCGTCTCCATTTTAAAACATATTGATGAAAGAAAACCAAATTATAGAAAATTATGCAAAAAACTCCTAGCTGCTGAAAAATGGAAAGTTGTTGTAACACTCGATGAAGTATGGGTATATTTAAGTGACTGTAGCAAAAAAACATCAATTTTTTATTGCTCAACTGACGGGCATGACTATGCGAAATGACATCGGCAGTGTACAGTAAAGATTCTAAAGGGATTTATGATAGTTTCAGAATTTTATAACAGCGGCAAATAAAAATTCAAAAAAGTCTCAAATAAAGCCAATTTAATTCACTCTTCTATTATCAGCAGAATATATTAGAACCAATTTTTGAAAAAAAAAATTCCAACTTTATATGGCAAGGAAATTGATGAAGTTGAGCTTCATATGGACAAAGTCACAAGTCTAAGTCAACTGCCGCTTATTTAGCAAAGGAAAGAACCAGAAACAGCAATAAAGTGTATCCCATATGATGAAATACGTGTAAAATTCCCCTTCGCTTCTGAAATGGACTTTTGTGATTTCGGTTTATTAAAACGAACCTTAGGAAAAATGCATCCAATAAGACTGAACGGACTTTGGAAAACGGTTAAAGAGGAACGGAGTAAAATTTGCATGGTAGTACCAAGAAAAATGTTACTTTCATGAAAAATTTGAGCTAGAGCTATTGTCACGAATTGTGGCTATCAGATAGAAGCAAATTTCTACAAAAAATATGGTATTTATTGCTAAAAAACGAGGACCACATATGATTGAAGTAAAACTTCTCTTTAGCTTCATCTATATGTATGCATATATATGTTTAGATATGTATATATGTATAATACACTACTCAAAACAATTAGGGGAGCACATGATTTTAACAGAAGTAAGCAAAGATGTATACCAATAAGTAACATAAAATGAATCATCCATAATGTAAAGCCTACCAGGAAACGGAAGAAGAAAACTTTATATGCAAAACAAAGTTCATGACGTCAAAAACCAGAAAAAGGAGATAAGGGCAGAAATCGGGATGTTGCAGAAACGTCTGTTTTATTGCCGTAACTGTGAAATTCGATTGCGCAGTATATATATTTTTTTGAGACAAGGTTACTTGAGAATGTCTCAACAGCGTGATTTACTGGAATCCATGGCATGGTTTGTTATAGGCAGGCTGGAATCCGGGCAAACACAACGTAGTGTCGCGGACGCTGTTGGAGTCGCCAGAAGTGTTGTTGCAGGGCTGTGGAATCGATTCCAAGGAACAGGAAATGTTAGACGTCGACCAGGGGCAGGTCGGCTACGCGCCACTACATCAACTGATGACCGGTATATACAGTTAACAGCCCGGCGAAACAGAACAGAGAATGCTACGCAGCTGCAAAGACAGTTGCTGTTGGCAACAGGACGAAGGGTGTCCAGCCAAACAGTACGTAATCGGCTTCATGAGGGAGGGCTCTATGCACGTAGGCCAATGGTCTGCATTCCGTTGACCCCACGCCACCATGTGGCCCAAAGAAGATGGGCTGCTGAACATCGAGATTGGGAGCAACATGATTGGAGCCAAGTGCTGTTCACAGACGAGTCCCGATTCAGTCTAGAGTGTGACACCCGACGTGTTCTTGTATGGAGGGACAGGGGCACTCGAAATAACCCCGCATTCGTTCGTGAAAGGTCACAATACAGAAGAGCTGGTTGGATGGTATGGGGTGGAATCAGCATAGGCGAATGTACAGACCTGCATATCATTCGGAATGGCACTTTGACGGGTCGAAGGTATGCAGACGAGATACTTCGACCTCATGTCATACCTTACGCTGGAGCCATTGGAGATTCCTTTGTTTTCCAGGATGATAATGCCCGACCGCATAGAGCTCGTCTTGTGAAGAACATGCTTAAAGCTGAAACAATACAGCGTATGGAATTGCCAGCGTGCTCTCCTGACTTGAATCCAATCGAGCATGCTTGGGACATGCTCGGACGACGCATTGCTGTGCGACCAAGGCCGCCTGCTACTGTCCGAGACTTGGAGATTGCACTTCTTGAGGAGTGAAACAGTATTCCCCAAAGTCTGATCGATAACCTCATCGCATCCATGGCAAACAGGTGTGCAGCAGTCTTAGCTGTTCGAGGAGACCACACGCCCTATTAAAACTCATGCATCATGTCTAAACAGTACTTTTTTTTATCGTTTACATGTAACCAAATTGTTGCCCTAAATCATCTTTTCATGTTTTTTTCCATATTTTTCAAAGAATTAAAGCTTAATTCCAAATTTTTTTACGCCTTTTTTCTGTATTGCGCATTGATACGCGTGTACTATGCATTGTATGCCAATACGTGATTGTCTCACACGGTTTCCTTCACTTTTTTGCTTGCTCCCCTAATTGTTTTGAGCAGTGTATATACATGTATATTCATATACATATTTTAATTTTTTGCAAATATTTAAATTTATTATGGGTTTTCATCGATAAATTAATATTGTTGCATAGAATTTTTATTTCTTATTTTCATTATCGGATACATCAGTAATTACCGCGGTTGATTGTAAGACCGAGACATTAGGCTTATTGTATGAGAAATAAGTTACATATATGTTTTCGACTGAAAATTAGAAATATTTCTAGAGAAAACTGCATCGATTGTTGTTCTATGTATTGTGGTAGGTTATTATTATTCACTTTATTCATCTGTAATTCTAATTTATCTTGTCGAAAATTTACCAAGTTCATCTTCCGACGCGAAATTAACATAGAAATTTCCTGCTAAAATTAGTGGCAACGCATTATAGTATTCTTCTAATTCTTCAGAGCCTACTCGATCGTAAAAATCACAAGTCTTTTTTTTATATAAAAAAACTTTATATTATTAGCTGTGTTATTGGGCGAAATGTAAACAACTACCATTACGATGTTTGTTCCATCGTCCAAAACACAGTGAGCAGCACATATATCACTAATTGATGATTGACCAATATCGATTTTACGAATTTATCGTTATTAAATGTCCATGTTCGAAGTTACTAATTCACAAAATATGAACTTTAAAATGAATTTACAAATTTATTCACTTTAAACGTAGAATATTTAATGTATTGAATAAAATATTGACTTATATATAAAATTGTTCAAAGAACGAAATGAAATTACGAAATAATCAAGAAATCACCGTTCATGTAACGCTAGCAAACAAACTACTGACTGAAATTTCTATCTTCATTATCTTATATCTCCCTCTCAACTTCCGTTCGCCTCGCCCGATCACATTTTTCGTAACACTCTAGTCATGCATTCACCAGCTTACTTCCCAAGTCAAGCGTGCGTAAAGAAGTTTTACTTCAAAAATTAACTATCAAAGCCGTTCTAAAAAAAAAAAATCCAACATCGATGAAGCAGCTATAATTTGTAGACGAGTGAACAACCAAAGTAACCAATCTACAACAAAAAAGATAGTCTCTTAAGTCACGATGATCTTTTTGTACGGCCATACCTTACCTGAAAAAGAATGCGTCACGTTTTCGAATCGCTCTACGATAATGAAAACCACTCAGAGATGACCGCACATTCGAAAAACGTCCCATCTTAGCCGGAGGATAAAAGAACATGCAATAAAAAACAAAAAACAAAAAGAAAAAACACTTAGCCAAATAGAAACATTGACATAATGAACGGTGCAGCTGCAAGCCCTGCGAAACAGACTCAGTGCAGATTCACAGCCCCAAAAGATCCTCAAAGTATTTGCAGTGCGTTGAAAAGAATAAAATAATAGAAATAATAAAAGAGGGGGAAAAATGGCAAAGAGAGTGGAAAGAAAGTTGGTAAAACTGGCGAAGAGAAAAATGCTATCAGCGCAGGTGGTCAAATTACCTCAGGCGAACGGAATTCCTATGCAGAGGGAGGGGAAGGTGTATTTCTTTCTTTTTTTTATGAGTATGTTAAGTCGAATTTTTTTTCTTAAGTCTTTTCTTCTTTTTTCCTTCATTCTGAATATCGTGTGTTTCGCAATGGAGTGGCACAATGAAATGTCTTTGTGCAGACCCCAACGTGTGGCGAATGAGCGTTCCACGTTGAAATAGTTGCGGTAGAGTTTTATTTTTTAAAGAGACAATGAAGTATATATTTTGAGAAGATGTCAATAAAACGTGTGTTTTTGTCGTTCAGAAACGATCCCATGCACTTAATGCAGGGAATGAGGGGAAATACAAAAGGAGAATGCTTAGAGAATGTTTTTAAATGTATACTACTTTATGGGAAGTTAAAATTTTCATCAATATTGCTTTCTTTTTCATGAAAACTGTGTGTTATTGGTTTAGCTCATCCGTACTAAACCAAGTGAAGGAACGTCATACGCGGTTGCCATGACAACCTTTTAGAAACAAAGATCCAATGTAGCAAATAAAGGAATTTCAACAAGCTCAATGGACTAAATTCATGATGGTCACATGATAAAGGCAGTCCCGTGTTTCCCATTGATTAAAAATGGACAATTTGTTCAACTTATAAAGTTTAGATAATATTTAAAATTTGATGATTGGGTAAAGAGTTCACGTGTGTTAAAATTCTTCAAACAGTTTTCAAGATTAAAAAAAAAAAACTTACATTATACGAATACTTTTAAATTAAGTGCCTTTTGGCATCGTTGACAAATATGTACTTTCTAAAAAAAAGTTTCTGCAAAAAGCAAAAATTGACAACAGTATAATTATGACGTCGCATTAATTTATGGACAGATTAGTTGAAAACACGTGACTCGATTATCATGTGACTTTGACGTCACATGAATTTAGTCCATTCATGACGGTAATATGATAAAGATAAACACGTATTATTCATTGAATTCAAAACTTACATCAAACTAATTGTACTTGTTCTGATAGTTAAAATTGGGTAAAAATGTTCAAATGTTATAAAAAATAAATTTCTTCAAAACATTTTAAATTTAAAAAAAATATCTTATTTTTTATGCATGTACAGTTAAACCTGTTTTTGTGCGGTAGATAGGGACCGCATATAAGAAATCGCACAAAAATTATTTGAAAATTTCTTAAATACTTACATGTAACAAACTATTTTGTCGACATACTACAAAAAACAAAGTCAATTATTTAATAAAATTATGAGAAAGTACTTACAAACAAAATAAAAAGTTAAATTCCACATGAAAACTCTTTTAAAACCTTTAATTTCTCATTGTATTGTAAAGGGTCTATACGCGAGCCTTCACTAATCATCTAGGGGCAGATTGCTTTCTTTTAAATGTTGTTTTATTGAAAATTTTCTTCCAAAGAAGACACGGTTTACATAAATGAAGGGTTACATTTAGCATTAACTTTTAGGTATGCGAAATTAGTGGTTAGTGGAAAGTAGTTGAGATTTAGTCGACGATTAATTGCTGAATAATCCAAGATTGTTAATTGATGATTTAGTCAATAAAGTTAGAATTGAATAATAACGACCGGGGGTCGAGCAACTGAGAACGGAATCACGGTAATTTAGACCGTAGATATGCAAAGCGTTCCAATAGTAACTTAATTGAATTATAATTAAATATTAAGTATACTTTCTGCCGTGTAATTGGTGGCCGTGGTAGTTGTCAAGATATCGGATCATGGGTGGCTTGTCACGAGTTCGAGCCCAGTACCACTAAAGACCCGCCGTGTAGGGCAGCGATGCACGTTAAATCTGTCAAGAGCTTAAATGTCTTCCCATTGGTGTGGTGTGGTAGTTAGGAGAGGAGGATGCCAGTTCAGGTGTCATCCTCGTCACTTGACTATAGTTAAAAATTACGAGCCATTTAACCCCTTTTTAAACTAAGAGAAAGAACAATAAATTAAAATCGTATTGACTATGACTGATCTTCATTCTAACCCCAAAACACATGTAAACGCGACATCGCGTTCATCACAGCATACATCAAGAAATTTTTCAAATTCGCATACATAATTCACTTCTACTCATCGCAATCCAAAGCGCTCACATTCCTGTGATGAATCAGTTCAAAATCGCTTTCGTCACTTGAAGATACAATTTCAGTTGACTTATTTCTTGGAACCATAAAGTAAGTGGTAAGTTTTTGTGGCGACGATCGGTTGGTCAGTTGCTTTTGAACATCACGATACCCAGATATGCATGATTCTTTTTGAAATTTCAAACTCCTTTTGGAATTGGTATCTATTTTAAGAAAATGCTTTTCCGATTTGTTGGAAAGCTGAATCCCAGCATATATTGTATCCACACTCAAAGAATCCGGTTCTTCATGTCCGTCTTCATAATATATCAAATTATGGATAATGTCACTATCATTGGAAGTTTCGTCTTCAATCAAGTGCGTGCTGCTACTGCGTTGCGAGAAAGCAATGGAACGTGCATTTTGAGAGAATTCTTATAACCAATTAACCGACCACCATATCAGTTTCTGAACTGATTGACTAAAAACACGAGGTTATCATTATCATGTGACTATGACGTCACATGAATTGAACTTGTTTAAAAAAACGGTTATAAAATAGTTGCGTATGACCTAAAATGATGATGGGGTTCTTAACGATAAAATGATAAGAATCACTTGTAAATAGGATTTGAGTAATAACATATTTATAACAATATAGTAAGAGTTTTGAAGATATATAATTCGATTATAAAATATTATTGATTGGTGAAAATTCTTAATAACACCTTTTATTGATGAAAATTTTATTTTTGATTAGCAGCATCTTGTATCTCTGATTACGTTCGGAACCATGATTTTGCAAATGCATATAAATGAATATATTTTTTTTAATATTTAGCGTAAAATTATTTTCAGAATATTTTTACAATAAAAAATATTTAAATTCAACTTTTTGGCAATAAATACAGAAAAATAACATATTTTTAAAACCATTCTCCTCTTACGCAAAATAATTCTATCAAGATATTTTGTTCATGCATAACTAAGTCATCTCTATAGAACCTAATACAGGATTTTTGAAAAAATTGAATTTTTTTTTCAGACTTACTATCAATTGAAATAATAACCGAATAATTTTTGTTAAAATTTCTCTACTCTGATGAATTAAAATACGCGAATAAATCCATTTCTTACATATTTAAAAAAATCGTAGTTCAGCTCTGGACATAAGTCTGAACCGTAACGTCGTGAGTAGCTAACCATCAATAAATTGTCACAGCCTAATTTAAAAATAAAAGGATTGTTTATTTGCTAAACAATTTGTTAGTGAAGCAATAGATTACAGTTCATACGCCAAGCCGGTGCAGTCAGTCTATCTCCTATTATCAACGCCACCGGCGTTCATCGTCTTTCCTTCCTTTTCACTCCAACCTCCTTAGCGCTCTCCTCTCCAGTTCTCTCGATCCAGGGCAGGGCTTTTTCTTTTCCATCCAGGGCAGGATTCCTCCCTCTCGTCTCCTGAAAAAAACTCTTTTAAACACCAGGGGTGGGTCCACAACCGCCCCTCGCCTCTTCTTATTGGCAGGTCACAAAAGTCTCCCTCGGCCTCCCTCGTCCTATTTGCGCATAACACACAAATACACACCCGGGCCGTCTGGTCCAAGGCGCCATAATTCCTTGTATCCTGGACACACTTGTTCATCACGCCACCTGTTTCTATTATCCCATTCTCTCAACACCAGAAAAGACGACATGATTCTTTGAATACAGGCTTCGCCTATTGCCAATAGGCGCCGGTTCGCTTTTCACCATTTTGACGGCCAGTACGGGTGTCGGCACTCCTGTCCGAGCACAAACAATAAACAATGGCCCCATGGCCACGTGCATTGGTCATTTAACAGCTGGTGAAGCTATAAAATTTAGTGAGAATCGATGGGTGTGAGTTCACAACAATCGAAAACGTCGTACTTGTCATTTAACAGCTGGTGAAGCTATAAAACTTATCGTGAATCGAAGGATGGGGATTCACAACAATCGACGACGTCACAGAACTATACATACGAAAAATAATATTATGGAAGCATTTTCCATGAAAGGGAAATGTATTTAAAGATATCATTTCTTCTTCCTCTTTTTTTTTTTTTTTGTAAAAATTTTTTTTATCAAATAATTTTTTACTGAAATAATACTCTTAAAACAAATGCATATGTGAATTACAATTCAAATAATACTAAAGATTAAAACGATTTATACTCTTTTTCAAAAACCACGGTTTTGAACGTAGTCCGATACCTTAACTCTGTAACGTCCCTATCCCTTCATAGGGAGATCGGCTCCTTATGTAGATAGCATTATGCCGTTCACATCCACACGTGTATTCTTAAAATATTGCGAAGTTCTTTCATCTGACATCACGCCGACAACTGAAGGCAGTAAGAAAATTAATACTGGATTCCATCTGGGAGCCGGAATCCCGAGTGTAATTCGAGGTGTAAGAAGCGACTGTCCCCACTCCAAGAGAATGGAGAGGCAGATCACTTGAATCACTCTAAAAGAGAAGCTATGTTTACCTCCTCCTTCACAAACAGCACATTTTGTAAAGAGTGTTTTTTTTCCAGGTATAGAAGTTTAAGTTGGCATTACTTTCCAAGATGGCGACCAATTTAACAGCTGTCAAGTGATTTATTCTCAGTTTGGTTTGGCAATTCATCAAAACGATCATCAAGCAAGGCGTAGATTCGTCGAATGGGCCCAAAACGAGATTGCCGTTGTTCCCGATATTCATAAGCGAATTTTGTTTAGCGATGAAGCGCACTTCTGGTTGAATGACTACGTCAACAAACAAAACTGCCGCATTTGGAGTGAAGCTAATCCACAAGTGTATGTCGAAACACCGTTACATTCAGAAAAACTGACTGTTTAATGCGCTTTATGGGCTGGTGGAATCATTGGTCCGTACTTCTTCAAAAACGATGAAGGCCACAACGTTACAGTCAATGGTGATCGGTATAGAGCCATGATTACTAACTTTTTCATTCCTGAATTGAACAATCATGATGTCCAGGAGCTGTGGTTCCAACAAGATGGTGCAACATGTCACACAGCTCGTGCCACAATCGATTTATTGAAAGACACGTTGGGTGACCGCCTAATTTCACGTTTTGGACCTGTGAATTGGCCTCCAAGATCTTGTGATTTAACACCGCTAGACTATTTTCTGTGGGGCTATGTAAAGTCATTGGTCTATGCGGATAAGCCACAAACGCTTGATCATTTGGAAGACAACATTCGCCGTGTTATTGCCGATATACGGCCACAAATGTTGGAAAAAGTCATCGAAAATTGGACGTCCAGATTGGACTACATCCGAGCCAGCCGTGGCAGTCATATGCCAGAAATCCTATTTAAAATGTAATACCACAAGGTTATCTTTCGAATAAAAAAAATCATGTCAATCGAATAATACATCGTTGTTTTATTGCAATTTAAAGTTCTATACCTCTAAAAAAACACCTTTTAGTAATGAAATAGTTCGAATAAGTTATATCTAATTTAAATAGTGTAATGAATAGTGTAGACTTAAAAAATAATTTAATTTCTTAAGTCTCATGCTACCCATCAATTTTCCCAAACGTTATAACTGGTACAAGGGGATGCAATTTTGATAATAATAGGTTGGGGACAGTGGCGCACACAAGGGGGTCCTGGAGGTCCGGAACCCCCAAAGACCTTGATTTTTTTCCCGATTGATTATAATTCTAAGTACATAGTACGTAAAATTTAATTAAGTATTTGTTATTAATGATAAATTTTATTAATTAATGCTAATTATTTATTCACTAATTAGTTTTTTACTGTGTTTTGTTCCCGAAAATTGGCAAAATCAAAAGGAGCATGATACAAGAATCGTGAACTTTCGACCACGGACCCCCCTCCCCCTTGAAAAATTCCTGTGCGCCACTGGTTGGGGAAAAGGAAAAACATTATTTTTTTGGTAGATGGTTGTAGTGTCGATATCTCATGAAGTATCGATCGAACAATTTCAAATTTATGCTCGTTGTCAAGGGGACATTTCACACTAAAAAACTTCTTTTGCTGTTTTTTTTGTTTGGTTCATTTAGTTGGGAGTTACAGGGTGCTAAAAATGGAAGTCAACAAAGAAAAAATTCGTACATTTTACAGTTTTTCTTTGATCAAGCCAGCCAGCTGAAATTGTGAATGACGTTTATACTGCCGATACTGTAACAGTTAATTACGTACAATTTTTGTTTCGTCGATTCCGTTCAGGCATTTTTGACGTTACAGATGCACCTCGCACAGGCAGGTCCATCGTCGAAAATGTCGATAAAATCACAGAAATACTTGAAGTTGACCGGCATGTTAGTAGTCGTAGCATCGACCAGGAGCTAAAGATCGATCATAAAACAGTTTTAAACCATTTGCGCAAAGTTTGATTGAAAAAGAAGCACGATGCTCGGGTGCCACACCGATTAACACCAAAAACATGATGGATCAAATGTCCATCGGCGAAGCTTTGGCCAAACGGAATGAAATCCACCCATTTCTTAAATGGATGGTGACTGGGGATGAGAAATGGGTCACATAGGACAGTATTGTGTGAAAACGATCGTGGTCAAAGCGCGGTGAAACAACTCAAACGGTGGTCAAACCAGGACTAACGGCCAGGAAGGTTCTATTGTGTATTCGGTGCGACTGGAAAGGAATAATTTATTATGAGTTGTTTCCATATGGCCAAACACTAAATTTATATCTCTACTGTCAACATCTGGACCGTTTGAAGCTAGCGATTGACCAGAAATGGCCAGAATTGGACAACAAAAGAGGTGCTGTGTTCCATCAGGAAAACGTCAGGTCACACACGTCTGTAGTGACTCTCCAGAAATTCTGGAAGCTTAGTTGGGAAATTTTAATGCATCCACCATGTATTCCAGACCTGGCACCAAGTGATTACCACCTTTTTCTCGCATTGCAAAACTTCTGAGTAAAAAGAAATTGGGATCAAGAGAAGATTGGGAAAATCGAATTCTAGAGTTTTTCACGAATAAAGACCAAGACTTCTATGAGAGAGGCATTATGAAGCTACCTTTAAAATGGCAACAAATTATGCAACAAAACAGTGCATATTTGACCCAAATCGGACAATACGAAACACGTTAAATAAAGTCTTGGATTTCATGCAAAAATAATGGATTTCTTTTCTTTCAACCTAATATTTAAATAATTAATCTAATTCTTCCGTTACCAGAGAACTTGAAAATCTAATGCCCCAAGATAAAAGAGATTAGATCAGGGTTGTCAAATTCGCTGCCCACGTCGAACATTTTTGATGCCCGGCCAATGTATTGGCACACAATAATATATAACAAGTAATATAAAAAAATAATTTTTAAGTCAGTTCCTACTTAGATCAACAAAGAAAATTTTAGCTACTTTTTTAAAATAATTACAATTAATATAAATATGTATATACATAGAACAAAATCACAACATTAAATGGTAATTAATTTTTATGAATTATCATTAAAGTATCGTATTGTCATCCAAAACAATCGTGTATATATAATCTCAGTTCAACCGAATGCTTTAAAACGTGAGAAAAAAAACCTTTTCAAGTTTTGACACAAGTCACCAAAAAGTATGCCAACGTGGCTGGATTTGCGATTCTTTGAGTAATTAGTTTTAATCAATTAATTTTTATTAATTATAATTAAATTATTGTATTGTCATCCAAAATAATGATGTATATGAAATTTCAGCTCCATTGAGCCCTTTAAAAATTATTTTATTAATGAATGAAAATTCCACCAAGATAAATATCTAAATATATAT
Organism: Trichonephila clavipes; assembly: GCA_019973935.1. Lineage (NCBI taxonomy): Eukaryota > Metazoa > Arthropoda > Arachnida > Araneae > Nephilidae > Trichonephila > Trichonephila clavipes. Next base: position 433,066 of record BMAU01001233.1, on the reverse strand, counting down.
ATATATATATATATATATATATATATATATATATATATATATATATAGAGTGTGTGAGCTATATAATAGTAGGAATTGAATAAAATAAGAATGCTAGTAGCACACAGAAGTGATGTCAAGTGTCAAGACGCAAACATTAAATTTTTCTTGTTCTTTTATATATGTTTGTTATACTGTCTTCTACGAAATAAACTTACGTTTCCTTAAATATTGATTTTTTTGTGGCTCGCCTAAAGTTAAACTCTTTTTTTGGCCCAAAATTAGCATTTGAGTTTGGCACTCCTGGTGTAGATGTTACGAGAAACATTGTTACATTTTTAATGAAAAATTTTATTCAATTTTGCGTTATTGAACATGCTTTGCATGAATTTTTTATAGATTTATCAACAGAAATAACTAATTATACTTGTTTTAATAAATAAAACAATGTGCTTTTAGAGTTTGAAAGAAATTTATCTATCATTTCTTGCAAAAAGCTTTAAAAAGTGTTAATAGAATTTTTTTTACATCCACCTAGACGACTCTGTTTTTAGCCATAAATAAACTACACTACAATTTACAAATCCCCCTTTCCCGTATTATACAATGTAAAACTACAAATTTTCGTTGCAAGCACGCGTTTTTCCAATTTTAATATGATAAATTTCATGCTTTAGATGAAAAAATGTCTATATTAAAAATCACTCTCAAACTTTCTCCTCAACATATTTCTCTTTAGCAATACTTTTCTTGATGTACCCCTCTCCAATTATTATTAACAATCTAATACACTTTCTGAACGCTGAACATTAAGCATTCTCCTCCCGGTTTTGAAATTATAAGCTAATTTTATCACAACAACAGCTGCATTTCAGCACAGACATATTCTGAATAAATTTTTCAATTTCAGGTTAGAAAAACCCATACATTTGTACAATTTTCTACCAAAGAATTACTATACATTCCGAAACTAAAGGGAATAATGATGCTTAGGAATAAAAATTCTTCTCAAGCGTAGACATTTTTATAATTATATGGTACCTCTCATATTTAAAGTTGTGGAAATCCAGTTTTGATAAAGTTAAAAAGTAGGAGTTTTTTGGTGGATAAATTTACCAACTGAAATTGCCTAGTTTAATTTAGCAGAGAGGCACAAATTGATAACGAAATTATAAATAATTTTATAAATATTGATGCCATTTTTGATGAAAGTACATTGTTGAACCAAGTACCGTAAAATACAGCGTATAACGCGCACTTTTAAAACAAAAAAATAAGATCGAAATTTACGGGTGCGCGTTATACGCCGGGTGTAAAAATGAGAGCTTTAAAAGCAAAAAAGATGGCAATAGAAAAAAAAATTAGACTTCTACAGGTATCTAAATAATGTTTATTTAAAAGAAATGACACTCTTAATGAACTTAATGGGTTGTTAGTCCTAGTAATATACTATTTTTTTAAAGCTCGGAATAGTATTTAGAATAAATGACTTCAAAACATAAGAGCATTGCGCACGTACATTTCCAATTCCTTCGTGTAAAAGGAAAGGCGAATATGCCAACAAATTAAAAATTTCAATTTGAAAGTATGGGTGCCCGTTATACGACGGACTTTACGGTTATTCAAAACCAAAGGATAATCGTGATTAATATTCTGAAAAAATATCAGATACTATTGAAGAGATGTAAAAAGTAATTTTAAAAGTGTTTCAAGACACTGATATTTCATGCTGCAGTATTTTAAATATGGTTGAGTTTTTGCGATACATTTGTCTGGAACATCCACTCCAGTTGAGAAAGCTTTTTTAATTAAAGGAAACATTTAGTCTGTAGAAAGGGGTATACTTTCGGTGTCTACTGTTAAACGTCTGTTAAATGTTAAAATTAATTCAGACCTTTTTGTTGTGAATTTTATGATGCATTTAAACCGAAGGTACCATTTCTAAATTTGATTTGATTTTAATTTACGTCACACTGTGAAGCAACACGAAGGCAGCAAAACATTTCTGAAAAAGTCCTGTCTAGTGAAAAATACAACTGGAATGTTTCAGTGAACTGTTAAGACTTTAAAGTAATTTCTAAAACATGTCCCAATATGTGGTAAGTCTCTCTCTATGGCCTTTCTGAACTTATGGATTTCATAATAGTATGATAAACATGGTAAAACCAAAGCAGTAATATTCACCGCGATCGAATTCTAATACTTTCAGGTATAATATCTCCTATCTTACACGAGACATTAGGCTTAAGCACAGTTCACCAACATTGGAATGCAACTTCCGATTGGGAATGCAATTGAAAAATATTTCGTGCTGATACGGATATCTCAACGTGTTGTATCTTTCATACAATTTGACGTTTATTACGTGCTGTCTTCCTGATGTGGCGATTTAATAGCCAGCAGTATATAAGCAACATGTTAGTACCTTAATAAAATAAAGTCGTAGATATACTTTTATAATAATCAAATTTAATTTCTAATTCCCATAGGACAAGGATATGTGCCGAGATCTCTTGTCGATGGAGTATCACTCCAACAAAAGAATTATCCGGAGGGAAGCCTTCGAAGAAACAAAAGCCAAAAAAGCAGCGAAAATCAAGGAATACAAAATTAGAGAGCAGTAAGCTTTTTTTTTATTCCTAATGAAATACCAATACCTTTAGCTTTTGTTAAAATTTAATGATTTTCCGCATTCTGTTTTCTAACTTCTGTTTTTAACTTTGTTTTCTGAATTCGATTTCAATCAGTCATAGGTCATTTGTGGCAGATGAATTTAAACATAAGATAATTTAGTAATACATTTCAACTGGGCTGTATAAGTAAATTATTTATTTTGAGATTCTTCATTACAGGAGAATCTGCAGTGATGAACTCACGACTTCTTGCAAACTGATGCAGGAATTAGCGAAAAGAGAAAAGGATAACTTAAATGGTTGTCTCGCTGTAAGTATTTAAGATATTTGAAATAATTGATCTTGTGGGCATATTTCACAATAATGATACGTATAGTTTTTTTAATAAATAAATATATTATTTTCTTCTATACAAACTGACCTTATTAAATAGTTTTAGATTTCACAAGAAAACAATTGAACAAGAGACGAAATAAGAATTAAAGTTGTGTATTAATCAGTATACGACAAATGTCAACTTCAACTAAATAAAATAATAATGCTCATGTCCAAAATTATGGTCACAAACATGTTTTTCGTCGTAACTTTAAAATGCTTCCAGTGAAACTGATAGAATTTGTATTTTATATATTTTGAAGAATGGAAAGTACAATATCAACCTTTAGTTCAGGAAACGATGTTGTTTAGTGTTAGTTTTTGCAGAACTACTGGATTGAGACTGATCATGCAAATGGGAATTTTGCCCCCAGTTTCGAGAATATTGCATTGAAACAAGCATGTTAGTCTATTTGCAGTAAGAATGACTTCTCATAATTGTTTAGATGACTCACTGAGATGGAGAGCCTTTGGCAGGCTTGAAGCTGGTCAGTTTCAAGCGGAGGTGGCTCGACGTTTACAAGTGGCTCGAAAGTGGTCTACCGGTTATAGAACCAATTTCAAACTAGAGGTAATGTCACCAGGAAGGACGGCCAAGGTCACCACGGAGCGTCGGCAACTGCACAGGATCGCTATTTGGCATTAAGAGCAAGATGACATAGGTGGACAACGGCTTCTCAGCTTGCTCGTGACCTTTCTGCTGTGTCTGGAAGAAGAATTTTCAGGCAAACAGTCTACAGCCGCCTTTCAGAGACTGGCCTTTTTCCCTTTGACTATATCTATCAGAAAAGACAAGATATTGTGGAACTGAAAAGATTATCTATGGACATCACAAAAATGGGAACGTGATCTTCTTAGTGATGAGTCGAAATGTTCCAGACAAAGTGATTCTCATCGAGTCTTCACATGGAGAGAAAATGGAGCTTGCTTTGATCCTTCTTGCGTAACAAAAATCGACAGATTTGGAGGCAAAAGAATTCTTGTGTGTAGTGGCATAATGTTGGGCAGTCGTACACCACTGTACGTTTTCGATGCGGGAACTGTCAACTCGAAACTCTATTGGGAGGAGATCCTAGAAGCCTTTGAGGTTTTTCTAGGTGCTATGGGCCCAGACTACATTTTTATGGACAATAATGCGCGGCCACACACAAATCAATTGTTGATGAATTTCATGAAGAAGTGGATATTCGCAGTATGGATTGACCCCTGAAATATCCAGATCATAATTCCATTGAATATGTTTGGAATGGTCTCGGCAAAGCCATTCCTGCCCAGGAGTTAAAAGTCCCGCTTTTGGAAAAATGGATTTCATTGACACCCTCATAGTGTGGGAGCTCGCCGTGAGGCTTGAATAGCTGTTCGCAGGGATCACACACTATATTACAGACTTTTCTCGAGGTAACTGCTTTACTCTTTCACACTTTTTGAAATGACTTGTATCTCAATTCCCAGTTAAAATATTTTCCATATTTTAATGTTGGTATATTCTTCCTGTCATCTTTGCGCCTAGCTTCGTGGCAACACAGTGCATAGTTCATCAGTTTTCACAGGTATTATGTTTGTGACCTTAATTTTGGACATGAGTGTAAGCATAAACAAGGCAAAAAATAAGATTTTACAGACTGAACTGAATGGGAACATTACTAGCTTCTCAAGGCTAAAGCCACCGTACTACAAGTCAAACTGCATAGCAGTTGACAACATTCCTCTTTATTAAGTAGCAAAAATTGAATAAAAATCAATCTCTCTTTTCGAACGTGACCAAGAATACTGTTTATATATAAAAATAAAAAATACAGCTCACCTCAACTTTTTTTTCTAAATATTTGCATAAACAGACTTTGGGAAACGAACATAGTCTTGTTGAAAGACGTAGTGTGGAATAAAATTTTTTCTAGGTTATATATAATTTGATAAATTTATAACAAGTTCACATATCGAAATTTATTTACTTCAATACATAATAGCTTTTCTTCGGATGAACGAAATTTAATTATTCCGATGTAAATCTTTTTGAATTCTAATTAAAAATGTATGTGTAGTTTGACGTTAAAAGCATTTAAATCGAGTAATTAAATAGTCTTTTATTTGCAAATTTTACAAGTGTTTCATAAATTATGAAACAGAAATGTGTATTTCTTAACATAGTTTTCTTGTTAAATCTTTGATATCCAAAAAATTTATTCAAAAAACAATATTGCTTTGGAGAAATTCTGTAGGTCACATTTGACTATTGAAATCCTCCTTTTTTTTTTTCTATAAATGTAAATTCTCTCTATATATACAAGCAATATAATTTACGATAAGTTGATATATATTCCCAGATATATATATATATATGCTTTAAAATAACTTCAAATCAATCTTAAATTACATGAAATAAGATTCTAAACGTTTAAAAGTTAGAATTTAAATATTTCTCATTAGTCACAACACAACAGCATATCGTTGATGCTGCCATCTATTATGTGGATTATGAACTAAAAATCTGCACTGAGATTCTTTTACTGTATTGTTTTTCAGACCATCATTTTCATTCGCAATGTTAACGAGAAAGGGGAAGAAGTATCAGCTTACATTGATTACACTCATAGATTAAGAATCGAGAACTGGAATGTTTATTTCACTGGAGAAAAAAAGATTGTTCCACTGGAAACCGATTTAAGGTAAAGAGCTAGGCTTTTTTTTAGTTAAGATAAAGCAAATCGATACCTTAAAAACATAAAAAAACACAGTTGTTTATTATCAACTTTATTGAATACGTTAGAAAAAACAAAATAGCTGAATAATTAAAAAAAAAGACAACCACGCAATTTTTTTTTATCGAGCTAACATAACTACTCTATTACCCCAAAATTTCTATGCTTTAAAATAAATAAATGAACGTATCGAGAGAGATTTCTGTTCTTTTTAAAAACTACTCAATACAGTTTAAATGAAAGTCACTCTTTTGATATTATATTTCAGGTAAAATAAATAAATTACATTTTTTTTTAAAAAAATAAAAGTCAGACAAGTTTTTCATGGTAAAAATACCGTAAAAAAAGATCTCTTAGAATCTACAAAAATTGTAGATATTGAAGTGTTTCATGTATTGAGATTAGTTGAAATTTTTGAATTTGTTTTCCTGAAAAACTTAATACTCCGGTAAGATATCTTTTTTATATTAAATTATAGCCTTTCGAAAGGACAATAATTTTAATGAACAATTTTTGTCGTATCATTTGTTATTATTTTTTAAAAACTTCACTAGACACAATTGTCTAAAAATACACTAAGTAATAACGATAATCACATATTAAAAAGCGAATGAATTATATATAGTAAGTAAGTAGAGAAATATATATCAACAAGTATCAGTTTCTTAGTCTGGACAGGCAACAATTAAAGTCATATGGAATTTTTTTCCTAATGTCATTCAAGAACCATTCCAAAATAAATTTATGTATGATTAAAATCTGTCAGCTACAGATTGCAAATTAATGACAAAAATTCAAATCAGTGTTGAGAAAATGACGGTTTACAATTAATGTTTTAAAGTTAGTCGCCGGTGAAATAATAAACGAATTCAAAATAATAAGTAAACTTAGAATAATAAACATTCGTAGAAAAAGTAAGAGAAATTCAAAGACTTTACATTTTGAAAGATATTTTTTAATTACAATTGAATTATATAAACTTTTTATTTCTTAAATATTTACTACCATGAATCTCTCTCTCTCTCTCCTTTCATTGAATTAATCAACAACGTTGACAGAATTGAGTACATATTGAATATTATATTTTTAATTTTAGCTATTAATTGATACAAAAAACTTTGAAAACCATTCCACATTGAGATCATATATAAAAAAGGAAAAATATTATTTAATGTTGTTCGCCAAACATATATAAATACATTTTATGCATTTCTTTTTGGAGGCCCAAAACTCATTTATTTAGATTTCCTTTTGATGAGTATTCCGGGAGGTATTCAATTAAAGTTATTTTTGTACAGAAGATGGCGCTACAATCACAAATAAAAACTGAAAATCGACAGTAATTCCACTCGTTAATTTTATTATTAAAAAAAAAAAAAAAAAACTTGACATATTTTTAAAAGTGATACTAATCAAACTCATATTTTATAAAAGGTAAAATTATTATCATTTTCTTCAATCATTTCAAAAAATTGTTTTCCCTGGGGAAACATTCTTGACAGCATGAAACTGTTCCTTTTTAATCAGAATTGGTAATCCCAAAAATCACAGACCTATTGTTTTTTTTATTTTCATTTAATCTTATTCTTTGTATTATTATCTTTCGAATGATATATCACTTGTGCATGTCGGAAAGTTAGAAGTTGAATAAAACTTCATTTGAAAACAAATTAGGCGATTCAGCCACGCCCCCTTTTTAGAAAAAAAAAAAAAAAAAAAAAGCGTTTTGATAAAGAAAATCTATTTTATTAAAAGAAATAATAACATTAAAAAAAGAATGTGTAATATATAAAGCGAATATTTCCGAGGCAATACATCCCCAATCATTTTTTTTCTTTGTGAAATGTGTGCATGTAAAAATTTTAAATTAAGGCGTTTTATATTAATAATTTTATAATTTCAGTTCTTATTCCTGATATATTTTTCATACAAATGTAATACTTTAATATTATAAGAAGAAAAACAGCTAAAATTTCTGTCGAGACAGAATTTTTTTTTTTTTTTTTTTAAGTTTTTCTTGAATTTTCTTGTGCAATTAGTACTCTCTAAAAGTTGATCATTTATAAAAATGTGTTGGTTGAAAAAATATGAAAATGAAATTATTTTAAAGAAAAATGTATAACTAATATCTTTAAGTGGTATTTTAAGTTTAATTAAGCTTATAATAATTATTTTTTCAGAATTATAAACTTTAAAGTGGTTTTTCTCAGTTTGTGTTTTTCGAAACCTTAGTGCATTCAAAATGCTACTCCTTCGACAATTATTTACCAATCACTTCAATTATTTTCCTGCGTGTTAAAAATAAAGCATGCAATAAAATTAGGGATCCGTTTGCTATAAACTGAATACTTAAAAAAAATGTAAGACATGTTGGCTTTTTCGTTGATTTTCAGCCTGTATATTAACATTTTATTTATTTTCTCGAAAACGAATGAAGTTATTGTAAAATCGATCCCTAAAGTTGTTTAGAACATCCATAAGAATATTATTAAAAAATTTCAGATCAAAAAATTAATTTTTACAAAAGGAGTAGAATTTTAAAATTTTCCAAATATTCTTCAAAAAATTTAAAATTTTAAAATTGTGTGAATAATATGTGAAAAATTTCATCTGGTAACATTTTCTTGAATAGAAACATTGTATAAAATGCTAAAATATAATTTTTAAATACATAAATAAAGAAAGTTGCTCAAAGGGTACCAAGTCCTCTTAACAATCGGTTGGTTCTTGAAGTTCTTTCAATTACAGATGAAAAGATAATGAATTTTCGACTGTTAAATATTTTTATTTTTATGAGAGGAAAAACTTTGCTTTCAAATTGCAATGTATATTCATTTGACATTTCACGGAGTACCTGTGATTTTATATGAATTTGTCACTTAAATGGAATGAATGTCTTAATTTTTGAATACATGCACATTTCAAAAAATGTTTTGTATGTCTGTATACATAATTTTGTTAAAAAAAATAAGTTCAGCCACAGAAAAATCTTATATTTGAATAAATAAACTTATCCTTTTTTAAAAGAGTTTTACGTAAGCACTTTAAAAGGAATCAAAAATGCTTTTTCTACCCTAGATACTTAGCACTAACACAAAACCTTATTTAATACAATTAGTTTCTATAAAAATAACAAAATAAAAAAAAACCACATTTACAATATACATTCTGTTTAAAAAAATCAGCGACAAAATTACGAGAATATTTGTATATGTGTAGGTTTTACTAGATGCAACTAAGCAGTATGGGAGCAATTAAAAACAGTAATCGGCGCGTGCGCGGTAGAATCATACAAACAATTAGAAGTGGAAATCAACTTGAATGTATAAAGTTTAACAGTGAAATGACTCCGATCGGTAAAAAAATAAATTTATTGAAATAATTATTTCAAAAATTTGATCCATAACTCTTGTTCCCTGTCTATTTTGGTGGACTATTTTTTAGCTTTAAGGCCTCTGGGTAAGTTAGATTCTCCCGAGTAAATAATTAAACTAGTTAAAGTAGCTAGTTATGATCAATTTTTTAAAATAGAAACCTAATTTTTCTCGTGTTTTTACATGTGTGGATTACTTTTTTTTTAGTTTTTACAACTGGACGAAAGGAAATTCTCACCATAAATCAAGTACGAACTTCGAGGTTGTTCCCAACACCGACACACTGAAACTAGTTTTTGTGTGTAAAAACGATGGATACTCTATAGACGTTAACCCGAAAGTGAGTAGGTTATACATATCTGTATACCGAATGGATGATAAACTCGTAAGCTTTGTGGGTGGAAGGCCGTGGGTTTGAGTCCCTAAAGATCTTCGAGTAGAAAAACGAGTACTGTTGCATTTTTAATAAATTGGGGGTTTAAATACGTAAAAATGACACGATGAAAACTATTTGTAACACAAGGCAGGCACCCAATTCATCAAAAAAAGAAAAAAATTAAGTTTGAACTGGTCTGTTCAAGGATAGGTGGCGGCGGAAGCTGAGTGCACATGGCCGTGAATTCAGGATCCCGAGTTCCAAACTGAAGACCTGTCGTATAGAGCAGAACTCCGCAACCTTTCTATCTCAGCGGACCGGTCTACGTTTGATAATTTTACCGCGGCCCGCTGAGGGTGGGACACGTTGATTGTTTATATTTTAGATTGTTTTCATTTAACAATTTTAATTTAGCTACATTTAAAGATTTCTTCAAAATAAAATATAGTTACACCAAAAATGAATAAAAGTGATTTAACGTGAAATATAAAGTGATTTCCGCGGAAAGTTAAGCAAATCCGAGAGAAATGCACCACTTTAAATAAAATGGCAACAGTTTAATGTTCTTTAGGCGGTCCGGAACCATTTGGATTGGGGGTTGCGGATCACTGGTGTAGAGGAACTGATGCACATTAAGTCTGTCAAAGTTTTACTGTTGTTATAGTGGGGAAGTTTGTAAAGGGGAGGTTGCCAGCTCAGGAGTCATCATCATCATTTGACCATGGTTGAAAATTAAGAGGTCTGACCCCTCCCCCCCCGTGTTGATTCAAAGTGTGACGTCAATTAAAATAAAATAAAATAAGACCTAGAAAGAGTGGCACAGTGAGGAGGTTTGGTGATCTCTGCATCAATTAACGAGTCGTTTGTTTCCCCCCACGGGACAGCTGCTAGACATTTCTTGACAGCTGCTCGAATGCAACTTTTTTTTTGCAAGTGAGTGATTCTAGAACACATTTATCAACTGCAGAAACAGTTTTTAGAACAATTGTACAATATCGAACTTCAATGGTTATGAGACCAATCAGCTTCATTAATTTGGATTCAACTGTTTCTTGAAAACATCTTTTTTTCCGTGTCATCAGTTATTCAAAATTCTCGTCAAGTCATAAATCAATGTCCGAGAAGAAAATCGAAAGGAAATTTTCTCATGCACAAATTGAGTATCGTTTTGTGAACTGGAGTGTTTATAAAATATAAAAAAACAATATAGATATTTTCTTATTCGTAAACATTCTGAAATGTGACACGGATGATAACAATATCACTGCTATTAGTAAATAAAATACCCCTCCCCCAAACTGTCGGATTATACTTGTGAGAAATATCAAAATTTGTTTTGACGACCAAGTCAATGATATTAAAAAAGGGAACTTATTGAAGTGTAAGAAAAACACACGAAGTATCTATCAACCACATCTATTACCTGTATATTGGTTGCATTTATGATTTCCTTTAAGGCTGTTTTCGGTTAATGTTAAAGAATAGGACCAGAATTTGGAACATTTTTTTCAGATATAAAAGAAATGAAACATTAATATGATATTCTGGCTTCACTATCCTTTAGAAAGCAGCATTTTGTTTTTATCATACTTCCCTTTTTTAACAGAGTTGATTTATTTTTTCTGGTATAAAATATGTTTCGCTTTTTTTTCTCCTATACCGTAATGTTAAATGGGGGCTATGCCTTCCCTTATTAAAATGAAAAAGAAAGAATTTATGGAATATTTTGAAATTTTTAAAAACACTGTATTGTTAACAGAGATACTTGCTATAAATTCTATAAATTTCCAGAGAAGTTGAGGCATTTTTCTGTCTGAAAATGTGCTTCGCGTTTAGTTCAAGCTCTCGTACTTTTACCCAAAACAGCCTTAAGAATGCTATTGAGTCTCCAGTGGAGAAGATTCCGTTTGCGATGATGCCGGACTAAAGCGACGCAGACGGCGGAATGGCACAGGGTCATTTCTCAGACGAATCCCAGCTCTGTTTATCCAATGATAGTCTTCGTGTGCAGGTGTAGGGGCCAATTCGGTTTGCATCTGTCGAACGCCCACCTCCCCTATGCAACAGCACAGCATTAGGATTTAAGGTATCATCTCTCTGGTTCATATTTCGGACACTGTGACGCCCAACGATACGTGGATGATACGCGGCTTCCGGCAACACTCTCTTTAGGAAGTGAGTGGCCAGTTCTTTTGATAGCAGGACAACACCCGACCAGTGGCGCACACAAGGGGGGGTCCGGACCCCCCAAAGCCCTTGATTTTTTTCCGATTGATTATAATTATAAGTACATAGCACATAAAATAATTAAGTATTTGTTAATAATGATTAATTTTATTAATTAATGCTAATTATTTATTCAATAATTAGTTTTTTACTGTTTTTTGTTCCCGAAAATCGACAAAATCAAAAGGAGCATGATACAAGAATGATGAACTTTCGACCCCGCCCCCCCCTTGTAAAATTCCTGTGTGCGCTACTGCACCCGACTATAAACTACACGTATCAGCCAATGTGCTGCTCAAGATTTATTAAACGCTTCTATGGCTACCATTCTCCCCTGATCTCTCACCTATCGAACACATCTGGGACGTGATTGAACTGCTCTTTCATCGCCGCGTTCAGAAGACGGATCGCGGCAAATAATTGACCGGGAAACAGCCATCCACACTCGCTTCGACTTTGTACCTAGATATGTTTGCTTCGTGTATCGTCATCCATGAAGGCTAATCCCCTGAACTGATGTTATTTTTGTTTTTTGTTGCGAGTACCATCTCAAAATAAACATCCATTATTTAAAAAAGCATTTGTCAGCAACACAGTGTGCTTGCATTTGTGCATCGATGCACTCATACGTTTTTGTTCCCAGATGACACTTGTAAGGTGTTCTACTATCCCCTAAAGTTTAAAAAGAAGCATGAACAACTTATGAAAAAATACTCCAGCGTTTCTGATTAAATGTTATCCTATGCAGAAAAGAGTAAGAAATAAAAAGAAAATACAGTCGAACCTCTATATAACGAACCTATATATAGCAAATTTTTCTATGTAGCGAACTTTTTCTAGCCTTGAGCATTGCACGATTTTCTTCGTAAAATAACCTCTCTATAACGAAGCGCATTTACTATGTAACGAACTTTTTTTTTGTGATTCACTCTCTCTCTTGTTGTTCTACCTTTTTATTAAAAAAAATATTTCTGAAAAAATTTGAAGTTATTCTTTGTTTAACACATTTTATGGTGGTCATAAATCTTGAACTGGTTTTATTAGAGCCTAACTCGCCGAGAGCAATAGAATACTGGACGTTTCATCCAAAAAAGCAACCTTTAACCCCAATTACCCAGTTCACTAGAAACATCTTCGATATCCTCTTTCACCCTCAGTGGAGTTGTCCCATGTCCCCGTGTTCTAATTATAAAATGTTCCTTTAATATTACTTATGTTTTTAAGTTAGAAAATGTCCTTAAAATTCCTTAATTTTAGTATAAAATTATTTTCTTAATATTGAAAATACAGCGAATTCTTCGACATTCTTTTTTCTTGTTTTTCACACAATTTTTCTTTCTTTCTGTCTTTTTTAATAGGTAAGATATATAAAATAAACATATGTTAATTTTAAAAAAGGCATGAATAATTACTTTTTTAATATATATCGTGTTCATAAATTTAAAATTTGTTTTATGAGGTTTATAAAGTATGTTAAAAGAGGAACCTCTATATAACGAATTTTCCATAGAATGAACTTTTTTCTGGGATTTAGCGACTTCGTTACATAGAGGTCCAAATGTACTACATTACTTCTAAACCTTTTTTACGTTACTACATGCAAGACAAATTCTCAAAAAAGGAAACCGTTCTGTAGAAATTATCGATTATTTATTAACATTAAAATAGACAGAACTCTAATGTTAAACCAGATCAAATTAAGGTCATCCAGATTAACAGAATAGTTTTAAAAATAAATAACACTAAGTAAACTTTTCTACTGACAAATTCTGCATTTAGTAGATACCCGCAGTTAAATATATTAAGTAAAATATTTATACTTCTGTAGTTAAGAATCTTTTTTAATGCTTTTTTTTCAGATTCCAGTTGACGAACTACTCTTCCGACTCGACTTGACGGATACAAATTATGAGCAAGCCGTGATATTCGATCATGTAGTGGACAGACCCATACCTTAATGTAAATTATTGCAAAAAAATATTGTTTTCAAGTTAAACCTCCTAATTCTCCTAATTAGGAAAAATTTTTTGACATTTTTAATATACAAATATAATTAATTCTATACGATCATTTGTAAAGCTAAGGATTTTTTAAAAGACTACTAACAGAGAAGTTATTAAATTTAAAATGGGGCATTATGAAAATTATTGTATATTTTATGAAATATTTTTTTTCCTAATAATTTGCAAAACTAGGAGTTTTTTTAAATAATAAAATCATTTAGGACGTAAGTATTAAGTGCCATTAAATAATTTATAAAGTAATCATTCTGCGAGAAATGAAATTCATTTAGATTTTTTTTTCATATTATTTTGCTGAGAAATATATTTAAAGCTTTTCAGAGCTTACAAAATACAAAAATACTCTAACAACAAATCCTTAAATTTTGATTTACTTTTTTTATTAATGTCGCAATACTTATGTACTTGAGAGCAATTGGTGACGGAACTTGAGATTCTAAATCATGGGCAAGTGACGAGAATGAAACTGGAGCTGACACATGAACACTTTACTCTCCAAACTTTCACATCACGTCAACGTGAGGACTGAAACAATAGGAAAATGTAACGTACATCAGTCTCCCTACACTACGGGATTTCAGAAGCACCAGAACTCGAACCCCATGACTCAAATACTGCCGGCTTATTGGAAATAGGCTTCTTAATATTGAACCATGGTCAAATGAAGGATGACACCTTATCTGGCACCTTGTTTTCCAAACTTCCAGTTTCAACTCAGTGAGGAGAAAGACTTTTTTTTCGACAGATTCAACATGCGTCAGCCCCTCTCTCTACACGGCAGGTCTTTAGGGGAACCAGGATTCGAACCCTTGGCTTGATATAGTGTCGGCCATGAACTCACGATATTTACCACTCCTCTACTAAGGTTAGAAACCAGTGTGTAGAAACTTAAAAAAATTATGTGTAAGAAATATATATCAACGAAACAATTAAATAAATTTTTTTAAATATAATAATATTTAGTTAAATAATAATCTTCAGTAAATTGTATCTGCTTCTTAGGATAATTTGTACAAATTAATTAGTTCCAACACTCTCTCTTAAGTACAATATATATATTCTTTTATCTACAAAAACGTCTATAACTGCGTTTCAGCTTTGCATTACACATAGAGAATGCCTATAAACCTAACAGTTACGTGTAAGAGGAGTGTAGGAAAACTTGAAATTCCTATTGAAAAATATTAAATTAATCTCTAAGGTATGGATTCTCAGCCTTTCTCCAAGAACTCTTACGAATCTTATTATACGATCACTCATCTCCTTTGTAAAGAGATTTTTGCCACTATATTATTTGTATATATAATGTCACTGACTAGAGCTTCATAAAATACAATTACATATTTCATTCAGCCGCCCATCCGGTATAGTGATTAATGACGCTCACTGCGGTGCCGTTGAACCTGGGTTCGAATCCGGAGAAGGAGTTTGCAAATGTTGTGTGCCTTTGCGACATGGGGGTACTCTGAAAAGTTGCCGAGCCGCAATTCCTCTCGTAAGGGGGGTGAAAGGGGAAGAGAGGTGGGATGCCTCTGGCCATCCCCAGGGTGTTCTTCCCCCAAAATGGGGGTGAAACCAAGCAAATTCGTTCTGCAACCTGTGTGGTGCTCAAAGCTAAGGCTAACGACAATCGTACAACTAGCCCCCTTCCACGATGAATTACGTGTGCCTTGATATAATGTTAATGTCGAATGGGTGGCATAAGTAAAAAAACATATATTTCCTGAATTATCTAACAACGTCAATTTAAGTATATAAAAATATTGGATTTGACAGGTAATTTTATAGAATAACGACAGCTAATATTGAATAATTTTGTGTGTGTGTTTCGGATAAAAGTTTTATAATTCTTTTAAACAGTTTGTTTCTGACAGCAGGACTAAATAACCTGATTTATATTATTAGAAAATTGTAAACATTTAAACATAACCTCTCACCCTCACACGATATTATACTATTTTTTATTACCGATTAATCAATGTAGCAAAAATATTCTTATGCAGATCGGGGTTCGTGGATTTTAGGTTTTCAATCTCAAAGAGTAGAATAGTTCCTTAAGAATGATGAAATTTATTATACACTCATGTCCATAAATTAAGGATAATGAAGTTCAGGCAAAGAAAGAGACAGAAGCAAAACAAATTTGACTTATTTGTAAAGTCTATTTATTAAACAAAAGGTAAAGAGAAAAAAAGATGCTATATGCTTGACATAATTAATAAAAATTGCGATTTTTACTCCCTGGAGCAAATTTCAAAAAAGAACCTATTTACAAAAAACGGTATAACATGGTTACTATGATGGTTAATACGGAGTATGTCTCCCGGACGATGCAATACAGGCCTTACAATGCCTAGGCATGCTGAGTATCAAATTATCAATCTGATCTTGGGGAATATTACACCACTCATCAAGCAATGCCCTCCGAAGTTACGGTAGACAGGGGGCAGGGGGTTGACGGGCTGCAATTCGTCGACCATGCATATCCCACACATGCTCTATTGAATTCAAGTCCAGTGAGTATGCTGGCCAATCCATACGGGTGATATCCTCCGATTGAAGGCATTCGTCTACAATGTTTGCATGGTGAGGAAGGGTGTTGTCATCCATAAACAGAAATTCAGCACCCATGGCACCCCGAAACAAACGTACATGTTGTTCCAGAATGACATCCCGATAGATGTGGCCTGTCATCGTTACACTCTGAACATGCAGGTCAGTTCTGGAACCAAGAATAATTCCTCCCCAAACGAGCTATCCTGCACCACCGTAGTGGTGTCGTTCAATGGTGTGCTCAGGGTGATAACGGGTACCCGGCGCTCTCCATATTAAAGTCCGGCGAGAATCAGACTGCAAACTAAAGCTGGACTCGTCAGAAAACATCACACACGGCCACTGTTGGGGTGTCCACAATGCATGCTCTCTACTCCAGGTTAATCGCAGGCGACAGTGAGTTGCAGTAAGTGGAACACATCTGACAGGCCTACGAGCATATAGACCAATGTGCTCTAAGCGTCTGTACACCATCTGCCTTGAAACTGTCGTACTGGTAGCTGTAGAGAGCTGACGAGACAGGTCTGATGCTGTGCTCCGTCTGTTTCTTTTGGCAGTAACTGCCAAATATATATACCGGCCCTCATTTGGCGTTGTAACTCGGGGGCGACCTGTGCTGTAACATCTACTCTCACATTACCATCATCTTGGAATCGTTGCCAAAGCTTGGAGATGACACTCTAGGCGATTCCAAGTTCCTCGGATACTTCCAGCTGGGTACGTCCAGATTTCAGTCGTCCAATAATTCTACCACGTAAAAAACCATCCAAATGCTTCCTTTGTGGTATAACTATGCGGTTATTGCACTGAAAGGCTTTTAAAGCGCTTGTGAAAAATTTTACTTCTTTGCCACCATTCCTTATATACCCCTCTCTTACACTCTCGTCATTGTGACGTACTATCCGCGCCATCTGGTGGTTTCCTGAATTTTGAATATTCTTCAAGATGTGTGTGATAACTCTACAGGTGAAATTTTTATTTTAGAGTTCAATTTCTGTGTAATTCTGAATTATCCTTATTTTATGGACATGAGTGTAGTTAAACAATCCGTAAAATACAGGATACAGCAGTAAAATTCTCAAAAATAAATCTCAAAAGGTTTGAATACCTTCTACAGCGCTCAGACATAACTATCAGTGTCTAAAAATACAAATATGTAATGAAAAAGATTATTCGCAAGCAATCGCTTGATTATAGTAACTCTTCAACAGCCAAAACAATACTGACTCAGTTTCAGTAAGCGATTCCTATTCACAGGCTGAATGGATTTTTCTCGAAGAATTAGTTTACGTCATAGATCGTGATATTAATAAATTTCTCCAGTAATTTCCAGAAGCATTCATATGATAGCCAAGTCGCCAAATTTGGTCATCAAAAATTTGGCCAACTTGGTTATATCGCCCCTATTTCATCAAGTTTGCATTAGAACGCCATTATAATGTAACGGGCATCGTTAATTGCAAATATTACAATTTTTATTGTAAAATAAATACAACAGAAAGTAATATTAATGTATTAAACGTCAAAATATAAATTATTTACACTATTTTAGGTCTTAATTACATACAATATTATCTGTTCCATTTTTCTTTATTATTTATCAATTAATATGACCGTAATAGGAAAAGCATTTTCAGAGGGACGAATTTAACAATTTATCATCACTTCATTTATAAAAATTGGACTTTGTTTTAATGTCATATTTTTTACTTTTTCCCTTTCAGGGTCTATAGAGTCCTTAGTTATTTCATGCAATAACTACGTAACAGATGTGAAATTATTATTTTGTTACTCGCTACAACTGACTCGAAATATCATGAAATAAATGAATTATACGCTTTAACGATATTATACATGTATATACAACATATTGGGTAATTACATTGCAATTGATAGTAGGGACTGAAGTTTTTAAAAGAGAAGTAAAACTCAGGACAAGAAAGTGAGATTTTACAAAGAATAGAATTTTTTTTCTTGAATGCTCTTTGTGATCTTCGTTTATAGGGTGATTTTTTTCAATCGCATCTAAAATAATTCGGCATAATCATATTGCTTAGTTCCTCACAGACTTGTCCTTTTCGCGTAGAACACCCTCTTGTCTCCTTCCATTTTTTCAGAGAAAAATATTGCTAGTTAGGAACTTGTCTTTGATTGAAATTTCATTTATTCAGTTTGAAATTCATTCTTGTTGTATTTCAAATTAAGAACCCTACTTTAGGGTACTTAATCTGCTTAGCTGTTAGTATTTTTTCTTAAGCCAGTACTTCTCAAACTTTCAATGTTTACGACCCAATATTCAATCATAATTTTCATCGTGCCCTTCCTTTCAAACAATAACAATGTATTGAATTTAATAATACGATGCTTTGACCTCTTAAGTGACACCAGTGTGGTTAAACGTCTAACTCCACAAAAGCTTTAATTGTCGGACGTATATCTACGTCTTTTCGAAGTACGAGCTTTTCTGTGTATTGCTATCCATAAAATTATTCCAAAGGCTTTGGAATGCAATAGAAGGAACTTGACAGTATTGGCGAAGGATTTACTCATTTCAGAGAAAAAATGCACTCTTTTTTATTCCTTTTCGCTCCCTCCCCCATACATCACACATGCGTGCCTACGTGGAAAAGGGTGGTAGGAAACGGAAACATAAGTTTTGATTTTTCTATATAATTTTATATATGACAAGGCCATGGGTTCACTGGTAATTATTAAACTTGTTTTTAACTTAGAATTGTTAAATTAATTGTTAAGTACATTTTTTTTGTACAGTACTGAAACATTTATATGTGTACTTACATCAGCGTAAATGTGTATTTTATTTTTTATTATGTCAAAATGTATTTCGTTTGTTTACTTTCAGTAAATTAACAATTTTTTAAATAATCTTTTGGTTTTGACTTTTCAATATGCACGAGCTCCCTCGTAGAGTTATCACGCCCCACAGTTTAAGAAACGCATTCTTAAGTGATTTCAATATGTTCGATATATTATCCAGCTGTAATGTACTCAAAATGTATAATTAATTAAGTATAAATTTTTTCTGCATAGGAATAGGATCTTATTTTTCTTAATATTTTCAATTGGATAAAGATTCAAAAAAAATTATGTTAATCCAAGCTAATTTCTGTTTTTATTTTCTAATTGGGTATTAAATTAAAAAAAACTGTTGAAAAAGCATGTTTTTAAAACAAAAGTGTAAAAAACAATAAAATATGTTTATAACAATTGTATATTATCAACAAATATTAAAAATGATACATTTTTTTTAAAGTTAATTCCTGCTTCGATCAACAAAGAAAAATTTTATTTTAGCTACTTTTTATTAAATAGTTGCAATGAATATAACTACGTATACACATAGGACAGAATCACAACATTAAGTGGTCATTAATTTTTATTCATTATCATTAAAGTATCATATTGTCATCTAAAACAATCATGCATATAAAATTTCAGTTCTGAATGCACGTGAGAAAAAAAACCTTTTCAAGTTTTGTCACAAGTTGCCAAAAGGGTCGCTAAGTCGCTAACGTGGCTGTATTTGTAATTCTTTGAATAATTAATTTTAATCAATTAATTTTTATTAATTATAATTAAATTATTGTATTGCCATCCAAAATAATCGTGTATACAAAATTTCAGCACAATTGAGTGCTTTAAAATATATTTTATTAACGATTGAAAATTCCACCAAGATAAATGAATAAATAAATAAATAAATAAATAAATAAACAAAAACAAATAAATAAATATATAGAGAGCGTGACCTAATAGTAGGAATTAAAAAAACATTGCATTTATTTGTTACGATTGAGAAATGAAATACGATTTTATATTCAGGATGTCATTGAACATTTTTGGGAATTATTAATTAAAATAATAAATTCAATAATAAAAATTCAGAGACATATTTCTAGTGAAACCCAAAGTGGTGATCCCCCTGGAATAATTAAATGCTTTAAGAGACTGTTTATTTAAAATAATATAAACAATTTATTCATCAGATCATGAAATAGGACAGGGAGGCCATTGTTTTAGCTAAAGGGCCACATTTGCCGCTATTTGTGAACACGCAGAGCAGCCAAAGCACCTTTTTAAAATGATTCCATTTATTTGTAAAATTTGCGTCACAGAAAAAATATGAATTGTACCAAAAAATTTATATAAAAAAGCCAGTGTGATTCAATTTTTTTACTGTGCTTTCATATCTATAACTGCAAGCACATTTAATTTTAGTGAGTGAGTGAGTGCTTGGGAGTATGGCGCAAGAGCCAAACATACCCCGGGTTCGTGAAGCCCGTGTTTACCAAAAATAGTAAACACCTTGGGAAAAGGAAAAGTTCACTAGGGTACCTCGGGATTGTGACTCTTACTCACCTAAAGAACGTGAGCGCCCCGAGGGGACATTTAATTTTAGAATCAGTTTTAATGAGGCACATGAACCCTATCAAACTTTTCTACATTTTTTTTTTGTTTTTGAAATTTGGAATGAGATTGCTTATCGAAATTCTCATCACAACTTGCAAATTAACGTCAGCCAACTTGCATCTATATTTATGCTTGTTGATTTTCATGAAGGAATTTTTTTTTGCTCATAAGTATATGTAAACCCAATACATAGAACATTTTCTCTATATTTAGTTTCCTCACTGTCTTAGTGGAAATTGCAGTTTAAAAAAACACCCTTTTATAGTTACTCGAACTAAATCTTGTGGTTTCCAAATCTGGAAATGGGATCTGGATTTAGTCGCCAGATGCGGGATGGGATTTGAAAATGGGAAATCGTTAGTCCTGATGATCCTGATCAGGACAATGAAACAAAATTATTAAATTATTGTATTTTCATCGATCCTGGACAAGTGAGAAAAATTTCGACTTAATCTGACCTTTAAAAGTGAGTAAAATTTGAGTTCAAAGATTCCGCTACATACAAGTGAAGCTTATAACAGGGTGTTAAAAAGAACTTTGCGAGTCGCTGTTTGCCTACTTCTGCAAAAGAATAATATTGAAGAATCCCACATTTCAGGGTTTATAATTTTCATTCTCTTCTTAGAACTTGGTTAAAAAAAAGTAAAATATTTAATCTTTCTTTCTTTTTTTCACACATTAAATACATCGACAATGAAAACAAATCTAGTTTTATTGCCATAATACGATTTGCTTTATATTTACAAAAATCATGGGTTCGATGTACACGAGGCTCATGATTTACAGGATAACCAAACGAGCATTTATTTCGAAGGAAAAAACAAAACAAAAACAAAAAAATATATATATAACATTCGAATTCGAATAGAAAATAAATAAGAAGTTTGCATTAAAAGTGAAATACGCTTTGCAGGAAAACGTCAAAGAAATCGCAATTTATGCAAAGTCGTTAAGAAAAATCGAATGCGATTTTTTAATTTTAAAAATGAGCCAGGCAATCAAACCCCTCACGCTCTAACTTATGTCGTCGAAGGATTTTATGGCCCTTAGAATAATTAACGAAAACAGTGGAGAAAGGCTGCTGGTTTAATTAAAACATCCAAAGAAATTTACGACACTCTCGCCGCGATTTTATTTAAAACTTCGGCGAAGAAAAAATTGCAAGCGGATACTCGAAAAGAGAGAGAGGGAGAACGGGAAAAAAATAAAAAATGGAACGTCGAAATAGTCACATCTGGAAGAACATATTTTATATCCAGACAAGAGAAATGGTCAAAGCTATTCTCACAGCTTGAAAGAATCGTCCGGTCGCCTGCTTTGACTCATGAGGTTCAAAAAGCAGAGTTAAAACGTGGCGCCATTTTTTACCACCGTAGTATATGTTGCCAGCTATTTTCCACAAACTTCCCAATTAGATTTATATTTATTTATTTTTTTTGCGCAAGAGCCTAGTGTGGCTATTTTGCACCAGACATCTATATTTACTACATTAAAGCAAGTAGTATAAAAAAAAGTTTTTTTTAAGTCAATTACTACTTAGGCCAACAAAGAAAAAGTTTATTTTAGCTACTTTTTATTAAGTAGTTACAATTAATATAAATATGTATATACATAGGACAGAATCACAACATTAAGGGGTAATTCATATAAATTATCATTATCATTAAAGTATCGTATTGTCATCCAAAACAATCGTGTCTATAAAATTTCAGTTCAACTGAATGCTTTAAAACGAGAGAAAAAAAAACCTTTTCAAGTTTTGACACGAGTCAGCAAAAGGGTCGCTAAGTCACCAAAAATGATGCCAACGTATTTATAATTCTTTAAATAATTAGTTTTAATCAACTAATTTTTATTAATTATAATTAAATTTCTGTATTGTCATCCAAAATAATCATGTATATTACAATATTGAGTGGAAAAATAGAAAGCGATTTTCTTTGGAATTTTCCATTTTCCTTTCTATAAAGGGTATTGGACTATTATTCCTGTTTGTTACTATTTATTCATTCATAAAACACATTCTCGGAACTCAGACCATTTCAGGTAGGATTCGAACTCACGATCTTTGGATTAGAAGTCAAATGAGCAATCCATTGCGCTGCAGGGCATAACGAGCGATTTTCCTTTCTGTATAGGGTGTTGGACTATTATATTTGTTTTTTACTTTTTATATTTATTAATTACATTTAATTTTTTATTCATTAATTACATTTAATTAATGAATTAATATTTGAAATGTATTGGGACTTGAATGGATGAATAAAAAGTATTTTATTAACGATTGAAAATTTGAACAAGCTATATATATATATTGTATATATAGGGAGAGTGTTAACTAAAAGTAAGAATTGAATAAAAAGGAAATAAGTTCCAGCGAAAGTGTTTCGCCACCATGTCAGACATGCTTAAGGTAGACGAAAGTGGGGAGAGAAGGTCCTCAGATTGTATTATTGTGAAAAAAAAAACTTTCCAGGATGCAACGAGAACCAATAAAGCGTGGTATGTTTGAAAAAATTGAAAGAAATAATTTTATTTAAGTTCAATATGTATCTTTCGGTAAGAAATCTCTCAAAAACATTATTACAAAATGTACCTAATAACATATTTTTCACTTTTCTCGTTTATTTTACGATTTGATAGTCACAAGTAAATCAACATTTAAATTAAAAATATTAAAATAAATATTTCACTTTCGTTACTCAGTTAGAAATATGTATTTATATTTATATAAGATTCAAATTTAATTATGGGAAAATATTGTTACTAGAATATTTGTCTGATAAAAAAAGGTTGTTTTGACAAGAAAAAATTTGCTTAAAAAATTGCCCTCCCCCTCAATTAAAAAAATACAGTTAACTATCTATGATTTATTCTCAGTTAAAATTTGTGACATCTGGGAAACAAAAAGACATTTTCTTTTAAAGCATTTAACAATATTATATGATTTTTATGACGAAAGACTATGAAAAAGAATTTCTAAGAGTATTTTATTAAAAACATTAATATCGTGCTACGCATTTTTGATATGCTTTAATGTATTTTATGCAGAACATTTTAGAAAAAAAAATGCCTAGAATTTTCAATTTTCTTCAAGAAACTACAAAGAAAGCAAAGAACTTTCATTAAATGAAAAATATCTTGTATTTTATAATTCTTGTAGTTTTATTCTTGTACTTAGATTCTTGAAAAATAACTTGTAATTTATTGCATTTATAGAGAATCTCTCTCTTAAAATACATCTTCCAGGATTTGTCTAAAAATGGCACATTGAGAAACGTATTACACTTACGTATTTAATAGACAAGACAAAAGTAAATAATAACAAGCTATGTGCACTTTGAATAATGAATGGGAAAACCGTTTTCTGATCCAATGCTCAAATTGTAGAAAAACGATTTTTTTCTTTTAATTTGTTTGAAAAAATATGCATAACTTAAAAAAATGTTGCAGAAAGTTAACTTTTTCATTTCTATTTGCTTTTACCGGTCAGACCGAATAAATAATGGAAGATATTGTACAATAGAATTTTGATTCCCTTTCAAATAATTGAGACTTTAAAGCTTTTTTTTGTCCTTTTAAATTATAAATTACACGAAATTCTTTTTATCTTCAAAATTTTTTTTAATACTATTTGATAAAATAAAAACTGCTTGCAATATACAAACATATTAGTAAATGACATAGTAAAAATTATAAATATATTATCATTATTAATTAATGATCCTTAAATAATTACATTATTATTATTAAATGATTTCATAATTAAATGAAGCTTTCTTCTCATACTTAAATGATCAGTTAATTTTTATTCCTAAATTTAACTCAGTGGCCCGACATTCCCGAGAGACCCAAGGTCTACTGTGCTCGACTCAGTATACGCGACCTTGGGCCCTGAGGTGCATGAGCAGATGTTCCGGTCAGATGGTCAGTCTGACGCGAAACCCCTCAGTGCTAAGTTCCCAAGCAAGCTTAGTACTCATTTATCGACCCACTGAAGGGATGAAAGGCTGAGTCAACCTTGCCGAGCCAGGGGTTTGAACATTGAATCTGTGGTGTGGAAGCGCGACGCACTAACCATTCAGCCACTGGGCTTCTAATTTTTATTCTAAACAAGATAAAAGAGCGTAAGCAAAAATTTAAATAAAATTTAGTAATAAATTGAATTATTCAGAACTCATGGTTTTTCAATAAATTTTGCATCTTATTTTAGGAATACATCAATATACATATATATATAAGAGAAAAGAGACTCACTCACTCTTTACGTGACCTCCAGAACCATTTGAGATACGCAGACTTGAAACATAGCAGGCATGTTTCTCTTGCTCGGTAGAGATACACTGAGAATGGTTTTTGAGGAAATCGACTCCCAAAGGGAGAAGTTAAGGAGATCTAAAAGATAAATATACTTTCATTTCAGAAATTCAAGTTCTATCCTTTTTAAATCCACACGCAATGCTATAAGAATGAATGATAAAATACAATCGAAAGTATAATACGAGGACAGACATCTTAATAACTTAAAAAAAAATAAATATATTCATCAGCATCATAAAATACCCAAAGAAGCGAGTGGGTAAAGGACTAGTATTATAAATATACAATAAGTAAACTTTAACAAAACAAAGGAAACATTTCCTACAAGAAAATTATAATGAAGCAAAAACTACAATTCTTACAGAAAATGGACTAATATTTTTCAAACTTCTTACCTTGTTCTAGAGATAGAAAAAAAAAGATAATTATTTTTTAAAATTCTATTTAGTAAAGTTTTAAATTTTTCACCGATAGTAGGAATAAAAATTTTAATAGAAAAGTTTGTAAAAAGGTATCCTTCAAGATGCATCGTCATGCTGCATAGCTGTAAGAAATTATTCAGAGGAATATCGGATTTTAAAATAAATAATTGCTACCATATATTGAAAGATGCGTTTCTTAAAAATCGATTAAAGGAAAACATTATAAATATAAATAAATAGGGAACTTAAGGACAGTCGGTATGGTAAACACCTTCCAGAAATCGATTTTGAGATTTTGATATTTCTCAAATCTCTCCAAATTAAGCCCTTTCCAATGATATAACATACTAGTCAATTTTTGAATTAGAAGTATTTTAAAATGTTTTTTAAAAAATAATCAACTGATTTGCCACGCCTACTTTGACAGATAGAAATGTAAACATATTGGCCTTTTAAAACTGGAATGCTCTTGCAATGCCATTATCTGTTTTATTTATTCCCACGAAATTAACTGTAGAATAACTGCAAGTGTAACTGTTAGGGTTGTTTACCTATTTTTGGCGCTTTCGAACACGTTTTGATTGAGAACTTGTCGTTTATCGATACTTAAAATTTCTGAAACTTTGAAATGCCAAGATTGCAAAAAGTTTTCAAGAAACGCAAAGGTAAGTATTATCCACGTAAGAATACTATTAATTGCAAAGTAAGTACCACTGATTGTAAATTAAATACTCAAGCTGAACATGCACATGATTCAAAGCAGTCATGTGCAAAAAAAAGAAAATTCCCGATTTAAATGAGAGTTTTTCTTCTTTTGGTGATAGCGTAGGTACTTTAAATGCAATCATGAATTTGAATATTCTTGCTTTTGTTTTCAAGAATGAAGTTCACTGTAAAATGTGCAACAGTGGCTTAGACATGCAAGTTTTAAAAGGTAAGTCTGGACTGGCTATTACGTTTGTCCTGAAATGTTTTGCTTGTCCATATCGTGTAGAATTCTCTTCTTCAAATTTTCATGAAGGAACACAAATTGCTACAATAAATACCAGGTTTGTGTATGCTATGCGTTCAATTGGAAAAAGGTGCAGAAGCAGGGAGAATGTTCTGCGGCGTAATGAATCTTCCGCAACCACCTACAAGGTTTTCTCCTTACGGTAAGCGAATTTTAAATGCTGCTAAACTTGTTTATGAGGATTCAATTCAAAATGCTGCGAAGGAAGCTATTTGTGAAAATGAAGGTAACAAAAATATAGCAGTAGCTGTAGATGGGACATGGCAGAAGCGTGGTTACACATCCTTGAATGGTGTAGTTACTGTGCATTGATACAGGTAAGGTGATAGATGTTGATATTCTTTCGAAATATTGCGCTTGTAAAAACTTGCCTTTTCATGAAAAGGATTGTAAAAGGAACTACGTTGGATCTAGTGGAGCGATGGAAATCCAAGGTGCGTCTAAAATTTTTCAACGGTCATTATCTTTACATAATGTCCGATATATTACGTACTTAGGAGATGGGGATTGCAAAGCATTTGATGCGGTAAAAAAGAAAAACATTTATGGAAATGAATATTCAATTGAAAAATTGGAGTGTATTGGCCATGTAATGAAGCGCATGGGAACAAGATTACGCCGATTAAAAGCTCAATTGAAAGGGCAAATCTTGTCAGATGGTAAGTGTTTAAGTGGGAAAAATCGTTTGACTGAACATGAAATTGATAACTTGCAGTCATACTATGGATCAGCTATTCGGAGGAATCACAGCAGTGTTCAGAATATGCGGCAAGATATCTGGGCCATTTTTCTGTATAAGTTATCAACTGATGAATATCCTCAACATGGTTTTTGTCCCATCGGGGAAGATTCATGGTGTGGATTTAAAAAGGCTGAAGCATCAGGTAAGTCTTACAAACATAAAAACAGTCTTCCGGTCGCTGTTGTTGAAGCAATGCGTCCTATATTTAGAGATCTTTCCCATTCTGATCTGTTGAAAAAATGTTTGCATGGAAAAACACAAAACCCGAATGAAAGTTTTCATAATGTCGTTTGGTCACGTGTTCCCAAAGCAACATTTGTACAGATTGAAACACTTTCACTTGGTGTTTATGATGCTGTTTGTTCCTTTAATGATGGTAATGTATCGAAATTAAAAATGCTTCAAAAAATGGGCGTAGAACCAGGGGAATTTTCAGTAAGTGCCATGAAACTTCTCGATAGGGAAAGACTAATGAAAGCAATTTATGCTTTTTCTGGACGCTCAAAGAAAATTAGAAAAGATAAAAGAAGAAAAAGAAAGAAAGAAGAAGATAATATTAAGAAAAATAAGGTAAAAACTGGCTACAGTGCAGGATCTTTTTGACGAGGTAAAAATTTATACAAAAGCTACTGTGTTTTCTAATTAATATATTTTTCAAGTAGTCTGTTCTTTTTTCTTTAAATCTACTGCATGCATGAACTGGAGACTTTTACTATATATTGTGTGTTTTTGACGATTTTTATTAAATTGTGTATTCTTTTTTTCTATAAATCTACCGTATGCATGAACTGGAAATTTTTACTATATTTTTCATATGTATTGTGTGTTTTTATTCTTTATGCAAAATTTTTTTAAATATTTCTTTGACATTTTTCACTAATGAACACATGTCGTAACACAGAAAATGACGATTTTTATTAAATTGTGTATTCTTTTTTTCTATAAATCTACCGTATGCATGAACTGGAAATTTTTACTATATATTTCATATGTATTGTATGTTTTTATTCTTTATGTAAAATTTTAAAAATATTTCTCAGACATTTTTCACTAATGAACATATGTCGTGACACAGAAAATGACAATTTTTAATAAATTGTGTATTCCTTTTCTATACTTCTACTGTATGCATGAACTGGAAATTTGTACTATATATTTCATATGTATTGTGTATTTATACAAATTTTTAAGCTTTGGTGTTCAATAGTTTTTAGTAAAAGGTTTATAAATATCTAAAAATGCAATGCCTTTTTTCGTTGCACATAGCTTGTTACATATATAAAAATACATAAATTTCATGTTCAAGAAATCTGTTTTTATGTTTTTTTGTTGTTTTGAATACCATTTACCAAATATTTAAAGAAATTTTTTAATTCTGCTGCTGTAAAACATTGTGTTAACAGGTGAATATATAAAACACTAATGAAACTTTTCGAAATAGTGTATAATCATGTATTACCAAAGCCATATTTTCATGTATTGACACATTTTCACATGATATTTATGATGCTTTATAGTCAAAATTTGATGAAAGTAATGTATCAGAACTGAAAATTCCTCAAAAATTGATACAGAATTTGAGTAAAATAATTAAACGCTAAAAAATACCTCGATAATTTAAAAGTGAAAAATGCTATAAATGTATTTTCTGAGAAATCTAAGAATAAGAAAAAACTAAAAAGCCTTAAAAGTAATAGAGAATAAGTTAATATTTAATAAAATAGGGCAAATACATGTTGTAATTCATTATTTTTGTGATCAAATGCTTTTTTACACTAAAAATGCAATTATCTCAAAATGGTTGTTTTCAAACCGCGAGTACAGTTTTCTCAGAATCTACAGAATGAGTGCTCATGCAATTTTTACTGCACATAAATAATATGTAACTCTATATACTAAGCTTATTTTTTGGAGATTTTCCTGAAATATTTTGCTGAAAAGCAGTTATCGTAAAAAAATTGACAGTTTTCAAAAATTTCAAAGTGATACTTTTACGATGATTTTTTTTGAAAAAAGTAAACAATATATTTTAAATATATTTACCAGTATTTAAATATAAAAGCCTAATTAATATACAGACAAAATTTGAAGTTTATATATTTAACAGTTTCTGAGAAACTTGTACCTAAAATGGCTCAATTTAACATTGTCGGTATAGGCCCTACCGACTTCCCTTAATTAAACAAATACTATTATTAAAAACTAAACTATATGAGTAACATTGCTTTTTTAATAAATAGTTAGAAAATAATTTCATTTAAATTCAACAGAAAATATAAATTTTTTTCTTTAAATAAGCTTCAATAAGTTGCATAGTATAATAAAAAAATATTATTAAGAAAGTTTTAAATTATTTTTTTCATAAAAAAATTACTCTAGTTTTACTTTAATTTGAAATGCAACAAAATAAACATATGCAAGCACAGGGAATCGAAATGTAATGTTAAAGATATATTTTTCAATTTCCAATAAATAGCCTCCACAATTTCTATGCCATTGAAAATATTATAATAGCTTGTATTGTCACACAATTTATTCCTTTCGATTTTGAATTGAACATAACTATGGGAAAATGCAAAACCCATTTTAATGTTAATTTGTTAAAATTAATTGGCAACAAAAAGAGTTCTAATCAATTTCCTTGATGAATCTATTAAGAAATATGGATTAGACGGGATACATTTTTATAAAGCACGGAAACATATATAGTTTTAAAATAAATATATTAATCATCACATATTGTTTTGTTTATTTTTCTGTCATTTTTGGGGTTAAAAAGTTTTTACAGCATTTATTCAAATCAAATACAGTTTATGGTACCTATTAGTATCATACCATTGTTAATAAAATTGATTAATTACCCATATATTTTTTCTCCTTTTTGATTGCAACTAGTAGCTAGTTTTTTTTAGCAAAGCGATAACTTGCAACACTTTAAAATAGATTTATTATTCCTGTCTTTTTTTTAAAAAAAGTAATGAATCTTAGCTGTACAGTTTTTTTAAAGTATAAATCCATCCAACTTCATATTTCAAATAATTACTTAAAAATCTCCCTATCTTTTTTTTAAAAAAAGTAATGAATCTTAGCTGTACAGTTTTTTTAAAGTATAAATCCATCCAACTTCATATTTCAAATAATTACTTAAAAATCTCCTATGTGCTGAACAATATAAAAAGGCACCTCCAAGCGTTAATTCTCCGAAAAAATAATTCGTTTCCAAAATTCCTCAAATGATTTATTAAACTTTCGATAAAATCAGACTGATATTTATCCTGAACACCTAATCTCAGTTTTCCTAGGAAACAAAAATCTAATGAATTCACATCAAAAGATAAAGATAAAATATTACATATATTTTTTATTCCGATGTATTAAATTTATTTCATGGCTAATAAACCATCTGGATTTTTTTGAAAATACTCTTACGAGACTGGAATTTGTTGTAAATTGGATATTAATCCAGCAACCACAACCGGAAATATTTTAAAAAAACTCTGATATTTTTTCTGTCATTCTAAAAGCTGTAAAGTGTATTCTAAATCCTATACTGTATTTATTTGAATATAAGTCCCACTTTTTTCCAAATGTTAACGCTACTGAAAAATGGGCGTGGCTTAGAATTGAAGGCAGAAAAATTCGTTGTATGGGGAAAATAGACATGATACTGACGGTGCAATTACAGGTTCATGTATGTATTAATAAACTATAACGTTGGTAAAAAATAAATTAATTATTTCCTCCTTATTAGTTATAATTTTAATTTTTTTAATTCGGAATTTTCGAATAAACCCCCTTTTACACTATTTTTTACTTTTTCACTAAAACGTGTTGAGAATTCAGGGTGTTGTTTAAAATCGATAGCGGTCAATAACAAAAGTAATAGTATCATCTGTATGCTATGAGGAATACATTCTAAATTTACAATTCTTTTTCCACAAGACAGACAATTAAATATTTATTCTTAAAACTACTTAAACAGTTAACACAGCGATAAATAAGAAAAACCATAAATAAAATTTAAAAACTTAATACCTACATAAATATAATAAAATTGACATTAAATATACTAACACAACTTAAATAAAAAATATATTTGAAAATTCTTATGCTTAAAGCAATTATAATATAAAAATTTCTAATTAATCTTGTATTTTACAAATTATAATTCAATGTACTAAGAAAACGTGTCGCGTCAAACTGACCATCTGACCGGAACATATGCTCATGCACCTCAGGGCCCAAGGTCGTGTATACTGAGTGTTGGGCACAATAAGCCTTGGACCAAGGGGGCTGTCGCGCCACTAAGTCAAGAAAACATGTACAATTTATGTAATATATCTTTATTTTGCTTTAATAATACTAACTAGCTAAAGTACCCGTTCTTCGTACTGATTAAATTTAATAAATAAATAAAATTCAGCTGTTATTGAAAACATGATGATTTTGAAAGAGATCCGAAGAATGTATCCAAAAATTGAAAATAATTGTTTCAATGAGTGTTTTCACGTAATAAATGATTTTAAGGTACTGCAAATTGAACTCACAGGAAAGAATGATTTAGCAAAAAAAAAAAAAAAAAAATATATATTCGGGTTTAGTGAGAAAATTAACACAAACTAAAAAGGTAAACTGAAATGAATGAATGAAAATATAAATAAAAATTATAACAGAAAAGTGATAGTAGTAATAAGTTGCTGCTATAGGAACTATGTGTGAAATAACTTATAATAGATCTCGTAACTTTTCTACACATAATATTTATCATACATAAACGTAAAGGAAAACTAAGAGAATTGTAAGAGGGAGAGTTTTTAAAAGGGTCAGGGGTTTTCAGGGATTGTGAAATCAGAAAAGAAAAAATCCATTCACTCGACCTTTCTCTGTAAAACTGTTTTCTCTGTGTAGTTATGTTTCGCGCAGATAAGCCGTAAGAAAGAGAGAGAGAGAGGAAAGGGCACCAAATTTCTTCCCATCTTTTAAATATTTGATGTCAAGGCTCAAGAAAACAGAAACAAAAATGGCGGACATGTACTGAAGAAGGTTATCGGTGGCAGTAAACTTCATCCCGGGGCGATAAGGGTAAAAAAATTGTTCCCATCTCTCGAGAGGGCAATACATAAGGACACAAAAAGTGAAGCCGTGGTGAATGATTGGCGTTTAATTGGCACGATTTGAGTTTGGGAATCGCCAACATGATGGATTGGCGATTTGGGATGCGTTTGTTTCCTCCGGGGCAGGAGGAAGCATGTTTGAACAAAATGTTATTTATCCTCAGTCCCAGCGCTCCAGTGAAATTAATACGTCATAAACAACAGGACCGAAAAAAGAAATTATAAGGAATAATACTTAACTTTAAGTAAAAATGACTCCGGTGATAAATCTCTTGGCGAGGTCTGGAAAGCGTGATATGAAACGGCGCTTTTTTAACTCTGAAGCATTCGTTTATTTTTAATGTTTTTAGTTTTTATATGCCCATTTTTACTGCATGATTTTAAATTTATGCGCAACATTGTATACATGCACGGAATAAAGTACGAAAACAAATATTTTTTTTTTACATTACAGTTGGAAACATGATGTTGTATTACACTGTTTATATTTTCTCACATTTTTTCTTTTATATTCTCACTTAATATTACCATAGACGTGTAGTTTCAATTCTAAGTCAGGTTTGTAAAAGTACAGTAGATAACGTTAAAGTAACCGTTTCAATTTGATGTACAATCTTGAAATTATTTTACATTTCAAAATTTTAATTCATGTTTCATTGATGAAATAAAGACTGAAAGAATCTAAGTTGAATTAAAATACACATAAAGTGTATAATATTCTTGCAGGCCCCATTAAGGTAGTTTTTCTTTTAAGAATTTTAAAAAATTTATTATAGAGTGTTCTTATCTATTAATTATGTATGCGTTTGATGATATGTATTAACATGACGCGTGTATTATTTTGAAAAATTAAGATACCTTTGCAAGATGTAATTCTAAATTATTTCCAATGGAGCTGAGGATTGATATTTACCTTTGTAGACCAAATACATTCCCCGAGGAACTGGTATCCCTTTTTTAGAGCGGCACCATATAAGCGGAACACCAATTGTTGCAATGTAATTTTGATACCCAGTTTCCTTCTCAGTGGAAAACTTCTGAGTTCTAACGATGCTAAATGGTACTTAGAAATTAATTCTGCCGAGATCACCTAAGCCAAACAGGCATTTTAGGGATCTTGAAGAGGTCTCGTAATCATACGATATGGACGCTGTCGATTTTTTGCATCATAAAAATCCATCGACATGGGCCGGGACCGAACCCGCAAATTTCGGAATACAAGGTCAACGACAAACCAACTACCCCCAGCTGGCTTGAATTCTAAATTAAATTGAACTTTTAATTTTTAGAAGGAAAACATTGTTAATAATTTCTCTTTCTACACATATTATTAAATTTTTTTGTAAAATACTTCGTATGCTTTCACATTAAGTAAAAACACACACACATCACTAATTCTAATAATACGAGTAAGCTCTAATTTTATTAGTTTTTCAAAAAGGTTCACATAGCTCCGAATAGTCATGATCACGAATTCATTATTTATGTCAAGTCATGGGTTTGAGTCGCGATGCCCCTAAAGACTTACCATGTAAAGGAGTTGTTAAGCCCGGAAGTCCTCATATTACCACGAGTTGGAGTTTGGAGAGTGAGTTATCAGTACAGACGTCTTCCTCGTGACTTAAGGGTACCAGGACATACTCGAAAGAGTAAAATGCCAAAAATAAGACATTTATTTTGGAGGCATATATTTAAAAAAAATTCCAACAGAGATGAGATATTTTTGTGTTCCTAATAAAAATATATTTTTATCATTCTGTAGAAATACAAAAATAGTTTTTTTAGTTAAATTTTTTTTCCTGTTTAATTTAAGTTGGACATAATTTTTGAGATCTCGTAAAACATGCTTATGTTTAGGTTTCATTTTTTAAAAATGTATCTCTGAAATATGTAAAATATTTTTTGCACATTTATAAAACAGTACACAAAATGGAGTGAACCCATTTTTTAGTAAAATATTAAGAGAGTTTTTTTAAAAAAAAGTTATAATTATATTTTGAAATTTTTTTCTATATATTTTCCCCCTTTTTCATAAATAAAACTATTTTTTAAAAAAACTATGTATACTATACCTAAAAGAAATAGGTTCACTATATATGCACAGATATTTTGTATAGAAGTATAAAAAATTTAGAACTATAATGTGCAATAGATTTTTAAAAAGTGTATCTAAAACAAAAAAATATATTTGGGAGAAAAAGTGAAAAAACTAAACATTTGTGAGTATTTGTTTACATTTTTGCCAATTACTTTTTTCATATTTTAAGGTTATTTCATCAACGAACGTATGTGTATTTCACATTTTTAGATTCAGAAAAATATGCACAGCATTTTAATAATAAAATTGAAAAATCAATTTTTTGAATATGTATGATGTCTTGGTTCCCTTCAGTGGGGTTCAGAATTACGAGGTCCACCTCTAAAAGTCTTCGTGTTGCTTTGAAAGGTGACATCAATAAGCAACCAATCAAAAAGATAAATTTTGTTCACATGTAAATATTTTAGAAGTATTTTTGTAAATGAGATGTTTCGATTAATTTTGGTTAATGAAATATTATTTTCAGGCTGAGTACACATGATAAACCCGATTTAAAAAAATCCTATTATCGAAACTGCGGCTCATATTACAATAAATGATACGAGGTAAGATTCAAAAGTTACCGGACTGAGCCTATAACGTGAAAAATTTGTGCAGTAGAGCGACTGCGATAACGTTTCTGCGTCACTGCATTCTTCCCCTTTTCTAAAAAGGTTTGTACAAAATCACGTGGTTGGTGGTTTGCCACGGGGTCGTATTTTATAGGTGGATGCATTTAGCAGCCGGAGATTGAAAGAAATTGCGTTTGTTGAGCAGAGAATGAATATTAAATTTTGTGTTGGCTTGGAAAAGAGTGCTACGGAGACTTACGAAATGTTAAAGCATGTTTAAGGCAGTGATACATGACGCGAACGCAAGATTTTGAGAGGCATTGATGCTGCAGAGAAGGCAGGGAAAGTGTCAAAGACGCCAAACGCTCTGGACTCCACAGACTTCCCGTACTGCCAAAAACATTGAAATTGAAAAGTTTTCTGTGGTGGTACGTAAGAACATGCTTCAAACCACAACGGAGTGAAAATGAAAAGAAAGAGAGAAAAAAGGAAAACAAATGTTTTGCCACATCCTTTTACTCCTCTGATTTCACTCCCTGAAACTTCGGAATATTTCTTGAATTTGCACGTAGCTTTCAGGGTCGTCGATTTCAATTTGTAGAGGAAGTTAAAAGTGCATCGCAGGCTGAATTAAAGGACATGGCTAAAATTGGATTCTAGAAATGTTTCGATGAACTTTACAAGCGATGGCAATAGTAAGCTTGTTGCTCAAGGGTCTTATTTCGAAGGAGGATGTGTTTCAGCAACAAAACGGGTAACATTTTTTAAGTTACAGACTCAGTCCAGGAACTTCTGAATCCTGCTACGTACATGAATGTAAAGAGAAACATGTCAAGTTTTTTTCTGTTATAAATGTTCGATGTGTGACTCATGTTACACAGTAATACATTCATTTTGTAGCATCACTCTATCAATGGTTTGTAATGCTGCAGAAATGCTTACTTGTCGTTGTCTGTTCTTTGTTTTGTCTACTGCAAATAATACGGCTTGAAATTAAAATTTTTCATAAAATTTTCCATACCGTTTTCTGAGGCATTCCAAGTTTACAGACGGCAATTCTTCTAGACTTCCGTGGTCTTTGAACAAAACTCTGCCTTACCCTCTTCATTGCTTCTTCCGAGATGCTTGGCCAAGTGTTGCTCTTCTTTTTACAGAAGCAATCTGTTTTCTTAAATTGCTGACGCCATCGCAGAATGCTCTTGTTGGTTGGTGCTTCTTTTTTTTGTAGCGATTTCTAAATGCACATTGCACCGAATTAACTGAAAAAAACCGCGCACACTGTAATTACGAAAACACTTCTCTACAAAAGCTCTTCGCCATGTTTGGATTTCAACCACAGCGATGTCAAATGTGATGTTGATAATTGGTAGGGAAAAAACCTTTGCATGTTTCTCTTCACATTCATGTATAACTTATTGTAATGCATGCAACAGTTTCAAAAATATCATTTTTCAAAATCGGGTCCATCCTTTGTACTCATCCTATATTTTCTTAGAAATAGATTCATAAAGCATCGGTAATAATTTTTGCTTTACTTTCGAATTCGGCACAGAAAAAAATACCCGTTTTATTCATAAACAATATTAAAATTTGTGTTAATAAAGACTCGATTAATTTCCATCCGACTATGTCAAGTAATGTTTTTTTTGAAAAAAAGAATTTAAAAAGGAATGAACAAATAAGAATGTCTTTGATTTTTGTCAAAGAATCTGAATACCCAAACCATATTGTATTCCTTCTCAGATAGTAGAACGAATAAAAGTATTACACACATTCCTGCCGTTGTTACACATGTATCTATTTACAACATTGCTTATTCAAAATTTAGAAATATTCTATAAATACACGTTTATTTATATCTTTAACATGTAATGGAGTGTTTCTCAAACTGTGGGGCGTGCCTCCGTAGGGGAGTGGGATAACAAGACAAAGGGGGCGCAAGTAAAACGTTATTTAAAAATATAATTTATTTTTCGAAAGGAAGCAAAATGAAATATATTCTGAAATAATAAATATAAAATACGCATCGACACTGATATAATATATTAATAAATGTATCAGTACTGCAGACTCTATTGATAATTAATTTAACAACACCAAGTTAAGAACATTTAATAATTACCGGTGACCCATGGGCTTGCTATATCTAAAATTATATAAAAAATTTAATATTTATCTTAATAATTTGTACGGTTTATAATTCAATTCGTATTGCAGATTTACGTCAAAATACATTATTATTGAATCTAATACATTGTTATTGTTTGGATGGGAGAGGAGGGCGCGAAGAAAATTATGACTGAAAATCGGGTCGCAAGTATTGAAAGTTTGAGAAGTACTGATGTAATGAGATAAACTATTTTACATCAAAGTATAAGAGATGGAGAATATAGAAAAATCATTAGCATAATAAAACATTTTATCTATATATTCACCAAAAATTCACGCTTCCTTCTATTTATATAAATACGAACAAAGTCTAAAAAAATCTTGAAAAAATATAAACTTGAGGATTTATTCTAGTTTATAATAAACTACAATACATCTCATGATTCTGCGAATAACAAGTATATGATATATATAGTCCAACTATTCTTTATTTTTCTCTCTCTGAAAACCAGACTGAACTGATTCTCCAAATCTAATTTTTGCACCATACAATTTATTCCGACATTCTAGTTCTTTATCTCTAATGCAAGAATGCAAATTTCGACAGCAGCACCCCTCCTATCAATGGTGAAGTCATATTTCTTCGATGACATGCTTCTTTCTCTGAGAGTAGGCAAATTCTTGGTGACTGTCCACTGTGTTGCATTGAGATGGTAATATGCGTGCGCCCTTGATGGTTAAGGGATAGAATATGTTTGCTCAATCAGCAAGAGAGGATTTACATATGAAAAAAGATTGCCATCATCCTCCACTTGGAATGATGTTTTGACATATGGCGACATCAATAACAAGGCTCTAAATGGGTAGCCACATTTGGCGATTTATGGAACCATTCAGGCTTGTTTACTCGTTTTTAATTTGTCAGCACAGTAATCATTTTTATTAGCATATCTATGCCAGATCGCGACTTTGTATGCATGAACGTAATGTTTTATACTAGTTTTAAAAGATAGTTCTTATATTAACAAAGCAGACTATGTAGCAAAAGTTCAAAGAATCACTTCACTGAATGCTTGAGTTATTTTAGTGCCTTTTTGGAGACAAAATTAGGATTCGTTGCGTAATTTATAAATCGATTGTATGACAATTTGTACAGTTATATAACACCTGTTTGACTTAGATGAAAAGTGGTGTTCAATCATGGTTCACCAAAAAAAAGGTGTAAAAATAAATATTTAAATTTTACAAATACATAAATGTAAAGTATTATAATGGAATAGCGCCGACTGGGTGGCGTAGATAGGTTTGCCGTTGGCATTATACATCTAAGGATTCGGGTTCGACCCCGGCCCAAATGAGTGGATTTTCATGATGCAAACAATCAACAGCGGCCATGTCGCATGATTATGGGGTATGTAAAAGACCTTTTAAGCGCCTGTTTGGCTTAGGTCCTCTCGGCAAAATTCAAGTCTTAAGAACGGTTTCGCATCGCCAGAGCTCAGGTGCTTTCCTCTGGGGAGGAAATTGGGCGTCAAAATTACCTGCGTCGATTGGTATCCGCCTATATGGTGCCACACTAAAAAGAGATACCAAGATCCGGGGAATGTAGTAGGTCCGCAATGGTAAAGCACCGATCCGCAGCCTATTAGAAATAAAAATAATTGAATAGCATTTTATACACATTTAAAATATCGCAACTTAATTATGTTTAACATATGAATTTTTTAAAAAAAAATGCGCTATCTTAAGTAAATATCATACAAACTGTTAGTATTCAAACTATTGAATTTTAAATCAAGGTTTGACTTTTCGTTATTGGATCTAATAACGAGATTACTGCAAGTTGATGGATTGATTCACATACTTACTTTACACTTTGAAGCAACAAGTGAGCTATTGAAGACAGACTTTATAAAATAAACCAGGGAAGAGTGACGGGGACGATACACAAATTAGCACCCCTGCTTAGTTTCCATATTAGGTAAATGAGGACTTTGATCCATGACAGATTTAATGTGTATCAGCCTCTCAACACGGTAATATTTCGCTGCATCAAAAGCCATGTGACTATAATTTGAAAAGATCACTGTGAAAAATTCATTTTTAGATCAATCACAAATCAGCTAGAGAGAGCTACCTACAAATGTGACCCCTCCCGGATTAACGAATGTGTTTTCTTTGCTTGTAAGTTCTTAGAATAAGAAGTACAGTAGAACGTCGTTTATGCGAATCAATTGAGACCGGGAACTATTCGGATAACCGAAAACCGAATGCAGTATATTAAACCGGACACTATAGGAATATTGAAAATCATCACATGCGGGAAACGTGCTTGAAGAAAAAGCAAAATAGATGCAAAATGTCGCACTTTTACCTTTACTGTTAAAAATAATTACTTATTTTTCGCTATACCATTGTACACCTTCGTTTTTTCGCTGCAAGGTCTTCGATTCTCTTGAGCAGCAGTAGTTGAATAGGACAACACACTGTTCGTACCACCGCATAGATGTCTATAATGTTTTACTGTAGTGATTTTGTCAGTTGTAAGCTCAAATATCTTCTTTTTGTTTTGCTGTACACACCGT
Source organism: Trichonephila clavipes (assembly GCA_019973935.1). Lineage (NCBI taxonomy): Eukaryota > Metazoa > Arthropoda > Arachnida > Araneae > Nephilidae > Trichonephila > Trichonephila clavipes. The sequence goes on along the minus strand of BMAU01001233.1, from coordinate 393,446 downwards.
AAGCTTTAATAAGTAGTATATGAAAATATACTTAATGTGGGAACGATTGAAATATGAATTTAAAAAAATTAAGTAATCAACAGAACGGCACCATTAATAAAAAAAATCACCGAAAGAGAACAAAACAACATTGTTACAGTCATATGTTAAGTATTAACTGCTTAGATAAAAATAATTCACAAAATTGAGAATTTATTTGAGCTTTTAGTTTTTATTCACAACAGAGGATATATATTGTTAATTAAAAGAAGTATAGCTCTTTTTTCAGTACTTTGCAACAAAGTTATCATATCAGCATTAACTTATGAATCATCCGAGAAGTACAGTTCCTGTTATAGAATATTATTTTGATATACTTGAATTTAAAATTAGTATTTTTTTGTAAATTTGTCATTCACAAAATCCATCAGTTGTGAGATATTAAAATCTTACATAATTTTATTACTATATAAAAACATAGTTTTCTTTTCTTGGTTTTCATTGATTGATTGTTTATTAATGTAACACTACTAAGCAGCACGAGGAGTAATGGTGACGGTTTTTGTAATTTTGAACCTCGCTCAATCGACGAGCTGGTAGTGGGTGAGTGCATATTAACATCGCACTACTCGAGGACTTTTAGCGACGGATCTCGTCATTTTGAACCATGGTCAAGTGACGAGAACGACACCTGAGACGGCACCCCCTAGCCTAACTTTCACACCACTCCAAAGGGAGGATGTTTGAGCTTTGACTGACTTAATCCACATCGCTCCCCCTACGTGGCGGGTCTTCAGCGGTACTAGGCTCGAACTTATCACATGACGGCCACGAGTCATTTACCTTGACCACTAGGCTACCATGGTCGTGATGAGCTGGTATCCCAAACTTTCAAAAGCATTTTTATGGTATCAGAAGGGGGGTTACCTTATGACAACTAAATACCCAACTAATACTATTTATTCTTCAAATCAGGGAACTCCAATTAAATCGATTTATTCTACAAAGAAGGGGCAGTAAAATTTTTACTAGACACTATATGCAGGAGCCTTAGAATCTGAAGCACACAGTCTTATGAAATTACAAAATAAGACATAAAAACAAAACACAACTAAAACCCCTATTTTATTAAACATACCATTGATATTGGTAAAATAATCTTTAGCCTATTTTATTATAAAGAGCCTCTACCATTGATATTGGTAAAATAATCTATATCTCTCTCTCTCTCTCTCACACACACACACACACACACAATGTGTAGTATATATATATATATATATATATATAATATATATATATATATATATATATATATATATATAACACACACACACACACACACACACACACACACACACACACACACACACACACACACACACACACACACACACACTTAATATTATTACAACGCAGATTCTTGTCTTCAGTTGTTTTTTTAACGTCTCACTTTGAAGTAAACTCGACGGCCATTGGCAATGAACGTAATTTTGAACTCGGTTAAGTAACGAGAACAACACTCGACCCGACACATCACATTGACGTAAGGACTTTGAGTTTAACCGGATCCAACATGCGTCAGAATCTCTACACGACGGGGTTTCATTAGTACCCACGACTCGGCAGATACAACGCTGATTGTGCGTTTTTGACCATGACTATATCGTGTATGACGTCCACGTTGACTTCAGGAAAAAAATATTGTAGATTAATCAATTGTGATTAGGCTAACACGTGATGAATGCAATCACGTGTTCCTTATTAAATTCCCAATCGGCATTAAACTTCTACTTGTTGTTTTATATGTAAAATTCCTATAAAATTTCAATTTGATGATTGGGTAAACATGTTTAAGTATTATGATTCTTCAAACAGGTTTCAAAATTTTGGAAAAGTCTTTCCGTACGTGTTGTTTTAAATCAAGTGCATTTTGTCACTGGTTTAGCTACTTCTGAGTGGGCACAGTATCAAAACTCCTTCGGGCCCTTTTTTTAAAGACGAAAGGCCTGTAGTGGTACTGTAGTTACACACGTTGGGGCTTCTATAACTTGGGCGCCCCGTATCATCGATACGGCTGAAACAACGGCCCCTGATTTTGTTTACCTATGTTCGTTATTGTTAAAATACGCGATTTTTTAGAGAAAGTTTACGCAATAAGTAAAAGTTGGTTGCAGCGAGGTGCATGAACTGACTGAATTCATCACACATGTGACTATGTCGTCACATGAATTTAGGTCATTGAAGAGGAAGAAAACAGAATTATAGGCTGAACTTATTCAAAAAGGGTGGATATCTCATAGCTATAACAAAACATTGTCCCTAAATAAAGTAACTAATCAAAACTCTTCAGCACCAATGAGAATTTGGAATATTAGAAATCCGATCCGACAGCCCTCATCCTTTGTAACTTCATCGAGCAAAGCTGCTTGTTAATGACGCAGCATTTATTAACTTTTTTCCCCATTCTGTCGATCCCTGAAACATCCATCTTCCGGCGGCAACCCTATCGAAGTCAGCCAAAAAACATCGCGACGCGAAATCACAAAAGGCAAAGAGAATAGCGACACAGGGCTCGGTGAAAAATGAGCGGACCAGGACATTTGTTTTATGCCAAGCTATTCTTCTTTCAACATGCCCGACGGCCCCCTTTTTTATATCATTTCGACTACATTATGCGCCAAAACAAATGGGTGATAAATATAATGCGTGACAGTTTTTGTATTCGGCTCTGACCGCAGCGATGATGTGGTGAGAGAGGAGAGGCGTTGGCGACTGTTTTCTTCCCAGTTATAAATAATTAGTGATGGCATCGTGTTAGTAAATGTCAACGGAATGATTCTTTGATTTATAATATTGATAATATTGGGTGAGTTAAGATTTCGGCATGATTTTCTGAGGAAGCATTATATTTTTATTGTATAAACCTAATTTAAGAAATTAGTTTCCGGAAGTTTATACAATAATAGCGTTTATGAATACTGGTTGAAAAAATACTGGTATATACAGGATGTTCCAGAACCATTGGGTCAGATTTTAAGGGGTAGGGGACATCACAAGGATTCAGATTTGCATAGCAACCCATACCTTCGTTCGGTGCTAGGAGGCGTTGTTCATAAGAGCTTTTAAGGGGACAGACCTGAATTACCGCAATCAAAAAATGCCAGTTACTTCAACTACTCCCAGCTCTTAAGGCATCTAAAGATGACAAACAAAAAGCTTTTTTACTTGTAGAATCGCTCCTAGACAATTTATTAATTTTATTTATTCTACTTTTCTCCTTTCTAATTTTAAATTTTCGTCTTAATATTTTTTTAACCCAATAGTTCTAATATCTCAATAGTTTAAAATTCTTTTCTCTGAGAAGGGCAGTCATTTCCATAAGCTTAGTCAACGACCAAAAGCAACGCTCAATTCCCGTCACCGAAACAACGAAGCCACCTCATTGGTCCTTGCCTTAATGAAGCCACACTTCCTCCAACAAGCCAAGCTAACACCAGTGAAATCGTAGTAACAAGATAGGGAACAGAGGTCGAGTCAGGTTCCTTCTAAACATCGAACTTTAGCCTATTTTATTATAAAGAGCCCTACCATTGATATTGGTAAAATAATCTCTCTCTCTCTCTCTCTCTCTCTCAGTTGTTTTTTTAACATCTCACTTTGAAGTAAACTCGAGGGCCATTGGCAATGAACGTAATTTTGAGCTCGGTTAAGTAACGAGAACAACACTCGACCCGACACATCACATTGACGTAAGGACTTGGACTGTGAAGTTCAACTGTGGTTCATTGCCGCAGTCATTTGAGCTGTCATCACCCGAAGAGAGGCATGGAACGTTTTACAAACACCGAGCCGGTTGAAATGCACCTAATTTACGTATTGGTAGAAGGAAATACACGAGCAGAGAAAGACTGTTTTGCAAAAGGTGCCCTGAAGGAGATGCACCGTATGGCCAGATGTTTTCTAATTTGTATCATAATTTGTGTGAATATGAATCATAACGAGATAATAGGCATAGTGATGGTGGACTACGTGAGTGACTCCACTTCCTAACATGGTGCTCGGATTCCTTTGAACAGTATCCAACCCATTTTGTTCCACGCGTGAAAAAAATGTGTTTGATACCATTGGTCCTTTATTTCCGCATTTTTGACATCTGATATAGAGTTACTTATTTTTATAAGGTTTAAATTTCTAACTGTAGTGAAGTATAGTGTGCCCAACTTAAAAAACACATGTTGTTGTAATTAAAATTTCATTAATACATAAAATAACTGAGCAACAAACAAATGCTTTTAATGGGAGGTATGAATCTGATACTTCAATAGCAAATTTTCAACATTTGGCATCAATCTTGTCAGATTTAATCCTAAATCTCCTCGGTTAGTAGGGTCCAATCTGTTTTTTCTTTCTTTTTTGTTTTGGAGATTGTCAAATGCGCTGAAACTCCTCCTCATTAGGAAAAGCAATGAAAAATTTTCTATCACTACTTCATAATTCAGGATAAATAACAGGTAAATCTTTTTACTACGAAAATTGCTGACATTCATTTCTAAACTTCACTTTAAGGTCTCCGTTAATGCCTATTCCGATAAGTTCCTTTTTGTAACGTGACAGTTTTTTTCAATGTGATCATAAGAATTCATTGCTTACTATGGTATTGCCAGAATCAAAGCATTTTCAAACCTAGCTTCAAAATCTGAATAAAAGGCATTTAAATGTTAAACGTAGATTAAAACGTCATTTTCCTGGCAGATTGTCTGTGGCCAGTTGAGAAACTGGAGAATTTGCGATGTTCAATATTATACTCCTTTATTTTAATTCTGGCAAGAAATGCTAATTCTTGTTTTAATAAAATTTATGCTGTCATCTTGTAACTACAAATTAACTTCATTAAAATTAGTAAATAAATTTGGTAAATTGGTAAATTCTCTGAATTCCATTTGATTAAATTTCCTTTTAACCATGATCTGGTGTGATGAGAACCACTACCGTAGACCCCCATTTACACCTCATGTACCCCAATATTACTTTTTAGTTGACGTGCACCCTTTGAAGGTAATCGTAGACCCTTGGAGGTTGATATTTCTCACTTAAGGAATCACTGCTTCGAATTAAGATGTTACCGAAGAATAACTGGCCATTTTCTTACAAAAGAATTGCAGTGCCAGAAATACCTTAAAGAAGGCTCAGTGGTCGAGTGGTGGCGTATCGCGCTTCCGCATCACAGGTCTGGGTTCGATTCCCGGGCTGGGCAAGGTCGTATAAACCTTTCATCCCTAATGTAGTGGATCGATAAATGAGTACCAAGCTTGCTTGGGGGACTTAAATACTGGGGGTATACCTTCAGATTGACCACCTGCTTGGGACATCTGCTCGTGCACTTCAACGTCCGAAGGTCACGTATACTGAGATGGGCACAGTAGGCCCTGACCCTCATGGGCTGTTGGGCCACTGAGTTTGAGTTTCTGAAGTACCTTAATGCAAAAGAACTGTTACGGCGCCACGCTCATAACAGTCACAGATGAGTTCAGCTTATAGACGAGAAAACTTTTAGCGCTGAAGAGCCTTTCAACCGCCAGAATGACCGTGTGTGAGTAAGACATACCAAAGAAGCTTAAAAAAGAAACAAAAATGCGCACAGCCCCGGCTCATCACCCGGCTTCAGTATTGGTTGGATGAAGGGTTAAGTATGAAGGCATCTCGAAGGTTCATTTTTGCGAGAAATGAGTTAAAACCATGGTAAAGGCTATCAAGGTGATATTTTACTGCCTATACTGATGCCCCTGAATATAAGCCTGTTCAATGGAAACGAGTCTGACTTTTCCACATGACACTGGTCCTGCTCATTTGTTGAAGACGATCCAACGGTAGTTGAAAAAGCATGTGGAGGCAGTCCCGTTTTTAGCCTCCACGGCGCCTTAGGCACTTCAATAGCCACGCTCCCCTATTTCCAGAGCACCCCCTTTCTCCTTCATTTCTTACTTTTCCTGTTTTGTTTCGGAAGGGATTTCCCTCAACTATTTTACTCTTTTCTTTGTCTTTGCTGTTTGAGTAGTCTTTCCACTAACCGCTACCTATGGACCCCCATGTTAAGGAACGACAGTCGAGAGGAAAGAATAGTGGTATGGCTTGGCCACTCTTGTTCATTTCTTACTTCACGGTATCACGGACCACCCACCCTTTTATATATTAGTACAGAAAATAAATGAAATCGTTTGCAGTTACAGTATAGAGCAGTGTTTCTCAAACTGCGGGGTGTCATAACCCCAAGAGAAAGGCGCGAGCCTCTTGAAAAGTCGAAAAAAATATTTTAAAAATTATTAATTTACTGAAAGTAAACAAACACATTCTGACATAATAATAAATAAAATACTCCTTTACAATACACTACACTTATAAATGTATCATTAGTGCACAATCTATTTTCTAATTAACTTAACAATACTAAGTTAAGGACAAGTTTAATAATTACGAGTGTACCCCTATGGATTTGTCATATATTAAATTATATGCCAACATTAACACTTATCTTGATAATTTGTTCGGTTTATAATTAATCTCTTAATTGCGATTAAAAGTTATGCGATTCGCTCCCCAGTGCCCCCGTTTAGCACGTAGGTAAGCGTATGGGGTGCATTGAGGGGTTGGGGGGTAGAAAAGGAATAATTAATCAAATCCTCTGAAATAAGTGAATCCTTCGCAAACAATGTCAAGGTCATTTTATTGCTCTCTAAAGCCTTCCAAATAATTTTATGGATAGCAGTTTACAGAAAAGATATAACTTCGGAAAGAAGTATATATACGTCTGAGGGCACTAAACACAGCGGTTGAGCAAGACGTTTATATACGTTGGAGGCTTAAGAGGTTTAAGTCGTATTGTATGTTTAACGTCATAGTATTACTGAATTTAATATTGTATGGTGGGGGGCACGATGCAAGTTATGATTGAATATTGGGTCTCAAACATTGGAAGTTTTTGAAGCACTGGTATAGAGTATACATTATTATACATGAACTGTTTTCAACTTATTAATTATCATCTTTTTCATCACTTTATTATCTTTTGCTTTTTGACATCCTTTTTTCTTTATTGAGTCACTATTATTAGACTTGTACAAACGAAGTTTTTCTTCCCAAAACGAATGATTTTTTCTAGAAAATCGTTAACAACTTCATTGTAATCAGTTTCCATTGCAATATCATTTTGAGTACTGATGGGAGGCCGCCGGCCTCTGAGATACAGTTTTAATTTTTGCATTTGCCCTGTTTACACGAAATAGGGATTACACAGGAATGTGGGTGCGTCTAGGTTCAACGGACCTTATGGCCGGCAAGGTTGTGTTCTTGCGCGGACTGTTGAGTACAATCAGGGTGGTAGATTTGACGGTAATGAATCCGTAGCGGATTCTTTTCGAAGTGGTGCGGTCAGCTTTAAAACGCACGTACAGGCCATTTCTCGGGGCTTTTTTTCCTCTTACGTCTGCCAGAAAAATACCTTCCGTCTGGAAGCGAACTCGCTGCTCGGGGTCACCCTTTCGTCCACTCCTTTCCTCTCAGATAAGTACCACCCTTGTAAATTTTAACGTTGTTTCCAATACGTTAATCAATAAATATAATTGTTTACCACTATACGATCAGTATTGATGAGTTTCATTAATTTATTATTTAGAATTGATTTTAACTTAAGTCATGATGCGATGTTAAATTAAGAAACTGGGTTTAAAGTCATAGAAATTAAATAAAACTAACATTAGCGTCGCATTAGTACGTAGCAACATCAATCTGTGAAGCTTTTCATTTTCCATCGTTTGAGTCTTTACTCTCTTGATGGCATAAAGGTTCCTCTCACAATTCGCTAGGTGGTGGTATTTTCGCTGTAATTTAAAAATTTTTTTTTTCAACGTTCAATATTTTGCGCCCCCAAATCCTTTGCACTTTAGGCACGTGGTTAGCGTGTCTAAGCGGTAAAGCGGCCCTGTGTGTAGTACTTCATACAACACAAAGATCGGCATTCCAGCCGTCGCGATTTACGTTCACTCGACTATAAACAATGGTCAGTATTGTAGGCAAAGGTGTGCCAAAAACGGCATTCCGATTAGAGTAGTTTTTAAACTTTCTTGACAGAAAGCAGCCAAGAAAAAAATAAGGAAGGCTTTAATCTCTTCTCTTAAAGGAATCGTTTTTTTTTACTTTAATTCCAATGGTCAAATAGTTTTACACGCTAAGAAGTTTAGCAACGCCAGGCCATGCAGCTAATTTAGTTTTAATTTTCATTCGAAGGTTATAAATTTTAACTTGGGCTTCAAACCGAAACTGAACCGAAAATAGAAAAAAAATTCGTTATTTTGGTCGGAATGAGAACCGGTTTAGAAAAAAAAATCGGGTCCTTTTGGTTCGATATATCTTCAGTCATTTTGTTACTGTAACTAACTTAACAATGTTTTCTATTTTAACGTCATCCATATAATTGTCATCATTACATGTACATTGTTTCTCGATTTCCTGTTTGGATGTTCATTAGTACTTTTCTGTTTCAGTTTAGCATGAAACTACTTGTAAATTTCTACATTTTGATAGAATTACCTTTTTGTTTATGCTAGAATTATATTTTTAGTACAAATAAGAATATACATAAAATAATATTCATTCGGAACTGAATCGAAAACCATTATTTCTGGCGAAACGAAAATCGGAACTGAACCGAAGCATATATACTAGCTGGTATACCAGTTCTTTGCACTTGTGAATTGAAAAATTAAACGATACAAATTGAAGGATAAAGAAGTTTTTAATGAGTTAATTTTGCGTGAATTGCAAATTAAACAAAAAAAAAGGTTTTTTGCATATCTCAGCTGAACAAAAGAATCATTTGTTAAATTTTAAGTCTGTAGATCTAATAGCTGATAAAAGGTTTCTTTTTTTATTTATAACTCCCCGTAACTCTCTTGTGAGTTGATTTTTGAAAACACCTTCATAAGCTGATCTCTGCTCAGCAAAAGTAACACATTGTTACAAATTTTGTGTAACAAAAGCTGAAAATAGTGATCATTTATATCTGGATGTAAAATACGTTAATATTACTTTCTGTTGTACTTATTTTATGTTAAAATTGTAATATTTGCACAAGCAATTCTGTTCCTTACATTATAATGGCGATTCAATCGAAACAGCATGTATTTAGTTGCACCGGAACGAAAAAAATTACGGTTCAAAGCCCTGATTTTAACTTTTTTTTATAATTGTAGTGAACTTATGACACGTAAGTCAAGTATTTCGATATAATTCGTAAAATTGGTGGTATTATAGGCGGTTATTCTTAGGAATACTGCTCCTTCAGAATATAATTTAAGACGTGAAAATTCATAAAAATAGGTTTCCACACTTCCCCGGAGAACTTGCATCTAAGAGTAATGTTGTTGCCATTCCACGGAAGATTAATTGAATGATTCCTAATATGACAGTCTTGGCGACGAATTTGATCAATGCCATTTGTATCTGCCACCCTGTGTCGTTAGGGAAGGCGTAGCAATTGTTGATATCACCCTCACGAAATGGTAGAAATGCTTCTTGGAAACATATCACGGAGCTAATGTGATAGAAAATGATACATTTGAACATGTTTCTGGGCATCTAATCGTTTTTTAGTGATGTCTGTAATGCAGTGAATGGTTTTACTTCTAGAAGAATGCGCTGAATTTCCCCAGAAGCTCGCTAAAACGTTGCCATTTATTCAGTATCCATATTTCATCCACGTTCCTATTAACGTCCTACAGTATGAATTATTATATGTAATGGCACCATCAGTATTTTAGGAAGTTGTTTGAACTCCTGGTTGGTATTAATAATTATTTTACTTTTAGTGTATAGGAATTATCACGACCGTTAATGCGAAAACAGCAACAAAGAGTAAACGTTATATTATGAGTTTTAATTTAAATTTCTTACATGTTGGTGAAGATAAAATTTCGTAATCAATTTTTCATCCCCTTTACGATCTGCTACATCAGTGGTTTTCAAGCTTTTTTAACTCACGGAACCCCTAGAACTTTAAGGTGTTTTCGGGGAACCCCTAAAATTAGAAAGGTCTTTCACGGAATTCCATTTTTATATATATAGAATTCTTATATATATAGAAGAATAAATCTCAAAAATTATTTAAAGTAGGTTAACATGTTATAGATACTTTATGTAAAGAAGCAATGTAAAAAAAGTATTGTATTTATTATTAAAAAATTCTAATCTATTTTTTAATATAATTACGCATTAATAATATTAATTTGTTGTTGTTACTAATGCCACCTGTCTGACGTAGCCAGAACGAGGCCCACGAAATTCATCGTGGCAAGGGGCTAGGAGTACGCCTGCCGTTGGCCTAGGCCTTGGGCACCTTACAGGCGATAGTACGAATTAGCGCGGTGAAATTTCCCGAAGGGACGATAAATGGCGACACTACCTATCTCCACCTCCACAATTTTGGCATGGAACTGAATGGGAGGGAAATATTCTCCAGTCCCTTGCACTCGTGATTCAGCCCACAATACTTTCAGACACACTCATTTAACGAGCACGTACTTCGTGTGTACTCGGAGGGTATTTGGTGGTATCGGGCATCGAACCCAGGCCTGTTGGTTTGGACTCCGATGCACTAACCGCTAGGCTACCCATGGCCCACATAATTTTATTAGTAATTTGTGATGCCAAGCATTATATTTAGTAACTGGGATATATGTGCTTGCTTTTTTTCTGACACAAATTGTCGGTCTGGGTTTTTTGAGATTAAATGCAATTGCATTACATATTTCGAGTTTAATGTGGCTTTATATTTTGTTTTTGTAGCCACTCACTTTAAGAAATATATTTCCCTTACACACAATGTACTGAATAGCATTAAAGTATTTATAGCTATGTGAGAAATACTGCGCATTTTGCATGAATTTGCAGCCAAAAATTTAGTAGATGTTCTTGCTAAAATTTAGATTTTAACATCGAATCTGTTGAAATGTTGATAAGTTGTTTCCTCTCTATTATAGGTGTTTTTTCCCCACAAATGCAAAAAGGTACATTTTCCATTATTAATCTATTTAGTTTTGAAAGACATTGTGCAAACTATCGAGTATAAAAAGAATAGAATATTCACTATCTAGAAGGAAACATATATAAAGATAAAAAACGCGTTTTAATATATATATTCTTTTTTTATATTATAATAAAGATCTAAAAAGTGTTGCAAAATAAAGTTATTATATACAAATAAAAATTTCAGTTTTAATGAATTTAGATAATGAGAATTAAGCATTTATTTAATGAGCTTTAGATACTTGCAATTATACAAACTTCATATAGGGTACGTAAATTCATTTTACATATATATACCTTTCATTTCGATTTTTTTATTGTTACTTTTGGATCACCTGGGTATGCCTTGTGGAACTCCAGGGTTTCGTGGAACATAGTTTGAAGATGACTGTGCTACAGTATTAAAATTTGTACGTTTGTGTTCCCGATGTTAAGACTTAATTATCTATTTAATCGAATGATTTTAATTGAGTTTTGATTTCATACCCCCTGTTTGTGAAAATGATATACCGTATATTCCGGCGTATAACGCTCACTTTTAACACATTACTCAATAAGTCCCAGGTCTAAATAATAAAATAATAATTTTTAGGCAAAATTGAATTTTATTTATTAAGATAGTCCCCTTCTAGAGGGATACATTCACCCCAGTTATATTTAATTATTTAATACCTTTTTCGTAGAACGATTTGTTTTTGCTCTCAAAATAGGCTTCAACTTCAACAATCACTTCTTCATTTAAGACACAACTCTTTCCTTCGAGCATTCTTTTTAGGTCTGCAAACAGCTAGTGAGCATTGGGAGCTAGATCTGGACTATATGGTGGATGGGAAAGTAGTTCAAAGAGCAATTTGTTCAATTTGACCATCCTTCTCTTGGATTTGTGGAACGGAGCATAGTCTTGGTGAAACAGCACTTTTTTCTTTTGCATTTTCAGGATGTTTTTCCTTTATTTTTTTCATTCAGTTTATCCAAAAATGCCATGTAAAACTCACTACTAATGGTTTCTTCTTTCTCAAGGTAGTAAATTAACAAAATTCCATGCACATTCCAAAATACAGAAGCCATAAACTTGCCAGCTGATGTTTCAGTTTTTGGTCACTTTGGACAGCTTTCACCAGCTACTGTCCATTCAGCTGATTACCTTTTTCATTCAAACGTGTATCATTGGATCCATGTTTCATCTATTGTCACAAATCTACGTAAAAACCTGTTTATTTTACCTAAACAGCTCCAAACAGGGTTGTAAATAGCCGATGTGTTGTTGTTTTTGATGGACAGTGAGCAAACGTAGCACCCACTTTGAACACAGCTTTCGAATTGACAAATTATCATGCAAAATAATGAATAAAGTGCCTTTTGATGTCTTTAAATACTCTGCTATCTCACACAACTTCAATTTCCGATTGGCTAAAACAATTTTATGGACTTTTTTTATGGATTGAGCATCTGCAGAATTTGTGTGACCTGAGAGTTCAGTGTCGTTTGTGTCTATGTGATCGCATTTTAAGTCTCACTATACTACCTTTTAACCATTGTTGGCGATGGAGTAGATTCCAGATAAAACTTATCCAGTCATTGTTTTGTTTGAACAGTGTTTCTTCCCGTCAAAAAGCAAAAGCTTTTCCCCCAATGATATTTCTAAACAAACAAAAGTTACTTCACTAAAACCTCTGTGATTTTTAAACTAAACAAGATATTATCATGAAATTTTGACACATGTCGTTTGAACGTTAGTGCTACTAGGTTATGCTTAGGAAAATTAGAAGGTATCATCATTTATATGTCAGCCCCGGGACTTATTGAGTGACGTATTAACAACAAATAAGTATGCAATTTAAGGCTGCGTGTTTTACGCCGGATATAAAAATGATAGCTTTAAGAATAAAGAAAAGACGAGCATAAAAAAAATTAGTCTTCTACATATATCTCTAAATACTATTTAAAAGAAAATGATATACTTTATATGAACTTTTATTAATTAGATAACATGAAAAAAATAGTAATATTCACGTCTTTCGTAATACCTCCACGCACTTATTTTGGCTAATGGTTTCTTTAAAACTTTTTGCATTTTATATCGATCATTTTGTCTTACGAAATCTTTTGTGAAATTGATAACCACAAAAGAAGATGGTTTTAACAAGTAAAATCTAAGATTTCAATCGCGAATGGCTTCTGTAAGATTAAAAAATCACTAGGTTTGACTTTATGTACATGTAACTATTCAATTGTTAAACATATTTATTTTTTTCCTTTAAATAGTTTTTGGAGTTTTTTCTGTACACATATTATTTATTTCTGTTAGAAACGATAAACATACTCAACTTTTCTCTCTCTATGTATAGGAGAAAAGCAGCTCACTCATCATGACTCCGGAAATATAGATCTACATTCTTGAAATATAACAGAAATATTCTTTTTAATGAATGGAGATCTGCTGAGAACGGGTTTTTCGAAAACTGACACCCAGGGGGGAAGCACAGAAGCATTATAGACAAAAATTCCCGTTTCAGAATGATTAGGTTTATCATTTTGAAATACGGTAAGCATGTTTCTTTTGGTGAGTAAAGATCCGTTAAGTACAGGTTTTGTCGGAAATTGACTACCAACGGAGTTTGCGGAGGGCAATGGGAGTGATATAGAGGAAAAATATTCTCGTCTTTAAACAATTAGACCTTTTAAAATTGAAGAGTATAGTTTTGAAGTTGTTGACAGCTTCACCTATTTAGGTTCAAAAATTAACAATAGAAACGATTGTACTACTGAAACACAAAAGAGAATTACAATGGCTAATAGATGTCTTAATAGAATACGAAAATATATGAAATCAAATTTAATCAAAAGAAAAACAAAGGTTCTATTGTATCAAAGTCTTTTAAAATCAGTACTAATTTATGCATGGGAAACTTAGTCCATGTCTCCAACAGATGAGAACATGACAAGTATCTACGAAAGGAAGATTTTAAGATCCATTTTTGGAGGAATTCAGGAAAATGCAACACGACAAAGATCAAATTTACAGCTCTATCGATTATATAAGGAATCTGACATTGTTAACTTAGTTAAAATACAGCGAATTAAATAGGCAGGTCACGTTATCAGAACGAATGAAGACCGCACCACTAAAAAAGTCTTCAATGCTCAACCAATGGGCACACGAAGAAAAGGCAGGTCAAATCTCAGACGGATTGATGGCCTAGAAAAAAATCTTCTAGTTTTAAGAACTAGGAATTGGAGAACCCGGGCAGGAAGAAGGCGGGCTTAGAAAAGGCCCACCCTGGGCTGTCGTGCCACTGAGGAAGGAAGGAAACAATTAGACTTAAATATTTGGAATTAGACAAGCATAATTCTTCTAATGTGTAGATTTTCGCTAAAAACGGTGTTTGAGGAAATTCACAACGAGGGGAGTGAATATTAACGTCGCACTATTTAGCTATTCAAGAGATTTTGGCGACGGACCTCGTCATTTTGAGCCATCTTCAAGTGACGAGGACGACAACTAAGCTGGCACCCCTTCTCCTAACTTCCACACCGTACCAACAGGAGGACGTTTGAACATCGACTTATTTAACGGGCATCGGCCACCTCTGCAAGGAAGGTCTTCAATGGTACTATGCTCGAACTCATGACACTCAAGCAACGAGTCCGTTACATTGACCGCTAGGCTTTCACGGCCCGGTGCTGCTACAGAGGCGTAAATGATAAATATTCCAATGTAACGTCTTTGCTTGAAGTTCTAAAATTCAAGTGGGGAGAATGTTGTGCTCTCTAGCACCCGCTGTGTGAAACGAAAACTGTTGAAAGTAAACTTTACAGACATGAAATGAAACGAGACGAGCGAGTGAGCGTAATGCACTGCAGCGATTGCTGTCAAATAAAAAAAAAGAGAAAAATCTGAGGAGATTAGAGAGCAGAGACCACCAGAGATCGCTTTCGAGTCCTAAGGATAAGTTCCGGGAGAAAGAAAAGAGGATGAACGCCAGTGGTGTTGGAGAATTGAAAATAAACCCCCTACTTTTTAGAAAGATGGGCAAGTGCCCTTCGGAATGATTGCCCTCTCCCTCTAAGGAGACTGAATGCACCGGCTTGGCGCAGAGACTTTACTTTATGTGTGGCTTCAATGATAAGTAGTTTGTTGAGAAAATAAAATTTTTCTTTTATTTCAACATCTGGGCGTGACGATTCCTTTACGCTACGTCACACCACTGCATTAGAAATTCAAGCCTGTCCTTTTTAATTCAAGTAGCGAGTACTATAAGAATATTTTTTATTGCAACCGATGGCTTAATGCTTGGACGATAATCTAGAAAAATAATACATAGTTATGAAATACCTAGCGAAGCGAAAGTGGTAACGGCTAGTATATATATGTATTAACAAATGAAAAAAAAACAATGAAAAATACCCTTTAAACGAAAAAAGGATAAAAATGTACTTAAACAATTGAAGACCACTTAAGCTCCATAATCCATATTTCTCAAAAAAATATTTTTACTTAGTTCAATTCAGAAACATTTAAAAAAAAGAATACTCCCCCCTCCCCTTCCACAAACTGCCAGCGGCCATAGCAAGCGAAAGAAAAAAACCCAGAAGTTCTAATTATCCTAACTTAACGCCTAAATCCTTATGGCTATTTTTGAAACACATTTCCCATTTCGCGGTGTTTTTCTATTAACACTTAGACCATTGTCTTGTACTGAAAAGAATAGCAGTCCACGGGCCTGTTCCTTTCATACGGTATTTAAGGCATTGATCACTTCTTTAAAAATCATTTCGCTGGCTCCTTTTGGCGCTGTTTCATTGAACGCGAAACGGTCTTTCTTTTATCAGGGAATATAATAAATGTTCTTTTTCGCGTATCGAAAACACACTCTCCGCTGGGTTTTTATCACTTTTTTACAAAAGAGATTTTCTGTTGATAATTAGGCGGAGATTACCATACCACTAGAGGATGTTTTTGCGCGCATCGCTGGAGTTTTTTTTTTTCTCTGTGTCTCTCCTCTCGCTCTTTTATACCTCTCATTTTAAAAAGTGAGGTTGCTAAGTGTGAGCTGCTGTTGTTTTTTTTATCATCTGTCGCCAATCTCGACAAATTTCGCCAAGGGTTGAAGTGAAAATTTTTTAAAACTGACTTCGTTGGATACTGTTAAACAAGTTTATTATTATTATATTTTACGTTGATGGCATTGTTTTATTTTACAGAAATAATCACAGACATAAAATTCGAATTTTTTTATTTTTAGTATACGTATTACCTAACACTTTTAAACCACGTTTTAACAGACGCGACAGAAAACTGCATTGTTCGAGATTTTTATGGTTTTTACTGTAACTGAATACATTATATTCTAAAGGATTGCTAAAAAAATTAGACGAAATTAGACGAACCAAAACGACTATTTTCATAAAATTGCTTTGAAAAAAAAAAGATAATTTTAAATATAAAAAAGATAAATATTTAGGGGAAAATTTAAGAGTAAAAACATTATTTTAAAATAAAAGAATATAAAAACAAACTCTTAGAAAATTAGTTGAAGAGCAAAATGAATAAATTAACTCTAACAATTGTTGTTGCCACTTCTAATGCGTTTGGTATTTCCTGTTCGATAATATTTAATATTTGGCTTTTATTTAATATTCACTTTGAATCTGGTAACATAATTTTAGTTAAGTAAGTTTACGTTTTTCGCTAAGAAAAGAACTGTATAATATTTCATGTTTACGGAGCGTGGGTATATAGCTCATTATATATGATATATACATACATGCTACATATACATACTATACATACATAAATACAAGCTATATACATGTATATAGCTTCATTAATTCATAAGTATAAATAGCCTCATTTTATCCTGCGTGTTGAAGAAAAATAAAAGAATATTGAAATCGAACAAGAATAGTTTTCTCGAGTCACACAACAATTATTATGATATATTAAATATACGTCAGTTAACAATTTTTATTTTTTATGAATTAAATATCAAATTCCACGTTTTATGTATAGGCAAAAGAAATCTTTAAGGTATCTGACTACTTGCGACAGTTTTTTTTTGTTGAAAAAATGGAAACAAGGAGATTTTTTTTGTGATTTTTAGATTTATTTAGTATATTTTAAGAAAAAAATTCAAAAATTGAAAAGAAGAAAAAAATTTATTATTATTAGAAGGGAAAATAACTGGTGGAAAATTTACACAAAATTACATAAACGGGACCCATTGCGTACAAAGATTTTATGAACAAATTTCCTTTTTTTCAATTTTGATGTGTTACTTTTTTAGTCATGTTTGAAATGACCTTCAAGATAAGAGATATTTGAATTTTTACAAAAACTAGATCTTAGTGATTATATGAATTTTCTTTAAAAAACAGTGATTATATTCGCATAAAGAATTGTAAATTTTAAAATAAAACAGTGATTGATAAATCTGAATTTCAAAACACTGCTACTGTTATGCAGAACACACATAAAAAAATTTCAGCAAATTATTTTCAAGCCTTTTTAAGTTTCCGCTGTCCCCGTTTGAGTTTTTCGAAAAATTATACACACATTTCGAGTAAAACGTACTTTAAAGTTTGACATCTTGTGTAATGGTATCTGCTTTTACTAAAACACTCGTAGTTTTTGTTTTTGTGAATGTAAAAGAAGAAACTTGGTATTTTTTATTAAGCTAATTTATTAAGCTGACCTTTAAAATAAAATCATAAAAAAAATTTGTCAATTTTTGAAAAAAATCATGATTTTAGGGTAGTCGGATACATTAAAACAATTAAAATCGAACCGATGATTTCTTTATGCCAAGAACAAATGACGCCAAATATAGCAACCCGAGTAGCCGATTGGAAGAAAAGAAGAGTAAAAACCTTTTGAAATATCGACGTTCTCTGGGACATTAACTCTTCAAAGCGCTAATCGCTACTGACCCGAGTCTCTAATTGAAAACCGAAGTGTGCATTTTTTCTCCATTCTCTGTCCCATTCGAGAAGTATTAACACTTTTCCGTTTGTGCAAACTGCTCACCAAACCGTGTGCTGGTCAATATAGCACATAATACACAAGATCTGCCATCTTGGCGATGAAAAAAAATCTCTTTCATTTGAAGGGGAAAAAAATGGCGACTACTTATAATAGGTTTTCTTGCAAAGCGTTTCTTTTGTCGCAAATGATTTTTTTGCCAAACTTTTCATTCTTTTTCCTATCAGTGAATGCTCTTTGTTACGTCATAATGAGCTTATGATACTATTCTAATGAAATATATTTTTGGTGTTCTAGTGGATGAGTTCTTTAGAGGAAACGTTCGATTAATTTTTCTTCTTTTTTCTATTCGTTATTCGATATTGTTTCGTGTGTTTTTTCTTTGTTCTTTTGAAAATAAAGCGTGTTCTTTATTAAGTTTGAATTCTTGCTATGTTAAATGTTCTCGAGATGCAATTGTGGGATAGAGGAGAGAAAAAATTGTAGTTTTTTTTGGTTTTAATTACATTAAGAACAACACATATTAAAAATGCTTAAAATTGAAAGCAACGATTTTTTTAAATAAAAAAGAAGCTCTGAAATTGAAAAAAAAGTGTTATTAAGGTTATTATGAAAAAATATCTTAATGAGAATTATGTCTTAAAAATATTTTTCAAGTTTATCTGAGAAACGATATGCTACCTCTTTTAGCGCCAAAATGGTAGTTCTTTTTAAATTTACTATTAAAGCGTGAAAAATGCTTCTCTAAAATTGCACGCATAGAATTGACATCAATATCAAATTATAGCAGCACATTATGAGGAAATCGTTTAAGAATTCGGTATTTTTCCATTCGCTGCGTCAAATCTCACCAAGCAAGACTTATTGGCGACAATAAATAATATACACATAAAAATTATTAATAAATATTAATTATCATTGATTTTTTTATCCAGTTTTGATGTATTATGAAAAAGACGTTAATGACAAGAAAAGACTATGACTTGTTTTGAAAGTGTGGTGGTAAAAGATTACCAGCGGGAATATTTTTTTTGGCGTCTGTTGTATCATTTTTGGCGACTTTTTCGCTTGCGCAGGCAAATCGGAAAAGTACCAATAATTCTTTAGAACATTTGTCATTTAACATTTTATTCAAACTTCCGATGTCCAAGTTTTATATAATAGAAAGTAAATAGTTGTTAACATTTATTGGGAGAAGGCAATGAGTATAATTGACAATCTACGAAAACTCATAGCTCATAAGTTAAGTATATATTAAATAAAAGTTGACGTCAGATTGGTAATATTTTAAATTTCTTTCTCTCCAGTCTCTGGGCATCATAAATATCTTTCCACTGTCCACAGTCTGTCTAAACTTACAAGGTACCCTTATTTCGATTGCCGATTACATATCCGCAGAAACTGGTTAAAAGTCAACAATAAGCATTCGTAGTCAAAAATAAGCTTTTTTGAAAAATATCCTGGCGCCATCTGTCGCATTTAGTCCTAACTAAGCTATTAATGATTAATATAATAAATTTAAAATTAATCTTTATCTTTTAAATTACACAAAGACAGCCCTTAAATTTGTATCATTTCCCTCAATCCTCTTTATTCTACAAAACGTGTTTTCATAAATCTTAAATTCTCTACCGAATGAGGCTTTTAGCTTTTTCACTCGCTGCGAAGTTACCTTTTTACTATGGTTTTGTTTCAGGATTAATCTCTATTTGACACAAAATCATTTAAGAGGGGAATTTTCCCAACAAAAATTTCTAAAAAGGGGAGAAAACCGTTCTGTTCTGAGTCTCTCTTTATGTGAGGAAAAACTTATGATTCAATGTAATGGAAAGGGTTTTCGGAGTCAAAATTATCAAGTCTATTGATTCATTCTGCATAAGTAAGCACTTTCTTTTGTTCCGATCAAAAGCAGACGGTTCCAAACAATTCAACGATTTTCGATTGTTGTGAGCGGCTTAAGAACAGAAAAATTAGTCTTTCCTTGTGAGACAGAGAGACCTTTGTGATGCGGTTCACGTTCCCCCAAAAAAGTAAAGACTGGTAAATTGGAATCACCGTATATTTAGGAAACTATGGATATTGCGACGGCAATTAATTCAAAAGGGGTAATTTATGATTTTATCAGTATTGGGGTATTTTCGGTCAATGCGCAGTGTTATTTGTTATAAATGAAATAGTGGAACGAATTGAACTTTTGATTTTTTTTATCACGAATAATCACTGCATGATATAATAATTAATCTTTGTTCTTGAATTTTCTAGTAATTAAAAAGCGCTAGGTCTTTCCAGAAGCTAGATTTTTAATCAGAAAGTGATGTAATTGTTTTCCGCTTATATTAACACTGAGTGTTTTAGTTTGTGTTAGTGGGTTTGTATTCTGTTAGGCATCAAATTAAAACACAATTTTTTATATTTGAAACAGTGTTGAATAATTATTAAATGTCATAAATAAGCGAGTATGTATCTATATTTTCAAAAAATACTATTTTTGTAATTGCTCTTGTTATAGTAATTCTTAACTGACTGTCCCAAGTAGCAGAAGCATCATCTAGCGACCACTAAACTTCATTACAAACCAACTGAGAAAGGAATGGGGTCGCTATGAAAAACTGTCCATGTCCTTGATTTTTGTAATGATATTTGTTGTGTGTTGGTGTGTAACCTAACCAAAAATAATAAATGTGACACTAAAACGGCACTTCATTGAACCAACTCCAAATCCACACTACTTAGTTTAAACTTTAACACCAATACTCTACATTTCTAGATTGCTCACTAAATGTGCAAAATTATATACAAAATATATATGGATATTATATTTGAAATGCAAATTATTAAGAATTAATAACACATTTTTAATATAAAAAGACATTTTAATTTTTTTTCACTTCAAAAGTTATCGATAGTTTTTATTTATAATTGAACTTTAACATAACCTTGTGGTTTAGATTTATTTATTCTAACCAAAAACATAAAAGGTTGTAGCCAAAGAGCATAATAGAGAGGTTAAGGTATTCTTATTCAAGGGGTACACACTTGGAATTAGTTCTTATTCCAGTCACGACATTTCGAATGACTTTTTTCCAATGAGACCATGTTTAGTTTCCTAAGTTAACTTATGTATAACAAGGAAGCTTTGAAGGAAAATGTATCTTCTTGTTTTTATATGAAAACAGTCCCCTTACAAGTTGAGTAAGGGTA
This sequence comes from Trichonephila clavipes, assembly GCA_019973935.1. Lineage (NCBI taxonomy): Eukaryota > Metazoa > Arthropoda > Arachnida > Araneae > Nephilidae > Trichonephila > Trichonephila clavipes. The sequence goes on along the minus strand of BMAU01001233.1, from coordinate 372,205 downwards.
GGAGTAGGAGAAATGAGGTAGCATTTATTAACTAAGCATTCTAGAGTAACATGGGGGTCTATTAAAATCGAACCTCGTAATACTGAACCACGGTCGAGTGACGAGGACAACACCTGAACTGGCATCCTTCGTCTCCGAACATCTACACCATACCAATGCGAGGACTTTGAGCCTCGACAGATTCAACCGTGCATTCATCCCCTCTATACAGCGGGTCTTCAGTTGTATCAGGATTTGAACCCGTGACTCGACAATGCCCGCCACGAGTTCGTTACCATGACAACTAGGCTATCACTGCCTTTTCAATTGAGAATATGGAAGGAATAGTAAGTATATACAGATTTTAATAAAATATCCAAAAATCATTTATATTTATTTTTTTCTTATTTATCGAAAAAATATTTAAAGCATGTATAAGTTACAAAATTTAAACACTGTATATGTTTATCTTAATTATTTTCAATATAATGTTTAATTTGCTTCAACATATTTAAAGCCGTTAATTGATTGATGGAATATTAACGTCGCACTGTTCAGCTACACGAGGGCTTTTGGCGACGGACCACGTAATTTTGAACCATGGTCAAGTGACGTGGACGACACCTGAGCTGGCACCCCCCTCTCCTAACTACCACACCACACCAACGGGAGGACGTTTCAGCTCTCGACAGATTTAACGTGTATCGCTGCCCTACACGGCGGGTTTAAAGCCGTTAAACATTATTTTGACAATTTTATTGCTTGCTACGCTTAATTTTTTTTGACACTAACATTTTGTAGAAAAAACGCCCTCACCTCATAATTAAGCTGCAAATAACTCTTTTCATAAAAGCCAACGATGGTGCGAGAATTACTAATTCCTATAGGTTAATGAATGTTAATCACCTTTCATTCAAAAACTGCAAATTAAACCGTCATCAATACTTAAAATCAGTATGAAAAACCCTTTGAGTATTTTTTTTCTCAGCGCCTTCATATTTACATCCAGATAACACTGTAAAGTGTAATTAAGACCATTGAAAGGAGAAATTTAACACTTACTTTCCGATGACTCAAAAAAAAAAATTGCAGAGAATCCCGAAAGAAAAAAAAAGGGCAAAAAAAAAAAAATTCGCTGCAAACAAAGGCCAAGAATAAATACACAAGGGAGGCTAATTAAAACCTTTCTTCATTAAGCTTCTTAATTAAGAAATGGTGTTAATTAGTTGATAATATGATACGCCCTTAATGTTCATTAAACAGCTATTAGCTAATTCAAGTCGAGCCTGGACGGTCATTAAGGCTCCTCATTAACGAAGGCATCTTAATGCTGGAAAGAATCAGAGAAGGGTTGCAAGAGGACAAGAAGAACATGCAGGGCCTTTTGGGGTGTAAGAAGGGAGATTTAGTGGATGTGCAGCCATTTAGATTTAGAAGTGAGGCGTTGGAAATTAAAGAGTTGTATAATTAGGCTTTATTTATTGTACGTGGTGACAACAGCTGGTGACGGAACATCTAATCAGTGGTATTTTGCAACAGTTGCTTTTTTTCGTATTATCAACGAGACATAGGCGGTTGAGGGGGGTTGTAATAGTATTACTGTTCTGTGGATAAGAATTTTTATGCGATTTTTGAAGTCGGTTTAGTGAAAAGTATAAAATTTCGGTGTTACTGCATCAAAGCAAAGAAGGCGTGATCATTATTCCTTTGTATAATTTCTCTCTTCTGGGCTCTGTAAAAAAGGTCATCATTACACGCGTGTGACATCAAATACCATCTGGTTCAATAGAGTGTAAATAACAGGTAATGGAATCATTCACGTAGAAATATCAATAATATATATATATATATAATTTACACAGTTGTTTTAAAATTGTCTATTTTTTAAAAGGTAATTTCTTTTTCTTTTCTACGTCCTTATATCCAAGTGTTTGAAAACAAATTTAGCATTTATATTTGAACAATTACCTTGTGACGGAAGAATAACTCTGATATATCGCAATTTGATTTGATTTTTAATTAACGTCTCAAACAGAAGCAATTAGAGGGATACTGGCGAAGGTCTTCGTAATTTTGAACCACGATTAATGACGAAGATGACACTTGAGTTAACCCCCCTCCCCTCATCAAGACACCTGAGTTATCGTGGGATCAAAATTAAACAACAGATATAGCAGTATATTTAATACGTATTCTGTTCGATTGAATAAATTATTAAAAAATACTTGTACACTTGATTTTCTTAATCTCTATATAGATATAATTATTTATCCTGTTCTCTTTAATTGAAGTCTTATCTCGGGTAACTTGAATATGCTTCATCATTTTCTTTAGGGCTTCCTATTAATCCTATCTCACTCTTAGACCCTCGATAGAATAACTTAGAACAGGGGTGGACAACCCGTGGCACGCGTGCCACAGTACGGCACGACGGAGTTGTAGCGGTGGCCAGTGGAGACTTAACTGAAAAATTAAAAAAAATTTTTTTGAAAAGATAATAAACAATTATTTTACAATTTTATTGAAGTGATGTCGTCTCAGGCAAAAAGGCCTCAAAATTCGGAACAAAGTATGTTCATGAATAAATGTTTCTTCAATGAACATAATGAAATAAATATCACTCAAACTAGCTAATGTGCTTCTATAATAACCTAATCTTGCTAGCATCTGTAAGAGCTAATCTTAATGTAGATGACTTGGTGAAAAAAGTAGTAATTCAAAAACTACATAAAGTCTACTGAGCGCTTAAGTAATTATTTTGAATTAAATGATTCAAGTTACCCACTTTTATTTTATACCTAACCTAATTGATTTAACTTGTAAAAAGTTCATTAACAATAAAACCTAAGTTTGAACACTTTCGTCTTATTTATTATATTATTTTAAATTTCGACTACATAGACTCGCATTAAAAATGTGCTATTTTCGTAAAAATTCCATAACAAGCTTATAAGTAACATTTTTTTTCACTTTTTCATATTTATTTGTTAGCAAAGTTGGAAGTGGCGCGCATATTAATTTTTTTTTATCAAATAGTGGCACTCCTCCGAAAAAGGTTGGCCAACCCTGACTTAGAACCATCATTTATCGCTTTGCTAACATACATTGACGTTTCATGGAATCCTGTCTTGTATTCACTAAAGGTTTTGCTTACACACTCAGGCCGATTTGTCTGTATCATGGTTCCTTAACAAGGCGAAGATCTTTTGTCAAATAACCTCATTCCCCCCCTCAAAGAAATTATATAAGGAAAATGCGCGTGAGAACCTGCTACAACTGTCAATGATTATTTATCATTTTTAAACTCTATAAATTATTTTCAAAACTTTGTTAGGCGAAAACAGTTAGAAGAATGTTTGCTTCTTATGCAATTTTTTAATGTTTTACAGTAAAAAGAAGTAACATAACTTATAATGGTCAAGAGTAGTATTCCCCAACATTTTTATCGCCGTTGACCGGTCAAGGTTTGATAATTTTACCGTAGCCCACTGAAGGGGAAGGACGTTGACTGTTTATATTTTAGATTGTATCGATTTAATATTATTGATTTAATTGGGATTAAATATGCGAAGAAAATACAGTTACACCAAAAATGAATATCAAGTGATTTAACATGGAATATATAAAGTGATTTCCATAAAAAGTAGCATAAACCTGTGTGATATACACCGCAGTAAATAAAACGAAAATAATGTAATGTTCCTTGTGCCATTCAGTACTACTTGATCCACGGACCGGTTGGCGGTCAGTGCGTTCAAGATCACTGGTCTAGAGGTTACATAATTATTTTATACTGGAAAAAATATCATGGGCAGTATAAAAACCAAAGCATGAATTCTGAAATATTTTCGTAGAATTGATATATGAAAAATATTTAAAATATTTTTGTAACACAGTATCATTATCTCAATAAGAGAATTAGCAAAACACAGCCACGACGTTAAACCACAACAAATTTAATGTACATTTGTGAGAGGTTATCACCTCTCTCTTGGGCACCTTGATATGTGGGAGGTAAGGAAGAACCACTCACCTTGATCTCGCCATCCAATCAATCTATTTATTGATCACACAATGAAAAGACACAAATTTAACTAATAAGAGTAAGAGAGTGTCTCGGTGCTAACCATGAAAGCGGAACAACGACGGTAATACACGAAAAATTAGGAGACTATCAAACTCGATCCTTTCTTTATATAAGATTTAATCTATAATCCGATTTAATCTAATATCAATTTAATCTCAGTGAACAATCGTCACTTTAAATCTTCCTCCTAATAAGTCTTTAATCACAATAATTCAAATATGATACCTGTCAGTAGCAATCTCATCCGATTCGAGTTTATCTCCTCTCCTACTCCCTCTTATAGCTAGAAAACTTCGACTATATATAGTAACTTAATTTGAATATCACGATTTTCTTCTTCCGAAGAGTTGGTTGTGAATAACACGAATCGATAGCCCAAAGATTTCCCAAGAGGATTAATTGAAGGATAGCGAGTAGATCCGTCACACGTTAGCTACCCTACAATGGCAAGTAGGCTCGAACTCCATGACACACGAACACGAGCCTATCGTGGTCACTCGAATATTTTAAAAGTAAAAAATAACACCTGGGAGTTTAAATCAATGCCTAAATTTTTTCAAGAAATAAGAAAAATGTGTATTGAAAACAAAAATGGAAATTTCCATTAACAAGTCTTTTAAAAATGTTTTGAAGATTAAATTAAAAAACGAATATCCACTGCTAAAAAAAAGAAATAACATATTCTTAATTCCACGAAGTTTGTGAAATACTTTCTTAATTAATTTCCATTTAAAACGTCGAAAAAATTATTAAAAACAATTACATTTCCAAATTTAATTAATTAAAACCAAAGTGAAAAATTTAAAAGTTTCCCAAACAATTAACAAGTGAAAGCAGAAAAATAACAATACTTATGTTCGGAAGGCGGAAAAAAAAACAAACCCGAACACATTACCATATGCCATTAAAGAAAGAGCATCCTGTATTGTTCTAAAAACGATTCCCAAACTGCCTTAAGGGGAGAGGAATAAAAACTTAATTTTCCTGCCTAATTATAACAAGACGTTGTTTTTTTCATAAAAATTATTTATTTCTCTTTTGTTGGAGGCGTGTATCAAATTGGTTTCCCTTTCAAATCACGGTTAATTGAATGATGATACAAATTTCCCGAACTCTCTGTTAGCTTTCAAGAAGGAACATAGGCGAAAGTTGCCCTCAGCGTTCTTTTCTGCAAATTTTATGCTTCTGATTGGCTGAAAGGGCCCGGGGTTATGATGAGGAGTTAAGAGGGCCCTACAACACACGTTGGGGAGAGGAACACGGTTTTAAAAGTTTCCATTCCTCCCTGCGACGAAAATAATGACTAATTATTGGATCCCTTTCTTAATTATATTGGAAACTGTATAAAGTATTCCATGTTAAATATTAATTGGGATTGAAGCGGAGGACAAGTGGTATGGTGTAATCAACAAGTCACTTGATTTGTTGGCGTTGGTTTCTGCATTTTAACTCGGTTAAAGAATATCTGCAGACTTTTTTTATCAATAAAATATTTATATAAAAATATTTTTAAGAAAAAAACATTAAAGGTGATTAATTTGCAAATATTTTTTTTTTAAATTATGCAATTTAAAAATTTGTATTTTAGGTTTTTTTTGTAATAAAGCTGATACAATATGACGTACGGAAACTCAAGAAATGAAAACTGTAGGCGTTACACGTTAATAATTCATGATTTTTAATAAGATTCCTTAAATTGGAAATTTTAATTTATTTTTGTTTAAATAAATAGAACTGGATACAATACGGAACACTTGAGGCTAAGAAATAAAAGAAAATATCAAAAGATTTGTATTTTTTAAAATTATGTAAATTTGAAATTTGGCTTTTAAAAGGGAGTGAAAGTAATATGACGTACTTGCCTTGTTTACTATTTATTAAATAAATAATTATTGACGCATTAAAACAAGACTAATTGTTTAGTTGAAAACAAACGTAAGAAATATATACATATTAATAATTTTTCAGTTATTTAATTTTTTGCCGTTTGCGTTTAAATTTTCTTCGGATCAATTTAAATGACTTTGAAAAGAAGTTACACTACGTATTTTTTAACTTCTTTGTAATAATAAGTGTTGTGTTGTTGCTTATGCCACCTCCTCGACAGTAACATCAGATCAAGGCCCATGAAACTCATCACAGCTAGGGGCACGATTCTTACACCTGTCGTTGGTACATACAGGTTGGGTCATACAGGTGACAGTACGATTTTGCTCGGTTCCACCCCAATTTTGAGGGAGAACACACTGGGGGTGATCAAGGGCCTCTCACCTCTCTTCCTTTTCTACCAATCTCCCGAGAGGACTTGCGGCTCGACGGTTACTTAGAGTACTCCCACGCCGGTAAAGGCACTATACATGTATAAACATTCATGTCTTCTCCGGGAATCGAACCCAAGCCCTACGGCATCAGCGTCACTAACCATTATACCGGATGGGTGGTAGAAGTTTAAATTGTATTTGATATGAGTACTTTTTTCACCGACTTGATAGAAACAGGCATGAACTTTTTGTTAGTAAAAGATAATAGTGAAAAGAATAATGAGTTATTCAAGATTTGATGGAAATTTTTTTTATCATGTTAAAAGACAGTCGTTAAAAGAGTTGCTTCTTCGTAATTTAACAGAAAAAACACGAAGAAATATTTTTAAGATAGTAATGAAAAAAAGAGGCTACTATATGATTTAGTAGAATAAATTAGTTAAAAAAAACCCAAAAAACACGCATTTATGGTTAATCGAACTAAAAAGTAAAAAAAAAAAAAATTCTTAATATAAGAATAAAAGGATTTACGAGAAAATTAATGTCATTGTGGTAAAAGCGTGGGGTACTCTACATCAATTGTTATAATTTCTTACTATTCTATTCCGAAATGCTGAATCAGTGTAAAAATTTAGTACAAAGCACCCCACGCTTTTACCACACACACACACACACACACACACACACACACACATACACACACACACACACACACACACACACACACACACACACACACACACACACACACGGTGACATTAATTTTCTCGTAAATCGTTTTATTCTTATATTAAGAATTTTATTATTTTTTTTACTTTTTAGTTCGATTAACCATAAAAGCGTGTTTTTTAGTTTTTTTAACGATAATTTATTTTTAATTTTTTTAGTTCGATCTACAGTAAAATGATATATTTTTAGTTTTTTGAACTATCATTTATTCAAATATTTCTTTTTAATTTTTGGCACGTGACCAAAAAAGTTTATCCATCCCTGAGTTAGAATATATTTTTTTCCACATACACACGATTCTTTTTTTTATTATTATTTCCATTTTGAGAAAGACTGGACAATTGCTTATATTATGATTAGAAATTGCTACCACAAAAAAGACAAAAAGAAAAAAAAACCTTTTCGCTTTTAGGGTTACCTTTAATCTTTTAGTCACCAAATCTGGCAATGGCACATGGAATTAGTCGCTAAATCTGGAAATGGTGTAATGAATTAGTCGCCAAATCTTGAAATCCTTATTTTTGAGGATCCTGTTCAGGACAATGGAACAAAATTAGGAAATTATTGTATTGACAAGTGTGCAAAATTTCGAATGAATCTGACCTTTTAAAGTGGGTAAAAATCGAGTTCAAAGATTCCGTTACATACAAGTGAAACTTATAAAAGCGTGTTAAAAATAGGAAGAACTTAAGATGGATGATAATAGCTAAGAAAGATCTTCATGATTCAATAAAAGAGAATAATTTTTTTATTATTATATCAGATTTCATAATATTTATTATTGATTAACGTTGCACTTCAAAGGAATATTGGTGATAAAATATATTTCCGATTTATAATATTATAGAATATTAAATATTCCCAAGGAATATTGGTGAAGGATCTCGAAACCTTGAGCCTTGGTCAAGTAAAGAGGACGACGCTTAAGCTTGCGCCGTTTCTCTTTAATTTTATGCTGTAAGATAATGGCTGAAAGAGTTACAGCTAAGGGTTTGAATAGAAAAATGTAGTAATTATTATTATTTTAGTTGATGGTTAGAAGAGTGTTTTTTTATAATTAAGCTGAAAAAATGAAGAAAATGTTATGTTGAATGATAATGGATAAGAGAGAAGCTTCTCCATGATTCACAAGAAAAGTATGAACAAATTCTGACTGTTACTACAAAATAATTTTTATAAGAATATGTTTTCCATGATTTGAAAGGAAAAATAAAGACATATCTTATGTGTTAAAATATATGAAGGATTTCTTGCAGATTTGAGTACACTAAAAAAATAGGTAAGTAGTATAAGTTCGCTAATAAAGTCCTTACTAGTCTAATTTTTTCCAAACTTTCATACATCAAAACAGTGTGAAATTCTAATTAAAAACCCTTTTGTGTTTTGGATTGTAATATTTCCTTTATTTGTAAACATATGTCAACAAAAACTTTATAAATAGAATATTGAAATATGTTTGTGTATTATTATTTCTCAATCTCCGTTAAATGTGTGTGATATTTTGTATACAACAGAACTGAAAAGAAACTTAAACTTCGAAGTCGTGAATTACATAGCATTTTACTATTAAAATACTAAAAGATATAGAAAAGTAAAGTAACTAAAAATTTCACTTAATTTTTATGGAGAAAATTAAACATTTAACTACTTATTCCCTTTCTCGCAGAAATGTTTCAAAAATTAAAACGAAGTGGATGCTTGTTTTTTACAGCAAATTGTAAAGATATACCTAATTCTAACTGCTAGTATGGATTTTAGTGCATTGGAAAATTTTTGATTATATAATATAGCTTGAAAAGAAAAAAAATTTAATAAACAAGACCTTGGAATCGTTTTGGAAATTAGATATTTCATGTATTTTGATTGTTAAAAAATACTTTCTGGGACTATAAAATTGAGACGTAACAGTCTGTTTTTCAATATCTTCTTTCAAGAAAAGTATTTTAAATAAATCATGCAGTTTAAGCTTCAAATGGGGATAAAAGTTAAACATAAATATACGTAAAATGCGTTTTCTGAAAAAAATTTACAAAAATATTTAATTTATGGAATTATTTTTAAATTACATATTTGACTTAACTGTCAAAAGAAAATTCTGTTACATTTGGAGCAGATTGATAAGTTATCTCTTTAAATAATTTCTGATTCCTCAAACTTTGAAAAATTCTAAGAATGGAACTTTTTATGAGCCACTTATTTTTAAAAATATTTCAGCTAAAAAGCTATAAAAGGTGCATTTTAAAACAATGTATCCGAAATGCGACAAAACTACTAAATGCAAATAAACGTAAAAGATGCGAGATTTTTATTGGTGGTAATAGTACATCGATATGTACATATTAATATATTTTTGTAAACTCAAAGTGATAATATCTCTTTCCATTATTAATCTAGACAGTTGCAGTTACAAACATTATTAGCCAATTAATAAGTCACTTATAAAAGGAGAAAATTAATTTAGACAAATTATTTAAAAATCCTTTGAATACCTGAAAAAAAAAAATTATTTGTTAAATTTATAAAATTAAGACACGATCTTCTGAAAAATTATATATATACTGTATTTTTAAATGCTTTGGTGTTGCTATCTGCAAATAACGTGTTGAAATTAAGCAGGCTGAATTTAAGTCCTGAAAAAGTTTTACATAAACATTTAAATATTTATGGAGGCACTGAACCCAAATTAAGTGCTCACTAAATATTAAAATATTTTAAGACTGCTTTTAACGTACTTATAAGGAACGAATACAATACTAGCAAGTTTCTGAATTGCAATTTAAATTCTAAATAAGGAGGTTTTTCTGTGAAGTTAAGATAAGAAATGCCAGTAACTTTATCTCCGGACATAAACCACTTTAATCTCAATTCGAAAAGCGTCAGTGAATTTTAAAGATCATGCTCCCCAAAATGAGTTAAGCGAGAAGTAAAAAGAGAACTATAAAATCTCAGAAACTTTAAAGACCTCTATTTTAATTGTGCGCGGGGGGCCCCGGAGCTAAAACAATAAAAGGTAGATCCTTTTAATTACGGGGTCCCGAACAGGTTCAAGAAAGTCGAAAACAGCTCGTAAAATTGTCTAAAAGTTGTTCCCTGCCTTAATAGAAAGTTTTCACTCTTTTCAGTTATGAAAATGTTGAATTAGTTTGCGAGGAAGAATGACTTCGTATTTGCTATCCCACCCTCCCCCGACAGTATTGATTGGATAGATCACTTTGATTTCTCTGTGTTTTAAATTCGGTAAGTACTTTTTGATACGTAATTATTTCGGAGGAAGAATTTTTAAAGAAAAATCGGAGATGGAAGAATTTGTAAGATTTTATGGCTCTTTGACTCGGGAGATAAAAGGAGAACGTAAAATTTATTTGTTTCAAATGAGTCGTTTTATTGCTTTTAAATCTTGTGAGTAATTATTGAAGTTTCGTTTAAAAGTCAAATGTTGAGATATCTACGGTTTCATGTAAAGTTATTGCTGGTATTTTTTTCCCTTGTCATCCAACGTATAATTTGGTTTTATACAGTGCTTTCTTCGATTTTTTTAAAAAAAATTTTTTTAGTTAAATTTCAGAAAAAGTGTCTTAGTTTTGTGTTTTGGTGAAATTTTTAAAATGGTTATTTCATTAATCCATACACTTTATGCCAAATTTCCTCAAAATTGCTTAACTCCTAGGATTCCGCACTCCCAAACTTTGATCCACACCCGACATGTAAGCATACGAATGGACATAAGTTTCTAATACAAGTCTTAAGGTATACGACTACCTTAAAAGTTAAAAATTGACATTTTTTTAATGATTTTATTTAATAGGCCATCTTTTATAGAAATACCAAGTATTTTATTTTCCGTTCTCTAGAACTAAAACTAAAAGTGTTTTAGTAAAAGAAGATACATAAGATGTCAAATTTTAAAATGTGTTTTACTCGAAAAGCTGTAACGGGGACAGTGATTGCTCAAAAAGTTTTTAAAGTAATTTGCTGAAATTTTTTGTGTATGTTTTTTCTGTGTAAGAACATACACAAAGAAGAGAAGTGTTTTAAACCTTCAGATATATCAATCACTGTTTTATTACAAAATTTACAGTTCTTTATGTGAATATAATCATTGTTTTTTTAAAGCAATTTCATATAATTACTAAGATAAAATACTCTAGTTTTTGTAAAAATTAAAATATCTCTTATCCTGAACTTCATTTCAAAAGGGAATAACACAAAATAGTACGTCAAAATTGAAAAGTCGAGAATTTTTTTCATTTACTATTTGTACAGAGTGGACCCCGTTTAAGTAATTTTTTGCTAATTTTTTCCCATTTTAGTAGTAATAGTTTATTTTTCTTTTCTTAATTTTAGACTTTTTCTTAAAATAACTAAATCTAAAAACCATGAAAAAACCTTCGTATCTCCATTTCTTTATTGTCGCAAGTATTCGGATTCGCATGTCCGTAAATGCTTTATAAATGCTTAAAAATTTAAAGAATTGATGTATTCGAATATGGTTCGCAGAAAAGTGACTCTCGTGAAGGGGGACTTTTTCGGGTTGAGAAAAAAGGTTAGCTCCATTTTTCTTACTATAAATGGCGCTGTATAGAAATAAGTACTAGATATTTATGAAAACAATTTGAAGGAAGCACATGTTTGCAATCATTCCCCAACGCTAGCGTACTTGTTCGATGTGTCCTCCATCACCACAAATCACAGTTTGAAAGCGAGTTATAACACCGTTCACTACAGCATGCAGCATTTCCGGTTGGACACAGGAAAATTCATGGCAAATAGCAACTTTCAACTCCACCAAAGAAGATGGGTTATTTCGATTAGCTCGGGACTTAACATAACCCCAGAGCCAAAATCAACGGGTGTTAATTTCGATGAGCGAGGTGGCCATTCATTTGTAAAGTGATGGCTGAGTATTCGTTCGTCAGTGAATGTTTTTTTCAGGAACTGCTTCACTTCGATCATAATATAAGGAAGTGCACCGTTTTCCACGAATATCACCTTGTGAAAGACATTGTGTTCATACAAGCACGGATCGCTTATCTCGTAGCATTTCTAGGTGCTCAAACAGAGAAAACGCGCTTTTATAGCATTGGCGCTCCACAACAGATCCACCCTCGCGCAGCATTTCTAGGTAACGTTTCCCATTGACAGAACATGTCTTTCAGCCTAATCTTGCACAAAGCTCTTCAAAGAAAAAAGGGACCCACAATAATTTCCGGCATTTTATAGGACTCTGATTTACACTCATGTTCATAAATAAAGGATAATTCAGAGTAACACAGAAATTGATCTCTAAAACAAAAATTTCCCCTGTGTAGAATTATCACACACATCTTGAAGAAGAATATACAAATTACAGGAAACCACCAGATAGCGCGGATAGTACGTCACAATGACGAGAGTGTAAGAGAGAGATATATAAGGAATGGTGGCAAAGAAGTAAAATTGTTCACAAGTGCTTTAAAAGCCTTTCAGTGCAATAACCGCATAGTTATACCACAAAGGAAGCATTTGGATGATTTTTTACGTGGTAGAATTATTGGACGACTGGAATGTGGACGTACCCAGCTGGAAGTATCCGAGGAACTTGCAATCGCACAGAGTGTCATCTCCAGGCTTTGGCAACGATTCCAAGATGATGGTAATGTGAGTAGATGCTACAGCACAGGTCGTCACCGAGTTACAACGCCGAATGAGAAAGGGTATTTTGCAGTTACCGCCAAAAGAAATAGACGGAGCACAGCAACAGACCTGTCTCGTCAGCTCTCTACAGCTACCGGTACGACAGTTTCAAGGCAGACCGTGTACAGACGCTTAGGGCTTATTGGTCTATATGCTCGCAGGCCTGTCAGATGTGTTCCACTTACCGTAACTCACTGTCGCCTGCGATTAACCTGGAGTAGAGAGTATGCATTGTGAGCACCACAACAGTGGTCTTGTGTGATGTTTTCCGACGAGTTCAAGTTTAGTTTGCAGTCTGATTCTCGCCGGACTTTAATATGGAGAGCGCCAGGTACCCGTTACCACCAAGTGAACACCATTGAACGACACCGTTACGGTGGTGCAGGATGGCTCTTTTGGGGAGGAATTATTCTTGGTTCTAGAACTGACCTGCATATTCAGAGTGTAACGATGACAGGCCACATCTATTGGGATGTCATTCTGGAACAACATGTACATTTGTTTCGGGGCGCCATGGGTGCTGAATTTCTGTTTATGGATGACAACGTCCGTCCTCACCGTGCAAACATTGTAGACGTATGCCTTCAATCGGAGGATATCACCCGTATGGATTGGCCAGCATACTCACCGGACTTGAATCCAATAGAGCATGTGTAGGATATGCTTGGTCGACGAATTGCAGCCCGTAAACTCCCTCCCACGTGTCTACCGGAACTTCGGAGGGCATTGCTTGATGAGTGGTGTAATATTCCCCAAGATCAGATTGATAATTTGATACTCAGCATGCCTAGGCGTTGTAAGGCATGTATTGCATCGTCCGGGAGGCATACTCCGTATTAACCATCATACTAACCATGTTATACTGTTTTTTGTAAATAGGTTCTTTTTTTGAAATTTGCTCCAGGGAGTAAAAATCGCAATTTTTTATTAATTATGTCAAACATATAGCATTTTTTTTGCTCTTTACCTTTTGTTTAGTAAATAGACTTTACAAATAAGTAAAATTTGTTTTGCTTCTGTCTAATAAATTTGCTCCAGGGAGTAAGAATCGCAATTTTTATTAATTATGTCTAACATATAGCATCTTTTTTGCTCTTTATTTCTTGTTTAATAAATACACTTCACAAATAAGTCAAATTTGTTTTGCTTCTGTCTCTTTCTTTGCCTGAACTTCATTATCCTTAATTTATGGACTTGAGCGTACATATTTTCCGAGATTTTCTTGAGTACAGTTCCACCTACCACAGGCCAATGTAACTGATTTATTTTCTCAAAAAAAAAAAAAAAAGATTCCCTTCACGAGATTGATTTTTCCGTAAACTGCATTCAAATGCATCAATTCTTTAAATTTTTGTGCATTTTTATTTACGGACTTCTGAGACACTCGTTATATAAGTCAGTCCAATACAATCAGAAAGGGATGTTGGTCACTGCCTCTATCTGTTTCGGGTGATTTGCTGTTTGGGTGAAAATTTGCGAAAGTTCCTTTATGCTTTTATGTTATAACCCATACATTTAAGATACCAAAAACACTTCATTTTTGTTTCTACGATATTAAAAGCAAAAAGTTATAGCATGATTAGTAAAACCGAAATGGAGCTTACAAAACCGGAAATACATCCCTACACAAAACATTTTTAAGATAATGAATTAAAATTTTCAGAATATGTTTTTTATTTAGTTCTATGGGTATTATGGATCAAAATCTAATCTCTTTGTACATATTTATGTACTTAATTGCTTTGTATGAAAATAAATCATTATTTTTTTTAAAAAAACGTGTTTTTTTCATAAAATTTGGCATACTAAAAGAATTTCAAAAAGTATATTACAAATCTTTTAATTCCTAACACATATAATGATGTTATTCACGTACTGTATAAATATTATTTGAATACTTTTTTAGAATTTTTTTGCGACTACAATTTTTCATCAAAATTTCACTGAAAACGACAATTGTTATAGTTTATAAAACTCTCCAGAAAACAGCAAAAGGTTAAGAAAAGTCCAAATTAGTTAAACATGAATCTAAATAGATTTTGTGCTATAAATATGGTGAATTCAAAAAATGTACAACAAGTAGAATATTTTTTATATTGTATTATAGTCTTTAAATGCATTTTCTGAGAAACTATGTTTTTCAATTTTTTCCTTCATGGTAAAGTTCACTACAGGATTTCTTTTTAAGATATTGAATTGAAATTTTCAGAAAAAAACCGTTTTATTTAGTTGTATCTCTAGTGTGGACTATAATCGAATCTCTGTATATATATATATATATATATATATATATATGTATTTTATTGCACATTTTGTGAGAAAATATTAGTTTTTTGTAAAAAATCGAGTTTTGCATAAAATTAGGCATATATTTTAAACAAATTTAAAAAAGTATTACAAATTGTATAGCTCTAAGTACAGATAATGATACTATTTATGTACTGTATAAATATTATTCGAAGATATTAAATAGAATTTTCAATACAAGGTTTACCGTAACTGCAATTTATCACTGAAATTTCACTGAAAATTCCCAATATTTTCTTAAAATTATTTTTAATTTTGTGAAAATTGTGATTGAACTCCTAGTTTTTGGCCTCATTTCAAACAAAAAGAAAGTGTTTATTTAGTTAAAAATTTATATATTTTAAAAAAGTGCTCCGAATTTAGTCGAATAACTTAAGCGTTAGAAGAGTTCAGGAGCAAACTTGGAAAATATTTTTTTAAGAAAATAACTCGTTGGAAATAATAGCTACGCAGACTGGCAATACTAACCGACAAAAGAATTACTATTTTTATCTACCTCTGATTGATTGAATAGTAACGTCACACTGTTTAGCTACACGAGGGCTTTTGGCGACGGACCACGTAATTTTGAACCATGGTCAAGTGACGTGGACGACACCTGAGCTGGTATCCCCTCTCCTAACTACCACACCACACCAACGGGAGGACGTCTCGGCTCTCGACAGATTTAACGTGCATCGCTGCCTTACACGGCGGGTCTTTAGTGGTACTGGGCTCGAACTCGTGACAAGGCAAGCCACGATCCGATACCTATACCACTCGGCTACCGCGGCCACTTTATCTAGCTCTGATTTTCACATTTAGATTTATATAGTACTACACAACTGTATGTTAGGTTTCTTTTGCAAGAAAGGGGTAACTTTCAATAACTTTAAAGTAAAACCATGACTTTATTTCAAGCAGGAGACCTCGCAAGACAGGGGGACTTCTCAAGACTCTTTGAGGCCCTGGGCCCCCATGCAAAAGTAGGCCTTACCAGACATCTTGAAAAGTAGACAGTAGCATACATTGTCAAAAACTCGTTAAAATGGTACTTTGAAACCAATAAATGTGCGCGACTCACAATCTAAAAATCCTAGGCACAAACCAGCGTGAACGTTGGCCGCATTTCGACTAAATGAGTTGAATGATTGCTTAGAGTATTAGGCCTAGGCCAGACATGGACAACGGTCATCACATAAAAATACAGTCTTACTATTTTTGCCAGTTAACATATAGTTTGAAATTCACCGTTTTTCGGAGAATATGTACGGGATCATATTTGACCATTAAAATTATCTGGTAAGACAGAGTCAAGAACGAAATGAAGCTTCCCCCGAGGGTGAAGCCCCGGGCCCCGGGCCCAGTTGGCCCATGCCTTAAGACCTCACTGACAAGATAACCTGTTGACAACTATTTCTAAAACCCCTGGTGAAGTTAAAATGTTGCATCTTTTACAAAAGTTTCATTTCTTAATCCCTTCCGAAAATATTTATCCATATTAAGCAAGGGGGCAAGATCGCGAAATCACGGGCCGGTGTTGTATCTGTAGAGTCAAGGGTTCACCTTATAGAGGAGCTAACACACGTTAAATTTGTCGAGGCTTAAAGTTCAAACGTGGGAGTGGGGGGTAGTAAGGAGAGAGGGTGTCTGCTCAGGTGGCTTTGATTGATTGATTGAATATTAACGTCGCACTGTTCAGCTACACGAGGGCTTTTGGCGACGGACCACGTAATTTTGAACCAAGGTCAAGTGACGTGGACGACACCTGAGCTGGCACCCCCCTCTCCTAACTACCACACCACACCAACGGGAGGACGTTTCAGCCCTCGACAGATTTATCGTGCATCGCTGCCCTACACGGCGGGTCTTTAGTGGTACTGGGCTCGAACCCGTGACAAAGCAAGCCACGGTCCGATACCTATACCACTCGGCTACCGCGGCCACCTGCTCAGGTGGCATCCTCGTTACTTGAGGGTGTATCAAAATTACGAGACTCATCACCAAAAGCCCTCGAGTAGCTTCGTAGTGCAACGTTAATAAACAATTAATTAATAATTAATTAATTTGTAAAATATCTGAACAGACTATGTACTAATGATGTTTATTTTGATGAGCATTTCTAAAATAAAATATGATAATATATTATTCCCCGTCACAGGTCCGGCGTTCAAATCCCGGGCTGGTCAAAGTCTACTCATCCTTTCATCTCTTCACTGAGTCGATAAATGAGTACCAAGCTTGCTTGAGAAATGATCACTGGGGGTTTCGCGTCAGATTGACTACTTGACCGAAAATCTGCACATGCACCCCAGCGCATAAGGTCACGCAAACTAAGATAGGCACAGTAGGCCAAAGACCTCATGGGCTGTTGCGCCATTGAGTTCAGTTCAATATATTATTATAAGCAGATAGTAAAGGGAAATCTTTTCTTAAATAAGTCTACTTAAAAGGAAACAAAGTATTTGTATTTTTTCACTACTATAATATTGTTAATTTTTTTTAAATAATTGGGAAAATAATTTGTTTAATATTGAGAGGATAAGATTTTTAATCCTTTATATACAAGCGTCATTTGCTGTAAACTTTGTGAAAAGTGGAAACAGATTCGATAAATAATATAAACTTTCTAATCAACGAGATGCTTAGTCAATGATTTAGAACATGAAGGAAATATTTTCAGTTATGACAAGGATTTTCAAAGCACATAAAGGACGTCGAAGTTAATTTTTTAAAGGGTGTTGGAAACCTCTCTCTCTCTCTCTATACTGACAATGTTAAATTGGCTGTTTTCGATGTACCTTTTCTCAAAATCTATTTTATGTACATGCTTGAAATTTTTCATACTATTAAAGTACACCTCTCTCATTATACTAAAATGAGCTTTTAGCTAATTTTGAATTTTTAATGAATTATGAAATATTTTATCAAACATTGCGAAATTTGACCCATTTTTTACTTAAAAATTTGTAAAAATTAAATTTTGAGTTTTTACAAAAGCTCATTTTAGTATATATTAGACATCATTACAAATAATTCATAAAAAATTTACATACCTGTGAACAGTAGTTTCTCAGAAAAGGTACATTGCACATTAAAATTTACATTTTGAGATAAATTGATTTTAATGTATACAGGGAGACTTCTAATTGGCTAGGAAATAAAACAATAAAAAAAGCTCAATTTAAAATAAAAGATACATGTTTTGGTTTATATCAGTCGTTACACTTTTAAGCAAAAACAAAGTAATTTGTTTACAATTTTCGCCATTAAAATGGGCGTAGCCCAAATTCAACGATTATTTAAAAATACATTTTAAGGGCTTCTAAATACCCTAGAGGTAAAAGTAAGGTATTTTTAAAAAGGTTAAAATCTATACAATTTGAAAATGTAAAAATCTCAAATTGTCAAAAAAATAAGATTTTAGCTTTCCAACACCCCTTAAAAATTACAAAAAACTATAGAAAATTAAAACTTTTAGTATTTTTTAATCATTTAGAGGAAAGATTTCAAATCAAACTGCCATCGAAAAAAAAAGTGAAAAAATAATTCTAAACACAAGTTGTAAAACATTCACCAATATTTTCTTTACCATAGCTACTTTAAATTCGTTTGCAACCGATTACAATACCAAAATCGTCTGCCACTGCCAACAAAAAATGCTAAAAATAACCCAAAACCATTCATATTTAGCAGAACGTTAGTACATATTTTTTCCTCCACGTCTGCTTGTAGTAGATCGATTCCTCTTCAAACTGAAACACTCGAAAGACAGGGAGGGTGGAAAGAAACAAGAGTCCACCCCACCACTTTATATCTTTTTGAAAACCAATTCAAACCTCTACCTGTTCGATTACAAGTAGAATGCGTCACAGTAAGCGCTCTTGTGTCTTCATTGTTTGATTCTCCCCCGAACATCGCAATAAGTGAGTGTAAGAGGATGAGGGAGGGGGGGAGATGGCGAAAGAACACATGGAGGGATGCAGAAAATATGAATTGCCCCCACTGGTGTGTTTTTCAGTGGGTGGACTGTGAGTTAGCCGGCAGATGGCTTCCACTTGACACGCCAACCACTGTGTCGGACGGGGGTTTTGCAGAATCGTCTGAGGAGTGTTCGCTACAGTGGTTCAAGGGTTAATGTAGTTGGTAATTCCCGAAATAGAGCTATTCTAGATTTTAAAATGTGGAGGTAAATTGGGAGAGGGGGGAATAATGAAAGAGTCAAGCTATAGTTTGATGATGAGAGATAAGTATATTTGACATCTTCTGTTATGAGGATTTAAAAATAAATGCTATGCGTATAATTGTTTATTTTTACCTATGAGTCAACAATAGTTTTTCGCATGCATTTCAATCTACGTTGCACTGGAAATACGAAGCAGTTTATTAAAAACATAATTGGCTCTTTGGTTTAAGCTACTAGTATTTTTATAATTATTAGAAGCGCATTGTTGACATGCGCGTGAATTTCGTTATTGGGAATCAGCATCAAGGTTTAGAGATTACACCTGAGAGGATAATGGAAGGAATTTGACCATTTGACAAACATACCATGGTAGGAAATTGAGGCCCAATTGAACCTAACAGTTTCCGTTAACCCATCTTAGATTCTAATCGACAACTATACTTGTACAGTCGAACCTCTATATTGCAAAATTTTCTTTATAGCGAACTTTTTCCTGGAACCTTGAACATTTCACGATTTTCTTCGTAAAATAACCTCTCTATAGCGAAATGCATTTTCTATATAACGTTTTCTTTAGTGTTTCAATTTTTGTTTTCCCTTTTTTAAAAGCATTTCTGAAAATCAAGTTATTTCTCTTTAACACATTTTATGGTGGTCAAAAATCTTGAACTGGTTTTATTAGATCCTAACTCGCCGAGAGCAATAGAGTTCTGGACGTTTCATCGAAAAAGTGCAACCTTTAAACCCCGTTGCCCAGTTCACTAAAAACATCTTTGATATCCTCTTTCTCCCTCAGTGCAGTTGTTCTGTGTCCCCGTGCTTTAATTATAAAATAATGTATGTTTAATATTACTTGTATGCTTTAAATTATATAAAATGTCCTTAAAATTCATTAATTTTAGCATAAAATTATTTTCTTAATATTGAAAATACAGCGAATTCTTCGACATTCTTTTTTCTTGTTTTCTTTGCAGTTTTTCTTTCTTTCTTTCTTTTTTTGATGGGTAAGATATATAAAATAAACATATATTAATTTAAAAAAAGGTGCAAATAATTACTTTTTTTAATACATAGTGTTTATGAATTTAAAATTTATTTTATGTGGTTTATAAAGTATATTAAAAGATGAACCTCTATGTAATGAATTTTCCATATAACGAACTTTTTTCCGGGACTTAGCAACTTCGTTATATAGAGGTCCGATTGTATACCATTGGTTAACTACCGTATTCACAGTTTTCTGCTCCCAGGGAAGTCTTAAGGCTTATGCCAACTGGACCCAGGCTAAGGTCTTCGGCTGCAATGGGGGCCTTGGCTCGTTCTCAACTCAGCTTTAATAAGATCATAATTTGAATAATTTCAATGGTCAAATATTATTACCAGTTGTATTCTCCAAAAAGCTTGGAATTACAGATGATGCGTCAACTGGCTACATGTGATGTTCGTCGTCCACGCACAGGCTTAGACTTACCATTCTTACTCATTAAATCCAAAGATGTCGAGCCGATGTGTGCGATTGTAAGTCATGTTCATTTATTTGTTTCTGGCTATTGTTTGTACGAGTATTTGACAACGTACGCTCTATATAGTATACTTTTAAGCGACATAGGTGGGGTATGCATTTGTGTAGGGTCTCCGGGCCTACTTTTGAGTAAGGGACAAGGGCCTCAAAAGTCTTAAGACGTCCTTGCCTGCACCAGCGGTCAAAGATAGATAATCGGGGTTTCTCCGCAAGTTCATTCTGTAACTCAAATTCAGGCTAGAAAACTTTGACCAGGTTCCAAGCTCAGTTCAATTTAACCGAACTTGTTGAGTAAGCGCAGTCATGGGGTCTATTTTGACTAATACGGTTGAAAACTCGCAGTTGAGTAACCGAAGTTAAAAGAGGCGAAATGAAGATTTAACCAGTGGTTTGCTTTCACTTAATCTCGGTAACTTATCTCCAGATTTCATAACATGGTTCAGTGAGGGGCCTGACTATGTTACAGTCGATTTAAGATTTTTTTTTAATGAACATTACCTTTTAATGGAAGATAAAGGCTATATTTGGTATCGTTCCTGGTAATTCATAATCACAGCCAAATGGGGGGTGAATGTTAACGTCGCATTATTCAGCTACTGTAGGGATTTTGGCGACGGACCTTAAAATTTTGAGCCATGGTTAAGTGATAAGGACGATACCTGACCTGACACCCCCTCTCCAAACTTCCACACTATACCAACGGGAGAACGTTTGAGCCTCGACATTTAATGTGAATCGCCTCCTACACGGCGGGTCTTCAGCGGTACTGAGTTTAAACTCAGGATCTGCCGACCGAAAGTCGGTTCCCTTAACCACTAGGCTAAAGCGACCACCGATCAAATAATAAAGACACCACTTCAGCTCCCTCCGCGCTCTCCAAACTTCCACACCCCACCGATGCAAGAACAGCAGAGATAAATTTAACGATCTTGTTCCCTCTTCATGGCAGTCTCGTAGAGGCTTTCCTCTTCATGGAATTGACGACCCCATAGATGCACTGCTGGTCAAGATTTCGCGAGCATGACCACCTGGCAATGGCGCACTCAAGGAGGGATCCTGGGGGTCCGCCCTTGATTTTTCCCCGATTGATTATAATTCTAAGTATATAGTACGTAAAATTTAAGTATGTATTTGTTGTTAATGATTAATTTTATTAATTAATGCTAATTATTTATTCAATAATTTAGTTTTTTACTGTATTTTGTTCCCGAAAATCGACAAAATCAAAAGGAGCATGATACAAGAATGGTGAACTTTTTTAACCCCCCCTCCTTGAAAAATTCATGTGTGCGCTACTGCCACCTGGCTATCGTCGTCTAATGAATTTCTGAAGACCAACTGCTTTCTTTCATTGCATTTAAATGTGAAATGTCCATGCTTGTATTCTCTCCCCTCCCCTTTTTTGTTAGAAAAGGGTAAAATATCAAAGAAAAAGGCAACGAAAGAGATTTTAAATAAAATTAAAATCAAATATATCTCAAGTAATGTAACATAAAATTTCCGAATTTTATACTTCTGATTAAAACGAATTTATTTAAAATGCTCTTGCATTTTAATATCTTTTCAAGAAAAATAAATTATAGTTAATGGTTCTTTAAAATAAAATTTATCTAATATTGTAAGTTTCTAGGAAAAATAGTAAATGAAATAATTGAAATTTGCATCATAAATTAAATCGTCATGTTTAAGACTGAAACTCTTAAGGTGGCTGACTTTTTCGGAACAGTGATTTAAAAAAAAATGTGTAAATGAGAGAATAATTTTTCTTTAAATTAGTGTCAGCTGAATAGAATATATATATAAAAATGTCTGAAGAATAATATTAAAAAATTATTTAAATGCAATTTTTTCGCAAAAAAATGAAGGATATATTTTTAAATATTTTTCTTTTTTATGAAAAATATTTTTATAATAATATTTTGCCTGTGTATAGCAAGGACTTCTATCATGAAGTTGAACTAAGGGTTTTAAAATATATAACTTAGAAATGAATTTATTTATATTTTACTATACCAGAGTAGAGAAATTTAAAACAACAACAACACTTGTTATTATTCCAATTGAACATAAGTCTGAAAATAATGGGAATTTTTCAATAATCCTAGTTCAGGTCCTGTATAGAATCTCTAGCTATACAGAGGCAAAAATATTATTTCAGATGCATTTTTCAGAAAAGGAGAATGTTTTGAAAGTATGTCATTCTTCACTTTTTGAAACAAAAATTGCATTTTAATATTTTTTTTTCTTGTTATAATATTTTTGAAACCATTTCATACAAATTCTAATTCAACTGACACTAAATATTAAAAAAATATCCATTTATATGCCTTTTCAAAATCCTTGTTTCAAATGTAGTCACCTTAAGACGTTTTACCCAACTAAGACATAACGATAACTTTATACCCAAAATGAAATAAGGTCCCTTAGAGCCCAAACAAACACAACCTTTTCAAATTTGAAACTAAAATTCATTAAGTTTATCCGTGTTGAGGAAATGATTTGCTGTTGAATTGGGATGATTTTAAAACGGCATATATACCCCGACCATCAACAACAGAATCATCACCTACTTTCCATTAGAATATTTTATCTGAAAAGTCAATCGCAATTACAAAGCTAGGCTAAAATCCAACTCCAATCCTCTTTGAGAGTTACCATATCGCGTTACTTTCCCTGTTTAAAAGCGGGCGGAGGAAAACACAATGCCAGAAAAATTCAGAAAAGCCAACATCAGATTCATGTCGCTGCTGTATGGGGCCCATATGCCCGTCCTTTTCCATCTGCCAGTGGGCCCCGTGGGGGTTCATGGCCCATCCCAGACCCAGAGCAAAGCACAAACAGATTGGAAAGCTATAGAACTCGGCCTACCGCAGTATGTCATCCTTCCCTGCGCAGGGGTAGGGGTTCCTCTGCCCCCCCCTTTGGGACGGAGGGAAGGGGGTGGTCGTTTATGAATCGCGAGCACTTGTCGGTATTTGATCTTTGGATAGTGTGAAATCGTTCTGATGTTTTTTACTACCCCTGTCACTTTACCATGAGATCGGTTGGGGGTGATTTGGATTTTCAAGTCTGCTACAAAAAAGGATGGAATTTCAAAACAAGATTGTATACACATAAATTATGTATCATTTTTTTAAAAATTGTCTTGCGTGGAATATTGATTTGAATTAGAAGTAAAAATACACAAATCGAAATAATCGCGTTACCCTCCCGCTTAGCTGAGAATTTTCAGATGCTATAAGACTGTGTATTGTTTTAAAGTTTTTGAAAGAGATATATGTAGTAATATATAATAACTTCAGTAGTTTCTATTATTGTTACAGTAAAATATTTTATTGGACTGAATTTAGATTATTTCATAGTCACATGATAAATGCAATTGTGTTTCCTGCCAATCAATTCTGTCGTTGTCACCAACCAATGTCAAAGTTGTAGCCCACTTTTTTTTTATAGAAACTTTCATTTAAAAAGTATGTATCAGTTAACAATAACAACGCACATAGGTAAATAAAATGGACTTGGTTTGAAACCGTATAATATAATTTTTTTTTATTTTGAAAAAAACTTAATTGAGTAAACATTATAACTTAAAATTGAGTAAGTATTACCAGATTTGAAATTGTATCTGAATTTTACAACTATAAGAAGACGTACAAATCTAAGGACAGCTTTGAATTCAATGGAAAACACGTGATTACAATTATGTCACCGTCGAGAATTTAGATCCTTAAAATTGAATATAAAAAATAAATTTATAAATATATGATCAAATATTGGAACGAATTATCAACTTAAAATACTTTATACTTGACAGATTAATGCTATTCTTAAAGAATAATTAGACTATTAAATCACATGATACGGAAATATCTAATATATCTTCTTTGTCTTTATAGAATTAAATTTTAGATTGCTTTAATTAATATAATATGAAAACATTTTATCCTGAATTTAGCACAATATGTTTCGAGAGAATGTATTAACAGAAATTTCAGTTCAACTAATACGATCAGGCCTCTTACTTATATAAAAAAATTATTCATTTTTTAACGTATAATTTTATTTTAGAAATATATATGTCCATATGTACTTCTAATTAGTATATTTTAACTATTTAATTTGAACAAATCAATCGCACCTAAATATTTTTGAACTATTTATAATATCATAAAAGGAAGAAAAGCTACGATCCTTACGAAGATTTTAAATATAATACTAAGTTTAGAAACAGGCGGGACTATGAAACATGTCGGATATTAATAAGTTTGAAGTTAAAAATTTTATATTTAACCCTTTATCTACCACATTATGATTAACTGCAGTTTTTTTTTCATGCAATATTTTTTTTTTTGAGTTACTACATTGAAAATTAAGGGATATACTTAAACAAAATACTCAACTTTGGGAAATTGAATCAGTTAGAGGTAATCAATTAATTACAGATAATCAACTGTAAAATTAATTATATACTGTTCACTTTAAATAAGTAGTCAAATCATTTTTTTAAAGACTTTATTATCATACAAAAATAAATAAATAAATAAATATGACACTTACCTTCTGACGTTAACTACTTTTTTGGAACAAAAGTGGCAGTCTTCGCAAGCCGATCCAAATGTCAGCTGAAAACGTAATTTCTGCTATCTTTCTCAGATCCTACCAAGCATGTTGCATGTAACGTTATCGAACATGTTTATCTAATTTCCTTTGTATGAGAAATATATATTTTTCACGTTTAATACATAATAAAAAAATGTCAATTTCGTCTAGTTTAAATCGGTAACACTGTAACAACCTTTGGAATGTTGGTGCTTGGGGGTTCGAGCAAAGATCAGCAATGGAACTTTTAAACACAATTTTATTACTAATTTCCCTTAATCAACCAACACAATTAAAGGTAGGGAATGCACTTAATAAATAACCCGGAAGAGCAACCTCATTGGCTTAATGCGACTAACATGTAATTGAAATTACTTAACCCTAGTAGTTAACCTGCGTAGTTATTTTATCAAAGTAGGTTCAAAAATTGCGTATGATTTTATTACGTATTTCAAATCTACATATAAATCTACATTTTAGAGTTAAGATATACGAAAATTTTTTTTGTACAAGAGTTTTATTTTAAAATATAGAATTTGATCATCATAATATGAACATAAAAAAACATAAATTAAAACATAAATAAGACAGCACGGGTTGAACAGATAAATAATCTAAAAAACGCATACCCATGGAAATCGCGGGTTGCTCAAATTCTGCTACATCTACATTGCCCCTGGAAATCGTGGGATGGAGAGAGGGTTAACTGGCTCCTATAGCGCTCTTGGCTCCTACGCTTAAATTCTCTCTAAATATCTTGTTTAACTGTGCGATCTCCAGTCGTAAGCTTGATCACAACTTAAAAACTTTTAATCGCCAACTATCAACCATCGACCGTCATCACGTACTCATATGCCAACGTTTAAATAAAAGTACTCATTTAACTAAATCTCGTTTTCTTCACAGAGGAAAAAGTTTTCAAAAGAACTTACAGTTAAAAAGAATAATTTTACCTAAGAGGATTAGTTGAAGATTCGTCGATAGACCCGTAACAACTCATCAACGGATCGAGAGAATCTCATCAAAATGTACATTTTAACCATTTCCAGCAGCAAGAAATTATATATCTGTAAATCTACGTCAGTTGACGGCATCACTCTTTGTGCTCTTTCCGTCGGATATTTGTTCAATTCCCAGATAAGCTCTCAAAATATTTACCTTCTTACTCTTTCCCAAACCGTTCAAGAGGGAAAATAACTGCCATAATCCCCAATGTAAGCTGAAAAATAACACGGCCCAATCCCTTTAATCCAACCATACTTTCGCACGCCTGTCCCTCAGCCGTAAAAAATCCCTCTACAAAAGCGACCAACAAAAACTCGAATTTCATCCCTTATTCTAGAAGCGCCACTGACAAACTCTTTCACGCCCCTTTAACGTCGTTAAAGAACCCTGGACGTTCCCATGAAATTGCAATTATGTCACGCCTTTCGATGCACGTGTCACGCGAAACGGAATCCATGTCGATCCACACTCCAACCTGCTTGTTTCATGTGCATCCAAGCACCCCCGGGGCTGTCTCGTGCACGGGATTATTCAGATGACTAGGGGGGGACCAAACGATTCTGAGTATGCTAGAAGGTTTGGCTTATTGGTATTCACACACCCACCAATCTTTTACAGGGTTTCAAGTCAGATTTATGAGAATTATTGGAAGATGGAAGTGATTTGGTATGTTTTTAGATCTGTTGATATGCGTTTATGGTTCTGTAGTACAAAGAGAAGATGTTCGCTTGAAATCTGTCCATAGAAGTTTCCATGGATTTTGTATTTAATGATATTAGATTTGCATCCACTCATAGAGACGAATCAATGATTTAATGTCCATGAATATTGGGGATGGGCAATTACAGCATGCCATAGAAATGTTAGGGAGATACATAGTTATTAAGAATAATAAGGATAATCGTTTGTTCTGTAAACAGTTTCTCCAGTCACACTTTATATCACTCGTATTCATATTTATAAGAAAGGAAATTCGCCTTCTGTCTGCATAAATGTATAATGACGTCAGATTTTCATTGATAAATTCTTTTCGTGGAACAGAATGAAATCATTTGCACAAAAGAGGAACTGATAATTAACAAGTTTTTTTCTAGTAAATTTATAGGAATTAACTGATGATCACAATGAGGAAATACATCAATTGAAAAGAATTATTGAATGTTGAAGATTAATTTTGTTTCAAATTTGAACAAATGGTATTCCATCTTATTAATGGATTTTAAAGATGGGTTTCATTTTAATATGATTTAATGATAAAATTTAATTTTTTATTTTTTGTTATTGATGATACAATTGCTAAAAAAAAAAATTAAATAATTTTTTCCAAACATGTTTTTGCAGCTAGGAAGGGCTTTATGTACTTATTCCTACTGCATAAAAAGAAGAGAAGCAAAAAATAGAAATAATATATTTTAGACTTGCAGATAATAATCTCATCGAGGGTAAACTTAGCCAGAGACATTCAATGATATTATAAACAATGATAATGAATATCATAAGAGAAACATTTTATTAAATATACATTTACCTATCACTACGATAACCAGTCTATCTTTTGTTTTATATGGCATTTCAAGAATAAAAAACAACTATGATCAAAACAGAGAATGATAAAGATTATCAGGAAATTATATCACAGTCGTTATATGAGAATTGTTTATCTAGTAAACCATCTACACTGCTGGACAATTGCTAAGGACGGATCACAAATTGCTATGTAGCATAACATTAAGCGAGACATGAGGCCTAGTAGGATAAAATATAGTTGCCACACTGTTCAGACATTAGAATAAAGAATATTTATTGTTCTGGAAAGTACAAAAGCTGTGAAACATCTGAAAGAACAAAAAATGTTCATTTGATCTGCGTACGGAGAAATGGAACAATGCATCTAAAAGTCAGCAGGCACCTTAAAGAAAGGTATCAGTACGGGATATGTCCACCGTGGAGTGTGATGCAACATTCCACACGTCGTACCTTACTTTTTGCACAACATTATCCATCAGCTGTTGAGGCAATTTATCCGATTCCTCTGTGAGTGCATGGATGAGGGTGTTCTTGTTTGTCGGAGGATAGTTTCGACGAGCAACTTGCCTCCCCAAAGCATCCCACACATTTTCAAAGGGGTTTAGATCTGGAGAACGCTCTGGCCATACGAGGCGTTGAATACCCTCGCTGTCTAGACAATCCTGAACAGCGAGTGTTCGATGACATGTTGCGTTGTCGTCCATAAAAACAAATTTATCACCGACAACACCACGGAAAAGACGAACATGAGGAAGTAGAACTTCATCAATGTATCGTTGACCCGTCATAGTCCCATTCGCAACCACATGTAGGCGCGTGCGGTCATTTATCATGATGCCGGCCCACACCATGATACTGCATGTCGGATATCGGTCCTTTTCCTGGATATTTTCTGGACG
Source organism: Trichonephila clavipes (assembly GCA_019973935.1). Taxonomy (NCBI): domain Eukaryota; kingdom Metazoa; phylum Arthropoda; class Arachnida; order Araneae; family Nephilidae; genus Trichonephila; species Trichonephila clavipes. Next base: position 343,452 of record BMAU01001233.1, on the reverse strand, counting down.
ATAAGCAGTACCACTCTCGCGCCAGATCAGTTGGCGTCTACAATCCGATGACAGACTGAACCTACTCTCATCTGAGAATAGTACGCATGCCCAATTCTGTTCAGTCCAATTGTGATGCTCACGACACCATTGCAAACGGGCAGTACGGTGCTGTCTGGTCAATGGGACACACACAACAGGTCTGCGTGCGTATAGTCCTCCTCCCCTCAATCGTCTGGCAACAGTTTTTCGGGAGATCTGCTTTCCTGAGGCAGCAAGAAACTGATTTGCCACCTGCTGAGCTGTGGTGCGCCTGTTCCTTTTTGCTGATAGGACGATATATCTGTCTTCTGCAGGCGTCGTACTTCTAACACGACCTACCCCGTGCAGTCTACTACACATTCCAGTAGTTTTAAATGACTTCCACAGCCGTGAAACAACGCTGGGAGCGATGTCGAACCCCCTGGCAACATCTGTTATTTTTCGCCTTTCTTCGATCTTTCCAATAATTCGGCCACGCATAAAATCATCTATGTGATGTCGGGAAGACATGCCAAAAATTTTAAGTTTGTCTATTAAATCTTTCCTGTAAAACTTTGACTTGAAACAACAACTGTCTACACGCATCAAAACCTTTAAAGCTCTTATGAACGCTATCACGTGATGAACAGACGTGGAAAAAAATTTGCATACTTATACTTCTTACTAATATCCCGCACTTATTCTAATTTTCCACATTTTGCTTCCTTTCATTTTGTGGTTGCTATGGATGATAGTGTTATCCGTCCTTATCAAATGTCCAGCAGTGTAATATTAGAATATTTAGAAACAAAAAGTATTTCTATACATAGGAGAAAACGGACTCGCATACGCAAGCTCGTTCACTCACTCCGGATCCAGTTGACATACAGACTTGAAGTTTGGCAGGAATGTTTCTTTTGTTAAGTAGAGAACCACAATAAGCATTGGTTTTGAGAAAATCAACTCCCAAAGTGGATTTTGGGGGTTACGAGGGCTTTATATGTAAAAACATTTCCCGTGTTTGAATTATTAGACTTAAAGATTTGAAATTTAAAATACTTGTTTCTTTGGTTGATTATATATCCGTTAAAATTTTTTTTACGGGAATTTTTTGCAAGAGAAGAATTACATGGGTGTAAAAGACGTATACAAAGTTTTGGAATACAGTCAAATGCTTTATGTGTAGGGACTTGGATATCAATAACAATATATAGTTATACAAGATCAAGAAATATCTAGGGAAACAGCTAGTATGGCAATACAAGAAAACGAACTTTGATTGCCATCGACTAAAAAAATAATAATAAGAGAGAGAGAGAGAGAGATTATTCTTTATCATCGTAACCGATTTTTCGCATACGTCAGCAACATATCCCCACAACTGTCACTTCTTAATTTTTTCCAATCACAGAAATAGGGTTCGGGACCATAAAATCGACTTACATCGAACAACTTGCGCCCATTTCTCGGTGTTGTTTACATCTCCAAGGACCTGATGGACACAAAGCGGATTGGCCTCGACTTCCAGCTTAGATGCTAAGTAGATTAGCGTAGGGACATAAAGGGGCTTTAAGCCTACATCCACTTAGCCAGATTGAGTGGTTCCATAGGTGGACTGGGGTAAGCAACCCTCAGGCTTCCGAAGTCAGCGGAATAGTGATTCTACCCCAGAAGTCCATTGTAGAATGTGACTGGCTTTGTGCTTTGACGTTTTAGAACGTTTATGGTAGCATGATTTTTATTGAAAATGAAGTAGGTCAATTGTCGTTAAAATAATTTTTAAACGACATTTGAATGCCACGAAATAATTTTTATTTTCTTCAATTTTTTCTGACCTGCTGTAGGAGTTCTCAATGAAGTATTTCACATACAGATATGTCAACTTATGTCACTTCAGAAAGGGATGTACCATCAAATACTACTGAATCACTTGGGTTTAATGGTATCGGAGAAATTTGTGCATCGAAATGTAGAGCAAAAAATGTTCATATAATTCTAATGGTTGCTGTTTATATTTCACCAAATCAAAGTGTAGAGAAAATTATCGAATTCATTCACAAAAATTTAGTTGCCTACACTGTGAAGCTGGATCAACACTTCTGAACAAATTGCCTATTAATTTAAGTGGGGATTTTAATGTAGATTTTTCAAAAGACAAATCAAAGCATTTAGTAGATTTTATTAAAAATCAAAATTCAATTTAATTATGTCAAATGATCCAAATGAAAGCACGACAAAGTACGGAACAACGCTTGATGGATTTTTTTAGGTATTTAAATAATTTTGAATCTAAAGTATTTATAATCTATTTCAGCTACCATAAACCTGTTGTTTCCTTCTTAGAATTCAATGAACTCACAAATATGATTGTATATTTCGTAAAAAATATTACTTTTTATGAATACAGACATATGAATAATTTTATATGATGATACTAATATCCCCTTGTTTTCTATCCACCTAACTAAACCCTGAAATAACATTGCAAAATTTGAAGTTATCATTTCCATCACGTGGTCATAAGCACACACACTCTTTTTTGTTCAGGACTAAATATTAAACAATTTATCTTATATTTAATGACAATGGAATATGCTCAAGTGTATATATACATATATATTACTTAAATTAAAATTTATATTAAACATTAACAAAATGTATTCAGTTCCATTTTTAAGGTATAGTTCATACTTATCACTGATGCATTGAATTACAAAATATGGATTTTACGATTTATGATTGTGAAATCGATATTGAAATTCTTCGAACAATAACAAGAGTGGAAATTTTGTTTTTTATAAAAATGTATGTGACATCAGCATATAAATCAAAAGCATAACAATATAACTAATTAGTCATAACTAAATACTATTTTATCTATCTATATATATGTATATATAACTCAAATATTTTTTACACATTTTTTTATTTCATTATATTTGTCTTTATAACAGCGATACATTCTTATTAGTGCAACATATTAGCATATTTATGATTTATATGATGTTTTGTTCCAAAAATATATATAAAGTACATTTTATTCTATGTATATCTTGATCCCATTGTCTCCGACTTATCTTAGAATAACTGCAAATATTTAAGGCTGTTATCGACATTTATAACAAAATCTAGAAAATTTCTTTTTGGATAGAAAGAGGGGGATATATTTTGACTACATTGTTATGTAGATAGAGCTGAACATACAGTAGTGTAAGTATTCATTTTTTGTTTGTATGCATATTTAGTTTGAATAAAATGTTTCATATTTAATTATATTTATTTTAGTGGTACTACTAAACAAAATGTTTTATATTAAAAGGAAAAATTCTAAACTTTCTTTCAACCTTAAAGACATAATATAATAAATGGTCATGTTTGTTATAATTACATGAATTTTGAAATTATATTTCTGTTACAAAAAAAAATTGTTCTGACGAATCATTATATTAGTATTACCAAACTTTTTCGACGGGGCATTGGTCTTGTCAGCAAAAGCTCAGGGATTCCCTTCTCTTTTGTTTGTATAAGAAACATATAACCAAATATTTCGATATAGAAATTCTTTATACCAAGATACTGCCCATAGGAAATTGAAATTTTGTGAGTACGAAACAAATTTATTTACACATTAGTTAGTTTAAACTGAAAGAAAAACAACAGAGTTGTTGTTGTTGTTGTGGCTAATGCCACCTGTCTGACGTAGTCAGAACGAGGCCCACGAAATTCATCGTGGCATGGGCAAGAGGTACGCCTGTCGTTGGCCTTGAGCACCATACAGGTGACAGTGCGATTTAAGCTCAGTGAAACTTCCCCGAAGGGACGATAGATGGCGACACGACCTCTATCTCCACCTCCACAATTTCTGCAAGTGAACTGAAGGGGAGGGAAATATTCTCCAGTTCCTGCGCTAGTGAATAAGCCCACAAGACTACGGACCCACTGATTTAACGAGCACGTACTCCGTGTGCACTCGGAGGGTATTTGGTGACATCGAGCATCGAACCCAGGTCTTCCGGTCTGGAGTCCGATGCTCTAACCACTAGGCTACCCACGGCCAAAAAATCAAATCAAACAACAGAGTAAAAATATCTAACAATATAATTTTTGTTTCATTTAAGAGTTACTAATAATATTGTAAATATATCGATTTAGACCTTATTTATTAAAGATATACCCACTTAAAGATAGTAGTACAAAAATACTAAATTGCGATAAGGTAACCATCGTGACAGATATAACTGTCAATAGTGTCATGCACTGATACGTTTGAGATACGAGAAATATGCAGGGTATCTCTTATAATAAATCTCATCATTCATGATATTTTTAACCCTTGGAATCTAGTTAGGAAGCCTCATTCTAAAACCTTGTCAACAGTAACCTAATCTACCTGCCTTTCTTTCATAACTCCCTTATTACCCTCAACCAGTAATTGTTCTGGGGAACAGTGAAGGTCTGTATTTTTTGAAGTTCTTAGTATATATAGTCTTGGAATTCTATTTAACCGTTGCAATCCTAAGCCTAATGGTTTGTTAATGAACTATGATGGCTATTCACTTTTTCCAGGGACGTCTTAAGACTTCTCGAGGCCCTGGGCCCCTACACGGATGTAGACCTGACCTATGACCCTTAAAAATATACAATACATAGCATACGTTATCAAATACTCGTGCATACAATAATCTGAAACAAATAATGGGCATAATTTATGATCTCACAAACCAGCTCGACCGACTGCCGCCTTTTGACTGAATAAGTAATGATGGTGTATGGTGGTAAGCCTAGGCTTATACAGGAATGACCGTCATCACATGTAGCTAGTTGACATATCGTCCGAAATTCTCAGTTTTTAGGAGAATATAATCGGAAATAACATTTGAACGTAGAAATAATTGGAATCATGATTTTATTTAAGTCGAGTCGAGAACGAGAGGAGGCCCCCCATTGTGACCGAGTCCCTGGGTTCGAACCCAGTTTACCCATGCCTTAAGACGCCCCTGACTTTTTCCTGTATTGCGTTGCTGTATTCTTAAATATTGTTTATGATTAAGTTCTTATGCGTTATTTTATTCATAATTTTATCAATGAAAGATCAGTTTTTAAAGGTATCATTTTGGATGAAGTCACGTCTGAAAGGTATGCTACTGAGTCATTCATTCATTAACAATAATTAGACATTTCGAACACTACACAATACACAAAAGCAAAAGGACATTCAGAAAACATAAAGACAACAGCAGAGATAACACGAAAAGAAAGAATAAAAACACATAATTTGCAAACCAAAAGACCTTGACTTATTCACAAATCTAAGAATCTTTTAGAACATTCTAAAATATCCCGTGATTTTTAATCTTTGAAAGCCTAATGGTCGGATTGGTGAAGGATGCAACACTGCGACAGCTTATTGCAATATTTGCTGATGTAGAATTTTTTAGAAATAAGAGGTTGCAATTAAATTTTTATATCCGTTAAGCTGTTAAATAAAAAAGAACTACGGACAGAGAGCGTGATGCATTGGAAAGGAGGAAAGGAATTAAAGAACAACTATCTAAAGAAAATTGGAGTTAAAAATTATTATACATTAAGTCGCCAAAATATATACTTATAACGTGTTACAGTTTCTTGGCAAATTTAAGAGATAAATTATTGTAATATTTCTATAAGTAAATCTTAAAGAATTGAGGAAAAATTTCAGTTATTGAAACTAACCATCCTTCAAGAGACATTCAATATAATATGAAATAAGGTAAAATGTTATGGAATTTCAAAGAATACTGACACTTTTAGAATTAAACAGTATTACTGTTGCGTCACGGATCAAACTCCATGAAAGATAAGTTTCTCTGTTCGGAAGTGGCAACAGAAGTAAGCGAGAAGAAAAAGCTGTAACATTTTTTTTTTTTGAAAATACAGTGAATGAAAAGCGTTTAATATGTTTTTGCTGTGCTGTTTTGATTTAAAATATATGTTATTGATATATTCTTCAGCGTTGTCATTTATGAAAAAAACTCTCTTCATTTATTCTCATAATAAATCCTATTAGGAACTATAATTACCGTATTTATTAGAATCTATGTCGCACTCTTTTTCATTGTCAATGCTGCAGAAAATCGGTTGCGTCTTAGAATCAAAGAGAGATAAATTCGTTGAATGGAGGAAACTGAACATGATATTAACAGTTAGAGCAGGGGTACTCAACCTTTTTTTCTGCTGGGCTGCATAAATCTGTCAACTTTCTCAAGCGAGCCGCATGCATATTATTTATTTCACGCGGGGCGCAACATGAAGAAAAATGGGGGAAGGGGGAGAAATGCTTTAAGGCCATGATAACATTGGAAATTTAAAATGTGGAAAATTGATCAAAATATAACTCCTGTTTTTTTAATTATTTTTTATATATTTTTTTATTTTTATGACTAACATTAAATTAGAAGCATTTAAGAAACACTCCTTCACAATTTCTGCATCGGTAAAAAAGGTTTTATATGATTACCAATAATGTTACAAATTTCATGGGATGTCTTTGTTATCGCTGTGATATTACCACTGACATTACCCCTGACGAAACTCTTTGTTGCTGTTGCAAAGGTTATTCAAGAAAAAGCCTATTTATCACCTCTTGAAAGAGATCTTCCAGGAAAAGTGGCATTGAATGATTCTTGTGTTGATTGGTATTTTTTAAATACAGCACTTTCATGAAATATCTAACAATTACTGATCCATGTTTGTTTTTCACTACAAAATAGTCAGCATCCCAATCGTCTTGAAACGATATATTTTCTTCGAATATTTTTCGCTTGCAAGATATGAAAGATAGTTGAAAATTAGTTCCACCCATAAATTAGTCGCTACTCCATTGTAGTCTGTTATCACTAATCGTAACCGTTCCAAATTGAAAAAGAATATCAATTCGTACCCGTACGACACCGACAGCAAAAAGCAAAATTCACATATTTGATTTCTTGACCAAGGATTTCCCACCAAATTTTTAATACAATATTCTCAAATAAATAAATTTCTCAGGGCAATGGCTGGACCATTTATAAAGGCTTGGTGGGCTGCAGGCTGAGTATCACGGAGTTAGAACAATTAGAGGCTCATGTAGGTATATTTAAGCTATTAATATTGGTAAAATAAAGTTCTTATTATAGTTCTCATTCTAAATCTTTTAAAATTTCGAAAAAATCGGATATCAATAAACCATTTTACATTTTTTTAAATTTTTTTCTCTCACAAAAACGTGTTTAGAATTTGGGGTTTGGATTAGAATCGATGGTGGCTTAGAATCGGATAAATGCGGTATGTATGGTTATTTACTATTAGTTATGTACCTCGTGAAAGATGCAATGTGTTGTCCTCTCGAAAGCTAGGAATAGCGGTGTGCAAAAGAATGGAATTGTGGGTTTTTCCCCGTATATCAACAGCATTTTTAATTTTTACGATAGAGATTGAGGCTGAGTGGTTAGTGCATCGCGCTTCCACACCTCAGGTCCGAGGTTCAAATCCCGGGCTGGGCAGGGTTTCAGTGGGTCGATAAATGAGTATCAAGCTTACTTAGGAACTGAACACTGGGGTTTTTTTGCGTCAGACTGACCACTTGACCGGAAGATCTGATCATGCACCTCAGTGCCCAAGGTCACGTATACTGAGTTGGGCGCAGTTGGCCTTTAGCCCTCATGGGCTGTTGCGCCACTGAGTTAAGTTACTATAGAGATTACGTCTCGGAGCTTTCGTCTACGTGTTTTTTTAGAATGTAAGCCCCTCCCCCCATCAAGAGAGGGTTGTGTACGCTACTGGAAAGGAACCGTCTGCCGTCATATCCCTTCAAAACCAATCAACCAATAGCGTCACAATAAACACAATAAAGATGCGGTGAAAATTTGTCATTAGGGCTCCAAGACGGTACTAGATCATTCTTATTGTAAAAATTATATTACATACGTGGACATATAACGAAAAACTAGACACACTATATATATCCGCTTAGAAGTTATCTACCATTATCCTCAGTCACAGGAGACACATTGGAATAAAATAACTCCAATTTTTCTCTCTTCCCCCTGAGTCAAAGCATTACAAAGGATGGGGGGAGAGATCACTCGACTAATTTCACTTCCTCCCCTCTTCTGTGCGTGACTCATACCATTGAGAAAGAAAGGGAACATGAACCACAAGTAGCTCGTCACCGCTGCAGAGCCCGGGGTTCTGGAACGAACCCACCCCCCTAACACAGAGAGAACTAATTAATCTGGAAAGTGTGCCGCGCTATGACGATCCATAAAATATGCTAATCTAATAGCGCAGATTTTGAAAATAAAATGTTTAGAGGGATTTACATATTTTTATAGAGTGGTCGGAAAAAATGTTATTGATGCGCTTGAGTCAGTATTTTTCCGTCTCTTTAAAATATTACTCGGCGGATATTGAGGCTTCATGTTAAGAATAGAATCAAATTTTGGAACAGCATTTTAAACAAAAAATGTCCTAAATTAAAAGTAATTTATTTTCAATTTATTTTACTACGCATTTTTGTTCAAATCATTTAATTTTTTAAAAATATAAATTATGTTTCGAGTTTTTCCTCTCTTGTACTTCAAGTTAAACAGATTTTTACCTTATTTCCCCAAAACAAAATAAAAAATTCTTTATAGTACGTTTATAAATTTTGAAGGAACAACGTAATAAAGAATTACATGTGTGTTAAGTTAGATGAGTTGTCATGGCTGCGAACTCGTGACCGGTCTAACTGAAACGTGGGTTCGAGCCCTGGTGCACTGAAGGCCTACCATGTAAAGAAGTTGATGCACGTAAAGTCTATCGATATTCAAAGTTCTAATGTTGGCGTGGTGTTTATAAACTTGCAATTTCTTTTTGAGGATTTGATAGTTGGTGTGGTGCTCTTTTTAATTGAGAACATTTATAGCCCCGTGCACCACAAAGTATAGCACGGGGCTTACATAAAAATAAGCGTGAAGCACACATCACAAAGTGAAAGATTACAACACAAACATCCATACTTTACCCGGGATTCGAACCCAGCCCCTGCGGCACCGGAGTCAGCGTCACTAGCCACTATAACGGATGGGAGGCTATTGGTGTGGTGTTCAAACGAAAAACTAAGTGCACGTTTATTTATTTTCATCATACGAAGAGACACGTAGCAAAACAAGTAGATTCAAACGATCCAGTTGGATTGAAAAAAAAATCGTCCGTCGTTTGAATCCAACTTAACCGACCCCGTTTTTCCACATCCGGCTTCCTATCTCCCGTCTGGTTCAGTCTCGGCCAGTCTCTCTGATTGCCAGGTCGTCCTCTACATATATCTGACCCGATACCAGATACTCACATATATGTTCAATACGTTGTCAGAACTCTCATGCATGCAGGGATGTATTAAGATCTCTTCAGGCCTTGAGCTCCTCCTCAAAAGTAGGCCCTGGGACCCTGCACATATGTAGGCCCCACCTGCGCCCCATAAAAGTAGACAGCACATAGCATATGTTGCGAAATACTCGTACAAACAATAACACAAAACAAATAAATGTGTATGACTTACAATCGTTCAAACAGGTCGACCTACTGCCGCCTTTTAATTGAATGAGTAATGATGGTATATGGTGGTAGGCCCAGTTCTATACATGGACGACAGTCATCACATGTGCCGTCATTTGACATATTCGAAATTCTGTGTTTTTCGGAGAATACAACCGGAAATGACATCTGACCTTTGAAATTATTCGAATCATGGTCTATTAAGGCTGAGTTGAGAATGATACGAGGTCCCTATTGTAGAGGAGGCCCTGGGTCCAGTCTCCGTTGCCTTAAGACACCCCTATAGAGATGCTGGATCTCGTCACTTGAACGAGAATAATAAATCGCGAAATACGTCACTAGCAGTTTTCCCGTTGCCTTAGAGAGCGATATTAATAAATAAATCAAGCATGTACGAACACAAATTCTTCCAGAAAATTTCCTAACTCTAACAAGGGGAGGGCACGACTATAAAGAAATTCATTTCGGGAGGAGACTTGGTGCAATAGCAGTACTACTACTTTAGGGTGTTCAACCCTCAACGTGATTCAGCCGAATGGTCTGTCAATTCGAGAAAATAGGCTTCAAAATTCATGCTTAGCTTTTATGCAATTAAGTTTTAATTAACCTCCAGTGACGCAGTGACATAGTTGGTAGAATGCGAGGTTGGTTGGCGAGTCACGCGAGCAACTCCTTTTTCAATTCTCTCTCTCATTTAATTATTTTTTTAAATTAAACAAATTTATTTAAAAAGGAGTTATTAAATTTTTTATATAATTATAAAATAATTAAATTAATAATATATAGAAAGCATTATTTTTATTATACTAACTATAAAATGATTAATTTTATAATAATAATATATTTTACAGATTGTTTTGTATTATGTGTACAATATTTTATTAACACTATAATGTATTTCACATTATAAAACTATGTGTACCTAATTTTTATATTAAATTTTATTTAATATTTATTTTAATATATGTATTATAAACATTATAGTAAATTTTTTACTTAATAAAATGCAAAATAATTAAATAAAAAACATTATTTAACATTTAATAAGCCTTTCATAAATAAATTTATTTAATTTAAAAAAATAATTAAATGAATTAAAAAAAATGTGTGTGTACTTATGTACGCACGTAAGTTATACTTCTTTGCGTAACAAGATAAAAAAATCTTGAGCTGGGCAAGCTAGGTCAAGGACAAAAGGCGGTCGCGAGCAGAGGTGAACGATACCAACCTTAAGTCAATCGGACCAGCCAAAACCGAGATAATCATGATTAAAAAAAAAATTAAACACCCCCGCATATGGGGAATAGGACCAATAACATGAGGGTTTTCGGCAGACTGTATCTGGAGATGAGGTGAACCGAATGCGACACCTTAGACTTCATATTGAATGTCTCGGGGGAAAGAATTGTTCCCGAGAAAATTAAGACATCCGCCTGAAGAGCCCCCGAGTTATGTTCATTTTAAAATAATTGAAAAAATTTTTAAAAAAATTAATAAAATAGAAGCAGGGCACCCAGTAACTCGAAACTCAAACTGGTTGTGGGGAAACACAAAAGGAATCTATTCGAACCGGTCCGGTGTCTATAGTTGCAAATGGGGTGGCGCTAGCTCGAGAAAGGAAAACGAAACTAACTCTCCCAGGAGTGGGGAAGAAATTGTGACGTAATGGTCACGTACATCCCATCGATACATAGAGTAGTAGGTGATCCCAAAAGTTTCATCCTTCTGTCTCTGTAATGTCGTGACGTCATCAAAAGATCGAACCCTATGGGAATAATATGGGGACTCTAATTATAGTGATAACGCTAGATACACTATCTACACACGAATTATACCAGATGAAAGAGCTCAACGAGGAGAGCCTATGGTCCGAGTTTCATCAACGAAGCTTATAAGTCCTCGGAGCTATGCGGGATTTAAAAAAAAATTAAAATTTTAAAATAATTTTAAAATGCTAAATATGGGTGAAGAAATGGGGCTATTGTCTTGAAAAAATATATTTGGGATGCTCATAGGGAGAACAATCGAATCCAGCCGGTGCAGTCGACCAAGGTAACATAGAGTTTGAGTTATTACTGGGGAAGCCCTATGGGGGGGGAGCACCGGAGGGGGCCGATTCCACGGAAAGCTCGCGCTAATACGAAAGTATGGTGGACCTCCTAAAATCAAGCCCTAAGCTCAATTCTTTAGGGAGTGAAATTTTTTCCAGTCTCCATAGGATTAACATGGAAGCATGATATTTTAGTGCTTAAGTCCTCCCCATGCCTACACAATGGAAATGAGGTAGATAACTAGAGGGGTCTCGACGAGTGAAACAGTTGGTTCAAATCTCAAGTCCGAGACTCAAACAGCAGCCAAGATATTGTGAATTGAAACAAATTTAAAAAGTTTAAAAAAGTTTAAAACGATTAAAAACTACGGAAGAAATAGCCCTATGATCATGACATTATAATAATTGGAAGAGCTGATAGAGAGGATTTGAATGAGCCAGGTTCGAATGGACTGTGAGGCTCAAGTGGCGAGATATTGGCTAAGAAACTGTAGAGGGGGCAAAGCACCAGGGGGATGCGTCCCGACAGATATGGTTTGTAGCAATAGTTATTACGATCCCCCAAATATCAGTCTCCTAGCACCAAAAAAGTGGCATGTTAAAAAATTTCCTTCCCCCATAGGAATAACATGGAGGACTGATATTTTAGTGTGGAAGCCCTCCCCTATCCCAACCACAAGCACATAAATATCAAATACATGTGTGTGTGTGGGGGGAAGGGCATGCCAATTCGATCGATACTCATATAGCCAAAATCCTTCAGTAGCCTCCAAAGTTTTTAAACAACGGTGTGCGCACGCATCGTAAAAATTTACTCTCATCATTTTCCCCTATAGCGCCAAAAGAAGTATAACTTCCAAAAAAAAAAAAAAAAAGTTGCTCACGCGACTCTAAAGATTAGAAAGCAGTCGTCCTATCAACTATGTCACTGCGTCGCTGGAGTTAACTAAAACTTAATTGTATAAAAGTTAAGCATGAATTTCGCAGGCTGTTTTCTCCAAATTCACAGGCCATTCGGCAGAATTACGTTGAGGGTTGAACACACTAAAGGGGGGAGTACTACTATTACACCAAGTCTCGTCCCTAAATGAATTTCTTTAATCATGCTCTCCTCTTGTAAGACACTTTCTTTTGAACTAAATATGTACTATCGCCAGTTGTTTACAGTATAATTATCGTATGATGAAAAAATCAAGTTCACATTTTGTTGACTGTTGATCTGAATGGAGAACTCAAGTAATTGTCTTGCATTTACATTAAAGGGAAACCCACAAAACTTTTTAGTTTTAGTCGAGCATTCTTCAAGTTTAAAATTCATAGGTCATACTACCCCATTTTCTTTCGATCCATTTAACCAGTTAACTGTGACGCCCCCGTTTGAGAAAGTGAAATTTTATGTATTACAGAAATCGAGCGATGACGAGTATACGCGTCAATCACAGAATAAAATTGCCACTGTTAAAATATTAGATAAAAAAAAATGTTCTTATTTTATAAAATTGCTGGGTTTTTTATTACTCATACTTGTTTCTTTGGTTACCTTGAACATATATTCGTGGGTTCATGAAGCCGACGGTCCTTTCAACCCTAAATTTTTATCATTATCCATGCGTTTTAGTGACCGTCAAAATTACCAGCCTGAGAGACCTAAGCAAACACTGATTTATATACTTCCTTTTTTTTACTCACAAAATACTTTCTACCTGTCTTGTCACCAAGGAAATTCTGGAGATGTATTGTAGGATTGATCACAGTGACGTTTCCAGAAGGCATTTTTGCCTTTCCCACCGCATAAAATAACTTTTCTTTGAGCAGCACGGCATCGGGCCATTACTCTAATGTCAGCACATGGTTTTAACATCAAACACAATTGCATTTACACTACTCGATAGCTAGGTAACTTCCACCCAGCAGCTATCAATGGGCCCAGCGTCTGGTCGGAGCCACGCATTTGTCCCATGCCTGACCATACCTGAAGAAAAATCAACTTTTGCCTTTGTCCTATTTACTCGTATACCCGAGTATACTCGTCATGAAAAATTCTGCTACTTCTCCATGACGAGCATACTCGTCAATCACAGTTACTACTTAAAATAAATAGATGATTCTGTGTGACATTTGTCGATTACATAATTACATCTAATAAAAGTATTCCATTGATATCCATGACATAATTTTAAAAATACATATTGTAAAATCTTAGAAATAATCCACCGTACATTTTTCTGTCTGAAATATATCCTAAATCAGGGGTGGCCAAGCCAAATGGCCTTCGGGCCACTTCGAAAAAACATTATAATTCCATGGACCGCATATAAAAATATTTATCTTTATATAAGATTTGGACTCTTTACATAATATTTATAGTGAAAACTTAAAACAGAATGAACTGCTACTGTTTTCATTATTTTTCATGTATATATAGATGTGGCATGCAGCCAAAAGCCGAGCAGTCTTCGCGCGCAGGCGCAGCTAAGTGAAACAAAAACTGAAACGATGAGACTGTGAACTTTTAAGAGCGGAGAGAGAACGACAGAGGTGCGCGAGCAGGCGTTACCTTCTGCATATCATCGTCAAACTTATCTGTTAAAATAGCTACCTTTTTAATTAATTTTTGTTTAAGTTTTAAAATAAAATAGAAGAAAGACAAACGTCTTGGACCCCTTGTTGTCTCCCACAAATTATGGGGGCTCGGCCGGGATCGATAAAATTTCGATTTTGAACCAAAGTCTGGACAATGAACAAAAGCGTCCGTGAAGGAGACGCTCCGCCATTTTTCGGAAACTTCGTTCAACCTGTGTAGAGGTTTGAACTCAGCATGAATACTCCGCCTGTGTAGAGGCCGGGATTGAAAAAGATTTCGATTTTGATCAAAGTTTGGAACGTGAACAAAAGCCGTCCGTGGAGGAGACGCGCCGCCATTTTTCGAAAACTTCATTCCGCCTGTGTAGAGGTTGGAACCCATCGACGAAAATTCCGCCTGTGTAGAGGTTGGAACCACTCACATATAACCTGCGAAGAGGTGTCAATTCGAACAATTTCAACTATATTACCTGCGAAGAGGTGAAATCAGTGGAATCGAAATTTTGCTTCAATTATTGGATACATCGTACGTGCGAGCAACAAGGGAGCAAGAAAAAAAAGGTAGGATCTTTCCATATTTATCTAAAATGTATAAAAACGCTCTTAAAGAGGATCTCATAAGAGTTGTTGAGAATCTAGACGGTACTGTGGAGAGTACGGACACTATAGTTAAACTAAAGACTAAAATTGAGAACAGTAGTACATTTGAAAGTGATCCAGATTTCGTTAAAGCTTTAATTCAAAACTGTATAGATGAGAGAGTATCGCGAAAAGAAAGAGAGGTAACTTTAGAAAAACAGAAAATTGAGCACGCGAAACTTCAGTTGGAAAAATTAGAAAAAGAAGTCGAACTTCAAAGGGCTAAAAATAAAGCATTAAGTTTAAATCCTGCAGCTAAAGTCGAAGAGAAACAGTTCGAAACTTTAAATAAGGAAACCGCAACCCATATTGGCATTCGAGAAGCAGAAGATTGGTTTAGGCCTATTGATTTAGCTAAAGAGTGTGATATTTATATTTCATCTAAAAACGGATCACGTAAGGAAATTCCTATTACTTATGGATATACCCAAGACCCCTTTAAAAATAGATCACAAAACTTTAAACCAAAGATTAAAGAGAACTATCCCCAATATCTTGAAAGAGAAAATAAAAATTGCTTTATATGCGGTGATTCATCTCATTACGCAAGAGACTGTGAGAAGCGTTTTAAACCTAAAGAATCTAACGACCACATCCATAATAGAATAAACGTGAATACTTTGAAAGTCGAGAGCGAAAAACCAAATAGCGATGAATTCGGAAATCTTCAATACGTAAACATTTTTGTGGAAAATCAGCCCGTAACAGCCTTGATTGATTTAGGTTGCCAGATCCCAGTTTTAAATTCCTCACTAATTAGAGTGCAAACACCTTCCGAAGAAATCATAACATTAAGCTCATGTTTTGGCGAACAGCGTATGGTAGAAGTTAAACCGATAAATCTTTCTCTTAATCAACTCTCCCGGTCTAAGTGTTCGAACGGCAATATCACCGACCTTGACCGAAGAATTTATTATACATCCCAGTGTATATTCTGAAATAAAGAAACTAGGCCACGCAAAGAGCGATGTTTTATTGAGTGAAAGTGGATCCTCTTTGAGTGCAGATTCTGGTGTTTCTTTTCCAAATGTTTCTGTTTCAAGTGCGATAAAAAACTCTAGTTATGATTTGTCACATGTTAAAAACTTTAATACTAGAAATGATTTGAGTTCCTCTAATTAAGGATTATAAATGTAATAAAATTAAGAGTACTAAGTTAAAATTGAGTATTATAAGAGAAAAATGTTCTGATATAGTATTGTGTAAGAAAGTAAATGGTGCCATGAAAACGAGTTCCGTGGAATTTATCTCCCCTTCACCTATGAAGAGTGAACAAAGACGGTTTGCGTTGCTCCGGAAAATCTTCCAGCCCTGGCAGTGGAAACGAAGGAAAAAGAGAAATCGTTTTGAACAGACGTCCAGAACTCTAGAGAGGAAAATATCGATGCGTTCAACCAAAGATCAACTTGTTAAAAAAAGACGTTCTTATGCCTGTGAAACACAATGTTTTCCTGTGGAACCTTCCGGATGTCGAAGAGGTGCCTTCACATGATGGAGAAACTGTCTAGTTCAGAAGAATTATGATATGTTACATCTTTGTGTATTTGTCGTATAGTCCTTGTCTGTTCCGTCTTTTTTGTATGTTTCAGATTCTCCTCTGGTATCCATGGAAAGGAAAAAGGTATAAGTACCGCTGCGGACAGCGTACAGTCAGGCTGGCCGTTGTAACATGCAGCCAAAAGCCGAGCAGTCTTCGCGCGCAGGCGCAGCTAAGTGAAACAAAAACTGAAACGATGAGACTGTGAACTTTTAAGAGCGGAGAGAGAACGACAGAGGTGCGCGAGCAGGCGTTACCTTCTGCATATCATCGTCAAACTTATCTGTTAAAATAGCTACCTTTTTAATTAATTTTTGTTTAAGTTTTAAAATAAAATAGAAGAAAGACAAACGTCTTGGACCCCTTGTTGTCTCCCACATAGATAATGTAATAATTCTAATGCAATGATCAAATAATAACGTGTGTAACTACAGTCCATTAACAGGTTTGATATAGTGTTTCCTCAGAGACACCAGTGCTTCTAACAATGTTTTTTATCACAAAATTCCGAAAACACATGGAATAAAGGAATTGATAGTTTTTTTTTAACATCGTACTATTAAGAAGCACGAGAACTTTTGGTAACGGGTCTCGTAATTTTGAACCACTGTCGAGTGACGAGGATGACACCTGAGCTGGTACCTCAACTATCATACCCCACCAACGGGAGGACATCGAGCCTGACAGATTTAACCTGCATAGGTTACCTCTACACGGTGAGTTTTTAGTGGTGTAAGGATTCAAACCCGTCACATCCTTAGTGACCATAACCCCTAGGCTAGGGTCTTCAACTTGTGCCTCGTGGGCCCCGAATGGCTTGCTGAAGGCATTTTAGTGGCCCTTCATTTAGTGGCAATTTCAGAAAAATTTCCTTGTCTGCTTTTTGTTTCCCCCCGTTATTCTAGATATTCAAAACATGTTATTGATATGCTTGATATACATTTGAGATTTAATTTTCTTAAAATGACGAATTTTTCAAAAATTTCATTGTATTTTAAAAAAAATTAAGTATAAAAAAAATCAGACTATTCATAAGATTTCAGACGAAAGGACGAGTTTTTGTTTAGCAAGCAAAGTATTTCAATTCGATTTCCATTTAAAGTTATGTATAGTATCCTCCCTAAGAATCAATTGTAATCTTGTAAAATAAAACCTCTATTTCTTATTGCCTGACTAAATTATTTTTTTGAGTCGTGTAGATAATTGTAGATTTATTAATATGGCCATCGAGCATTAAAAATTGAGGACTCCTACACCAGGGTTTCTCAAACTGTGGGGTGTGCCTTCCTTGGGGGTCGTGATAACTCTACGAGGGGGTGCGAGTGTATTGAAAAGTCTAAAACGAAAGATTATTTAAAAATTAATTTACTGAAAGTAAACAATTAAAATACATTCTGACTTAATAAAAGAATAGAATAGACATTTACACACTGATATACATAATACACTTATTAATGTATCAGTACTGCTCAATGTATTTTATAAAAGTTAGTTAACACTATTCAGTTAAGAATAACATTAATAATTACCAGTGACCCCATGGGCTTGTTAAAATTAATTTACTGAAAGTAAACAATTAAAATACATTGTGACTTAATAAAAGAATAGAATGGACATTTACACACTGATATACATAATACACATTAATGTATCAGTACTGCTCAATGTATTTTATAATTTAGTTAACACTATTCAATTAAGAATAACATTAATAATTACCAGTGACCCCATGGGCTTGTTAAAATTAATTTACTGAAAGTAAACAATTAAAATACATTCTGACTTAATAAAAGAATAGAATGGACATTTACACACTGATATACATAATACACTTATTAATGTATCAGTACTGCTCAATGTATTTTATAAAAGTTAGTTAACACTATTCAGTTAAGAATAACATTAATAATTACCAGTGACCCCATGGGCTTGTTAAAATTAATTTACTGAAAGTAAACAATTAAAATACATTCTGACTTAATAAAAGAATAGAATGGACATTTACACACTGATATACATAGTACACTTATTAATGTATCAGTACCGCTCAATGTATTTTATAAGTTAGTTAACACTATTCAGTTAAGAATAACATTAATAATTACCAGTGACCCCATGGGCTTGTTAAAATTAATTTACTGAAAGTAAACAATTAAAATACATTCTGACTTAATAAAAGAATAGAATGGACATTTACACACTGATATACATAATACACTTATTAATGTATCAGTATCGCTCAATGTATTTTATAAGTTAGTTAACACTATTCAGTTAAGAATAACATTAATAATTACCAGTGACCCCATGGGCTTGTCATATATAAAAAAGATATATACAAAGATTTACATTTATCTTAATGACTTGTACAGTTTATAATTTTTCCCTTTACTGCCGAATTAAAGTTACGTGATTCGCTCCTCAATGCCACTGTTTTCTACTTAGGCGAGAGTATGTGATGAATTGGGGGAGGAATAAATAAGAGCAAATCCCCTCTGAAATTAGTAAGCCCTTTGCTAACACTGTCAAGGTCCTTTTACTACATTTATGGATACCATTGCACAGAAAAGATTGCACTTCGAAAAGACGTATATATACGTACGGGACAATTAACGCTTTGGCTGAGCGAGGTGTTTATATACTCCGGTGACACTTAAGAGATTAAAGACGTATTCTAGCTTTTGCATCAAAGTGCATTATTGAATTAAATACATTGTTATTGTATGGGGGGCAGGATGAAAATTGATTGAATAGTGGGTCGCAAATATTGAAACTTTGAGAAGTACTGCCCGACGCTAGGCTTTCGCGGCGCAATAAGCATTATAGAATATAGCAAGAATATTTGTCTTTCTCGATATGATTTAAAATCAAATGCAAAAATTTCAAAATATAATCGTTGTATCTTTCCTATTCCAAATCTTTCTCCACAAACCATCGTTCTAAATGAGGAAAAATTCCGAAAAACAAGCCATAGAGACATTTCCACCCCAATAGAAAAGATGTCTGAAAGAGCGATCAGCGCAAAGTGACACACCATCCTTGATTGGCTCTTTCTTAAAACACTCCCTGCATTGTCCCTAAATCCCATCCCCAAAGACAGTGTAAGACAAAATTCTTCCTCTCCCCAACTCTTTAATGCCACTTCGCGACCAGCGGAGCGCGTAATACTCCTCTCTGCGAGCAAAGAATGTAAATTCCATTAATGCGGGACTTCACCTTTTATTGTAATGTCGGCGAAGTGCGCTGTTAATTGGGTTTAGGTCCCCGGTATTTAGGTTAAGCTGCAATGTTTGGGATGGGGAGAATTTAATTTACTGTAATAGACGTCGATGGACGGGGGGTGTTTCAACTGAGCCAGCTGGTCCAAAGGCTGATGCCCAGTCTTGAGCGGTATTATCTTTCCTACGGTCGCTTCTTCCAGGGTTGCACCAAGTGCCGGCAGGGCATTTTCGTCGCCAAAAAGATTGGAGGCGGCCGGAAAAATTTAATGCATTCTCGTTTGGGAAAGTTTTGGGGTATGGAACCTGCAGCTCTTTCAGTTAACAAAGATTGAATATTATATCTTAACAAAAAGTAAAAATCATATTCAATTATAATTTGAACAATTTATTTAAAATCTCTCAAGAGAAATAAAATAAAAATAAGCTTCTATTTAAACAGAACTTCTATTTACTACGTATATTTTATTTCAAAACTTACATTAATTTAAGTAATGTTTCTTGAACTTTTAAGGTCATGTAATAGATGCGTGCGTGAAAATTATTAAATACCTTTTTAGATTAACAGCAGATATATATTTTTGCTACGAAAAATTATCACACGTACTTGTTGTTTAGAAATATAGCTATAAAACAAAGAAGATAATCAAAATGCCACAGAACAAAATATTAAAACCAAACTGAGTGACTTATATCAGAATTAAAGAGTGTGGACAGCAACCAATATAAATGCGAGTATATGTTGCATCTTAGGTATCCTTTGTCCAAAACATTAGTATAAAGGAATTTTATTTTTTAAACTATGATCTCTTACATCTTTAAGAAAGCAATCTAAATTTAATAGATAAAAAAAGAGAAGAAATGCATTTTTTAATGTAAATTTGAAATATATTTATCTCAGTATAACATCTTTTAAAAGAGAACGTCAATGTGTCGTTTTTTTCTTCAAGGTTCTTTTAAGACGGAAAATATTCTGTTTTTCTTGCACCAAAGCAAGTTTTAAAAAGCAGTCAAAAATTGGAATTAAAAAAAATTCAAGTGCAATTAAGATCAATATTAAAATAATTGATGTTACTATTTATTTTGAATGCAAAATAAGTTCTGAAAAAAATATAAAATTTTATACATGAAACTAGTTATATACGTATTTAATTACATAACGTTTGAATATAAGTAGAAATTGGAAATATGTAATACACAAAATCTTTTTTGAAAAAAGAAAAAGTACTCACATAAAATTCTATTCTTGTCCATTGCCAAAGATTCTCATACGCTACTTAATACTTAAGGTATGGTGACGTATTTGAATAATCCAAATTTAAAAAAATAATAACGAAGGGAAAAATGCAATTTGTAATTCTCACCATGTAACCGCAGAAAGGCGATAAGTAGCCAAATTCTAGCAACCCTCCATCCCGCATCCTTCTCCAGCTCGGAGTGTGAGAAGAGTGGGCGCGCTGCTCTTATTTCTCCAGTCTGTCAGCAGAGGAATTTAGGCGGCGCTTAAGTGATTTCCCGAAAAGTGGGATTTAGAGGATCTTTTTCGGGGGGTAGGGGGTGCTTCTCCGAAAACGTTGTTGGCAGGTGACTCGACCCTCTTTGTACTTTCAATCTATCTCTTTTGTCGGTCGTTGGCGAATTTATCGCCTCTCGCTATCCGCCCCTGCACGTAGGTGTTTGAGATCCCAAGGGACCGGCGAACGCCACTGGAAAGCTCAAATGATAGGTCGCACTGCGATAACCTGTCTGCGGGGAATATTTTCTCGGAATGATTTATTGATGATCTTAAGATAAAAATTCAATTGTAAATAATCGAAAAATGATTTAAAACAAAAACAAAATATATGCGTTTGTCTTGAATTCTTCTCAGCTACATGGAAGCATTTCAATGGACTAAATTCATGATGGTCACATGATAAAGGCAATCACGTGTTTCCCATTGATTAAAAAGTGACTATTATAGTTGTTCAACTTGTAAAGTTGAGATAACATTTAAAATTTGATGATTGAGTAAAGAGTTCACATGCTAAAATTATTCGAACAGTTTTCAAAACTTAAAAGAAGAAAAAACTTACATTATACGAATCAAGTGCATTTTGTTTAACTATGTGCATTATTATATAGTTGGCAAATATGTACTTTCTAAAAGAAAATTTCTGCAAAACGCAAAAGTAGGCAATAATGAAGCAAATGAATTAATTGGTTGGAAACGCGTGATTACATTTATGATATAATTATGACGTCGCATTAAATTATGAACTGATTGGCTGAAAACAGGTGACTAAGTTATCGTGTGACTATGACATCACATGAGTTTAGTCCATTGAGTTATTAGTGTCAATGGTTTTACTTACTAATATAAAATGACTAAAAATTAGGATTTACATTTGTCTTTTTTTTTCTGTTTAATTCATTCCAATAGAATCGAAGGAAAAAATACAACGGGAAGGTCGAAGTAGAACAATGAGCCAATCAGATGCTGTTCTTGATCAGATCGGGAACTGAGATGAAATGAAATGAATAAAAGATGCAAAATGCTTTCCTGGTTGTATTCACAAAGCAAAATAATCCATATTTATGTGTGAAAGAAAAAATATTTTAAAAAAAACTATCCAATCAACTCATTGGCAGTGAAAACTTGTAAATTAAAGAATTGCTTGAACAATTAAAATTCCAATTTTTAACAATTCTCTTATTTCACATCTAAACAAAATTAACCTTTCATTAATATAATTACTATAGACATTAAGTCATTTCAGGTATAAAGTAGTAGAAATATCCAAGAATCTGACTTTTTTTCGTTATCAACTTTCGTTTCTACAAACGAAATATTTTTCTAAGCAACATAAAAGGAATCATCTTTAAAAAAACCCCTTCCCTTGAGGAAGATTTTTTTTATTACTAACATCGTACTTTGTAGCTGCACGAGGGCTATTGGTGACGGACCTCGTCATTTTGAGCCATGGTCAAGTGGCTAAAATGGAATCTAAGCTAGCATTCTCCTCTCCAAAATTCCCCATCACACTTAGATGACATTCGAGTCGCTGCAGATTTAACGTACAGTAGCCTCCCCAACTCGGCGGATCTTCAGTGGTACTAGGCTCGAACTCATGACACTCCAGCTCCGTGACCTTGAGCACTAGGCTACCGCGGATACTTCATTAGAGGAAATAACTTAATTACTAACATCAGTCATTGAAAACGATGCATCAATTGACAAATTTAACATTTCTTAACACTTTATTTTTAGATGCAATCCATTCGTCTTAAAGCGACAGTTAGTTGAAAATTAAACTGTGAGAATGAAATATTTGTAAATAAAATTATTATTACATACATGGCACTGCATGAAGTAGCGTATAAATTATTTTATAAAATTTTCCCTCTTAGACCTTTAATGTTTTTCTGATGAATATGTATATTTTTATGACGTCAACATTAATAAAAATTTGTGAAAATGATCATTCTTTTTAATTCACTAAGGGAATTAAAAGTTTACAATTGATTTGATTCTGTTAAAGTTTGTCTCCTCTAAGTGATGGGAAAATGTGACAAACCGAAATTTGTGTAGCACCCCTGTATCAAGCCATGCGAGGGCTTTAAGCATTCTTGAAGGATTTGCGAAGCCTCTCCGTGTGTAAGGGTGCGCCCCTGTAAGCCCCATTCAACACCATACCGTGCCCCGGTTCCAATGAAATAAATAACAATATGAAAATAAAAAGTTTAATTTTCATTCTTCTGTTGAAGGATACCCTTGTAAACAAAGTATCAACAGTTTCCAAAATATTCAAAAAGAATTATTCGGTTCTTTTATCAAGCATGAAAATCAAACAGTATTTTTTTGTAAAGCATTATAATTTTTTTGTGTTTCAAAATTTGGAAGCATTTAAAAAATACTGTTAAATGAAATGTGTCCCTTTAAGTTTGTTAAAAATGTTTATTATAGTTCGTTGGATAATTTTCAATTTGTTTCTCATATACATATATGACTAAATCGTTTGTAAGTATACAATGTATAATTTGTTTCAATTCTACAAGTATATCTGATAAGTTATCTGCTTAAAATTTAAAAACAAATAAGATATTTAAGATTTATATCTTTATTATTTATTATAATTTTTTTATTTAAAGATATTATTCTTCAGGCACACATTTTACAATTAACATATAGTACATTGTTATATTTAATACGAGTGAAAATATTTCAAATTTTTTTTTTAAAAAAAAGGTTTTTTTGGAAATTTTTCTGCAAAGTATTTTAAAACATTCGCACTTAGGGTAGTCTAAAAGAAAATGAGGAATTGATGTGCAAAAAAGTATTTTTCAGCTAAAATATACTAATTATAATAATATAATTATTTGGATTCTAGAGTGAACCTCATTAGTCACTATATACTATACATTTTTTAAATGATAATATATTGAAGGAAAACTTATATTGAAAAATATTAAAATCTGCACAGAGTACTTATTAAAGAAACTTTAATTTATATTAATCGTTCAAATGTGGAAAAAATGTGGCAGATTAATTTTTATTAAGACATGAGTTACTGAATTTAAAATATAGATTTTGTTTATAATATGTAAAAATATATAACTAATTAGTTCCTCTTAAATAATAATTACATTTCAAAATAAATTCTGGCAAATTCTCATTTTTTTGTTTATAATAAAAAGTTATAAATACAAACATTATAAATAGTATTGACTTTTGTTGCTTATTTTATATAAATAGTGTAAATAATTTGTATTTGGATGTGAAATGCATTTATATTACTCTATGTTATATTTATTGTAATATTCGCAACAAACGACGTCCCTGACGCTATAACGGCCATTTAAGGGGAACTTGGCGAAATCTTGGTACTAGAGTCTAGTTGGCATAATTTTTGGCGACCAATTTGATGATTTCGGGACCCAATGGATTTTTCTAGAAATTAGTGGAGAAATGAACTAATTTCACGATCTACGACACAAGCGGATCTTTCTCGAAGGGCCCCACCGTGTCTAGTTATAGAGCGATGTTCTCCGAAACGAGTCAGTTTTGTCTCAACCAGAGATTAGTGAATATTGTTTTGACCAGGGATTTGTAAACTTTCCTTGACCGTGATTACCGATTAGCTCGGGTATGCTTGTGAATAATCTTTTACATATGTGTATTTTAGACACTGATAATTGTGTCTAAGTTTCAAGGACTGTTCTGAGTTTTAATAAGTTCTCCTCGCTTTTAAAGAACTACCTTGTTCTTTGCGACTGATTTGCATAAAATCCTCGAATCCCGATCAACGTAACAATATATATTATTGATTAATTACGAAAGTTAAGGTAATATATTTAGATTAAAATATTCATCCCTTCTTTAATTTAACTTTCATCTCTAATAACTAGTACTTCGCATTTTTTTAAAAATGAATTAGAATTTTTGGATCACAAATCGTAACACACAATATTGTTGGGCGAGCTACTATTGATTAGATAGATAAAATTTATCGAATCGGATTAAAAAAACTCTCTAAACTAAAGAAGTGTTCATTTGATTTCATATATCTTGGCATATCTCCCTCACCATACTTAAAACTAATGTATAATGTTCAATTAAATCAATAGATCGAGGGATGACTTGTTTTTAAAGAAATTATTTAGAGAGACATGCAAGTATTTCAAATAAAAATGAGACAGAACTAAAAAAACGAAACAGAGAAATTTTTTAATTGCAAATGTTTGATCGGCCGTGTCTTTCTGAGCGCCCATAAACCATTTTCTAGTTTTGCCGTGTGGGAAATTTGGCCCAAAGTATTTTAAAGTAAGTGAACATATTTACTTGTACTTATAAGAATGTATAATAATTTCATTTTCAAATTAGGCTGCTCTATAATTGGCATTTAATAGTATCTTTTTTAACATTTTGATATAAAATTGTACATGTGAGGAAAATTGTAGTATATATATAAGTTTACTATATAATTAACAAACTAAATTTTCTTACTTAACTTTGTTTTATTGAATTAAAATTTATTCATTGAAAGAGTTAAGAAGTCTTGTTGATATAAAACCACTATTGATGATTTATATGGATAGATCACAAATCTCTATACGAAATTAAATATGGAGAAAACCTTGTGATACGAGCAGTTTCAAATTGTTATGAACTAGAATTTTGCACCTACGTCTTAAATGCAAATTATTTTAGTTAAAATAGCAATACAAATTCTTACAATTATCTACACATTTTACATGTTAGACACAAACACGATATTAATAATTAAAATAAAGTTATAAATTTGTAACCATTTTAATTGTAACGTGTATATTTTTAATTAAGGAAATTATTACAATACCTCGTAATCTTAATACACCGTTAATTGACGAGGACAATACATGAGCTGGGATCCCACGTTCCAAACTCCCGTCTCATGGCAACGTG
Organism: Trichonephila clavipes; assembly: GCA_019973935.1. Taxonomy (NCBI): domain Eukaryota; kingdom Metazoa; phylum Arthropoda; class Arachnida; order Araneae; family Nephilidae; genus Trichonephila; species Trichonephila clavipes. The sequence continues at coordinate 317,446 of BMAU01001233.1, read as the reverse complement.
AGGACTTTGTGTGAGCCTCGATAGATAGATCTATCTACACAACCGCGGATTACAGTGGCATCCCTATTCAACAGTGAGTGAGTGAATAAACATTAAAGTCACGTTGTTTAAATACATGAGGGCTTTTGGCGAATGACCTCGTAATTTGAACCATGGTCAAGCGACGAGGACCACACCTGAGCTAGTACCCCCTCTCCTAACTACCACTCCACACCAAGGGAGGATGTTTGAGCTCTCGACAGATTTAACGTGCATCGCTTCACTACACGGTGGGTCTTTAATGGTGCTGGGTTCAAACTCGTGACATGCCTGCCATGATTCGATACCTTTACCACTGGGCTATCTCAGCCCTCCATATTCAACAAAAGCAATACCGGGCCCAAGTTCGCAACCATGACCTCTGGACTACCATGGCCACTACAAGCTGACCTTTATATATATATATATATATATATATAATTTACAGGAGAATTTTTTTTATCTAATTCGGAATTGATATTCAATACGATGTTCTTTATGATATTTTTGATTTCATGAATTGGCCGCAGTTGCCTAGTGATAATGGTCATGGACTTCTAACCTTCGAGTCATCAGTTCCAGCCCTCATGCCATAAAAGATCCATCGCGCAGAGCAGTTCTGCCCAACCTTTTCATCACCACGGACCGGTCAACATTCGATTATTTTACCGTGGTCCGCTAGCAGGGGGAGGGGGATTTTGACGGTTTATGTTTTAGATTTTGATTTTCAAGAGTTTTAATAGTATTTAAATATGATTTCAGAATAAAATACAGTTACACCAAAAATGAATACAAATTATTACAAGGGGAAATGGAAACCTCTCTCTCTATATATATACTGACAATGTTAAATTGGCTATTTTCGAAGCACCTTTTCTCAAAATATGTTATATGTACATGCTTGAAAATTTTCATACAATTTAAGTACACCTTTTTCATTATACTGAAATGAGCTTTTAGCTAATTTTGAAGCGAAGTACTTTGTTTACATTTTTTGACATTCAAATGAGCGTGGCCCATTTTCAACGATTATTATGAAATAGGTTTTAAGGGCTTCTAATTACCCTAGAGGTTAAAAAGGAAGGTATTTTTAGAAAAGTTAAATTCTATGTAATTTGATAATGCAAAAATCTCAAATTGTCAAACAAATAAGGTTTTAACTTTCCAACACCTCTTAACATGGAATATAAAGTCATTTCCCGTGGAAAGTTGCGAAAACGCGAGAGAAATACATCACGGTAAATAAAATGGAAATAATCTTATGTTACTTGGGCAGTTCGGTATCACGTGACCCACAGACGGGTACCGGTCCGCGTACCGGGGATTGGGGACTAATGGTACAGACGAACTGATACAAGTTAAATCTGTAGAGGCCCACAGTTCTTCTGTCGGAGTGGTGTGGTAGTTTGAAGGGTATGTGTATGAAAATTCGGGTGTTGTTCTCATCACTTGACCATGGTTCAAAAGTACGAGGTCCAACCTCTTGTCGCTTTAGAGGGGTCAACGCCAATAAATACTCACTTGACGGTAGGAATGTTTGAATCCGTGACCTACTGACCTTCATTCGAAGTTACAATGTTAGCTTATATCATAGTTCGAATTAAAGTAGCTATGATCGTAATTTGAAAAGAAAATAGTCAGCTCTTCCATTGAAAAATCTCATAAAATGAACCAAAGTGGTTTAACAAATAATTGTTTTTTAGGTTTTATTGTGAATCTTTGAATAAATTTAGTTTAAGTGCAAATTATCTATTTACTTTAGTAACGCGAATATTAGAGATCTATATACAGTCCGACCTCTATATAACGAAGCCGCTAAATCCCGGAAAAAGTTCGTTATAAGGAAAATTCTTTATATAGAGGTTCATCGTTTAATGTATATACTTTATAAAACACATAAAACAAATTTTAAATTTATAAACGCTATACATTAAAAAAAGTAATTATTCACAATTTTTAAAATATTAATATATATAGGTTTATTTTATATATCTTACCCATCAAAAGAAAGAGAAACTGCATGGAAAACATGAAAAAGAATGTCGAAGAATACACTGTGTTTTCAATATTAAGAAAATAATTTTATATTAAAATTAATGAATTTTAAGGACATCTTCTAATTTAATTATTTTATAACTAGAAATCATAGGGATACGGGAAAAATCGACTGAGTGGGAAAGGGGACATCCCTTTTCACCCTCAGTTGACTTATCGAAGATGTTTCTAGTGAACTGAACAATGAGGGTTAAAGGTTACACTTCTTGGATGAAACGCCCAGAACACTATTGCTCTCGGCGAGTTAGGATCTAAAAAAACCTGTTCAAGATTTCTGACCACCATAAAAATGTGTTCAAGAGAGAATAACTTGAAATGTTCAGAAATACTTTAAAAATAGGGGGAAATTGAATCACGAAAGAAAAAGTTCGTTAGATAGAAAATGCACTTCGCAATACAGAGGTTATTTTAGAAACAAAATCGTAAAATGTTCAAGGTTTCAGGAAAAAATTCGCTATATAGAAAAATTCGCAATATAGAGGTTCGGCTGTAATACCTTTTACAGTTACTTCATTTTTTAAAAATTAAACCGAACACCAATTTTAATGTACATTTGTAAGGTATACAAAACAGAAATACAGAAAAATTTTAAAGCAAGCTTTTGTTTATTTACTTCAAACTATTGGCATAGAAAAAAACAGTAACACACACTTCACTTTCATGTAAAGTACTCTACTTTCTTAACTCCTTCAAGAACCTTTCAAACCGCAGAAATTTAAATAAATTTAAATATCAATAATGGCATGAATTTATATTTATGGTTGGTAAGCTATTTTAACCTCTTATTGATGCTTGCATCCCTTCGATCTTGGTTTTAAGAGGCACCCGAGAAAAAAAGTCGAAGAGATTTAAATCGAAATGGCAAACATTTACTTGGAATCCTCGAATGAATAGAAAAATAAATAAACTTATGCGTTTTTTTCGTGCACATTGGGAATTTGCTTGAATGCATTGCATTTGAGTGAATGCTTTCCGTTTAGGATTGTGTCATTTGAATCACAAAAGTTCGAGCAAATGTATTCCATGTATTAAACCGAACTCTGAATTAGAGCAGAGAATATTCATTCTTTTATTATGTCGTTTAGTTCCGTCAGTTTTTCTCAAAAAATGTTCGTTTTTTAAAAGGTATGGTAAACCAGATCATAAAGCTGCGCTGATACATATTTAAATTCTTCCAACTGATATTTTCTTTAAACTGTGTTGGTATTATTGCTATTTTTCAGGCCCTTTTGATTTCGTAATAAATTTAATATATATATTAAACTTCATCCTTTTGTCATATCTTTATGAAAAGAGGTAAGAAGAAAAAAAAACTATGACATGTGAATAACTTTGTGAGGATGTAGAGATACAATTTCGAATGTTAGCATTTTGAATGAGGAAATCTTTACTTCTGAATTTCAAATGAAGAGTTTCATAAAACATTATCAGGTCAGAAAATAAAACGTTTTAAAAAATCCCTTTTTTTCTAAAAGGAGCAATAAATTACGAAAAATAGTTAAGACTAATGGACTTTTATCAAAGATAAATCGATTACTAAAGATAAGAAATATTTTACGACAGTCCTTACAGAACGTTGATGATAAATGTATTTATTTTTACTTCGAAGTATAAGTTTGCAATGTTCATTAATGGAATTTTTAAGTGTGGGATGCTAAAGTTTAGTTGTCGAAGTTCAAAATTCTCCCAGAGGCATGGTGAGGTCGTTTGGAGAGGGGTTCCAGCTCTTACAGTCTTCGTGACTTGACTGAAGTTTAAAATTACGAAATTCGTTGCTAATAGATCTCGTGGTGTTTTATATTGTGACGATATACGCGTAACAGACTCACAAAGGTTTAGAGGACTAAAAAGCTTTTAAGGCAAACTTCTAATTATGGTTGCAAATTTAAACTTCGGAACATCAAGAGCAAATGCACCAGTAAGCTCAAAATATATATACAGTTAGGAAATCGTAGTATTTTATTTATATATTGTAAATCAAGTTTAAATTAACAAAAACGCAAGCCTGTTCATAAGGAACTTTTTTATGGAATTTAAATTATAAACAAAAGCCACTAATTTCAGGTCCTACCACAATGTTTAAAAATATTATTTCATAGTATTAGGCTAATATTTTCGAGTTCCCAAAATAATTTCTTTTGAAAATAAAATTCTCTCTCTCTCTCATTAATACCTGAAAATGAGGCGAATTTTTTTTATAAATAATTACTTGTGGAGGGAGCAAACTTTCATCATTATAATTTTTTCTATGCAAGTAAATTTAATCTTACCTTAGAATTATTTGAGCTGATAAACCAACAGCAATTTGAAGCTTAATTAGTGTTGATATTCTCCCTTATTTAAAATAATTAAATGACAAGAACAACTTGTTAATGTAATGTTTCCAAAAACATTGGTTGGGTGAATCATAGTTTGAGAGTACATTATGCTTTAGGCGTATCAGTTTTACCGTCATAATCGATGGTTAACGTAAGGCATTGATCAAAATGTACAATAAACTTAAGGCCATGATCAGAGGGCACATTAAACTTAAAGACACAATCAAGAAGGTACCTTCAACTAAAGGTCAGGCTGAAGAAAGTACAATAATTTTAGGGCCATGATCAAGAGGGTTCATCAAACTTAAGGGGGTTCACCCATGTGATGGCCTGTTTTTTTAAGCATTCTTATGGAATTTTTCTTGACGACCAGTAAAATGATAGAACTTTAATTTTTTTATCATTTATTTATATGTATTTTAAGAGCATGTATATAAATGTTTAGCCAAAATATTCCAGTAGAACGCGAGCTATAGCGTGCTCTGAACACACCCGCCGCGAAAAAATGGACGTTCACTTCCTTCACGATTCCAGCTGATTGGCTTATCTGAAATAATGAAATAAAAATTTAACCATAAATTAATCTTTAAGCTTAAGGTATCCGACTACGTTTGGAGCCATGATTTTAAAAGAGCGTATAAATGGATAATTTTCATGATATTTAGTGTCACTTAGATTAGAATACATGTATAAAATTCTTTTAAGAGCATTTTGACTAAAAAAGTTATTTAAATACAATATTTTGGCAAAAAATTAACTTAGAATAACCTTTTTTCAAAATGTTTCTATAATAATAATATTTTGCTTAGATAAAGTAAAGACTTCTCCAGAGAGTGAGTCTCAACTAGGATTTTTGAAAAATTCCCATTATTTTCAGAGTTACAACCCATTGAAATAATTATCGGCATTTTTTTCTTAAAATTTCTCCCTTCTGTTGTCGTAACACATGGATAAACTCACTTCTAAGATATATATTTCAAAAATTCTAGTTGAGCCTCTTTACAGAGGTCTGAGCTATGTTAAGGCAAAATATTATTATAAAAGAAGCATTTTTCACAAAAGGAGAATATTTTGAAAATGGGTCATTCTGTGTTTATTTTTTGTCAAAATATTGTACTTAAATAATTTTTTATTGTAATGCTATTCTTAAAACAATTTTATATACGTTTTCTAATCTAAGTGACACTAAATATCATAAATATTATCCATTTATACGCTTTTGCAAAATCACGGTCCCGAACGTATAGTCGGATACCTTAAATGCATGAAATGATTGACACGCAATTGAAAATATCAAGAACTGGATTTTTTTGTAAACTTCTAATGAAAAGGTTTCGAATTTCATGGGTTTTTTGTTATGTTTTTGTTATAAAAAATACAAATACTTTGAATTTTGGAATGATCATAGTTTATTTGTTGCGTATATATGTACCGAGTCTACTCTTTAAATTTGAAGTTCTTCGGTCAAACCGCTCTTGAAATATGATGGAGGAAAGTTTGAAAAACACAGTTTTGAGAATAACGCATTTAAAAAAGCTTCAAGTCCGATTAAAACAATGAAAATCTTAACTTAGTGCTGCGAACAGCTGCTCTTCTAATACCTGCTTCTTTATAACGACTTCGAATTTTAAAAAAATCACTACATCACCATGTTCTGGACATGTTAAGGACGTAATTTATGAAAAATATTTTTTGATTTTTTGAAACCATCACATGGATGAAGCCCCTTGAGGCAGGGTTTCTCAAACTGGGGGTGGTGCCCCTAGTGAGGCATAATAACCCTACGTGGGGGGGCAAGCATATCATAAAATCGAAAGTAAAAGACTATTTAAATAATTTTTAATGCACTAAAAGGAAATTAAACAAAATACAAGTATAAAACGCATATAATAATAATAATAATAATAAAATACGCATTTTTACACTAATATAATGTAAATGTATGAGTAATGCACAATGTATTTGATAATTTATCATTATAAGTTAAGATATTGATAAATTATCCCCAATTGGCTTGTTATATGCTCAAGATCATTGAGTCAACCACAATTAAAAACAGTCTATTCTATTATTCTCTAATGTGACATTATGTGTATAATTTAAAAAATTCATAAAACTGTAGTTCCATTAGGATATAATTAGGAACATGTACCGTCTAGAAAATCAAATGTAAAATGCTACAATTAAAAATTCACAAAAAATTACGAAAACAATATTATTAAACATACTGATATCCTTTTTTCCATACCATACGTAATTAATTTACTCTGAAAAGAAACATAACATAATGAAATAATATTAAAAATAAGATTGGAAAAAGTGACTTAAAACAGAACTCGAATAAACGAATAAAACTGACAACGACAGCAATTTATATGGAATTGCCAAATGCAACGAAAGTTTGCAGAGACCTAATTAGAATATTGCTACGTTGTAAAATGTAAAGTGGATAAAAAAAGGAACATATTTTATAAAATTAAAGCAACCGCTATTTGAAACTAAACAAAGAGGAAAAGCTATTTGTAAATCCTTCATTTATCCAACAAAATCATTTTAGAAACATTTTATGAATGTCTTAATTTTATACATACTACCCAAAATTTCCACCCAGACTACAATTTTATGTTTAAAAAAATTAAAATCACGTTCTGGGACATCAATAAAAAAAAGAAAACATTTATTAATTCTTGGCACACTAGCGGTAGCACGTGACGAGATAAATATATAACAAAAAATGTTTATATAATTCTTAACATATTTCAGTTATGACGCGAAACAGAATAAGGAAGCTCCATTTTGTTTTTTATTCATCTTTTTTGAAACATTCTAAGAATACAGTTGAAAAGAATAATAAGGAACACTGAATAAACATGAAAAAAATATGAAGAAGGGAAGAGAACATTTGTAACATCAAAGGTCGAAAACATAGATAATCATGTTTTTAATTCGTCCAAGAATCTGGCTATAAAATCTGGATGCGCTTTTTATGCAATTGTATACTTAAAAAGAAAAGTTTATCAGGATAAAACTATTCATGTGCTTCAGTATTGCATGATTTAAAGGAAATATACATGTTTTGGAAAAAAAAAACCCCAATGATTTTATTTTTAATTAGATGACATTTTTCCCAATTTTAATAGTAAACACAATAATACACTAAGTCAGTGGCGTAACGGAGAACATTTTGGCCCACTTTTAAGTCAGATTTGGGGCCCCCAAATTGGATTTTACGAAGAGAGGTACTTGGCGGCATTCAGGCCTTGGGGCCCCGCAATGCGAGGGTTGCGGGGATGTACGTTACACCACTGTACTAAGTTACTATATAACTAACTAATTTAGATTAGTTATACCAAGTAAAAAATACAGTAACGTAGTAATAAAGATACTGCTGATCACAGCCAGAAATATACTTGGCAAATTCCTAGAATTAAGACTAAGTGAGTGAGTGAATCAATATTAACGTCGTGTTATTCAGCTACACGAGAGCTTTTGGAGACGGAACTCGTAATTCTGAATTATGGTCAAGTGACGAGTACGACTCCTGAGCTGGCACTCCCTCTCCTAACTATCACACCGCACCAACGGGAGGACGTTTGAGCTCTCGACAGATTTAACGTGCATCTCTCCCCTACACGACGGCTCTTCAGTGGTACTGGGCTCGAACTCCTGACATGCCAGCCATGATCCGATACCTTGATCACTAGGCTACCGTGGCAATAGGATTAGGACTAAGCTCGCTGGGTTAATCTTGTTTGACGACATCTTACTTTCTTTATCTTCATTTTTTTTAATATTGTGGTGTATAAATAAAAATTGCAATTGAAAAATACGGCAATCTTCATATAAAATCTATTACAAAAGATTTTAAATAAGTATTAAGACTCGTAAGGGAATATGGCTTTGTAATATATGCTCAAAATAATTTGAAAATGAAGGCTAGTTCCTGTTTTAATTATTATTTTAAAAGCTCAGTGTTTAATGTAATATTATTGTTTTTAATAAATTGATTTTTTGAATGAAAAAGTATATAAGATGAAAATTAAACAAATCATAAGAATTTACTGAAGTACTTATAAAATGGAAATTAGTGAAACAATTTTAAACCTAGTTATTTTTGGCCCCACATGACGATAAAATTGTGCTTTAATTAGTCTATTTAATCTTTCTCCTTAAAAACTCTGAAGGAATAATTATAATTTGAAAAATAAAATAAGTAAAAATTTATTATTTTATCAATAGATCATATTATAAGCATGGTTTCTGAAGCAACACGAGTGCTCTTGGCAACGAACCTCGTACTAGTGGCAACGGAAACCATCTGAGCTGGCACTCGACTTTCCAAACTTCTACACCACATCAGCATGAGAACTTTGAACCTAGTGAGTGACTGTTTATTAACTTGCCACTATAAAGCCATACTCTTGAGTGAACAACGATACACAAGGCAACGGACCTTGTTATTTTGAGCCTAGGTCAATTGAGGAGGTAAAGTCACCTTTGCACGAACTTCTCACTTCCAAACTACCACACCACGCCAGTGGGAGAATTCTGAAGTTCGACAGATTTAACGTGTATCAGGCTCTCTTTAAGGGGTTTTCAGTAATATAATTGTTGCTGTACAATAATGATATAAAAAAAAACTTATCGAATACGTCTTTCAACATTTTGAACTTAATTAAAATTGAGTTAATTGATCATTTTTTCTTAAATTTCCCGATAACTCTCTTAAGAAATGCTTAAAATAATGCCTTTGTATTGAAGTATACTTTTAAATGATTCATTTGCATATTTTAAGTATTTTATTAAAAAGAGTTCTTAAAAATCTTTAAAAGGACAATTTATCTTTCATTTTCTCCAAAAATCTCCATATTCCTTTCCGTTAAAAAAAATACACCCGCCTCTTCATTTCTAACCTCTTAAGTGAACAAGACATCAACTCGACCATACTTTCTAAATCAATTAGAGATCATTTTCCTATGAAAAAAAGGCTTAAAAAAAATTCGAAATAAGAATCGATATACTCAAACCAACGCAGCATCCGCTCGACAACACTGCATTCCCCCAACCCCTCAGTTTCCCGCCAAATCCAAAGCGGCGGAATTTAATAAAAGAGTTTTTAAAACAGCGGAAGATAGGAAACCGACCCTACTTATACATTCATCTGCGATACATTTTTTCTGTGTTTCTCTCTCTTCTCCCCCCTCCTCCACCTCGTCTCCATCACATTCTGTTTATCCGTTCCTCTCGGAAATCTCTCATCCGGTAGGGCGCCCCTTCTCCCGAACCGGGGCTTAAGTATCCGCCCCGCATGAAAGTATCGCGCGGTGATCATGGGAGCCTTAATTTCGGAAACATTTATGCGCGATCAATAGAGGGGTGGGGGAGGGGTGAAGAGCATCTTCCCTAATGCGAACTGCATGTAAAATGACATGTGTAAAGCGCACAAGACGGGAAAAGAAGGAACAGGACACTGCTTACCGAAAACCCGACCCCCTGACAGACAAAATGACATAAGTCAGTTCCTGTACCCCCGTTCTCGAGGGCCTTTGAAACGAACAGTGATAACGTGCCTGAGAAATGCATCAATTTCGAGTACAAAAACTAGTAAAACATCTGGGAAGTTAAAGGGTGCTAGACATTGCTGGAAATTTCATTATGTTGTATGACTATATACTTATATATGACTATATATTTGTTAAGTTAATTGGAATCTAGTCTTACCCTTAAGCTTTCAAATGTACATTGAAGAAAATTCTAAGACCCTGCTTTCTTGATTTAAACAAGTCATGACTTAAAATTCAAAATCTGAAGGGTTTTTTTATGTTCCCGTAACCACTCTTAGGAGTCGATTTCTGCAATATCCGTTCTTAGCGGACCTCAACACAAAAAGTATACTTATCAAAGTTCAAGTATGTAGGTCTAATAGTTTTAAAACTGAGTTTTTTTTATTTAAAATCATTGTATGATCTCACTTTTAATCATGATTTCCATAAAGCTCGTTTTTAATTGATCTCTACTCAACAAAAGAAACATGCTTGCCGAATTTCACGTTTGTAGATCTAATAGTTTGGGAGATCTCGTGATGAGCAGCTTTTCTTCTTTATACATATAGATTATCCCAAATCTAAAAGAGGTTTCTATGGGGACTAATACAACATTCAGTTTAAAACTCTCTAGAAACTCATGAATAAAAAAATCTCCAGTCCTTTCGGCCGGAGAATTGAAGAAACACTATTACGAGATGGTTCTATCATATTATAAGCATTGTGTTGTTTATTTCAATGTTGCAGCAAAATCCCTCAGTTTTTAACAACATTATAAACTCAAGACTAAATTACATACGGGTGAACCCTTAAGCATTATTTAACATTTATTAAAAGATTTAAGGAAGAATATATTAAACGCACTACATTTATGAGTACCAAATTTATACTAGACTCCCATTTTAGCTAAATTACTTATGGGTACAAATTTAGACCCAAGGACAAATTGGGCTTATATTTTTAGTGAATGAGTGACTATTAACGTCGCACTATTCAGCTATTCGAGTGTTTTGCTTATATTTTTAGAATCGTATATAATGAGTCATGGTGACTGTTATTTGAATGACTTGAATAGCTTTGGAGTTGAAAAGTCAAATTTATATAAACTAAATGAGAAGAATTTAAACACACAATTCTTTTTTAATCAATTGAATAATTTCATACTTTCAACTTGGAGAAAAAAAGGTAAGCAGAATAATTTAAAAACATTCTGAAAATAGTAAGATAATACAAACTAAAATTAAATAGTTTACGAAACTAGAATCTATTCTGCTTTTAAAAATTGTTTGAGTAAAACCACGCAGCAGCTAGGATGGCGGTTGAAAATATTCTTCGTTTGAATATAGTGCCAATAAAAACACGAATCTCTTATTTCGACTGCGTTCAATTATAACGTTATATATTAAGATGAAAAATGCGAGCCAGTAATTTGCATATGAACACGAAGAGCTTTGGTAAATGAATACCCCTTGTGTATAAAAGAGTGGATTAAATAGAGTAAAGTTACCTCTAAAAGATTAGCAATCTGTTCAACATCATTCACATGTAGAGGTTTCTGACGAAAACAGGACCCCGATTTTTTGTAGAGAAGCAAAAATAGCTGGCCAGTCAAAAATATTAGCAGGGGGTGTTAGCTATATATCTGAACAATTATCACAATCCCTGTAAGTTCTTCTACCATCCCTATCAATCTTCAAAGACGAGATAGTTTAAGAAATAAGAGGAAGCCCTTTAAAGAAAATCGTACAGCTCACACATGATAAACGTTACCATTAACGGGGGAACTTTTAACTGGTTTTTGATTGTGTTATTTGTTATCTAGTAGTTAAAAACTTTGATACAAATGTTTGTCAATATCATGTAGTATCATGGTTCATAAAAATTTAAACCATCAGTTGGGGCCGTGGCAGTCGAGTGGTTATGCTCATGAGTGGTGTGATGTTTGAGAAAAATAATGCTAGCGTGATATTTACTAATTTATATATTTGGTTTAATTACGTCACAGCTAGAAAATACAGTATATACACTAAAATTATTAAAAATATTGGGTAGCTTATCAGGGTCCAGAATTTGATGTTTGTGAGGGAGGGAGATCACAACCGTTCTGTTCTATGTTTTCCAACGCACCTCCTCTGCCCTCTCTAGGGTTTCGAGATGGTAGCGGTTGGTTTTTTATCCTCCAATTACATCCGGCTCGTGAGTGGAGTGGGGTTTTTTTTCGATGTAGAAGCTTGCCAGGGAAATGACAGAAGACAAGACCTCACAATATTTTACGGGTGCACGTGTAAGAACGTGGTTATTTTATCCACAAAAAGATGTCGACTTTTCAGCTGTGTGACGCGAAAACGTCACAGAGGTGTCCGTTACGCCACTGGTATTGATGCATGATAAATATGTTGAAGCTCTAAGTGCTCATGTTGGCGAAGTTTGAAGTGTGGGGTGTTAGCTCAAGTTTCGTCTTCCCCACTTGACTACGTTTCAAAATTAAGAGGTCGGTCACCAATAGCTCTGTAATTGCCTTCTGTGACTGTTTGATTGATTGAATATTAACGTCGCACTGTTTAGCTACATGAGGGCTTTTGGCGACGGACCACGTCATTTTGAACCATGGTCAAGTGACGTGGACGACACTTAAACTGGCACCCCCCTCTCCTAACTACCACAACACACAAACGGGAGGACATTTCAGCTCTCGATAGATTTAACGTGCATCGCTGCCCTACACGGCGGGTCTTTAGTGGTACTGGGCTCGAACTCGTGACAAGGCAAGCCACGATCCGATACCTATACCACTCGGCTACCGCGGCCATTTCTGTGAGTGTGACATTCATAAAAACTAATTCACAGTGTAACGGATTATTTATTTAATGCTTTGATTTAGCTCTAGAAGTCCAGTGACTGAATGATAGCGTTTCCCGATTCCACACCACAACTACGGGGTTCAAATCCCGGCCTGGGCAAGGTCGACTCAGCCTTTCATTCATTCAGTTGGTCGATAAATGGGTACCATACTTGCTTGGGAACTTTACACTGGGGGATTTGACGTCAGACTGACAAACTGTCCAGAACATCTGCTCATGCACTTCAACGCCCAAAATCACGTATACTGAGATGGTCACAGTAGGTTTTGGCAATTGGCTCATTGAGCTTTGTTTACTTATCTTTAATTAGATAATTATTAATTATAATTAAAGATAATTTTTCAAATAGAATTTGATTTGATACTGTGCATATAAAATCACGGTTAAACAAAGACAGACGAGATTTTGTTGCTTTCTCTTATTTTTATGTAGGTAAAAAATAACATTTCTTTAAAGGCAGTTGGAACTTGAAAGATATAGTTATGGATTTTTCTTTTTTTTAATAAATGCACACAACATATTTCAAGAAATAAAGTTTTTTGGGGGAATATCTAAGTGTTGAGAAAACAGAGAATTACTTTTAGGTGGTTTTGAGTATAATGGAAGCTAGCGGGGAATAAGGGAAAAATGAATATTTTAGTATGTAGGTAATTTCGTGAAATAATTTTTCTTTAAAAAAGTAAGAAACCTCTATGAAAACTGGCAAAATAAAATGAACAGGGAGATATATAGTAAATTAAACATCTTCTCTAATGTGTGTGTATGTGATCGTAATCTATTATATTAATAATATCTAAGTAATGGTAAATTTTACCATTTGCTATCATACAAGGCAGAATAAAGTAAATACATCTCCAAGGTCAGTTTCAAATATGAGAAAAAGAGAAAGACTTGTTACAACTAAAGTACTTTAACTAAACAAAAAAAACACCTGTTAACATTGATTTTCCTTATTACCTTGAACAATAATAAAATGTAGTGCTTTTTCGTATGAAAGCAGCTCCGAAATTATTTTTGTTTAAATCGATATTTACATAAAAATTAGCAAATATCGATTTGAAGCTCTTCTTTAAACTTGGAATGATATCAATTTGTGACAAATATACTGATATTGTGGGCCTTGGAATAAATTTTGTCAATATTTAGAAGCTTCAAATGCATGAAACTATTTGTTAATGAAAATAATTCATTCGAGCTTCCTAGTGAGTTCTGGATAAAGACACAGAAGTCTAAATAGAAAATACAATCCTGTAAAATATTTATAAAGCATTTAAAAAATATTCAACTTACAAATAAACTTAAGGTACCGGACTATGTTCGAAAAGTTGTCTTGCAAAAGCGTATAAATGGATAACTTTTATGATATTTAATGTCACTTAGATTAGAATACATGTATACAATTGTTTTAAGGATATTATTACAGTAAAAATTATTTAAATGCAATATTTTGTCAAAAAGTGAGCATAGAATTATATATTTTCAAAATACTCTCTTTTTATGGAAAATGCTTCTATAATAATAATATTTCGCCTATATATAGCTCAGATCTCTGCACAAAGTTTGAACTAGGATTTTTGAAATATATAACTTAGAAGTGGATATATCCTTATTTTAATACAACAGTGTAGAGAAATTTAAAAAAAAAACACCGATAATTATTTCAATTGGTTGTAACTCTGAAAATAATGCGAATGTTTTAAAAATCGTAGTTTAGGCCCTCTGGAGAAATCTCTGCTTTACATAAGCAAAATATAATTTTTATAGAAGCATTCTTCATCAAAGGAGAATGTTATGAAAATAGATATATCTAAATTCATTTTTTGCCAAAATATTGCATTTCAATAATTTTTTATTCTAATAATATACTTAAAACAATTTTATACGTATCTCCCAATCCAAATTACACTAAATATCGTGAGAATTATCCATTTATATGCTTTTTTTTAAATCCCGGTTCCGAACGTATTCGGATATCTTAAGCAAATAAATATGAAATTAACTTATATTGAAACTAATTTAGCGGCATAATAACGTGATAAAGGGAGAGAGAAAAATTCCACTCAAAACATTCCATTCTGATTCATAAATCAGTGTTAAATTAAAAGAATCCTAGCAGAGGAAAAAAAAAATGAGGGCACTGTGAAGGAGCGTGGACTTAATTCACTTTTGGCGAGAGAGAGTGTGGTGTGTGCAGAAGAGAGAAAGCATCAGCGCAAAAGAGAGGAATGAACGACTTAATAAATATCTCCCTGCTACTCATATGAATCCGTAAGCAATGCGAAACCAGCCAAGCGTGAACAGACCACTCACTTTCTCCACAGACGAGGGTTGCTCTTTTTCGATTCCACCATCCTTCACGCCAAAAGCACGTCTTGGCGAAAAAGAACGAAAGGAATCAGCATGAACTCTATGGATTGTATATTAACGACGCTTTTCGATGTTACACGAGGGCTAAAGGCGACGGACCACGTAATTTTGAGCCTCAGTCAAGTCGCACGATTACGACTCCATGTCAACTATAAGCCTCTGAGTGAGTGAGTGAATATCGACATTGCACTGTTCAGCTACTCGAGGGCTTTTGGTGACGCACCTCGTCCTTTTGAACCATGGTCAAGTGATGAGGATGACACCTGAACTGGCACTTTCCTAACTACTACACCACAACATCGAGCTCTCGACATATTTAACGGTCAGCGGTCTTTTCGGCGGGTTTTCATGAGTTCGTTACCTTGACCACTAGGCTACCACGGCCAATATAAACCTCTGAGTTTCGACAGGTTTAACGTGCATCGAGATTTCGATACAGCTGATTTTTAGTGATGTCGCACTCTACAGCAACATGAGGACTATTGGCGACGGACTTCGTAATTTTGATCCGCGCTCAAGTGACGAGGACGACACACATCACTTTCCTAACTTCCACATTGTACAGATGGGTCTTCAGCGGTATTATTTCAAATTCGTGACTCTAGAAAGCCAATTATGCATTCATGACCACAGGGACATCTTAAGATTTCTTGCGGCCTTGGGCCCCTACAAAAATGTGTAAGCCCCACCTTTTATCCTTCGGTATCACATAGCATAGGTTGTGAAATATTCGTACAAACAATAACGTGAAACAAATAAATGTGTAGGACTTACAATCACACAAACCAGTTGGAGATTTAACATGCATCAGCCCCTCTGCACGGTGGGTCGTCAGTAGTACTAGAGCTTGAAACCATAACCAGGAGTCCCTGACCATGACCACTAAAATATCGCAGCCTCTAAGGTTGTTTAGAAATTGATAGCTTTTCAAAATTTAGCTTGAGATAAGATATTTTCCAATTGTAATTTTATAAATAAAATAAATAAAAACCATTTGTGACATTTTAAAGAATGTTCAAGGAATGTGAATTCCGAAACAACCTGGTTCTAAAGTCTCAAGTATTCATTATTTTTTAAAAAAAATCACTGAACTACTACCTGTAGTTTTGTTTAAAAATTGTTGTTAACAATACACGTTTGTTGATAAATAAAGAAAACAAATTAAAAAGCAGCAAAAAATCCAAAAATATATTTCAAATAACAATCTAAGAAATTCTATGTGTATTTAAAATTGAAACTTATTTTTCGTTGCCAAAATGTCCTAAATTGCTAGAGTACTAATTTCTTCTTAAATAAGCGACAAACTGCAGAATACTTCCTGTTTTCTGGAAAGATAAAGAATAAAATTTTTATTTCTTTTTATATTAATTCTTAAACATACTCATCAAATTATAGTCTATCAATCTTATTTCTATTCCTACAGCACTGAATTATGATATTCTTTCTTTGGCGATAAACAGCCAAGTATGGCAATCGTGAGCCTTCTCTCCGCCGGAGTGTTTCCTGATGCGGATCTTTCCCGACCCTCCGTAATCCCAGCATCAGAAATCGACAGCTGGTCTCTTTCTCTGGCCCGTCACCCGCACGTCGGCAGACCACGGGTCAGCGGGTGATGCGCTCACTGGTCAGGGATGGAGTCCAACAAGGAAGAAAAATGTCATGTGTCTCATTTTCGCGACGTCCTCAGATATTTTTCGTTGGTGCATTTTTTGGATAAAAATCTTTGGGGATGAACACTTCAGAGAGATTTTTTTTGATGAGACTTTTTTTTATCAACTGCCTTACAAGTTCTTTATTTTTTTTACCGAAGAGATTCAAGAGATTTTTTTCATGTTCTAAAATCGCCATCTTCAACCACCCCCACAATCAAAATACATCACTATCGTCGTAATTTTTTTCATAATTTACTTTTAACTGTGGGCGAATAAAGTGTGCTTTATAAAAAAAAATATCAAATAATTCTTAACGAAGCTTTTCCTGATTTTATTAAGCTCTCATGTAGGCGCAACATGGAATTTCGGAGGAGGTGTGCCCGTTCAACTATCGCCCTCGCCACTTGACCATGGCTCAAAATTACGAGGTCCGTCATCAAGCTAAATAAAATAAATCTCAAAATTTTTAACCAGGATCAAGTACAAGAAAGTTATCCGAAATCTGCTATTCCACTCTTCAACTTTCCATCGCACGTCAACGTGGGGAATTTGAGCTGCATGGTGGGTTTTTAGTAGCACCAGGACTAAACCCATTGCTCGAGAACGCCATTCACGTGTTCGAACTTGTATAAGTCTAGAGATCGGTACTAAACTCAATAAAAAGGACCAAGAACTTGACAGTTCTTTAATTTCGACAAAGTATATTTACAAGCTTTTCGCTTGAGAGACATAAAAAGTAAACTTCATTGAATGAAACGGACGGCAAATATTAAAAGGAGAAAAATAAGATGCAAGTTGTTTGTGTAGAATTAACTGATATCTTAACAAGTCATACGACGTCAGATATTAGCCAACTGAATTGTAATTTCTTAGATATGGCTTAGAAATCTAGAAAAATCCCCTTTAGAATCCCTTCTTTAGACTCTCTTTTCAGCTGGATAAAACAGTGGTAACTATGTTGGGGAAATGGGTGACGTCATTTTCCAGGTCGTGCGGGCGTGAGTGAGTAAACATTAACTTCACACTATTCAGCTACACGAGGGCTTTTGGCTACGGACCTCGTCAGTTTGAACCATAGTCAAGTGATAAGGACGACACCTAAGCTGCCACCCACCCTCTCCTACCACACCAATCAGAGGACATTTTAGCCTCTACATATTTAACGTGCATCGTCCCCCTATGCACGGCGGGTCTTCAGCAGTACTAGGCTAGAACTCACGACACGCCGGCAGCGAGTCCGTTACCTTGATCATTAGGCTACCGCGGTCACACATTAGGTCATGTGTATGAATTCTGGTGCCCCTAAAGACCCGCCGTGTAGAGAAGCTGATACTCGCTAAATCAGCCATGACACCTAGTCACCACGCTGGCGTAGTGTTAAAATTTGGAATAGTGAGATGCCAGGTCACTTGACCGAGGTTCGTCGCAAATAGTTCTCGCGTTGCTTGATTGCTTGTTTATTAACAGTGAATCTTGCAGCTTTAAACCGTGTTCAAGAGACGAAGATGAACAACACTAGAGCTAGTACCTCACTCTCATACTATTTCTGAGTGTCATGTTGGTAAACAACCAATCAACTAAGGCGGAGGTGGGGTACCTTTTTACCATTAGAGGCCACATGTAAATTAAGTAGTAATAAAGGAGGCCGCATAGGTTGATGTACTATAAAGGTGATTTGTATGAAATTATTTTTTTTGTATGGTTTTAACAATTTACTGAGTTATATAGAAATATCATAAATAAATAAATGCTTATTTATTTATTATTTGACGTAACAAGTTACATCATAAATTTTTTTGTTGTCACATAAGGGTAAAAATTTATTAAAGTCATAGATATGTTTGTAACTTTTTATAATTTACTGTTGGTATTTTCTATTTATGTAAGCACGCACGCACGCACGCACGCACGCACGCACGCACGCACGCACGCACGCACGCACGCACGCACGCACGCACGCACGCACGCACGCACACACACACACACACACACACACACACACACACACACACACACACACACACACACAGTTTCACAATGCGAAGCCTTTATTGATCCTGTAAATGAGCATGTCTGGTAGTGTTGCTATGTTGCACTAGAGGGCATTCTAACATTTGAAGTGTACAATTGGCTATTCCCACAAGCAGTCATTGAAATATGCATGCATTCATACATACATTCATTTTGTTCTTTTTAATTTCTATTGATTTGAAGACTGTTGTAATCTTTATAATTAAATATTAATTAATACGGGTGCTACCTTTTGTGAAGGCCACACAAGAAACTCACGGAGGTCGCAGGTTCCCTGCCTCTGAACTGAGGGATGGTATGCACTTAAAGAGGCTTAAACTCTACAATTCCTAAACTGCAGCCATCATTTTATTTATTTTGTTTCTTGTTTAACATTTCATTGTATTTAACCCCCGTATAAGGCTTATCTTGTCGTATATAAAT
Organism: Trichonephila clavipes; assembly: GCA_019973935.1. NCBI lineage: Eukaryota > Metazoa > Arthropoda > Arachnida > Araneae > Nephilidae > Trichonephila > Trichonephila clavipes. The sequence continues at coordinate 298,178 of BMAU01001233.1, read as the reverse complement.
TTCATTTCCCAATAAATTTCTTTTTAAGTTTTGCAAGAATTTGTAAGTGACTACAAATTCAGCTTTTAATTTTTAAGGAAAAAATATTTTTCAATGCACAATCTTCGTGGCAAATACTGTTCACTATTTTTTAAAATTAATCTTTAATTTAAAAATTTGAGTAAATTTTAAATTTCTTACATTTTTCCATCTTTTCTTAAATAAAAAAATTAAAGAACTTTTAATTTGTTATAGGATTTGATAAAAAAAATAGGGCTCTAGAAATAATTTTAGCCAATTTTTTTTTCCTAAGAAAAATTGCTGAAATCACAGTCTATCTTTCAGTAAAAACGACAAGTTCCATCCGTTGAAGATTGACCTTTCCATCCAATCGAAAGACTTTGATCTTTGGAGGTGGGACAGTAATCACTTGATTCGAAGGGTCGAAGGTTAATCCAGAGGAAACAGCCAATGGGTGTTCCCACCCAGGACATGTTTGTACTGTCTGCAGTTGTTAGTGGGTGGGCAGCTTTTCAATCAAGTGCATCTGTTTTTGAGACAATTCCTTTGATGGTATAAGAAAATCTTTTTCTTTTTCCACCAAAAGAAGCAGAAGAGCTTTCAGAAGCCCAGCAAGACTGCAAATAATTTCTAGCCTTTATTACTGACGCTTTTGCTTAGAAGAAAGATTCTAAAATTCATTGTAAATATCATGAATTCTTCTGAAAATTAGTTTTTAATTATTAAAAATATATATAGGAGTGAATAAAGAAATATGAATGCATCTTAAGCAATGCAATGTATATTTATTAACATTTTTGTTACTGCGGATGTTTACACTAAAGGATCTAATTCCTGTTAACCCCTTCGCGACGGGTAGTGCAAATATGCATTCATCACGGACGCACCTCATGGCCAGGTGGTGCAAATATGAATTTTAGAAAAACGCTCTGGTAGGCCGGCGATGCATATATGACTTTTCAGCTGGTACGTTTTTTAATGACCACTAGATGGCACCCTATGCCCATTATATTGAAACTGAACACAGCTAGAGTAATCTGACCTTCAGTTTGCTTATATTATTCCTGGATTTGGTATTTTGCTCATCAGCTGTGGCGGGGAAGGGGATAATCGAAATGTAAGCAAATAGCTCGTAAAATTTCCACTTGATATAAAACGTTCGGGTTTCTAATAACTCTCCCAATGCTTTTTTATTTTCTTTTTCTTAACAGTGTGGAGTGTTTTAGGGTTTTAGCGTCAGTTCTGTTACAGTTTTTGCTGCTTTCGGATATATTTCACGTACTTTTCTTATTTTAAAAACCTTGACTTCAGGTTATTATTTGATTGCTTTAAAGACATTTTCCTAACCTTAATATGAACAAAAAGGGTGAAAAAAGTCAAAGTGTGTAGTCAAAAACTATATGTAAATAAATAAAAAAACGCAACAAACATTTTATGCTTGCAAATTATACAATGTAGGACTTTGCGTTTCTCCATTCTTCGAGATTTTCCACACTCAATTTTCGTTTTAATTTTGCTATTTCTTTTTGTAAATAATCTTTGTCGTAATTTTTTTTATTAATTTGAAAGTTTATTAATGTGTTTTGTCAATGAAAATTTTGGAAAAAATTGAATAGTGCTTACGAAGTATATTTTCCCAAGGTAAGTCATATTTTTTTATATAGTTTCATGTAGGTGATAGGAAAAGCGTTATTACGTTCTAGTTTTAATGTAATTGACTACATGTGTAATAATCTAAAAGGGTACCAAAAACTACGATGTTAGGACTGAATTTTTTTTATTTATGCTTTTTTTAAAGTTAGGCTTAGTGACGAAAACGCCTCGCCCTGCAGTGCAAGTCCTTACACATTCACCCCGTCCTAGCGAGCGTCTCATAGAAAATCGCCCCGTCCTGAAGAGGTTAAGAAACTTATGACCTCTCAATGGTCACGTAACTTCCCTTGGGAAAGTATCCAAGACCGGACATCCTACGCTTATGATCCAAGGCAAGTCAACCTTTAAACTTCATTTTTCTAGTTGGCAGAGAAGTGACCGGTGCAGTTCCCACGCCGATCTCTGGCTTCACCGCACGAGGGGTGACAAGGTCCAAAGGCTGCATAGTAATCCCGGCTGCATCTAAACAGAAGTGATTCTGTTTGACGCATTCCACCTTTAAAGAGACACCAATAGGGAAAACCCGGGCGTTTCAGCACAGACTCTTCGAGACTTTCTCTCAGCCTGGTTTTCAAATTGGTTCGCATGCTCTCACACCTACAGTGCCCTGTCAAGCTCTATATAATGCACATAACAACATCGTCCTAACGCTAGTCCATCAGTAATCCTGCCTTTCCAGCACTTCATCAGAGGCGCGGATTCACTTTACAAACTGATACCACTGTAAAATTTTACAGTTCCTCATAAATCATCATTTTTTCCCCCTTCTTCATAATCATCAAGCTTGGCTGCCCCTTTTAAATAGAATGAATGAAAATTCTCAAACCCCGAATGTACATCTGATCTTTAAAAAATATACTGATGCTGGAGCTTAATGAAGCGTTGCTATCAAAAAGCGTGGACGGGGAACTTTTTTTTGTGCTACCCGCTCTGTTTTCAGAAAAATGTCTAATGACTCGAGATAAAGCAGCTGTGCCGTGTAGTAACAGTTACGATTTACAAAGGAGGATGACTCTAGTCGAAAAGATAACTGATGCATCGATGAGAAAATTTAAAAAAAATATTGAGACAATATAACTGAAATTTCACTGGATGTTCTTTAAACTACCCTCATGTTCTGCGGTTTTAAATGAGCAGTTTTTTAAAATTGGAACAATTAAAATGCATATAAAAGTACTAACCGTTACCCACCCGCTTCATTTGGTATATCTCATCTTCATTGGGTATATTGGTTATGCTCTATTGGACTATAGTGTGTTTAAGTTGTTGATATATAAAATCCTAGCATTAAACTTTTGATTGTATTTAAAAACATTATTGTAACCCTTGTCTTTTAAATAAAAAGGATAGGACTTGAATTTCTAATATAAGTACAGTTATTTTTAACACCTCTTTAATACCTCTTGTGCTTCGATTTCCACAATACACGTTCTTAGAGAAGATTTGATCAATAAAAGAAACATGTCAGCCAAATAACAAGTCATGTGGTCTTAGTTTCAAAACGAGATTTTTTTTGTCTATAATGCACCCGCAACTTCTCTAGGGAGTCGGTTTTCATAAAATCGATTCTTACCTTTGTTCAACAAAAGGAACATGCCTGCCGAATTTCCAGTCTGTAGGTCTAATAGCTTGAGATCTCGTGAAGAGTGAGTAGGTTGCTTTTCACCTACATATACAGATTGATAATAATTTTGAAATTATATTCATGTGTTGAGAACATATATTAATAAATAGTTTTTAAGAATTAGAACACTTAAGTTGATTTTGGCAACTTTTTAAATTGTACAGTAAATTGATATGATATATTAAAATCTATGTTTTTTTTATAAAGAAAATACTAATAATGCTTACAAACTTTAATATTTTTTTAAAAAAAAAATGTAAATATGCGTACAAAAATATAAATATTTCAAAATGCGTACTTTGAGACTCAAAATACTTAAAATGCATAGATAAAAGTTAGTTTTGGTACTTTTAAAATTTGTACTATTTGTAAGAATAAGATTCTAAAGCATAATTTTTATGAATGAATCCTTAAAATGATTTTGGTAATGTATTTTAAGACTGTACTACCTATTAATAGGAGATATTAATGGATATTTTATTTTATGAATTCGGAAAATTGATACTATATAAGTTAATTTTGGTAATTTTTAAAAAATGTACAATGCTTTTTATTTTATGCTAAAGCTCTACTTCTTACGTTAAAACATTAAATTGTAAATTAAACGAAAGAATATCGAATAAAATGTGACCTCCGTAAAAGACTTTTAATGAACTGAAAAAAATATTATAGTATAGCGTAGAGTTTCAATAATAAAGTCAACAGATGATAAAATGTTTAAATATTTGAGTTTTATGTCACGAAAGATCTGAGTAAGATTTAAGTAATTCCTGATTCAGTTTGATAAAAAAAATTGTTTTGAAACATTTAAATGTTCGAAGGCATATGTGATCTCTGTTTCACAGTTCTATACCTTGAAATATTTATGGAACTGTTTTTACTGCACATCTCTCATATTTGCGTATGATAAGTTGTTGTTTTAAATAACATTTTACTTTAAAGTTTCAATATTTTGTGAAATAAAATCCACTAAAATGTATTTTTAAAATTTTGTTGTATAACTCATCACCTCAAAAATTTCCGAGGAACTATAAAAAGAGTAAAATGAAAAAGGTTCTTAAGGTAATTCTGAGGCTGATATTTTTTTTGTATAAAAATGTTCTTTACAAATGAAAATCTTTTTTTAAATGCTATTTCGAAATAAAACACTATACAGTTTTGAGTGTCATATAGTTTTTTAAAGAGTTTTCTGTATCAGTATGTAAGTAAATAAATTAAATAATTAAATTCATCTTCAATTCTATATATTCGACGAGTTATACTTCTAGATGCAGAATATACATAGAGGAAAATCAGTCGGAAATATTTTTTTTTACAAACTTTAACAATAATTCTGAATACTATACAGCGATGTACACTAAAAATACAATTTTAAAATGTTTTTTCTTATCCCATATAGAGTAGTTTAGCTAAACCATTTCCATATAAAACCAAAAATCACCAAAAAATTCAAAAATAAAATAGAATTCTCTAAAACTTCGCCAATAGTAAAATTCAAGCAATTAAGAATATGACTGAAAATGCCTGATCAGTCTCAGACCTATTACACTATGGAAAGACTTTCCGGCCCTGTTGAAAATAAACAGATTTGATGTGGCCACTAAAAACGTGATACAGTCGTTTGCTGATCCTTAAAAATATTTAATTGGGGACATCAACGATGTTTTTTCCCGAAATACCAAGGCGGATTTGGTTTTATAATAATGGGAGATGAGCAGTTTCAATTGATCCAAGGACCTGGTGCACGAAAGGAAGAAGACTGATTTAGCCCCTACAGCCTTCTAACATTAGCTGTACATAATGGAATGGCCTTCACATCTAGGGGGAAGGGGGAGGTCCAATCAGGAGTATATGCTCCCGATGCACATCACCCATTCCGTCCAGGTACACCCTCTAGCCCCTTTGAGGCAGCTAGCAGATTTTGAGGGAAAATTTCAAAATAAAAAAGATAACCAGATTTGCATCGAGTTCTCCCCCGCATTTCTCAGAAGTTTATGACACTGCTTGACACGAGAACCTCTCATAGCGAAGAAACTACATATATGATATAAGCAAATAAATATTACTATTTAAACATATTTGAGAAGAGAACTAAGAGTATCTCTGAGTATATCAAGTAGATGTTAGTAGAGGATAAGTTGTTTTTAGTAATCATGCAGATACATTGACTTAGCACAGGGGTGTCAAACTCAAAGGCTAACTTGGGCCAAGAAAACAAGGTTTAACTTAAGGCGGGCTGCAAAAAAGATCAATATTCATAGAAATTTAGGGGTTTATTTTGAATAATACATTATAATAAACTCATATAAAAGAACAAGAAAAATTAAATGTTTACGTCCTGACACTTGACATCTCTTCTCGGTTACCATCTATCCAATTTCGAGGGGAAAATTTCTTTATTTTATTATAGTGTGTCGATATATTGGTCAGGCCGCAAAAATGTTCATTGTGAGCCGCATGCAGCCCGCGGGTCACAAGTTTGACACCCCTGACTTAGCACAGGATCCCGAGTAAATCTACACGAATATTTTTTTTATAGAAATTTCGGTTTTCTAAGCCGCACCCAATTTTCAGTAGGGTTAATATCGGAAAAAAGGTGCTGTTTATTTGTCACTAATGACTTTATCAGATTCAGGTAAATGCGGAATTTTTAAAATGTGTAAGTGTTTCAAAATAAAGATAATAAGCTCATTTAGAGTATCGTTTATTCAGGAAAAATTATGATAAGTACCAAGACACTGGTATATATTATTTCGATCTAAAAACTCACCAGAGCTATCGAGGCAATTGTTCTCCTTCCGTACACCAAACCTTCGAAACCGGCATCGTCAAAATCAGCGTCGAGATTATTCAACCCCGTCAAGATTAGTTATTGAACCTCAGCATCGGTTCTGAAATGCTGACTTCCCAAATGTTTCTTTAACCAGGAAACGGCACATAGTCACCCCAAACTCACGAAATTGTTAAACGTTTTTCGTTCTTGGAAAACTGTTTATTTGTCACTAATGACCTTATCAGTATCCTCCCATATAAAAGTCTTCATGTAAACTAAAATATGTTTGTCACATATCTCCCTCTTTTTTTTTCTGAGAGAACGGCAAACGTTTTCTTTACAGCAAATCTTAAGGTACTTTAGAGGTGACTGAGTTCCCCGCAATTATAAATTATATCAGAGTAAAAGTGCATTTTTTATTATGTCTGACCACTTTTGTTCCAAAATATTTTTTTTTAAATCTTTATGAACCGCCTACATTTTCCCCGGGGGCGCGCCTCAAGTTTGAATGCCTTAGATGTTTTGAGTGCTGTGTTGTTTCGACTCATTATGGTTTATAAATGTAAATGAAATAAGTATAAATTAAGTAATATAAAAAAAGAAAAAAAAATTAAGACAATTCCTACTAAGATCAACAAAGAAATTTTTTTATTTTAGCTACTTTTTATTAAATAGTTACAATTAATATAAATACGTATATATACACTCAGGAACATTGAAAATAGCGACCCAAGAAGGAAGCTAAGTACAATCGCGAAACTTTGCAAATAAGTACAGCGTAATGTGATATGCAAATGATCCAAGTTTTGCGCCAATACGCATGCTCATACACGCCTAGGTGGCACTAAAATCAGAAAGAGGGTGTTATATAAGCCAGCACAAATTCGAAGATTCATAAACGTGACGATTACCCGCCGATTGTAGGAAGACTTTGTTAAGCGAAACATGGCAGGTAAACGTGCTAGAAGACATTTCTCACAATTAAGTGAGTTTGAGAGAGGCCTGATCATCGGGACGAAAACTGCAGGCTGGTCGACGCGCCGTGTTGCTGGCCAGGTGGATCGTTCGGAGTGTGCCGTTAGAAATTGTTGGGAGCAGTGGACACGAGAAGGTACCCACGCGCGAAAACCGGGTCTGGAGTAACCAGGAAGACCACGAGGAGAGAGGATCGAAGGATCGTGCGGCAAGCACTTGTGGACCCCACAGTGACTCGTTCAACGATACGAGTAGACGTAGGCGTAGCAATTGTTCCACAAACAATTTCCAGACACCTCGCAGAAGCAAATCTTAAATCCAAGCGTCCTTTCCATGTACTCCCTTTAACACCGGAACACCAGCAACTGCGTCTACAGTGGTGTCAAGCCTGATAAATGTGAAATGATTGGCAAAAGGTTGTGTTTAGTGATGAATCCCAATTTGTTTTGGGGACAGATGATAACCGTGTACGGGTGTGGAGGTGCCCTGGTGAGCGGTACAATTCCCCCATCACTGTTCTACGTCACACTGCCCACACAGCTGGTGTATTGGTCTGGGGGGGGTTATAGCCTATGATAGCCGGTCCACTTTAATTGTGATGCGTGGAATCTTAACGGGCCAACGTTACGTTGATGATATTCTTCGACCCTATGTAGGACCTTTCCTAAATGGTCTCCCAGGGGCAATTTTCCAGCAAGATAATGCTCGTCCGTATACAGCAAGAGTTGCTCAAGACTTCCTACGTCATTTTCAGACTCTTCCAAGGCCGGCCCGCTTCCCTGATTTGTCCCCTGTAGAGCACGTGTGGGATCAGCTAAAACGGCAAATGCTATCGTGTCACTCTGTACATGATTTAGAGTTGGCTGTTCAGGATTTGTGGGCCCATCTGCCTCAGGACAACATAAGGTGTCCAATCAACTCAATGCCGGACCGTGTGGCGGCATGTATTGCAGCTGGAGGTGGTCCAATGCACTATTGAAGTTGCCCAGTATTTGTGTCGTTGCACACCCTGTATTCGTTCAATTGTCTTGTTTTTGAGATGTGAATCTCTCATCTGTGTCATTATGTGTATTAAATTTCATTTCAATTCGATGCTTTCTTCTTGGGTCGCTATTTTCAATGTTCCTGAGTGTACATATGACAAAATCAAAACATTAAGAGGTCATTAATTTTTATTAATTATCATTAAAGTATCGCATTGTCATCCAAAAAAATCGTGTCTATAAAATTTCAGTTTAACTGAATGTTTTGAAACGTGGGGAAAAATTCTTTTAAAGTGTTGACCCAAGTCTCTAAAAATGAAACCAATGTGGCTGTATCTGTACTTCCTTAAATAATCAGTTTCAGTCAATTAGTTTTAGTTAATTATAATTAAACTATCGCATTTTTACGCAAAATAGTGTATGAAAAATTTCAGCTCAAATGAGCACTTCAAAATGTATTTTATTAACGATTGAAAACTCCTCCAAGAAAAAAAATAGAGAGAGAGTGCCAGCTAATAGTAGGAATTGAAAAAAGAAATGGTAATCTCTCGATCTCGATTGTATGAAGTTGAAACTAATCAACCAAGGCTAGAACCTGATGAAATAATGGATATTAATCCTGATAGCGAAAGTAAATTTGGGAAAAGTGATGAACATTATACGTTTGAGTTGAAAGGAAAGTATTCGAATGCTACCTAAAAAATTCATCAAGAAAGATTTAAAGCCAGAAGTGTATACAAGACAATTTGTGCCTTGTCAAAAAGACACAAACGAGAAAAAGTTCTACATGCTATTTGTCGATCACCAAAAGGCAATAAAACTATAATAATTTGAACAAAATATGACAGTTTTGCCTGCAAATATTATTCCTTTAATGTTAACGAAAAGTGATTATGATTTGTGTTCTATATTTAAGTGACGCACATTTGAAACATTTTAGTTCGGTTCCACTGGATTTTTTTTTTCAAAATATCAAAGAAAAATTGAGAAGTCCCTAAGAGTAGGGGTTAGTATACTTTCTCTTAATTAAATTATTTATATTGAATTACGATTTTTATCATGTTTAATAAGAATAATCATAAAAAAAAATGTATTGGGGGATTCAGTCAGCTTGCGTGACCATTAACTTTAGTATCGAGTACGTGGGGGTTTTTTAAGGACTAAATATACATTAAAATTTTTACTACTGTACCTGAATTTAGTTATGATTACTGTAATTTCTAATGTGTTATATATTATTGGTTGTATTTTTCTATAATACGTCCATGCGCATTAATATACACTAAATGTCCAGAAAAGTGTATATGTTTATTATGTTATTAAAAGCTAGATGTCCTTAAAGTATTTCTAATTATGCAGAAACCGTTGTGTTATTGTCTTTAAAATTAAAAACGGCATCCGCAAATTTACTATTCACAACCATAGGAAGCAGGAAAAAGTAATGATGAAAAATGATTCCATTTTCCCGTTTGCAGTCCATTTATTGAAATATTCCTTTTTAGCGCCCGAAGGAGCACAAATATTCAACATCGGAATATTTTTTTCCCTCCCGATGCCTATTATTGAAAAAACATAAGTGACGCTTTTTTTACACTTTTCAGTTCCACTACTCAAACGGAAGGCATAGATCTCTCCAACTGCAAACAATTCCAACTTCATTTTTATTACTATTATTTTTTTTCTCTTTTCTCGCTTTTCAGTGGCAACATCGAGGGAAGAGAAACGATTGGTTCTTTCTCTGATATTCATGCTGTAAGCCATTTGAAGAATGTGGCCATTGTTCAACTGGATGGAAAGAGTTCGTTTTTCTAAACCTTTTTATTTTTTTAAAAAGGGGAGTTCTTTTTTTATTCTTTTTATTTATTAGAATTTCACTTGTGGAAAAGAATTCAATAGCATATCCGATTCTTTCTATGTTCTTTTTCTTTTTTTTTTCGGGCAGTTCACGCTGGTTTACTTTCATTTTTATGTTCGAAAGTTTTTAAAAGGATGAAATGGACCGAATTTTTCGCGCCAAAAAAGAAGAATGGAACGAACATAGGAATGGGGAAAAAAATTGGCGATAGATTGGACTTCAATCCTGAAATTGTCACTGCCCGCTCATTTTGTTGAATAGAAACATATTAGAGGGGTGGAAGAGAGGGGTGTAATCTCGTTCCTCCCCCCTCCTCCTTTTTCGAAGGGGCAAATCTCCGTTTTTTCCGCCTTGTTCGATGACCATTGTGTGATTTCCACAGTCATTAGAAGACGGGGACCCCCTGGTAGGAATTCTCAAAATTCTTCATAAAAACTGAAGATGGATTTATAAAAGCAATAGGGTATTAGATAAATATTTTTTTTAAAAAAAATTCCATTACAGTAGCTAACATATATTTAGTCTTTTACTTTAACATGCATCATTATAACAATCCAATTATAAAATTCACCTTATGAATTTTTGTTTTTAATACCAAGAAAATCTACTATTCGAAAAATAAAATTTCGGTACTTGGCATTGAATTTCAAAACTGATTGAGTACACTCTAAATCGTCTAATAACTTATTTAAAGGGTGTCCGGGCTAAGACTATCCAAAAGTTATGGATTATTATTACGGAACTATCCATCAGAATGTAATAAATTGTTCATCCGTGTATTGGAAATCCCTCCGAAAACATTTGAGTCTGGTGCGAGCATTATTCGGCAATCGCAAACTATAAACTTGTTACACTGACTTCATTAGCAAAGATGTGGACGCCGCAGCAAATAATAGTGTGTACTTTGGCTAACGGAATTTAAATCAGTCACGTGTGTACATCGACGTGTTTGAACAAAATGGAATGTTGTTACTAGCTTGCCTAATAGACTTTCAGAACTCCTACAAAATGAATCACGCACACTATCAACAGAGTATTCTACCACGAAACCTTAAGGATACTTGTCAATTTGAGATACCAAAGTTCCCGTCTCTTTGATAGTTCTCTCCCACTGGTGGATAGATTTCGATGTCGGAGGATCGACATTCCATTGTGTCCTAACACGTCGCTGCGCACGTATAACTGCTTTAAATTCCGTTTACCACAGGGCGCACTGCATCTTTTGCTGTGACGTCCACATCTTTACTAATGAAGTCAGTGTAACCAGTGCATCGTTTCGAATGCCGAATATAGCGCGCACCTATGCTTAAGACCCCCGGAGGAACAGTTTATTACATTCTTGTGGGTAGTTCCGTAACAATAAGCCATAACTCTTGGATACTTTAAGCCTGTATATATATTTCAATCTGCGAATTACAATTCTGCTTCACTTTTTGTTGTCATACAGATATAAGTGACAGACTATTGTCTATATCAGTTACTTGTTTCAAAGAACCAATTCATTTGCATATCTCTCAAACAGGTACCCCACAGATTGAGAGCCATGGCTGTTTACCTTTGTTGATTTGGGCGCACACTGGTCCAGAGCATTTTACACATTTAAGTGTTCATCAGAAGGCAGGGGATATGCATGCTGATCCATAAAATCTGTGTTTTCTGCACAGGACACATCAACCATATTCTGGAAAGTTCAGCTCCAGTTGGCTTAGAAGTAAATACATCGTAAGCTCTCGAATATAGTTTCCGTAAAAAACACAAAAATAAAGAAAGAATAATCGTGTGTTCCTGTACTCCTCAAGTCTATATCCCATGTGAATTCCATTATACCCGAAACAATAAGCTTTTATACGAGTACATCCATCGTACCTTGCACATAGGTAAAAACCTATACTACTAAGAGTCTGAAGACCTCCGCGTAAACAATGGTCTATTTTGGTATGATTTTTGTCGTGGAAGTATAACATTTCTGTGGAATGAAATAAAAATATTTCTGTTAAGAATACAATCTAAGGACCAGAGGAAAGTACAAGCATGCAAAAATTATCTGTGTGCTATTGCCTGTCTTTCACACCCTAAAGACGTGATAAGTTCACATAAATATCTTTTGATTTAGCGGTATTACTTAATTTGGAGTCTCAATTCAGAGTACCGTTTTTAGGAAGAATTTTTATGGAAGAGATGTATTTGGCATTGATTTTCAGAATTACTCGCGTATCTTTACATTGGTTACACTATTTAACGTTTCTGCATCTTCTATATATATAAAGGAGAGAACCACAAGATTTCTGGAGCTAATCAGACTCGTACAGACTTGAAATTTGGTAAACATGTTTTTTTTGTTAAGTAGAGATTCATTAAAAACATGTTTTGTTAAAATCGACTTCTAAATGGGGTGGGGGTTGAATTATTAGACCTACAGACTTGAAATTTGGTAAGCATTTTTTTGTTATTGTTGTTGAGTAGATATACACAAAAAAAGGGATTTTACGGACATCAACTCCGAAAGCAAGACTTACGGGTAGAGGGTAAAAGCTAAATATGTACCTCCGTTTTAGAGATTCAAGTTCTGTCCAAATAAAGTTGCAAAGTCTAAATAAATGTTTTTAGGTACTGTGTCGAAAGCTTAATGGTTTAAGATTCAGATATCAGTAATTTAAAAATATAGTTATAAAAATATAATGAAACGGTACACTGCAGAAAAGCGTCTTCAAACTGTGCTCCAAGGAGCCTTGGGGTTCCACAAGCCATACCCAAAGGTTTCACGGGCCACAGTAAAAAATCTAAAAGAAACTTATAAATATGTAAGCAAAATTATTGTTTCTATGAAGTTTATATAATTACAAGTATTTAAAACTCATCCTATTCATTAAAAACTGAGAGTTTTATTTACATATAATAAACTTTATTTTTCAATACTTCTTAAAAACTTTTGTTATAATATAATAAAAGAATATTAGAATGTGTTTTATCTTTATATATATGCTTCCTTCAAGATTGTGAATATTCTGTTTAATATCTTGGGTTCAACGAGATAATTTTATACTCGTTAATTAACAGTGTCTTGCATAATTAAATAATTTTCTAATGGAAAATGCACCCTTTTGCAATTGTGAGTAAAAACGTCTATAATGAAGAAGAGGAAACTTATTATCTACAATATTTGAGGCTAAAATCTAAATTTAAGCAAGAATAGCTCCTAAATTTTATGCTGTAAATTCATGAAAAATACATAGTATTTCTTACACAGTTATTCATATTTTAATGTCATTCAGAACATTATGTTTAAGTGAAATATATTTCTGAACATAAATGGACAAAAAAAAAACAAAGTATAAAAACAAATCAAACACAGAATATGAAATGCGACTGCATATAATTTCAATAGACGTAGACTTCTACAACTTGGGTGAAAAAAAGCAAGCATATATCCCAGTTACTAAATGTAATGCACGGGTAGGTGACACTTGGATATTTTTAATGAGTAAATTACAGTAAAAATTCGATTAGAATTAAAATAATAAATGTAATATTTCTTTTAGTTACCTTTACATAAAGTACCAATAACACGTTGATCTACTATAAACATTATTTTGAGATATATTTTTATAAGTATATGTGTGAAATGGGGTTCCACGAAAACACTTTCTAGTTCTAGGGGTTCCACGAAAACACCTTCGAGTTCTAAGGGTTTCGTGAGTTGAAAAATTTTGAAGACCCCTGCTATAGAAGAGTAACTAAATTACTAACATAACCACACACCACTCAAAGAAATGACTACACATTCTTTTACCCCAACCATTCATTCTACTAAGGAATTACCAAATCTAATACTACTGTTGTCAAAAAGATATATAGTTGAATATATCTTTGTATATATATAGTTGTATATACTTTGTACATATGTAGTTGTATATACTTTGTATATATATATATAGTTGTATATACCCACTCACTACTGCGCCATTATCACACTTCTAGAGATACACTCCTACAGTCTAACATCTATTACTGAAAGATGTAGCTAGTTGAATGTAAAGGACTCTAAAGGAAAGGAAGGTAATTAGAAGAGCTGGGATGAAGCCTATCTTTACAAACATTCTTTCAGTTATTTTTCTCCTGGTAGACTTCTATCTGACCATTCTAACTCACCAAGAATCCAGCCCAAACAGGACCGACCCTCAATGCTATTTTTAAAGATTTGTGCTCGATCCCTGCCAGACTGCCAATGAAAAATCACACAAGCAAATGCACCCACTCCCGTCCGAACTTAACAACTGTAGATAGAATCCGCAGAAAGTGGCGGCGATTGAGGTCAAATGGACGCCGGAACAGCGAAGGGTGGACCATCACTCGATACTGGGATCTATTACGGAGATCTGTGTGTATGGATTGGATGATCATCTCGGACGGTGGCTATTTTGTATTATTGGATAATTTGTCTGATCTCTCGAGTTTGGTCAAGGGGGAGATAGAAAATGCATCGACTGTCATGATTCTATTATTGTGTTCTCACTACACACAACAGCATTCATCGATAAGAAAGATATGCAAATTCAACGAATTGATCTTTTATGGATGTCAAATTGATGACTATTTTTTGCATTAGAGAATCAGATTTCTTGTTAAATCTCCTGGGTTTAAAAAAAATTAGCAGTTATTTTTAAGCTAGTTATCAAAATTTTATGAGATTAATTATTTGTAAGAAATACTGCCTTTTAAACAAATGTTTTAAAAGATCCATGTTAACGTATTAGAAAAAAAAGATAGGAGTACCGTATGAATGTAAAGATAGATTATATCTGGAAGGTAACTTTTTTGCAAATTTTTTTGATCGTGCACCCCAAAATTAAATTATAAATTTAGACTCTAAATTAGAATTTAATGCGATTAATGTCTAGTAATTTTTTCCTTAAAATGGCCGGAGAAGTACCTCCCTTTCACCTATGACTTCCCCTGTTTTCAAGCATATACGCTTTATAGCCTATGTATTTATTATATTGAGCTCTCTACACCAGGGGTGGGCAGACTTTTCCAGGGTACGGGCTACTTCTAATGTTTTTAAGATATTGCACTCTAGGTGAGTCCTTTTTTGTATTAAAATTATATGTTATTTTGTTAACATTTGTCTCTTAACACTATTTCTACTGTGACGGCTCTATCCCCGATCTTCTTAACTGTCCTCTTGGGGATTTTTTGATATTTAAAAATTATTTTATTAGAAAGATTGCTCCGGAGAAGAAAACGTGAACATACAAATTACGACTGCTATACATAGTTTAAGCTTTCAAGTTAGAGAGAGATAAAGGGTAGACTGCTAGTGGAGCAGTGATTAATCAAATTTAAAGTGTGACGTATATTTAGTAATTGATAATTGTAAGATTTAAGGTGACGATCTGTCACTTAAGCTTTAATCTAGATTAGATAGCTAGAAAGTC
Organism: Trichonephila clavipes; assembly: GCA_019973935.1. NCBI lineage: Eukaryota > Metazoa > Arthropoda > Arachnida > Araneae > Nephilidae > Trichonephila > Trichonephila clavipes. The sequence goes on along the minus strand of BMAU01001233.1, from coordinate 282,880 downwards.
AGAGTAACTGAATTGAAAAGTAAGTGTTATAATTAAAGTCTTCTCATACCTCGTGTACCTCATTAATTGTCTTCATATTGATTAATTGGGTGCATATTTTAGCTTTGATTGATCGAACTTGTGTTGTGGTTCATGCTGTAAATAAATTAATTGATTTTGAATATGGCTAGTCTTCCTTCCTTTTCTCCCACACCTTTAGGCGTGGAGGCAAGACTCTTACACTACTACAAAACATGAGTAACACCAAATTGTCAAGTTGAATGCTTGAATAACTATGAGCGACTGCTAGACCGTGGAGCATCGACGTATTCAATGCAGAGAGCAGAGAACATAAGTAAACTAAAGAATCTGAAACCGACGTATATGCACTTAAAATTGTTGACTTCCAATTTCCTAGCCATCGCGGGACATGACAAACTCGAGAACCCAATTCCATAGAAGTGCGGGGTATGGGATGATGTTTCAATAGCCAATTCCATGCTATTTCGGGAAGGACTTAACATCAACATTTTATATTGCTTTTAGTCTGTGTGTGGGAAAAGATTCGTTTCTACGGCTGGCATCGCAGTGATCGTGTTAAGCGTCATCGCTCGCTATGAGTGAGTGAATATTAACGTCCCACTGTTTAGCTATTCGAGGGATTTTGGCAACCAGCCCCGTAATTTTGAACTATGGTCAAGTGACGAGGATAACACCTGAGCTGGCACCCCCTCTCCTAACTACCACACCAACGGGAGGACGTTTGTGTGCATCGTGCATCGCGCCTTACACGGCGCGTCTTCAGCGGCACTAGATTTCTAACCCATGACAGGCCATATAGCTCGCTTCGAATGAATGACATGTGTCGCCTACATATTTATGGACTTATGCTTAAGTTAACACAGTTGCATCAATTGTGACAAGCAGAATTTCCAATTTAGCTCCAATTTAGTTTTTATAAATATTTTTTCTTTTAGTAAGCGCGTCTTAAGTCTTTGTTAAAGTTGGTCGCCCCAAAATGACATGGTAGTCGATCGCGATCAACTTAATGCTCATCTCTCCAGACGCTAGTGAAACCAAATAGTGACCAATTAGAGAATCACGCACTCATGTCATTCACGGTCAAATACTCGTTAGCGATCGTGAATCTATTTGTTTGGCGTACCCACAGGTATGTCTTTGTGGGGTTCACAAAATCCTCCCAAAATCCAAAAAGGGAGAGGGGGGGCACTTACCTCACTTAAGAAAGCCGAGTCCTTAAATAGACTATTATAATTTGAGGACCTCAGTTCAAAGAGTATAATCTTTAAAAAATATTTTTGTACAGGAAATACTCTTGACCTTTATATTCAGAATTATTCAAGCAAATAAGGTAACCTATTAACGTCACAATAATAAATAAATCAGTATGGGAGGAGAAAAATATATCAAATATTAAAAAAAATGTTAAAACTTTTCTAAACAAAATTTTATGGAATATTCTACAAAACACCTTACATGGGAATAATTACTCTGGTATGTAATGTAAACAAAAAAGGTTTTTTAACATTTATGTATTTGTGTGTGTGTGTGTGTGTGTGTGTGTGTAAAGTTTCTTACGTAAACAGTGGATAATTTTGAACCCTTCATAGAGGAAAAAAAATATAAGTACAGCACATTTTATATTAGAAAAAAGGAATTTATTTAAATGGGAAGGAGCAGTATAAGGCAACAGCCTGCTTTCTAGAAGATAGTGGTTGGATTGTAATATTGATGAATGATTGGTTAATTTTAATTTACATCGCAGTATGAAGCTATACGAGCTTTAGTAGCCATGGACGAATACAACACCTGAGCTAGCGCCCAACACTCCTATATTCTACATCACACCAATGGGAGGACGCTTGAGCCTCTCGATAGATTTAACGTGGATCAGCCCCTCTACGCGACGGGTCTTCAGTGGCACGAGGCTTGAACTCACAATACGCTGATCACGAGTACTGGCCATGACCACTGGCTACTGTGGCCTCTTCATATATATTGGATCCGTGAGTTTCACTTTAAACATTTAAAATAAAAGTTGTACACTGCATATTACTAGCATTGAATTAGTTTTTCTTATATGACGCATTGTTAGCAGTTACATCGGGGAGAAAATTAAGGCTCTTATAATATATATTATAATAGGAAACTTTCAGTTATATTTTTAAAACGTAATTAAAAGCTTTGGATCCTTCAATAGAACCTCTTCTTTCATTTTAAATTGGACAAGTAACCAAAGTTTAAAGCGAGACAGCCCACTTAATTACATGCGTAAATATGGTTTTATTGATTTCAATGTTGACACATCTACACCTTTTAACTGCATCACACCTATTGATTCTTTTAATCATGTTGAATTCCGGGAGGAATTATTGACCAGTACTCCCAACCACAGCAGCCATCCGGAATTACTCAGACAACTGACACTTGAAGTAATAAATGACATACCCGATCAAGCCTTGATTATTTATACAGATGGTAGTCGTTCGGATACGGGTAGAGCAGGGAGAGGTATTTTTAGTAACACTCCTGGGAACGATGTTAAAATCAGCATCATGAATCCTGACTACTGTTCCGTCTTTAGATCGGAACTCATTGCTATTAGTGGTGCTCTCGATCATGCTCTCAACTTTTATAAGGACAGTATCTGGATCCTGACAGACAGCAGAAGCTCCATCCAATATTTGAAGAATTGGCCAAAAATTATGGACAGTATTGGTCTAGATATTTTATCCAAATGAGTTAGGTTTGGTCAGAGGAAACAAGTACGTCTCCAGTGGATTCCATCACATATGGTTGTGCCTGGGAACGAAGCTGCTGATGAGCTGGCTGGAAGGGAATTTGATGTCCCTATCCCCAGTTCCACTGTCTTAACCCATTCGGAAATTCATTCCTTCCAAAAAAAAAAATGAATTTGACTTGGCGAAATCCTCCTGCTCTCCACTGGTACGCAGCTAAGAGTCCTGGCCTATCTTTACAGTGCAGAAGTTCCAGGGCTCATCAGACGGCATTGGCGTGCTTTAGAAGCGGCCACCTGCGTAATATGACTTTTGTGCAGGGGGTAAAGTCTTTCTTTACCTGTCCCTGATCTCTCCTTGCTTTTCCTGCTCATCTTCTGGACTGCTGGGGCATTTCCCTGCGACAGTTGTATGAGGAGCAAGACCTGGTGTGTGACACTATTACGCGGAAAGGTCAAATGGACTTGGTGTAGGCTTTCCTGCTCCAAGGCGATGGGAAACAACAACAACAACAAAACGTTATGATTGAGAGAAAAAGAAATTGGTACAATGATTATTTTAAAAATATTCATCGAAGATAATTCAATAATTGTAATTCAATATTTCTTTTGCGATTCTTTTTTTTTGTAGTTTTAGAAGACTTTATGAATGTGTAAGTGCATATGTATTCAAAAATATGCTTTGACAAAAAATTTAAAAAAATAATAACATCCCCTGGCCATGTATAATTTTAAAAAAAACCCCAATAAGTCAAAATCATTTTAAAATAACTTAAAGAAGCAAAATGTTTTAAATTTTAGTTTATAAAAAACCCTATATTTAAGAATATTAAGAAAACTTCAAACATATTTTCATTAATTTTTTTCCAAATCGCGTTTAGCGAATCCAATTTGAAGCATTGATTTTGCGAAGAAAGGCAACAACACTCATTCAAACTATTTAACCAAAAAACTGCTCCTAGTCTAAACCCAGCAGTTAAAATTCTTCACTCGCACTCTCCCGCTTCAAATTAAAGGACTCTCCCCTCTTCCCATCAGAAAAATAAAACACCCCCTTTTAAATACGAGCCACACTCTCAACTTGGAAAATCTAGAGCTCTTCAGGGGGTTTCTCTATCATTTTATTCTATTCGAGATCTACCCCATTCCACGGGAGATTTGGGAAATATATTACTCCGGAAAAATAATAAAAAAAGGGAGAAGAGAAGTGCCCGTTGGCAAGTGCAGGGCCCCCCACCCCATAACTGTCCGCTGGCTATTTGCAGTGCCGTACAAAATAAGATGGATACAAACGGCAAGTAATCTGGAAAACGTCCGGCCATGCTCGAGGCGGAAAATCTCACCGAAATATGGCCGCCTGTGCATAGGACATATGTAAGAGACGTGCCTGCCCCCTTGCGCCCACAAAACCCATTGCACTGGACATTATGAGGGGTTGCCAGGCAGTTACGCGCATCGCACTTTTTGGCGAGTTCATACACAGGGCGAGAATTAAAGTTAGAACACATAAAAAATTGATTCTACTCTTTGTGTGTGCTAATCGATTTGTTTAGAAACTTTTATACATAATTTTACGAACGTAAATGAGTTCGTTTAATCAACGCTTTGGAGTTATGCAGAGAACTAAAAGCAGCAGATCTGAATTTTTAAGCACTGTCACACAAGAGATGTTAAGAAGCTTGTTCATCTCACCTGCCTTCTCAGTCTGTTCAAATACGAAGAAATTGAAAATTCCCTATTCTATAGTTTGGAGTGGATATTCAAACTTACATTACAATGCTTAATTTTTGATAAGTATTAAAATACAATAGGTGAATTTCTTTTTAATTAATCTCTTAAAGCCCAGGCACAGTAGATAGTTCTTTTTTTCTGGGGTAGGGGGTGGCTTAACTTGTTTCTCTGAAGAAACAATTTAACAAAGAAAGAGTAAAGAGGAAGAGAGAGAGAGACCGAGATCGAATAAAAAGAGATTAAGTACAGATAGAGGCTAATGAGAGAGAGTGTAAAAAGGGAAAGCCTAAAGAGAGAGAGTAAAGAGAAAGTAAATAAAGAGATCAAGTAAAAAGAGAGTGAGTTGAGAGATCAAGCAAAGAGACAGACTAATGAGAGGGAGAGTAAAGAGAGCGCGAGAGAGAAGAGGTAGAAAAAGAAAGAGAAAGTGTAAGTTAATCTTAAATCCTATTTTCCATAGCTTTTGTTGTTAAACTTTCAGAGAAAATTATCTAATTTCATAGTCTGGGACAGACAACTTGTTAAAGGATACTTTTAAGCAAAATTTGCAAATCCAGACGAAATGTTTAATTTGAAACTCGTTTACGGATTTACTTATAGGTATTCAAATAATTACAACTACGAAGGAGATTTGCAAAATAAGGTTTTTATTGACTTTAGAGAGCTAACTTTAGGTTTTTATCTTGTTCTTACATTTCTTAAATTCACTTTTACAGCACAATAGTTTGAACCAAACGAAATCCTTTGAATTTCCATTTGGTTCATTCAGATAAAAAAATAGTGGTATTCAACTATCTTCATATTCAAATAATTACACACAGATGAAACTAGTTTTCAATATGCAAATCTGCAGTAACATTAAGTATCATAAAAAATCAAACAAATCATTTAATATTAATCTGATATCAAAAACTGTTTTAAAACATGTATAAACGCAATATGTAGCCTCAAGGATATTCTTTTTTAAATTAATAATTTAAGTATATGATTAATGGGAGAATAATGCAGTTTTCTTAAAAATTAAGATTGAATCAGGAAATTTACATCGATTGCCTAAAGAATGGAGGCATTTCGAATTCATTCAAATAAATATACTTACAAAAAAACTATTTAAATACTGAAGAATAATAAAGAATATTATTTTATGCGACTATCTTTTCTGTAGGAATTGAAACTCGAAGTTTATGGAATAGCAAATGGCATCAGTACATTCAAAATATACTATTAATAACAATATATATGATTAAAATGTCTATTATTTTATACACAAAATGTAATAATATTTAATAATATAGTGTTTTACAGAGCTGTGCAATATTTTACTTCAAGTTTTCTACGAAAACAAGACGAGGCACATTATGCATTTCAAGGTCAATATAACTTAAGGTCATTGCATTAAAAATGTTCCAAGTATAGTTTGAACTCGGATAGTTTTATAGCCAAGGTACGAAGCAATACGATAAATATTAATGATGGATCACATAATTGTGAACTTCGATCAAGTGATGAGGACGATACCTGAGCTGACAGCACACACTCCAAAAATATCTACACCTCGCCAACGTGAGAACTTTGAAGCTCGACAGGTTTAACATGCATCAACCACTGTACATGGTAGATCTTCAGTGGAACCAGGACTTGATAACATGACACGAGAAAACCAGGAATTCACGACAATAATCGAGGCCTTTAATTTGATTCCACAAGCATTAAATAAATGTTTATTTAGCTACCCTTACTTACGATATAAATAGCAAAAGAAAGACAATATTTCATGAAACCAGAGATCCTTAAAATACCTAATGCATCCCCCTCTCAAAATATAAATAAAATGAACTTCTGATGCACTAAGAATTCACGGTCTTTCTCTGGATCTTTTTATCAACTCAAAATTTAATTTTAACAAAAAATTAAAAAAAATTGGCAACAGGGCTTTCTCCTCAGCTATCTTAATATGCTTTTGTATATTATAGAATTTATACGGAGATTAAGTCATTTTTCTGTCTATAAATATGTTTCAAATTTGAATTAGTCAATTAATACCGGGCAAATACAGTTTGAGTAATGAATGCTTAATTTGCTAGTTAGTAGGGTGGCTCGGGGATATATGGAGAAAAAAAAATTATAAATCGGAATATACCAATGCGGAAAAGATATACCATGGTATGGAGATTTGGAGAGAAACAAAAAAAAATAATTTCAAAATTTATTATTGAAACAAACTGGTTAAATTTTTGAAAAGATGAAAAAAGTACTTAAACCAAAAACTGTTATTATTGACAGTGGCTCAACATACACCTCCGTAGCTCCCGCAACGCGGGGGAAGAGAGCAGGATTCTAGAGAGTCCAAAGCCAGGGGCTTAGCTACCGCCGTATCAATGATACGGGCCCCAAGCAACAGGGGATACAACATGTGTAACTATAGTACCACTAGCAAGGTTTTCATATCTATAAAAGGACCAACCCGAAGGAGCTTTGAAACGGGGCTCATTCTGAACTAGCTATGCCTGTGCTCAAAGCCTAAGTTATGCTATCATTTTGCAAACTTGGGTAAGATTTAGCTTGAGGCCCAAAACCTGACTTTGCAGGGGGCTTAATATTCTTTGTTACGCCACAAATTATTGATAAATGAGTATTGAGTATTACAATGCCCATTGCAGCATTTCTTTTCATATAGCTTTATCTACCCGCATTGTTAAATCAGACCAATTCAAGTTTTTTTCAATCTTCCGTTTCATCGTTCCCTGTAACTTCGACAGTAGGTTTTTTAAAAAAAATTAATGCTAAAGCTGTGAAATGTATCAGATGTTTTTTCTTGTAACTATTAAGCACGTGTCTTCTCCTCGCAATAAATATTAAAGAAATACTAAAACGTTTGTATTTCTTCAATAAAAATAGCTTTGACTTTTTACTGTAGAAAATCCCAAATACCTAAACTTCACTCCCCTTGTGGCAGAAAATATAAAAATTAATGTTATATTTTATTTTCCATTTCATCTACACAGCAGAACACATTACTTCCCACGTAGGTTGATTTTGAAATTCTGAAAAAAATAATTTTCATCCCCCTCCTTACTAGTTAGTCTCAATTACTAATAAATTCGACACCTACTAGTTTAATCTCAGTTGTTACGAGAAACGACATATTTTGGTTTTTCGTCGCCTCGGTCGGTCGCCAATTGCGCACCTTGGTGGCCTTAATCTCCTGGATGCGGCAACCCTGGATTAAAGAGGCCGTTTCTGGAGGCCGCAGATATTGCAGGGGATTACCCGATTTCTTCCACTATCGCTTCGGGACGTTCCATCACTTGGTTGGTTGGTCAGCTGTTAGAATCATCATCCTCTTTGCCTCTATCATCCCTCAGTTGCTCTCGAGCTTCTTTTTCGCCTCCATCTTCCAATTGAGAGGAGGGAATGATGCGAATGGAGTGCTTTCTTCGGGTTGAAGGGGGGAAGGAGAATTCCCCCTCCCCTGGCGCCGCTGAAAAGTGATTGTAAGAAATAGTAGATTAAATAAGAGGGACTTCTGCGGGGCGGTTGCGGTTTTGATATAAATGTCTCGAGGTTGTTGTGTTAATGATTCGTGAAATTTATTAAGCTCTAATGCTCACGGGTGTGTGAATGGGTGCACAAAGCTCTAAAGCTCATGTTTTTCTCAAAGAATTATTATCAAACTATAAGACTCAAAGAAATTGGATACAATACGTTTAATTTTAATTAAAAGATATTTGTGTTATAAGTTTTTAGCTCTGAAATGTTATAGTTAAAAAGTATTTCCAAAAAAAAAATTGTGAGAAAGAAGTACACGTCTACAAATGGGAATTAAAAAAGGCAAACATGTTGTGACAGTTGATTAATAAAATCATAAAATGTGTTCTGCAGCATTTTCTTTTCGTATTTCGTTCACATATATCGGAGACATTTGATTATTAAGAATAAACCCGGATGAATAGTAAATCAGCTTGTTTTTAGCAAAAGCTTTTTGTTATCAGCAGTTAATAATTGAAATGCACTGTAATTTATATATTTGTATAAACTCTTTTGCATTGAAGGACTTAAGATAAAATAATGTATAAATAAATTATAGTTTAAAAAAACTAAAACGTAAAAAACTAATTCTTATTATAAGAATAAAATAATTAGCGAGAAAATTAATGACATTTTTATAATAACTCAGCATTTCGGAATAGAACTAGTAAGAAATTATAACTGATAAAGTGCACCCAACACGCTTTTACCTCAATGACATTAATTTTCTCTTTTATCATTTTGTTCTTATATTAAGAATTGTTTTTTTTTACTTTTTAGTTCGATTTAACATAAAAACCTGATTTTTAGTTTTTTAAAACTATATTTATTTCCATTTTCAGAAAAACTACGCACCCACCCTTTTTCACACAAAGAACACTTTTGTTTTATTTGCATTAACCAGAAGCCTATTTGCGGTTTTTTGGATTGCACCTTAATTTTTTGGTCACTAATTCTGAAATTAGTCACCAAATCTAGAAACGGCATATGGTTTTAGTCGTCAAATTTGAAAATGGTTTATGCAATTACTCGCCAAATCTGAAAACGATATAATGAATTAGTCGCTAAATCTCGTTAATCCTTAAAATCCTTAATTATTACAATCCTGATCAGGACAATGAAACCAAATTATGAAATTATTGTATTGTCATCAGTCCTTGACAAGTGTGCGAAATTTTTAATTAATCTGATCTTTTAAAGTGGGTAAAAATCAAGTTCAAAGATTCCATTACATACAAGTGAAACTCATATAAAAGCGTGTTAAAAACAATATATCTTTAAATAATCATTCATTCAATAAGTAAACCCTTTATTTCTAGAAATTGGAGGAACTATTTTTTATAGAAAATTGATATATGCTCCATTTTTTTCATTATTTGTTATTTCAAGACTTTATTCCTATTATCACTGCATGCGAGATTGGTAGAAAGTAAAGTCCAGAGAGAAAGAAAAGAGAGTAAAATTTTTTCGTAATCCGTCGCTGAAACTGAAATAGTTGGTTGTTTATTTACATCGCCTTTTGAAGCTGCATAAGTGTTACTGGCGACGGACTTCGTAATGGGCTCAATTCATGAAGTCCCATGATAAAAACAAACACGTGTTTTCCATTGAATATTCAAAACAAACATTTAAATAATTGTACTTGTTCTATTTGTAAAACTCAGATAAAAATTCAAATTTCATACTTGGGTAAAGATGTTTAAATGTTAGGAAAGAAAATTTCTTCAAAAAGATTTTTTTCAATTATAAAAAATCATATTTTTTATGTTTATATTTTTAAATAAAATGCATTTGGTATACATGTATACTTTTTAAGATAGAAGTTTCTGCGAAGAGCAAAATTTGGCAACACCGGAGCGCGTGAACTGATTAGCTGGAAACACTAGATAGTTTTTATCTTGTGACTATGACGTCGCATGAGTTTTTGAATTGATTGACTAGAATCACGTGGCTTTCACTATCATGTGACTATGACGTCAAATGAATTGAACCCATTTTGTGTCACGATCATGTGACGAAGACGACACCCGAGGTGGCATGAGTGACTGAGTGTTTATTAACGTCGCACTTGGCAACACGACAGCCATTGGCGACGAACCTCAAAATTTTGTACATCAGTTAAATGACGAGGGTGACACTGGAACTGGAAGCCCCTTCTACTAACTTCCTCACCACGTCAACGAGAGCACTTTGAGCCACACGACTGACTTAACATGCATCGGCTTCTTTAAACGGCGGACTTTTTAGCGTGAGTGAGTGAGTGTATATTAACGTCGCACTGCTCAGCTACACGAGGGCTTTTGGAGGCCGACCATGTAATTTTGAACCATAGTCAAGTGACGTGGACGACATCTGAGCTGGCACCACCTCTCCTAACACGGACGACTTTTTAGCGGTACCAAGACTCGAACCTACAATTTCTTGACTACTATCACTACGGTGGTACCTTATTAGCTACCCTATTTCTAACCAGGGTTATTTAGTGTTCTATGAATCTAAAAGTTCAGTTTCCACAAGCAGGTTACCCAAGTAAAATTATATTACTACCAAAATACATTTCTTCTGTTACCTTTTTCTTTATTACAATCTCTCTCTCTCTCAGACTCGTATACTATAATTAAAATCTTTTGGATAGCTTTCTAGGTTTTCGTCTTATTTAAATTAATGTAGCTCTTGAGGTATATAATGAATGATGACATATTTGTTAGATTGAATCATGAGTAAATGTGTATCAGTTACGTAAGGACGCCATTTTTTTAAAACTTCAGCTCCCCACCTGGTGTGAGGATATGGAATATATGCATAATTTTCTATTCGACCACATAATAGAGATGCGTAACATTGAGTGCTTTAAAGTTACAGATATTCATAATATGATTTTAAGGGGGTTCTTCCTTGTGAGGGCCTGTTTCTTAACCATTCTTAGGGAATTATTTTTAACGATCTGTAAAAAGATAAAACTTGACATTTTTTTATCATTTATTTATATGTGTCTTAAGAGTATGTGCATAAATGTTTAGTCAAAAATATCCAATGCAAAGTGAGTTATAGCGCTCTAAACACACCCGCCTCGAAAAAATGGACGTTCACTTCCACCACGATTCCGACTGATTGACTTATCTGAAATAAAAAAAATTAACCGCGTTTTAATCTATAAGCTTAAATGCACCAAATGAAGTACACTCAATAAAAAATATCAAAAATTGGATTTTTGTTAGACTTCTGAAGAAAAAGTTTCGAATTACATTGTTTTTTCTGTTATACTTTTGTTATAAAAATAGGGATATTTTTAATTTTAGAATGATCGTGATTCATTTCGTCCGTATATATGTGCTGGGTCTACCCTATAAATTTAAAGTCATTCGGTCAAACCGCTCTTGAGTTATGGTGGAGGAAAGTTTAAAAAACACAGTTTTGAGAAAAACGTTTCGAATTTTAAAAAATCACTTTACACCGTATTTCAGAGATGTTAAGAAAGCAATTTAAGAAAAAAAATTGATTTTTTGATACCATCATATGGGTGAACTCCTTAAGTTAGATAACATGAGTCTACAGTAAGAGAACTTATTTTTTGCATAAACATGGACAATGAAATAAACATTTTTCGGTTAGAACAATTTTATTATTAAAAAAGGAAGAATTGTAAATATTTTATTATGAAGGGAAATAAAACTTCCACATCATTAACGCCCATTAAAAATACTAACCAGGATCTTTAAAACTCATTTTCATGTTATATTAATGGAATACGATATATTTAAATTATTTAGTCTTAATAGAAAACTTAAAAATCATATTACTAGCTTCTAAAAATAATCTCTAAAAATAATTTGATTTTAATATTTAAATATCTTTCTTTAGACAAGGGTAAAAATGTTTCTTCTACAGCATTTTCATTTTTTAAGATCCTTGATTGGGTAAGAGAAATTTTCTCAAAAAAAGTAGAAATGTGTTGTTTGGGTCAATTACTGCACTTACTCAGTTACTTTTCTATTTTCGCATAATTAAAAGGTAAACCATAAAGCTTAAAAAGAGTCGCTTTAAACATTCCAGCAATATAAAAATAGTATTTGGGGGAAAAAAATACAGCTTTGTGTAACATGTTGTAAATCATTGCGTACATTTCTACATCAGTCCATTTAAATTAATTATTTTCAATTGTATGGAAATTCATTCATTGATGTAACTCATACCAATAGCTCTTAGATTTGAATCATGAAGTACCTTCTACGAATCCGTGCAAAATTTAAAAGTGTTAGCTCATTGTTTCAAGGATTAGATATTTTTTTAAAATAGGCTTTTCGTCACAGAGTAATTATTAAAAACCTTTATGAGTATTTAAAATTTCTTCAAGTAACGAAAAGATTCATTTATAACAGCGTTTCTAAAACTGCGGAGTGCGCTTCCCTAGGGGGCGTGACAACTCTACGGGAGGGGGAGGGCGCAAGCATATTGAAAAGTCGCGAACAAAGGATAATTTAAAAAAAATTATTATTTTAATGCAAGTAAACAAACAAACTACATTATAAAAGATAAAATACACATTTATACTGATATGATAAACTTATAAATGTATCAGTACTGCAAAATGCATTTCATAATTAATTTGACAATACTATAAGAACAAGTTAATAATTACCATTGACCCATGGACTATAGTCATATATAAAATTATATACAAAAATTAACACTTATCTCGTTAATTTGTACAGTTTATAATTAATCCCTTAAGGGCACTTTGCACACTTTGAGCAAGCTTCTTTATTTACGTATTTAAAAATTATATTTTAGCATTTTATACAATGTTTCTATTCAAGAAAATGTTACCAGATGAAAATTTTCATATATTATTCACACAATTTTAAAAATTTTAATTTTTTTGAAGAAAATTGGGAAAATTTTAAAATCCTATTCCTTTTGTAAAAATTAATTTTTTGACCTGAATTTTTTTTATAATACTCTTATGGATGATCTAAACAACTTTAGGGATCGATTTTAGAATAACTTCATTCGTTTTTGAGAAGAAAAAATAAAATGTTGATATACAGGCTAAAAATCAACGAAAAAGGCAACATGTCTTACATTTTATTTTTTCTAAACAAAAGTATTCAGTTTATAGCAAAACGGATCCCTAATTTTATTACATGCTTTATTTTCAACACGCAAGAAAAAAATTGAAGTGATTGGTAAATAATTGTCGAAGGAGTAGCATTTTGAATGCACTAAGGTTTCGAAAAACACAAACTGAGAAAAACAGGTTTAAAGTTTATAATTCTGAAAAAATAATTATTATAAGCTTAATTAAACTTATATAAAATACCACTTTAAGATATTAGTTATACGTTTTTCTTTAAAATAATTGCATTTTCATATTTTTTCAACCCACACATTTTTATAAATGATCAACTTTTAGAGAGTACTAATTGCACATGAAAATTCAAGAAAAATGTTAAAAATTTTTTTTTAGCTGAAATTTTAGTGTTTTTCTTCTTTTAATATTAAAGTATTACATTTGTATGAAAAATATATCAGGAAGAACTGAAATTATAAAATTATTAATATAAAATGCCTTAATTTAAAAATTTTACATGCACACATTTCACAAGGAAGAAAAATTACATTATTGTATTGCCTCGGAAATATTCTGCTTTTAATACTATACATTCTTTTTTATAGTTATTATTTCTATTTATAAAATAGATTTTTTTTTTATCATAAAGCATTTTTAGCTTTTTTTTTTCTAAAAGGGGGTGGGGCTGAATTGCCTAATTTGTTTTCAAATGAAGTTTTAGTCAACTTCTAACTTTCCGACATGCACAAGTGATATATCAATCGAAAGATAATAATGCAAGGAATAAGATTAAATGAAAATAAAAAAAAAACGATAGGTTTGTGATTTTTAGGGTACCAAGTCCCCTTAACTGACGATAAAAAAGTTATGCGATTCGCTTTTCAATGCCACCGTTTTCATCGTAGACGCGCGTATATGTTGTATTGGGGTGGGAGGAAGAAAAGGAATAAATTAGTTCAAATCCTCAGAAATACGTAAATCCTTCGCAAGCACTGTGTTAAAGTCCTTTTTTTCATACTAAAGCCGTCGGAATAATTTTATGGATAGAAGGGACAGAAAAGATCGTACTTTGGAAAGACATATACACGTCGGGGGCAATTAACTTTTTGGGTAAGCAAGATGTTTATATACGCCGGTGACACTTAAGAAGTTAAAGCCGTATTGTAGCTTTAACGTCAAAGTATAGTATTATTAAATTCAACACATTGTTATTGTCAGGAAGGGGAGAGCGATGAAAATTATGATTGAATATTGGGTCGCAAATATTGAAAGTTTGAGAAGCATTGTTTTATAAAAGAAACTGTGAAGGAAAAATCATACCTCAGTTTTCAAATAAAAAAAAAACTGCCTTCGTCATACTACAAACTGGCTTTCGAGTAATATTAGAAAACTTTAAAACAGCAGCTGTAAATTTTTAGAAAATAGTCCCAATGTAGGCTGCATTTTTCTTTCTATAAATAATTTTTTATTTACTTCAGATATGCTTAAATATTTGTTTATCCTTACAGTAAGAAAAAGGTGCCATTTGCAAGACACACATTCAAAAATGTCATATTAATAACAGTAAAAATTAGGAATAACTAAAGGCGATGAAAATTAACACATGCTGGAAAGAACTGAAGTAAAAAAGGCATCGGAATCATTTCGAAAACCACACACACACAATCCCTCTCCTTATTATAAATTTATTATTTTTTTATGTGGCTTGGACCTAGATGACCTAGATAATTAAACTTCTAATGATTCCAGCATGCAGAAATGTAACATTAAAAAAATCTAAAACTGCTCATGTCTAAACTTTGTATGTCAAAAACATTGTTAGAGTTAAGGGGTTCCCCCCACCAAAAAAAACCCCGCAAGCAAAATCAAAATAAAGTATACACTGACGTAAAATTTTGACAACCACCGACCTATATTACCTAAAATAACTTGAAAACATTTTACTCATTATTAAACTATCGCTTCGGGGGAAAAGTAAATCCAAAATTCTTCCATTTTTCAATGTGTGCTTAAACTCCCCCAAAATAAATCCCCTTTTCCGAAATTCTCATTTTCCCAAAACAAATCCCTTGTATCCCGTCAACCAAATCGGATCTTCTCCCTATCCCAGTGATAAGCGAAGATCCGATGAGTGGAGTACCCCCCCCCCTCTTTTTTTTCTTCTCCAAACCATGGGTTGACTTCAATTTAATTAATCGGTTTGGGGGAGCTCCGCTTCAGCACCTAGATGACTCTTCGCTCCCCCTTCTCCCGTGATTTAAATGAGAGTAGTTCGCCCATCAAACCGCAGAAGGTAGGTGTTCTCTCTGACTGGCCCCTGATCAAACACCCCTCCTACGAATCCTCGATAGTCCCCAGAAGACTGGAGAAACGAGGTTCAATCCAGTCACCATCTGTTAGGATTAATAAAATGAGCAGGTTGCCATTTTGTGGCGACTTATCTTTTTTTTTTATTCAAAAAATAATATTGGGAATAAGGATTATAGCAGATTGATGATATAAAAATGTGTTGCCATTTTTTGTCAGTATTATTTGTTTTGGTTTTATTTGATCTGAAAAGCAAAATTTGAAGGAACATGTTTCATTTGATTAAGGTTTTAAATTATGGATTAATTCCAGTTTTATTAATATTCGAATTTAAAAGCAATTAAGTATTTTATATTTTCAAAACTAATTTGTTTTTTTAATACTTTAAAAGCTATTTTAATTTTATAGTTAATATTTTAGAATGAAAAAGAGTAAATAAATTATTAGTTTCACAGCAAATTAGTTAATTAAATATTATTTCTTCCATATTTGAAAAAAATTAAAACTTAAGAAACATATGTATTTATCACAAAGTAAAATTTAGTCCCTTTTTTTCTGGGAAAAATCCCTTTGAAAATATTGTTATATTTTTAATTTTTCATTTTTAAGCTGAGATACTTAATGATCAACAAACTCTTTAAAAATAATTTTGTTGAAATTCAATTAGGTGAAATTTTTTTTCTCATTTATTACCTGTAATTAAAAATTGATTATGTTTTAATTCATATTTACTTAATTATTTTTATTTTATAAGAAAAAAGATTATCAACATTTTTAGAAAAAACTTACCCTCTTAATTTTTTATTTTTTTATTTGTTAAAACTTAAATCATATGTTAACTTTAAATCTAAGTTATTAAATTGTATGTGAAAAGGGTACACGATTTTTCACACATTTATTGTAAAAAAGTACCATAATAAGCCACATTATTTTCATTTCTTTAAACGTATTGATTTTATTGTTCAAAACTAAAGGTATCGTATCTGAAATTTGGGCAGAAAAATCTCGTTTCAATGCCTATCATTTTGATCCAATTCAATATATATGCAGTAACATCTTTTCCAACGAGTCGTAATCAACAAAGGACCAGAATGAAAAGCGCTTAAGCGACGGGCTCGTATAAGATTTCCTTTTCGTCCCAGTTGTCTAACGCGTACACGTTTCTAGATCTAGACCGATGTAGATAGTTCAAATAAACACTTTGCCAAGCTTATGTTAAATTGGTGGTCCAGAAGCAATTTAAACACATAACCTTTTGATCGCAGCATATATTGATCAATATGCATCAGAATAAAGCATATTGTTCTTTAACATTCTAAAATTTTTTTCGTCATTTCTGTATGTTGATGATAATTATAAAGAGTATAAATTTGGAATATTAATAACAATTTTTAAAAAAAAATATCTCTCCACGTTTACTAAAGCACTTAAATGGATATATTTTTTTAAAATTTGAAAATTATTTTATTTTAAAAACTCTTTTAAAGTAATTGAAATTAATTAGAAGATTTTATAAGGTTTTCAAATTATTTATTTTGACGGATTCAAAATTGAATTTTTATAAATGCAAATTAAACTAATAATTTTATAATAATTAATAATTTTTACTAAATCTTGAAATCACTATTTTTTGCTTACATAAAAAGTTTCTCAAACTAAATTTATGCTTGCAATTTATTTAAATTATTGCATATTTTACAGTATAAATGACACAGTTTCTTGGTACATCTCTCGTAACTTACTTTTAATGCAAATTTCAATATTTATAACGACAGCAGAAAGTAATATTTAATTTAAATTCTTTTTTTGCGTTCACATTTTGAGGGTTTGAAATTTATCAAAATGGGCTTTTCGTGAATTTTTTTTATAGTTTGTAGAAGTTGTGTGCTGCAGTACTGTTTTATAGGTCGTAATAAGGGCAAAAAATGTGAAACCATATTTTAACATTAATTTATCATTTCCACTAATGATAGCTTAGTTGCTTGAGATAATTATACAAAAAATATGATTATGAAAATTCTCAGAATTATTTGTAATAGTTTTAACAATAAATAAAATTAAATATAAATAATTCTGTTATTTAGAGCAAAAACATTAAAAATATAGGTAAAAAGATATTAAAATCTGTAAAATCTGACCATTCAGTTAAGATTTGAGCAGCATAACATCGTGTTTCACTAAGACATGCTATGTAGTAAGTTCAATACCTGTTAAATTTGTCGAGAACCAAAACCCTCACGCTGACTTTGTGAAGTTTGGAGAGCGGGGTTCCAGATCAGTGTTGTCCTCGTTGTTTAAGGTATCCTAGTAGTCTAAAGTAAATTTTGACAAAGTTGACAATTTGTTTATGATTTTATTTTATAGACCATCTTATTGGCTTTATAAAAATACCAAGTTTATTATTTTCTATTCACTAGAACAAAAATTACGAGTGTTTAAGTAAAAGCACAGATACCATTACTTTAAGAGCAAGGCGTCATACATTAAAATATGTGTCACTCAAAATGTGTTATTTTGAAAATGCTCAAACGGGGATAGCGATTGCTTAAAAAGTTTTGAAAATAATTAACTGCAATTTTTTGTGAATGTTCTGTATAATAATAGAGAAGTGTTTTAACTTTTAGATTTATCAATCATTTTTTTATAAAAAAAATTTCAGTCCTTTATGTTAACAATCTTTTTTTAAGCAATTTCGTATAATAACTAAGATATAAGGTGCACTAATTTTTGTAAAAATTAAAATATATTTTATCCTGAAGGTCATTTCAAAAATGAATCGCAAGGCAACGTATCAAAATTGAAAATTTGTTCATAAACTTTTTGTACGAAATGGACCCCATTTATGTAATTTTTTTTGTCAATGTTTATCCATTTTTTCCTAATTTAGTAATAATAACTTCTTTTCACTTCTTAATTTTAGCATATTTTTCTTAAAGTGTACTAAATATATTTAAAAACCACAAAAAATTTCCCATATCTCTATATATTTTTTAAAAAAGTTATCGCAAGTAGTCGGAGATCTTAACTTTGGCTTAAATTTATGAGGTTCGTCGCCAATAGCTTCAAAACTCGATGTTAATTAAACAATTAATCAATCATTTGTTTCGAATAATTTTTTTTGAATTAACTTTTAACAATATAAAGCCCGAATAAATATACAAATAAAATTATGTAACGTCTCTCAACGCCACCCCTTTTAAAACTTAATTTTTACCCATTTGTGCTCTCTCTTGGCGACGATTCCTCGCAGGGATGAGGGAACGGCAACCCCCTTCTCTGTGTGCGGGACAGATGCCTCCTCCATGCACAATGCAAAATAGAATTTAACAACAAATAAGTGAGATCACCCCGAACACACACACAAGCCTGAATCAATCAGCGCGTCACTCACTGATACAGTTAACAGGTCCGTCCCCCCACTCGGAATTAGCCTACTGCTTCCGATCCCAATGTATTATTAGAGACTCGGATCCAATTCACTCCGATTGAGGATTGGGGATTGAGAGAGGTGTCGGATCATGAAAGAGTTGTTCGAGTGGAAGGCGAGACTAACCACACCATTAGGAATTTTTTCCCTCTGGGAGAAATGTACAGCGATTCCAAAGCATACTCGTTATTAAACGAAAATCAGCTCTTAACACCAATTTCGTATGTGTTAAATAGAGTTGAATTCATTTGAATTTTCACTCTTACTGATTTTTTTTACTCCCAGAGTAATGTAGAACTATTGAAGGATAATCCGTCATTTTTGAAGTTGTCCCCAATATTAATATCATGTAAATTACTTAAAACGTAACTACAGACTTCTTTTTAAAAAATTCAAGTATTTTTTTTCTAATATGCTGAACAGTATGACTCAATATGAAATGCACTTTTTGATAGAAAAAATGTTGAATTATTAGTATTACTATGTTTTTTTAAAGTAGACGAGTAGGTATTATCGAATACCACTTATATTTCTAATTATAAATTCAAAGGGTTTTGTTCACATTCTCCAAAACTATCATGAGTACATACTGTAACGATTTAAAAAGAATTGTCATTTGCCAAAAAATACTATTTTGTTGTAATAAAAATTAACTAAAAAGTGTTACAAATTGAGATTACTATGGAACAGTTGGGTCACGTAAAATAAGTAGTTTAAACCGTTGGAAAAATTTATCAGACTTCCTGAAACGTTGTTATTTTTAGCTATAAAAGCTATATTTTCCAAGATAACATGCACAAGTAATTTCTGTTTAGAGTCAGTTCACAAAAGTCACAATTATAATCTTTTTCTTCGGTGCAATCAATGTGAGCCAACAGAAAACAGCTGTGTGTGAATCATTGAATCCAAATTTCCCCAATATGATCTTAAAAGAATATTTTCTGTTACAGAAGATACATTCAGCATCTTTGTTTTTTGGTTCTTTAGTTGATGGCATGGAGTCCATTACAGATGATACACCAGAATAAAACGATTCATAGCTTCTAACGATGGAGTCATCTCTAATTGGTTTATACCTACAAAAGGTTGCTCCAAATTTAATGTATCAATATTCATCTTTGAAAATGTGCGTATCCTGCGATTTCCACGGGCAATTTAGCAGTAGAAAAATTTGTTCAACTCGCGATTTCCGAGGGCATGCATTTTTTTCAAACTATTTAGTTTTGAAACCCGTGCTGCTCTCGTCTATGTTTTCAATTATGTTTTTATGTTTATATTTTTATGATCTAATTCTATATTCTGAAGAAAAATTCTTTTACAATTTTTTTTTGTATATTTTAACCCTAAAGTATAGATTGAATATGTAGCCTTTATATATAACCTTTTTAATTGTAATATCTTCCCGCTAAACTGAGATTTATATTTTTAGATCCAAAATATCTAACATTTGAATCCTATAATTCCTTATCCTCCATATTAATCCCCTTCTGTAAAATAGAAATTTTTACTGCTGACTTAATGCGCAATCCCAGTTTTCATGCGCTCTACTACTCTTGGCTGCAGCGCTTCGTCTAATAAAGGCGCTTTATTATTCAATCCAGTGGAATCCCTCAACCTTTATAAAATGGAATTTAAAATTCATAAGTGGATCTCTGATATTCTCTGAAGAAAAGTAAACATTTTCCAATTCTGACACAACACATAGTCACATTCATTCTGTGGTTACCATTCACCCCTTTACCTCACCCCCTCCTATCATGATATCCCACCTGCCAATCATGGCTGTCCGACTTACGCAACCGGAACAGAACCCATTTCTAAAAATCTGAGACACCCGAGCATTCCCCACCTCTTTTTCGAGCAATTTAGCAGACATTTCAATCGGTGGCCCCTCCTCATTCATCACGGCCCTCGAACCATTTGCCGAGGAGGATCAAACTTGCCGACCAATGGGAGGGCAGAAACGTTGGTGCTCCACTGCCAGGAGTTTGCTCTTCTCGGCATAGCGCGCAAAGCCCGGCCGAGAAAACAACCACCAGGTTTCCTACTCCAGCTCCACGGGGATGAAGTTGGGACGTTGAGGAGGAACGACCACGTGTTTCCCTGCACGGCAGATGTCAGCGCTGTGATATAAAAAGGTAATTTGTTTTTCCTGATACGCTCTAGAGTTGTAGAAGTTTCAGTTTAGATTGATTTATATTATTAGTCTTTCATTATTCATGGTTTTTTCCTTGCGTCCATTTTTAATACGTTCAATTTTTTAAAACTTTTTTCTCTGTGATTAAATTGAAACGGCCATTATTTATTAAGCTACTTTCACATATTAAAAAATAGGATCCAAATACGGAAAACATTTTAAGGAAGAAAATAGTTTCAACATTATTATATTCTGAATTCGCCTCCCTACATATAATTTTGCTTGAATTAACTGATTTGTTTTCGCACGTAAAACGTGTTCCATAATTCCCTTCTTGTATTATGACACTAAATTTGCTTTTCGCATATTATTTTAAATAAAAAAAAGTTGCGCATCAAAGAACTGTTTCTGATTTTAAAGATGAAGTGTATTAAATAGATATATGGTGTTACAACGACTGGAGTTTATATAGAAGCTGAAACTTTTGTTTGAAAATGCAGTGCACAAACTTTGTTCAAGCGTGTTGAAATTAGGCAGAAACAGCCTTCAATTTAATACTTCTAAATCCTAAAAAAATGGGACCTGTCTCTTTTCAAATTTATGAAAAAATTCTTTGCATTCTATATAGTTTGATTTAATACGATTTTGTAATGGGAATATTAAGCTAAGGAGTAGCAATAACTAGGTAATAGTTAGTAATAAGACATAATTAAAGTTTTAGCTATACAATATTCACAATTTAAAGAGGCATAGTTATAAATATATTGAAACAAGAGTATAACGCTTAATACAATCGTTCACAATCAAACAAAGGAGTCTTTCTTTATAATAAACAGGAAGCCTTACCGGTTAATAATATTGTTTAATGATATTTTTACTTTTAGAAGAATTTAATAACATTTCCTAATCTCTTTTAAGGGAAAATATAGAAAATATACCCATTCTCTTTCAGATTAATTTACACCAGCTACCGCACAAAATAATTAAACATTTTACACAGTTTTTCATTTAAGTTTTCTTACTCAGACATGAGTGCGTATATACGAAAAATAAATTTTATTTTAAACAATATTTTTAGTTTTGATTCAATTCGTCTGTGTTATGATAGATACACACAAATAGTTCCAGTTACAAGTTTTTCATTAATCTACATTTGACAGAATGTTTAGAAAATAAGAAGAGATTTCTAAATCCAATTATTGTAATGTGCGAGACTTTTTTTCGAAATACTTTATATAAAGGGTGAAATAAAAAAGAATCTGGGGATTGTTTAGAACACTTTGGTTTTAGAAAGAAAACAATGGTATAAAGTATATTTCAAGATTGAAAAACGAGAGATGCTTTCAAATCATAACTGTATTTATTGGTACCCAGATATTGTGTGACCGTGTATTATACACGCGTATTTACGATCATTTTTGAATAAAAAATTTATGTTAAAATTTACTTACATTTTATGCTGAAAAAAATTATAGATTTTTAAAGTTGAGTACTGTAACACCATTTTGTTGTTGTTTTCTTGTGCTAAGGATTAAATTGATTTAAAAAGTTTGAAAATGTAATGCAGTGAAGCTAAAATTATTTTAAACAGTTTTATTAATGATATTAGTGTGCTAAGGATAATATATGTTAATAATTTAGCTATTAATATAAATCATTAAAAAATTAATTTTCTTGGTAATACATTAGAGGTCAATAATAACGTCAGAGTTAGATTTAAATTATACCCAATATTATGACGGAAAACTAATTAGCATTAGCATGTAACATAGAAACAAATACCCTAATTTTTTTTCAAACAGATAAAAAATCAAACTTTGTTTAACAAATTGGTAATTTTTTTTCCATCCGATTAAAAAAATTTCGACAAATTTTATGATTATGGTTAGTAAAAAAACTTTTTGCATTTATTAATAAAAAGCATTAAAACTTTGAAATGTTTAGAAATTAAACATTATTATCGTTTTGATATGGACTGATTGATACTTCAGGGAAATAGTAAAAAATAAATAAATATTTATGGGAATTCTAAAAAGCATAGATAAATATAATAAAAACGATTTTAAGTAAAGCGTTTTGGATAATGGAACACTAAAGGAAAAAAATTCCGGTAATTTATTTGAAAGCAAAAATTCAATTCGAAGGGAGAAAAACATGAATGTTAAATCAATATCATTAATAAAATATTAAAAACTAATACTGCCATGTATAAATTTGGGGTTAAGAGTTAAACATTTGCGTAACATATTTGATTAAAATTGTATCATACGAGTTATATTGCTATTATAGAAAGGAGAATAATAATAAAAAAAGTAACAATTTAAGCAAACTTGATTATCTATGAATTTTAATACGGCATTAATTGCCTTTTACTCAGAAATTGTTCTTATGTTTTAGTGCAACTACTAATGTAACATAATTTTTGAATACAGCTTAATGTCAGTACTTGTTACATCCCCTCCATGTTTTGTGAATATTAGTTTTACAAATCACAGCAAATATTAAATTTAACTTTCAAAACTAAAGCTTTATATTTTTTAATGATTTAAATTCACACGCTAAAATAGTTTAAAAAAACAATTAAACAAAATGTGAACTAAAACGCTTATACATTACACTAAGAATTTTATAAACATTATAGTTGTAATAAGACACACACACACAAAATATTGTATGAATTTTTTTTGTTAATGAACTGATGAATAAACTAGGCTGATTCACAGCAGTAACATATTAACATAACAGTAATTTATTAGCAGATTACGTACTATACATTTAAAATTAAATACATATATACTTCAAAACTAATATAGATAGAATACATAAATAATGAAGAGTTCTTTTTCATTTTTTAATTACAGATATTTTTGAAATATTTACCTATGGACTCTACCTATGTATATATTGAAATATTTACCTATGGACTAAAAGCATGCATTTTTTAAAATAATTTTATTAAAATACGGGAAGAGTAAATAATTTATTTTATGTTAAATAAATGTGAAATAAATGTATTATTGTTCAAGAAAATTAAGTATTTTTAAATTTGATTCTTCAAATTAATAACTATTACTACATCTTAATGTTTGGAGAGAGTTTGTGTTTTGATTCCATTTCCTTTTGCTTTAACTAAATAGAAGTGATTTGTGTAAGAGATATTCTTCATACTTACAAACTTAATATTCATTTTTTGGTTCATTACATTTATTAAATAAGACCAAAGTGAAAATATATTTTCGGTTATATTATTAAAACATTAAAAATTATATTTAGTTTATGAAAATCTTGCTTCACTTTGGCAAAATTAATGATTATTCAATTCCTCTACTATTTGTTCACTATCTCCCTATATACATTCTATAACGAAAAAAAAAAACGACGCACCAAGAACGAGTTGATCGATAAAGACAAAAATTGGTGGGCAGAAAGATTATGTACGGAATAGAAAATGATTAAAATTCCAGAAAAATTGAATGATTTATTTCAGATTTATGTAGTTACAAAGTACGAGTAATAAGCTCAATAAGGTGTTGACCCATCTCTAGCCTGGATGTAAGCTGCCACACGACGTGGCATAGAGTGATAAAACACCCTGGTATTCTCATGCAACATTTCTTGACAAATTTGCTCCAATCATTGGGCAAGGTCATCAACATTCCCTGGTAGATGAAGTCGCCTTCCCATCAAATCTCAGACATGCTAAATTAAAGAGAGAACGGCTGGCCTAGGAAGTGTTTGACAAGCTGTAAGACAGTTCATAGCAGCACGCGCCGCATGTAGTCTGGCCTTATCTTCTGAAAAATAAGGGCAATGTACTGAAAAAAGAATGGTAGCAAAACAGTTCTCAGAATGGCGTCGACGCACCTTTGGGCTGTAAGTGTATCTCTAATGATGACCAAAGGGGTCCAGCTGTCAAAAGAAATAGTACCCCAGACCATAACTCCTGGTTGAGGGCCTGTGTGGCGTTTAATAGTGAAAGCAGGATCGACACGCTGCCATGGGCGCTGTAGACACGTTTTCGATGATCGTCAGAACACAGTTGGAATCGAGACTCGTCGCTAAACACTTTACGTCCCCAGTCAGCATGATTTCAACATGATGTAGCCAAGCACTACCGTAATCTGGCTCAGTGTTCAGACGTAATTGGAAGGTGGTATAGCGGTTGATTCGAGCGTAAATTTCGCTCTATCAGAGGTCTGTGAAGGGTCTTGGTAGACACTCACGTGTGGGCCGCACGTCTGATGGTTGATAATGATGAATCAGACGCTGTGGCAGTTAATATGACAATCAATCTGTCCTCCCGAATCTGGTGTGGCCCAGGTCGACTGCTACCATCATGACGCTGAAATCTGCCACTGTCCACCCATTCTTGTCTGCATCTTCTAATGGCCACATCGCTTTGACCAATATGACGAGTGAATTTTCGATTTGACTAACCTGCCTATTTCAATCCAATGATACGACCTCTTTCAAACTCAGACAGTTGCTCGTAATGATCTCGAATCCTGCGCCAATCATTTTTTTCAGTCGTTTGAAGGTATCCTAAATCGCAATGCAACAGAAATTTTGACATTCATATTGAAAATCGCTTCTTATAGACACCTGCTGAATGCGCAGTTCCGATGCGCTGTAGCTCCCGCTATTCAGTCATTGGACACCAAATTTTAATCATTTGCATGTTAGGTAAAAATGTCTTCGCATGCGAAATTTCATTGCAATCGAGCAACTCCTTCTTGGGGCGTCATTTTTTATGTTATAGAGTGTATATTTATTCATATGTATATATCGTGTACAAATTTTCAGTCGTTTATAAAATACTTTTTAGTCATCCATTCAAGTTCAAATACGTTTTTATAAATTTGTAGTGGATGACACTTGATTTTAATACAGTTTTTTCAAATATTAATTCATTAATTAAATTAAAAAATGAATGAATAGTAACAAACAAAAATAATAGTCCAATACTGTGCCGCACACAAGGG
The DNA here is from genome assembly GCA_019973935.1 of Trichonephila clavipes. Lineage (NCBI taxonomy): Eukaryota > Metazoa > Arthropoda > Arachnida > Araneae > Nephilidae > Trichonephila > Trichonephila clavipes. The sequence goes on along the minus strand of BMAU01001233.1, from coordinate 256,960 downwards.
GGGTGTCTTAGGAGTCTGGCCCCCCCAAACCCCTTGATTTTTTTCCATATTGATTATAATTCTAAGTGTATAGGACGTAAAATTTAATTAAGTATTTGTTATTAATGAATAATTTTATTAATTTATGAATATTATTTACTCAATAATTAGTTTTCACTGTTTTTTGTTCGACAAAACCAAAAAAAAAAAAAAAGCTTGATACAAAAATGGTGGACTTTCTCGACCCTGGACCCGCTCCCCTTGAAAAATTCCTTTGTGCGGTACCGGTACAACAGCCTATATAGAAAGGAAAATCATTCGTCGTGTCCCTGTATTGCAATGGATAGTGTGTTTGACTTCTAATCCAAAGGGTCGTGGGTTCGAATTTTACTTGGGATGGCCTAATTTCTGAGGATGGGATTTCTTTTTTTTTACTATATTATTTTATTAGAATTAAATTTAATCAATGAATAAAGAGTAGCAAACAAAAATAATAGTCCTAAACCCTATATAGAAAGGAAAATTGAAAGGGATATCGCTTTCTATTTTGCCACTTAATATTGTTATTCTGTCATAAGTATATACATATTTGTATATTAATTGTAATTATTTGATAAAAAGTAACTAAAATAAAATTTTCTTTGTTGGCATAAGTAGGAATTGACTTAATTCTTTTATATTACTTTTTTTTATCAATATTTTTATTAAGAGGATGGTAAACCTTCACAATGTCAAATTTTGGTCAAAATTGCGATTTTGATTTTTTTTATACTAATAATTTTATCATAGAATAATTCTGTCAAAAATTTTGTCATTTTAATTAATAATTACTGAAAAGTTTTTTTTATTTTACTCAAATGTTTAAAATACACTTTTATTAGTTAGTAAATTTTCCCTTTTAATTATTACGTAAAATGTACCTTGCGTTTCAAGTAATGTCATATATGTTTGAAACTTTCACAACTTATGAAAGATGATATAATTCACAAATTTGTGCATTAGCTTTCTAAAAAAAATGCCCGGACAATATTTTGTATTGACTTGAATACCTTGAATGTGTGATAACTGGTGAATTATTTCATATAGTAAAGAAAATTTATCTTTTATTCATCGAATTTATTCTGAATTTAAAATCCATGCACAGATATACTTTGTTGCAGTCCATCTTTATATAAAACGAAAATTATGTATATATCCTAAAATCTAATGCGCAAGGAGCATTTTTAAAAATAGTTTTAAAAATTAAACAGTTTAATAGTTTTAAAATTTAATAGATTAATAGTTTTAAATTTTTTTCTCAGTTAATAATATTTTTTAAAAAATATATTTAAATTGTGTGAAGTATCATTATTTACTATATTGACTCTATTTTCAGCTAATTAAGCTAACAATTTAAGAAATAAGTTTTAATGGTCCACCGTCCCCTTAAGGCCTTCAAAGACACAATTTCGCATTTTTTTTTGGCTTTTGTTTCATATTTCAGTTCTTATATTCTTGAATTTCTTACTTATGTTTCTAACATATTGAAAGTAGTTTCTTCTTTAACTCTTCGTAAGAAAAGGATTAAGATATTGAAAAGTGAATCGAAATAATAAAGTGTATGATAATTGATGATCTAAGTAAATAATTAATTGAAGTAAATGGCAATTGAAAGTACTAAATGTTTTAATAAACGAGGGTTACTTTATTGGAACATTAGATTACTGTTGAAGGAAATATATTTTGTCAAAACTTTGAATAACATTAAAACCACGTTTTCCAAACTGTGTGGTGCTCCTCCTAGTGGGGCGTGATACTCTACGAGAGGGGGGGGGGCAAGAGCAGGGAAAGGAATAAATAAACAAGAAAAAAAAGTCCTTCACAAACACTCTCAAGGTCATTTTATTGGATTTTAAAGCCCTCGGAATAATTTTATGGATAGCATTACGCAGAAAAGATTGTTCTTCAGAAAGACGTGTATATACGTCCAGGGCAATTAACGCTTTGGCTGAGTGAGACGTTCATATACGCCGGTAGCACTTAAGAGGCTAAAGTAGTATTGTAGCTAAGCGTCAAAGTATGGTTTTTTAATTCAATACACTGTTATTGTATGGAGGTGGGCGCGATGAAAATTATGATTGAATATTGGATCGCAAATATTGAAAGTTTTAGAAGCACTGTCTTAAAAGCATGTTAATTTCTAGCATTTAATCCTCCGATGTGAGAAACTCTCTCTCTCTCTCTCTCTATATATATATATATATATATTCTTCATATACTGTACCCATTTTTAAGTAAATGAAAATTACGAAACTCTCAAAATCATGACGTTTAACTAAATTAAAATATTCAAAAGGAATCAAGTCAACTTTAAAATAAATTAAGCCAAAAATAATAGGATATTGAAATAGTTAGATTTGTTTTTATACGCTTAAAGCATTTTTCTTTTGAAAAAACTGTTTTAGTTATATAAAAAAAAGCTATTTCAATATATCCTGTGATCTCTGGTTCAATTGATTGATAAGTACGAACAAATTGTCAAGTTGTTTGTCTTTTAAATTTACACTATACGATGATTTTGCTCGTTTCAGTTTCTATCGAGAGAGAGCTACTCTTTAAATTTTGAAAAAAAAACTAAATACGTATAATGCTTAACTCTTTTCATAGTCACAATAGACATCCAAATATTGTAATGTTATTGAATGTAATTAAAATTACAGTTTAATTAAGGTAATCAATTAAATTATAAAGGAAACTTGAGAAGCAAAATTATCTTCTTAAATTTCATTATTTAATCATAACTTTTCTCAAATATTTTTCAGGAGTTTGAGAAATTGCAGGAGTACGTTACACGAAATACTCTCAAGAATGTTGAAAAACTTATGGAATTTCAATAGCTTTTAAAATTATTTGTATTTAACTGAAATGTTTTATTCACTTTTTCCAATTCTAAGAAAAAATATCACAAATTGTTTTTCAATACAATTTTTTTTTTTTTGATAATTTTCTAGCATTTAATGAATTTTTGGCTATCGCATTGCAAAAAAAAATTAAAATTCTTTTTAAAATTATTAACATTAATATGAAAGTGTTTTATATTATGGCACATATTTTGGACAGATGAAATTTCATAAAATAAGTTGCAAGTATGTCTCTTCGAATAAGCAATGCTTAATTAAGAATTTTCAATTTTTTAAAAAATTCCGCAGATTTTTAAATAATAAAATTTTCCTCTTACATGAGATTTTTAGAATATATAAGTTATATCTTCGATTTAAAGTTAGAGCTTTTGAACAGGAACTTCATAAATTTTTAGACAGTACAGTTTACGTCTCTTTTCATATATCTCTTAATCATACCGTATATTAACAAATTCTTATAATTCGGATATTAAACTTTTTTTTCTAAGTTCATATTTAACTTTCTTTTAAATTGCTGAATTTTCTATTTTACGTATACTTTATCGTGTATCAATTATTAGCGGCATTCATTCTAATGAGACATTTTTTAACATTTAACTTATAATTTGTTTTATTAAATGAATTTCTTATTTTTGGTTTTAGTTTTTAATTATTTCTGGTGTTCTCATTATTAGAAGTATATCTTACGGCTTAGTTAATATATGTATTAATTAAATTATTTCACAATGATACGTTTGTCTTTAAAGTTGAGTATTTAAATTTTTGATTTATGTATTTCAATGCGTTTTTTTTAAAAAAAATTAATAATTTACTTACATTGGCAACATAAAACTGATGCTCTAATACATATACGACAAATCAATATAAGAACTTATATGTACAGGAATATATTTGCTCTAGCTCTAATTCTTCATTATGGTCATCTATAATGTACACATTTTCTATTATATAGCATTATATTGTATTATAAAAAATGTTTCTCCTTTATATTTTTTTCAATACAATTAAAACGTATTCACATTTTACAGGATGTAAAAAAGTATCTCATTTATCAGTAAATTTTAAGATATTCAGTTTTTAGATTCAATGAATCGTTAAATTTCCTGAACTAAAAATAATTCATTTTCAAGCTACTCAATATTTTCTACCACGAAGATGAAAATGTCAAATAAGGTTATGAAAATAATCAATTATAATTAAATTGGATAAATGAAATATGTGAGGAAATTGAATTTAAAGCATATTCTGATGTTGGCAAGTATGTTTGAAAAATTAAGGAACTTAAATTGGAATTAGTGGATAATTTCTAAGCTAAAACAAAAATACAAAATTAGTTTCCAATTTCTATTAGGATGGAGAACATATAATATTGATTTTTGTTCCTTAATCGTTTTCCTTAATAAGAGGAATTACGAAGAAGTTTTCTAAATGAAAATATTGCAAATTTTATGAAGGGACTATTTTCCATAAAATTATCAGTCATTTACGAAAGACTACGATCTTAATTATTTTAAATAATTTGCAAATACTGCAGCCCCTTTGACTTATACAATAGATACGTTCTCTTAAAAAGTCGCACGAACTGATATCTTTTATTTGTGAAATGTTTTTTTGTTTTATTTTCGGGTGTTGATAATATAGAACCAAAATAAAGTTCAAATATTTGATCATTGAAATGATATTTCTTGTAAAATAACCAAATACACTCCCTCTTAAATAATATAGCAAGCAAGTAATACAAATTAAGTACCGTGTAAACCATTGCATATACAATGAAAGGTTGAGAATAAATTGAAAAAATTTTCTTTCCCTGTTCTGTACAATTCATGAAATATTTTGAAGAGTAACAATGAAAAGCTTTTATTTAACTGGTCTGAAGTAAATATTCACATAATGATTTTTTTCATTATTAAAAGAAAGAAGTAACATTACAAAACAATAATCCAAATCTAAACCGCAGGTGATTTTTAAAACGTATATAATATAATTGATTTTGTTAAGTCACTTCTAGATACGCAAAACCAACTGTTTTGCGTAAAACACAGGTCTTTTCATAACAATAATATTCCTTATGATCAAATCAATTCATATTTTAAAATGGGTTCACTTTTTTTTAAAAAAAATCAGTCAATGAATAAAGACAAATGAATTATTATTTATGAAAAAAATAACTCTAAGATTTATTAATTTGAGACACAGGCATTGACATTAAATCATTTACATATATTTTTATCAACGATTTATATTTTCATTTTGTAAAAGCTATAATAATCAAGAGTCTTTAGAGGATTTTCACTCACCTATACTCTCGTAAAATTTGTTACAACTCCAATTTTTTCTTTGCTTTTTTATGGTTCTCATAGGGAAAAAGAATAGCAAAAAAGTTTACTTTTTAAATATAAATGGTGGTTAAATGCATTTTAAGGAATTCTTTCTGTAATATATGATCTTTCCTTCTCTTTATTAATCACTTTATTTGAATATGAAATGAAGTTTTTAAATGAATACTCAGAAAAAATAGAGCTTCTAATACCAAGTTACAATGTTTTAAAGACACATCTACGATTTGAGAGTTTCTCTAACAGCTAATTTAACAATAGAAGGTATCCTAACCTTCCCATGTCAATTTTAGTTACACGAGGTATTCAACATAAATAATAATTATTCAGATATTAGGTACGAAGTATGAAACAAATTTTAAATATAAATACGAGATTTACTCTAGGAGAGACTGTAGAAGTTCATTGTACCTTTTGCTGGGGCAATGAATATCGAATAGAACATTGGTTGGCAAATAGCTTTTCTCAAAGATAACTTTTACGGCTCTTTAAGGTATCCGACTACGTTCGGAACCGTGATTTTAAAAAAGCGCATAAATGGATAATTTTCATGATATTTAGTGTCACTCAGATAAGAAAACATGCATAAAATTGTTTTAAGGACATTTTGACAAAAAAAATTATTTAAATATAATATTTTGGCAAAAAATTAACTTAGAATAATCTTTTTTCCAAATGTTCTCCTTTAGGGAAAAATAGTTCTATTATAATAATATTTTGCATGTATAAAGATCAGATCTCTCTATAGAGGCTCAAATAGAAGTTTTGAAAAATTCACATTATTGTCAGAGTTACCACCCATTGAAATAATTATTCGCGTTTTTTTTCCTTAAAATTCCCCCGTTGTCGTAAAATTTGAATAAACCCACTTCTAAGTTATACATTTCAAAATTATTGTTGAGCCTCTAAACAGAGGCCTGAGCTATATACAGGTAAAATATTATTCTAATAGAAGCCTTTTTCACAAAAGGAGAACATTTGGAAAAAAAGATTATTCTATGTTAAATTTTTGTCAAAATATTGTATTTAAATAAATTTTTCTTGTCACAATGTTCTTAAAACAATATTTTATGCATATATTCTAATCGAAGTGACACTAAATATGAAAATTATCCATTTATGCGCTTTTGCAAAATCACGGTTCCGAACGTAGTCGGATACCTTAAGACAGTCAGAAAAACCAGTTTTAGAGAAAATGGAGTCGACATATATCTGTGAGCAATGTTTTTCTTGCATAAAAATCAACAAGAGTCAATATAGATGCATGTTGCTCGAAGTAAACTTGAAAGACTGATGAGAATTTCAACAAGCAATCTAACTTGTGATTTAAAAAAATGTAGACGAATGTGATTGGTTACATTTGATTCATTAAACTGATTCTAAAATTAAATGTACTTGCATATATAGATGACATAAAATTAGCCCATTAAATAAACTGTGAATAAATACCACTATTTTATTTAACTTATATTCGTCTACATTTATGCTACAATATATGCCTTTTGTGAAAAGCAAAGTATTGAATGCAATAATTTCAAAAAAGGAGCAGCCCTCCTGTATCTTAAGTTACCACAAGGTGGCCTTTAAGGTGAAAAAGATTGCCTCCCCCCTTGAAATAGAAGTTTTTGAATCCAAAACGCTTTCATTTTTGGCGTTCATCACAATTAGAATTTTAAAAGTTTACACAAATGAGAATTTTTTTATATGTATTAAAAACAGCATTAAATTTGTTTTTGTTTTCGTATATACAGATATACTTAAGATATAATTTTGCTTTTTAAATTTTTATTCCCTATAAAAAATAAAATGTCTTTATAAATAAGAATGTGCGAGTGAGAGTTTTAATATCGTCGCACTATATAGCAACATGAGGGCTAGTGACAACGAACCCCTCCTAACAACCAAACCACACCAATGGAAGGATGTTGAGCCTCCACAGATTTTAATGTACATCGACCCCCTCTACAAAAGGGGTCTTGAGTGGCAATTTGTGGACCATAACCACTACTCTACCGAAGCTACTATATATATATATAGGAAGGAAAAATCTTTTCAAATCTGAAAAGATCCAGGCAAAAGAAAATGTTTTCCCGGAATTTATGAAAAACTTATTGAAGAATCATTAACAATAAAATAATAAGAACTTCACAAATTTAATTTTTAAATTAAAATATGAAACATTTAAAAAAGTTTCCTGTATATAATTTGTTTCTACTCTTTTTCCCAAGTCAAAAAAAAATAACCATCCGTATAAAAATTAATATTTTTCAAGTATATTCCTTATTTTACTTTTCAATTCTTCGTTAGTTCTTATTCGAATAACATTTAAATTGTAATCTACATTAAATATTTCCCCGCGCTTGAAGGGTCTAAAATAATTTTGCTAAATAAACATTCAATGAGATTTATGACAATTGAGTTTAATTTTAATAAAAAAACATTGAAGTTGCCAGAAAGTAAATAAATGAAAATAATGGAAATTAGTAAAAACATTGTTTTTAATAATATAATTTTTTTTCGAACAATCCAAAAATTATTTTCCTTACTGAATTTTTATTCATAAAAATAATTGCAGTTGAAATATTATCCCTTCGCAATGATTTTAATACTAATAAGGCGAAATCCAATATACAAATTTAAATACAGCTGCGAAAAAAAATCCTTTTTTCCCATCTTCCTGACTAACGTATGCTTCCATTTCCTATCAACAAAACCCATTCTCATTCTCTCTCTTCATTTAGTCTCCACTCATTGCCCATTATGAGATGGTAAAATGGGCTAATTTCTCCGGGCACATTTCCGGGGCAGCAAGTATTTAAGCCATTCCTCACCCCGCGCACAAAAGCCCCTTAAAGCAAAGCTCATCTCTACGAAAACCGAATCACCAACGAACCGTCGACTTGTGAACGAACAATTAACCTTTAAATTCCTCTGCATCGGCACTCTCTCCATCTTCCACTGCCTCTGACAATCACCTTCTCATCTTGGGCTTCCCGCGGGCGATGCGGAGGAGAGAGAGCAAAATCGGCCAGTAACGCTTGTTTGGCTTCTCATTTTCCGCTTCAGTGCCCTCCAGACGCACAGCTGCGTCATGCAGCACCCCCCTCTAACCAAACGATTCTGGAGGGTGGTTTAAGGACGCACTTGGTGGCAACAGATCTACGAGTGGAAAGCCATCAGCTGAACGTGGAGAGCACCTGGTTTTCCGAAGCCTGGATGTCTAAACCTAGACCGGATGGTTATTAGAGCAATAACAGACGGTCGAATGGTCATCCAGTTGAGGTCAACTGGTCAGTTGCGCTATCATATAGGTTCGAACTAATGTCTACTGATGGAGGGAAGGATGAAAGTCGTTGCAAATAATTAACAATTCTGTCTTGGGCTCGACGGGAATTGATGGAAACTTTAATTAAATGTATAGACTTAGACCATTTGTGAGTGGAAGACTCATATGTTGTATTTAATAATGATTTTATATGTTTTCCTTCATTAAACAGTTTAATAAATCAGAAATTATTTATTTATGAACAATATTTTTACTATGGTTCGCATTATTTTTATTTCATTGAATTTTTTTTGAATAGAGCATCCTATGTTAGACATTTGTAATTTTATTAAAGATCTAAAATCTTAATCGAAAACTGCTAATGCATCATGATAAACGTAAGTTTTACATACTTATTTGATCAAGTGAAGCAGTTTAATATAAATTGAAAATATTTTTTTCTGGAAGATTTCGAGTTAAAAGTGATCTCAATAATGGGTTGCGGAGCAGGGGACGTTTTTTTGTTGTTGAAAAATTGAGTAATATACAAGGAATAATGAAAATAGATGTAAGCCGTTTCTTTCCCTTATGTTAAAGAACAGGTTTTATGTTTAAAGTCATTTCTCGAGTCATTTTGAGCAGTTATACCATGCATATCACGTATATATGATTCTAAAATTAAGTCATCGAAATTTAGAAACACTATAAATACACATAATGTTAGAAAAAAATGGACTTTTATCTTTATATATTACACACAATATAGACAAAAATATTGAATGTGTGGCATTCGAGAGAGCGAGTGAGAGTTATATTAGCGTCACACTATAAAGAAACATGAAGGGTATTGGCAACGGATCTCGTGGTTTTGAACCATGGTCAATTGACGAAGACGACACCTTAGATGGCATCCCTCCTCTCCAAACTACCACACCAATGGGAGAGCATTGAACCTCGACAAATTTAACGTGCATCGGCTCTTTATACATGACGGGTCTTCAATGGCCCCAGGACTCGAACCCGAGACACTCTGGCCACGATTTCGTAACCATAACCACTCGGCTACCGCGGCCACATGTAGCACTTGGAGACGCCTATCTCATATAAGCATTTTTAATCTTATTTTCAATAAAGTTCTTTTCTTTTTAACTAGGATTTTAATGCACGCATTAACAACGGATAGATATTATGCGTTTTAAGGTATCCGACTACTTGCGACAACTTTTTTTTGAAAAAAAAGGAAATATGGAGATCTTTTTGTGATTTTTATATTTATATAGTATATTTTAAGGAAAAAATCCTAAAATTGGTAAAAGAAAAAAAATTATTATTATTAAAATGGGAAAAAATTAGTAAAAATGTACGAAAAATTACATAAACAGGGCCCGCTCTCTACAAAGATTTTATGAACAAATTCTCAATTTTTCAATTTTGATGTGTTACTTTGTTATTCTTGTTTGAAGTGATCTTCACGATAAGAAATATTTTAATTTTTACAAAAACTAGAGCACTTTATCTAAGTCATTATACGAAATTGCTTAAAAAAACATTGACTATATTCACATAAAGAGCTGCAAATTTTGAAATAAAACAGTTATTGATAAATCTGAAGATCAAAACACTTCTACTGTTATGCAGAACATAAGAAAAAAAATTTCAGCTAATTATTTTCAAAACTTTTTGAGCAATCGCGGTCCCCGTTTGAGTTTTTCGAAAAAAACACGTTTCGAGTAAAACGCATTTCAAAGTTTGACATCTTGTGTAAAGTTATGGCATTTGCTTTTACTAAAACGCTTGTAGTTTTTGTTCTAGTGGAGGGAAAATTGGTATTGTTATTAAGTACTTGGTATTGTTATTAAGTTAATAAAATGGTCTATAAAATAAAATCATAAAAAATTGTGCCGATTTTTGAAAAAAATCATGGTTTTAGGGTAGTCGGATACCTTAATTCGATATTACATGCTTGCAATCAATAGAATTATTAAGTATCAAAATTAATTTGAGATCCACAAATGAATAATGTAATCAAATAATAATAGTAAAACAATACGCGTGCGCATTTCTGTTAAACACTTTTAAAAATTTCATTGAAGACACTTTTCATTTCTTACACTGAAAAGAAAATCTTGCTGATTGAGAAATTTCTGATGCAATTTTAATGGAGCGTTATATTAACGCTTCATTATAAGCAACACAAGAGATATTGGGGAAGCGCGTGGACCTCGTTATTTTAAATCTCGGTCAAGTGACGAGGAGGAGTTTATCTTAAATTTATTAGGTTATCTCCATGAATGTCATGCCTTCCAAGACATTTTAAGGCTTACGTTTTTTTTAAGTATTAATACATATGTACACTTCAAGTTCATGACCACTCTAGTACAATTTTTCGATGTACCAATGGCTCTTTGAGAGTCAAGAATTACTTGGAAATTTATTTTGTGTTATGGGATTTCCTTTTTTCAAATGAATTAAAACATTTCACATTAAAATTTGAGGAAATTCTCCGTCATTAATAACTTCATTTGTACCTTATTTATATTCGGTTACGGTGGCTTAGAAGCAGCGTTCCCGCTTCGTAAGCCCAAGGGTGTGGGTTCGACCCCGGCTGAAGTTGGATGCGAAAATCGTAGGCACGCATATCATATGATTACGAGGCTTATAAAAACCCCTTGAGTACTAATTTGGTCCTGGTAATCTTGACAAAATAAAATCACGAAAATATTTCGCATCCGACAAAAGCTTGAATTAAAAATTAAATCAAGGGTCCAAATTTGGAAACGAGGTCGCCAATAGATGGTACCACCATTAAACGGCTCTCACATTCGGGACCTACCATATCTTCAAAGGCTAAGTTGCTAAAATGCAGCTCTATTGGAAAAAGATATTTTTCTATTGCTGTATCACTAAATTATTTAATTACTATGCATATATAGATGATGCAAATTAATTACGATATGAATACTCATATAAATGTTTCATAAAAATGCATACGAACAATATATTTTGTGTGTACACTTATTTTTCCGATGCGGTATTTTTAAAAAAAATGTATGTTAATATAAGTAAAATACGAATCAAATATTGAACACTACTATAAAATGTTAATATTTTTTTTTATTATTTAGAACTGTACTCTAAAGGTACTGACTACGTTTGGGGAACCGTATAAACAGAACTTTAATAAAGCGTATAAATGAATAGTGTTTTTAAAATTTAGTGTCAGTCGAGTTAAAATATACATTTAAAATTGTTTTAAGAATATTGTTAAAAGAAAAAATATTTAAAGGCCATTTTTTTGGCAAAAAATGATGAAGAATGGGTATAGTTTCAATTCAACTCCTTGTACGGAAAATGCTTCTACAATAGTAATACTTTGCCTATTTATAGCTAAGACTTTTGTACAGAGCATGAAGTAAGATTCTTGAAATACATAAATTTAGAAAAATAGATTTATTTATATTTTCATATAGTAGAGTAGAGAAATTTTTATAAAAAAAAAGCCATTCATTATTTCAGTTACTAATAAATCTGAAAATGTGACTTTTTCAAAGACCCTTTTTAAGGCTTTGAGGAGAAGTTTTAGTTATATATAGACCTATATATATATAGTTATATATAGTTTTAGTTATATTTAGTTATATATTTTCCTAAGAGGAAAAACATTTAGAAAATAAGTTGTTTTTTTTTTACAAATTTTTTGCCAAAATTTTTTTTATTGCAAAAATATTCTTAAAATTATTTTAAATGTATATCCTACTTCAAGTGACACTAAATGTCAAAAAAGTGATATTTACGCTTTTGCAAAACCATGGATGTGAATGCAGTTATAGAGTTAAAAACAAATCCCAAGAATATGGTAGAGTAGCAAATACTCTCGCACATCAGTAGTATATGGAATATTCCCATCTCTTTCACTTTTGCTTGTGATAGATGCTTCCAAACAGGACTGTCTCAGTTTGTTATGGGTCACAAAGTGATTTTTGTTTTGAAAGAGCACAAACAACGATGAATTTACTTCATATAAATAATAGAGTTTGTGAAAGTTATAGAATAAAATTAACAAAAAATTCCATGGGGTTTGTTAAAATTAATAAAGGGATTTTATCAAAAAATATTTTTAAATTCTAGAATTTTCTAATAACTGAACTTTTTAGCTTTTACAAACTATATTATATCTTGGACAGCTAAAGGCGCTTTTTGAATACATAAACAACATACTGAACAGGAGTGCTAAGAGGTCATGGTACGATGGATAAATATGTCTTTGATTCAGTGAATTTTTCAATTTCTTTGCTTGGAACTTATGCATTTGTATTATGTAAAACCATTTTTGTGCTCTTAATACTGCAAAATCTTAGTTATTTAAAGAAAAAAAATTATGAAGAAATTTTTAGGTATCCGACTACGTTTGGAACCGTGATTTTGCAAAAGCACATAAATGGATAATTTTCATGATATTTAGCGTCAGTTAGATTAGAATACATGCATAAAATTCGTTTAAGCACATTTTGACAAAAAAAAATTTATTTAAATATAATATTTTGGCAAAAAATAAACTTAGAATAATGTTTTTTCCAAGTGTTCTCATTTTGTGAAAAATGGTTCTATTATAACAATATTTTGCCTGTATATAGCTCATACCTCTCTACAAAGGCTCAACTACAATTTTTGAAATATATAACTTAGAAATAACAAATTGCATAACTTATGCAATTGGTGGTAACTGAAAATAATGTGAAGTTTTCAAAAATTCTAGTTGAGCTTCTGTAGCGAGGTCTGAGCTATATACAGGCAAAATATTATTATAATAGAACCATTTTTCACAAAAGGAGAACATTTGGAAAAAAAAAGATTACTCTAAGTTAATTTGTTGCCAAAATATTGTATTTAAATAATTTTTTTTGTCAAAATGCCTTAAAACAATTTTATGCATGTATTCTAATCCGAGTGACACTAAATATCATGAAAATTATCCATTTATGCGCTTTTTTAAAATCACGGTTCCGAACGTAGTCGAATACCTTAAAATGCTACTCCTTCTACAACAGTAATTCTCAACCACTGTACCGCGGCACTTTTATGTGCCGCTAAATCCTTCAAGTGTGACGTCACACCCACACAAATTCTTTAAAATTATTAATTATTAGATATCATGGGGCTGGAGAAGGTATCTTCTGTGAATTATTTAGCTTTTACCTGCCACTTGGTATTTTTACTACTGCCTTCGATGGCCAGATTGAAGCTATTGCAGTAGTGATAGACTAACTATCTCTAAGAAACTCCGAATTCAACAGGGCCGTAATCATTATCGACTCTATATCGGGATTACAAGCACTATCTCAAAATGACCTCTGTAATTCGCAAAGAATTTTAAAATGCAGATTACTCTTAAAAGAAGTTCCTCATAAAATCCCTTTTCAGTGGATACCAGCTCATTGTGACATAGCAAGGAATGAGCATGCTTTCTTGCTAAGAAAGGAGCCCATGTAATCCAAACATCCACGAGGATTTCAACCTTTGATTTCTTAATGCCTTTTTTTAATATGGCCTTCAAGAATAACTTTAAAAAGGAAGTTGCGGAGCTGCCGAAGGACAAGAACAGGAAAATCTTGAACAAGGATACTAAAAAGGATTCCTAGAAAAGCTGCTGTAGCTCATTTTAAACTTATGACAGGTCATGACTGTCTAAGATCGCATCTCTACAGAATTGGTATCGCCGACTTACCGGACAGTACTCTGTATAACTCTGGTCAGCCTATGATCGCTGAACATTCGGTCGTGTGCCCTGCACTAATTAGCTTTAATTCAAATGTCGAAAAAATTGGAAAGCATGCATGTGCACTAATGACATAGGGGCTATTGCAGTGTGGGGCATTTGTAGAATAAACTAATTATATTGACAAAAATCCGCACAAAATCTGTAACCGAAACATTCAGCCGTTTTATAGAAATAAACTAAGAGTATTCGTAGTATATTTAACTTATTCTTTCGTAGATAGATGTAAGTGTATTACAGATGAGTAAAATTCTTTTTTACTTATTGATTGTTTGTGTGCCGCCCAATTTTGAAATTGTCAAAAGTGTACTGCAACAACAACAACAACAAAAAGTTTAGAACCGCTGTCCTTCAACAAATGACGTACACACATGAAATTTGATTTGCAAGTTCGTCATTTTATTTGCAACAAAAGTTGGTATGGGTTTTCTGCTCTCTAACATGATAAATATTCTTAAAATACATTTTTTATGACTTCTTATTGAATGTTCCTCGAAAAATACATACATTCTAAATTTAGCTATTTTTTAAAAAATAAGTACTATTTTGATTCAGAAAAGCATACCAACTTTGATTACATGTACTAATAACAGTAGTTAAAAAAATTCTTGATGAATTTGGTACAATAGCGAAAAATCTTAGTATTTTAAATGAAAGTAAACTGGTTATTTTTTCGTTATTTATATGAATCTGTTCAAAGCTTTTATTTGCTATTGGGATGTGAATAAAAATGAGCATACAATTATAATAACTCTGGATTTATTAAACTTAGAGTTTTCAAATTTTGAGAGATAGAAAATTATGTAAAGAATAATTTAGGCTACAAAAATTTTATTTAAACTTGTGACAATTTTATGCATATTTAACTTTTATATTGAGTTATATAAAACTTTCATATTATGTATATTACATTATCCATTTACTACAACAAGGAACATTTTGAATTTCCATTTTCAATTCAAATCGAACTATTTTTTTTAAATATCTGAATGGCAGTTCTTCCAAAAGTACCTTTCTAGTTTTTAAAAGGAAGATAAAATACGGATTTATCAGGATTTTTCTTCTCCCTTTTTAAATGGGGAGCAATATTTCAAGCATTATCGATAATTAAAAGCAATCGGGTTTCATAAATCATAACTGATGAAAAATCCTGTCGCATAATGGAATGTAAGTGGCAAAAATAATGAAAAAAGTAGGGGAAAAAATCCCTCTCTCTCCGTATTAAATGATGATGGAGCTCGTTTTTTATCTAGCACTCACGTGAAAGATAATAATTAGATAGGATTTTATATTACCTTTAGGATTTCACCGCCGAGTTTCCTGTTTAAAGTGTGTAGGGTTACTGTGCATAATTGGCGAAATTTTGGGATTCTAAATTTTTAAATCTTATGAAAGGGAAAAATTATTAATTCCCCTTTATTGTTTCTCTACCCTTAAAAGTTGAAATTTCAACAAAACAAAAGAGATAAACAATCTGTTTAGGCCTAGATGAGTACGCAGGTAAGTTTCTGCGAGCATTGCATGTATCATTTGAATTCTGCGAGTAATAGGAAACCCAACTTTATTCGATGACTGCGCAGATGCTTTACGTATAAAACATTAAAAATAATATGGAATAAATAGTTTAGAGCAGATGTCGGCAACCTATTGAAATCATGACATACGTGGCACGGGGTACAATTCTCGGTAGCACACTGCACTACTCTACAAATTTGTGAATTTTTGAGAGCTTGCAAGTTGATAAATCTGTAATGAACCTTCTTGACAAACATTTTAAAAATTATGGACATTTAAAGAATTACGAAAATAATTTGAAAGTTAACTCTAAAGATACACTTATAGCTATTTTGTGAGTTATTGAATGTCATTGCTATTAAAGAGATTTAATAGTTTGAAGAGAGAAAATTGCATGTACTCTGATTTCCGCTTTAGGTTCTACATATCGATGTAAAAATTCTTAAAAACGTTTCGAGTCCGCAACGTTTTTAAGACGTTTCTAAGTTCACATTAAAATTTTTACTTCACTATAATGAAGGGAAATACTTAAATATTTTATATTTTTAATTACTTATTTTAATAAATATTTGGTGAAAAATACATAATATATGAATAGTTTTATTTTTTTAAATTTTTGTTGAAGAAATGTTTAGATTTTATACTATATATTTTTATGTTAAGAAATTTTTTTAAATGATGCAATATATATATAAACTGTAAATTTGTATTATAGACCTCTATTCTCTAAATCTGCATGCATTATCATGGAAATCGAATTTTTGCAAACATGTCCATTGTGTGGTGCGCTGAATCATATTGATAGAATGGTTTGGTACACAACAGCTAAAAGGTTGCCGATCCCTGGTTTAGATTATAATCACAACAAAATAACACATAAAATTTGTTAAGCTATTTATAAAGTATGAAAAAAGTTATATGCAAATTCAAGAATTTATAGAGACAAGAGTGAGTTAAGCAAAGTTTAAATTATTGCAAAAAAAAATATTGAAATTAGATTTTATTTTGCTGTGTTTTATGATTATAAAAGATAGCTATCAGTAAATTGTAAACGTATTTTTATTCATTTATAGTGGAATTTAACAATTTGAGCAACTAGTAAATTTAGGTGTTCCATGTAGTGGAACACTGACACATAAAGGGTTAAAAGCCTCCATAAATCAATTTTAAAAACGCATTGCCAATACTACGATTTTTCGAAAATTCGTATACCAAAAATATGTAAATAGCGAGTACTATACATTAAGAAATTGATTTTAGAAATAAGAAAAAGTTAAAAAATTATGAAAATATATAGAAAAATGCTATAATAAAATTTCCTATGAATACAAATAACAGTAATATGTAGATATTAGATTTTTTGTGTTCATTAACGTAATTAACAATTAATTTGGAGTTTGGAGTTAAAATTTGTAAGTATAATTTCCAAACGAATACCCTATAAACGAATGAAAAATTGCTTTTATGCATTTAGTTTACCAAATTTCTGTAAATTTTTGTTATAATTCATAAAATAAATTTATAATCAAATAATCAATACAATAAATAAAAAAATCGCAAATAAATTATTCCTAATATCAGTTCATTTCAATTTTTCTTCCGTTGCAAAGTGTTGATTAAATTTAGATTTTCTTTCAAAAACAGTAAACTTACTTCAATATAACGTTTAAAAAAAGTTACTCAAGAAAATAAATAAATAAAAACAATTTTAGTGACCATGGGATATGTTATAAAAGCTACTGTATTTAATTGAACAATGGCGCCAAAATGCAAAGCAAATCTTTACATGAGCGTTAACACGTGTTGTACCGTTTAAACTTGAAAAAATGCCAAGTACAAAAATTTATTGGCAACTATAATAAAGCATATATTTGATATATAACTATATTGATTGTATAACTATTTAAACTATCCAAGAAATTAAATTAAAACTCATAATTATTCATGGTTTAAGTTATTTTTTCAACAAAATAAGATTTTTGAAATTTGATTTCAACTTAAATGCTATTATTTATAAAACTTTAACACCTTTTAGCGGGCACTTATTTTGAAAAAAAATCGGGAAATCAAAATTGTTATTTTAATTTTGATCCCTACAGCGGATAAAAGTTGAACATTGCAATCTTGCGCGTACATCGACTTTTATTATCTTCCTTTTCGAATTGCTGTTTCGAAAAAAACCCTTTTTATAAGTAAAAATAGTTATAATAGAAATTGACTTAATTTTGTTTTATGTTTCTTGTTTTTTTTTTTTTGCTATCCCTTTTAGCCCAACACACAGGGCAGTATCTTGGGGGGTCTTTTTTTGCTATCCTTTTAGCCCAACACACAGGGCAGTGTCTCGGGGGGCCTTCTTTTTTTTTTTTTTTGCTATCCTTTTAGCCCAACACACAGGGCAGTGTCTTGGGGGCCTCTTTTTGCTATCCCTTTTAGCCCAACACACAGGGCAGTGTCTTGGGGGCTTCTTTTTGCTATCCCTTTTAGCCCAACACACAGGACAGTGTCTTGGGGGCTTCTTTTTTGCTATCCCTTTTAGCCCAACACACAGGGCAGTGTCTTGGGGGGGCTTCTTTTTTTGCTATCCCTGTTAGCCCAACACACAGGGCAGTGTCTTGGGGGGCTTCTTTTTTTGCTATCCCTTTTAGCCCAACACACAGGGCAGTATCTTGGGGGGTTCTTTTTTTTTATGCTAGTGGAACAAAACTGGGAAAATGATATTCCGGTAGATGTAGAATTCCAGAAAATTTTGAGTCTATCCGATTTTTTTTTTAATATTTGTATCGCTATGGTGACTTTGCATAAGTCTTTCTACTAGATTGCGTGCGAAATCCAATTTTTTTGATACAAAACATACGCGTTAAGAAGCTGATATCTTGCAAATGAAGAATACTTTATAATGATCTAAATGTATGAAATCACGACGACGGATTGTAATTAGTCTCACGAGTGCAGACTGCGGTTACTTTTATTTGAGTGTGAAAATCACAGCAGCATTTAACACGACTCCACAATCGAATTATCTCATTTGTGCCCTGCTTGGTCAAGTTTAGTGCGAACGAATTAACTCAATCATTCACATTACAGGGTTTAAAAAAATTTTCAATGCAAAAATATAGAAATATCACAAAGAATATGTATTTTTGCATCTTCCCTTCTCCAAAAGAGGCATAATAAGCCAAATAAGGTAACCCAACCGTAGAACTTGAGTTCAGGAACCGAGAAGTGAAACGAGCTAATGAGCAGTCAAATCAGTTAGTCTGGGAATGAAAAGACGATCAGAGCGCCCTGTCCTTTTGTTTTTGCGCCTAATTTATCAGTTAAAAACAAAAGAACGTTTTTAAAGAGTCTAATGACACACAAAAGGGGTGGCCATATTTCTTTTTCGCTCCATATGTAAGGGCGCCCTCTGGTGACAACTTTTAGATATTGTAACAGAGTAGAAAATGAAAAAGAATTTTTTCCTGCCCTGCTAAATCTATAAATGAATTCATCAGAATATCAGCGTTGGATTCGAGACCGTATTTTTTTTAGAAGAGTGTATTTCGAGAAAGGAACTATTCTATTATTTAAAAAAATTACCATAATTTTTTTTTAAAAGTGTTAAATATATAGCAATGAATATATGTTGTTTCAAGTCTTTTGAAAGCGGGGTATCTTTAAAACTTGTTAAGTTATATAGCAATTTGTTAAAAAATACTGGAGTAAACATCAGTGGCGTAGCTGAACCTAAATGGGACCTGTATCAAAAATTCTTAAACGCCCTCTTTTGAGGAGCCTTAACACGTTCCGATTTACTTTGCTTATATGTGTTGGGAGCCCTGTAGCTTGGGGTCCCGTATCATTGATACGGCGGTTGCTATGTCCCTGGTAAATATAAACATTTTTAAAATGGATTTTCTTTCAGCATATAATATTTATAGTGATGCACTCATACGAATATTATTAGCACAAAGATTAAGCATTTTAGCATCTTTTGGGTCAGGAAAAGTAATACACGAATGATATTGTGAATAGAAATGAGAAATAGAAGTTTTATGACTGAAAACACAATTTTTTAAAGAAATGTTAAATTGAATATAATTCATCCGTGTCATTAACTAGATCTGCGGTTACCAACCTTTAGAACTTTATGGACCAATAAATAAATAATTTTTTGCTTGGCGGATCATTAATTTGATTGATCACTAAAACCATATTGTCATTTATTTACGTCTCTATTTCCATATCACTGAAAAGGAACTTCCCGAAAAGCAAAAACAAACAGCAACGTTAAACAATATCAACAAACTAAAGAGTTATGCCACCCATTTATCATGCTTGCCAAAATATTTTTTTTTAACAAGTATAATCCGCTTTCCACAACACGTTTCGTTACTCGTTATTTTTGAAACTGGATCTTCATTAAAATAGAAATAATGTCCGTTAGTATTTTTTGACAGACCATCAAAATCTTTTCTCGGACAAACATTAGTCCGTGAACCCCTAATCAACGACTGCTAGACTAAAACATGTAAAAAAATCTAAACATAACGATAAGCTGATAAAAAGAAAATGCAGTATAATAACAGTCCATGGCTCTCTACCTTATTTAAGAATTTTTTTATAACAAAGAAGTAAAATGGAAATATATTGCTGAATGATTGAATATTAACGTCGCACTGTTCAGCTACACGAGGGCTTTTGGCGACGAACCACGTAATTTTGAACCATGGTCAAGTGACGTGGACGACACCTGAGCTGGCACCCCCCTCTCCTAACTACCACACCACACAAACGGGAGGACGTTTCAGCTCTCGACAGATTTAACGTGCATCGCTGCCCTACACGGTTGCTGAAAGATGACTTAGGTGGTGAGGATTTTGGGAGCGTATGGTAATGTCCACAAACATTTGCTTATGAAAGATATTAGGAAAACCGTTCCCAACTATTTAAGATCTTTGTACTACATTAACAGAGATAGAATCAGTTATTAAAGACCAATAACTTACATTTATAACTATCCAAATGAATCCTCTAACCAAGGGTGAACAAATAGCTTCCCACCAATAGTCAGAAAATCCGCTTTGCACTGATATTTCTTTCCCGTGGATGACCAAAATTATCGTCTCATATATTCCACTATTTGAAAAACAGAATTATTTCATTCCTTTTTTAAGAAAATAAAGAACACACATGAAAGTGTTTCTGCTAAGATTAGACAAAATCTGCAAGATGAGGTCATAATATTTCAGGATTTTAAGAAAAATAAGCCTAAATTAAATTTTTTTCTCTTATATAATCACTAATATTAATATAGCACCATAACAGCTTGAACTAGAATTTATTGACTTGCATTCAAATCATAGTGTAAAGGAAATGTTAATGCTATGGCAATCAGTTGACTTTTTCAAATTTTTGTTTGCTGAAAAAATTTATGTGTATGAAGAAATTTGCTGGGAACATGCTCTGTGTGTGTATATTTGTGGGCAAAGTTTTCCTTTAGATCAATAAGAGTAAATACAGATGCAAGTTTGCTGATGTAAGCTCGCAAGCTTGGATAAGAATTTCAACAGCAATCTCTCATACATTAGATTTAAAAGAAAATTGCACAGAAGTGTTAGGAGATACATTTGTCTCATTAAGGTATCCGAACACGTTCCGAGTACTTTTTGACAAAATAACATATTAAAACATTATAAAGGCTTTTTTAGGACTCAATACCAATAAATACCCCTTTTTAACCAACAATATTTAAAATAAATTACCTAAATTTCACAAAAATTACAATTATAAGTGAAATTTTAGCAATATTTTTGTAAAACTTCAAAGCAATTCAGATGCATTTATCTAGAGAATGTAAAAAATTTTAATGTTTTATTAAAATTTGAAATTTAAAGCAGATTGAGTATAAATATTATAAGAAAAATCACATTCTTTATGAGACCATTATTGAAATAACAAGCCTTAACTCAAAAAATATTCATACAATAAGAAATATATTAGTACATTCTCTAGAAAATAGCATAAATATCAGGTTCAAAAAGTTTTATAGAAATACATTTGTAATATTTTGAGTAATCAGACTCGCCATGATAGATTTCGATCAATTAAAATGCCCAATACTGATCGATCAAAGACCCACTTCCGGTTTTTCTAACTTAATAAAATTGATTGTAGCTCGTCCTCTAGGTAGCGTAGAAACAAAGTATGTTTTGTAAAGCCAAGAGATAGCTTTATTCAATAAAATAGAAAACAAAAATATTTGTCTTGACCGAATTTGGTCATTTTCAACGTGTTCGGATGTAAGCTGATTCTAAAATTAAGAGAGATGGAAGCTATAAGTGGGGAAATTATGTGAAATTAGCCCAATAAACTAAATACACACAATTTAATTTATATTTATCCATTTTATATGGCACAGTTTATACCTTTTGTGAAACGCAAAGTTAACTAATGAATGCACTCGCTTCAAAAAGGCGAGTCCCTCCAGTGTCATCCGCTTCTACAATTTGGTTCTCGAGCCAAAAAATTGCTTAATCCTACTTTAACTCCATCACACTCTTAAAAATTTTCATTGCGGGATCAGTTATATGTTCTGCAAATTCAGCTGTATCTACTTAAATGCATTTCATTTCGACCTCCGAAACACAATATACTTCCAATAACTTTCTTGCTGTGAACTTCAACAGCATGTGACCTATGAGTTTTTGTTATGAAAGATTAATTACAAGCTGAATAAAGCAAATTTTTAACTAATCTATTTTTATTTCCAGATTTTATGATTACAGAATAAGTTTGGTAAAGTATTGTTTCTCACGTTTGGAACCCGAAGACACTGAATTGACTATCCTGCTCATTTTATTTGCAGGGATGTCCGTTTTTCGCGAATTCTGTTATCGCTACAGATGATGTGTGATGACCATTAATAAAAGGTAAATGTTTCGATTTGTGCTGGTTTTTACTATTATAACTTATACAAGCTTTGTAAAATTGCACCGTTTTTCTAAGATGGGCTCATTTATAGCATTTACCATGTATTTTAAGTTGTTCTCTTGTTTGAGGCAAATAATTTGTTGCATTTAATAGAATAATGTACACAATTCTTCATAAAATATAGAATAAATTTTAGTTACAGTTACTAATGTAGAGCCTAATAAGACATGCAAATTTCTTTTTATTTTCGATTCTAACCTGACTACATGAATTGAACGTGGGGAAGTTTTCTAGTAATTAAACTTGGTTATATTAAGATATCCGACTACGTTCGGAACCGTGATTTTGCAAAAGCACATAAATGTATAATTTTCATGATATTTAGAGTCACTTAGATTAGAATATATGCATAAAATTGCTTTAAGGACATTCTGACAAAAATTTTATTTAAATATAATATTTTGGCAAAAATTGAACTTAGAATAATCTTTTTTCCAAATGTTCTTTTGTGAAAAATGCTTCTATTATAATAATATTTTGCCTGTATATAGCTCAGACCTCTCTATATAGGCTCAACTAGAATTTTTGAAATATATAACTTAGAAGAGGGTTTATTCATATTTTACGACAACAGAGGGGAGCAATTTTAAGAAAAAAACGCCAATAATTATTTCAATGGGTGGTAACTCTGAAAATAATGTGAATTTTTCAAAAATTCTATTTGAGCTTCTGTAGCGAGGTCTGAGCTATATACAGGCAAAATATTATTATAATAGAATCATTTTTCACAAAATGAGAACACTTGGAAAAAAGATTATTCTAAGTTAATTTTTTTACCAAAATATTGTATTTAAATAAATTTTTTTTATCAAAATGTCCTTAAAACAATTTTATGCATGTATTCTAATCTAAGTGACACTAAATGTCATGAAAATTATCCTTTTATAAGCTTTTTTATAATCACGGTTCCGAACGTAGTCAAATACCTTAAGGCTGTTTTCAGTTAATGTTAAAGAATATGACCCAAATTTGGAATATTTTTTTAAGTATAAAAGTACTCGAACATTAAAATTATATTATGGCTTTACTATCCAGTAGAGCAGGGTGTGCAGAATTTTCTAGGGCATGGGCTACTTCTAAAATTTTCAAGGTTTTGCAGTCCACCTAGTGGCGTAGGTATAGTGAGTTAGGAAAAATATCTACAATACTTATTATAACTTAATAATAAATACGGGATATGTACTAATCTACATAACTAAAATAAAAAAATACATTTTTAAGACTGCGTTTAAAGCAAAACGCAAAATACAAACATAGTAATAATAGCCACACACAAATATCACATAATATCAAATGATTTATTTATATCAAACAATTTAAAATACCTTAAAAAATAAAACATTTTCATCTGTTAGTTCTCTTAGTTATAGTTAGTATAGAAGACTTAGTCTGCTTACTATCAACCAATCTTGAATATTTTGGTATATAATTATTAATTGGTAATCTTCAGGCGGTCATCTCAAAATGTCTTGGCGGTCCACCGGTCGATTGTAATCGGCATAATGCCCAACTCTGCCGTAGAGAATCACTTATTTTATCATACTAATTTTTTTCGAGTTGACACAATTTTTCTTTTATAAAATGTACTTCACATTTTTCTCCTATACCGTAATGCGTAATGCTCTCTATCCCTTACATGTTAATAGAAAAAATTTATTTAAGAGATCTTTTGAAATTTTAAAAATGCTATACTACAAGCAAATTTATGAGTTAGAATGTCACAAATTTTTATAAATATTGAAGCATTTTTCTCTCCAAAAATGTGTTGCGCGTTTAGTTCACGCTCTCGTTCATATGGCGAAAACAGCCTTAAATTCTGTTTTTAATTTCCTAGAAAATGACC
This sequence comes from Trichonephila clavipes, assembly GCA_019973935.1. Lineage (NCBI taxonomy): Eukaryota > Metazoa > Arthropoda > Arachnida > Araneae > Nephilidae > Trichonephila > Trichonephila clavipes. Next base: position 232,371 of record BMAU01001233.1, on the reverse strand, counting down.
ACACTATGTAACCGCGGTAACATTGGAGATTTCTAAAAGACCTAACATTTATTTCAATTTTGTCGCATAATACAGTTTTATTTGGAGAGCACTGAACACTTTCTAGATTTTATAAACTGTTTATGTATGCATTATACGTTAAGTCTTTCCTACCGAATCTGTTAAAATTTCGAATATACATCGCGGATGTGTATAATTTTCTTCATCTAGCGATAAACCGCTAACAGCCTTCAAAGCTATTCCTACGCACAATGATTATAGATAATGAAACTTATCAACATAGTTAAGAGATTGTTATAATATTCAAATTAACTCCAAAATTTGAGCCAATTACTTGGATCGCCTAAAGCTTCGCTTATGCTGAATTACGGCAACTTAACTTGTATTTGATATTTAATATTTTGATCCAATTAAAACTCAGAATTGAAAATCTCATTTCGTTTTGTACAATACTATTCGGTTTTTAAATTTATGTCTGGTATTCACTTCAATAACTTAGATTTACAAACGAGTAATTTTTCGTTATATTCTTCGGCAGTATTTGTTATTCCAACTGCATCAAGTCTTGAATACTTCCATCAAAAAGTGTTAAATTTTCAATTTTATGAATAGTCCGAACCATTAAGATTTTCAAAACTAAGATGATGATAGTTGAGAAGATTTCAACTACTATCATTACAATTTAAAGTGGTTCGAATTTTAGAATATAATTTAGTACATAATCACCTCAATATCATTCTTTCAACAACCATGTTTGCAAAGTAAGAAAATATTTGTACTCATCCTTTTGTACATTCCTCAACACAATTTTTATAAAATAATCCTAACTCTCTTCATTAGTAATCCAAGGTAAAGATCAAGGTGGCGTGGTTTCGTATACCAAAATTCCTGCGGTGTAGTCAAATGAGATCAAATCAGTGGGAGAGCAGTTCGTAGTTATTCATTCTTTCATTTTACACCACAAAAACTCAATTATATAATTATTAATTTATTATTTACGTTACATACAAAATCTAATCAACATTTTTTAAGTATAAGATGTCTCTTGTTTATATCTCACTCGATTTAAAAACAGTTAGGGGGATAAAAAAATGTTTATTCTAAATTCCCACGCTACTCGTTTAGAATTCAGTGATGTTTCACTCGTCGAAATCAAAACAGTGAGCCTTGCGTCAGCGCGGTTTACAGTTAAATTAAGTCTACAACACGAATAAAACACCAGAAAGATAAAATTTTAAGCAAATCTCTTAATTTTTCTTTTTCTTTCCTCATATCATTAGCAAAAAACGGAAAGTCTTTCTTTCGGTATCAATAGCCAAGCGCAGACAATTTTTAATGTTGATTCTGAGTTTATTCAAACTGCTTGATGCATGTTATCGTCTACCTCTTTCTGCCTGTTTTAAATGTCCACTTAACATTGCATCTGAGTTGTTTTTTCTTCCTTACATTCCCCCGTCTCAATGTGAGAAATTTAAAGCTTTGACAAATTTACCGTGTATCAGCTCCACTACAGGGTGGTTGTTGATTGATTGATTGAATATTAACCTTGCACTATTCAGCTACACGAGGGCTTTTGGTGACGGACACCGTCATTTTGAACCATGGTCAAGTGACGTAGACGACATCTGAACTGGCATCACCCTCTCCTAACTACCTCACCACACCAACGGAAGGACGTTTCAGCTCTCGACAGATTTAACGATCATCGCCGCCCTACACGGCGGGTCTTTAGTGGTACTGGGCTCGAACTCGTGACTAGGCAAGCCACGATCCGATACCTATACCACTCGGTTACCGCGGCCACAGGGTGGTTGTTGAAAGAAGGCATCAAAGCCTTGTCTGTTAGGATTCCGTTACTCAACCAATATGTTAACTAAAACTCTCAGTGAGTGAATATTAACGTAGAAATGCTCCGCCACACGAGGGTTTTTGGTGACGAGGACGACACCTGAGCTGGCACCCCTCACCACTCCTAACTACCACACCACACCAACGAGTGGATTTTGAGCTCGACTGAACTAACGTGCATCGGTCCCTGTACACGGTAGGTGTCATTATCTCAATCAGCATCTCTGTTGCTAGATAACTCTTATCTTTATATATAGTTGCTATAAACGCTATACGGTGGCTCTTCAGCGACTCAAGGTTTTAACTCCGGTTATTCCGACCATGACCACTAGGCTACCTCAGCCCTATAACTTTGATATGTAATTAAAATGCACTAATTTTTTTCCAAAACATTTTTTTTAAAGTATGAGTACAAAAATGAGTTTAGGAGATTTGAATTTAAAAAGTTTATATTTATTACATTCCAAACTCCTTTTTTACACGATTTTTAAATAATGCGGTGCAGGAATTGAACGAATTTTTTATTTCCACAAGTTTTGTGTTCTATCACGAATTTCAAAAAAAAAAAAAGAAAAAAAATTGGAATTCGTACCCTTTGAATGATGACGATTTGAATGAGTTTATGACAGTTTATGATAATAAAGAATTCGATACTGGTGAAGTAGAAGGGGAAATTAAGATATTAACACAGCTGGTTTATCTCGCGAGGGCTTGAAATTTGCTACAAGTATGGAACAACATTTTCTTACTCATGATCCTCACATAGAGCTTACATTAAAATTTGTAAGTAATCTTAAGCTTTGTGTGGCAGGATATTAAGGATTATGTAAACAAACTTTGCAATAGAATAAATAATAAGAAAAACCGACAGAAATTGTTAATATCGAACGAAATTCTTTATTTGAATCGAAGCCTATAGTTTTGCTAGATATACCTAGCACATCAACTTGATCCAGTTTGTAAAAAACGTGCCCGCTTATTGTCAAGTATAGATGAATAGTTGGTGGTAGTTTTATTCCTTTTTGATTCAATTCCTACTATTATATATAGCTCACACTATATATATTTATTTATTTATCTTGGTGGAATTTTCAATCGTTAATAAAATACATTTTAATGCACTCAATTGAGCTGAAATTTTATATACATGATTCTTTTGGAGGCAATACAATAATTTAATTATAATTAATATGAATTGATTAAAACTAATTATTTAAAGAATTACAAATACAGCCACGTTTACATCATTTTTGGCGACTCGTGTCAAAATTTGAAAAGGTTTTTTTTTCTCACATCTTAAAACATTCAGTTGAACTGAAATTTTATAGATACATTTGTCTCGGATGACAATACGATACTTTAAAGATAACTAATTAAAAATAAAGTTGTGATTCTGTGCTATGTATATACATATTTATATTAATTGTAACTATTTAATAAAAGGTAGCTAAAATAAAGCTTTTCTTTGTTGATCTAAGTAGGAATTGACTTAATTTTTTTATATTACTTGTTTTATTTTGAGTTTTTATGTGTTGCCCGTATTTATAGACTAAATTTTTACTATATATTAATTTTAATCTTTTTTTTGTGACAAAGATGAATTGTTTTTGTTGTATAAATATGTAACGTAGATTTTATGTTTACTTTTTGTGCGCGGTGTGTTTTGAGAAAATATTCCGGAATTTTTCATTTTACATGATTTTTTAAAATTGTGGAACATAGTCCTAAATTTACCATATGTCGCGTGCATTTTTTTACACGATTATTTTGCACGGTTTTCGGAGGAACTTATCTACCATACATAAAAAGAGTTGAGTATATATATATATGCCCATCTGACATAATTTCTTCAAAATAAAAAAAAATAATTAGTAATTAGTATCCGGATACGAAAATTAGTACCCAAGATCAAATGCTAAAAAGGAACAAAACACAGAAATGTTTCATTTCCCAATGAGAATTCGCCACAAGCTATAAACCGAACCCCAAAGTCTTTTTATTTCGTTAATTGAATAACTAAAGTGGACCAAAAAGAAGGCGAAACATCAAACGTAAGTTGGCTAATCCATTTTACGAGAGCAGGTAACTGTAAATCATTAAAGACAATCAGCAGAAAAGAAGTTTTTCACGTATTTTTACATCCTAATTTTAATTAAGACTGTAACTTGATTAGACAAATAAGTATGTTACTGATCGTTCATTAAAACAAGGCTCACATTAAATAGGGATCTTTTGATAATTATCATATCTTTCTCCCCTTTTCACAATGCAGAGCGGGGAAAAAATCCCCATAAAGGAGTAGGAAAAAAAAATTCTCGGATTCAATCTTTACATAATTAAAAACTTTTCTGATTAGTTTGATTTCCAGCTAAGCAAAAGTGCTGTAAACGTAAAAATAAATGTTCTTTTAGAAGATGCGGAAAGGGGAATGTATATATCTCATTTAGTACTTTTTTCTCCTCCTTTTACTTCTGTCGTTAACATGCTGTAAAAAAATTCTCTTAGTGACAGTGTAAGTACTGAAATAATTATTTTTGGATTATGCCCTCTGAATTAAAAAAAAAGTGATTTATTAATTTTGGTGCTCTACCGTTAATTTTTTGCGCTGTTTTTTTTCTAAGCGATTTTTTGTAGATTTTGTTTCCAAATTAATTTTTTTTATGTAAACGAAATATATATATAGTATAAACATTAGAGATTATTCAATTTCATCATATTACTTGCATTGAGGGTTCTTTTCTTTTTTCTCTCTTTGGTAAAAATGAGAAAAAACGTACAGTTCAGTTATTAATAATTAAAATGTTCTAGCGCATCAGAACAAAAAACCATATTTTGTCTTGTGTCTGTCTCAATGCTTGATCATTCTCATTAAATCTTTCATTTATTTTATGCTTTTAGGCAATCCATTACGAAATTATATCTGAAAAAAATTGTCACTCCTTTTTTGTTAATTAATATTATAAATTGCTCAAAGCATTCTTGCTTTTATTTATGTATAATTCCGAGTTCTTTTACCCCATTAAGATTTTTCAATGTTTTATAGCGTTGAAAATAGCAGGTATATTTTTTTAAAAAATTGTACAAAATTTTAGAACTTTTTTATTTGATTAAAGTTAATTTTTTCTGAAATTTGTCAAAAATAAACATATATGAATTATTAATTTATACATTGATTTATATTGATAATTAACAAATCCAATTTTATAGGTATTTTAAACTAACTTTAAAACTCTTTCTCTCTCTCTCTCTTTATAAAGATTATTTTAACACATGTTTATTAATTAAATTAATTTATAAATATACTAGAGATCATTAATTAATTAATCTAAAAATCTATTAGAGTTATTCATAACGTTTATATTTATTCCATTTTTTACACTTTAATTATGTATATTTAAAGTCGTGTCTAAATATCTGCAACATACAAAATCTATATACTTGAAACATTTTAAGGATGAATACCTGAAACAAGATTTAAATTTATAATTTAACATAGTTGAAGTTGTATAAGAGCATTTTATCATTCTCAGTATAAAAATATTGAGTAATTTTCTCTCGCGAGCCTTAAACTCATTGTGATTTTCTAACAATGAAGGATTTTTCAATAATTCTAAGGGATTTACTGGTAATAGAATTAAGAAATATTGCTAATGTTATAACTGTATGCATTGCTCAAAATGATGTGGTACTTACGTACTATCTCTATCATATTAGCAACATGAAATAAAACATGCAAAAATTCGAAAAACGGAATATGCTGATGGGTATATAAAGAGCGTAATCGAAAAATACCGGGAAAAAATAAATATTCAATAAAAGACAAAAAAAAAAATTAATTTTATTTTATTATTATGAATAATATAATTTATTGTATATAATACCAAATTAATCATATAACTACAATAATGATAACAATAAAATAATAATCTCTATATGTAATAATATATATAGGGGAATTGTTTTGTTATTTTATGATAAAATATGCTGGCTGGGTGGCGTGGCTGGTTTATCGCTGACCTTCTGCACCCAAGGTTGCGAATTCGACCCCGGCCCAAGTCGGTGGATTTTCATGATGCAGAAAATCGACAGCGGCCATGTCGTATAATTATACGACATGGCAAAATTAAATCCTGGTACAAGTTCGCCCCGTCAGAGCTCAGGTGCCTCCCTCTAGGGAGGAAACTGGGCGTCAAAATTACTTGCGGCAATTGGTATCCACCTATAGGATGCTGCACTAAAAACTGATACCAGCTTCCGGGGGATGCACTATGTCTATAATGGTTAATGATCAATTCGCAGCCCATGAGAAATATATATATATATATATACTCAGAGTCAACGACGACACATGTGAAATATGGGTTTGTCAATTTGGAGAGATATCTTTAAAGCTGGCATGGTTGTGATAGTGAGTATGTACCCTTTGGTGTCTCCAAAATAATCCAATGCAATGGGAGTGAGGGAGTATTTCTTAACGTCACGCTATAAAGCAACAAGAGAGCTATTGGCAGTCGTCTAGGAATTTTGAGTCTCGGTCAAATGACCAAAATGGCACCAGAAAGTAAGACATATTGAATGTTCTAAAGTATCAGATTCATATTATGGAATACGGATACGAAAACTAAATATTGGCTCAAATTCAGGAGGCTGCAGGTATTGAATAAAATGATGATCAACAGTTAACATTAGTTTTATGGAGATGGAACTCGATATCAGTTCCCTTCAACAGATCCATCGAATGACTGCTGGTATCAGATTTTGGAATTTAATTATTTAAAAGTAAAAAAAAAACCTATTTAAAAACAAGCTTTTATTTAAATGCGCTTAAATAAAAGCTTGTCAAGGAATATGGAACAAAATTATTAAATTATTGTATTGTCATCGATCCTTGACAAGTGTGCAAAATTTCAGCTCAATCGGTTGAAGATATCGGCTTCAAAATTGAGTTGTAAGATTCGACCCGAACAAATTACATTGCGTGTTAAATCAAAGCTTGTGAAAAATAGAAAATATCATTATTTTTTAAATAGACGTATACCGTATCGTTGCGAAATAAATGATCTTTCTGATTATGCAATTATTTTTTGTCTCAATTTGATAGAAAGAATAAGATAGTTTTTTTTAAAAAAGGTCGAAAAATCGGACTTTCATTAAGCTCAATCCGATAAGCTGCTCGGCAGAATAAAAGGCGAACAGGGATAAAAGTTTTTTAATTAATATCTTTTTTACTAACTGCGATATCGAAATATAAATGGTCAAAACATGCAATGTCATCCAAACTAAACATGAATACAAAATTTCAGCTCAATCGGTTGAAGACGTCAGCTTCAAAATTGAGTTGCAAGATTCCACCCGAACAAATTACAATGCAAGTTAAATAAAAGCTTGTAAAAACTGACTCCATCATGGTTGCATTGTATGGATAGAGGATCCCAGTTCTGGTAAATCCAGAAAGTCTTCGGAGAGGAAAATAGAGGACGAGTCCCACTTTAGCTTACGATTTTTAAGAATAAGAGGCTTAAAATTTGGAAAATATATAAAACTCGTAAGAATCTTTCCTTTGTGCAAGAAAAGTTTCTTTTAATAAACTTTATGCTATCATTTTGAGATAATTAAAGAATATTTACTAAGAGTAACATTTTATCAAAAGGATAATTTAAATTTTTGATTTTTCTTCTCTGAAATTTTTCTTTCCAAAATATCCAAGATTATATTCCTTAATTTGTTTGAATCCTAAAGCAATATTATATTTCACTTTTTTTTTCATTCGTAATTTTATCTTAGTATGACAATTGTAGTTTAAAATGACGAAACGCAAAATAATTGTTAATTAAAATTTAATTGTTATAAAGTAAAAAATAATTACGTTTACATAATTAATTCATACAAACATTTCTTTTCGTGTTCTTATCATAATTTTTTAAATAAGGAAACGCATTAAACATCAGTAGTCCGCGTTCGACAAAAAAGAATTTTATGGACTATAATGCATTTTGAGGAGGAATGAAAAAATTCCCAAATTTCACTTCTCCCATTTTTAAGCCCCACTAAAAAGTACAAACAAAATTTCTGAGTCAATTTTATTTGAAAACATTTGAATATGACAATCCTCGGTAATTTTCCATTTCAATTTTCGGTTTAGTTTTTTTTCTTTTCTTATTCTTTCCCGCGCGAGTTCTGCTTTTTCTCTATCAAAAGCAACAACCACCACCACTTCATTTATATTTCTGTTCTGTCTTTTTCAAACAACGACTTGATTCCGGCGTTTCTCAATCACTTTTCATAAGTCGTTTTGTGGTTTGTTGTCCCGTCGCTAAATGAAAAAACGTTCGGGCACTCGGTTAAATATACAATTCCTTTTCCCCTTCCAATGCAAAAGCAATGAAGAGAGGTTATATTTATATGAATAAGATGGCCGCGGGCATTTTCCGCAAAATGGCGTCGAGCATCATCATCAGTAATAGAACATTAGAAAATTGTGCCTTTGTCTTTTAACTCTATTTCCTCAAAATTCGAACCTTTGTAATAAGGATTGAAGAGGAAAAACAGTTCGAAAGACTCCGAGCAAAATGAAAAGTGTTTTTCGATCGGTATAGTTGTATTCGAAATTAGTGTGAAGAAAAATATTGTTTTCTTTTATTTCCGGAAAAAAGATTTGTTGCATGTTTGATGGCAACGCAAAAAGAAAAAAAATTGAAGTAGTTTGACTGAATCTGTTGGAACAAAGAAAGCTTTCCACAAAAAAGAATGTTAGATTAGATATAAAATTTTTCTCAAAAGGAAATCGTCAATGTCTCTATTTTATATAATCTATCAAGTTTTATTCATATAAAAATTTCATGCATAATTTGCTTAAAAAATGGAATAATGTGACACACAAATAAGTATTTTTTATGAGGTTATTTTCTAAATCCTCCGTGCTGATATTTTTATCGATACATTTTATTTCGTTACACTTATAGTTTCCTTAATAATTTTTAAAAAATATAGCTTAAGGTGGCTGACTACGCTCGAAACAGTGCTTTTGGAAAAAAAACGTATAAATTAATGTCTTATGATATTTAGCGTCAGTTGAATTGGAGTATATATATGAAATTGTCCTAAGACTATTAAAACAAGCATATATATTATTGAAAATAATTATAAAATCCTCGTACACACACACACACACCACAAAGTATCAACTGAGCTCACAAAAATAAGTATTAATCACACATTAAAAAGAAAAGGAAAAAAAATAAGTTTATGAAGGATTACAAAAACATTTACAAAAAATTCACAGAGTTTTTAAAAAGTACTTCTGGCGGAAAGAAGTTGATAAAAATTATGAGGCCAATATATATTAAGTCCCTTGAAAGACAGTGAATATTTAAATAACTTTTTTGGATAAAAAGGGAAGAAAGAATGTCTCATTTTCAAAGCATTCTCCTGTCATGAAAAATGCTTCTGTAATAATAATATTTTGTGTCTATATATTAGGACTTCTATACCTGGGTTGAAATAAAATTTGAAATATATAATTTAGACGTGGATTTATAGATGTTATATCTTAAAATATCCCATTAGAGAAATTTTAACAAATACTTGTTATTATTTCAATTGATTTTAACTCTGAAAATAATGTGAGTTTTCCAAAAATTTTAATTCAACCCCAGTATAAAAATCCTGCCCCCCAAAAAAAACCCCAACAAAATATTATTATAGAAGGCAATTTTCATGAATGGAGAATGTTTTGAAAATATGTCATTATTTCGTAATTTTTTTGCTAAAAAATTGTATTTAAATAATTTTTCCAGTATCATCATCATAACAATTTTATATGTATATTCTATTTCAACTGACACTAAGTATCATAGAAAATTATTAATTTATATGCTTTTTCAAAATCATGGCTCCGACCATGTTCAGTAACCTTAAAAAGTGGAACAATGCCCGCACAAAGTGTTTTTGTAGCTATTTTCTAAATCCTCCACGTTGATGTTTTGGTAGACATATTATAATTCTATTCAATATTAATTTCGTTAAAAATTCTAAAGCAAAAAATGCTGCTTGAGTTTTAAAGGCATGCATTATATATAAAATGAAACTTTGACTATGAAGATAATTCAAATTTTAATAGCAATTTATATTAATTTAAATAAAAAGACGAACTCTGAAAAAATACCTTATAAAAATACAATAATCGTAATGCATTTGTTTGTAGAAAAAATAACTTTTATTTTTAGTCTTTTAATACTTCTTTTTTTTACACTATAAATGTAAAATATTTAACTGCACACATGTTTTTGTAAAAAGTAAAACGTAACAGAGCACTGAAATAAATTAATTTTTCCTAAGACATACAATATAGTTTCTTTCTCGTAATTTTCAACTGAATAAGGATTTTTTTTATAATGGAAAAGCTATTACTTAAATAACACATTAAATGATTACGTAAAATTAAGTAATTGCATTTCAGAAAATATTTAATTCAAGTTGTAGAAAAAATTATATTTACCCATCTTAATTCAAATATGAACAATTAAAAAATAGCATTTCTATGAATTGAGTGAACTTACATAAAGCAAAATATTTTTAAAAAATTAATGCTATATCATTTAAGAGGTTAATATTTGTACTAATTTATAGTGTACGATTTTTTGAGCTGAATTCTCTCCTAATTATAATAAATCGCAGAATTCCCAATGATTTGACTCTTAATTTTTTTCAAATCCTTGATTACGCATAAATTTTGACACATCAAAGGAGGGATAAAAAATTGTTTAATATTTGTGTAAATTTTACTTGAATAGAACACAAGTTAGAAGAAAAAAATTACCACTATTGTAGCATTTTTCTTTTAAAAAAAATAAGCTCATTATTGGTAAAAGCAGGTATTTGAAGTGATCGGGTTTCGGCAACGAAAACCATAATCATTGGTGTCTAATAATAATAATATATTTAGAAAATATAAAACGCTTTACAAAAAAAATCATGAACACACAGGTGCATGCGATGTATTTAATTTTTCGTGTCAATTGTACAACAATATATCAATCTCCGAGGAGGGAAGGAAATCCCTATTAAATAAAAATTCCCTTTCCCTTTAACAAGATGGAGCTCATCCTCTAACAAAGCAACTCCTCACTCGGATGAACAATTGACAACAGCGAAATCTGCGGCTTAGAAACCATTTGCGAATCTGTCTATTTGTATTAACGACACACACTAGTCCATTTCTATTAACAACCGATGAGGTAAGGAGCCTGGGGGTGTACCGATACCGCGGATTTCATACTCCCTGTTCCCTCAATGTAGTACGAATTTTATTTTTCCGACATTTTTCCCCCTTCACCACTATTATTATTTTTTCCCCTCCTGCTACCTTTTTTGGTACTCAATCCTATTAGAGCCTCTGCGCGTTGTGCGATATGGTAGTATTAAGAAACCGGGGGGTTGTGTTAAGGGGGTCGGCGAAACTGATGGGATGGTTAGAAGAGGATGGGAGGAGGGAAACTGGAAATGAAAATGTTGGGTGTAATTTTTCTTGGAAGATTTCTCTCTCTGTGGCACGAGGACGTCGGCACGAGTGGAACTGTGATTCCACCACCCCTTACTTTTTGGTTCTTTTTTTAAATCGTTTTCGTCGATTTCTGATTCCTGACTGGATTTGTCATCTGATGGAAAGTTGAGGTTCCCGATTGGCAATTTTGCGAGATAAGTTTGCGCTAATATATCGAATTCTCAACATCGAATTTTACTTGAGTGGTAGATGAGATTGCGAAAATTACGCTTTTTTTTAAAGTGAAGAAGTGTGTACCTTTGTGAATATAAATGCAAATGCCGGTGGAAGAAGAATTCTTATTTCTATGCGATCTGTTTGTTGTTTTTTTAAAAAAATTGTTCTTGATTTTAATCCATTGGAAAATAGTATTAGGTTCGATGCTTTTTATATATTACCAGCAATTTATTTTGCAAGTTTGGTAATAAGTGAGAATATTTCATGTTTTTTTTATCTCTCAGTTTCTTACCTCCTTCGCTTACAACAAAAACGAAAAAGGATTCGTTATAAACTAACTTGTGACGGATCTATCTGCGTACTTTCAATTAATCCTCTTGGGAAATCTTTAGGCTATCAATTCATGTTTATTCACAACCAATTCTGAAGAAGAAATCATGATATTTAAATTTAGTTTGCTTTATATGGGCTAAGCTTTCAAGCAAGCTAGAGAGAGAAAAGGAGAGAAAGAAAGTGATGAGATGTAATAGATTGCTATTGATCAGGTATTATACTCGTAGTATTTTATATCGTATTTCAAATATTTGATAGGTGAAAGAATTAAAGTGACGATTGGTCACTAAAGTTTAATAGTGTTAAGTTAATTGGGACAATAGATCTGATTCTACAATAATAAGACCGATATTGATAATCCTCATAATTCGTGCATCTCGTTGTTAATCCACATACTGTTTATATCGATAACATCTCTTCTCGTTAAAATTAATTGAATCCATGTTGCTATTTTGTGAGATAAATATATTGTTTCTGTGAATATGGCTAGTGTTTTTTCCCTTCCTCCCACACCTCTAGGCGGGCGAGAGAGTAGACTGAATCTCTCACAAGCTTAAAAGAATTATTTTATAATTTAATATCTTTATATTAATTTAAACATTTTGCACAGCTTTTATTATCTACCAAGATAAAATTTTTTACGGCATAATATATTCATGAAATATTCAGTAATATATTAAACGAAAGGCGAGCAATTTTTTTGCCTCGACGACCACATTGTGGACGCGGAGAATACCGGAGGGTCGAACCTTTCAAAAATGATTGTAATTATTAGATGACTGTGCATCTCAGAAAGGGTATAAACTGTACCCTATAAGAATTAAAAAATAGAAGTTAAATAAAACAGTGATAGGTTTATTCAATTTATTTATTGCGCTTATTTCAATAACATTAATTTTAGAATCAGTTGAACGAGACAAATATGCCCTACGCTTTCCTGCAACTTTTTTTTTTATATTAGGGGTGAGATTGCTTGTTGAAATACTCATCGCAGTTTTCAAGTTAGTTACAAACAACTTGCATCGATATTGATTCTTGTAGATTTTCACGAAGAAAAACTTTTATCGCAAATAGATATCGACCCAAATATCTAGAAGATTTTCTCTATATTTTATCTTCTAGCTTGGCGGGCCGCTATTTATCCAACCCTGCATTAAGGTATCCGACTACGTTCGGAACCGTGATTTTGTAAAAGCGTATAAATAGATACTATTTATGATATTTAGTGTCACTTAGATTAGAAAATGTATATAAAATTGTTTTAAGAATATTATTACAATAAAAAATTATTTAAGTACACTATTTTGACAAGAGATGAACATAGAATGACTAACTTTCAAAATATTCTCCTTTTGTGAAACATTCTTCTATTATAATAATATTTTGCCTGTATATAGCTCATACCTCTGTGCTGATGCTCAATTATGAGTTTTAAAAAAATTACATTATTTTCAGAGTTATAACCCACTGAAATAATTATCGGCGTTTTTTTCTTAAAATTTATCCCCTCTGTTGTCGTAAAACATGGATAAACCCACTTCTAAGCTATATATTTCAAAAATTCTAGTTGAGCCTCTGTACAGAGGTCTGATCTTTATACATGCAAAATATTATTATAATAGAAGCAGTTTTCACAAAAGGAGAATATTTTGAAAATAGGTCATTCTAAGTTCATTTTTAATCAAAATAGTGTACTTAAATAATTTTTTATTGTAATAATATTCTGAAAACAATTTTATATACATTTTCTAATCTAAGTGACACTAAATATCATAAATACTATCCATTCATACGCTTTTGAAAAATTACTGTTCCGAACGTAGTCGGATACCTTAATTAGACTTATGCGAATTCATTTATTTCAGTTTGATTTATTTACGTAATTTCTCAATCAACAAAATTTTTTTCTACATTATTTACAGAGATATAAAGTAATTATTTACAAAAATAAAATAATATTATTTAAATTAATAGTGAATTTGTGTGTGTGTGTTATTCCTTTTTAAAATTTATCACAGTTTAAATTACCTCTGCATAAATTTTTTTTTACCAATAAAATCTAGAAGATTTTATATTGCGTAAGATATTCATAAGATCTTCAGTAGAAAAGTTACAAATTCATGTTAATTAAAATTTTTAATTTAAGACACACTTACACAGTGTCACAATAAATAACTATTAAATTTTAGAATTATTCTGTTTCTCTCTTCATTTACAAAAATGAAAAAGTGTTAGCAATATTCTAATTTAAATGAATATTGTGTTTATTACTGAATATAAATTTTATCATATATAGTTTAAAAAATTATCCGTAAGATATATATTACTATCCATCTTATCTATCTAAGCTTCTCAATTACAAAGCACACAAGAAGCACAATGCATTCATAAAATCTTCAGTAATACTGTAACGATTTCGTATAAGTTTCAATCGGATATTTAATCAACAGATACTTAGGAAATAGTCTATACATAAATATTTGTATTATTACTGTGGTATAAAGACACACATGGCACAGGAACTTCTGCGAGATTAAAACTTTAAACTTCTGAATAATTTTTAAATGAATACTTACAACTTTGATTCCTCATTCAAATATTCATTACAGAATCCTTATAAAAAGTGTAGCATACTTTTATGCTTTTTTATATACATTTATCCATTACTTTATTTCTAGACGTTTAGAAAGCACATACTTTAAAATGAAATCCATTACTTTTTAGAGTGCATTTATCAATTAAATAAAATATTCGTTTAAAATTAAAATGCTTAACCAAAATACTATCACTTTAAGAGAAAAATATTAAAAATATTTTAACGCACTCATTCTTAAAAACTTAAGTAAAGAATTCACTCGTATGCATGTTTAAATATTTTTATGACAAAAAAAAACCATACAATTTCTCTTTAAAAATGCAATGCATTAAGAATTTTAAATAAAAATGCTTCCGAAATAAGATTAAATTTTTAATATGATTTAGATTTTTTTGCTAAATTATATTAACATAACATGAGGATTTTGCTAAATCATATTAATAAGTAATATATCAAAAAGTTTTATTCATTTTCAAGCCTATATTCATACTAATACAAGTAAAGGGTGTTTTTTTAGAGGTATAGAACTTTAAATTGCAATAAAACAACGATGTATTATTCGAGATTGATATGAATTTTTTTATTCGAAAGATAATCTTGTGGCATTACATTTTAAATATGATTTCTGGCATAGGACTGCCACGGCTGACTCGGATGTAGTCCAATCTGGACATCCAATTTTCGATGACTTTTTCCAACATTTGTGGCCGTATATCGGCAATAACACGGTGAATGTTGTCTTCCAAATGGTCAAGCGTTTGTGGCTTATCCACATAGACCAATGACTTTACATAGCCCCACAGAAAATAGTCTAGCGGTGTTAAATTACAAGATCTTGGAGGCCAATTCACAGGTCTAAAACGTGAAATTAGGCGGTCACCAAACGTGTCTTTCAATAAATCGATTGTGGCACGAGCACTACAACCACTTTTTTTAGTAGTGTCGTAGATTTTATTTGAAACTGTTAACTGCGTTGACGCAAGGTGCAGTGTTTTGATTTCGACGGGAGGACGTTAGAATCTCGACTTATTAAGAGTGCATCGGCTTCTTTTGATTAGCCGGTTTTCAGCGATTCTAGGCTCGAACTTATGACACACCAATCACGAGTCCATAACCTTGACAACTAGGTTACCGCGACCTTCATGACACGCGCGAGCTTTAAGGAATTAAATTTTTGATTCATTACATTTACAGCTATTAATTAAAATACTTACATTTAGATACACGTTATTCAATATGTTGCGTATTTCAATTCCACAGAATATGTTATTGGTGATAGAAGAGAAAAAAAATCCTCGCCTTTCTCCACTCTCTTGGAGTTGGGTGGTCCCTTCTTACACATCGAATTTCACTCGAGTTTAGACTCTCAGGGGGAATGCAGAGGATGTTTTTCTCATGGCCATTGGTTGTCGGCTGCGATGTTAGATGAAAAAACCCCGCACACACAGTATTTTAGGAGTGAACATGTGGAGATGGACGGTTTAATGCTATCTGCATAGAGAAGACGATCTTGCAGATGCGAAACGGGAAAATATTATTTCAAACAACGCTAGAGTTCGCGACCGTGATTATTTGTCAACAGCAGCTATTGAAAACAATGGGATATTGATTCATACAAATGGCAAATAAATAGTAAAAATCGCATCTACCTCACTCTTTAAAATAAAATCTGTCCAAGATTACCGAAAAAATATTTTTTTTTTGACTACACAGAAATTTAAATCCCTCTGGAGACAAGAAATTTTCCATCAGCCATAAACTAAAGGAACAAAATGGTCTTTAGAACATATTCTACCACGAGAGTACCCCTTCGATGTCCACTGCTGATGGACATGAAGGGGGGGACTGAGACAGTGGCAGGGCTCCCTGATAAATCATCTTCCGCCCGGGGTCCTTTTAAGAAAACCCACTCATCATAAGCTCCGGAAGTCCGCCTTCAAAAGCCCATTAGTCACCCATTCTCATCAGATTCCCATTCATAAATAAGAATGGAAAGATCCTTGCAACACAACTAATTTATCTGAAAGCACGGCCCTTACTAAAGTCGGTGTCGGCAGTGCTTGGGTTGTTATTGATGGTGAAAACGATGAGATGGCTCCACGCGATATTGGAAGTGATCAAAGAGATGATTGGTTTGTGGTTGTCCACACTCTGAAGGAGACGCTTTACTTTTTCCGGCTGAATTTGCTGTGAAGTGTTAGAAAAAGTTCTTATACCTCTAATTGATGATGTTGAAATTTAGATTTATTTGTTAAGACTAAGTTAAGTGTGCTCACTACGAAGTGTTAAAATAAACAGAAAATAAATGTTCACCTCTTTTTTTTGTATTTTCTCTTAGCTATTGTCTTGACTATTCCCATGCATCAGTACGTCAATATTTCAAGCAACGTCTTTGCTGACGTGCTAGGTAACTCATATATATATGTATGTATGCATGTAATAATTCACCGCACACATTTAAATTTTCTGTCGAAAGATTTTAATTTATGAGGATTTTGAACCTTCTAAGTTATCACGTGACAGTTAAATATTACTAATTTTACCCACCTAAAGGGAAATATAATTTAAACCACAATTTTATCTCTTTAAAAAACTGCCTCATCGGTTTATTTCAAAATAGATAAAGTATGTTAACCACAATCGTGGTATTCATTTACGGAAATCCTGTGATTCTCATAGCTTCCGGTTGAGGAAGCTATAAAAAGCGAACTCCGGAACGAACGAAAAGCGTTTTTGTCCATATATTTTAGTGTGTTTGGGTTGGTTCCATGTGCGTTGTCGTTTCATGTTTATTACCCTAGTTAAAATCTAGATTTAAAATAACAAAATTCCTTATCCCATCAACGATTTCTACAAGAAGATAATTCCAGTAAAATTTTTCAATTCAAATGAAATCGTCACAAAACACATACAATGATATATATATCGCTGTATGTGTATTAAACAACTTTTTCACTTGGTATCTTATTTTATTTTACTATACCATATATATATATATATATATATATATATATATATATATATATATATATATATATATATATATATATATATATATATATATATATATACAGCAGCGCACACAAAAATTTTTTAACGGGGGGGCAGGGTCGAAAGTCTACCATTCTCGTATCGTTCTCCAATACGTCGCCTAACATATTCTTCTTATTTTGTCAGTTTTGGGGGATAAAAACAGTAAAGAATTGTTGAATAAATAGTTCGTATTAATCAATAAAGTTAATTCTTAATAAAAAAATCCATTAATTTAAGCTTCTATATACGTAGGATAATAACAATCGAAAAATATTCTAGGGTCCGCCCCTTCTTGTGTGCGTCACTGCATTGTTCCAAACGACTTCTGTTTCTATCTAGCATTGATTTTAAGTTACAATTTTTTGCTGCTACAATTCCTAAATTTAATTTTTTACTCAAATTTATCTTCTTTATACTTTGTACATATTACCTTAATTTTGTGAGTAGTTTTCTTTAGGTCTTAGGACCTGAATTTGGGATAATTTTTCAGATATAAAGTACTCCAACATTACTTGTACATTGTGAACTTTGCTGTCACCAAGATAGAGAGGCATACATTTACACAGTCGAACCTTAATGTAACGAACCTCTATGTTATGAATTTTTCTATATAGCGAGCTTAATTCTGGAACCAAGAACATTTCACGATTTTCTATCGTAAAGTAACCCCCCAATAGCGAAGTACATCTTCTATATAACGAATATTTGCTCTTGTGATTCAATTTTTCGTTTGCCTATTTTTAAAGTATTTCAAGTTGTTCTCCCTTTTAACCTATTTTATGGTCATAAATCTTGAACCGGTTTTATCATGAGCCCAACTCGTCGAGTGCAGTAGAGTTTATGGCATTTCACCCAAAAAGGGCTACATTTAACCCCCATTGTTCAGTTCACTAAAAACATCTTCGAAATCCCTTTTCACCCTCAGCGGAGTTGTCTCGTGTCTTTGAATTAGTCTCCATTCCTTTGTAGTGCTGATCAGTAGCACTGGTAACTTCGTTTCTTGTATCTCAAAAATGTCAAAATATAAGTGGTTGAGCTCCAAAGAAAAAATATTCTCCTTGGGAAGTGGATAAAGGCGTCAAGAAACTTTCCTTGCAGTTTTTCGTTCTTTCTCTTCTTGATAGGTAAGAAATGGAAAATAAATTGATATTAATTTACAAACAGATGTGAATAAATACTTTTTTTAAAAAAAAAAGTGTTTATGAATTCAAAATTTGTTTTATGGGCTTTATAAAGAAAATTGAAAGACGAACCTCTATATAACGAATTTTCCGTATAACAAACTTTTTTTCGGGATTTAGCGACTTCGTTATATAGAGGTCCGACTGTATATATTTTATTACACTACTCATTTTTATTGAAATTGACCCATTTTTTTTCTGGTATAAGATATGTTTCGCTTTTTTTTCCAACCCCATAATTTTAAATAAGTTATCCCTTTACTTGTTAAAAGTAAAAATTACTTATGGTGTATTATGAAATTTTTTAAAAACGCTATATTATAAACAGATGCCTGAATGACTATCTTGCGAATTTACCAGGAAACTGAAGCATTTTTCTGCCTGAAAATGTGATCCGCTTTTATTTTGGGATGCGGTACGTTTGGCTAAGACAAGCTTAAATACTTTTCCACATGAAAAAATATTTAAATATATATATATATATTCTAATAATTTAAAAAAATTATATTTTTCTTTTTAAATAAATGTACGAAATACTTCAACTATTACTAAAAGCACGATTCGGGTCCATCACTAATTATCTCAGTCTCGAATGTGCTTTCGTCCCAATAAGATTAGGAATCATTGATCTCGGATATAGGAAGATTTTCTCATCTCTGACACTGTGAGAGTTATATTACGTCACGCGAGGGCTTTTGGTGAAGGATCCAGTAATTTTGAACCATGATCAAGTGACGTGGATAACACGTGAACGGTCACCCCCTCTCCCAACTTCCACACCACACCAACGGGAGTACATTTGAGCTTAGACATTAACGTGCATCGGTCCCCTTTGTATAGAGGGTCTTCAGCGGTACCAGGCTCGAACTCATGACATGCCATCCGTGAATCCGTGACCTTGACCACTAAGCTACCGCAGTCACCACTCGTTTCTTGGAAAAGAGCACACAAATGTTCATATTTATTATTTTAGAGTTTTCTTTAAGGGGCTTTGTTTTCTACTTTAGCAAAATCAGAGGTTTGCTTGGATTTATCCTAACTGATTCTGATCTAGATACATACAATTCGTTGTCACTGATCATCTTTTTATTTGAGCTACTATTAAAAAGGAAGATTTTTTTACGCTAGCTTTTATTCCTTGTGGTTTCCGCGTAAAATCATTCAACGGCTAAAAGATTTAATTGAATTTTAACTGCAATTTCTCACTATTATTCCTCGTTACAGTTGTGTGTGGAAGAAAGCTCTTCAAAACCTCCACTCTCCATTTCTTTATATTAAAAAAAATTCGCGCTTTTTCTCCTCTACTGATAGATGTGAATGAAAGAGCTTACATTCGCAATAATAAAGAAATAAATGTGAATTTTAATATTAATTAGAGAAAAACAATTTTTTTATTGATGTTTTATGAGTGGTATTCTGCTTTAGTATATCATATAACGTCGTAAAAACTTAAGAAATCCGTCTGTGGTTTTAAACTTCCTTAAAATTTCTTTACTTTTATTAATCCTTAGGAATATATCTTTATTTTACATGAATTCATATTCACGTATAGTTTTTTGAAAATTAGCCAATCCAGATTCAAGAAATCATGCAACATTTTAATTACCTTTAAGATGTTAAATTCACTGCAAGAAACATATTTTATTCCATCACAAATTTACTAAGCACATTTCTCAAGTTTCTCTAAAATTATGAAGCCACTAGTAGTCCTTGCCGCAAGACGAAGTCGACAAACCATAGGTTCGAGACCTAGTACCACTAGACAACGGAGTAGAAGGATTGATGCATCTCAAATCCTTCAAGCCTCGAAGTCCTAACGTTTGCATGGTGTGGAAGTTTGGAGAGTAGGGTGCCAGTTCAGGTTTCGGTCTTTTCAATTCAACATGGTTCGAGATAATGAGGTCCGTCAAAAATAGCACTTGTGTAGCTTCGTATTTCCCTGGTAAGGCTGTCTTCGGTTAATGTTAAAGAATAGGACCAGAATTTGGAACATTTTGTGAGATATAAAAAGAATGAAATATTAATATGATATTCTGGCTTCACTATCCCTTAGAGCGCAGAATTTTCTTATCATATTTCCCGTTTTTAACCAAGTTGATTAATTTTTTCTGGTATTAAATGAGTTTCGCATTTTTTTCTCCTATACTGTAATGTTAAATGGGCTGTGCCTTCCCGTATTAAAATAAAAAAGAAAGTATTCATGGAATATTTTGGCATTTTTAAAAACACTATATTGTTAACAAAGGTATGAGTTATAACATTGCAAATTTCCATAGGAATCGAGGCATTATTTCTATCTGAAAATGTGTTTCGCGTTTAATTCAAGATACTTTTACCGAAGACAGCCTTAACGAAATCAATCCAAATTAAGAAATAACGACTGCGAACGTTATGTCATTGTGAAATTTTAATTTAATGAGATCCAATAATTTTACACATTCAAAGAACTAATAAAACAATTTTAGCTTTAGAAACAACTTAAGGAGATATTAACGTTGCAATGAGCAAGACAGAACTAAACAATACCAAGAAAATTGTGAAAATATAATTCAATTTTCTTCTTTTCTCTGGTTGTTTAATGACGAGTTTCAAATTTATTATTCATTATAAGGCTACACATTACTCTAAAAATTTCATTTTTACCGAAATTTTTTTTTTTGCATGTTTTGGTGGCCCATATCATTGAGATGCTTGCCACGAAATTTTAGATCTGTTAGAAAATTAGTTTTTAAGATATTTGAAGTTTTATGAGCTATGGTTTTGGTTTCGGTTTCCTTTTAAAGCATTTTTTCACACTTAAGTTGAATTAATTAAAAACATTTTTGAGCTTTTAGTTTGAAATGGTTATTAATTCCAATTTTCATTACTAAAATCATTTCTGCTTGATTATGTTTTGAGTTTTTTGAGTTCTCATAATTAATTAATAAAGATTAATTTCATGGCCAATTTTTGCTTTAAAAATGGTTTATATAACTTAAAAGCTTTATCATTAATTTTTCCTGTAGAGAAAATGCCATGGCAAATGCGTTCTGGGTTTCTGTGAGAACCAATATTTCGAAGAGATGGAATACTACTGAAAATCATGTATCTAAAAATTAGTCCTCAGCTGATTCTGCAATTAGACTTCCGAATACAAGTATTCTTAATTCAAATGCTGCAGACATAACTGAATATTTCCTTGCTGTACCAAACTACATGATACTAAACATATTGTAGTACTATATTTTAGTATTTTAAAGTCGTACGACAAGAGCTAAAACTTCCTAAACTGTCCCAATTTAAAACTGAAAAAATTAAATTTATGAAAAACCTGACTATTTTTAGTTTAAGTTAGTATCATTATTATTTTGTACACAAATGCTTCGTCTTTCAAAACTTTTGTGAAATATTAGGTTAAGATAAAGCTGAATAAACTGACGTCTTTATCTAATCCCTAAGGCTTTTTTCCTGTTCAAGATAGAGCCTTGAATTTTTTTGTATATACTCCCAAATGTATGTTCTATAAAAGTTAGTATGGATTTAGGGCTGAGAACTCTAGTTTTATTTTTCTAAAAAATGCTAAAGTTGATATTTTAAAAAATTTCGTGTTTTTTCCAGGTTTTTCTAGAAAAACAATTATTAAAAACCAACAAGGGAATAGATTTTCAAATCCATACTAAATATTGTTTGTAATAATCTAAGAATCATAAATAACTTAAAATTACTAAAAATTTTTAAAAATTGAGTATTTTATATAAAAGTTTGAAAAAACTTCAAAAATTCCTAATTTTTTAAAATTGTAAAATAATTGCTGGTCAAACTGACTTTTTGCTTACAGAATCAGCTTAATAATATAATCTAAATATAAAACATCAATTATTTTTACTGTAACTGTCTCCAAAATTTTTTTTTGAAAAAGGGTACCGTGTAGTCTTAATTATTAAAAATTCGGTTTTCATAGGAGTCTTTATTATGGTTTTAGGTGAATTAAGAACATTAAGAATTCGAAAGGAATTTTTTTGTACTAATTTTTTGCAACTATTAACAATAATTAAATACTTAGTAAACAAAAAAAAATGTTATAGAATAATGGTGTGTGTATGTGTGCTTTAGGTTTTAATACTTATTTATAATGTAATAAATTGAAGACATTCAATGAGTTTAAAAAAAGTTATTTTTAATCTAAATTTAAATCACCGTTTTTGCTATTTCAATATATGTTCGAGAAAGTTAACTTATGCTTTATAAAATAATTATTTCTAACCTTGCATTTAAACAATAGATTTGAGAGAAGTTTAATTTACTTTTCATATATTGTATCCCCCATATGCTCAATTAAATGTAATAATTTACCAATATGTTCAAAATCTGAAATCTTTATATTTTGTACACAAAAAAATAGTGACATAAGGATCTGAAGAAGATATTTTAATTATCTAAACTCTTTTAAAACTGGTAAAAAGTGGATAGTGTATGTGCAATCATCCCTAAAAAAGTTTTACTTAAATAAAAAAAAATGTGCAAATTCTAGAAATTAAAATAGTAAAATTTTGTACCACTTTTAATAGAAAACTATGTTACATAGATTCTCAAATAAAAATGTTCATGTGTGCGTATAATGATAAATAAACGAGTGTAGAATTTAACATAAGTAAGCAAACACGAACTATTATTAAGTCAATAAGTAGTAATGTTCAACTCCAGAGTAGTGTTTTCTGAAAATTAAACATTTAAAGAGAATGCTTCCACTATTTTTCATTGTATGATTAAAACACACTACACGTTCCATATATTTCTTAAAATCCCCTAGACCAATTCTAAACACTTTAAGCACTTTCCATAATGTATTTTTTCAACACAGATTCCTTCAGCAATAAGTTATGCTTTTCTGGGCATAATCTATCTTGTAAAATAACAAAACGAGTAGTAACAACAGCGATGATAATAAAAAAGAAAGAGACATCCCCACATCTCTTCAGAGAAGGGAAACAAAAAGGGATAAAAAAGAAAGAAAAGTCCCTCTTAGCACTCCTTCTGTAGCCATAAAACCGTGAAGAATGTAAATGATAAGCATAAGCGAATCAAAGAAAAATTTCCAGACCATCTCTCTCTCCATCATGTTACCCCTCCCCATCTTCAGGAAACAGAGGATGAAAAGGAGGATTGTAAGAGGCAGTCCGGACGAGAACGTACACCATCCGGTCAGCCGAGGACACAAATAAGGTGAAAATGGTAGGCCTCATGCATTAGTAATGAAAAGGGGGTGCACTGAGCCTTCTTTTCCAATTATGATAGAGATATGTTTCACATCGGCGGACCGCTTTTCACTAAGTGCCATTAATATGTAAATGGGATTAACCTCAAACTTATGAATTTTAGAGGGAGAGAAGGAAAAAGAGGATGGAGAGCAAAATGAGAGAATGGATGGATGAAGATACAGATGGGGGTAGAGAAGAAAAAGAGGGTAGAGCGGATGGAGGATGAAAGGACAGTCGTCTGGCAGTCTGACCACGCGTACATCAATTGAGATGTGTTAAGAAACTTTGGGAAAGGGTTACCTTTTTTGGCGTGAAAATCTGTCGTGATGGCGTAAAAAGTAGTTAAAAGTTTGATACTTCTATTTGTAAAAAATATTTTTAAAACTATTTTCTACAAACTTAGAAGTATTGAAAAGAAAATGTGAATCTTTTATTTACATTGTAGAGAAGTAAAGTTTTCATAATGAGTATACAGTTTTTGTTTCTCAAAGGCAGTAATACATATAGAAGGGTATAAAACTATTTTCAAAAGTCTGTTGTAGATTTGAGGAGTGTCATTATATAAATATACACAATTTTTATTAAGAAAAATCATTAAATTAAACAAAATTAAATGTAGGTGAATAAATAAATTTTTTTATCAATCTTAATTTAGTATACACAAAAAGCTTTTTTAAGAAAGGCTCAAAATATTACCTAGCTTGTTTTTAAAAAATTGTACAGCTTTAAGAAAATATAAAATTTTAAACATTCTCCAACTGAATTCGTTCTGTAGTCCGGAAGAAAATTTTTTAATATAAAGTTGTCTACGATATTTAGTCTAAGATGGATTTAAAGAAAAATTCCGAAATTTTTAAGCAGGATTTGTGAACAAATTCTGTAGGTATACGAAATAAGAAATCAGAAGCTAATAATTGAAATGTTTTATAGTAGATTATATATATGTATTAATGGTTTGATTTATAAATATTTTTTACTAAATTTTAATAATGGGATATACATAATTTCCCGTAATATACATAATCCAATAATATTTCATAATGTTTAAGATAGCTTTTTTTTATTTATAAGATGCAAAAAAGTGTATTTAACTTGATTATTATACTACTTAAAGAATTTTAAAATGTAAAAACACATTTTATTAATAATATGAATTTTAACTATTGTCAAGAATTTTTATTTCACAGATTTTTTTCGGCCCCAGAAAAAAAAGGGGGGAGGGATATGATTAACTTATTATATTTAAAAAAAATGGTGCTTTCTCAGTTGTGTATCTGAAGAACTCTATTATTAATAAATGAGTCATCTTTGAAAACAGAATCGAATTTAAAAGATGTAATAATGATTATTTTCTCAGCCTTATATAAACGCCTACAAAAAATAAATAAAACGGTGTATACTTAAATAAAAAAATTATTTCCGAACATTCTGCGTTTTTAGTAACGAATGGGCCCGGTATCGAAATTACGTGGAAAATAAATGAAAATTACCCCATAAAAAATAAAACTTATTTGAAAATGACAAAGTGTTACACGTATTGGGGGTCCCTGTAACTTCGGGGCTCCATATCATTGCTACAGTGGTAGCTACGCCCTTGTTAAAAAAACATTTTGCATGTTAACTGAATCAGACCTTTGGTTTTAGATTACCCTCATGTATGACACACTATAATTGTTGCAGTTATACTTTTTAATGGTTTATAAATTTAGCACCAAACCATCTGAGCTTGAGTACATTTCATTAAACCTCCAAATTGGAAAGATTAAGAAAGAAGCACTAAATATTTTTTAATTTCTGAAGAATGTTCAAACCATCAGGTATATTGGGAATGAGGTTCACCAACTGCTCCTGGTAAAGCCATTCGTAAAATAAATCCTTATACGTCTTTTCCTTGCGAAAATAATAACGGAATATTTATTTCTCACGAAGACATCATAACACCACTCCATATCTCGGGTAACAAGCATATTCAAGCAATAAAACACGCATCAGCCATTTAAGATGTTGTCTGAACTATTAAAACCTAAGTTGGCGCATCATTCTGAGAAACAAGCGGCAACCCTAGACGGAGAGCACTCAGAGATTTTCAGACAAGAAAGAGAGGGAAAAATAAAAACAAAATGGGGAAAAAGGGGAGGAAAAACAAAAAGTAAACAAAATAAAGGCCCAACAATGACCATATAGAAAGCCCAGTCCAAAGAGAGAGAGGGGGAAAAAGAAAGAGCAAAATAACGCCAAATAGACTGAAGAGCCTCCTTTCCGCATGTCTCACTTTTCTGTTTATGGTCGTCTTTTATTTTTTATTTTTACTTGGCATCCCCCCCTCCCCTCACTCAAACTCCCTGGCTAAAAGCGACCAGTTACAAAAAAAGATGTTTCCAAATGGTAGCAATTTCGTGAACCAGGGGGATTGGAAAACAATTTGAAATTCATATCTGACGGTGGAATCATTTATATCTATCTCAACAGTGGAAGGAGCATTCTCTGACTTTACTCGTCCACCCTCCCTCCTGCACCCTTGCAATTCTATTTTTTCACTTCTTTCATTTCTTTTTTTTACAGGGAAAGTGATTCAAGGGGGGGAGCCAAAGAGAGAGGGTTTCGGTAAAAATGTCCTTTTCGTTTTAAGAAGTTGTCGTGACTTCGTTTTTTTTTATTGTTACTTTTATGCATGTACTCCGGGGACATTTATGGGTGTAATATTGGAACATCCTTTAAGGGTGTACGAGATATTTGCACTTGATGTGCAGGTGACGATTTTGGAACTGTGACATGCTCGTACCATTGGATGATTTCAGATCTTATTTGATTCATATCCTCCAGGAAACGGAAAGTGTGAGAACTTAAACTGTTGAATATTGACGCAATAAAATATTTCCACTTGTCTATATCATACTGTTGTTGAATAGTCAATATCGATTTCTTTAGAACCAGAACGATCACACAAATATTTAGGATGGTTTTGTTTTATAGATTAGTACAGCTCTATTTCCTCAATGAAGGACACATACTTTTACTAGTGTGCTTATTTGTTAACATAGCGGCTATGTTAACAAGTAAGCACACTAGTAAAAGCTATGTCATAGCCTACCTAATAATAGTGAGTGTTTGTTAAAGTAGTTCTATAGATCAACATGAGGGCAATTGTTGAAAGATTTCATAATTTTAAACATCGTTCTAGTGACCAGGACGACGCATGATATGGCATTCCCTCTTGAAACTACCACACCATGCCAACGGAAGATTAGTGATACACGACAGATTTATCAGCCCCTCTACTCGGTGGGTTTTCAGAGGTACGAGGGCACGAACCTCGGACACACCGGCTACGAGCTCGTGATTACTAGGCTTCGTACACAATGCTAGTTTTTTTAACGATTTTAAATTATTGTAACTAGAGACTTCTTTAAGGGGACACAGTACGATTCAACTGTTAAGAATCGTTAAAAAAATCAAATCTAATACTTTTAGCCTAAATATTATTCTTTATATACTTTCATATAACCTCACAAAATCTGAAGGATCTAAACTTAAAAAACGCAGAATTTTAATAGTTTTTACGTTCTTTTTTATTCACAAAACTTTAAACTTATCTCAGAAAGATAAAACAACTAGTTTGTCTTCATTTAAAATGCTAAGGATTTTTTCCATTGTGCCCAATGCTTTGAATTTTTTTTACCTATTGCTAATAGTACATGTAAAAAAAGTTGGTATGCATCAAAGCAATACTTATTTTTTAAAAAATAATTTGACTATATTTTTTAAGGAATTTTCAATAAGCTTTTATAAAAAGAAGTACTGCACACAAATACCAATCATGTTATAGTACAACCCATACCAACTTTTGTTAGACATAGTTTGACGTATTTGTAAGCCAAATTTTATGCGTGTACGTCAATTTTTGTAGGAGGGGTAGCATTTTAAAATAACTTCACAAATTTTAAATTTTTTCCTTAAAAAATTAAATGACCAGCTTTTTATTAAATTTTGAGCACAAAATCTTTTTTACATAGTTTACACATATAGCAGGCAACCAAACAATTTTGAAAATCCTCAAACTAAATTTTTTTGCTTAAATCGTACCATGTCCCCTTAAAAAAGAAAAAAAATCTCAAACCACTTCATTCAAAAAATACTTAATCCAATCCAATAAATTCTAAAAAATTATTTTGTGCGCATTTTTTATAAATTCAAAATATGCATAGATATATTGAGATAAGTACTTACGTAAAAATAAAGTACGACATAGAAGTTGTTTATATCTTTACTCATCTGCCTTCAGCTGGACATTATTTTTAATCCGATATGAGCGTTTGGCACATGAATTTTCAAAAACAATATCGATCCTCTTTTTTTAAAAAAAATATTTTCTAAATGTTCAAATATTTCTGTTTAAAACGATATGTGATGTATGGATATGTGATAATCTTAGAAGTAGTTTTAATTTTTAAAATAACTCTACTCCTTGACACATGGTTATCGTCAAATAAGCTCTGCTTAAGTGCACCCGTGTTTCATCCCACATGTGTAAGTTTTCGATGACAGCCCCAGTTTTGTTTCGTATACTATTCAGGAACGTCTTTAGAATTCTTGAAGAACTGGGCCCCTACGAAAAACTAGGTCCCACCTATGTCCCTTAAAAGCAGACAGTATATGGCATACGTTGTCAAATGCTCGTGCAAACAGTAACTAGAAACAAACGGGCATGACTTTGTTTCACAGAACTAGGCACAAACCAACTCCACCTTTCGTCTAAATCAGGGGTACTCAACCATTTTCTGCTGGGCCGTATACATATGTCAGCTATTTCACGCGGCCCGCAAACGTAAGTTAGCAATTTCACGCGGGCCGTATCATGAGGATAAAGAGGGGAAGGGAGGAGGTTTAAAATATGGAAAATTGATCAAAATATTTTAACTCCTATTTTGCTTTTTACAATTACTGTTTTTTATGTTCTTTATTTTTGTCACTAACACTGAATTAGAAGCATTTAAGAAATTTTCTTTCACAATTTTTGCGTCACAGTAAACGGTTTCATATGATTACCAATAATATAACAGATTTCATAGGATGTCTTTGTTACCGCTGTGCCATTACCACTGACAAAACACTTTGTTGCTGTTTTAAAGATTCTTCAAGAAAACCTATTTATTACATCTTGAAAAAGATCTTCCAGGAAATGTGTCAATGAATAATTCCTGTTTATTGGTATCTTTTTTAAGTACAGCACTTTCGTGACAAATCAAACAATTATTGATCCATCTTTGTTTTTCACCTCAAAATAGTCAACCTATCAATCGTCTTGAAACGATCTATTTTTTCGAATATTTTTCGCTGGCAAGATATGAAAGATAGTTATATATATAAGAATTAGTTCCACCCATAAAACTTTCACTACTCCACTGCTGTCTGTTATCACTAACCATGTAATCGTTACAAATAAGTAAAAAGAAAGATCAATTCGCACTCGTACGACATCAACAGCAAAAAAGCAAAATCGATATATTTGATTTCTTGACACCAAAATTTTAATATATATTGTTCCACTTATTTAAATAAGTGGATTTTTTAGAACAATGGGCACTGACCCGGCCACTTGAAAATGCTGGGTGGGCCTTAGGTTGAGTATCCGTGGTCTAAATGATAGTGTATGGTGGTAAGCTTAGACGCGGACGATGGATATAACATAATGCAGTCTTGCCACTGTTGCCAGAGGGCATGTTGCTTCAAATTCTCAGCTTGTAGGATAATTTGACCGAGAATGACATTTGACCGTTAAAATTATTCGGATAATGATCTTATTGAGGGATTAAAACTATTACAAGAAGAAATTATTTAAATGTAATTTTTTGACAAAAAATCAAGAAATAATGACATCTCCAAAACATTTTCCCTTTTATGCAAAAATGCTTCTATAATTATAAGCTTTTTCCTATATATATAGCAAGACCTCCTATACAAGGGTTGAGCAAAGATTTATAAAAAAATCACATTTGCAGAGATACAATCAATTGAATAATAACCGGCCGGGTTTTTTTTGTTTGTTTTTTTGCTAAGAACTTTTCTACTCTGATATAAATAAAATATGAATAAATCCATTGCTAAAATATATATTTCAATAATCTTGGTTCAACCCCAGTAGAGAAGCTCAAGCTGTATATAGTAGGTAAAATATTATAGAAACAATTTCCATGAAAAGGAGAGTCTTGAAAACGTCATTCTTTCTTCATTTTATCTCAAATATTTCATTTAAACTATTTGTTATTGTTATAATATGCTTTAAGCAATTTTATATGTATATTCTGATTCAACCGATTATAAAAAAACCAGCCGGTCATCCGGGAAAGTGGCTAGTGACGCTGACTGCTGTGTCGTATGGCCTGGGTTCGAACGCCTAATGCAGTCAGTAATTTTAACAGAGTGCTTTTGATCATTTAAAACAAGAGTGTTTTATATAACTATTAAATAATACCATCAAATGCTGTCTAAAAATGAATATTGCTCATCAGAGAGATGATTTCCCAACCCCTATTTATTATTTACCTTTTTCAAATCTATTTTCCTTTCATTTTGGTATTCATTACATGCCAGAAAACATGGAATCTAAAATAGAGGTTTAACAATGTTTTTCACAGTTTTATAAGGAAAAATGAATGAATGAATATCTTAAGGAGTATCAATTTCTTAAAACGGTCCATTTATAAATAAATATCGCTATGTAAAACACATACACACAACATCTATTATTCTCGAAATATATTAACCATTTCTTCTTTTATTCCTCCCGCACAAATACATAATTTTCGAACACAACAGAGAACACAAAAAATACATCTTACTTCCACGAGCACTTGATGGCATTTTGACGACTGTCTTCCAGTTACTCTCCTTAGAATCGTCCCTCACCATATTTTGCCTCCAAAAGAAAAAGTCGCACTTCAAGTAAAACACACAGAACACAAAAACAAGTAAAAAAGAGAACCCAAAGACCCAATCTTCCAAATGTGTGCAGATTCATGAGAAGATTCGTCTGTTCGGACCCGTTCCATCGATTTCCATGCCATAAACAATGAGCGAGTCGAGCACCAGTTCGGGCGGTCCATTTAAGAGATTTGATTACTATGGGAATGGTCTTCTTTTCAATATGTAAACTGCCGCCTTTTTATACAATGGTGTATAAATATTGCTAGAGGGATAAAAGGGGGAATGTCTATAAGAATCTCTACACCCCCCCATCGCCAAAATTATGACCAGCAGCCGTCCAAGCAGATGTTTTGTTTGCAGAGGGTTGGAGGTGTCATATATGCGGTGCTTCATCAGAAGGCTTTTTGGAAGATGAAATACAGTGTTCTCGGAGAGTGTTGAAGCGAAGTGAAGAGATATTTGCCCATTGTTGAAAGTGGAAATGTTGGGGTGGGGGAGTACCAGTGATGTAGCTTTCATCAAGATTGGACTTAGCGACATGGTTATCCAAGATGAGGATACTTTTTCTTAGAAAAGGTTTTTATTTTTATTATAATCATCCAATGCTGTCGTTTGGGTCTTGTTGGTGGGGTGTGAAATTCCTTCTCTTGCTTTTAAAACAGAAAGTGGAACTCAATTCAATTTTTCAAAACTTCACCCTTAATGTGAGGCATTCTACGTGTGGGATCGTGTCTTTAGAACGATGAAAATAAACTCTTACATAAAAATTTTGTTTCGAGTTATTGTGATAAAAATAAATTTTAGTAAAATAAATTATTCACACTAAAATAAGATACGGTTTTGTGTTTTGTGATGAATACGTTAACATTTAAATAGAGGAATGAAAAAGAAAATTTATATCTGGAATTTTAAGTTGCGTGTTGATTTTATTAACAAATGTAACGCTTCTACTTATATTTAGCTCCTCTACTCAGTGGGACTTCAGTAGCACTAGGTTTCTAATTCGTGACTCAACAACACTGGCCACGAGTTCACCACACAATTCCAGAAAAACCTGCATTCTTCTTTTTTTCATGCTTCATACGCACTTTATTCTACTCAAATCGGTGCTCTAATGAAGATCGGAGGAGGAAATTACCATTAGATAGGATCCTTTATACCAGGGGACGGCAACCTTATAGCTGTGCTGTGCCGAACCCATATACCAATATGATTCAGCGTGTCATGCATTACAAAATCTTGAAACAATTAAATTTCCACGGCAATGTATCCAGAGTTAGAGAACATGGGTCAAAAATACAGATTTAGAGTTTTATTATGTACTATTACTTGTCATTTAAAGATATTTATTAACACAAAAATAAGCACAATGTGAAATATTACTTTTCCTACATCATAAATAAAAAAAAATACAATTGCACATATATCATACATCTTAAGAATATATATTAAGCTATGAAATATACAAAGTACGAGTATTTTCCTGCAATATAGTGAAATACGTGTGATATTATTTGGCACATGATTCTGAATGTTCAGCTGTTAAACAATTTCTTTGTGGTCTCAAAATATACTTAGTATGAGAAAAAG
Organism: Trichonephila clavipes; assembly: GCA_019973935.1. Classification (NCBI taxonomy): domain Eukaryota; kingdom Metazoa; phylum Arthropoda; class Arachnida; order Araneae; family Nephilidae; genus Trichonephila; species Trichonephila clavipes. The sequence continues at coordinate 199,911 of BMAU01001233.1, read as the reverse complement.
AATTGTTCACGTTGAGCCAAAAGTGGAAAGCAGAGCACGTGCAGTTTTCTTCACACAATTAAATCGCTCCGGCAATGATGTGAAGAAATTTAAAATAGCTGTTGGTTTATTGATAGTTTCATCTTCGAGTTATTTTCATAATTCTCCGTAAGTTTTACTTTCAATAACTCGGAAGATTTTCTTTCATTTTATAAATGTTACACAATAATTTTGATTTAAATTGAATATTTAACGCTAAGAAGGAGTCCCACAAAAACTGAACACAAGCAAAGTTAGCAAAATCGTTTTATAGCGAAGAATTGAAAGAATAAAAGTCTGTATGTGTGAGTCGTAGAGAGGAAAAAGACAAAGAGATTTAACTTTATTTCATAACTCTGTAATGTGCCCTTGAGAATTGCTCTACGTGTCACATGAGGCACGTGTGACATGGGTTGTCAACCCTGCTTTTTCATTAATTTAAAATAGCGTCTACATTTTGTTTTAAGAATACACTTTCAAATAATTCAGAATGTGTTATTAGAAATAAATAAGTGTGTAAATCAAAACTTAGTTTTTTAAAAGCTAATGAGAACTTAGAGTTTTAAAAAAATAATTAAAAAAAAGCTTTTTTTAAGAGTTTAATTTTACTAATATAGTGCTATAAACGTAAAAACGTATATAAGCAACTTTTTTTAGTTTAAAAAATGTATTCAACGATTATATATCGTCCTTTATACACGTGCATATCAATAATCTTCAATAAAGAAGAAAGAAAATTATATATATATATACATATATATAAAGTTAGGATATTGTTATTATGATTAAGTTATAATTATATAGTAAGAATTTTTAAATTGCATAAAATATGACTTTTTTTTAAAAAAAAATGTAGAGGTAATTTAAATGTCTTTTCTTAGCAGAGACATTTTCATTTAAAATGGAAAAAGTTCATACTTTTTCATTCTAGCTCTCTCTTACTTACAGTTCATACTTGGATATTATATTACTCTCTTTTGCTACCATACAAATTATATTTGCAAAACGATTTTTTTAAAACTTAAAATAAAAAAAAACATATAATTCATCTTGAGCTAATATTAACTTTTTGCTAATTGGAAACAAAAAATTACCGTAATTAAAGAGTTTTTATTAGCTAGAATATTGCAAATAAAATAAAGTTATGGAATCTATTCTGAAACGGGTATTTGTCTCTTTTTTTAAAACAAAGAAATTGCGAAAATGTTACCTTGAGAGGCTTATCCCAAAATTGTATAATAAACTCAGTTTAACGTATTTTCTCATTTCTATTAATTGTGTTCAGAAGAATATATTTTAAAATTTTAAATATTTATTCGTTTTGAAAACATTTCGATAATATTATACTGAAGTATTTTTTCTGGACTAATAATGTATAGGAAAATTTGACTTCATGAACATAATTTCATGTTATTCATTTTTTTTTCTTTCGATCTAATTTTTCTCTTTAGTGCTTGGATTCATGATTTGCTAATAAGTGCTAAGTTAGAGAATTGGTGTCTACATTATTTTTTTATTTGTTTTTCTCCTAAGGAAAAAGGAAAAAGGTTTAAAATATTATAGTGGATAGTACCTCTGTACGCTGACTTCCTTTTGGAAACATGATTTTTAACACTAGATTGCCCCAGAAAGTAATTTTGACTGCTTTTTAATTTCAATCGGAAAAACAATTATGTATATAATGACACCATTTCTTAGAATTTTTTAATATATTTTTCTTCCAAATGAAGTACATATTTTTGTTGTTAGTATTTACTAATAACTTGTTATATGACTGTAAATAGTATAAAAAATATTAAAAATTAATTTTTTAAACATTTTTTAATTTTTTTTACACGGTAGTTATTTTTTCACAATGCAGTCATTTTGACTGATTTTGGGCATATATATATATATATATATATATACATATATATATATATATATATATATATATATATATATATATATTTCAGTCATTCTAGTGTTAAAGAGGGTATTAAAACAATTTTTGGATATTTAGAGTCAGTTGAATTGGATTGTGAATATAAGATTATTTTAAAAATATTATTTCAAGAAAAAATTATTTAAATGCATTTTTTTCCAAAACATTCTCGTTATATGAAAAATGTTTTTGTAATAATGTTTTGCTTGTATATAGCTAGGGCTTCTATACAGGGATTGAACTAAATTTTTTTTAAAGTTCATATTATTTTCAGAGTTAAGCTAAATTGAAATAATAACAGTTGTTTTTTGTCAAAATTTCTCTACTTTGATGTAATAAAATATGAATAAATCCACTTCTAAATTATATTTTTCAAAAATCCTAATTCAGCGTCTGTGCAGAAATTTTAGCTAAAAAAATTCCAAAATATTGTTACAAAAGCCTTTTCCATAAAAGACGAACGTTTAAAAATTTTAATTCTTTCGTTTTTCCGCCAAAAAATATATTTTGATTACTCTTTTCTTAGAATAGTATTCTTAAATCAATTTTATATCTATATTCTTATTTATGGGGCATTAAATATATGTATCAAGAGTTATTCATTTTTTTACGCATTTTAGAAATCACGCTTCCAGTCGCAGCTTTCCTAAAGGTAAAATGTGACTAATATTGCTGTATTTAAAATAAATTGTACCGATTTTTATCCATCTTTTTTCAATTTCTACTATTAGCTCACACTCTCTATATATTTATCTTGGTGGAATTTTCAATCATTAATAAAATACATTTCAAAGCGCTCAATTGAGCTGAAATTCTATATACAAGATTATTTTGGATGACAATACAATAATTTAGTTATAATTAATAAAAATTAATTGATTAAAACTAATTAATAAAAGAATTACAAATACAGGCCATTGGCATCATTTTTGGCGACTTGTGTCAAAATTTGAAAAGGCTTTTTTCCTCACATTTTAAAGCGCTCATTTGAGCTGAAATTTTCTATACAATATCGTTTGGGTAAAAATACGATAATTTAATTATAATTAATTAAATTCAATTAACTGAAACTAATTATTTAAAGAATTACAGATACGGCCACGTTGGTTTCATTTTTAGCGACTTAGTTCAAAACTTGAAAAGATTTTTTTTCTCCCGTTTTAAAGCATTCAGTTGAACTGAAATTTTATATAGACGATTGTTTTGGATGACAAAATACGGTACTTTAATGATAATTAATTACCACTTAATGTTGTGATTCTGTCCTATGTATATATATATTTATATTATTTGTAACTATTTAATAAAAAGTAGCTAAAATAAAAAATTTTGTTGTTGATCTAAGTTGGAATTAACTTGAAATTTTTTTTTATATTACTTGTTAACTTCTTTTTCCTAAAGGACTTAACAAAATTCTGGTTGCTTATTCCAAAGACATCTCACCGTCTTTACTTAATATCTACAAACGTAGAATCACCAGATAATCTGTCACCATCATCCCCTTCCCTCAGTAAAACCATCTTCTAGCAACTGAATCGTATACTCACTCTCCGAACCAGGGTGTCCAATTGTCTTTTGCGATGTCCCCCATCCTTCTATTACCATCTCAATGCTCCTCGACCACCCCTACCCTTCTCACCCCCCACCCAAGTCCCGGGCAAAATTGTCGAGTAAGCGGATTGTACTTGCCCATTGCCAAGATGCTGAAGATCGCCCCCGGGTTGCCCAATATTTTGGTGAGGGGGAGGCTTCCAATTTGACGTTCTTGGAGGGGGGTCGCCCACTGCCCTGGAGGCAAGCGACAGTGATTAATGTTCCGTCGAGATGTCAGGCAAGCTTCGAAGACGCTTTGCGCTCAATCAAGGGGTGTTATAACAGGGTCATTGTCTGTAATCACGATAGGCCTTAATCGAATCAGTGGCATTGTTGCGGCTCCTGAAAATATCCGCGCCCCTAATCAAGTTTCCACAACCTTTTAATTGCCTCCTTGCGGGATAGGTGTTGGTGAGGTTTTCCGCACGCAAAGAAAACTTTTCAATCTTCGTCGGTTTGTGTGCGTAAGAGAATACCACGAAATGGTATTATTGCTCTTCGGTGTCGTATTTTAGGATGGATTGAGGCCACCGACTCGTATGGTAATTGAAAAGGAAGATGTAGTTACGATGTAAAGTTTGTTATTATTTCCATGAATAAACAATTCCCAATGATTTTAGGATTTATTTGGTAGAGGAGTGCTGGATTGGAAAAGAGCTTTCGGATTTAAATGTGTTGAGACTAATTATCTGGAAAAGCTAACGTAAAATATTTTGATAAATGCATAGGTAATTAAAAACTGTTTTCCGAGTACCCCGTGGAAGTTGTATAATTCGAGAGAACCACATTTGATTAGCAATTCAAAATTTTGGGATATTACACGAAATCTCTATTAGTATCTGTACGCATTTTAAAGATCACCAGTATCTTGGGGACGTAGTAAACGGAGGGGAATAACTGTTAATTTAGTTCAACGTTAAAATGTATTCGTTTTCAAAATTTAAAGCTTTTATGTAATGCATGATTTTGCTTCTAAAGCGCTATTGATAATTTAAATGAAACAAATTCCTTTCGGAATTAACTTTTGTATACTTTCTAGATATTATATTACTTATTTTTCGAAAATGGCTCTGAATGAAGTAAAAAGCACATTATTAACAATAATAATTGAAAAATGTTCATAATCACTTTGATTTATATCCATTTATGCTTTATGCACGATAAAAGGACATTTATTTTCATCCAGTTTTTCCAAGAGTGTGGAATAATAACATTGTTGCGTAGTGGTTAATATTTTCTTTCGGAGAGATATTTTTAATTTTATATCGGAACTAATAATAAAAATTCAAACATTTTATTAATCTTTGAAGTCGACGACGACAACTTCTGCTCAGGCCTCCTCTGTCCACACTTTATCTTGTTTGGGGCTTACCAGACAGGACTTGGTTCAAGAGCCCTTATTGGTTTTGGACTTCTTCAGGGTGAATGGACTTATGGACCTGATCTAGCTCTGCTGGTCTCGGGGATGAGAAACAACAACAACATCTTTGAAATATATACGTGGTAAATGAAGTGAAGATATTCAAGATTAAGAATTAAAAATCAAATCATCGAGTTATAACGAAAATCAAAATAAAAAGAAACAAATGGGAAAACATATTAATCAATCGAAAGTTCTTTTACAAATTTCCATCGTATGTTATTAGGAAATATTTAAAGATATCCAACTATTTTCGGAAACGTGAGTTTGAAAAAGCGTATAAATGAAAAATTTTTTGATGTATCATGTTACCTGTATTTGAGTCTACATAAAAAATTGGCTTAAGAATATAATTGCAATAAGAAAAAATTACTGAAATCTTATTTTAAGCCAAAAATGAAAAAAGAATGACATTTTCAAAACATTCTTCCCCTATAAAAAGTGCTTTGATAATAGTAATAATTTGGCTATATGCAGTTAAGACTTCTCAGCCGAACATGAACTAGGATTTCTGAAATGTATAACTTAGAAGTGGATTTATTCATATTTTAATACATCAGTGGAGACATTTTAACAAATAACTTATTATTTCGATTAGTAGTAACTTTAAAAATAATGTGAATTATTTTAAATATCCTAGTCTAGAAGTTTTAAACATATGTAAACAAAATCTATTACTATAGAAACACTTTTGCGTTTAAATAATTCTTTCTTGTAATAACATAGTTTATAGATTTATATTTTAAGTGACAATACATATAAAAAATATCCATTTATACTGCCTTTCAAAATCATGTCTCCGAACGTGTAGTCTCTCTCGAATATGTAATATATTTTATAATCTCATTAAATTTGATATTTAAGTTTTTATATTTAGGTTTGATTCATATACCTACACATTGTTGGAACATAAATGTTTCGTTTTATTCCCCCCCTTAGACAAGCGTCTCTCAAATTGTGGGGAGCACCCCCTTTGGGGGCCAGGATAACTCTACGAGGGGGCGGGGCGTGAGCATATTGAAAAATCGAAAACAAAATTGTTTTAATTTAATTTGTTAACTTTCAGTAAATTAATAGATACATTCTGACAGAATGAAAAATAAAATACACATATACACTGACATATAACACTTATAAATGTATCAGTGCATTGCAAAGTATTTTATAATCAATTTAACAGTACAAAATTAAGAACAAGTTAACTAATTACCAGTAACCCCATGGGTTGGTCATATATAAAATTATATACAAAGATCAACACTTATCTTGATCATTTGTATGGTTTGCAATTAATCCCTTCACTGCCGATTAAAAGTTACGCGATTCGCCTCCCAATGCCAACCGTTTTCCACGTAGACGAGCTTATGCGATGAATTGGGGGGTAAGGAATAAAGAAGCAAATAATCTGAAATAAGTAAATATTTCACATACACTGTCAAGGTCCTTTTTTGCATTCTAAAGCCTTCGGAATAATTTTATGGATAGCAGCACACAGAAAAGATCATACTTTGGAAAGACGTATATATACGTCCTTTGCCTGAGCGAAAAGTTGATATACACCAGTGGCCTTTAAGAGGTTAAAGTCGTATTGTAGATTTTATGTCAAAGTATAATATTATTGAATTCAATACATTGTTATTGTATGAGGGGGGCGCGATGAAAATTATGATTGAATATTGGGTCACGAATATTGAAACTTTGAGAAGCACTGCCTTAGATTGATTGATTGAATATTAACGTCGCACTGTTCAGCTACACGAGGGCTTTTGGTGACGGACCACGTAATTTTGAACCATGGTCAAGTGACGTGGACGACACCTGAGCTGGCACCCCCTCTCCTAACTACCACACCACACCAACGGGAGGACGTTTCAGCTCTCGACAGATTTAACGTGCATCGCTGCCCTACACGGCGGGTCTTTAGTGGTACTGGGCTCGAACCTGTGACAAAGCAAGCCACAGTCCGATACCTATACCACTCGGCTCCCGCGGCCACAAGCACTGCCTTAGGCTGAAAGTTCTACGACTTAAATATTCCTTAAGGAATACAACATGCTTATATCCTATATGTAATAAATGTCCTGAAAAACTTTAGTATCTTACTAAGTACAATAGAGTCGAGAATATTCGGCCTAATATGGGGTGAAAGAGTTTGTGAGAATGCCGGATTATTGAGAATGGAATTAAAAAAAAAGATTAAGTACTAGTGATTCCTTAGGAGATATCGTACTGCACTTATATGTACTGTTTGCTTGAGACTGCAACAGAAATTGAGCTCCCACGTACTCTTAAACAAAAGAAAGTACGTACTTTACGAAGGCATACAGCATTTACTACATGAAAATGGTAATTAATGATTACATAAATTATGAATTAATGAATAATATATATATAAATGAATGAATTTTACTTGATCAAACACAAACTCGAAAAATACTTTATGAAGGCATATAAAACTGTCTATAATAAATATTAATTACCAGTAGCGCACACATAAATTTTTCAAGGGGGGGGGTCCGGGGTCGAAAGTTCATCATCCTTGTATGATGCTCCTTTTGATTTTGTCGATTTTCGGGAACAAAACATAGTAAAAAACTAATTTTTAATAAATAATTAGAGCATTAGTTAATAAAATTAATCATTAATAACAAGTAATTAAATTTTACGTACTATATACTTAGAATTATAATTAATCGGAAAAAATCGAGGGCTTTGGGGGTCCGGACCCCAGACCTCCCCCTTTGAGTGCGCCACTGTTAAGTACCCATCTTCGCAAAAACTGGTTACTTTAAAAAAAAAAAATGTCCTCTTGTCTTTCCTACTGCACTCTGCCTTTTTTCGGTTCATTACGAACACTAAGTAACAGTAAGTTCCTTACCGACACACCTTGTTTGAAATACTGAAGGGCGGTTTTGTGTGTGTGTGAAAGCCGTTAATCCTTCACTAGGTGATATTTTAGGCATTTGTACTGTGATCTCAACGTTTACGTCTTCTTCATTCCATGCATTTTTTCCATTAACTTGATGTAATAGTTTCTTGCAGCAATAATTTCTGCAACGGACGCAATGTCTTGCTCGGTATCATTCTGGAACCACTCTCGGGTGTGGCCGAGTTATCCGGACTGCCGGGTTATCGAGTGCAGAGTTTTCGAGACTACTTCAGAAATTCTGGAAACAAGTGTTTAAAAATAACAACCGATCATTTTCAAAAAAAGAATGGCAAGCAGCAGCAGTTTGAATACTTATAACAACGTATTTATTCAAATCTAAGCGGCACTTTTCCCCCAATGTCAATGTTACTGAAAATCGATTGCGGCTTTGAATTGAAGACGAAAAAATTCGGAAGATGGGGAAATTTAACATTAATACTGAGATGATTAGAACAATTATAGGTTCACGTAAGTATTTAAAAGTTTTTAATACTGGTAAAATAAATTATTAACTTCTTATTAGTTCTCATTAAAATTTTTAAAAAAAATTTCATAAGTATCAGATATTGATAATCCATTTTACGCCATATTTTCCCATACTTATTGAGAATTTAGTAAGGCTTAGTATCGATAGTGGCTTAGATAAATAAATATGATACACATTCTTATTCACTTATAATACTTATTTCAGTTAACTTTTAATGCTTCATTAATACATAAAATCAAAGACTAAACGTAATATACCCCAATATGTTTTTATGCGATTCGAAGAACTTCAGATTTCTAGCATCCTTCCTCCTTGACCGAACGTTTTGTTTACACATGCACACAGGGACCATTCGACAATTCGATCAGGATTCTATTTTCACATATTATTCACATCGTTTTCAACCTTAAAACTGCCACTTTTCGAGTGACACCCTACCACTCATTTTCCTTTAATCTTTGGCGGTTTTCTGTATATAAAGATGGGGCCAACCCATCCCAAATAAAAGAAAATGAGCCTGGAAGTTGATGGTTGGCGCCGTCCAGAAACCTCCCGAGGCTGTGGCCAGACGTGGGGTGATGGGCCATGAAGAAATCTCTCGCTGTTCCATAATTCATTTGTTCTACTCTCCTGCATATGTTGGCTGGAGAACACCCTTCATCGCTTCGGGGATGTGGTCTGTTCCTGCTCCCTCCCCTTTTTTACTTTCTTGCTTCTTCATCATCATCGTTTCTTTCTGGCGATGAAGTGACCATCCATTATGTTTGAGAGATATCTTCCTCGAGTGTTTTAATTTCCAGGATGGATCACGAACAGCTACCAGAATGTGTTGGGGTTCTCTGACAAGGGTACATTTAATTTTTTTTTTGCTCTTTGCTCATCGTCACCAAGGCTGTGGAGAGAGAATGGGTTTGGTTTTACAGAAGGATGATTCGCGTCTTAGTTCGGTTCAAGTTTTCGATTATGAAATCATACTTGGATGGATTATGTTATTCTGACACACACAGTGCCGGTTTTCAATTCCTAGTATTAGTTCACTAGGAATTAAGTCACTATATATTCTCTCCTTATATATATATCGTTAAAAATTTCAATCGTTAATAAAATACCTTTTATCCATCCACTCAAGTTCAAATACATTTTTTAAACTTGTAGTGGATGACACTTGATGTTAATACAGTTTTTTTCAAATATTAATTCATTAATTAAATTAAATTAATGTTAGTATTATATGGGAGAAAAAATAAATTCGTTTCGAATGAAGGCAATACATGGCGGCAGTATACATGGATTATTACAAGGAAATTCGCTTTCTATTGTGTCACTTAATATTGTGATTCTGTCATATGTATATACAAATTTATATTAATTATAATTATTTACTAAAAAGTAACTGAAAGGAGATTTTTCTTTGTTGACCGAAGTAGGAATTGACTTTAAAAAGATTTCTTTTATATTACTTGTTTATTATTAAGAGTTTATAGTCCTGTAAATGTTTTAAATGGAGTGTTTATACTTATTTTTTTATTGATATACTGCAGAGGTTTCCAAACTTTTTGTCTCATAGACCCCTCGCCATGCTTTTCGGTTTTGTGTAGACCCCTACTTACCTTTTTTTTTACCTTTTTGCAAATTCATCAACTTAAATATTTTTGACAGCTGGTACAGCACTAATTACTTTAAAGGTTTTATGTTTCTAACTGTAGTTTAGATGAGTGTTTAAACTTAAGAAACACATGTGACTTAATTAAATTAAAATTTAATCAATATATGAAATAATTGTTTTATAAAATAACTGAGCAACAAACAAATTTTTTTATTGGTCGGGATGAATCTGATGCTTCAATAACAAATTTTCAACACATTTGGCTTTCACCTTCTAAAGTTTAACTCTAAATCTCCTCGATTAGTAGCATCCAATCTTTTTTTTTCTTTCTGTTTTTAATTTGGAGATTGGCAAGAGCCCTGAAATTCCTCCTCTCTGGGAAAAGCAATTAAAAACTTTCTAGAGATGTTCCATATTTCGTGATAAATAACAGGTATATCTTTTTAAAGCCAAAATTGCTGTGACAGTCGTTTCTAAACTTTACTTTAAGATCTTCATCAGGGCTATTAGAATCAGTTGCTTTTGTAATCAGACATTTTTTTTAATGTGACAACATGAATTCGTTACCTATTGCAGTATTCCTACAATCAAAGCATTCTCAAACCTAGTTTCAATATCTGAATAAAGGGTATTTAAATGTTGAACATGGGTTAAAACGTCATTTTCTGGCAGATTGTCTGTGACAAATTGTGAACTGTCCAGTTTTATATTCCTTTAACTTGTTTCTGGCATTCACACAAGAAACACTGAAATGATGACCCTTTTTAATAAAATTTATGGTATTACCTTGTAACTACAAATTAACCCCAGTAAATATAGTAAATAATGCTGTTACATAGATAAATCTGGTTTACACTTGATTAACGATCTCACGATCTGGTTTAGGCTATCGTAGACCCCCCCCCACCCCTATTCAACACATGAACACCGAAATTCTTTTTTCAGAGACGTGGACCCCTTGCAGGTCATCATAGACCCCTAAGGGTCCATATAGACCACTTTGTGAATCTCTGATGTACAGTGTTATGCATAATTCCCTCTGTTTTCAAGTGAGAGAGTGACAGTTAACGTCGACCTATCTAGCAAATCGAGGGCTTTTGGTAACGGACCTCGTAATTTTGAACCACGGTCAAGTGATGGACACCTGAGGATGATACTTGAGCTAGCATCTCCCTCTTCAAACTTCCACACCAACGGGAGGACGTTTGAGCTCTCGACAGATTTAGAGAGAGACTAGACCAGCGTTTATCAAACTGTAGGGCACGCCCTCCTTCGGGGGGACGTGATAACTCTACGAGGGGGCGCGAGCACATTGAAAAGTCGAAAACAAAAGATTTAAAAAAATTACTAATTTACTGAAAGTAAGCAAACAAAATACATCTTGACATTAAAAGAAATAAAATAGACATTTACTCTAATATGATACACTTATAAATGTGTAAGTACTGCACACACAATGTGTTTTATTATTAATATAACAATACTAAGTTAAAAACAATTTTAATAATTACCAGCGACCCAAGGGCTTGTCATACAAAAAGAATACAAAAATTAACACTTATCTTGACAATTAATCCCTTAACTGCTGATTCAAAGTTACGCGATTCGCTCCACAATACCGCCGTTTCCACGTATGCACGCATGTGTGATGTAAAGGGGAGGAATAAATAGACAAAACCTCTGAAATGAGTAAATTCTTCGCCAACACTGTCAAGTTCCTTTTATTACATTCCGAAGCCTTCGGAATAATTTTATGAATAGCAGTGCACAGAAAAGATCGTACTTCGAAAATACGTACATATACGCCCGGGTCAATTAACGCTTTGGCTGAACAAGACGTTTATATACGTCGGTGGCTCAAGTCGTATTGTAGTTGTAGCATCAAAGTATAGTATTATTGAATTCAATAAATTGATATTGCATGGAGAGGAGCGCGATGAAAATTATTTTTAATATTGGGTCGCCAATATTCCACGTTTGAGAAGCACTGGACTAGACAGATTTAGGGGTCTCTCGAGGACTTATGGCTCAACGAATATTAAGAGTGCCTCCATGCCGCACAGGCATTATGCAGTTATAAACATCCACGTCCTCCCCGGAACTTCAACCCAGATCCTACGGCCCAGCAGTTAGCGGCACTAACCACTAATACTGTCTGGGTGGTTTGATGTATTTAACTAAACAGCAAAACTGATCTAGAAAGAATCGTTTGCGGAAATAAAATATAGTTGCACCTGTGCAGTAGCGCACACAGGAATTTTTCAAGGGGGGTCCAGTGTCGAAAGTTCACCATTCTTGTATCATGCTCCTTTTGATTTTGTCGAAACTCGGGAACAAAACACAGTAAAAAACTAATTATTGAACAAATAATAAGCATTAATTAATAAAATTAATCATTAATAAATACTTAATGAAATTTTGCGTACTATAAACTTAGAACTTTAATCAATCGGGAAAAAAATCAAGGCTTTGAGGGGTCCGGACCCCCAGCCCCCCCTTGTGTGCGCCACGGCACCTGTGTGATCGATAATTTAAAATATTTATATCATCCGCTCATGTTTCAAAAACTTCAACATTCTCTTCGCGCAATTCAAAAATTTCATTTTACCGTAAAATCCGGCGTATAACGCGCACCTATACTTTCAAGCTGAGTTTTTTAATTTTTAGGTATATTCGCCGTATAAAGTGCACCTCCTTTTTTACGAAGAAATCTGAAATATTTGTATGTATCGTTTTATGTTTTAGTCATTTATTCGAGGTATTATCCCAGACTTCTGAAAAAGTAATATACTTCTAGAACTGCAACTTGTAACAGGTGTTGATGGATGAAGAAAGGCAGATGAGCTTGAATACGTTAATACTCTTTCAACGAGAACTTCGTAGGTTTAGTGTATTTAGTTCTATTAGTCAGAGAAATAATTTATGTCTATATTTTTAAGTTCAGATTAGTAGTCTTTTATCCTGTTGTATCTGGCAATGAAAAATAATATATGATGAATTAAATGAGTTGCCTAAGAACTTCAGACCAGCTAGGGAAGTGAGCGGAATAAAGTTGTTCAATATTTTCACCTTCTGAAATGGAGAGAGAGAGAGAGATGTAAATTTACTTCATTTTATTTTTCTATATTTTAATCATCGTGCACTAATTAGCACCATAAGCTCTTTTAGTTCATAAGACAAGTCGTTTTCTTTGAAAAAAATAGTGTTTCGACACTTGTGTAGAAGTAATTTTTTTTATACTCATCTCTTGTTATTTTTAAAGCTTCGCGTTTTTATACCCGGCGTATAACGCGCACCCTCGAGTTTCGATCTTAATTTTTTGTTCAAAATGTGTGTTATACGCCGGACTTTACGGTAATTTACGATATGAAACAAAAACAAAAAGAAAATGGTTTTTTTGTTTAGTTTTTTGTTAAATGAAACCCATATTTCTCTAAAAGAAATACTGTATATTATCTTTTATGTTTTGCAGATCTCTAAAGAATGAGCGAGCCTTATATATCCGTAGTCACTGAAGATGTGATCACTTCCGGCACCCTCCTTGGCCCCTTACCCCTCTCTTCCGGGTCTCCGGATTCATTAGCTGTGCTCACTTGGAGATGTGTTGACAAACTTTCCACCTCCAAGCAAGTGCTTAAGGTAACGTTTTATTTTTGCTCACATCAGTTCCGTATAACATATGTAAACGAGTTATATACATTAAAGGCCATTCTTTAAACAAAGGGGTACGAGTAATTTTATCCCAAACTGAAGATCTTCCCTCATCAATTTGGACTTTCTTTTTGTTGTTTCGGTTTTTAGTAACGTTGTACTATTAAAGCAGTACGAGGATATTGGTCTCCAACCTCTTAAGAGGCTTCTTAATTGAGCTGGCATCCCTTCTTCATGAGTGGAATAGCATGAGGGGGGGAGGCTGCAGAGGGGACCATGGACTCGGGCGGCATATGAAAAGGGGTTTAAATTCAAAAAATATTTCAAACTCCAAATCACGTCTACGAGATGAAACTGACGGAAACGAGGGAAAGCTTTAATACACGCACAGATGCAGGAAGTTTATTAGTAGCTATACAATCACATACATTTTTATGTTACTTAGGCTTCTGGCAACCGGTACTGGAATGCTCAAAAGTATTTGCAAACAGAGGGACTGAATATCCAATGTGCTAAAAAATATGTGCTTTTCAGACCGTATTAGAAACAAAACGAGAGGAATTCGGGGATGACGCTTTAATATATGCTAAAAGTTTATGTGATCTTGAAATTTCTTTTAAACCCCCAAGAACAATCAGGAGGAAACATATATTTGGCGACGGAGGTAAAGATGTTCAGTTATCGTACGAAAATGACTTGAGGCGAACAATTTTTTTCTGCAATAGACAGAGTAACTGCTGAAATTCGAAAAAGATTCCAACAGTTGCCGAATCTAGCGCAAAAATATGCTTTTTTAAGTCCTGAAGTGATATTGAGCATGGATGATTTTAACTTGGATTCAGCTCCTCAAGACATTAATATAGAAGAATTCCACCTTGAGCGCGTACGTCTACAAACTATCGTTGCTGCAAAAGACCCAGGCTGTAAAAAAGAACTCATTAGGTCTGGCCTTCTGGGTTTATTAAAATATATTGTTGAGTCCAAACTTGAAGATGGCTTACCAAACATTGTCATAATGCTGAGAATTTTCTTAACTGCCATCAGTATAATGCCAGTTGCGAGAAAAGCGTCTCTAAGCTAAAATTAATCAAAAAATATCTCAGATCGACTAGTATGTCCACGTTAAGGCTAACAAGCTTAGCTATTCTGGCAATCGAACATGACATACATATTGATATTGTATAAAAGATTTTGCTATGAAAAAAACACGAAAAGTGCATTTTTAATCAATAAAACAATTTAAAGCTGTGTTTTTTTAAATTTGATTAATTTTTTTTAGAAATAATTAAAATAGAGAGGCGACAAATTTCCAGTTGGCTCCAGGCGGCGAAAGCCCACGCTACGCCACTGTTCTTTATACTTTCACACCACGCAACAAAGCGAGGACTTAGAACCACACCAGATTTAACGTGCATCAGCCAAACTAGGGCTCGAACTCATGACAGGAGGGCCACGAGTTTGTGGCTGTGACCCCTAGGCTACATCTCTTTATTCAGAGAACCCGACAAGGGTGGGCTGATTACTTATTGACGTCGCACTTCATCGTATAAACTGCGGACCTGAACTGGTTCGCTACTCGCCACAAACTTTTTCATCACGTCAACTTATAAATATATTAATAAAATAGACATCAAAGGATGTGGTATTGATTAAAGAATTTGTGAGCCACGGCTTCGATTTATGAAATAGTCTCCGCATCAAGACATTCCAATTTTGGAGCAAAATTGTCTGCTGTGTAGTTACAATTTGAACTTGGTACCCACTGTTTTAGAATTTCGTAAAAAAAATTAGAACAATGTAGACTTCAATGCTCTTCGATGGATTTCTTATCAAAAATAATTTTTTTGCAAAAAAATTATCAATGCTAGTCACATCCTTTATTCGTAATATAAAGTCAGTGGCTTCATATAGAAAGCAATAATTGTGTATCAGTCTTTAATTATTTATTAAATAACAGTAGAACGTCGTTTATTCGAACGTTTATTATCCGGACCAGTTTTTTTTGTTAACTACACGTTGTTGTTTCTTATGCCACCTAATCTTGACTGCGTCAGATTCAGGCCCATGAAATTCATCATGTGAAGGGTTCAGATGCACGCCTGCCGTCGGCCGTAGCCTTGAGAACCATACTGAAGACAGTATGATTTAGCACGGTTCCACCCCAATTTTGAGGGAGGACATCCTGGGTGAGGGTCAGGGGTCTCCCACCCCTCTTCCCCTTCCATGAACATCATAAGAGGACTTGCGGCTCGACGACTATTTCGAATACCCCCATGCCGCGAAGGCACTTTACATTTGCAAACATCCATGTCTTCTCCGGGATTCGATCCCAGGCCCTACGGCACAGCAGTCAGCGTCGCTAACCACTATACCGAATGGGCGACTTTAACTACATGTACTGTATAAGAATGCATTTTCGATCAGTGCAATGCTCAACAGTTGTTTCGCGTGAAGCCCAAAAGAGATGGAAAAACCCAAGTTCAGGAATATTTGGTTAATTTCAGTTGTGTAATTTGGTAAACATCTGTGCGGATGATGATGAAGATTGTGAATTTTAATGGCGCAAGGGCCAACTTTGGCCAAGCTGCAAACATCTGCGCGGAATATTAGGTCAGTTTGTTTCCCGTGGATCTCAAATGCTAAATGAGGATGAGTTTGTAACTTCCGTGCAAGAAGAATCCGATCCTGTCGACGATAAAACGGAAGAAGACGAGGACAACAACATCGAAATTAGTAAGGGACCATCAAATGCTGGCGTTTTTCTGCGTTAGAGACAGCTATGGAGTGGTACGAACAACAATCAGAGTGCTGTTCTACTCTGCTACTGCTTCTCAAGAGAGAGAATCTAGAGACCTTGCAGCGAAAAAATGAAGGCGTACAATGATACAGCGAAAAATAAGTGATTACTTTTCACAATAAAGGTAAAATTGTGACATTTTCCACTTATTTTGCTTTTTTTTCAAGCACGTTTCCCGCATGGGATGATTTTCAATATTCGTATTGTGTCCGGTTTCATATACTTGCTGGATTGCATTCGGCTTTCTGTTATCTGAATGATCACGTATCCGAACGGTGTCAGGTCTTAATTTATTTGGATAAACGATGTTCTACTGTACATAAATTATTATACGCAATTGAGATTTTTGTTACAATATGCTAAACTTAAAAAAAAGTGATCTGGTCGTGCAGATCATATCGATAGTTAACCTTTAAAGGACGGGTGATTCATTCTTTGGTCAATTTATTTTAATTACGGTTGGTTATTAGCGTCACACTCTGAAGCAACACTAGGGTCATCGAGGATGGATTTAATTTTGAGCTGCAGTCAAATAACATCGAGGACGAACACTGGAGCTAACATCTCATTCTCCAAACTTCCATAGCAATGTGAGGACTTCAAGCCTCAACAAACTTAATGGGAAGTAGCTTCTTGAAGCGGATAATCTTTAGTGTCATCAAGCTTCCAGTTGAAGATTCGTCAGAAGCAATGACGGCCACAAATATTTAGTTGCGACCGTTAACACACAGCTATCGTGGTCATAAAGTGCCTTTCTCAGCATCAAGAGGTTTTCATTTTCTTCAACTACGTGTTTTTTCCTTTAAAGGGAAAAACACATAGTTGATGAAAACGAAGTGAAAAAAACAATTTATTTCATTAAACACATGCAAAGCTACCACTTTCATCTAGTCATAAAATTCAGTCAACTATGTCATTTATTGAGTTATTTCAGATACAAAAAATTTCTAATTTGGCATTTCCTTATTCGAAAAAGTACAAAAATGTTCCTGCAATGGTACAATACACCAATACAAATATTTTCTGGATTGAAATTTCTCAGAGCACACATAAACTTGCATCTAAAGAAAATACTTTTGATCTTCTCCAACAGGTGTCACTAAAGGATCAGTTTAATGGGAACGGACTGCCAAAGACACCCAGCTGGCTTGCGCACATACTTCCGGCCAGAAATCCGGATGAGCAAACCCTGGAGATTATAGTGAAGGGTGGTCAGCTGTACTTCCGGTCACTCAGAGAACTCTCATCCGGCGAAGAACTCAGAGCGTGGTTTGGTCAGGATTTAGCTGATATCCTGAAGCTCCCAGTTATACCGCCGAATGTCATGGAAGGTAAGAAAGAGTTGGAACCCCAAAGTCTGGACTTTTGTTGGTCCCTCAAACGTTACTTATGCAAAACGTTGTATTAATAAGTTAAAATGGAAATTAACATTGAATACCTTAAAATGACATGGAAATCATTATTAGTTTTGATATGGAAACTTTCCAAATGTTAAAAAATTTCCACAGTGGAAAATGTTCACGAGGGATGAAAAAAATAATGGCGTTACAATGGATTAAATTCATGACGATCACGTGATAAATGCAATCACGTGTTCTCCATTGAATTCAAAACTGACGTTAGACGTACTTGTTTTCTACTTTTAAAATTTAGATAAAATCTCAACTTTGATGATAGAAAAAAAAATAAGTATGATTCTTCCAAATAGTTTTCAAAATAAAAACTTTAAAAAATCTTAAATTATACGAGTATTTATAAAGTACCTATATATACCTATTTATATCTATTAGTACTTATTTGCACCTATTAGGTTCCTATTATATACCTATTTTTACCTATGTGTGTTATTATTGTTGAGGAATATTTGCGTTTTTTAAAAGAAAATTTCTGCAAAAAGTATAAATTGATTGATTAGCTGGAAACACCTGATAGTTATCATGTGACTATTACGTCACATAAACTAATGAACTGATTAGCTGGGTACACGTGATCGCAGTTATATAACTAGGACGCTTCATGAATTTAGCCCTTTGATTTTATTTAGCAATAAAAAGTGTCATTGTTACATTACTTTTTGACTTTTTAACAACGTTTATTTATCTTGGTGTATGTAGGTTTTTCAACAGATTTTTAGAATTTGTCCTTTTAATAATATTTTTAATATTTTTAAATAGTATGCTTCAATTATATCGTGCATATGTGAAGGCAATTTCTTCTCAGTTGTCAGGAATTTTATATGAATATTGAGGTAATTGCATATTGAGATGGACCTAAACTTTTATTGAGGATTTTAATTACTTATTAATAACTTCTCAAATTTATACTGTTGTTTATTGATTTTTTCCCCGTTTTTAATATTTTTTTCTCTTCTCTCTCTCAATTAACACTTAATTGGTTATCATTCGATAGTTCATAGATATAATTTCCTTATTTTCTGAAAAACGTACAATTGTTATTACTTACTCCCTTTGTTAACAATTCCGTGACTGATCGGTTAATTTTTATACAAAATGTAATCTTCGTGATTTTATTTTATTATAAACTAAACTATTCATCAATAAAGCTATGAACCTAAAAAATAAACCATTTTTTTTCTAGGCAAAAAGCGTTTCGAATGCATGCTGTGCCAGGAACAATTTGAGAACCCTTTTCCTGTCGTAGCCCACTTGATGTACCGCTGCAGACGCAAAGACCAAGGAGTGAACATGCATAACCCATTTAGAAAAACAAACGGTGGTCGAGTCAAGAACTTCGACATCGCCACCCTCACAGACATGAACAATGACAGCGACAACCGGAACGAGCAGTCACGTAGTCCGCAATCACCCACAAGCTCCGTGACGTCGGACAGTGTAAAAATGTCCGATGGTATAACAGATGCGTTGTCTGAAAATAACGGAAGAGGAAAGAAAAGACTTGAAAATCTTGACGAATATGTCTCTACCCACAAGAAACCTAGACTATCAGTTTTTACTGAGCGCGACAAAACGCGCGAAGAAGGCAAAGTGGTTGATTCAACCAGCAGCAGTCCTAGGAAGACACCGAGTGAAGCTTTCAAGTTAACTACCCCTTTGAACGTCCCAATGTACCACTCGCCAATACACACAAACGTGGATCTCAGCCCACCGGAGAATAACAGCTCTAGTGCTTTCAAAAAGGTTGACAAATCAAGTGCGGCATTTCATCCTAATATAACTTCATTATCTTTGTTTACTGGAGGAATAGATCCAAGAGAACTTTTATTCCAAAGTGGAGCCAATGGTTTCGCACCCTTTCCATACCCGCTGACACCTGTAACGAGCACACCTTCCTACCACGGAGTGACCTTGCCACAGAATGGTGTGTCACCTATTTCACCTCCAGTTCTTACAGCCCCTACAATGGATGGACATATGACAAGTGCTTTTGCACCAAGTGCTAAATTGTCTACCACAGTCTCTAGCAGTTCTGGCGCGATGCACCAACAACTGAAGATGGAAGAATTCAAGGTCATGAGGAAGATGCCAAACTTGGCTGATGGTGGATATGAACTCACTGCTTTGATGTCGCCAACTCTCAGTGATGTGCGCATGTCCAGCATGCAATACGCCCCCAAACCTCAACCGATGGACGTTTTTGCAGGGGCTAAGGGATTGCCTCCTCCTCTGTTACCATTTCTTCCTCCGTCTTTAGCAGCCTTGTCGTTTCCCTCCCAGAATTGGTGTGCCAAATGCAATGCTTCTTTTCGCATGACTAGTGACTTAGTGTACCACATGCGATCCCATCACAAAAAACAGACCGATCCGCAGAAATTGAAGAGGGAGGAAAAACTGAGATGCCACATTTGCAACGAGAGTTTTCGAGAAAGGCACCATTTGACGAGGCATATGACGTCTCATCAGTAATCTGAACGAACTAATGTGTTCAAAATGGATCAAAATCCAAAGAAAATTATAAACTTTAAAGTGTTTATTAATATTAAAAGAAAAAAAACGAATTCAAAATTGAACCAAAAAGGTTATTTCTGTGTGTGTTCTGCGTGAAATTTGATTAGAAAAGAACTAATTTACTTTAATTATTATTTAAGGTTAATTAATAGAAGCATTTGAAGAAGAAAAAAGAGGCCTTCTGTGTTGAATTTTGGAAATGTAACACAACAGAACACTTTTCCATAAAACATCAATTACAAACAAAAAAATTACATGAGATACTTAATTTTCGTATGATTATGTTTTATAATAGCTATGAGCCAAAACCTTGTGATGATTTTGTTCCTCTTTTTCCAAATAATCAAAACATTTAATTACTTTACATTCTTTCGTTTTAATTCAATATCTTAGATGAGTACCATAAATGCTTCTTTTGGTGCAATCATTAAGAAGCCGCGTTAAAACTAATTTTGAATGTCAAAAGAACTTTCATTTGAAAGAAAAATGGCTAAATATACCAATATTTTAAGTCTCTTATTTTCTTCAATAAGTAAATGTGTAATAAAGTTGCTTTCCCGTCTATATATTTCAGGACGATATATAAACCAACTTAACTAATTACCGCTTCGGAACGCGTCTACGGATTTGAAAAAGGTGGCTTTGCAATATATGTTTTGTGAATCTGAGAATATTATGCATTGTTATAGGTTGTATCACTCGTTAATTTCACGAGCCGGCTTTAAAGACAAATACTTTTAATTTTGCGTTTCAATCGCTGTCACCTTAGCAGCAAAATATGGTAACAGTTTGCAAACCAGAGGGTTTTAAAAAAAAGTACGCCCGAAAAGTGCCAAAGAGCACGGTATTTCTTTTTCTATTACGTGTCGAAAAAACCCCCCGAAAGATACGGTCATGATCCTCACAAATGAAAATATAAATACTATTAATTTATAATAGGTAACAACGAAATACTGAATGTATTATACTTGAATTGCTAACACGCAGTGCGATTGATAAGTTCCCGGACTGAGAATATAACTTAAAAAAATATTATCAATTAAACTGCTAAAAAACCCATCCTCCTTCGAAATAAGACCCTTGAGTAACATGGACCATGGCTTGTAAAGGTCATCGAAACATTTCTGGAATTCATTTTTAGCCATGTTCTTTAATTCAGCCTGCGCACGCGAAGCCCTTTTAACTTCATCTGCAGATTAGTCTTCGTTTAAAATGCGGGGAACAATATGTTCATACACACTAGGCATGTTAAAATTCTTAGTCAGTATTCATTGTGACATATGGTCGATAATATCACAGCAGATCCTGCTATTGTTTTACGCCTCTTCTTACGTACCACCGTTGAAACTTTTTCGATGTTTTCAGTGGTGTGGGAAGTCTGCGGACGTCCAGAGCGTTTGTTGTCTTCGACACTTTCCCTGCCTTTTCTGAAATGTTGACGTCACTCAGAAGTTTGCGTTCGGGATAATGGATCACAACCTTACACACACTTCAAAGTCACCGTAACACTTTTACCCAAATGAACACAAAATTTGATATTCATTATATGCCCAACAAACGTAATTTTTTTTCAATTGCCGAAGACTACATGTATCCACCTACAAAATACGACGTCTTGCCGAGCCACCAATCACGTGATTTGCAACAAACTTTTTTAGAAAAGGGGAAGAATGCAACAACGCAGAAATGTTATAGTTGCTCTACTGCAAAAATTTCCCATTTTATAGGCTCAGTCCGGGAACTTTTGAATCTTACCTCGAAGTAGTAACAACGTGACGAACATGCGCCTAAAAGGCTGAACACGTTTCGACAAACTGTGAGCGTGCCGTCGCGTCGTTTGTCTATATTGGACAATATTCGACACGAAATCTGTAAAACGTGAAAGTAGCTAGTGTTACAGAAATGATTAATGTAGCTCTTTAATTTCATTTTGAAGTAAAAGATAAATCCAAAATTTTTTTTCTCACGAGTGTGTATTGGCCTCACTCAACAAAGATTTAATATTATTAAACTGGCCTTCTGAGATCGAAGAAATTTTTTTTTCTCTGAACTAACCCAACAAGTACTTAGAGCACAAAAGAACTGGTTTTCAAAAATCCAAGATATTGCTATATTTTGCGGGGATAGGAAATGAATATTCAAGCAAGTATCTTTTTCATTTAATAACTATATAATCACTTAAAGCCGGTTCTAAACTTGTTAGATCTGTGAATATAAATGTTTATGTATATATGTATTCTAAAAGAAGGTAAATATTTATTGTATGTTCTTCTAATGGTACAGAGTAATTTTTTGTAGAGAAATTGCACTTATTACCTAAATCTTCATTGATTCGTAAGATATAACGTTTTATTAAAATTTTGAAACATTTTTTGAGCTGAAAATTTTAAACTGAAAAAAAACCAAGTTTTATTTAATGCAATTGATTTAACCATGTTTACACTTAACTTATAACTTTTAATCTTTCAATTAAATTGCAGCAATTATTAGGAAAGAAAATTTCATAATATATTTATATTCTTATATTTTGATTTATTAACTGCTAATAAGAGCTAAATTTAGACAGAATATCTTTAAAACAACAAATGTCAGACATCGTTAATTTGTGTGCTTCTTACTGTTATGTATCTAATTAAGATAATATGTACGTAAAAAGGTTATATTTAAATGTATTTGTTATTTTTTAGTTTAATATTTAATAAACACTTTACAATGAACTATTAAGAAAGTGCAAAAATAAACTTTTTTCGTAAAAAGTGTTTTATGCAAAATTATTTATAATTTATTTACCTTTATGCTTTAAAGTCAGTATACTTGTATTATTTATCTCAAGTTCTTGAAAATATTTTATATAGTTTTCTAACCTCCAATTGTTAGGATCTCACAAATAAAGAATAAAATAAAATGCAAAATCAGTAAAAAGGTATTTAAAACATAGCTGGTACTTATATTATCGTAACCATGCCAACCCCTTGAAGATAACTCGTCA
Source organism: Trichonephila clavipes (assembly GCA_019973935.1). NCBI lineage: Eukaryota > Metazoa > Arthropoda > Arachnida > Araneae > Nephilidae > Trichonephila > Trichonephila clavipes. The sequence continues at coordinate 176,571 of BMAU01001233.1, read as the reverse complement.
AATTGGCTAGCCCTATTTTGTACGTATGGTAGGCGCTGAAATGGTAACCATACGCTTTGTTTAATATTTCTCTGCTTGCGACCATTCTAAACCTAACTGTTCGTTGATATGACAAGCTCGAATACTAAAATGCGTATTTGGAATTTACCGAATTCTTAAACAATATAATATTTAATAACAAATTAATAATATATAATTATTCTTTTGTAATTCTAAAAAATAATATAAAATTAATAATAAAATAAAAAAATAAAAAGTTATTGAACCATTATTACCTTATTATTAATAATTAATATTATTAATATTTAATTTCCCATTTTTAGACTACGCGCTCCATATACTTGTCAGTATGTTCCGTTTTTAGAATTCATAAGGTTTTACTCAATTTTGCTAATAAGGTTGCGATATTACGCAAGTACCATATAGTTTACTGTAATATATCATAAATGACCATTTAAGTTATATATATATATATCTTTTATAAGACCTTGTGTAAAACATATTACACAGAGCTACTTATTTTCTTATTCGATTAATTTATTCAAAATATGTTTTCTACAGTATTTATAAAGCTCTTAACTTTTTGATTTCATAAGTATATGTATACTTTAATTCATAAAATGTACATTCACGTGTTCCATTTAAAACAAATTGTACTTTATTTTCTGAGATTAATGTATGTTATATATCTACAGTGTCTAAAATAGTATGTATAAACTTTTGGTTGCTTAGACAAAAGTTGTTACTCACGTCCAGTTGACATTTTGTGATTTTTGTTTGTGATAATTACATGGTAATGTGTATCATATTTGTAAATGCCGCTTTATATAGTCACATAAATTAATATAACTGTACATTGTATAAATATTAATGTTATATAATAAGAGTATGTTATAAATAAAGTTGAAAGCGATGTGTATCTTATTCTTGTAATTTAAGCTAAAATAAAAACGAAAAAAGAATTTATTTTTTCAAAAAATGAATAAATCCTCACAACAGCATTTTAAAATAAAAGAAATTATCTCAATAAATAAACAATACATCATTTTACTTATTAGTAAAACGTTCTAATAAAAGTAAAATAATCTTTAGAATACTTTAAAAACGAGATAAGAAATTTTAATTGTATTTTAGAATGCGTGCTTTAGATCATAGGTTTCCAACCTTTTTTGAACTGGCGCCCCCTTTTCTCGTGAATTTTTCGATACCGCCCCCTCCCCCTCATGAGGAATAAGAGCGCACATAATACATGGTGTGAAAACATGAATTAATTTTAAAATAATATTCTCTTACTAATAGAAACATATTTTTTAAATTAATTTTTTTTCTTAAGCCTCCATTTTATTTTTTACTTGCGAATCCAAAATAGCTGTTGGCACAAATATATTTAAATATGTAATATTACATATTTAGTTTTAAATAGGATATTATTGGAATTGAAACACTTTTGATTTTCTTCTTTATTTAAAAGAGTGGTATAAAAGTTATAGCTTATACCTGTTTTAAAGAAGGTTTTGATTATATGAAATAATTCTCAACAAATTATTGCTTTAAAAATTAAAAAAAATTACTATTTCAGCCTTTAAAGAGAATCACATGTTAATTTTCCTGGTTAACATATTCAATTATATTTCTTGGATAATATATGTAATGCAATGAAGGCATTGGACGAAACATTTTCCCTGTTGCTCACAGACAAAGACAACGCATACACTACAGAAATTAAAATTTACTATATCATTCAATTTCATGTAGGTGTAAATGTAATGTGTAATCTTTACATATAAGTTTTTCATCCACTTCCCGATCCACCGAAATATGTGAATTTTCGTACACGTGATAGAAATGATTTAAATATTTACATACAATCAATAACCAGTATTAAAGTTTACTTTTGTTAGTATATAATCAGTGCGCTTTGCTTAGTCTTTTTTAGACTATATTTGGTTAATGTGCCGAAACTCCACCGTGCCATCTCAACGCCCCCCAATTTTCTCTGGGTCTTTTACTTCCCCTGAAAGCTTCAAACGCCCTCGTTGAGAACCTTTGCCTTAGATCACACTCCTTCCAGACTTAAAACTCCACTAATCATTGTAAACACATCTCATATATATGTGAATTACGATCACAAGTAAGGAGGTCTACTCTTGAGCTAGTGCTTCATTCTTCATTTCCACATTAAGCCAGCGCGAGCATTTTTGTTACCCTACAGATTAAACAAGCATCAGCCTCGTTGTGCTACTAGTCTTTTGTAGAAACAAGACTCTTACTCGTGGTTGGACAGAAACATCGATTGATTTTCTTAACGTCTCACTTTAAACTCACACTAGAGCTGTTTGTTGACAGACATCGTAATTTTAAATTCACGCTCCACGGACGTCACCTACGGTCAAGGGATGATGACGACACCAGAGCCAGCAATTCACTCTAAACTTCCAGACCACGTCAAATGAAGGCTTTGAGTCACGACCCCTGTACACGGCTAGTTAGTTTTCAGTGGCACTAGACACATCTTGAGGGAGTGAATATTAACGTCGCACTGTTCAGTGACACAAGGGTTTTTAGCAATGAATTTCGTCATTTTGAACCATGATCAAGTGGCGAGGACGACACCTGAACTGACACCCCCTCTCCTAACTACCACACCAACCAATGGAAGGACGTTTGAAATCTCTTCACCTGCATCGCTCCCCTACATGGTGGGTATTCAGTGGTACTGGGCTCGAACTCATGACGCACTAGCCACGAGTCCGATACCTTGACCACTTGGCTACCGCGGCCCAGACAAGACACAAGCCTGGATAAATTATTTCAGTTTGATTCGATAGTTTGGTTTGTTAGTTTTACTGATACAAAGACAGTTTTGGCCGCTGCATCAAACACATTGGGATCTGCATGAAATTCTGTACATGGCAAGAAAAAGAAAGAAAAAAAAAAGAGGAAATAAAACAACAAGGGAAAAAAACTGAAAACATTTCTAGGATATCTTGAGATGGATTAATTATATTTTAAACAAAGAGAGAGATTGATGGGTGAAAGGTTGATTATTTATTAAGGTATCCGACTACTTGCAACAACTTTAAAAAAAATGGAGATATGGGAAATTTTATGTGGTTTTTAGATTTAGTTAGTACACACTTTACGAAAAAAATGTTAAAATTAAGAGAAAATCAAATTATTACTAAATTGAGGAAATATTTACAAAAAATTACATAAACAGGGCCCACTTTGTACAAAAAGTTTATGAAAAATTCTCAATTTTTCAGTTTTTATGTATTACTTTGCTATTCATTTTTGAAATGATTTTTAGGATAAGAGATATTTTAATTTTTACAAAAACTAGAGTACACTTTATCTTAGTTATTATTTGAAACAGTTTAAAAGAATAATGAGATCATATTTATATAAGGGATTGAAATATTTTGTGATAAAACAGTGATTGATAACATCTGAAGGTTAAAACACTTCTATTATACAGAGCATACTGAAATTTCAGTTAATTATTTTCAAAAAACTATTCGAAACTTTTTTTTTCGTCGTTTGAGCATTTCCTAAGAAACACATTTCGAGTAAAATGCATTTTAAAGTTTAACTTTTTGCTTCAAGCTGTGGCACCTGCTTTTACTAAAGCACTTGTAGTTTTTGTTCTAATGAAAGAAAAATAAAAAAAAACTCGGTATTTTTATAAAGCTAATAAGATAGCTTATGAAATAAAACCATAAAAAATTTGTCAATTTTTGAAATAAATCACGATTTTAGGGTAGTCCACGCGCGGAGAGCTTAAAGTCACGCTTTAAAGCAATACAAGGGCTGGTGAAATACCAAAAAAAAAAGAACAGAACTCGCCCGAAAGGGCTTTGAACCACAAATCATTCCATTGGGAAAACAAAACACGTACTCAGTCTGTATTGAACGAAATGTTTATTTTTTACATTTTTTTTTTACAGAAGTACACGAAAGTTTACTTAACTTTTACATATGATTTTTTTTTCAGGAGTTCAGGCATGCAGTTCAAAATAACATGTTGTTGTTGTGGCTAATGTCTCCTGTCTAACGTAGTCAGAACAAGGCCCACGTCGTGGCAAGGGGTTAGAAGTACTCCTGTCGTTGGCCTAGGCCTAGAGCACCATACAGGTGACTAAGAATTAGCTCGGTGAAATTCCCCGAAAGGATGATAGATGGTGACACCTCCTATCTCCACCTCCACAGTTTTGCCATGGGACTGGAGGGGTGGGAAATATTCTCCAGTCTCCTGCACTCGTGATTCAGCCCACGAGACTTTTGGACCCACTGATTTAACGAGCTCGGAGGGGATGGCATTGGGCATCGAACCAAGGCTTTCCGGTCATGAGTCCGAGGCTCTAACTGTGACGAATCTATACGGAACTTTATCACTAACCTTCTGAACCGACCTTTTTAGGGAAATTTAATTCCCTACCTATTTCCAATCAACTCCAAAAAGCGGACAGGATTCCTTATTATACAGATTAGATTCAGTACTTAAGTCGAACGAAATAGTAAAGTTAGAACAGTAGGAGATAGACATTGTGACATAGAGTTATAGTAATTTTGAATTGGAATATTGTTGATAATTTAATCTCAAGAAGAATTGAGACTACGAGTGGTAAATATAAAATTGTATTTAAAGTCTCATTAAAACTTTAAGAATCGGATTAAAGTTAAATGTTCATTAAGAACATTATTAAATATAATTCTGGGATCTCTTATCGTGGTAATTTCTGCGTGATCGTTATTTAATGAATTGATTAATTAGATTATTAATTAATTGAGTTAAATTTAAGGATATTATGTTTAAAACCTCATAATATTATTATTCGGATTTGTTAATAAGTCTTTGATTTTAATTGAGAAAGTTATTCAAATAAAGAAAGTTATTTATAAAAATGGCTACTGGTTCTTTTTACGTCTCCTAATTATTATAGTTCTCAAAGTGAGGTCCATAGGGATCATTACAATGGCGCCCAACGTATAAATCCCGAGAATAGAGTCGGATCCAGTTTTAGAATCATTCCGGAACAATATTTTTCGGGAATTGAGAACATAGATGATTTTTGGAGAATATTGATCATAATCTCGCGTATTATGAGATACCTGCACAACTGGCATGTGCTTACTTGAAAGGTCATCTCAAAGGTCGAGCACTCGACTGGTTCGAAGTTCTAGGTTATAGAGTCATTGAAGATAAGACAACAGACTACGCACTTAAAACAGGCATTGTCAGAACAATTTCCCGTGGTCAGAAACAGGTCAGAACTAGAAACGCGATTTTATTCCTCATCACAAAGACGAGATCAACAGCCTTCGGACTTTATTTATGAATTGTTGAAAATTCATAAAATACTTAAACTAGAAATGTCGGAGGAAAAATTAATAGATCACGTCACCAGTCGATTAGAACCCCAAATTTTGGATTATGTCGAAGTTAGACATCCACGAAATACTGCCAATCTCCTACAAATCGTTGATAAATACGAAGAACGTTTTATGCATAGGCAAATCAGAGGTTCGAGTGAGGGATTTAGAAGTTCAGGCCCTCATGAAAACAATCGTTTTAATACCCGGCATAGACAGGAAAATTGAGGAAAACAGAAATAATGAGAGATACGCCAATAATAGCCGACCACAAAGAGAATTTAATCGGTTCGAAAACCAAGGTTTCACAAATAATCACAGATTCGAAGGTAGACGCCAAGGTGGACAATCGGATCAACCATTCCACAGTCAAGGCGGTCGACAAAGTGGATCGAGAAATAGTTCATTTCGAGGTCAAAATGAACGAAGTAGAAATTTAAACTTTTAAGCGATCGATATGAATATGGAGGTAATCGATCGCGAGGTACGGAAAATCCTCCACTTTGGGATCATCGGCCTATCAGAGTATCCTCTATAAGAATGACCCCAGTCGAATTACCGTATGTCCCTATTCTATTAAATGAAACCTTTATTACAGCACTATGGGACACGGGAGCAGAGAAATCTTTTATTTCGGAGGAGATATACCGCAATTATTTTTCATACCGACCTCGTCAAAAGACGAAAGACAGAGTCGTGACAGCACAAGGAGCCCCGTGCAATCATTTGGGTAGAGTCGAATTACAAATTAGAATCAGGGAATTTCAGAAACCCTGGGAATTCCATATACTTGATAACATGCAGTATCAGTGCATTCTAGGGATTGATTTTATGAAGGCGTCGCGATTAACATTAGATTTTGATCAGAAATCCTTAATCATTCCCGATCATCTGATCAAACAAACGCCTAAAGAGCCGAAACTCGTTGATATTGATCTCACAGAATCGAAACTTGATGACGAGCAACAGAGGCAATTAAAAGCCTTATTTAATAATTTTAAAGGGTTATTTTCCGATCAACCGGGATTAACGCATGTTGTATATCATGAGATAGATACTGGAGATAAAGGACCGGTAGTGTCGAGACCATACAAGTACGACCGGGTCAAACAAGGCATCATCGATTATCACATAGATAAAATGTTACGGGATGGTACAATTTGTCCTATTAATTCGCCCTATGCATCTCCAGTCGTATTAACTCGAAAGAACAATGACCTTCCTCCAGATTCTCCCGAGGCGTATCGTTTCGCGATCGATTATCGGAAACTAAATGCAATTACCAAATATCCTCGATATCCATTACCGGTTATTGATGACTTACTCACCAATATACCTCACACCAACGTTATGTCCACTCTAGATCTCAGAAGTGGCTATTTTCAGTTGGCGATTAGTCCAAAGGACATAGAAAAACCGCGTTTATCACTCGCAATGGCACTTTTGCATTCCTACGCATGCCTTTTGGTCTTTCTGGGGCGGCGCCTAATTTCCAAAGAGCTATCGATATAATCCTCCAACCTGTTATTGGGCGTTTCGTGTCCGTTTATATGGATGATGTTATTATTACATCTCCATCGTTCAAAGACCATCTAGATCATTTAACTCGGGTTTTTACCTTATTACGAGACGCAGGGCTAACATTAAATAAAGAAAAATGTCACTTCGCTCGTGACAAACTCAAATATTTAGGCCTGATTATTAGTAAAGAAGGAATCGAAACTGACAATAAGAAAATTCGGGCAATTACGGAAATGAAACCTCCCAAAAATAATAGAGAAGTGTCAAAATTTTTAGGGATGACGGGTTGGTACCAAAAATTTATTCCGCGATACGCAGATATATGCGAACCATTGTACCAATTAAAGAAAAAGGGGGCGAAGTTTAACTGGTCGGGAGAAGCACAGGATTCTTTGATCAGATCAAACGCACACTAACGGAGGCACCGATTTTGCAATTACCAAATTTTTCTGAACAGTTCAATTTATTCACTGATGCAAGTGGGGTCGGAATTGGTGCTGTACTTCAACAAAATCAAAAAACCTATTGCTTTCGCGTCTCGAACCCTTAATAAAGCAGAACGTAATTATACGGTTACCGAAAGAGAATGTTTGGCGGTAATTTGGGCTCTAAATAAGTTTAAAACTTATTTTGGACCCCTACCTGTGAAAGTGATTACAGATCACGCAGCGTTAACGAAGTTAACCAATGGTAAGAATTTATCAAGTAGGATGATCCGATGGGCATTGAAATTGTCAGAGTTTAACATAGAATGGGAGCACAGACCTGGTGTTCAAAACGTGGTCGCAGACCTTTTATCAAGAAATCCAGTAGACAGTGTCGAGGGATCGCAAATTTCGTGCGCAGCTCTTAGAGCCCTCGCAATAAATTCCCGTGAACAATTCATTAAGGAACAGAGGGAAGATCCTGAATTAGGACATATTTATCGATACTTAGAAAACCCTGATGACGGTTCTGTTAATGCGACGATATGCGAGAGTTGGTCCCAGGACTTCAAGTTAATAAATGGTCTCCTCTTTTACGCGAAGTATTTTCTAATCTAGGAGAGCTAAGAGTTTATATTCCTGGTTCTCTTCGAAAGATATAATGAAAGAATTTCATGATCTGCCATTAGCAGGACATCTCGGAAAGAGGAAGACATATCTTAAACTTCGTGACACGTGCTATTTTCCATTTATGAGAAAATATATATTTGAATATGTTTCAACCTGTGACCGGTGTCAAAAGTTTAATTATAAAAACGCGCTACCAGCTGGTCGTTTAATGCCTATAGTTTCGAAATATCCAAATGAAATTGTAACGCTAGACTTAGTAGGCCCCTACCCCGCATCCCGACCCGAGAGATATAAATTCATATTAGTTATAACTGACCACTTCACTAAGTGGTGTGAGCTGATTCCTCTTCGTAAAGCTTCAGCCCAGACAATAGCTAATGCCTTTTTTAATAACTATATAGCGCGTTACGGAGCTCCGATTTCTTTGATAAGTGATAACGGCCCCCAATTTATTTCTGACGTGTTTGAACATCTCAGTCACAGGTTGGACATCAAACATATGAAAACGGTAACGTACAGACCACAGTCTAATCTCACGGAGAGAGTGAATAGAAATTTAGTTCAAATGATAGCTTCTTTTGTTGAAGAAAATCATGAAAACTGGGACCAATTTCTACACGAGTTCGCTTTCGCATTACGCACGGCGGTAAATGAGACGACAAATAAAACTCCGGCTGAGTTGTTTTTAGGAAGGAAAATCATAACTCCGTTTAGCAAGCTCATAAATGTTAAGGAGGATGCGAAATATGTTGGTAATAACATCGAAAGATTATTCGATGAGGCAAGACGAAATATGCAAAAACAGCATAAATATTGGGAAAAACATTACAATCTCAGAAGGAGGGATGTTCACATCAAAGTGAACGATTTGGTTTTACTTCAAACACATTTCTTAAACGCTGCGGGTAGGAAACAAGTGGGAAAATTTATGCCTAAGTTCGAAGGTCCCTATAAGGTTTTAGAAATAAAAGGAAATAATTTAGTTATTTGGAAAAACGGAAGAAATATAACTGTTAATATTGATCAGGTTCGAGTGTACCGACCTCGTCAGTCAGACACGATTAGTTCAGATAGTCCGATAGAAACTCTATATGACGAACAAGAAGTTAGTCATGGGTCAAATAGATCAAATCAAGGACAGTTTAAAGAGCATAGGAAAACCTCTAGTCAGGAAAGTGAGAGGTGTAGATCACGGCAGAGTAACACCACACGGGAGATCCCCAGAAATAAACGTAAAATTAATAGTACTGCGTCGAAGGACCCAGCTATAAAAAGATCTAAGATATGTAGGAAAAGATCCCGACAAGGATCTGATCATCAGGACCGGAAAAGACACGCTCCTGAGCAAAGGCAAGGAATCAAGAGGTCGATTCCTTCCTCGATCTCGTCCAAAACTCACAAATTTTACAAACCTAATACCTCTTCACCAGGAGTACAGTCCATTGCAGGTCCATCAAAGTTACCGGATCGCAGAACTGCTACGACTACAAGTGGATCCCGAATGGAAGTTAGTGGACGTGATAACCAGACCCGTCAAACCAGAGCGACAACGAGAAGACACAACGAACAAGCGGAGAAAACAGTCCCGTCAAATCAAACCAATACAAGAAGACCTTGCCCATACTATCTACGGAGCCGTATACAAGAAAAAGACAGAATCCATGAGAACCTCAACAACATCGAAATCAACGGCATACCTGGCAGCATATTCCGCAGAAGAAGCCTCAGTATGGAAGCGATGAATGGAGATCCAGTCCATAGGATTTAACAGACAAAATCCAGGTTGTATTGTTTCATTATCTTCGCGGTACGAACAAATGAAGAATTTTTGCAATTAAAGCAAGTCACGGGCGGACTCTAAAATTAAGAAGACTGACAAAAGTGGACACTACATTGTGTGTGTTTTTTTTCTATAACAGAAAAAAACGACTTTTGTGTTACTTTTTGTATTTTGGAGAAAACATCTGTAAATTTTGCATTTGTTTACTTCGATGTATGACTTCGCTAAGATGCGACAATTCATTTGGTTGTTTGTGTTATTTATTTATTACAAAATGATTATTATTATATGCTATGTATGTATGTTTTGTTTCACATCTGGTGCCTTATTGCGCGGCGAAGTTAGATAGGATTAACCATTAACACTAACTAGCGCATCAAGTTTTTCGAATGAGAAGGCAAGGGAACCAGATATTTATTGTATGAAATTCATGTAACAAATGTATAACTTCATGTATACTTTTACCTACTTCTCAAATGGATATCAATCTTTCAGGGTAGCTGACCCTGAAGTCTTCAATGTTCCAGTGCCACAGAAGATTGTATTGTAATTTTTTGTATAATAACTAAATAATACTCTATGGGGCTGGTTTTTTGCCACCACTAGGGTGGTTTTTCCCACGCCCCCTTGCCGAATGGATAGAGTGCAGGGATTAATTTAAACTTGTAAAATATTATGAGGTTTGTCAATTAATTCTAAATCGTAATTTTATTACGGAAGATGTTTCAATAATATTCCGTTCGAAATTAATATCGTCGGTACTGTAAGACAAAGATAAGATTTACGTAATTTATTTTCAGGACATTTGAGTCCTTCGAATAAATCCCGTTTTCTTTTTGGAGGGGGTTGTGACGAATCTATACGGAACTTTATCACTAACCTTCTGAACCGACCTTTTTAGGGAAATTTAATTCCCTACCTATTTCCAATCAACTCCAAAAAGCGGACAGGATTCCTTATTATACAGATTAGATTCAGTATTTAAGTCGAACGAAATAGTAAAGTTAGAACAGTAGGAGATAGACATTGTGACATAGAGTTATAGTAATTTTGAATTGGAATATTGTTGATAATTTAATCTCAAGAAGAATTGAGACTACGAGTGGTAAATATAAAATTGTATTTAAAGTCTCATTAAAACTTTAAGAATCGGATTAAAGTTAAATGTTCATTAAGAACATTATTAAATATAATTCTGGGATCTCTTATCGTGGTAATTTCTGCGTGATCGTTATTTAATGAATTGATTAATTAGATTATTAATTAATTGAGTTAAATTTAAGGATATTATGTTTAAAACCTCATAATATTATTATTCGGATTTGTTAATAAGTCTTTGATTTTAATTGAGAAAGTTATTCAAATAAAGAAAGTTATTTATAAAAATGGCTACTGGTTCTTTTACGTCTCCTAATTATTATAGTTCTCAAAGTGAGGTCCATAGGGATCATTACACCAGGCCACCCACGGACCTTCAAAATAACATTTAAGAATTAACATGTTATAACCAGAATTGCACAGTTCCAAAACAAAGTATACACTAGCATAAAACTTGTACAAAGGTAAATAACGCATGGGGAGGAAAAGAAATAATTTCGAAGCGCACAGTTACTAAAAAACAAAATGTTTCACAGAAGAATCAGGTAATAGCACTAATGCAGAAAATAACTGTGAAGTCCTGTGTACACTTTTCTTCTAACAGTGGGAGGTTCCAATGGTTTCTAACCAAAAGGGGACAGTGGGGATGAAAACTAAACGGTTTGAAGTGCTGTTGGTGGCGCTCTTTATAATTATGAGCCGTGGTTAGGTTTCGAAAGCGACATCTGGGTCCAAACATCTACACCACTCTAAGCGAAGACTGAGCAAACATACAGTCGAACCCTTCACAGGGCACTACGATTTGAAACCACAACTAGACAAAAGAAACGCTGGCGCTGAGTTTGCAATCATGATCACTTACTTACCGCGGCCTCTGATGGGAGATATGAAAAATAAACAAATAATTTCAGGAGCTTAAATCAGCGTTTCTCAAATTGTGGTGTGCGCACGCCTTGGGGGGGGGGCGGGATAACTCTACGAGGGGGTGGGGCGCGAGCATATTGAAAAATCGAAAACAAAAGATTATTTAAAAAATAATTTTACTGGAAGTAAACAAAAAACTTTCTGATACAATAAAATATAAAATACGCATCTACACTGATAAGATACATTTATAAATGTATCAGTATTGTACAATGTATTTTATTATTAATTTAACAAAACTAAGTTAAGAACAAATTTGATAGTTATCAGTGACCCCTTGAGTTTGTATTAACACTTATCTTTGATAATTTGTAATGTTTATAATTTTTTCCTTAACTGCCAATTCCCCAATTCCACCGTTTTCCATGTACACGAGTGTATTTTGATGTTTTTTTAGGGGGAGGGGGACGAGAAAAGGAATAAATAAGCAAATCCTCTGAATTAAGTAAATCCTTAACAAACACTGTCAAGCTCCTTTTATTGCATTCCTGGAATAATTTTATGGATAGCACTGCACAGAAAAGATCGTACTTCAAAGAGACGTATATATACGTCCGAGGAATTTAACCCACCGGTTGAGTGAGACGTATATATGCGCTGATGGCACTTTAAAGGTTAAAGTGGTATATATATAATATTGTAGCTGTAGTGTCAAAGTATAGTATTATTGAATTCAATGCATTGTTACTGTATGGAGGCGGCAACGATGAAAATAATGTTGAATAGTGGGTCACGTATATTGAAAGTTTGAGAAGCACAGGCTTAGATCCCTTCTAATGAAATAAAGCTTTTGAATGTTAAGTTAATTAGATTATTTACCAACGTAGAACCAGAAGTAATAGACTATTGGTAATAGACTTTTTATTTCTGAACGCTCATCAAATGAGGAGGATGGCATTTGAGCTGGCAATCTGTCCCCATCCATATGTCATCCAGTTGTGGAAAAACTCAGGACCCCAATAGATTTAACATTAAAAGCTCTTTTATAAGATGAGCTTTGAATAGAATTGTGAGCCGAACACAAGACTCGACTGAAACATTACGCGCGGGAGAGAGCTATATGCTCGCGAACATAACTAGGGGTTACTCTAGAGCCGGACAAACCGGACACTGCCCGGGGAGGCAAATTCTAAGGGCGGCATTTGGATCGAATTAGAATTACATAAATATAAAATTTGATACATTTTCTGAAATAATTTTGGATGTGAATTTAGTGTCTCATTTAACGTGTCTTACTTCCTTATTGTGTACTCAGCCTGTTTAATGTTAGTTTTCTTTTACGTTGAAACTTAAGAGTGCGAGGCTGGGAGTTTATGCTCAATCATGAAAATTGATAACTTCACGCCTCTGTCACAACTTTCTTCCCCTCCCAGAGTATGGTTACAACGGACATTCCTTTCACCCATATACGACGTCCAGTGTCAGCCATCCAAAAGGCACAAGGGAAATAAGAGCTCATAAAGAGTTACAGGAAATGTTTTACTTTAGTCTTGCGTGTTGTTACTATTGGATTGATGCACAACTATCCGGCGTTTTTTCAACAAATTTTATTTAACAAAATCAATAACAATATTTGACAAAAACATGTTTAAACGATTATTCGGGAGCATAGTCACCGTCTACTTCAATTACTGCTTCCCATTTGCTTGGAAGACGGTCGATTCCACGAGCGCTTCTGTCCCACCACACACACCACATAGCCTTCTTACAGTGGACATGTTTCGGTATTCCTTTGGGAGAAACCTTTCTTTTGACGTTTTTGAAGAGAAGCCATGTCTCATCCCCAGGGACAAGATTCTTCAAAAATGGTGTTTGTTCGTTTTGCTACAGTAACTCGGTGAAAAATTAAACGCAACTGACTCTGTTCTTGTCGGAGAGTTCGTGTGTGGGGGGCCATCCAGCGGTTTTCCACACTTTTCCAAGCTTTTTGAGGCGACGAACGACCATGGATTTATTGACATTGAAGTCTTCAGCCAGAATTCATGTTGTCAGGCTCTCGTCCTCTTCCATGGCTGCCAGAAGAGCTAGATCGTCGAAATCCGATGGTTGACCTCTTCTTGGCTTATCCTCCAAGCTCACCTGATTTGAAACGGGCACACCACTCCCCACACTGACTTTCGCTGATAGTTCCTTTGCCAGAAAGTTCGCTGGGATCACGAAATGACTGTGCTGCTTTCCATTCTTTCTAGAAGTGGTAGAGCATAATACGGCGAATATGACTATGCTTTTCGACATGCATTTTTCTAAAACAATAGGAAAGGTTATTTTTATACAAAAATAATAAACAAAGCGCTACATTTCACTGATGAAAAACTCGCTGATATAAACGCCGGATAATTATGCATCAACCCAATATAAGTTAAAATAAGCGTTTGTAATCCTCAACATCAGTAGACTCTTTTTGGAAGAAATTGGCATGTGCTAAAAGGAACACATGCGCGATTCCTTCTCTTACATTTTACTTGTTTGAAAGAGTAGCATGTAATTATACCCTTTAAATTCGAATTATTCTGTATTTAACATTATATGTGTCTAAATACTTTACAAATGAGAGATTAACATTAATAAAAAAAAACCGAATACTGAGATTGTATGAAAACCATATATTGAAGGTCATATGAAAAATTTAAAATTTAAAAAATGGATACTGTAATATTATAAACATTGCTGACTTAGAACAGCTTATATAAAAATAATTTACATAAACGTAGGGTTGAATATGTTTATATATATATAATATTGCTATGCTGCCTTTTTGTTTGCAAGGGTTATTTAAATTTTACAGCTATGTATCTATGTGAACAATTTATCTTTTTTTAATTATAATTTTTTTCATGGAGAGAGATGCGACGTTTTCGATTTTTGTCCTGGGCAGCAAAACTGTTACCCTGACATAACCATTCAACCACCATGATCCCAAGAGCCCACTTGATTCGAATTAACGTGTCACTAGGATTCACCACTTTTGTTTGTCCCCTGAATCATGACTTTAATTATGTGATCAGCTTATAAATCAGAAATTTTTAAACGAGATATTATTTTGTAGGTTATTTAAAAAGAAATCAATCAATTTTAATATGAATTAAAAATATAACTCACAAATTTTGAATATTTTAATTCATAAAACATTTTTACTTTCACCAATAATTTAAAAAAACAAGTGTATTATTTCAAACAATAAATGCAAATTTATTTTAAAGCGATAAGAGAAATAGACCCCTGTAATAAAATCCTTGACTCGCATTTTTTTCTAAATCAGTGTGATTATGATTTTTTTTTAAAGCTGCACTGTACGATATAAAAGCCTCAACTCCTGAGGAAAAGATACTGAAACAGGGATATGTTTTAACATTTCTTCGAGCATTTTCGAAGGATGTACATTTTTCTTCTAATTAACTGAAGAAGGTAGCAGAAATACAATTTTTACATTTTTCGCGAGCTTCTTGACACTTTTTACGACGTTATATAGTACATTAATATTTCATAACGAATTTCTTTATTTCGGAAATTCAAAATACTTACAAAGTTTTTTTTTTGTGTGTGTGTGTGGAGCCACCCAAAGTTTCAAAGAATTCCGATTTCAGAAATTGTATTTTAAAACCACTTGCTGGTTACAAATGTCTGATTTTTTTTAGCACTCGCTTCATAGCAGATCTGTCACGTGTAAATATTCCCCACACAGCAAAATGAGCATTTATTACAATAATCGTGCTGCCATCTATACGTAGATAAATAAACCAAAAATTGTTTGACTTACTAATGTTTGCTCGTGCTGCTATCTGTCGATTCCTTTAAATATAACTGTATATTAATTTTTTTTTCACGGATTTATACATTAATTAAAATTTTTCTCTCTCAATGAATAGTCAGAAACGAGACTATTGTGTTCAAAAATATTTATGGCAAGATTTAATGGAAGAAATGAATCTCAGTTTATGTCACAGTTAAGTTTTCTTATTTTACTCGTAGATTATCTCTCTGTTAGGTAAATATCTACATTTAACACTTTAAATCTTTTTGAAGTCCTGGGCCACTATGCAAAAAAAAAAGCCTTATCTGAGACCCTTTTAAGTAGACACTGTGTAGCATATGTTGTTAAAACAGTGGCGTAACTGAGAATATTTGCCCCCTGTAAAGTCAAGTTTTGGACCACCCAATTTGTATTTTACAAAGGTAAGGTTTTGGGCCCCCAAGAATCCTGCCCCCCTACGATGCGGGGGTTGTGTACATTATACCACTGTTGTTAAATGCTATTACAAATCATAACAAATCAATGAGCATGACTCCCAATCTCACAAACTTAAGGTACAAACCGGCTCAATCGAGTACAGATTAAATGAGTAATGATAGCGTATGGTAATAGGTTTCGACAGAGATGACGAACATGATAAAAGGCAGTCTGACACTATTACCAACTCGCATAATGTTTGAAATTCCCAGGATGAGAATGACACTTGAGCTGCCCATCCCAACTACTATGCCACATCAACGTGAGGACTTTGAGATTTGAAAAAAATAACTATAATTAGCCTCTCTATCTTTAGTGGCACCAGAATTCGAACTCTTAACTCGACAGAAACAGCCTGTCATGCCTTCGAGGTTATGATCATGGACTTTTGTTTGTATTCCGTTTAAGAAAGTTTTTTTTTCTTAAACCACTGAAACACATTTAACTGAGTTCAGAATCTTATCTGAGGTTAACTTGAGACATTTTCCGAGGATTTATCTATGCTTAATTTTGATTGATCATTCAATATTTAGATACTAAACCAGTGGTCTTCAAACTGTGTCCACGAAACCCTGGGGCTCCACAAAACATATACCCAGGGGTTCCACGCGTTACAATAAAAAAAACCGAAAAGAAACTTATAAACATGTAAGCAGTTATTATTTCTACGAAGTTTGTATAACAACAAGTACCTAAAACTCATCTTATTCATTAAAACTGAAAATTTTATTTAGATATAATAAACTTTTTTTTTCAACACTTTTTAAACATTTGTCGTAATATAATAAAATAATATTAAAGTGTTTTATATTTATATATATCCTTCCGTACTAGATTGCGAATATTCTATTATTTACTATCTTAGATTCCACGAGATAATTTTATACTCGTAAATTAACAGTGTCTTGCATAGCTAAATAATTTTCTAATGGAAAATGCACCGTTTTGCAGTTGTTGGAAAAAACACGTATAATGAAGGAGAGGAAACAACTTATCAACAGATTTGATGTTAAAATCTAAATTTAAGCAAGAACAGCTCCTAAATTTTATGTAGAAAATTCATGGAAAATACACAGTATTTTTCACATAGCTATAACATTGTGGGTAAGTGAAATATATATTTCTCAAAGTGAGTGGCTACAAAAACAAAGCATAAAAACAAATGAAACGCAGATTATGAAATGCGACTGCAGATAATTTCAATAGACATAGGCTTCAGAAATTTGTGCGAACAAAATCAAGCACATATCCCAGTTACTAAATACAACAAATGGGTAGGTGTCACTTGGATTACAAATTAATATTATGGATTAATGAGTCAATTATATTAAAAAAATTAGAATAGATTTTTTTAATAAATGCAATATTTCTTTTATAGTTTTGTCTTTACATAAAGTACCTATATCCTGTTGATCTACTTTAAATATTAATTTGAGATATTTTCTTCTAAGTATGTGAGGGGAATGAGATTACCCGAAAACGCTTTCTAGTTCTACTGATTCCACGAAAACACGTTCAAGTTCTAGGGATTCCATGAGTTGAAAATACTGCAGACCCCTGAATACTAAACTAAACTCGGAGGTGCAGAAGCTTATAAGGGCCAAGGCCTGCTGAGGATATCTTAATTTATGTGACCTTGGACACTGAGGTGCAAGAGCATATGTTTTGATCAAATGGTAAATTTGACGCGAAATTCCCAGTATTCAGTTCCCAAGCAAGCTTGATACTCATTTAGCAACCCACTGAAGAGATGAACGGCTGAGTCGGCTTTGCCTAGCCCGAGTTTTGAACCCTGAACCTGTGGCATGGAAGGGTGATACACAACTATTCAGCCACTGGGCTTCCAATAATTAAATATTTAACTAAGAAAATATATTTTAGGGAACAGTAAATCTTACAGAAAAAAATCAGTTCGGTCATTGTACAAATATTTTCTGCAAACTTAACATATACACGCACGTAAAAACGCATTTTAAACACACAATCATTTTAAGCCTACAGTCACAAAATTTCTGGGAAATGACTTTTCAAGTACAATGAAAAGTAAAATCAGTGGAAAGATGACACATGCAATTATTAGAAACATGTCGTCAACGTTTATGTGAGGGCCCGCAAATTGGAGAGACAGCAGGAGCAATGCAAGAGAGCTATAAAGAAGGAAAAATGTCTAGAACTGCAGGATTTCCAGACATTCGCTTTCGGGTAAAAATGGAATTGGTAGTGCAATATGGCTACAAAAAAGCATAAGCATCCCTTTAGACGTGACAAAATTATCAAACATTAAAAAAAGAGAGTAGCTAGACGAGTGTTTTCTAAAAGGAGCATTGTCGAATTACGAAAAATGCATCACGAACTTCGAAAACCCTCCAAAGGACAAGAAAGATTGTTAAGGATGGACCAAGGACTGGTGAGGACGGGTCCCTCAAGCATGGCGAAAACGCATCAAAACCAGACAGCGTGAGCAGCAACTGGAAGACATGTTTCGATTTCTGTTGCCACACATTTTCATAAATGTAGATTTTCCAGGAGTTCTCTGAATGCTGCATCTCATCGATAGCAGCACATCTACCATACCATTATCAGAGGTATAATAAAAACAAGGACAGGGCATCCCATCAATTAGATTTCGATTCTTATATTAAACATATATTTAACAAGTCAAATAGGTTTTCTTTTACTTAAGAAATTAAAAAATTGTAATATTAAGTAGATATTGTGAAAAATTTTAAATTTTAGATCCAGATTTAAAAAGAAGTAAAATTATAGAATGAGGGGTTGACTAAATTTATAGAAGACGATAGCAGCTTTGTCCCTCGAACGGGGCCTAACCATATGTCAAGAAAGAAAGAAGATATTTCCATAAACCGTAAATGGAAGAGAATTGAAATAATTGATCGCTTTATACACGGTTTCATGGAGAGAAAAAAATCGTCAATCGTAGATATTTTTACAAGTGTTGCGAGATTTAAATTATTAAAATTTTGAAAATTCTTGAGCCATCCACAGTACCAAGTAAGAAAGGGGGATGGCCAGGAAAAAATGTGAGGATATGAAGGAACTGAAAAATACGAGTTTCAAATGTTCCTTTTTTCGCATTGTTGTGCGACACTTAGTATGGAATAATTTCATATTATTAGAATTTTTTTGTTTTTTGTTTTTGTTTCTCTGTATTTCGAGTATTTTGATATTTTTATGCTTTATGTAATTGAAAATCAAATATGTAAGAATAAAATGAATCTGGAAGTAATTTCATATCATTCAACATTAAGTTGATGACGAAAGATTGAAATTTTCAACCAAGAAAGATTAAAATAACTCATTTACAAAGATCGTGCTGCCATCTATTTGTCGATAGATTAAACTACAGATAATATTTTGGCTCTTAAATGTGTGCTCATGCTGCCATCTGTTTGTATTATTTTAAGCTCACGGTTTTGTATCCTATCTTTTTCTCGTCTGTAAAGAATTCTTAAAAAGACGACATTTGTTTCCAAAGGTACGTTAATAACCATAAACAATAAATAATATGGGAAAGAAAGACTTTTTTTGACATTTGAATGTGGTGAGTGAAAAAGTTCAGCGAGTTATTCGGAGAGGTATTTTCTACTTTCGAGTTTCTATAGCGGAGTGATTTATCTAATTGAAAATAAAAATGCTATTCATCTAATGCCAGATAATCTATCAAAGTTTGATGTTGCATTTGAAAATTTTATTGGATATATAATAGATTTTTGGGAAATATTTATGTTGCCAAATGTCTACGTACAACTTTTTCAAAATAAATACTTAATATTATTACCTGGGTTTTTTACGTAAACTGGGACTACACTTGACTAACATATGGCTGTGATACAACTTCTGACACTAAAGTTAAGTGAATGAAGTCAGAACGGCTGATCTGGTAACATTGGCGAAACAAAACGCTGCACATGCATAGTAGTAGGTGTTGATCATCTGCAAAGATCAATTTGAAGTTTTGTTTTAAGCTTGGCAAGACATTGACAGAAAATAATTCGATGCTGGTACGTATTCATGAAGATCAAGCACTATCCATGAAGTGCGTGTACGCACTTTGCCCGTTTTCGAGAAGGTCAGGAAAGTGTTTCTGACAACCCTCGTAGTGAAAGACTGGCGATTTCCTTCAGTGACGAAAACATTGAGAAAGTGAGGTGATTAATCACCAAAGATCGTCAATTAACTGTGCTCATGATAGCTGATGAACTGTATATTAACCGTGCGACAAATCGTTACACAGAATTTAGAGATAAGAAAAACGTGCTATCGATATTGACGATATTCCAAACATCCAACGAAACGTGACGAGGATTTAGAACTCCATCCCAAAAGAAGGCTTCTTGCAAATTTTCCAGGATTTGTATAGCAAATCTCAGGAATGCATAGTTATGGGAGGTGACTATTTCAAAGGACAGTAAGGTAACTTTCGTTAATATTTCATCTCCGTTAACTTTACAGGACTATTCACTGAACTTTATTGTCAAAGGTTGTATATGGTTAAAATGAACTTTTAAAACTCAAAACAAAAAAACAAATATTCATTTAAATGTTAATCACGATAAGTATGAGTAATGTTTGTTAAATGTTGTACTCATTATCAATTAGAACATTAACAACAAGGCAAAACAATTTGTAAAAATTTGTTTATATCTTATTGCTTCAGCTGGGCTCCGAAGATAAAAAATCGTGGGCAGCGAGTTAGACATGCTTGATTGATGGTATAGTAAAATCACATTTTTTGAATTTAAAAATTAAATTGAAGCAATATTTATATACTAACCCTAACTCTCTCACTTTACTGTGTATGATTATATATTGATTATAAATTATTGATATATATCTATATAAAGAACCCTTGCAATGAATAAAATCAGCTTAACAAATAAAGTTACCTTAAAAACTCAAATCTAAGTCGCACCTCGAATTCTCAAAATGTTTTTGTAAAGAAATATTGTCATCGATTCAAAGCCGCATCCCCAATTTTCTATTCATTTTTGAGAAAAAAAAATTGTGTAAAAGGTTCATCGATATAAAAAATTTAATGAGAATCAATAAGAAGCTAATTTTTTATTTGACCAGTATTAAAACCTTTCAAATATATACACGAACCTATAATTACTCCAACCATGAGTATCATATGTTTCGAAAATGATCAGTTACTCCTTTGTCACACCTGAATTCGGAATTGGTTCCAGCGTCGTCATTATCCCAAACGGTGTCTCCCATGCAACATTTTTTTTAAAGAAAGTATTACAGAAGAATGTAAAAGAATTATTAAAGACTGTTGAATATTTACAAGGAAAAATTATATTTTATTTGCACCATCGGCGTATATTTGTTTCGATCGAGTCAAATTTTCAGTGGCCACTGCTTCGTTTCCATTTTTTTCTGCATATAAAATGACTTTCTTTTTCATATTTGCGTCATAGTGAACTCGACTTGACTGTTTCTACATGTTAATCTACAGTCAATTAATGTATTTTTTATAAATTTTCAATTTTCCACCTGCTACAAGGGGTCAAAAAATTTAAATTCGTAAAATGTTTGTTGATATGTATGCATAACATTCTAGTAAAAATAAATTCGGACAAAAACGTTTTCTAATGATTAGGATTCAAGTGATAATATACCATTTGAAAGTTTAATATTTGGTGCACATTTTGTGACGAATTCAAATACACATTTTTAGTGTATTTCAATCAATAAAACTCTTACTGTAAGTATAGAATAGTTTTTAAAAAGTATAAAAACTTCTTTTTATTTAATAACAGTTTTCATGTAAATTATATTTATAAAAATCGAGCAACTGACCTGGAGCTTCAACAAACAAGTCCCAGTTATTCAAAATCCTTTCACACATCTTCATAAAATTGAAGAAACTCATCAGTTTATTCCATGCCACACAAAATTGATTTCTTGAAACTATTAATAGCAAAAGATAGAAGTTTACAAGTGCTTCTAACCAAAAAATATGAAAAGTTCCACTCAAAAGCTTCGTGCTTTTAAAATTTAGGCTTAGTTGATACTGGAATTTCAATCCAAACGACTACATTAACCACAATATCAAGAAACGAAAAAATGTTGCCAGATCATCTCTGTAAACGAGAAGAAATTCGTCTGTAGCCGCGGTAGCCTAGTAGTTATGGCCACAAACTGGCTGCCAAAGTGTCGCGGTTTCGAGTCCTGGTGCCACTGAAAACCTAACGTGTAGAGGGTTGATGCCATTAAATCTACCGAGGCTAAAACTTATCTCGTTGGCGTGGTGTAAAAGTTTGCAGAGGGGATGCCAGCTCAGGTGTCATCGTCGTCCCTTGGTCAAGATTCAAAATCGCGAGATGCGTCAAAAAATATTAACAGAAAGTGTTGGCGTCAACTGAAAATATGATTCAAAAGAAACATTTAAGGGGACATGGTACGATTTACGCAAAAATTTTTAATTTAAGGATTTTTAAAATTTTTTTGGTTGCCTCCTATGTATGCATACTGTGTTAAACAGATTTTGTGCTCAAAATTTCATAAAAAGCTAGCCTTGTAATTTTTTAAGGAAAACACTTGAAATTTTTTAAGTGATTTTAAAGTGCTACTCCTCCTACAAAAATTGACGTACATGCATGAAATTTGATTTACAAGTACATCAAACTGTGTATAAAAAAAAGTTGGTATGGGTTTTGCGTTAACGTGATTGGGTATTCATACAATACTTCTTTTTATGAATGTTTATTGAAAATTCCTTAAAAAATGTATAAATTATGAGTTTAATTATTTTTAAAAAAATAAATATTGCTTTGATTCAAAAATGGATACCAACTTTTGTTACATGTACTATTGGCAATAGGTAAAAAAAATTCAAAGCGTTAGGAGCAATAGAAAAAAAGCCTTAGTATTTTAAATGAAGACAAACTAGTTATTTTATCTTTCTGAGATACGTCAGTTTAAAGTTTTGATTTGCCATAGAGATGTGAATAAAAACGAACGTAAAAGCTATCATAATTCTGCATTTTTTTAGTTTAGAGCATTCAAATTTTGTGAGGATATAGAAAAGTATATAAAAAAATGTAGGCTAAAAAATTGAAATTTGATTTTCTGACCGATTTTTGTTAATTGAATCGCACTGTGTCCCCTTAATTATTATTATTATTTATGTTTCTTTTCTTTCTTTTCGTCTTTTGGTCTGTATGGTGCATTTGTATTGGATAATTTTATTGATTTTTATGAATATGTAAGAAAGTTGGAATATGTGAATTCTTTCTTCCATCTCTTATACTTCTTATGTTATTATTATTATTATTTGCTTGGTATATTTGTATTACGTTCAGGCACACATATGCATATTGGGCAGTTACCTTTAAGTTTGCATTTTGTAATTTTACTGTTTTCTACTGTTTAAAATATAAAGTTTTACTCACACTCCATTTATTTATTTATTTATCTTGGTGGAATTTTCAATCGTTAATAAAATACATTTTAAAGCGCTCAATTGAGCTAAAATTTTATATACACGATTATTTTGGATGACAATACAAAAATTTAATTATAATTAATAAAAATTAATTGATTAAAACTAATTACTTAAATAATTACAAATACAGCCAACGATGACAATACGATACTTTAATGATAATTAATAAAAAATAGTTGCCACTTAATGTTGTGATTCTGTTATATGTATATACATATGTATATTAAATGTAACTATTTAATAAAAAGTAGTCAAAATAAAATTTTTCTTTGCTGATTTAAGTAGGAATTGACTTAATTTTTTTATATTACTTGTTTTCAATAATGACTGGATGGGGGGTTCCTGAGGGATCGGTTTGTAGCTCAAAACCCTCTTCGGGTGAGCTCGGTTTTTGTGGGCATTCCAACAATAGCTCTTGTGTTGCTTTATAGCGCAACGTTAATGTAACCCTCATTCATCAACAATCAAAGACTTTGAACAGTTTTTAATGAATTATAAAATTGATCAGAGTAGATAGGATCCTAGTTAGTACAGTGACGTAAATATAAGGCCACGGTAGCCTAGAGGTCATGTTCAAGAATTCGCTGCCGGTGTCTCATGAGTTCGAGCGTAGCTGCTTCTGAATATCTGCTGTATAAGAGGCCGTGGTAGCCGAGTGGTATAGGTATCGATAGTGGCTGGCCTTGTCATGAGTTTGAGCCCAGTACCACTAAAGACCCGCTGAGTAGGCCAGTGATGCACGCTGAATCTGTAGAGAGCTGAAATGTCCTCCAGTTAGTGTGGTGTGGTAGTTAGGAGAGGGGGGGGATGCCAGCTCAGATGTCGTCCACGTCACTTGACCATGGCTCAAAATTAAGACGTAAGTCTCGATTAGCCATCGTGTCACTCTCACTCTTTCCGTAACGGTTATACATTTACGTGGAACCTTAGAGAAAGTTCTATTATTCACTCATCATGATAAGTTGAAAAAAGAGCAATTTGTGGAAGTTATATACATATAAACGGATAGCAGTCCACATTGAGTGCAGCGCAACAACGCTGGTGAAAGGGGGAGGGGGAAACCACTCCACAGTTGATTTAGTTTCTGTTTCGCTTTCGTCTCTCACTCTTTTATACACTCATTTATTCACTTTCATTGACAAGGCGTGTAGGCTCTTAGAAGGCGATGCTAGCTTAGGTAACGTCCTGGTCACTTGATAGGGGTTCAAAATTGCGAGGCTCATCACCGATATGCTTCTTGTTGTTTTTGTAATGCGACATTAGAAAACAGTCACTCACTCAGCGGATATATAAGTGTACGTTTGCGTCGTATATTTTCAAATACCATCCTGTGATGATGTTAAATCGTCGATGATAATGTTGATGCTTGTTAAATCGGTCAGAGTTCAAAATTCTCATATAGTTATTGTATCGAATGGAGTGCTACTCGATAGACTTTCTTGTTATTTGATTACAATTTATGAAATCCTTTGTCGATAGATTCTGTATTGCTTCTAGTACGATATTTATAAACAAATAAATAATGGTGAATGAGTTTAATACGAGAATGTGTTATTAAAATCTATGAATAAGCTGAAATATACGAGGTGTTTCTGAATGAATATAGGGTTTTCAACCCTTTTATAGTACTTATCACATATAATTCACACGTATAATTCATACATCGAATGAAAGATTAACTGAAACACTTCTACCTACAAGCTTAAAAAAGTTCTACGTGAGCCTCATTTGCCACACGGCATACATTTACGTGGCTCGTCGATAAGCTCCTTTGTCCCAAACTTTGTTCAGTGTGTCTGAGGTGATTCTTGCAACAGCGATCTCAATCCTGTGTCTTAAGTTTGGAAGGTCAGCTGGTAGCGGAGGTACGTACTCACAATCCTTAATGAACCCCCTCAGATAAAAATCGCATGGTGTCAGATCGGATGAATGTGAGGATCGTGCAAAACAAGCTTTATCGTGAACCCTTTCCGGCCAATCCATTGGTCAGGTACGGTGATGTTCAACCAATCGCGTAATGAGAGATGCCAGTGAGGCGGTGCACCCCCTTGCTGCCAAATGAAGTTACCCGATTTACTTTCTTCTAATTGAGGGAATAGCCATAGTTGTAGAGTATCAAGATAGACATAACCAATTACAGTTGGTTCTCCGAAAAGGAAAGGCCCATACACGATCCGCCAAGCCCATCGTAAGGATTTTTTAAGATGCGCGCATTATGAGTTTCTGTTCACTAGTCACCCTTTTCCTACTTGCGCGCTGATGGGAGGGGAGGGGGTGATTAACATACGTTTTGCGCGTTAAACTGTTACAAGTGCTCTTTCATTAGATGTATGAATTATGTATATAAGTTATACGTAATAAATAATATCAAGCGCGAAAAGTTCGATATTCATTTAGATACACCATGTACTTCTGGCATATTTAAGAAAGGCATAAATATATCACAACAGTGGATGGCAAAAGCATAGATTGATTTAGTAGGATATTAACAAGTATCGCACTAGAGGATAGCAAGGTGGCCGCAGTAGCCGAGGGGTCATGTTCGCAAACTCGTGAACGGCGTTGTTGAGACGAGGTTTCAGGTCTTGGTGTCACAGAAGATTCACCGTGTAGAGGGGCTGATGCACAATAATTCAGTCATGGTTCGGTTCTTGCTATTCCTTTAAATCTTTTTTGTTCCCCTCCCATAATTTATTGCAGCTTCCTGTTTTAAACCTTAGTCATCATTCTGGGTTTTCTTTAAGATTAATTTCTTGATTGTTTTTTTTTCTCTCTCTTTTAGCAAAAATGATATCTTTAATAAAATTCAATAACTTATCTGTTTCCCCCCTCCTTTTCCCCTCTTTTTCTTTTTAGTGTCTTAAAAATATAATTGGAGGAGGAAATCTAAAAAAAAAAAAAAAAAATCATCTTTCCAGGCTTTTTATAAAAAAAATCTAAGGACAACAGGAAGTGTTGGCGCCAACTGGAATTATGGTTCAAAAATATATATTTTTGTTTATTTTTTCTCTTTTCACACTTCGTGTCCTATGTCTGTTTCAGGATCTTTTAGAAGATAGCACCTGTGTGTGTTCTTGTCTGTGTTTGTTTTGTGGTTTTTTTTTGTTTTTGTATTTGCATTGTAATTGTTAAGCGTTTTTTCTGTATTCTTCCCCAAAATTCTTGAGAATTTTGGGGAAGGGACCTTTTTGTACATGTTTTTCGTTTAATTTGAAAATAAAATACTTCTCGGAGGGTCGGATGCAGCTCTAAACTCTTTGGATGAGCTCGATTCTCTGGAGTAAGTAAATAAGTCCTCACGTTGGATTGGAGTGAAAGTTTAGACAATAAACAAACACAAGCGACGTATGAAAAAAAGCAAATGAAACTAAAGAGATATGACTTAAAAATAATAAGTTGAACCATAGATGGTGAGTGTGAGGTGTCAATTCAATCTTCGACTGACGTATGATTGCGGTTAAAAATTACAAGGCTTATTAATTGTATTTCGAGGACCTTAAATCGACAGAAGTGGGCAGGAGAAAACGTCAAACAGAAAACAGTAACTTCAAACAAAACAAGTAATATATATATATAAAATTTAAGTCAATTCTTACTTAAACAAAGAAAATTTTTATTTCAGGAAATTTTTATTAAATAGTTGCAATTAATATAAATATGTATATACATAGGACAGAATCACAAACTTCAGTGGTAATTAATTTTTATTCATTATCATTTAAGTACCGTATTGTCATCCAAAACAATCGTGTCAAAAAATTTCAGTTCAACTGAATGCATCAAAACTTGAGAAAAAACCTTTTCAAGTTTTAACACAAGTCGCCAAAAGTGTCGGTAAGCCGCCAAAAATGATGGCAAAGTGGCTGTATTTGGAATTTTTTAAATATAATTAGTTTTCATCAATTAATTTTTATAAATTATAATTAAATTATTGTATTGTCATCCAAAAGAATCATGTATATAAAATTTCAGTTCAATTGAGCGCTTTAAAATGTATTTTATTAACGATTGAAAATTACACCAAGATAAATAAATAAATAGTGTGAGCTCTCTAATAGTAGAAATCAAAAAAGGGGTAGTCTGATTGTGTGTGTGTGTGTTTATTAGCGTCACGTTTTGAAACCGCTGACTAAAATTAAAAGTGGACCTCGCTGATTGAATATTGACATCGGACTCAGAATTTACTCTTGTGCTATAGGCGACGAACTTTGTAGTTTTGAACCTCAGTCGTGACAAGGACGACACCTGAGCTGATACCCTCTCTCCAAATTGCCACACCACTGAGAGGATTTTGGCATTGATAGATATAACGTGCATCGCCCCTCAACACGACGGGTCTTCGGTGGCACGAGGGCTTGAACTTTAGATATGGAAGCCACGAATTAGGGACTATGACTACTGGCGACAGCAGCTTCTACAACAAAGATAAAGGAGATAAGATTTAAGAGAACATTCAAAAATGGATGTGTCTTTATCAGTGGCGAACACAAGGGGGGTCCGGATCCACAGGACCCCCCAAAAGCCCTTGATTTTTTTCCGATTGATTATAATTCTAAGAATATAGTACCTAAAATTTAATCAAGTATTTGTTATTAATGATTAATTTTATTAGTTAATGCTAATTATTTATTCAATAATTAATTTTTTTACTGTGTTTTGTTCCCGAATGTCGACAAAATCAAAAGGAGCATGATACAAGAATGGTGAACTTTCGACCCCGGACCCCGTTGAAAAATTCCTGTGTGCGCTACTGGTCCTTGTTAACACTTGGTCATCAAAAGGGGGGTTACTTCATTATGGAGTAAAAAATATTAATTTCTATACAAATTATTAAGAATTATTGTATATATATATTTCCTGGATCCCAAATTATAAAAAGCTTCGTCTCAAATTGTTGCCAAAAACACAATATCTTAAAATAAAAATTAATGTGTATTAAAAGCAAAAGGTCACTGCTGAAAGGTATTTTAAAGTTCCAATACACATGGGTGAATTGAAAAGAATCAACTAGCATGCTTTCAATTTTTACGGAGGTGCTGCCATCTAGGGGTGCGGCTTAGAAAAAGATTCATCGTAAATAAATTTGATTTCACCCCCTTCTTGGCAGGAATATTCTCACGGTTTCTTCGAAACATCAAACCTCGCTAAACAATTTTGCTAGCATGATCATTGTTGAGGATTTCCATAAGATACAGATAAAGAAGCATACAAACATTCAAATTTTTATAAAAGGTATTTGACTTTTTTTTGAATGAAAACTTTTTGAACATAAGTTAAAATCTTTGCACATAAAGTAGTCAGGTACGCATAATCGTATTTGGTTCGATTTATTTTCAGGAAACTCTTCTGCAAAATAATAATAAGAAAATTTATACATATGTATATTATTTTATAGATACAATTTTCATTATTCTAAAATTTTTTTAAGGTTAATTTATGATTTTCCTTAATTTGTTACAAAAAATAAATAAATAAAAATAAAAAACATTTTGAATAAAAACCATAATTTAAAAATAAAGATAAAAAGAACTTCGAAAGAAGAAATTGAAATTATCAGGAAAATTTTCCCAGATATTTCTCTTTTAAGCCCTCTTTCATTCGAGTGAAATAAACCATTTTAATTTTGAAAAAAATTAAATATAATTAGTTAATATTCCATTACATTGAAATTCTAGAGAGAGAAACACGTTAAAAAAATTTGAATTGCATCATTTCTCGGCTACTACATTTTTTCAGAGAACTGAAGCCAATACGTTAAATTTTCTGATGAATTAGCTTCGGATTTTTTTATTCCTTTTAATTTAAATAAATAACTATAAAGTTTATATTGAGTAGTATTATACTACATTATCCAGAAGGTGCACACAATCATACTACCAATTAAATTCTTCTGAAGCTTAATTTTTTAATACATTTTACAGTTATATGCCCTATGTTATGTTACAGAGAGTACTTTTTTATTTTACGTTAATTCTTCCAGTTTTTGTTTCATAATTTTTTTTGATATTCATATTTTGATCAGAAAACTAAAATCTAACTAAATGTGCCATTTGTTTTGATACACTTTTATAAAGGAGTTAAAATAAAAAAAAATTCGAAATTAAATTTAAATATTTTTAAAGTTTTTATTTACCTTTAAATTTAACATGAGTTAAATTTAGTTCAGTATCTGTTAGTTCTAAGATAGTGATTTGATAAATTTTGCCGTGGTTTTCACTACTCTACGTGAACCTCTGACACGCCTTCATAGCTGACCCCCTCCCCCACTTATTTATGCAAGCCGGATGCTCTTTGCAAGGCATTATTCTTCTCTTCAACTTTTTGCTTATACCGGTTGATTTAAAAATAATGTGACCAATTTCAAAGCACCATAAATTTCTATGCAATTAAATTATTTACATGAAATTTTCCATGTGGTTTCCTTTAGCATTGCACATTATACGTAAACACTTAGACCAAGCTAAAAAAGCTTTTTCGACCCCTCTTGGAGGTATTTTTCCAACTTTCTATTCGATCACTTTTTGAAACCCTTCAAGTACTCTTAATTTACGTTGTAACGAGAATAATAAAAGATGGACAATCGTTACGCACTCTTTTCCCCGAGTGAATATTTACGTAACCAGTCGGCTTGCCAGCTCGGTGGGGAAAGCGGATGCCAATGTGTACTCGCACAAACCTCTCGTTGTTTTTATACTATTAACTGTTTGAAATTATTGTAACTGTGATATATTTGAATGTTGATGAGTTTGAATTTGAAAACCACGAATAAAAGACGATTTGAGCTAACCGGCGGGAAATTCTTTGATTAACAGTCTTACAACGTCTATTTAATTGTTTTTTTAAGTATCCCCATAAAAAATAATTGCAAGGGACACAGTCAGGGGAGGGTGGTAGCCTTTTTCAGGAGAAAGAAAATTTTTTTTTTTTTTTTATCTTTCAGCTACATTTTACAGTTGTTTTTGAAGTATGACTTGGTACAGAATCTTGGTGAAAAACAAAGTTTCCTTGAGGGTAAAGACGTTTACTTTCTTTGATCATGTGCTTTAAAACTCTATTCTGAAGTATTTGGCACCAATTGTAGCCTTTGGTTATAGAAGAAATGATTTTGTTATTCCTTGAGAGGATATTTTCATCCATACCATATCAGCTAAAAGACCCAACTTGCGTTTTGAAAAACAGTTGCGTCTTTGCGACACTTTTCACTTGAAAAAAATTCTATCTTTATTTCGCCAGTTATAAATGACAGATGGAACAGTGCTTCCAGCGTGGTTATCCATGTTTTGCATCTACCTTTCCGTAACATTAAATACAAGGTCCAATAACGTATGCTTCGTTTTTCTATTGCCTTTGCAGCCATTTGATGACAGATTGGTTTATTCACTTTTTTATAGCCAATTTTTTTTTTATCTGATTGCGATATCTATAGCTCCTTTGTTAAAGTTCTTTGAGGCAGAGGATTTTCTATAGCGATAAGTCTTTTCAGCTTCTTTCTTTTTCACCTTGGATTTCCTTTCGTCCACATTTTATTCTCGGAGCTTTAGATTACCTGGCAAATTTTCTTTTCTTTTCGAAGTTTAAATAGTAATCTAAAAGAAAAATAATATTTCTGATTTTTAAATGCTTTATGTATAACAGAATTTGAGCAATCATCCTTCAAAATCTTTAAAACTTCTTTTCAGCTTTGAGGATCTAATTTTAGAGCCATATTTTATTCCCACTAATAAAAATAGTTATATTGGTTATTTAAACATTATATATTTAAAATATAATTGTCAATAAGATATTGAAGTTTACCATAAATATAGTTGTAAGCTTTTAAAATTAGTCACACTTATTTTGAATCGACCTGTACATGTTGATTTTGGTGAATGTAAGATTTTTCAATGTCAACATTTGCCCCGTCGGTAAGCAGAATTTTTCTTTGGCTGTTATAAACCACCACAATAGTGCTTTAGCTCTAAAGCAATGTTTCTCAACTTTTATATTGCCGTGGACCGGTCAACGTTTGGTAATTTTACTGCGGCTCGCTAAGGAAGGGGAAGGGGTGTTCATTGTTTATCTTTTGTTTATCATGGTATCACGATATTTTGCGCATGCGCGGTATTGGTACGCCTTTAAGCGACGTCTCACAGCTCCTGGTCAACTTCTCTCGTCCACAGAATGTCGCACAATTTCGAGAGAAATACACCACAGTAAATAAAATGGAAAAAATTAAACTCTCCTTGGCGGCCCGATTCCATTTGATTCATGGGCCAGTAGGAGTTTTCAAGGTGGGGTCCAGGGTCGAAAGGCCACCATTCTTGTATAATGCTTCTTTTGATTTCGTCGATTTTCGGGAACAAAAAACAGTAAAAAACTAATTATTAAATAAATAATTAGCATTAATTGATAAAATTAATTATTAATAACAGATATTTAGTTAAACTTTATGTACTATATACATAGAATTATAATCAATCGGAAAAAAATCAAGGGTTTGGGGGGGTCCAGACCCCTTTGTGTGCACACATTACTGCTCTAAGGTACTTCTGACGTTTTAATTATTTGGTAAGAAAATAGACTGCTATTTTTTAGTAACCTCTTAATGTAAGGTCTTCGTTTACTATGCGACATATTGTTCTTTTGACATGTTCATCTGTTTAACAAGAAGAATCTTCTTTCGACAAGGATTTCGACGAACTCTGTCCCTGACGGCTTTGACGAGATATGTTGTTTTCACCAAATGCGTGCGCTCGCTTCTAGTACGGTCCGGAAAGCTGTTGGTCTTAGAAAATCACTCATTGGTTCCAAAATAAATGTTTAAGAACCTTAAATATCTCTGACGGGCTCTTTTTTGTTGAAGAGAAATATCTGCTGAAAGCTACTGTTCCAAGTATTAAGACTAACAGAACAACATGCGTGGAATATTAAAGTTTTTTTTTCTTTGAAAAATGTTACAATCTCAAATTTTTGTATCAGAACTTATGATACAATGATTCCTGTGATATTACTTCTATTCAAAAGGGAGATATAAAATTAAGTGATAAGCAATAATTAAGTGAGATGAAGACAAAAAGTACAATTCATAAATAAAGACAACGCAATATTGTAACATTTGATTTTATTAACGTACATGTACATTTATTTATAATGATAAGAAAACAAACTACACCAATTCAGAGTCTCATATTGGCAACCAAAGCCATCCAGTCCCTTTTTACCCCTCTGGGAAAACGACCAGTTCGATTTAAGGTTTTCCCTATAACGAACAAAGATGCAGGATCATATAATGTCCCAAAAAAGAAACTACTCTCAAAGTTACTCAAATTATTTTCATTTACTTTTCTAGCCACTATTCTACTAACAACTTTTTTTCAGTTTGAAGGAAAATATCTTTCCACCAATTCAGTACATTTGAAGGTTATAATACAACAGTAACATAAAATCGTCAGATAGAATTCAAATAAATTTGAGTCAAATGTTCAAGGAAATAATTTATTCCTCAACATTTTCAACAATATAAGCAACAGACTTTTTTAAAAAATATATCAAAAAACAGGTGATGGGTTAAAGAATAAAGTGCTCGCCAAATTCGGTAACTTTTTAGTTGATAACGATTTAATTCCACCATTTTTGAGTAACTTTTTAAAGATAATTTGGCGATTTATTTATAAAGTCCCAAGAAAATCGCTAAATATGTGTTATATATTTGCTTTAATTCAATTTATTTCTTTTAAATTAGGAATAAAATAAGGGGAAAAAAGAACTTTCTATAACCAAGCTAAATATAACTTAGAATGATTTACATACCATAAAGACATTCAGGCATTTCTATAGCCGAGCTTTTAAAGTCATGTACGTTTTTCAGAAGAGCATTTCCTACATAATGAACATAATTCGTGTGACGTCATTGTACCATTATAAATGCAATCAAGCCTTTCCGGCCAATCAGTTCATGCGTTTCACTTTTGACTACTTTTGCAGAATCTTTTTTTAAAAAGTATATATTTGTCAACAATAATTGCGCCCAAAAGTAAACAAAATGCACTTGATTAAGAAGTATAATTGTAATATAAGATTTTTTAAAATTAAATTTGAAAAACGTTTTGAGGAAAATAATAAAGTTTGAACACTGTTATCCAACTATCAAATTTGAAAAACTGTATCTAAACTTTACAAGTAGAGCAGCAAATAAAAGTTTAATGTCAGTTTTGAATGTAATGGAGAACACGTGACTGCATTTTTCATAAATGTAGCCTATTAAATATAATACTGTTATAATGCCAGAACACGTGAGCAAACTTTGGATTACTAGCAAGAGGTATATAGATTAATATATTCATATCTTTTATTGCAGTGCTGTAAAAATTGCAAATATCTGGGATCAATAATAATTTTTTTAGTACTTATATTAAAAATAACACACGGATTGATGCAATTTAATGCAACGAAATTCAATAATTTTCCTTTTAACATCGCGAAACAAAATACACATTTATTGATTACGCATTCGTTCTTTTTTATATTTTATACGATATGCACGAATTCAAGATCCATGATTTCATTATTTTTGTTTGCGTTGTAACATTGTAAAAATTCTTATGGAATTTTCTCGACACTCTGGAATTGCGTCCCCCCCCAACAAACTTGTTTGATAACAATTCTGCCAGAATCCCCCAGCTCCTTTTAGTTTTGTTTTTGTGAATGGATGTGTTCTTAAAGAAGTATTTCGATTGGTTTCTGCAGACTATGAAGCACAACAAAGGCTATGAATGGAAAATACATTATTTACAACCTAACTTTTTAAAATCAATACCGCTTCCTTCATTCAACTGCTTTGCTTATTCCTTTGTCACTATAATATTTTCACACTTCATTTTACTTTTTCTCCCTTTGTAACAACTAGGGGAATCCAGCACTAAGTTTATGTAAAAAAGATTGTTTTTCTCTTGCACTAGATATATTTAGATAAGGGAAGTTTTGGATTGGAAAAATACGAATGGAGGTATAAAAAAAAGGAAGTGTCTGTTGCGCTTGTGGATCTACATATTTATTCAAAGAATTTCAAGTAGGGATTTAAGTGTTTGTTTTCTACTGGAATATTTACTAGTAATGGAAACTGTAAAAAATTGGAAAGCTTTGATATATTTTTTCGCCAATAGTCTACCGTGTTGGCGAAGGTTAAGAGTATGTGGCGCAGTTTAATGCATCATGATAGAAAGAAAAAAGGAATTGCTGCATATGAATATTTATTCATGGGATTTTAAGTAAAGATTTGATGTGTGTGTGGTTCGCTTTTTCATAGAATATTATTTTACGGTCACAAATTTAAAGGTATGGTTTCAATCGCGTAAACTGCCGACAGTAACGAGAGCAAATTGGGATTATTTGGCATGCTTCAGTATTAACAAGTAATATAAAAAATTTTTAAAGTCAATTCCTACTTAGATTAATAAAGAAAGATTTATATTTTAGCTACTTTTTATTAAATAACAATTAATATAAATATGCATATACATATGACAGAATCACAACATTAAGAGGTAATTAATTTTTATTAATTACCCTTAAAGTATCGTATTGTCATCCAAAAAGCAATCGTGTCCATAAAGTTTCAGGAAAAAAGAACCTTTTCAAGTTTTGACACAAGTCGCCAAAAATGATGCCAACGTGGCCGTATTTGTAATTCTTCGAATTAGTTTCAATCAATTAATTATTATTAATTATAATAAATGATTGTATTGTTATCCAAAATAATCATGTATGTAAAATTTCAGCTCAATTGAGCGCTTTAAAATATATTTTATTAAAGATTAAAAATTCCACCAAGATAAATAAATATAGAGAGAGTGTGAGCTATAATAGTAGAAATTGAAAAAGAAAAAACAACATGTAAGCAAAAAAAAAAAAAAAAAAAAAGAAAACCTTCAAAGAAAGTTGGTGAATTATTCCTTACAAATGAATTATTTAAATTTTGTTTAATAAATAATGATGCTTATTGTTTAGGCAATTACATAGGTTGCTGGATCAATTTTACATATCAGTAAGATTTTTACGTTAAAGTTAGTATCGGTCAGTTTGATTAAAATCAAACATAGCCTTGTCTGCTAGGTGGTTGGAAACTGTAATAAAACATTCCAAGCAGTTTTGCGATGAAAAAGCGTGTTTATTCTTTCATACGAATTAAAAAAATTTCTATTTACGTTGGTAGTCGACTAGATACCCACAGAGGATCAACTGACTAGATATCATTCACAGTCTATGATATTGGTAATGTCGATATTTATTACTTAAAGAATACTCCATACGACTTTAAAAAAGAAAAACTAAGTTAAGAAAATGATATGTATACTGCAACTTAATAAATCATATTTATTGTTCCTTTCTACACAATATCACTAGTGTCAAAATAACTCATAAGTGATTAATGTTTTTGTATTTAGCCACTGCACAGTTCAAGAGATCTCCATGCTTAAATAAAGTTTGAATACTTATCTAACATTTAATATCTATTAGACAATCTAATCACTATATTTAAACAAATTTTAGGCATAACACTGGTGGTTTGGGATCACTTCCCAAAAAAGTCTCTCGAGAGAACCAAGAGAATGATAGAAGAACAAGTTTCCCTCAGAAAATTGGAAATATTTTCTCCAAAAATTGTAGAA
Source organism: Trichonephila clavipes (assembly GCA_019973935.1). NCBI lineage: Eukaryota > Metazoa > Arthropoda > Arachnida > Araneae > Nephilidae > Trichonephila > Trichonephila clavipes. Next base: position 140,471 of record BMAU01001233.1, on the reverse strand, counting down.
AATGATTATGACGATGAGCTTAACATATATTATGATGAGATTTATGTTAATCGAATGAGAACTATATTGCTACTACTACATATTTATAACTGATATGATTTCATTACAGAAGTGTATAGCATGCAAAAACACTAACACTGTTTTTATCAATGTATATATGACAGTTGCATAACTACATATATTCGAAGAAAAGAAACTGAATTGGTGCAGTTTTCACAGACACTGTTTCAACACTAAGTTTCCGAGGATATAGTTTGAATATTAATAACACATTTATAGTGTTGTACCCAAGTAAGGTGCTTTGAGACAGCACGCTGTCGAAAACTGGATGCAACTCATTTTAAAAAAAACACAATCAATCTACACATTTGATTCACATTGATACTTACACAGCAAATATATTCAAAACATTGCAAACACCACGATTAGGAAATAAAAAAAAAACATGGTGACATGTTTTCAATTGCTCAGAGCAAAATACTATAACATTTGAAAATGTGAAATAAATAAATATAATATGAAAACTGTAAAATAGAATAAATATGATTGGAAAATTAATAATCTTTCTTTCAGTCAGTAAAGTAAAAAAAAATCATGTATTATATCAGAAGATAGATTTCAAATTTTTCTTAAGGTAAAAATATCAAAATATAATTATAATTTTCTTATTACTATTTTACTTAGGTTGTTTTAAGTTAATGACTATACTAAAGCAAATAATTAAAACATAAATGGTTAAAGACAAAGTAATTTAAGGGTTTGTGAAATTTTAAGCTCATTTAAAATAGTTTCGAAAGCACAAAGAAGCTATATTTTCTCAAACATTACTTTAAATAGTTTAAGAATTTCTATATATTCAGATTACTTTTTTTTAAAAAAAGAAGCTCAGTAAATAAAACATTATTGATCTTCTTTCTAATTCTTTCAAAGCTTTAAAATTGAAAATAACTTCTCTCATAAGAAGATAGAAGGACGCCACACATTGCTATACTAACGAACATCAAAATAAATGACTAGAATATGAATAGTACGACTCACATTAAATGTGAATAATAACAGACAAGAATGAAAAAAAAAAAAAGTATGACAATATCGAATCCACATTGATCAAAACAACAACGTCAATAGTTTTTTTAACTGATTTAAAAGTTCTATACCTTTGACAGCAATTTTTTTCTTCGGAAAGGGCATATTTTAAAATATACAACCTCTTCATGACGTTGACACGAGAACCAATTGTTCGGAACAGATCTCAAAGCCAGGTTATACCAAGTGATTCAGTTTCTTGTCTAAAATTCTTTTAGTTCTGTGTATGCTTTGAGCTGAACCAAAACCAATTTAAGGGTTGCAGTTGAACAATGCTTCAGAACGGTTACTACTTAACTTTTAAATCGCTTTTTTGGCGAAAATGGCGACAAGTACATTCACTTTTTTGATCAAAAATATGCAATTTTTTTTGTTTGTCTTTGTGTGAGATATGTAGTGAGCTCTTTTCAGACAATTCACTTTGTCTAGTCTTGATTGCCGTGACGCACGTTTAGTGTGCTGCAAACCAAAATATTTTTTCACCGAAGAAAATTACAAACCGTGCATGTGCGTTTTACTGATACAGGTAAAAACTATTTTTCCTTTTTTTCCCCTCTCGTGTATGTGCGTGCGCAAGAAGCTCATTCGGCGGGTGTCGTGGGTTCTTCGGACATGTTGAAGGATATCAGAGTTCTTGGACTGCTTTGAGCTTGGTTGAACAGGGCGTCCAGTCCTATATTTTCGTTCGATTCGGAATCGGTAGAATCTTCTTCATCATGTTCAATGAGCACGCTGGTGTACTGTACTGTTGTAGTAGGGCCTAAAACAAAAAGAAAAATTAATGATCCACTAAAAATCGAAAAAAAAAAGTATTGGGGGAAACACAAAGTGAAAGAAACTGGTACAAAATGATTATCTGATAAAATCTGTTAATTCGTTAGACCCGTCTATCAAATAGCGGCCTACCAAGACTTTTTCTGCGGATCACCTAGGTCAGGGTTGGCGAACCTTTTTGGATGAAAGTGCCATTTTTTCTGAAGAAGTGCTTAATGAGGTACAGACGTGCCGTCAAGTAATTTTGACTTGTGATTAGTGGGAAAATAATAAAACTAATTACTAACAACACAAAACTGTATTTACTACAAAAAATACCTTTTGCACCGTATAGTTATAAAAGCTTTAGTCATGCGTGTAATTCAAATTAAAGGAACATTAGTGTGACTTCTGTTGTTGCAGATTGGATGACAAATAGCTTATATTAGGATTGTAAGATGTTACTTTTTATAGAATGCATGCTGAATTTGAGTCATCTGCCAAACGGTTTCCAAGCAATTAACCATTTTTGCCGTGGTTCACTTTATTTGAGAAGAGGGTTTGTTTCAAAATACCGTTTTACAGACGATGTTCTGCATACTACTATTCCAGAACATAAACTCACTCCACTTTGTCACCTTTACAAATAATTCCATGTTTTTCGGTCCACCAAATTTGAAATTCTCTGTTACACTTACTATCTTGCACTTTTTGTTCTTTCGCTGAACTAGCCATGTTAAATAACTGCTAAAAGGGGTAAATATAACACAGATAAACCTTCAAATACAGTCATGTCAATGAAATCGACTACGCTATGCTATGCGTAGACCAACTTTACATCGTAAGCAATTGTAGTCTACAACGTAACTATAGCACGACAATAACAAACGAGTTTGCTTCCCTCCGCCCCGCGACAGATCACTCGCGTTTGTTCGTAATACTGTGACGTCTCACGCGTCTTTTCTTTAACAAGTCCTTTGGGTCCTTTGGGCCAGAATTAATGGCAACTCTTTTCCACCCAAATCCAAGAAGTGAAGTGTGAATAAAAGATGCAAATGAACAAACTTTTAAATATAGGATCTTAGAGTAAGCGTTATGGCAATATAAGGTAATGTTTGACAATTGAAGTTAGTTTGTGCCAGTTGATGGTTATTATAGTTCGTGGTTCAAGTGTGAATGAGTTTTGCGTCACGTGAATAAAAGTTATTAGTGATCGAACATAGGAAACAGCCAAGTTGCACACCAGTGCAGACAAAGACAAGATTGATCGTTGCTCCAAGCTGTAATAAGGTAAGATTGATTATTTAATATTAGAATCGGAGATTAGGCGGTTCGTTTATTGATAGTGGTCTGAATTATATAGATTAAGTCTTATTATAAATATATACATATTGTGTGTGTTGTGTATTTTACTATCGTAGATTCTGTCATATTAATTATTATAATTTCATTTGTTAAAGGTTTAAGTTGAATATCTTAATAAAGTCATATTAAGATAATGTTTGATCCTAGTTCTTTCGTTAATCCTACGTCTCTAGCTCACACTGATACTTCGAAACCATTTTGATCACTAACGTGCCAAAAATATTGTTTGCGTGCCATTGGTTCACCATCCCTGACCTAGCAGTACGAAAACCAAACATACAGAAAATATTATTTATATTTGGAATAACATATATTTATGAACAAAGTTTTTCTTGCATGTAGATCAACAAGAGTAAATATAGATAGAAATTGGACGACATTAACTTGTGGGCTGTGTGGAGAATTTCAACTATCTCACTCCCTATTTCTAAAAAATTGTAGAAAGTATGATAGGGTATACATTTGTCTCATTCAACTGATTCTAAAATTAAATGTGCTGATTTCATATAAAGTATAGTAGTGCTTTCAAGCATTTTTATCGCCATGGACCGATCAACGTTTGATAATTTACCCGCGGCTCGCTGGGGCGGGGACGTTGGTTGCTTATATTTTAAAATAATAATTTTAATCTAATTTTATTTAAGTATACATGTAGAATAAAATATATATATAAATACAGTTACACCAAAATTGATTTAACATAGAATATAATGTGATTTCTATGGAGAATTTTGACCAAACCCAAAAAATACACCACAGTAAATAAAATGGAAGAAATTTAATGTTCTTTGGGCAGTCCGATACCACTTGATCCAGGGGCTGGTACCGGTCCACTGCCCGAGAATTGGGGACCACTGATCTATAGCTTCAAGCACAATCAATGAATTGAATAAATTTCCGCTATTTTATTTAATTTATACTTGTTAATTTTTATGGTACAATATATAATTTTTCTGAAATGTAAAATTAACTAATGAATGCAATTATTTTGAAAATACCGGTCCCCGACACTTTCTCAAATCTTTCTATAAATGCATTCAATAAATAATTCTTCAATCTTGTAAATCCGTTTTCAGAATATTGAGGAAAAGAATGTTGTAATCATCCTTGAGATAATATCGAGCAGCACAAAATTATTATGCATCATAAAATATCCTTTGTGATACTTAATTCCATTAAATAACAGCTAATGTACAAAAATAAGATTCAGAAATAAAAATTAATTTTTTATGCATGAAAAAATATTACATAAAAAAGTAAGTACTGCATAAAATAGATAATCGTGAATATGAAATAAGTAGCTATGGAATAACGCAAACAAGAATTACGAAAAACAACGCAATTTCGGGAAAGAAATGAAAATTGAAATTAATGCTTAAAAATAAAATAGGAGCTTATCCTCGCGGGAAGCGATTATATTTGGGACCTAAGGAAATAAACAGTTCTAAATAATACACTGCTGGACAATTGCTAAGGACGGATAACACTATCATCCATAGCAACCACAAAATGAAAGGAAGCAAAATGTGGAAAATTAGAATAAGTGCGGGATATTAGTAAGAAGAAGTATGAGTAGCAAATTTTTTTTCCACGTCTGTTCATCACGTGATAGCGTTCATAAGAGTTTTAAAGGTTTTGACGCGTGTGGACAGTTGTTGTTTCAAGTCAAAGTTGTACAGGAAAGATTTAATAGACGAACTTAAAATTTTTGGCATGTCTTCCCGACATCACAAAGATGATTTTATGCGTGGCCGAATTATTGGAAAGATCGAAGAAGGGCGAAAAATAACAGATGTTTCCAGGGAGTTCGATATCGCTCACAGCGTTGTTTCACGGCTGTGGAAGTCATTTAAAACTACTGGAATGTGTAGTAGACGGCACGGGGGAGGTCGTGTTAGAAGTACGACGCCTGCAGAAGACAGATATATCGTCCTATTAGCAAAAAGGAACAGGCGCACCACAGCTCAGCAGGTGGCAAATCAGTTTCTTGCTGCCTCAGGAAAGCAGATCTCCCGAAAAACTGTTGCCAGACGTTTGAGGGGAGGAGGACTATACGCACGCAGACCTGTTTTGTGTGTCCCATTGACCAGACAGCACCGTACTGCCCGTTTGCAATGGTGTCGTGAGCATCACAATTGGACTGAACAGGACTGGGCGTGCGTACTATTCTCAGATGAGAGTAGTTCAGTCTGTCATCGGATTGTAGACGCCAACTGATCTGGCGCGAGAGTGGTACTGCTTATCGTCCAAAAAATATCCAGGAAAAGGACCGATATCCAACATGCAGTATCATGGTGTGGGCCGGCATCATGATCAATGGCCGCACGCGCCTACATGTGGTTGCGAATGGGACTATGACGGGCCAACGATACATTGATGAAGTTCTACTTCCTCATGTTCGTCTTTTCCGTGGTGCTGTCGGTGATAAATTTGTTTTTATGGACGACAACGCAACATGTCATCGAACACTCGCTGTTCAGGATTGTCTAGACAGCGAGGGTATTCAACGTCTCGTATGGCCAACGCGTTCTCCAGATCTAAACCCCATTGAAAATGTGTGGGATGCTTTGGGAGGCAAGTTGATGGTCGAAACTATCCTCCGACATACAAGAACATCCTCATCCGTGCACTCACAGAGGAATGGGATAAATTGCCTCAACAGCTGCTGGATAATGTTGTGCAAAGTATGATACGACGTGTGGAATGTTGCATCACACTCCACGGTGGACATATCCCGTACTGATACCTTTTTTTTAAGGTGCCTGCTGACTTTTAGATGAATTGTTCCATTTCTCCGTACGCAGATCAAATAAACATTTTTTTTCTTTCAGATGTTTCACAGCTTTTGTAATTTCCAGAACAATAAATATTCTTTATTCTAATGTCTGGACAGTGTGGCAACTATATTTTATCCTACTAGGCCTCATGTCTCGCTTAATGTTATGCTACATAGCAATTTGTGATCCGTCCTTAGCAATTGTCCAGCAGTGTAGTTTCTCTTTCTCTGTATTTGGTTGAAGTAGATTTCTGTTTAAAAAACAAGTTTCTCTCCTTTTTTGTAAAATAAATTATTTTATAAATATTTATAATGATGGATCTAGCATTTTATTGTTAAGGGAAATATTTTATTCATAGTTAATACGAAGATGAAAAAATTTCCATTGTATTTGAATTAGCGATTCAGTTCAATTCACTTATGATAGAGCTTCTGAAACTGTGGGGTGCTCCTCTAGGGAGGCGTGATAACTCTATGAGGGGGTCAGGATCATTTGAAAAGTAGAAAACAAATGATAATTTTTAAAAAAACGACTAATTTACTAAAAGTTAACAAACAAAATACATTCCGACATAATAAAAAATAAAATACACATTGTACACTGACATACTGCACTTATAAATGTATCAGTATTGCACAGTGTATTTTACATTTGTTTTCACACTATTCAGTTAAGAGCATGGGCTTGTAAAATAGGAAATTATATACACAAAATAGCACTTCTCTCGATACTTTGCACGGTTTAGAATTAATCCCTTAACTGCCGAATTAAAGTTACGCGACTCGCTCCCCAATCTCCCCGTTTTCCACGTTGGCGTGGGTGTGGGATGTATTGGGGGGGGAATAAAGAGGCAAATCTTCTAAAATAAGTAAATCCTTTGAAAACACACTGTCAGGATCCTTTTATTGCACTCCAAAGCTTCGGAATTATTTTATGGATAGCAGGGCACAGGACAGTTCGCACTTCGGAAAGACGTATATATACGTCCGGGGCAATTAACGCTTTGGCTGAGCAAGGCATTTATATACACCGATGGAACATAAGAAGTTAGACTCGTATCGTAGCTGTAGCGTCAAAGTATAAAAACTATGATTGAATATTGGGTCACAAATATTGAAAGTTTGAGAAGCACTGATTCATGACACATGTTGAAAGGGTGAGTGAGTGTTTCTTTTACTATACGGCTATAAGAGGGCTATTGGCAATGAGCCTTGTAATTTAGAACCTCGGTCAAGTGACGAGGATGCCACTTAAGCTGTTATACCCACTCCGAGCTTCCACACCAGACCAAAAGGAGGAATTTAGATCTGGACAGACTTAACATGCAACGACCCTTCTACACAACGTGTCTTTAATGGCACCAAGCTCGAACTCATGACACGCCAGTCACAAACCCAAGACCATCACGACAAGGCTGTAATGACCACTTAAATGTCGAAAAAAGTATTCTGCTTTGAATAAAAATGCATTTATCGCAAGATTTAAAAAAAAGTTTTTGTAAAAGGTAAATGTATAAAAAAATCCCACAACGAATTTATATTATTATCAAACTAAATCACTATTAGCAAAGCAGGAAAAGGCTTGAAAAAAAGCTTAGGAATTTATTTCTAATTTAATTTTAGTGCACTACAATTAAATTGTATACCAGATTTATAGTTATTTATACGCCGTAAAAATTATACATATATACATGCATACATTTTTTAATTTTGACTGTAAATTTGCTGTTTTCCTCAGTAATTCTCATTTCAAGGAAAGTGAATAAAAAAATCAATGCAAATTTACTAATATTAAGTGAAGGCATGCAACATGGTCCTTATAGTTCGAACTATGTTAAAGACTTGAGAGTGAAGAAGTTTAAGACTACTGTATTTCACAAAAAAAAACCTGCATGTGTAAAGTATTTAAAATTCGAAAATCGAAAGCTAATTTACCTATAAATATAAAAATGGATGTTTGTATATATGAAATCGCTTCACTCCCGCAGCGTTCAACCGATCACTATGAAAATTGGCATGTAGATGCATTTTTTGTGGAGAAGATTTTTGTGCTGTCCTCTTTGTGACAACTGCCCACAAGGTGGCGCTACAGCATATCAACTTCTGCCCCGTTCATTCGATCGAAAAGTTGCCAATAAGGTCACCAAAAGTGTCAAGTTGGCTCTGTCGCGCATATTTCGCTATATTTCCATTGAATCGACATTATAATGTAAGGAACGGCGTTGCTTGCAAATATTACAATTTTAATATAAAATAAATACGACAGAAAGTAATATTAACGTATTACACATCCAAATATAAATTATTCACATTATTACACTATTACTATTTTAAACATTCATTACATAAAATTTTTAATAATATGTTACTTTTGCTGAGCAGAGATCAGCTTAGGAAGATCTTTTCAAAAATCGACTCACAAGGGAGTTACGGGGCGTTGTAAATAAAAAAATCCTTTTTATCAGCTATTAGACGTACAGACTTAACATTTAACAGATATGGCTTTTTGTTCAGCTAAGATATGTAAATAGCTTTTTGTTTTTGTTAAATTTTTTAACTGACGTAAAATTAACTCATTAAAAACTTCTTTATCCTCCAATCTATATTGCTTAATTTTTCAATTCACCCGTGTGAAGAACGGGTATACCAGCTAGTATATATATATATAAAAGAAGATCTTAAACAGTTTTAAAAAGTCTATAAACCATGACTTTTTCCACAAGCCTCAAAATTTCCATAATTTTCAATATACCGAGCGTGTCATTGAGCGTGCAATAACGTCGTGTTATAACGAGGACTTCTGCGATTGACTTCGTAACTTTAAAACATGATCACAAATGAGAAGATCCCCTGAGCTTGCACATCCCTATTCCTGCCGGGTCTTTAGAGGCGCTACGCTCCAACTTATGGCACATCGGCCACGATTTCGCGACCATAACCACAAGGCTACTGCGATATACAGGACTACATTTGAATTATGCAATAGCCTTTATTATTATGGATGACCAAAAATCAGAGAAGACATCTTTCTCTACGACGATACTAAATATTCATCTAACCTTGTGATGATATAGAAAGAAATTGCCACAAATGCATGGTAAAGATGATCAATACGAGTTTTGTCTGTGTGCTTGAATTAGTAATATAAACGTTTCTTTCAATATATATATATAATGGACTGGTCTCGGAAAAAAATGAGTTCTGCTTTTATTTTTACCAATTATATCATTATCTGACGAAATATGATATCAAACATTTCTGATGTCTGTCAGTGTAAGACTCACAGGACTTAGGCTTCTGAGCATCTGTATAGTTAGCACCCTATAAAAATAAATAAAAAATGGAATTTCAAGGGTTACATAAGGGAAGATATTTGTCGTGTTAATCTAAATCAATTCCATTACAAAATATTGAATATATATTCTATTATTATTTGCGCACGAAAATATTTTTGAATGCGACAAATTTAACACTAATTCAACAATTCAACTTAATTCAACAATTTTAATATACCAACAAATAATTTTGCAGTATTAAGTTTCAATTTTTATTATATAGTTACTTCATGATATAACAGTCGCAAAATTCGAAAGCAAGATAGTAATCACGGGATTGTGGCGTTTAAGTCGGGCAGGTTATTCGAATCCTGAATTTTATAAATAACGAGACTGTAGCGCTCAAATCTGTCTTCAAATATGATTTTAATATATTTTAGGCCTTTTTTAAATTTTCAAATCACAAAATATTTACCAAATGATTAAAAAAAAATCAAAAATTGAAACTTTTTTCTATTTGTAGTAACTAATAGTGGAACATATTACGATGTCTCCAAACATTTTGTACAAAGTTCTATCGAGATATCCAATGATAGATTGGTGCTAGTTTGATATCACGGGGCTTGGCGCGATAAAGGAATCACGCCAAGTAGCGCTTGTTGTCGCTGGAATGGAATCCAAGATGGCAGCCTAGCGGTATAAAATTGTCAGGAAGATAATTTTAAAAAATTGTTTTGAAATAAACTAAAATATATTTCAAAAGATGAATATAGGAAGAGATTGAGAAAAACCAAGAGATCAATCAATAAATAATAAATAACAATATAATATAACAAAAAATTACAAGTACTAATAATATATTATTCAGTACATAATAATAATCTTATAATATAATTTAATAGTAATTATATATAATATTCATATAGTATCATTTAATAACAATTATTATATATAATAATAATACAATATAATTTAATAGTAATTATAAAAAAGAATGAATTCATCGTATTGTAATATAAAAAATATATATTCATAAGAATACTCATGTAACGTAATAATTATAATTATAAATAAAGAACATAATAATAATTATAAATAAATAACATAATACTTAATAATATTTAAAAGTAAATATAAAAACAATTATTATAAATAACGAATATTATATGATTATTACATATAATAATAATTGCATCTTTATATTATATTTTTAATAAAATATTTACATAATACATATTAATATTAATAAAAAATATCAATTAAAAAGTACTGGAGAAATTTGCAATATTCCAAAAACTGCAAAAATATTAAGGTAACCATATTCTAATGTTATCGCCCATCTTGGCGAATATAAACAACAACTTGGCGCGCGTCCCGTGATATCAAACTAGTTCCGACTGTAAAATCAAAATAATAGCTAATTTATCTTGTGATTTATTAATTAATTGATTGTTTACTAAAATTGTAGTTAGAAGCGACACGAAGGTTGCTGTCGCACAACTTCGTAAATTTGGACCATAATTAAGTGACGAGCATTTCCACATCTTGTGAGCATGAGGATCTAGAAAAGTGCTTCTCAACCTCCGACCAGCCGGTCTTTTCTGAGAAGCCTGGTCATGGCCCATTGCATTAGGAAATTCAACTATTTAAGAACAATGCATTAAAGTTTAGAGGGAAGTTCTATCAGTCAAGCTATCAATTTGCTTTTTTTATAGTAGAATGTTAACAAGAGGTTTGGTCAGGGATGAAAGGAAATCGAAACTACCCCTTAAGGTATCCGACGACTTGCGACAAACTTCTTTTTTTTGTTTGAAGAAATGGAGATACGGAAGGGTTTTGTTATGATTTTTAGATTTATTTAGTTCACTTTAAGAGAAAAAGGGCAAAATTAAGAAGAGGAAAAATGAATTATTTCTTATAAAATGAGGAAAAACAGGTAATAATTGACATAAAATTACATAAACGCGGTCCATTCTGTACAAATAGTAAATAAACAAATTCTCAATTTTCAATTTTGGTGTACTACTTTGCTATTCCATTTTGAAATGCCCTTCAGGATAAGCGATATTTTAATTTTTATAAAAACTAACTCTCTCTCTCTTTATCTTAGGGATTACCGTAAAATACGGCGCATAGCACGCACCCATACTTTCAAGTTGCATTTTTTTAATTTTTAGGTATATTCGCCGTATAACACCCCCCCTTCTACAAAGAAACCAGAAGTGTGCATGTGCAATTCTCGTATGTTTTTAAGTCATTTATCCGAGTTATTATCGCAAGATTTTGAAAAAAGTGGTATACTAATAGAATCAGAACCCTTTCATTTCATTAGATATGTCATTTCTTTCAAATATATAGTATTTTGATCTATGTAGAAGTTTAATTTTTCTTATGCTCATCTCTTTTTTTTTTAAATTTTTGAAGCTACTATTTTTATACCCAGCGTATAACGTATATTTCGATCTCATTTTTTGTGATAAAAGTGCGTTATACGCCGGATTTTACGGTATATGAAATTGGTTAAATAAACAGTAATTATATTTGCATAAAGAACTGTAAAATTTGTAATAAAACATCGATTGATAAATCTGAAGGTTAAAAAACTTCCACTGTTATATATACAGAACATACGCAAAAAATTTCAGAAAATTAATTAAAAAAAATTGAGCAATCGCTGTCTCCGCTTAAAGTTTTCGAAATAAAAACACATTTCGAGTAAAACGCATTTTACAGTTTGACATCTTATGTAAAGTTATGGCATCTGCTTTTACTAAAACACTTGTAGTGTTTGTTTAAATGAATGGCAAAAAAACCTTGGAATTTTTTTCTTAAAGCTAATAAGATTGCCTATAAAAAAATCATGATAAAAATTTGTCAATTTTTTTAAAAAAACACCATGATTTTAGGGTAGTCGAACACCTGAACTAAGTAAAAAAGGTGTAAAAGTAAATATTTTGATAACAGAGTTAATATAGTATTGAAATAACAGCCGCAAAAATGAGTTTTAATATTTTGATTAATTTTGCTGTGTCCAATGTTGTTTTGGTCTTATACTGCTTCCCCCCCTTTCCCATGTTGCGACCCACGTGAAATACTTGCCATATGTATGTGGCCCAGCGGAAAAAAATGTTGAATACCTCTGCTTAAGAGTTTTTAACGCGAATCACCCCCTTTATACAAAGAATCTTTTAGTAACACCTTGACTGGAGCCTATAACTTGGCAGAAACAACACCAGTCACGAGTCCACGACCATGAATAGTCAGGTACATAACCTTAAATAATGCTTACTTATTTCTTTAATTTCGTTAAACATGAATGAAATATATATATATATATATATATACCCTAAAGACAAAAAATAATTGGTACACCTGCCTTATATAGTGTAGGGCCCGCATGAGCACGCAAAAGTGTCACAACACGACGTGGCCTGGATGTCTGAAATAGTGCTGGAGGTAATTGACACCATCAATCCTTTAGGGCTGTCCATAAATCAATAGGAGTAAGAGGGAGTGGTGACCTCATCTGAACAGCACATTGCAAGGTATCTCAGATATATTCAATAATTTTCAAGTCTGGGGATTTTGGTGGCCAACGGAAGTGTCTAAATTCAGAAGAGTGCTTCTGGGGCCACTCTGTAGCAATTCTGGACGTGTGGGATGTCGCATTGTCTTACTGAAATTCCCCCAGTGCGTCAGAATGCACAATGGACATTAATAGGTGCAGGTGATCAGACAGGATGCTTACGTATCTATCACTTGTCAGAGTCGTATCTAGATGTATGAGGGGTTTCATACTACACATGCCCCATACCATCTCAGAGCCTCCACCAGCTTGAACAGTCCCCTGTTGACATGAAGGGTTCATGGATTCATGAGGTTATCTTCATACCCCCCTACACGTCCATCAGCTCGATTCAATTGGAAACGAGACTCGTCAGACCAGACAACGTGTTTCTTGTCATCAACAGTCCAATGTCAGTATTGAAGGGCCTAGGCGAGGCGTAAAGCTTTGTGTCGTCCAGTCAACAAGGGTACACAAATGGGCCTTCCGCTCCGATAGCCCATATCGATAATGTTCGCACGGTGATACTTGTTGATGGCATTAAAATCTGCATCAGTTTGCGGTAGAGCTGCACATCTGTCACGTTTAATGATTCTCGTAAGTCGTCGTTGGTCCGTTCTTGCATGTTCTTTTTCCGGCCGTAGCGATGCTTTAGATCTGATGTTTTACCGGATCCCGATATTCAGGGTACACTCGTGAAATGGTCGTACGTGAAAATATCCAAATTTCATCGCTACCTTGGACATGCTATGTCCCACTTCTCGTACGCCGACTATAACACCACGCTGAAACTCACTTAAATCTTGATAACTTGTCATTGTAGAAACAGTAAGCTATCTAACAACTGTATCGGACACTCGGGGCCTTATATAGGCTTTGCCGACCACAGTGCCTTACTCTAATTGGTTCCATGTCTCTTTATTTGCATACGCATGCCTGAACCAGTTTTTTTGGCTCTTGAGTATATATATATATATATAATAAGGAATAAATAAACAACTTTTAAAAAATTAACTTTTTAACTGAATATCTTCAGAATTCAATTAATGAGGAATTTTATAAAGATGTAGTAAATAATCCCCAACAGATGACAAAGCATCTTTTTAGAGCCTTATTTGAAAATAACAGTCCGGGGACATTGTATAAATTCTAAAGACTCCCAAGCTTAAAAAAGGTCATGGTTTCTTTAGAAAAGATAAAAAATGACGGTCTAAAATGAAGTGCGCATTTGTATAGAATTTCTCTCTAGACAACATTATGACCCGGTTTGGACAAGGTAGTTAAAATGATGAAAAGTAGTCATTATATACATAAAAATTGACTTGCAAATGACGATGGTAAAATGCCTTAAATCAAATAACTCTACACAAGTGTGAGGGAAAAAGAAACTTTGGTTAGGCACATTAAGGGTATGTTATTTCAATAATTTTTTTAAAATGTCCCCTTTTATTTCGTTTCTCTTGAAATTTCAAAGACTTTGGAGTAATGTGTCATAATTTAAATGATTTCAAGCGTACGCTAATAACGATTTTGGAAATATATCAAAAAAAGTTTTCGGGTTCAAAATGTATTGACCGGAATATCATTTCTGTTTTGAAAACAATTGTTGTGTGTGAGTGGCTTTTAAATCTATTCAATGAAAATTTCAAAAATAATGAATTTAAGAAACGAAATGTGTTGTAGGTACTTACGAGATTTTGGTTAATTTTTGAAAATTCAATTAATTTTCTCAAACCTTACACGATTCGAGAACGCCTTGTAATGGAACCGTGGTATGGAGATAAAGATTACTATTTAAAGAGATCTGAAGTAGAAGTCAGAGGAGTCGTGCGACTGTTAGGTGTAAGAGCAGTGCTTCTTAAACTTTCAATATTTGCGACTCAATATTCAATAATAATTTTTATCGTATTCAATGTATTTCATTCAATAATACTATACTTTGAAGGGAAACTTACAATATAACTTTAACGTCTTAAATACCATCGGCGTATATAAACGTCTAGGTCAGCCAAAGTGTTTATTTCCCTGGACGTATATATACGTCTTTACGAAGTACGATCTTTTCTGTGCACTTCTATTCATAAAAGGCAATGAAATGACCATGACAGTGTTTGCGACGATTTTACTTATTTCGGAGGATTTGTTTATTTTTATTCCTTTTCTACCCCTCCCCCAATGCACCAAATACGCTCGTCTACGTGCTAAACGGTGGCACTGGGGAGTGAACCGCGTATCTTTTAATCGGCAGTTTTCAGATTAATTATAAACCGTACAAATTATAAAGATTAGTGTTAATTTTTTAAATACTTTTATATATAAGACGTACATAGTCAATGGTAATTATTGAATTTGTTCTTAAGTTAGTATTGCTAAATTAATTATAAAATACGCTATGCTGTATTGATACATTTATAAGTGTATTATATCATAGTATACATGTGTATTTTGTTTTTGTTATGCCAGAAGTATTTTGCTTGTTTACTTTCAGTGAATTAATAACTCTTTTAAATAATTTTTTTGTTTTCGACTTTTCAATTTGCTCACGCACCCTTGTAGAGTTATCACGCCCCCCCCATAGGAGGCTCACCCCACATTTTCAGAAATGCCATGTAAGAGTGAATTGAAGATATTTTTTAAATAGAATCTGAGAAGTAGCAGAAAACCTGAGCACTTTTTGATAGAATCATATAAGTGAAATGCGGTGTCTGCGTGACTGTGCATCAAAGCTATCTTTTAAGAGTAAAGTAAATTTTTATTATTTTTAGCTATATAATTTGAGACTTATTTCGCTCTTTTTGCCATTTATCTTTGGTATATTGTGATTAAATTGTCGGCTATAAGCTGTTGACATTGGCATGGGTGTTTTATTTGAACTTTGTCGGTCACGCGTTAAACCAGTGATTTCCAAAGTGGTCTATATAGACCCCCAGGGGTCTATGACGATCTGCAAGGGGTTCACGTCTGTAGAAAAACAATTTGGTGTCCATGAGGTGTAAACATTCACTCTTATTAAACTAGTTCGTGACTCTAATTTTAAAAGAAAATTTAATCAAATGGAAACTATATTTTACCTATTTAACATATTTATTTACTAAATTCAATGTTAGTTACAAAAGGCAGTTACAACACCTTAAATTGCGGTTACAAGGTTACAGCACAGCATAAGGTTTATTAAAACAAGGACCATCATTTCAGCGTTCCTTGCCAGAATTAAGCTTAAGAAATGCAATATTGGACTTAGCGAATTTTTCCAGTATCTCAATTGGCCACAGATAATCTACCAGGAAAATGACGTTTTGACATACGTTCAACATTTAAATGAACTTTATTCAGATTTTGATACTGGGTTTGAGAATGCTTTGACTATGGTAATTACCACAGTAAGCAAGGAATTCAAATAGCCCCATTGAAAAAAAGTCGTATTACAAGGGTAACTGATTGAAATAGGCAGTAACTGAGATCTTAAAGTAAAGTTTAGAAATGGATATCACAATTTCGGCTTTAAAAAGATAGATCTATCTGTTATTTATCCCAAAATATGAAGTATTGTGAGGAAGCTTTTAGTTGTTAAGTTTAGTTAAGGAGTTTTAATGCGTTTGCCAATCTCATAAAAAAAACTACTAACCAATGAGATTTACATATTATCGCAATATTGTCACCAACTCTATTAAGAGCTCACCAAGTTGATAATCCAGATTTCTTATGTGTCGTACACATTGAATTGGTAACCAGGCGCTTCGTTTCATATAATGTCGCCAATAGGTTGCGATAATACTAAGTACCAAAAATTGGATTTAAACCTGACAAGAGTGATGTCAAAAGTAGCAGATTTATTATTGCAGCACCATATTCATACCTCCCATTAAAAGCATTTGTTTGTTGCTCAATTATTTTATGTAACACTTATTTTATGTATTAATTTAATTTAATTAATTAGCATGTGTTTCCTAAGTTTTAAACACTATACTTCACTACAGTTAGAAATTTAAATCTTTTAAAGTAACATTATACCAACTGTCAAATAAACATTTAAGTAAATAAATTTGCAAAAACTCAATATTAGGTAAGCAGGGGTCTACCCGAAAACGAAAAAACATGGCAAGAGGTCTTTGAGACAAAAAAGTTTGGGAACCTCTACGCTAGACGACAGGGACGAAAAGTCATCTCTGTTCGGGGCAGCCGTTAAGCGCTTTTATTCATGTCCTTTGCTGTTTGTGACTTTGAGGGAGAAGGGGTCACATATTTCCCCTTCCAAGAGATAAGAGTTTTTTTTATTGATGTAGATAACGATACATACACTCACTACGATTGATAAACAGTGCACAACGGCTTTTTTAGAGTCGCTTCAAATGCTTTTCCATTAATGTTATAGGTTATCTCTTGTTGAGATGGGGGTCTTGTTAACGTATGCTTAGAAGCCGTTTGCATCAATAGTCGCGATATATTGTATAGTAATTAAACAGAAGTGCTAGGCTGAACTGTGACATCTAGAGTTTAATTTCCGAGTCATAAATTTGGTGTGAGTCGTTGATGACGGGTCATCCACCCTTTTGAGGCAAGGTGATTTGAACTGCGCATTTTCGGGTCCACGGTTTACGCACTAGACGACTGAAGGAACAAATTAGTATCAAACAAACGAGTATCCTCACAGAGACCATAGTAATGTGACGTTACTAATAAAAAAGTGACTTTACTACTACTCGATTTCCCCAAATATTATTTAATTTATACGTTTTTGTCTTTTCTCTTTCTCAATGATCCACGTAGCTGAAAGGTAATAGCCAGAGTTATTTCTCTGTCTTCGTGGTCAATGTGTTGAATTGGAGTCTTGGCGATACTGATGATCCGCCATTCATCATAGCTAATGAATGTTAAGTTTGCAGAGATTTAAGATCCTCCCTTTGGAGAAATGTGGAAGTTTAAAGAGTGGGGTAAGTACTTAGGTGTCGTATTTAATCATGTTTTAAAAATACGAAGTTTTGATACTTAATTCTTGTGCAGCATCAAAAGTCGGAGTACTTTTGCACAATAAATTAATTTCCCCCTTCAAACAATAAGTTTTTTTTGTGAATAATTATGCGAATTTCATAATTAGTCACCTAATTTTTGGAATCCATACGTATATGATTTAAAAGAATTGGCGAAAACAATTACACAAACATTTGTAATAAAAAATAAACCAAGCTTTGAATATGGAAGTAATTGATTAATTTGAAATCTGTATATATTTAGTTCTCTATTTATAATTTCATTTTATTTTACTGTCAGTTTTATCATATTCGTGTGTTAAAAATAGGCTTGACTTTTCAACATGGCTTTGTTTTTTTCTATAATTTCGAAAATTTCTACTGTACGGGGAAGGTGATACCATAAAGCAGCTTAACCCTAATTCGCTAACCTAATTCAGCGACAGCCTTAGAAATCCTAA
The DNA here is from genome assembly GCA_019973935.1 of Trichonephila clavipes. Classification (NCBI taxonomy): domain Eukaryota; kingdom Metazoa; phylum Arthropoda; class Arachnida; order Araneae; family Nephilidae; genus Trichonephila; species Trichonephila clavipes. Next base: position 122,223 of record BMAU01001233.1, on the reverse strand, counting down.
TAGGCCATCATTTTAGTCCAAAGACTCTTTCTGTATATTCAATTGTAATGTTTCTTGGAATCAAATTTCTTTCTTCTTTAGCCTTGTAAGTAAAACAACTTTCTCCCTTTCTATTTTATTTTATTTTATTATACTACATATTATATATAATGTTAATTTAGTCACAATCCCTTGTGTGTGTGTGTGAATTGGGAAATCTTACATCCTTTGATTTATTCGTAAGAGAAAGAAAATAATAAAAATTATGTAAGTGACATGACAAATGAAGTAAAACGAAGTGAAATTTACGAAATCTTAGAATAACATCAAATGCATCCAGACTCATTGCGAACGCCACAAAAACGGCTCTCGAAGGCATTTAGAATTCTTAACAAAATAAATCTGTTCTTTTATACAAACATCTTTGAGAATGTTTTGTTCGAAGTATTGAATATAAATATAGTAAAAGCCAAATGGAGCTCAAAGAAAATTCGGGGAACTCAAGGAGTAAGTTAGAAGTTTTCGCTTCAACTACAAATGAAATCCTACACTCCGCAATTCAGAATGTTCAAAACAAAATCAATTGGGCGCCCCTTTGAGATGATGGAAAGTTTTTGGCACGGAAGTGCTGATTTAAAATTCCTTGAATAAACATCTACATATATTTTTTCGGAACAAAAAAAAAACAAGAAAGCGCATACATTCTCAGTTTGTTCCATTTTTCTAAAGAACAGAGAGCTTCCTGTTTGACTCACCAATGACTTTTGCAAAAATAAAAGGGCTTTTATGTTGTTTTAAAGCAGTTTTTTTCGCTTAATGCTTAGTAAACAGGACATATAGGACACGACATTTTTTATTAAATAGAAAAAAAATCCTCATTGTTAATGCAATATTTCAACTTCTTTAATATGCAGAAAACAACAAATTAGAATATTCTCCACCATATCTATTGCTTAATGTGTGGTGTCCCCGTCGATGGGACACCCTCCCTTCCCTATTCACGCGAACTATGTCTGTGGGAAGGAACGAAGAACTACTAAATTCAGGCATACTAAAATCCGTTCATTAATGTCTTAGTTTAAGCACAATACAACAACAATATTAATCTAAGAGGAGGAGGATCAATAATGAGAAGACGCAACACGTATTACTAATCAATAGCGCAATTAAACACTGAATCTATCTTTGTAGATTAAATCCTATCTCAATAGTAAACGCCTTATACTTAAAGTTTAATTAATCAAGCTTACCGCTATATCCTACGTAAACAGCTACGGTCCTTAAAACTTCCGTTCCAGCTTTAATCTGGCTGGCTTTTGCTTAGGCTATGCTCCGTTGGTCTAGGACCCACTTTTGATTCGTCTGCACCGGCAAAGCGAATTAAGATTCTTCTTCAAGGCTTTATCTCATATATCACTTTACGACTACTTCTCTACTCAGCGACTTCACCTAGAAACCTCACGAATGCTAAACTTCCAATATATATATCATTACTAATTTACATATACACGTTTCTCTTCCTGAGTTGGTTGGAAAGAATTGCCATTCTGGCCCCAAAGAAATCCCGAAAGGACAGTTAATGGAAATCGTGATAAAAGCCCCGTCACAAATGTATAAATGTGTTTTCTATTTTGACTCATACATTGAAATGGCAAACAGACTGTTCCTTCAATAGGCTACTGTTAATGAAAATTCCAACAATAGGAAACTATTGACTGATTTTGATTTATCACACCCAAAAGCAACTCGAAGGTTATTGTTGAAGAACCTCATCAATTTTTTAAACACGTTCAAGTTACGAAGATGTCACCTGAGCTGGCACTCTCTGAACTTCCACAATATGCCAACGGGAGGAATTTGAGCCAAGACAGATTTAACGTGCATCAGCTCCTCTATACTAGTGGCTTTTCAATGGCACTAGGACTTGAACCTGTTATTCGACAACACCAGCCACAAGTTCGAGACCATGACAGCTCCAATGAAGAACATTAATATGAAAGAATTCCCGGAAGTAAATGAAATTTATAACCTGTATTTTTATAAGTTTAAGTCAAATATCACATTTAACCAGGAATAAAATAAAGTAATATCAGAAATTAATATTTTGGGCAGCCGTCACGGGCGTGACAAGAAAATGACACGTAACGGCATCGCATCATTCAAATTCTGAATGTCATGCTGATGAGTGACATTCCAGATAACCTCTTTAGATGCCAGTGAAATGGCCGAGTTTCCTACTTACCGTAAAATCCGGGGTATAACGCGCTCTCTTTTAACTCAAAAAATAAGATCGAAATTTTCGTGTGCGCGTTATACGCCTGGTATGAAAATGAGAGTTTCAAAATTATTAAAAAAAAGATGAGTGGACAAAAATTAGACTTCTACATAGATCGGAATGCTCTTCATTTAAAAGAAGTACCATACCTAACGAATTTAAAAGGTTGTAGTTCTAAAAATTTACTATTTTTTCAAAATCATGGATTAATACCTCGAATAAGTGACTTCAAAACAGGATCGAATTGAGCACATCCATTTCAGGCTCCTTCGTAAATAAGGGGGTGGGCGTTATACGGCGAATATACCTTATAATTAAAAAAAATGCAGCTTGAAAGTATAGGAGCGCGTTTTACGCCGAGTTTTACGGTACATAATTCCAAGCATGCTTAAACCAAAACTTAACTCAGTGGCGCAACAGCACATGAAGGCCAAGGCCTTTGTTCATATCAGTTTTCATGACCTTGGGCACTGAGGTTCATGAGCAGATGTTCCGGTCGGGTGGTCAGTCTGACTTGAAATCCCTTGCGTTTAGTTCCCAAGCAAGCTTAGTACTCATTTATCGAACCACTGAAGGGGTGAGACTAAGGCTTGGAAGCGCGATACGCTACCGCTCAACCACTTGCCCCTCCACCCCAAGTATGTTAAATAACCTAAATATAGAGGGAACGTGCAAGCTTTGAGAAAGGCGAAACCCATTGTGCACTGCAGAAGCGTTATAGGAAGAGTGGGACCTCAAGATTCACCTTCCCTAAGGTAGTACACGCTGTTGAAGGGCTTTACAGTATGAAGTGGGTGAGATCCTCATATACATATCCTCATATAAATATAGCTCATATACATATCCTCATATACATATAGCTCATATACATATCCTCATATACATATAGCATCCCAGACTACAAACCCAGATGTTCATCCAGTGTGACGATTTGCTCCCCAAAATAGCCTGCCAGTTAACAATGCTCATTTAAGCTCATTTCGGGCCCTGGACACAGAACATCTGCTGACCCTCTTGGCCCTGGATCGAAATTTATAACCAGTCTGAGGTAATTGTGGTTAAGCCCAGCTTATCCGGGTCCTTGGGAGCCCGCCCCAAGCGTCCAACGAATAAACCGGCACTGCCTATTAATAGGGTGGACTTTTCCTGTTTTTGAATGACTTTCTATCACGTAAAGTGCTGTATTACTAAAATTTATTAGAATTAGAATTATATTTCTATCTATGTTGCTTTATTTTTGTGTTCTGGACTGTAAAATGTCAAGATTTTTTATAAATATAATTATCACAGATATTTTTTGTTGTGTTAAAGATATATGTAAACTATATATCCTACTTCAAATTAATAAATGAAATAATTTTTAAATAAAAAGCTTTAAATATATAAGATTTTAATAAAATTAAACATACTCGTGCGTATTTTATTAAAAAAAACACTTTGAAAGATTTCTTTATGAATAACACATGTAGTATTTAAAAAAGGTTTTTCCTATGCATTTAGACTTCCGGGGAATATATTTTTAAAGCTATGTACTCTTAGGATATCTTCCTTTATTCCACATAGATTCAAAAGAAAGTAATTCTCATTTGAATAAAAATTCTTACCGTTTGGAGGAGGAGCCATTTCACGTGAGCGACGCCTGCCTCGTTTACATTTCAGAGAGAAGTCCATGTATCCCTGCGCAGAAGAAAGGGAAAATGAATAATACATATTACATGTATTTTATGCCTATTATACATAGTACATGTTAATAAAATATCTTTGGGTGAAAAAAAATTTAAAATTTATCTTCTTATAAATATCTTTTGGTAGTAGAACACTGTATTTTTTAAATAAACGGTTTTGTTATAAATGTTAAATTTGCAAAATAAAATTTGTGAGAAATAATAATTCTATAGTTCAACTCTTGTCTTAGAGTTTGTTGAAAAATAGAGGGAGCTACATCTTCTTGTAGAAGCGTTAGTAATGCAAGGAATATGTTGTATGACTAAATGGATGAATATAATTTTAATTTGTACTGAGAGAGCTCTTTTTTCTGAGAGAACCAGGATACGAAATTTCGATTAAACATTGTTCAACGAAAATTCACACTACTGTAGAACGTCGTTTGTCCGAGTGTTTATTATCGGGAGCGTCAAATATCCGGACCAGTTTTTTTTGTTAACATGTACTGTATATGAATACGTTTTCGAACAGTGCAATGCTCAACAGTTGTTTCGCGAGAGGCCAAAAGTGACGGGAAAACCCAAGATCTAGGATATTTAGGGAATTTCAGTTGTGTGATTTGGTAAACATCTGCGCAGAATATTAGGTCAGTTTGTTTCCAAGTGAAGGGGTGTATATGCTGTGGTCAGATTTAGGCGAAAAAGACTTCAATGACGACCACAAGAAGGATATTAACGACTTTTTTCAATCGATTCCAGGATTTCAAGAATGCGATGGAAGATGTAGAAATCTAGATGGCATGCGATGCAGAAGACTGTGGATTTCAAATGCTAAATGATGATGAGACTGTGACTTCTGTGAAAGAAGAATCCAACCCTGTTGACGATGAAACGTATTAACACGAGGAGAACAGCAACAACGAAAGTAGCAAGGGTCCATCAAATGCTGACACGTTTTCTGCGTTAGAAACAGCTATGGAGTGGCACGAACAACAATCAGAGTGCTGTACTACTTAACTACTGATGGTGCTCAAGGGAATCAGAGACATTGAAGTGAAAAAAAAGATAAAGATAATCTCGACACCGATGCCTATTGCATTATTTTGGATGTTAGTGGGCTTCCAGTGTTGTGGCAGCTCATGGATTGGATCCATGTTATTTCTAGGATAAAAACGCTAACTTATTATGTTGCGAGGTCCACCATGAATTGGTGAAGTGACAATGGGGTTAATCGAATGACTGGCCTGTCCAGATATCAGACTTGAAACCAATCGAAAACCTGTTGAACGAGTTGGATCGCGGAATTAATAGGTGCAACAACAATCCTAAATCAATGAAGGAATTTGTCTTCTCCGAAAGGGGAAAAATAACACTTCCTACTGTAAAAGGACTTGTAGAAAGCATGTAGTAGGACTTGTAGTAGATTGACGGCTGCAAGTGCTTGTCGTGGAGGATCTACAAACTGTTGATTTTGATTTTGAATAAATATTATATATATATATATATATATATATATATATATATATATATATATATATATATATATATATATATATAAGTTAAGTTTCAGCAATTTTTCTGAAAAACTTCAAAGCTATTAGAGAAAAAAGTAATAAACCTATCTCAGTAAAAGAGAGTATTACTATTTCATATTAGATACATTTATCTAAATAATGTACAAAAACTTTATTTAAAATTTAAAAGTTTTAGTGTTTATCGATTAAATATAAGTAAGGTGACATTCTTTAAGAGACCATTATTTAAATAACAGTCCATCACTCAAAATTTTTCATACAATAAGAAATATTTTAATATATTCTCTGGAAAATAACATTAATACCTGGTTCAAAAGGTTTTATAGAAATATATTCATAATGTTTTAAGTTATCGGACTCACCGTGATAGATTTTGAACAATTTAACTGCCCGCTTCTGGTAGAATAAAAATACCCACTTCTGGGTTTCTAATCTTATAAAATTGATCGTAACTCGGCCTCTAGGTAACGTAAAAACAAAAAAGTATGTTTTGTTAAACCAAAAGACAGCTTTATTCAGTAAAATAAATAAACGTGTTTTGACCGAATTTGGTCATTTCAACGTGTTTGGATACCTTAAATTTTTTCCATCATTTTCATTATTAATTAATGTTTTTTGATAAGTCAAATGAACTCAAATGAACAACAAACATAAATACAAATTAATGGAACACTATGCTACAAAGAGAAAAAGTGTTTAAAATAAAGTTTTGACAATCAAAGGTTTCTTCTTTTACCACTGTGTCTTGCAGCATGCAATCCAATTTTACAACTAATTCCTTGAAAGAAGGTCTTTCTCGAGGAAAGGCTCTCCAGCACAGTCTCATCAAGTAGTACCTAATAAAAACAAGATAAAAAAAACTATGAACATATGCTGTAGTTGGCAACAAAGTTGACTTTTGACTTTTTTAAATGGCTAAGAGCCTCAATACATTTAATTGTAGTGATTATATACTGTACTATACCAACTTTGCCAAATCAAAAGATATTGCCAATTTAAGACGTCGTCGAATGCTGTGTCATCTTATTCTTACTTATTATTGTAATTGAGCATGCGTGGGAGCGGTTTTCTACAACTGCCTGTATATCACGCCATTTTGTGATATTTTTTAGTTTGACAAAAATTGAAAAAAATTCTTAGCCAACAAGGGTATATGTCACTAAAAAAATTCATTCGAAAATTTTGGTCTGTTATGTAACCTAGGAATAGTATGAATGTAGAAATAATAAAAAACTATGGCTGCTATTTCAGTGAATTTGTTGTCACTTAAGCACCAAGTAATTTTTATCACCAAGAGGTGCACCAGAATAAGGTTCTTCTTTCATCTGCATTAGTTACATTTAATATATGTGGCATCAGGGACTGTAAGAGCCAGTTTATATGCAATTTTTTATATGTAAAAACCTAAAAACTGAAGCTCGAGATAGTTCGAGATTCTGTAAATATCCCATTCAATTTATTTAAAGTTATCATAAAATCTGGCGTATTACGCGCACCTATACTTTCGAGCTTCTTTTTTTAATTTTTAGGTATTTTCGCCGGGTAACGCGCACCATTTTTTCAAAAAGGAACCAGAAAGGTATGTATGCAATGCTCTCATGTTTTCAAGTCATTTATTCGAGGTATTATTCCAAGGTATAGAAAAAAAAAAACTAGTACACTTCGAGAACTACAACCATTTAAGTTCATAAGGAGTGTCATTTCTTTTAAATAAGCAGCATTTCGATACACGCAGAAGCCTAATTCTTTCTATGCTCCTCTTTTTTTTTTTTAAAGCTCTCACTTTAATACCTGGAGTATAACGCGTAATTTTCCCTCTTTTTTGTGTTAAAAGTACGCGTTATGCACCAGATTTTATGGTAATTCATATTTTGCAATAAGGCTTCAATTTAATGTTTACATTATAATAAGAAGTGACAAAATAGTATAGCGCAGGAGATGCACTTGTAACTAAAGTTTAGCAATAAGACACACTTACAAATCGTCAGAACAGTTTTCGGGTTTAGTCATTCTATATCCTGCCTTCAGAAGGTTGTAGAGCCGTTGGGGCGTGATTCCAGGATAAGGTGTTGCACCTGCAATAAAAGATTAGCATTTGTATCCATAAGCATTCTCACATAATGGAATAAATGACATACATATTCAAATACTTAAATATAAATTATGATCTCTTAACTTTAAATTGCTCATACGGTATGTCTCAGTCATTACGAGGCTGGATCTTCGACATAAATTTACCAGTATGAGGGAAATCATTTAGTAGGACTAATATCCCCAAATTCATATTAAAATAATTAATCATTCCGTAATGAAACCTGTCGTCCCACATCCCACAGCAGGTTATCTAACGTCTCATGATTGATTAGCGGCTCTACGACATTATGGACGAAAGTGTCGTTTCCTGAAGTCTAGGCCAACTGATAATTCGAGTCCCCCCCCACGCAGTATTAGGTAGAACTATCATGATATTTTTCTGTAAAACCTTTTAAATCACATCGATTACAAATCTTTAAGTATCACAAAAATGCCGAAATGAAGCTACTTTTATTAAATTATTGATGATGTATCATTAAAGGGAATGCTAATTATGGAATATGAATAAAACTCCCACCGAAAGTAACGCAGCACCCAATTTCCTATTTTTTGACAACTTATTACAGTTCTCTGTCACGAATATATCACCAAAAAATTTCAAAATAATCTTTAAAATTTAAATAGTAGTAAAAAAATTAATAATGAAGGTTTATTTCTTAAAGCTAAAGAGGCAGAAATAAATAAATTTTTATTAAAGTTTTGATTAAAAGAGAACATCAAATCTTTTTTGGTCAGTTATCTTATTTTAGAGATGAAAAGAGAAAAAGTAAAAGACGAAAAAAAAAACAACTGTACACTTTACATATTATAGTACGGGATGGGTGTGGTAGTTGATAAGGTCCTAGCCTTGTACGAGCAAGTTTGCGGGACCGAATCCGGCCCAAGTCACTGGATTTTCCTGATGCAGAATATCTATAGCAGGGGTGGCGAAATTTTGTGGATGAAAATGCCATTTTTTCTAAAGAAATGTTTAATGAGGTACAGACGTGCCTTCAAATAATTTTGACTTGTGATTATATGGGGAGAATAATAAAACTAAATGCTAACAACTCAAAACTCTTTATTTACTATGAAAAAAATACATCTTGCACTGTATGTTAGTAAATGTTTAAGTAACATTAGCGTGACTTCTACTGATGCAGATTAGATGACAACCTATGGGACGGGCTCCCGCGTCTTTTCTTTAACATGTCCTTTGGGCCAGAATTAATGGCAACTCTTTTCCAACCAAATCCAAGAAGTGAAGTGTGAATGAAAGATGCAAATGAACAAACTTTTAAATATCGAAACTTAGAGTAAACGAGATGGCAGTGTATGGCAATTTGTGATAGTGGATGGAAATTGGCAAGTGTTGATGTCTAACAGAGGAATTGTGGTTCAAGTCTGAATGAGCTTTACGTGACTATGATTAGAAGTTATAAGTGATCGAATATATTTAATTCGTTACACACCAGTGCATACAAGTCAATACAGTGTGATTCTGCAAGCTGTAATAAGGTAGGATTGACTATTTAATATTAGAATCAGTGATTAGGCGGTTCAGTTATTGAGAGTGATCTGAATTAAATTAAGTCTTATTAGCTAAATATATATATTGTGTGTTGCGTATTTTGCCATCGTAGATTCTCTCATATTAATTATTATTATTTAATTAGTTAAAGGTTTAAGTTGAATATCTTAATAAGGTCATATTAAGATAATGATTCCTTCTAGTTCTTTCGTTAATCCTACACCTCTAGCTCACGCTGACACTCGGAGAGATGTTCTCCCAAGGGGAGGAACATCTCACCTATATTAGTATTGTAAGATGTTACTTTTAGCAAAGTGCACGCTGAATTGGAATCATCGGCTAAAAGGATTCTCAGGAAGTCTTTATTCATCTCTGAAAATAATAACTCACAAGCACAGGTAGATGAAAATGTGGCTAAAAGGGCATAAGCCAGCTTCTTCAAATCGTTAAATGCGTCTGGAATCAAATACCCACCAATCCACGACCGATCATTCGCGTTTGTTCGTAATACTTCATAGTGAACTTTGTTATTTTGAACGGTGGAGTGCCCAAAATATTGTGTCGCGTGCCATTGGTTCACCCTCCCTTATTTATAGCGTCCATGTCGTATGAGTATGCGGCGAGTTAAATATCTCTAGAGTGCTTGTATGACTTGGTTACTTAAGGAAAAATTGAATTCCTGGTATAATTTCTCATCGTCAGAGCTTGGCGACTCACTCTGGGGTGGAAAAACTGGGCATCAAAATTACATTGCGGCAATTGGTATCCACCTATACGGTGCAATACTAAAAAGTGATACCAACTTCCAGTAAATGCGCTAGTTTTGCTATGGTTATTATCAATCCGCACCTGTATTTTAAAGAGAAAAAAATCATTATAGTTTTCAAGACATTATTTCTTAATTGGATTTTATTATGAATTAATATACTCGCAGATGCTATTTTTTTAATCCGAATTTACTCAAGATTGAACACGTAGTACACCCGCATTTTGTATTTTAAAACCATATATTATGTCTTATTATTTTTTGTTCTAAATTAAACAGTAAGTAAGAGATTGTATACGGGAAAAAAGAAGAAATCTTAGATGAGAATGAAGCAAATGAAATTCGAGCCAGAAATGTAAAACACACTTTTATGAATACTCATTGTGCTATCCAAAATTTTCACATAAAAATATACATTGGTGTGCAAAAATTAAGGACGAAGTCGAAAAATTAGCATATCAGCTGAACGAAGAGGCAGAGTGGACAGAAAGACCAATCAGGAGGTTAAGTAAGGTGATGTACGGTAGCACACGTGCAGATATGCAGGTAGACGTAATGGGGGAGTATCTGAGTAGTATAAAGCATGTTGTCGGTGTAAGATCAGTATTTCTGGCAAAGAGATTGCACGCCGTATAGCAGTTAAAATCACACCGAGTTGCTGCCTCAGCGAGAAATGGCGAATAATCAATCTGTTAGACGACATCTGGACGCTTTTACCCGAGGTCGAATCATTGGGAAGTTGGAGGAAGGCCGCAGTGTGACAAGTGTGGCTGCAGAGTACGGAATTGCTCACAGCATCGTTTCACGACTTTGGAGACAATTTCAAACTACAGGAACAGCTATCCGGGGGTTCAGTAGTGGTCGTCCAAGAGGAACCACACCCGCAGATGACCGGTACATTGTCTTACAGGCCAGAAGAAACAGGCGGCAGACAGCGGGAGAAATCGCTAGACACACGACACAGGCGACTGGACGACCGATATCGCGTTTTACCGTGGCCAGAAGACTGCACGGTGGTGGTCTGTTTGCACGACGCCCTGTACGGTGTGTACCTTTAACGCCTGCCCATCGGAGAAGGCGTTCTCTGTGGTGCCGGGAACACCGGAATTGGAGAGACAATGAATGGGGACGAGTACTCTTTACAGATGAGAGCAGATTCAGTTTGAGTAGTGATTCTCATCGCATACTCATCTGGAGAGAGCGGGGAAGCCGCAATCATCCCTCGAACATCATTGAAAGGGACAGGTATGGAGGTCGCGGTGTTCTCGTTTGGGGAGGCATCATGCTTGGTAGTCGTACAGACCTTCACATCTTCGACGCAGGTTCAGTCAACGGGACCCGTTATTGTAACGAGATTCTTCTTCCATATGTGCGTCTTTTTAGAGGCGCTATGGGTCTGCAGTTCCTTTTCATGGACGACAATGCACCATGTCACCGCACAGTAGCTGCCCAACAGCTCTTAGAGAGTGAGGATATTGAACGTATGGATTGGCCGGCACGATCTCCGGATCTCAATCCCATCGAGCATGTATGGGATTTTCTAGGCAGACGCTTGGCAGCTCGTACCTTACCACCAGTAACGATTCGGGAGCTTCGATTGGCGCTGCAAGACGAATGGGCAACAATGCCTCAACAACTCATTGACACCCTCATTCTCAGCATGGGCAGACGCTGTGAAACCTGCCTAGCAGTCAGGGGAGATCATATCCCCTACTAAAGACCGGATGTTTCTTGCTGGACACCCATCACAGGGATGTTTCGGCCTTCAGTCGCATTGCGCTCCATGCTACTTTTTCAATATCAAGCTTCTTTTTATCCCTCTGATTTCTCTTTTAGTAAGTGTTGCTTACATTACACATGTCCGTACGTATTGGGGATCTTACGGTATTAAATGTGTTGATTTGGAAAGCTTTTGTACAAAGTTGTATGGAAAAAACCGTCTCGTCCTTAATTTTTGCACACCAGTGTACATGAGAAAGGACATAGTTTTTATACCTTTCTTCCTCCAAGAACGAGTTAAAAACAAAATGGCGTATCTTGATGAAGTTTTATAGATAATATGTACTGTATGTACATGGACATGGGTTTCTAATTCTTTTACAATGGCTCACTTCTTAACTAGCTCTAACTTCTTCAATCACTTTAATGATTGTGACAGCATTCTAAACAATTACTTCAAAAAGGTTCTGAAAGAGACAAGTTGAAGAGATTTAAATTAGTAAAGCCCGAGCTGCATTACTATCGGACAGGTATTTAAAGCATCACAACAGTTTAATGTTTGTTCAAACCATTTGTCTAAGTTAATTCATTTCGATCGCACGTAAATCTATTAGTCTTTAGTGACAAATTGTTATGTTAGAATTCATTGACTTGTTTAATCTGTTTGTCAAATCTGAAATGTCTGAATCGGTACTTTTGAACACGCAGACAACATCCATTTGCTACACCCCTTCTGTTCAAAATTCACAAATCAAACCATTAGACAATGTTTGTGAAAGTATTTATACAGTCAAACATATTCAGTGAAAAATTCAAGAAAACAATCGAACTGACCATGAGATAAAGTATTCATTCAGACAAGGCATCTCGAAACGAAAATAAGATTTGTTTAATGGAAATGCTTCGTTAAGATAAAACATATCCCGTTCATATTAATTTCTATACATTATTTAGTTCTACGACTTAACTGTTTAATCGAATTGTGCAGGCATTATGACAGAGAGAGAGAGAGAGAGAATTCACTTTCGACAAAACTGTGCAGTTGTGATGGGTACGCATATTATTCTTAGCTATTGAGATTTTATTCGTGTTTATAGAATATATAATTTCTTCAACCAGAAGAACACCCCCCCTGTGTTTTCATTAAAATATCGGAACACGTTTGGAGTACTTTTTCTAAAAATAGCATACTCTCTACAAACATTATTAATGCTTTTTTAGGAATCAATACCAATACATTCTAATATTTAAGAAACAATATTTTAAAAAAATCTAAATTATACAAAAATCACAATTATAAATGAAATTTTAGCATTATTTTTGAAAAACTTCAAAACAACTAGAGAAAAAAATAATAAACTTACATCAATAAAAATACTACTAAAATAAATTAAATGCATTTATCTAGAAAACGGACTAACATAGTCATGTTTTATTAAAATTTAAAAATTTTAGAGCTGATCGAATAAATTTTATTAAAAATGCAACATTCTTTACAAGACCATTATTTAAATAATAGGCCGTAAGTCTAAAAATATTCATACAATAAGAAATATTTTAGTACATTCTCTAGAAAGTAATATATATATATATATACAATGTTCAAAATTTTTTATAGAAATACATTTATAACATTTTGAGTTATCAAACTCGCCATGATAGACTTTGAACAATTTAAGTGCCTACTTATGATAGATGAAAGACCCACTTACGGTTTTTCTAGCTTTATAAAATGGATTGTAATTTGGCCTTTATGCAGAATAGGGGAAAAAAAGGGTATCTTTTGTAAAATCAAAAGAGCTCTATTCAATAAAATTAATAACAAAAAATATGTGTTTTGACCGAATTCGCTCATTTCAACGTTTTAAGATACCTCAATCGGAAGGATAAAGGTGAAAAAAGAAAAAGGAGTTACATATATCCTAATACAGATAAGTTATAGTAAATAAGAATTTTCATTCGTTTTTTAAATATTACAGAATGAGTGAATAGGTTCAATGAAATGCACACAAGTGCTCAAAATTAAGAAATTATATTTTAGACATTTCTTCGAGTTTCCAGGAAATGCCTTGTTACTATATATATGTAAAGAATATTATTAAATATCCACAATTAACAGTGAAGTTATATTGATTTAAGTATATTTTAGCATTGAGAATACCACCAACACACACACACAATTTGAAAAAAATTTTTTTTTAATCATTCTATAACGTAAAAAAGCTTGAAATAATTTATCTCAGCTTCATTTAATATTTAATAAGACATTTGTGATATTTGTATGTGATTTATCAAGAGCAGCATTTACCTTCGTAAAAAGAAAAGCGTTTCTTTAAAAGATTCCATTTATTTTTGCTTATAACATCCAGAATTTGCAATCAAATTTCAGAAATACTGACGAAGTATAAGAGAAATAAACTTTAATTTGAAATGGCGCACATATATTAATATTACCCTCTAGGTATTTTGTTGACAATAATAAAAGGCAATTCAAACAGAGAATACAGCTAAATATAAAATGAAAATTCAGAAGGTACTGGGGCAAAATTTGAGACGTGCTCTTTTATTTTAAAGTAGTTGGATGATAAAATGTATTTAAGGAAAAAGTTTCACGTTTAATCAGTCATAAATAGGTTGAATTAAATTAAATAAAATTAACTTAATATACATTAAAATTTACATATAACCAATAAATAACGGTAAATTACATTATGTACATTTAACTAAGATATGAAACCTGATTCTCATAGAAGTGTTACAAAATGAAACTGCTGTATATATACGTAACAAAAGCAATTCTGAGTACAAAAAGAGAGCGAGAGTATAATTTAGGCTAAGAGCGAGGGTTTATCCCCTCTCCAATTCTGTCCTATTAACGGTGGACCAACCCTCATTATACAAATTATACAACTGTTCATACTCATTTCTCAAATTGTAAAACTGTAATTTACATAGTTCTATTGATTTGTTCTCTTTTCCGTAAATTTCGTTCTTGGCGCTCCTCTACAATTAAATTCATCACTGAAGATGTTTCGCCCAACTACTGGCGTAGCTACTTGGGAGTGGACCCTGTATCAAAATTCCTTCAGGGCCCTTCTTTAGATATGAGAGGCCTGTTGGTGGCACTGTAGTTGCACAAGTTGGAGCCCCTTTAGTTTGGGGGCCCCGTATCACTGATACGGTGGTAACTGCGCCCCTACGCCCAACACTTCACTGATAAAGGTCTCAGATTTGGATAAACCTGCATATCTTGCAACTTCCTAGAAAGTTGAATTTTTTGTTCCATTGATTGTTGATAAGACAACACCTTTCTTATCAATCAATGATTCCAGCCCAGGCAATCGTTGCGATATTTTCCTGCGAGAGCTTGCTATAATGTCCTATCGCAACCGTATTGGCGGCATTATATGAAGTGACGCAAATGCTTGCCAATTCAGCACGTACGACACATGCTAAATCGGGGTTGCCAGCTTGGCGAGTTTTATCTTGAACGTTTGGTATTGTTGCGATATTGCGTAATACTTTATTAAAGTACCACGAAAAACTTTATTATATAGGGAGTCATATGATCTTGTAATATTTTGTTAATATATACAGAATTATCTGCACAGACGCAGTTGTTGCCTGTTTCTGAATATATGCATAAATTGAAATTTTTATATACTATTTTAAGACACAATATTTTCTGCAAAATTCGGAATTTGTAGTTTAAAGTAATTCGTACGATGCAATCTACCTAATTTTTCAGAAAATGTTTCAAAATATAATTTCTACATTTGCTTACAATCTTGGCTACCTTACAGGTAAATTTTTACAGTATTAGCATTATTTATATATTATTAACTCCCGACATTTGAGAGCTTTTCTCTTTTCCCTTCCTCACGGAATTCTAATTCAAAACCAACCATGTCACTCAACTATTTAGTTTCGGTGACAAGTTGTTGTCCTTGGCAGGGATGTTTATTTGATTCACCTACTTACTGGTCTGCAGCTACGCCGTGCATGCCTTAGACGACTGAGAAGAAAGAAATCCCTATTCGAGTCAGTCGTTAAGGGCTTTTATTCTTGTCCTTTGTTTTGTGATTTGCGGAATGAGGCACCGCAGATAGCGTATAAGAAAACCAGCAGTGAATACGGAATTGAGCATCGATACTCGTTCGATACTTTAATCTCAAGATATTCGACCATGTTTTATTTCTTTCTTTGACGAGATTTTATAAGTCAATAATATCCCCCCCCCCCAAGGCCACATTAGTCCTTTGACTAACAGCTAAACAATCGAACGATTGTATGCGCTAATACTTTACAGTGTAAAATACGTATCAGTATTATACCATGAAATTTAAAATATAACATTAATACATCTTGAAATATATAAAACTTTTAAATCAATCTTTTGTATAATGCAGATATGTATCGTTAACAACAATAACAATACTTTTAATTAGTCTAATTCGATTTCTTTATTCTCTGTATAACAATTCCCATCTTAAGGCATATAGTATTTCATATTCTATTTTAGAACTTCAAATAAATGTTTGATTTCTTCGGGAAACAAAAGAAAAGAACTTCTGAAGTTAATCAAATTAATTCGGACATCTGATCTGAAAATTCTAGCTCCATTTTTCGTTTGTTTTCAACATTTCTTTAATTTTTAATATTTTTCATGAATCCAATTTTATACTCTCTATCAAGATTAAAACAGAAACTCTAGCTAATAGCAGATAGTAATTTGAGAAAGTTTCAAAGATAAAATCGGACCTCAGAAAAGGAATCACATTTTTCTTATACCTTATATAGATATAATGAGGATACGATTATGTTACAAGTTCTACTTTAACAGAAAAAATATTTTTACTTCAATAAAATAATCATTTCAAATATAAAACCTTGCCCTCTCATATTTAAGATTTTGATTCATTTGACGATATTGCTTAGAGATAACATCTTTTTTCTTGCTCCTAACAAGGCTTAAACTTGAACAAAATTTTGCAATTTTTATTAGAAATTGATTACAAAAAAACTTATGCATATAGTAAATATTTCCATTTAAAGCGCACCACAGCACTCGTTTTTAAAAATAATTCACATTAAAAAGAGCTTAATATTAAAATAATAGATTATTTTTATAGAATATTCAATTAAATTAATTCTGAAAAAAGAAATCTTTAAAAACGGGTTTTAAAGAAAATGCTAAAATTGCTTACTTTAATATATTTATTATTTTAATTTACTTACACATGTCGGATTACTGAGAATATAAGTTAGAATAAAATTCAAAACGGGATTCTATTGGATTTTTAATAATTATTTTTCTAGCTAAGCCCCTGATCCCCTGCAAAAGCATAAAAAAATTTAAAGAACTAAATTTGAAATTTTCTTAAATCTGTTTTCGCCATATACGAGGGCTTGAACAAAACACGGAACACATTTACGATACAGGGGGAAAAATGCGAAACATGTTTTATAAAAGAAAAAAAAGTGTAAACTCGGATAAAAATGAGTAGTATGATAAAATAAGTGATTCTCTACAAGATAGTGCAGCTAGAATATATAATATTAATGTGGGAGTACTTTTATATCTGAAAAAATATTCCGAATATGGGTTCTATTCGTTAACATTAACCGAAGAGCCTTAAAAAGTAACTAGAACTGTTAGATCTAAATCCATATAGATTTTTGTAATATGCACACACACAAAAAAAAATATCTAAAGAAAGTTTCAAGACTGATGAGATCTTGAATAGAAAATTCTCAGGGAATAGAAAACACGTACATCAATAAAAATAACTTTGAAAAAACATATATAAAGTTCGTGAAGGCATATGTTTTTAGTCTGAAAACATGCGGAAAACTTTGACATTTGTTGCACACAGTGTTGGTGCGGACCAACAAAAATTGTTAAACAACAGACTCTAAATCTGTAGGAAAGATTTTCAATGTTGGTAAATAATCCACCATTGTCTCTCGCACATCTGTCATAACGCTCAATGATGTAAAAGATTGTTAATCAATCCTTGTATCTTTCAATCCATCCCTCTTGCACCCATTGATTCTACGGCTGTATCGCCTCAGCTTCATCTTATCCACCATAAGCACCCGATTCTCCAAAGAATAACCCGTAATCACGCAACAATCTACATTTCATTCTATACCAAAGAAATGTGTTTGACTAACTTCCATATTTTTCGATGTTATTTTCATTAAAAAAGAAGAAATGCGCAATTCATGTACTTAGCCTTCAGTTCTCCCTTTATATATGACTGTAGATGGCGCAACCAGCTCTCATAACTTGCATGAGCACTTCCATGCTGACTATTTGTATATCTTATTAAGATTTATATACACTTTATACGATGGTATAGACCTTCATCTAATTACATTTTGTATGGTTAACAGTGTATTCAGAGGGACTCTTTTAAAATAAAACAGCTAACAATAAGATATTCATAGAATTCATTAATTGTCCCAACCATGAAAAATAACACTGTAATTCAGGAAAAATATTCCACAACCCCTGCTACCCTCTCCGAATTTCTGAAATAAGTTACTACATCCTCATAAACAATGACTTATTTCTTCCTTCCTGCAAGAATACAAAAACACCATTAACTTTTTTCTATTTTGTTTCTGAAATTTGAATCATTTAAGATACTTTTATTTTGCATGGAGTGTCTCCCCCCTTACGACCACCCCTAGGAAAACGCACAACTATAATGACAGCCGGGAAATGATCTAGCAAATATTTCATCCCCCGTGCTCTGTTTATTTAGTCAATATCATTTCTCTCCGAAACGAGACGTCCTGCCAACCTGCTCGCTTGAATAAACGTTTAAAGATATCACTTTGCCATTAGGGAACGCGGACTGTTATAAGGATGTCACAGATGTAGTTAGCATATATATTGCACAAAGTTTATGCAAGCATCTATCAGTACCTTTAGTGTGGTATATTTTGAGAGAAAATAATGGTTCTTAGTAAAAAATAAAGGTGAATTGGCATTCATTTAAACGCTGTAAGTAATTGTCTTATTTCATTAGGATATGCAAATGAAGACCGTTCAGGAATAGATATGGAACTTTTCATTCTTAAGTTGGAGAAAACAGTAAAATTAAATGAAGGTTAATAATGAAATGGTTAAAAGAGAACGAAACAAAATTTGAAAAATAAATAAAGGTTTTATTTGTCTTAAGTATTCGATTTTGCATGGAAAAAGTTTTCAATGTCAATATGTCACTTCAATTATGATATTTCAATTTATTTATTCATCATAAAAATGAACTGAAACCTTACGGAAAATTTCATTGTGATTGTATTTCAAAAGTAGAAGGAAGTTCAACGCCATTATTGATGCTGTATTGATTTCTCAACAGAATCTGTGCGTTTGGAATACGCTTTAGAGCATTATCAAATGATTGATTTAGAACACTTTTTAGAAACTTATCATATCTAAAAATAATAAAAGTTATTAAATAGCCTTCTCTGTTCCAAGTCCTATCATTTAATGGCATTGTATACGCGTAGTAGGTTTGTACCTTCTAAAAGCTACAACTTGTGGGTAATATTTGTTTTAGAGAAAGAATGCATATAAATATGTCAGAAATTTCTTTCCTACAAACCAATGCCAAGGTATGGAATATAGGAACTTTTATGAAAAATAAAGTAATATGTATACATTAATAAATCAAAGTACTAGAGTACCATAGAAGGATGCAAGAATGCTATATTTTATCATTTTTCTTACAATGATCCAAAGCATACATAAATTATTACCATATATATACAATTATATACAACAAATATAATTCTAACAGCTATTGTCAGTCTTAGAATTATTTACAGGAAGAATGCTGTAACTTAGAAATCTTATTTTAGAATGATGTAAAACAGAATGAGTTAAGCGATAAACATATATTTCGAATCCTTTGTGAATGTACATATGAATGAATAAGACACACCATCATCATCAACAAAAAACTCTGAATTGTTGCTTTTATATTTCTAAACAAGCTAAACTTAGTGGTGCAGTAGCCCACGAGGGCCAAGGCCTACTGTGCCCACCTCGATTTTCGTAACCTTGGGCAGTAAGTTGCATGAGCAGATGTCCCAGTCATTCGATGTCGCGAATGACTGGGATGATGTCGCCAGCCCAGATGTCGCGAAACCTCAAGTGCTTAGTTCCCAAGCAAGCTTGGTACACATTTATCACCCCACTGAAGGAATGGTAGGTTGAGTTGAATTTTCCCAGTCCGAGGTTTGAATCCCGGACCTGGGGTATGGGAACACGATACGCTATTCCCCAGCCACTGGGCATTTTTTACGCCAACTTAAAAATATTCGCAATTATGAGATTTTTCGCTATGCCATGTTTCAGCTAAAAACATGTGTTTCAGATGAAATGTACTTTTTGATGGGATATTTTCTATTATTCAACTTATATTTAATGACCTGCTTACATTAAATGCTGCAACTTGATAAATTTCAGAAAAATGATGTGATAATGAGGTGTAACGGAAAAACTTAAGACAATTTTGAAAAACATTGAGGCTAGGAGAAGACGGATTTTTTGTTGTTGTTTATTAACGTCTCTGAAACAACATGAGGGGTATTGCCACCCAAACTAAAACTTTTGAAACATGGTTAAATTACGAGGATGAAATCTGAGTTGGAATCCCTCTCTTAATTTTCATACATGGAAACGTAATTACTTTGAGCCTCAAATATTGTATACACATCAGCCTCAATCCTAAGAGGTAATAGGACACAAACCCAGTCTTTCACAGAACCAACATCGGGCACGATTTTGTGATCATGACCTTTCGGTTATCGTAGCCATAGTAAAAGATGGAATTCGGATCTTAAAAGATATATATTCTAATGATGAGAGCGTAATAACAACAAAGAGCAGTTACATACGAATTTTATATAAAAATAAATATTATGTAACCATTAATATATTTTTGCTCATATACACTGAAGGATATTATATTATATATTACCTTGCATCATGATTTCCCAAAGAACGATTCCAAATGACCACCTGAAAAATAAAATACAATTTATACATGCGTGCATAATTTATACTGGTTTAAAGAATAAGCTAATAAATATTTACCCCAAATGAAATATAGGGTAGGGTCTTAATAGGAAAGAATACATAACATATATATATATATATATATATATTATGCAGTTATATATGCATATTAACAGTTAAGTGATAATTGTCCATAGTTACAAAATCATAATTAAGCTTATTTGTTATATTTTTGCTTCATTACGTCATAGCGGAAATTTTTCATCAAGAATTTCTTTTTGTGATTTACTAAGTGATGATTTTTATTAACAAAACATTTCAAAATAAATGTCCACAAGAAAGATATACATTTACTATCAAAATATAAATCATACATTTTATTCACTTGACGATAAGTAATAATGATAATATGTAAAACCACACAGAAAGAAATTAAATTTATAACTGTTATGATTATCTCAAATGTTACCTTTCTTCAGCAGTGTAGAAACATCTAATCTTCATTAATTCAAAAATCTACTTAAAATCTCATTATCGTATGTAAAAAAATAGCCCACAAGGGGGGAAAAATTAGAAATTTTACTAGAACCCCATTAAAAAAAAGAACACGTCCTCAAATGAATTTTTATGAATCATTGAAATTTAAATCTGCAGGTTTATTTTAAAATCTACATCTCTAGATAGACTGTAGTTTCTTGATTGGCTACCGTATGTACTCGAATCTTAGCTGTCAATGAATCTAAGCCCCACAACTAATTCTAAACGTTTTTATGGAAAAGGAAAAATGGTGTAAAATGGTTTGTCAATATCCAGTTTTAGGAAATTAAAATAAATTTAAAATGAGAACTAATACGATGTGAATAATTAGATATTTTACCAGTAATATAAACTTTTAAATACATGCATAAACATGTAATTACTCAATTGGCTCATCCAACGAATGTTTTTTTCGATTTTAAGCCGCACCCGATTTTCAGTAGGGTTAATATCGGAAAAAAGGTGCGGCTTAGATTCAAGTAAATGCGGAATTTTAAAATGCGTAAGTGTTTCAAAAAGAAAGATAATAAGCTCATTTAGAGTATACGTTTATTCAGGAAAAGATAAGGAAGACACACTGGTATATATTATTTCTCTAAAAACTCACCAGAGCTATCGAGGCAATTGTTCCTTCCGTACACCAAACCTTCGGAACCGGCATCGTCAAAATCAGCGTCGAGATTATTCAACCCCGTCAAGATTAGTTATTGAACCTCAGCATCGGTTCTGAAATGCTGACCTCCCAAATGTTTCTTTAACCAGGAAGCGGCACATAGTCACCCCAAACTCACGAAATTGTTAATTCTGGGAAAACTGTTTATTTTTTACCAATGACTTTGACGATATCCTCCTATATAAGAGTCTTCATGGGAACTAAAATGTATTTGTCACATATCTCCCTCATTTTGGAAATGGTAAACGTTTTTTTTTACAATTTTAAGGTACTTGTTTTGACTGAGTTCTCCGTGCGACCACTTTTGTTTCAAAATATTTTCTATGAACATGCTACATGCTCAATGAACAACATAATGGGTTTGATTGCTAAGTTGTACAAGTTATTATGGTTTATAAATGTAAATGAGCTGAACATGAAAAAAAGAAATGGCCATTTGTGATCTCTATTGAAGGAGGTTGAAAGTGATCAAGCAAGGGAAGAATCTGCTGAAATAATGCATACTAATCATGATAGAGAAAGTAAATTTGAGAAAAGCGATACATGAAACGAAAGGAAAATTTTCAAATGATACCTAAAGAACTCCATCAAATAAAATATGAAGCCATAAGTGTACAACAAGACACACTTCGCCCTGTCAAAAGACACGAGCAAGAAAAAAGTTCAACCTGCTATCAGTCGATCATCAAAGAATAATAAAACTACAATAACTTGAACAAAATATGGCAGTTTCTCCTGCAAATAACATTCCGGTAACGTTAGCGAAATGTGTCTGTGATGAGTGTCTTTATTACATTCACGCACATAAGCTTCTTAGTTCAGATTGATTGATATTTTTTTTTATCAAATTATGAAAGAAATATTGAAAAGTCCTGAAAAGTAGGTACGCATACTTTTTCTTAGTTAAATTATTCACTGGAATTACGAATTTTATCGTGCACAATAAAAATAATCATTAAAAAAATAATAAAAAAATGGAGTGACTCAGTTTCCCGCGTGTTGATTAACGTTAGTATTGAGTGCGTGCCAGCTCCCGGGTTAAAAATCTGAAAAGATGTAAATCATTTCGTTCGATGTCGGGATTGTAAGGAGGGTGATCTAATACCTCCCACCAAAAACGCTCTTCATTTTTCTTTAAACATAAAAACCGTGTCACACTTTCTATATCAATCGTGGATCATATTTCCGTAAATGCAGTCATTTTCTAACTGCGATTTAGTCCTGTTACTGGAGAACCAGCATTCTTTACCGTTACTGTTTGAATGTTATGATGGACTTCGTTATCTTGAGAAGGAATTTTATTCACACGGGTAATTTGCATACCCGCCAGAGCTCTTGGTACCTTATATTTTGAAATCCCTACGTATTTGATAACGAGTTACTAGTAGAGTAAAAACCATAATTTAGAATCCATGAACTCAGAGCCCATTAAATAAAATTCTGTTTACAAAAATATGTCAGTGATATTTTGGAAAATGCAATTACTGCACTCTTAAAGAAAAAGTTTTTCTTTGGAAATTTTTTTTGTAATTCTTGAAATTCTTTTTCTTAAAATGAAATTACTGTTTTTTTTTATATTTTTTGTTAAAAGAATGTTTACCGATTAGTAAACAACTTAGTAAACATTGTTAAAACAATATAAAAATTTATTCTTATTTCCTACTTTCTAAGCTCTATAATTTTTTTTCACTGCAAGAAAGAGGAATAAGAGGAATAAGAAAGAGAAATAAACCCACCTTCATATCCTTTGAACACATTTTCTTAACAATTTTTCCAAGAATTATAATAATAAATCATTTTCTCTTTAATAATATTACTCCGAAGCATAATAAACGCCATTTCAAGAAAAATCCACTCTTGCGGGAAATATTGTTGAAAACAGAAAGTACGTAGAACCTTATTAACACTTTTCTGATCATGTTTGAAGTGAAATTTTTATACCATTTTCCGAGTTTTCAGAAATTAAATAAATACCAGAATTTTTCTGTACTCAACCATTTGGAAAAAAAATTCACTTTTTGAAAAAGAAATACAAATACAAATGCAAATTCCTACACCTTTGATGTGTAATAGTATTTTTAGAATGCAATCTTTTTTTCTTTGTATCACATTGCATTTACAACGTTTAAAAGTTAAATAAAAAAGCACATTTTTATAAAAATAAAAATAAGATTTTTTTTTCAGTTTGGATATTTTTATATTTCAAGTTTTATTAATATCATTAGTTTTCTCACGAAAGGTATTTGTTCAGAAAATTATTCAATTTCATCGAAAACAAAGTTTTCTGTTTCTGTCTTCTTAGATTATTACATTTTAACTGCATTTTCAGGATAGTAAAAATAATGTAAACAATATATTTAAAAGTTTAAAACAAAGAATTTAAAACAAATATTTAAATATTGTTGTGTTGTTACTAATGCCAACTGTCTGACGTAGTCAGATGGATGCCCACAAAATTCATCATGGCAAGGGGCTAAATGTACGCCTATCGTTGACCGTAGTCTTGAGCACCATACAGGTAACGAAACGATTAAGCTAGGTTCCACCCCAATTTTGAGAGAGAGAGGCCTCCTACCTCTCTTCCCCTGCCACCAACCTCACGAGAAGAGTTACGGCTCGAGTATCCCCCCGCCACGAAGGCAAGATGTTTGCAAGATGTTTACAAACATCCATGCCATTTCAGGGATTCGAACCCAGACCCTACGGCACAGCAGTCAGTGTCGCTCACAACCATACCGGATGGGCGACAATGTTTAAATAATTAGCACTAATATACATGAAAAAAGCACATTCTTAAAAAAGTACATTAATATCAACTTTTAAGTAACCCCCAAAATCGCAGATTTCTCCTACAAATCTTTATTGAATAATCATTAAATGTATTAAATTCAAATTTTCTTGATGAACTCATGATTGCATCTTATAGTACTGTGTTAGAGCTTTGAGTGTGTTTTATTAAATAATTCCAAAAAATTAAGATAATAAAATAATTAATTTAACATTTTTTTTAATCAAAAAATATTTATTGTGTTGACAAGCAAAACTCAAAAAGCAATTTCTGAAAGGTAACGCTATTTTTAATAGGTGTTTTTATGTTTTGCTATTCACGGTTATTACACGAACACTTTTACAATAAAAAAAATCCAGTCAGTGTTTCCAATAAATGAAAATGAATGTGGAATCGAAGCTGTATTTAAAATGGAAGTAAAACTATCTATTTTACTGAACCTAGATGTTAGCGAATATCGAAAAAAATATCCAAAATTTTATGGGATCTGCTTTATTTCTCTACGGAGCAATAAACAATAAATTATATAACATCCTGAGATTCGTAAAAGCATTATGCAAAATAAAAATATTGAAAACTGTTTGGGTTGAAAATTGTAAGATATTGTGTTGGCTTAAAAATGGCATTTAAATATTAGAAATAGATCTAGGTAGAATTATTTTGTGAGACATGTTCCTTATATATTTTTTCTAAATATTTCTTTAAAAAAATGTCTGAAAAGAGTTTTAAGAAAAAAGCTTCATAAAAGCAAAATATTTCATAATAAATAAAATAGTATTCGTATTGATATACGAAGAATTTTTTTGCTAAGAAGTCTTATCTGATAAAAAATGTTATTAGTAAAAAAATATAACGAAAAATGCTTAATTAAACTTATGAAAAAAATATTTGTCAAGTTAATGTACATTTAGTGAAATTATTTGGTAGTAAAATCTTTTTAACTTTTTTTTCATTGGTGTTCACAATCGAAAGTTAAAATTATATTTTTTACAAAATTGTATTATAATGCACTTCAAGATATTTACAAAAAATATTCCAATTCCAAAAGATTTACTTGTACCCAGGGGCGTAGCTATCGCTGTATCAATAATACGAAGCCCTTAAGTTTCAGGGGCCCCAAAATATTTCAGCAGAAAATATTTAAATATTAAGCCCCCCCAAAAAAAACAGGCCTCTACAAAATTCTGATACAGGGCCCACTCAAAACTAGCTACTCTAATGACCATATAGCTAAAAATCCAGGAGGTACTATATGAAGTGCCATTTCGGTTGATGCTTGGACCCAAGGACATAGCTACGGCTGTATTAATTATACGGAGGCCCCCCAGTTACAAACGCTCCAACATGTGTAAGAAAAAACATAAAATGTTATGGGGCTTCAAAAAAAGAACCCTCAAAGAATTTTTATACAGGGCCCACTGAAGACTAGCTACGCCAGTGCTTATAACTCTTATATAAAAAAAATTTAAAAATAAAGATGGGTCAAAAGGTGAATATTTATTTGACATTATTTTAAGACAGAAATCTAACCAACTATTTTGTAATCTCTATTTACTTTTAAATTTCCATCGAATATAAAGATCATTAATAATTTATAAAACCTCAGAGAATAAAATCACTCCTTCATACAATGAATGTCGCTTCAAGTCAAATAAACTATAACGCCGAGGACTATTAATTATTTCACAAAGGCATAGATTTGATACCTTAAGGCCTGATTATTCATTATATTAAACTAATTTAACGAATAATGCGCCTTAATAAAGTTTATTTCGAAAGATACGATTCAAAATAGAACGCATCCGCTCCGTGGTATCAGAGGTAATTTGTAATCTTGACACAATTCTTAATTGAACCTTTGCCTCAGATTATTTTTGAAGTGGTTAGGTAGCATTATAATAAAGGTTATTATAATTTCTAATTATTATATCAAGTGAGCGATCAAAATTTAATTGTATTTTCTTGATTAATTGAGTGAACTTTCGAAACATGTGTTTAATTAACGTAATTTAATGTTAGTAATATAAAGAATCAGACAGAATTTAGTAAATAAATGAAATGGAATGAATTTGTAGCAAAATAAAATTCTTACACGTCACTCCTTGATGTATAGATTTGATCCTCTAGTGATTCAATAGCCATCCATTTTACTGGAACTCTTCCCTGAAATATTCATAAATGAAATGAACATTGAGAAAAATGTAAATAATAATCTTTCACATGATAAGATTTATTGCGAACTAATGCTAGGTATTTCATGATGTTGTATGATTATATACAGTTTTTAGTTATTGAGATATCTAAGTCCAAGCATTCAGCTTTCGGTCGCACAGAAAAGTCTCCTTATAGTTCTCAACTTAAAAACAAGTGATATAAATTTTTTAAAGTCAATTCTTACTTAGATCAACAAAGAAAAATTTTAATTTTAGCTACTTTTTATTAAATAGTTACAATGAATATAAACATGTATATATACATAGGACAGAATCACAACATTAAGTGGTAACTATTTTTTATTAATTATCATTAAAGTATCGTTTTGTCATCCAAAACAAATCGAGTCTAATAAAATTTCAGTTCAATTGAATGCTTTAAAACATGGGAAAAAAACCTTTCCAAGTTTTAACACAAGTCGCCAAAAATGATGCCAACGTGGCTGTATTTGTAATTCCTTAAATAATTAGTTTTGATCAATTAATTTTTCTTAATTATAATTAAATTAGTGTATTGTCACCCCAAATGATCATGTATATAAAATTTCAGCTCAATTGAGCGCTTTAAAATGTATTTTATTAACGATTGAAAATTCCATCAAAATAAATGAATAAATAAATAAATAATAATAATAAAAAAACATAATTTGAAGTATAAATTTCTTTTAGGTCCTATATACTACCCCTGGAAGTCGATTTCCGGAAAACCCATTTTGCTATTCAGAAAAAGAAGCATACTTGGCTAATTTATATAGTCAACAGGTTTAATAATTAAAAAAAAGGAGTTTTTACCTACAACGCCCCCGTTACCCCTCCCCCTCTACCCTCAAAGTCAATTTCCATAAAAAAACATTTTTAGCGGATCTCTACTCAACAAAAGATACATACTTACCAAATCTAAAGTCTGTAGGTATAGTAGTTAAAAAAAAGGGAGTATTTTTTTTTTACTTACAACTCGCCCTTAGCCCCCTTGGGAGTCAATTTCTTCCAAATCCATTTTTAAAGTATCTCTACTGAACAATTAGCGGCTAAACCTAACGTTTGAAAAACAGGACTTCTTTGTTTTGATAATGCCCCCAGTCTAAACTAATTATAGCCTATTTCCATAAAAAATATTCTTAACAGATCTTTAAGCAAAATGAAAATGCTTGTTAAATTTCATGTCTATAGATCTAATAGCTCCATATATATTGTTACGAATTTTGTGTAAAATAGTGTAAATAATCTGTATTTGGATGTGTAATGCATTTATATTACCCTATATATGTTATATATTTATGTTAAAATTGTAATATTCACAAGCAACGCCATCATTTACGTGATAATGGTGATTAAATGAGGAATCGGCGAAATCTTGGTGACAGTATCAAGTTGGCATCATTTTTGGTGACTTGGTGACCATGTTGGTGAGTTTAGGATCCTCTGAATTATTCTGGAAATTAGTGGAGAAACCTACTTATTTCACGATGGATATAAATAGGGAGACGCTAGCAGAGCTGAATTAGTATGGTTTTGACCAGCGATTATTTAGTATTGCTTTGACTAGCGACTATTAGACTTGTCTTGACCGTTGAAGCGATTACAGATTACTTCGACTGTTGAACGAGTGGGTGCTTGTGAATAATCTTTCACATACGTGTATTTTAAAAACTGATAATTGCATCTGAGTGCTGCTGAAGGTGTGAAGACCTTTTGAGATTTCATCTGGGAATATTGCTGCTGAATCCTGTATTTCAAGGATTGAACTTTCGACAATGAATTCTCATCGCTCTTGAAGAACTGTCTTGTTCTTTGTGACTGATTTGTATAAAATCCTCGAACCGCGGTCTACGTAACAATATATATATATATATATATATATATATATATATATATATATATATATATAATTTTCTATGTTAAATATGGTGCATCTGATGATTTTCTCGCATTTTTATTCAATAATTTGTGCATATTTCGAATCAAAAGGAATAATTTAATTGTAATACTATCGTAAAATGGTTTTCTGAAGCATCCTTATTAAAATCCACACTGTTAAAATGACTAAAGTGCCTCCTGTATAAAGAAGGATAAGAATGCAGATGAATGAAAGCAATGGTAAAAATAATTCACGTTTTCATGTATCGCTAGATAAAACGCTAAGAACCTATTCAGCAACGAAACTTACTTTGGTTCTTTTAAGATAAGCATCTCCTTCGTAGATGTCTCGAGATAATCCAAAATCAGAAATCTTAACCACTTTCTGTTTGGCTAACAAAATGTTTCTGGCTGCCAGGTCTCGATGAACCAGCTGAAAAAAAAAGCGCAAATGTAAATATTTGGCAAAATGCTTAAATAAATAAATGTTTATAAATATTCGTTCCGATATATATATTTAAATAATCATTCTGAACCAAATACAAATATAACATTTAAAAGAGCGTTTCAGTTTTGTTTACTTAGTAGTATATTTTATCATCATTCACATTTTTTCAAAGGAATTTTTCTGAACTGTACGTAAATTTGAATTGTAAATCCATCAGCATAATTAGTGTTGACTTTAAGGAACAATCTATTCCCTTCTTACCAGCTTATTTTGAAGAACATTTATCTTCTTAAGAAAACAATACATCTTTCTACATAGCTACATTTCTGAATGATTCATTTGTTTTCCAGTAAATCCAAAATGTACATGTTTTTTTTTTTTGCTAGAAATTTTGCAAGAGATTTATTTATAAAAAATACCAAGTATATACCGCTTTTTACATTTGAAAAAGTACTTTGAATTTTTCATTAGAAGAGTTTTATAAAAAGTTTTTTAATATTTAAAACAGGCACAAAGATCTGGATGTTCATTAAAATACAATTGTTTTTGTTGTAATAATGCAATTAAGGTCATTTGGTTAGTTTTACATATCCTTTTTGTTCATAATTTAATCAGCATAGTACTATGAAAAGGTCAACTTCTCTGCATTAAGAGTACTATTGCCGGGAAGACAGTTTTTAAGTCAAGAGAAAATATTCTTCAATTATACTGTGACCTTGGCTAAAAAATCTAAACGCCAAATTTGGCGGCAAAAAAAATTACAAAAATACAGATGGATTTAGAAAAATTATTTTAGGAGAAAACTTTAGTAGCTTCTAGAAGATTCTTAGCAGCTAATATAAGGATTATGCAGGGATGCAGTATTGGAGTCAAAGCTTGAGAGAAAGTGCATTTCATTGGCATTATGGGATATTGTGATTATGGATTTTGTATTGTTGTTTTTCAATATTTATGTATTTTTTTATTCTGCGCTGTTGCAGATTACAATAGAAATTTGCAATAAATTACTGTTTACTCCGACTGAGCCCACGTGTTACTTAAGTGAACTTTTTCTGTATTTGAAAACTGTTCAACCACTAACAATATCGTAATATTTGATAATATTGATCAAATATGAAATATTGATTCGAAATATATGACCCTGTTCCCTTGATAAATCGTTCAACTACAACGAATTTTTTGTTTATAAAGGCATATAAAGGCACCTATTTAATTATTTGTATAGATAGATAGTTTTGTATGTTCTTGTGATGATGGATTTCCGAACTATAATTTTTATTTTGTGGTAAGAAAATGGAAGTACATAAAAGAGTTATGCTGCCTTTTATGGCAACTTTAAGAAATAAGATAAAAAAAAGTCTTTTTTAGAAGTCTTTTTGAAATATCTTTTTTTGATGGAAAACTATGATGTGTGTACAACTATTTTATTATACTTTTAGAATTCTTTTTATCTAAGAACATTAACTGTATACATGGAATCCAATGTGTCAGTAATTTATAGACTTGACAGTTGGATATTAATGAATATTATTCATTTTTGGAATTTTATATTCAACATTTTTGAAGATAGCCATATTTTTCTGAAAAATCATGTTTATACCATCATATATCACACTTGAAACTTTATTTTGATGCCTAAGTTTTCTTGTATAACTTTTTCCACGCTTCTGCTTTTGCAGATTTAATGAAAAAAAGATTAATGGATCAAAGGAAAACATCACATTAACCATAATCATTAAGAAAAGTGACACATTCTTCTTATATTGTCAAAGTGTGATTGGGAATCAAAAGAAATAAGAAAAGGTATTTCAGAAAAATGTCTGTTATTGGATGAAGGATGATTCTAAATGTCTAAACTAAAAAAATGAAATATTGATGTATGTGCCGGATAGAATACATGAAATATCAAACACTTTTTGAATGATGGAATCCATTTTGACAGAAAAGATATGGCATGTGTCATTTGATACTATGGTCATTTTATGCTTCTGAAGCATCGAACCCATTTTGATATATTTCAGAGACACAAATATTTTATTTGTCACTTTCTTTTGTTGTGTACACTGAGGCGTGATATAGTTTTGACAGATTCCAGATTTGTTACAAAACAATTGTGGTTCTATGAACCAAAATGAAATAACATAATTCAATCTCTAAGTTGGAGTATTTGCCTCGGTTTACTTATGTGTACAAAAGAGAATATTTTTAAAGAATGAGTTTAGAACAGGGATGGGCAAACTTTTTCGGTCGCAGGACAAAAATCGTTGGCCCAAGATAAATTTTTCTAAAATTTTAAAAACAATCTGCTAGTATTATAATTTAAATATATTAATGAGATGAATGAAATTGGGATTTTATTTCTAAGAGTTCTTTCATTGAGGTTCGAAATGAGATGTACTGATTCTAAGTAACGAGGCTAAATGTTCCTCTGTCAGTCTATTTCTGAAATAATTCTTTCTAAGGTTCAATGTTAAAAACAAACATTAATTCACATATATAAGATGAAGCAAACATAGCACTGATTTTCTGGGACTGAGATATTAAATTCGGGAAATTTATTTTCGATACTGATTTGTCAGACTCTGACTTTGGCATATTAAGAAACAACCATTTGAGATGATTGTTAGGTTCTAACTCAATTAATTAAAGCTGCAAATCTGAACACACTGCTTCACAATTTACGTTGAAAGTCATGGTAAAAATAAAATATCCAATTGTGAAGATCTCCTTGCATCTCACTTTGAGAACGAGAATAATTTGGAGTCAGATAAGAGCCAGTAGCCATTTTTATAAATAACTTTCTTTATTTGGTTATCTTTTCCAAATAGAATCAAAGACTTATTAACAAATATATCTAAATAGTTTTATGAGGTTTAAAAAGGGAATTTCCTTTAAATAAACTTAAATATTTAATGATCCAATTAATTAACAATTAGAATATCGATCACGCAGAGATTACCGTGATAAGAGATCCCAGAATTATATTCAATGATGTTCCTATTGAACATTTAACTTTAATCTCACTCCTAATATAAAACTTTAATTATAAATCAATATTTACCACACTGCAGCTCAGCTTTTCCTGAGATTTATCCACCTAGAAATCTTCAATAATAAATCTCTAACTTCACCGTTATACCTTCCTGCTTCAATCTCTCTCTCCTACTGCTTTTTACTTTACTATTCCGTTTGACTTAAATACTTTATCTAATCTGCATAACAAGGAATCCTGTCCTCTTTTTGGAGCTGATTGGAAATAGATAGGGGAATTAAATTTCCCTAAAAAGACGACTCAGAAGGTTAGTGATAAAGTTCCGTATAGGTTTGTCACACAATTGTTTGAAAGGCACTGGAATCTTGAAATCTGCGTTCGAATTCAAAATGCAGCTTTTTCAAGCCATCTTCATAATTCTTAAGCTTCTCTTCATTTACTGAGAGTATTGAATTTAACCTCAGGAAATGAAACAGTCTTAGCTAGCTGTTCAACAAACACAGATTAAGTTTTAGTTTAAAAGCTTTGAGATGGTCCCAGATATCGTAGATAAATTGAATGAATATCAAGAAAAATTATATTTAAACAAAGTAGAAAAGGAGATGTCTATGTAATACATAAATATATATTTCTTTTAATTTGCCTCAGACCAGCAAATTAAAAAAAATCTATCCACGGAACGGATGGAATCTTCCAGCAGACCGTAGTTGGGTCTGCTGGGTTAGGATGTGAGTGGCTCTTTGAAAGATTACTTGATGAATTTTGTACTTTCCGATTAGTGAGCCAGCTATACGTCGCCAACAAGAAAAGTTGAATTGAAAAAGAATCACAAACTTTGTTGTGTTCGCATACATTATGAGCGATAAGCCGGTTTCACACGATGTAACTGTGTGCCAGTCGACTCATTTTCTGTCACCACTCTTGTGGTGTAAAGAGGGGAGATTACTTTCACCCGTGGCACCAAAACTAATTAAAACGGAAATACTGTACTCATTATCCCAATGAGTACAGTAGTAATAAACTGCCTTCTCCATTTTCAATATAAAAGCAGCCATCCGTGAAGAGTAGCTGTTTTAGTTGAGTCAATTAGTAGGAAGGAGAACGTGAGTTTTGAGAGCTTGAGGAAAGTGGATCAACAAAGAGTGCTAGTTGTGAAAGGACCCTAACAGTCGAGCCCTCGATTGTCTGTTATGTGTGGTACAAGTTGACTCGTGTGAAAGGGCTCTGATAACCAAATAAACAGTCGAACTAAAGAATATCCAAAAGATAGCTAAGTACCTTCATATCTGATAAGTATGCCATTCCTTTGGCAATTTGCCAGGCGAATGAAAGTTGTTCTTTGTGGAAATAGCTGTGGTGAGGTTCATATCGTGATCGCTCACATGGGAATTGGTAGTAATCTTTAGGTGCTTCAAGCGGACCTGGCAGCTCGATTCCGTACGTGGCATTGTATTTACAGCAATTGTTGTGACGACGTCTCCTACGCAAATAGTTTCTCAAGGAACCCATTTCAGCATATTCAACGATGAGGTAAAATTGACCATCTGGAAGAATTAAGAATAACAGCATTACGAACGTTCTTGGAAAGCATTATTAAGGTTAGATTGAAAATTTGAATATGGGAATCAACTGAGAAGACTGAACTGCAGAATTCTTCAGAATAATTTGGACATATCTAATTTCTAATGCTCAATACCAAGAACATCACATAACTTTATATTATAAGATCATCATG
The DNA here is from genome assembly GCA_019973935.1 of Trichonephila clavipes. Taxonomy (NCBI): domain Eukaryota; kingdom Metazoa; phylum Arthropoda; class Arachnida; order Araneae; family Nephilidae; genus Trichonephila; species Trichonephila clavipes. The sequence goes on along the minus strand of BMAU01001233.1, from coordinate 88,401 downwards.
CAGTTTAAAAATATTTTAATAGTTATGTATTAATAAATTACTGTGACCACAAATTCATTTCATCTTCCTATTCGTGAATTTTTTCATTTAAGAAGACACAGTACGATTCAATTGACAAAAATTGGTCAAAAAATCAAATCTAATTTTTTTAGTCTAAATTTATTTTATATACTTTTCTATAAACTCACAAAATTTGAAAGCTCTAAATTTAAAAAACGCAGAATTATGACAGCTTTTAGGTTCGTGTTTGTTCACATCCCGATGGCAAATCAAAACTTTAAACTTATCTCAGAAAGATAAAATAACTATTTTGTCTTCATTTAAAATGCTAAGTCTTTTTTTTATTGTTCCTAATGCTTTGAATTTTTTTACCAATTGTTGTTAGTACATTTAACAAAAGTTGGTATGAATTTTTGAATCAATGCATTACTTATTTTTTAAAAAATAATTGAACTCAGAATTTATACATTTTTTAAAGAATTTTCAATAATAATTCATAAAAAGCAATATTGTACAAATACCAATCATGTTATCCCAGAACCCATACCAACTTTTGTTATATATATTTTGAGGTACATGTAAATCAAATTTCATGCGTGTACTTAAATTTTTGTAGGGGGGGGGTAGCATTTTAAAATCACTTCACAAATTTTAAGTGTTTTCGTTAAAAAATTAAATGGCTAGCTTTTTATAAATGTTAGAGTACAAAAATGGTTTGACATAGCATACACACATAGGAGACAACCAAAAAAATTTTGAAAATTCTAAAATTAAAAATTTTTGTGTAAATCGTACCATATTCCCTTAAAATTCTTCAAACATTGAAATGTAATTATAATTTCTGAAAGTATGAATCTGAAATATATAAGTTAAACTATCAGAGTTTTTAATCCGATATTTACATAAATAAGTGAGTGCTCCATATACGATTGATAAATGCACTATAAATATCAAACCATAGCATTACAATACTAGATATAATTTTTTGTGGTATTCACGTATTATACCGTTGGCAGATTTCGCCAAAGCAAGTAGCGACACTAATTCAAAAATATCACCAAATGCTGTTATCGTTATTAGAGCCTTCGAACACACATGCATGTAAACGGTTTCCACTAATGGCTATATATTGCGCCATTTGGCGACATCTTTAGATTTTAGGAAATTGGTCAACGATATAATACGTGAGTACCAATTTTTGAAGAAGTTCTACTTTCGATAAATTTACCTATATACATGTTTTTTTTGTTCACAATATAACTATTTAAAGTAAAATTTAGGAATTATTAATGAGAAATACAAGCACACAGACACAATGCAGATAAATTAAAAGCAAAATTTTTACCTAAGAATTTAAGCTATCCTCAAAATAACATACTTTTATCTCGCTGGCACAAACTTGAATGTATTAATAGCTGAATTTTAATTAACTTTTACAGAATGAGGTATATTAAGTAAAGTGTTTTTAACACTATTCATTTATGCATTAGTTTCAACTAGCATTGAAGAAAATACGCTTCTGTTAAGAATTCCTTTTACGATTTAATTTAAGTTAAAGAACTTAAAAATTTACAGCGTGAAAATATTATCACATTCAGACATCGCAAAGCAAAATTTGTTTGGTAAATTTCTAGTTTCGCCCACCCCCTTGGCGACGAATTTTTTGATCCGCGCCAAAATGGCGCCAAAGCGCGATTTTCAAACTCGTACCGACGACGTTCAAAGAACGGAAAATGTCGATAACCATAAAAAAAATAAAAACAACTGAAATTGAACAGTTCAGCGAAGCAAACTAAAATGGAAAAAAATGGATAAAACTTACGTGCTTACGAAGGAACGTCTTTCTCCATGTGAGGGTACAATGTGGTGATCGCACGGAGAAATTCTCAATCATCAATTTCAACAATTTTTCCTTCACCACCGAGTGGTTCACTTTCTTTCAAAACCGCAGCCATGCAGACCTCTCGGCAAAACATATACCAATCAACCACGGTATTTTTATTCACTCTCACATCTTTCACAGCAAACTCATTCATTGACTTTCCAAAAAAATGACGCGTTAAAATTAAAATGTCACACACACTTAAATGACTCTTAGAGAACCACGTACCTTTTCTTATACTCTTGCATACATCATGCGGATTCTCTCCTCCTTTCGTACGGCATCTCCATTCATACCCATCAATCGTTCCCTTCCTTTCTCTCATAACCATGTTTTTTTTCCACATTTAGGACATTCATATACCTGCTAAGCTGAAATTAAATTTTCACGCATACACCATTCAAGCAAATTCCTTTGTCCCCTTTCTTCCAAAACAGCAAAAAAAGAAATAGTTAGATGTTCCATTCGGCTACTCATTCTGAAAAACCGGTACTCACACACGAATTCTAAAAAGATCGTTCGAACCAGATCGTTCAACCGTGAAAAAGAAGGAAATGGTTAAATTTTTCTGTATATATATTGGTTTTAGAGTTGCCATAACTAAAATTTTGAACCTATTGGTCAACGGAATTTTAATGAAAAGGGTAGATAGCTTGGCGAACTTATCGCCCTGCTTGGCGACAAAAAAAAGTTCAAAAACCGGGGGTGGGTTAAAATAGGAGCCACTATTTAGACAAAATTTTAAAAAAGCTGTAAATAATAATGATTGAACTAAAACAGTTAAGGTTCTAAGAAGTATATAAACTTTAATTTCAATCATCTGGATGCCATTCCAACAAACTCATCTGAAAAATTCGAACAATAATTCAAAGAAATCTTAATATACATAAAAGTTCGATAAAAATTCTTACTCATGAAATAAATACTAATATTTACCAATATTTTTATGAATCATTTATAAAACATTTACATTGGTAATTCTTTATATTAATAATAAAAAAAATTGAATTAAACAAAATAAAAAGATAACCGTTACTTTGTACAGATAGAGAGAGGGATATAGAACAAAGATTTTACTTTAAATATTCTCAAACTAATTTTAGTTGACCGCCTCTATTCAAAATTACGAAATAAATTAAAGATATCGGCTAACAAACTAAAAAACATTTCCCAAGAGGTCTGTTATATTCATTTGCAGTACTTATGTTAAAAGGAAGGAAAGAAAAAAAAATCGCCATTTTGGCTTTCAGACATGTCTCCCGAGAAATGTGAATGAAAAGTGCTTGTAAAAACGATGTCTGAAAACTTAGAGAACACAGCCAGGCAACTCACTTTTCTCCGCCGACGCTCCTAAGAGTTGAATAACATTTGGATGAGAAATCTCTCCCAGAAGTAAGAATTCTGTGATCAAGTCTTGTTTTTCTTGAAGTCCGCCGTTTTCTGTAAGAAGAAGAGAACAAACAAGCTAAGATTTATGAGCAAAATAATTCTTAAACTATATCATTCAGTAGTGAAAAAAATGTCAACATTTACTATAGTTTTTTTAAAAAAATAATAAAGATTTTTATTATTTTCAAAGCATTTGGATGTAAATGCCCAAAGAATATCCCCTTGACTTTCAACAGGAAAATTTTTTAAGCAAATGCCAGTAAATCAGTGTTTCTCAAACTGTGGGGCGTGCCCCCTGGGGGGGAGCGATAACCCTACGAGGGAGGGGGCGCGAGCATATTGAAAATAAAAGGTTTAAAAAATAATTTTTTGGAATTAAGTAAAACAAAATGCTTTCTGACGTAATAAAAAATACACATTTACAATGATATACTTTATATATATCATCTGGTGATCATCAAAAATAAATGATTCCACTTCAAACGCTCATTATCTTTCTTTGATCCTATAACCAAATAAAAAATACATTTTGTTTGCTTTGCTGTAATCCAACGATGAGAGATTTTTTATTACGTTTTTTTTAATCCCTAAAATACTACTTTTGATTATCATATCTTCAAACCTTTGACCTTCAAACTTACTGGTATGTCTCACTCCGTCTCTTTTTCTTTTAGGAAAGTTGTAAATAATATCTTACTGTTGTTTTTTTCCCATGTGAATGAGTTTTACGATATATGGATAAGCATATTGAGCAGGATATTGAAGGATTATTTAGCCAAGATGTATTTTTATGAGTATTCTGAAATTTATAATGCATAATGAAAAATGTTTTACACAATTAATTTTAGAACATCGATATTTTTATATTGAATACACTTCTAACATGAGAGTGGTCGCATGAGGCGCAGAGTCAACTCAGGCTCATGAAATCGTTAATTCTGGGAAAACTGTTTATTCTTTAACAGTGACCTTGACTATATCTTCCTATTAGACCAGTGTTTCCCAACGTGGGGCCCACGCCCCACAAGGGGTACGCGGGCGTTCCGCAGGGGTCGTAATTCGAAAATGGATACGACACAACACTAATTGCATTTTAATTTCATTGCATTTCAATGGCTCCGGGCCATTTAAATGCAATGCTAGTTATCGGTGCCAAATTTATCAAAAAAAGCAAATTCTTAAATAATTATTAGGCATAATTTCGTTTGACGAGACCAAAATATCAACTGGGTGATTGGCTTCGTCCGGTGTTCACCGCAGAATGTGTGCCGTCTGCTGGGAGGGGGACATAGCCCCAGCCAGTTAAGAAATTTGCTAAACAGCGCGGTTGTTTGCACCTAATTGGCCTATCGCAACACCTGTAGTGTTTTACATCATTCTGTTGGTCTTAATCTGAAATAAGTGTTCGTCAAAACTGTAGTAGAAGCTCGTTGTTTTTGTAAATATACATATTTATTGTATAGATATAATTGGTAAGTATTTTTATTTATTTTAATTTTAGAAGCTTAACTTTCCAGATAATTTTTTTAAATAGAAAAAATATAGGTACCTTTTGATTTGCGGTGGCAGTGTAGTAAATTTGTTATATACATTTAAGTAACTATGCATGTTTAGTATACTTTTGCTCTATGTCACAGTGAATTAAATTTAACACATATTTTAATATTATTTTTTATTGATTTTATTTTTATTCTTACAGCCCATAGTAAAATGAGTAGTGCAAGCAAGAAAAAAACTCGTCAATATTCGGAGGAATATTTAAAAAATTTGGGTTCATACCTGCTGTTCAAGATGAGTGGATTCCTTTTTGTCTTTTATGCCAGCAATTCTTGAGTAACGAATCAATGGAACGAGGTCGTCTTGAGGTGCATTTGAAGGCGAAACATAGTGCTCAGATTAATTCATGTTTGAGTTAATTTAAAACATTGAAGGAAAACTTTGAAAAAAGAACAACAATAAAGTCTCTATTTACTGCCTATACTTCAACTAATAATCGTGTTCTTGAAGCTAGTTATCAAATTTCTTTATTCATCGCTAAAACTGGAAAAAATCACACCATAGGAGAGTATTTAATAAAACCGTCAATATCAGCATTCCTCAAAACGGTTCTTGAAAAAGATGACAAAGATGTAAAAGCTATGCCACTCAGTAAAAATACTGTTAGCAGAAGAATAGATGAAATGGGCGAAGATATTGAAAAACAACTTGCTGAAAAGCTTAAAACAAGAAAATTCTCAGTGCAAGTGGAAGAATAAACTTTGAGAGATAGTGAGAGAGGCTGGATTGATAACTTACGTAAGATATATTGATAAAGGGCATTTTACAGAAGAAATGTTGTTCTGTAAAAGATTAGAAAGCAACACTACCTCCAAAGATATATTTAATAAGCTAAAAAAGTACTTAGATGTCAATGATATACCAATGAAAAATATAACATCTTGTGCTGCAGATGGTGCTCCTAATATGATGGGCAAGAAAATGGCTGCTTAAAATTGATGAAAGATGCAAACCCAGAAATGATTCTTGTACATTGTGTTATTCATAGGCAAAACTTGGTAGCTAAAACATCTCGCCTGTTCTAAACGAAGAACTACATAATATAATAAAATGTGTGAATGTTATTAAAGCTAGTGCCAAATGTGAGCGTCTTTTCAAGCTATTTTGTGAAGACTATGTGAGACTTTTTTTACTTCGTACTGAAGTAAGGTGGCTATCTAAAGGAAACTGCTTGAAAAGATTTATGGAACTGTTTGATACTCTTAGTGATTTTTTGAACAACAAACCAGAAATGAAACCCCTATTAACAATCGATGGTAAAGCATTTGTGAGTTATTTAGCCGATATCTTTGAAAAACTAAACATATTAAATAAGCAACTTCAAGGAACAAATAAAAATCTTGTCGATGCAAAAGCGAAGATATTTGGTTTTATTACCAATATCGAGTTATGTCAGAAACATTAACAACAAAAACTTTGAACAGTTCCACTGGCTCCAAAAATGTGAAGTAACTGATACCGTTTTACTTGTTATTGTAAATCATTTGAATAATTTATCGGCCAATGTTAAAGAAAGATTTTTAGATTTGAAGCAAATTGATTTCTCAACATGGATGATGCAGCCAATGTTAGTGGATTTGTCTGATATATCAAATATGCAGTATCAAGCAGAACTCGCCGAATTGCAAAATGATGACTCAGTTAAAACTTTATTTAGTATAAAAGGTGCGATGGCATGGCTTTGTGAGGAAACGGAAATCAAATACCCAAACTCAACTAAATGCGCAAGAAAGCTATTATTACCGTTTCCATCTTCATTTTTGGCTGAATGTGGATTTAGTACTGTAAATGATTTACTGGTAAAGAAAAAGAAATCGGCTGGATATAACACAACGTGGGGATTTAAGACTTAAGCTAACCAAATTGGAACCCAATATCTCTCTGCAGCAAGCATCAAGCGCAGGGATCTCACAAAATTAAAATGATAAATTAATATGGAAACATCATTATTAAAATTATTTTGAATTTTAATTTCTGTTTTTCATTATATGTTTTGAAATTTTACTTACTGTGCTTTGTTAACAATTTGATAGTGATTCATTCCTAAAATCCATCATTTTTGTTTCTTAAGTGAACAAATCAATTTTTTAATATTAAATATTATGTATGTTACATGGGGGGGCATAAAAACTTTAGAAAGGTTAAAGTGGGGCATGACACAAAAAAGGTTGGGAAATTCTGTATTAAACAGTCTTAATGGGAGCTAAAACGAATTTCTCACAAATATATGCCTCTTTTTTGAGAGTGGCAAACGTTTTTTTACAATTAAGGTACTTTTTTTGATCGAGTTCCCTGCGCGATCACTTTTGTTCAAAAATAGTTTCTATGAACATGCTACACTTTTCCCTATGAACAATTTTGTGGTTATGATTTCTGTGCTGTACGACTTATTATAGTTTATAAATATAATTGAGCAGAATATATATAAAAATGGGAATCTTTATTGAAGGAAGTTGAAACTGATAAAGCAATTGAAGAACCTGCTGAAATAATGCATATAAATCAAGACAGCGAAAACGATGAGAAAAGCGATAGACATGAAAAGTTTGAGTTGAATTGAAAGTTTCGAATGCTGCAGGAAGAATTCTGTGAAGAAAACTAAGAAGCCATAAATGTAGCACTTCGCCTTGTCAAAAAGACACAAGGAAAAAAAAGTTCAAAATGATATTTGTAGATCAACGACAGCGAAACTACAATAACGTGAACAAAATATCTCAGTTTTGCTGGAAAATATCGTTCCTGTATTGTTAGCAAAAAGTGTCTGTGATTCATGTCCTTTATTAAGGTCACGAACATTTGGAACATTTTCTTTAGTTTTGTTAGATTTTTTTCTCAAATTATCAAAGAAAAATTGAAAAATCCTTGAAAGTAGGTAAGTATATCTTCCCTTAATTAAATTATTCACTGGAATTTTGTGATTTTTATCGTGTATAGTAAAAAAATAATAAAACAAATTATAGTTTAAAAATAAACTTAAAAACACGCTTTTATAGTGAATCAAACTAAAAAGTGAAAAATAAAAATAAAAATATATATTACTTAAAAGTAACATATACAAATTTTAATACTTATCTTGTTAATTTGTACGGTTCATAATCTTAATTGTATTGTAGCTTTAGCGCCCAAAGTGCACTATTATTACATTCAATACATTATTTGTTTTGGGGAGCCGGGTGTGCGATGAAAATTATGTTTGAAAATTGGGTCGCCAGTAGGGAAAGTTTGAGAACCACTGCAGTAAATGGATCATGAAACTTTGAATCCAAATGAAGCAGTTTTTTAATTAAAAGATAGTAAAAAAATAATTTAGATATTTACATTAAAATTATCTTATAAAGGATATTATTTTCTAAAAAAAGTAAATTTTATCAATGTAAAAATATTTTTGCTCATCATTTCCTTATTACTTCATTTCATATTTTTAAAACAGATAACTCAAAATAAACACAGAATTCCAAATCAAGCGAAATTCTTTTTTGTTGCCATTCCTCCAAAAAAAAAATAATAAAATAAAATAAAAAAATAAACAATTCAATCGCGTATTTTTCAATTCCTACTCTATTAGCTCATTCTCTCTATATATTTATATATTTATTTATTTTGTTTAAATTTTCAATCGTTCATAAAATACTTTCTATTCATTCAATCAAGTTCGAATACATTTTTTAAACTTGTAGGGGATGGCACTTGATGTTAATACAGTTTTTTAAAATATTAATTCATTAATTAAATTTAATTAAGTTAATTACTAGTTATTGACGCCAACTTAGATTCATCTCTATTGTTGTAACAATGTAACTGTTAAAACAAAGACAAAAGTTGGCGTCGAAAACATGTTTTTCAGCCAAACTAGCCAAACCGAGTTTGCATTGTTACAACACTGCAAGAATCATACTCTTTTTGTCAATTCCAACTGTTAGTTCAGTCTCTCCCCTTATACACACACACACACACACATATATATATATATATATATATATATATATATATATATATATATATATATATATATATATATATATATATATATATATATATCTTATTCAAATTTTCATCGTTAGTAAAATACTTTCTGTTCATCCATTCAAAGTAGGGGAATTGACTTAAAATTCTTTTTATATTATTTGCTTAAAAACAAACATCGTCTGCCTCATGAAATACAAAAATAAATAAATAAATAAATAAATTCTTAAACATAAATCCATTCACAACATCCAGTACTGTGAGATCTTTCATTTTATCTAACTTATTTTTATTTAGTTTTTAAGTGTCAGTTTAGAAGCGAATATTTTAATTTTCAAACAAATATCGCGATATTATTTGTATTTTAAAGGGACTGTGATGCATTCAATAAACCATATATGTAAACAGTTTTCAGCAGAAACTATTGGTTCCATAATGAAAACGATGTTGCGTTTATAATAAATTCTGTTGTTCTATTGTTTCATTTATCCCCATTTAGGCATTTAAAGAAGCACAAATTTTAATTGCAAAATTTATGCCGTGTAAATTGCATTCAATTTAAGAATAATTTAAGACAAGAATATATATTTAACCTAAAATTGTGAAAAGTTTCAGATTTCAGACTTTTATAGCGCAAAAGTTACTAACAATAAAACAAAATCCTAAAAATGGAAATATTTTATTCTACAGTAATATAGGGGGGATCGCACAAAAGTTCCAGGCCATGCCGGGAAGGCCAAATGTGAAAAATGTCTCATACATTCCACCAATTCCATTCGATTGGAATGGAACGGATAAGACAAAAGCAATGAAAACAATGCCAATTCTCGGCCATAAAAAATTGCTTGGCGCGTTTTCACTCGCAAAGATGCCAAGAAAAAAGCCAAGTGAAAAGAAGAGACGGCTTAAAGACCAAATAAAGTACTAAAGCTACACATGTACAATAAAATTATTTACGATGAGGTAATAAATTATTTCAATGAGATAAATTGATTAAAATAATTAATAATTTAATACTTAAAATTAAAATACACACATATGTATATCATTAGAATAATTTTTATTAAAAATTGAGATTGAGGAACACAAAATTATCCTTATTTTGCATATTCTGTATGGTTTTATACTTGCATACATATTTAAAATGAATTAATGAAGTAATTATTGATTGAAGCTTGTGCTTTACCAAAAAGTATTGCATGGATTAAAATACGCTAGAAGTAACAAGTTTTCAAAGCCTCACATAGCACGATGTGGGAGTTAAGAAAATGAGATGGGAGCTTAGATGTCACGTAAATTACTTCTTATAATTTCAGATAGACCTTAATAAAACACAGCCATGCCCATTTAAATCACGCAGAATTTTGAATCCATGAATTCTATTCTGAAAGGCGTGACTGGTGAATAGTGATCGTGGTATTTGAGTGGTTATGATCGCGAGTGCATGGGTTCGCTTTCTGATGCCATTTAGAAAGGCTGGTGCGTGTTCAATCCGCCAAAACCCAAAAGTCATCCATTTTGCGTAGTATGGAATTGTAAAGATAGGAGTTCCTGCTCAGATGGCGCCCCTATCATTTGATCAAGGTTCAAAATTACTAGATACGTAGCCAGTAGGGATTGCAATACCGGTATACTGGGATATCGGTATTTTGAGCCATTTGTACGATTTTGTAATACCGGTATTCACAAGTTTAAATACCGCTTTTTTAGTATTCACAAGAAATTTTTTAAATAGTCTCTACTATATGTTCAGGGATCGCCAACATAACAAAATCGTATACGTTTTGTTTTTATGCCTCCCTAACGGGCGAAATTAATTGTAGTCTGTGAATATGAAGTTGCATTCCACAATCACGAGAAGTGATAAAATCGTTGAATCATAAAAGGAGGCGGGGCAAAACTATCCTATTACTGCCCAGAGTGATACTGTACACACGCACGATTCATAGTCTGTTATTATATCTATGAAAACATGGTTGTAGTTGAGAAGAAAGTGCGTAATATTTCGATATTTTTTGAATTCGTGAGTTTGTTTTTTGCAATATATTTGCATATTGTATTGCTTTGGGGCTCAAAATATTTTTCAGATTCATTATTTATATTCTCATAAATGATGACCCATATTAATGAATAACAGTAATTTAATAAAGAACATAAACAATAAGTAGATAATACTTCGGTATGGTTTCATTATTTATACGATGAAAAGAATATGGTGTTACAGTGTAAAAAGTGTTCTGAAGTTATTAAAGTGAAATTAATTCTTTATATGCAGTTATAATTTATAAGTTACAAATTATTTTTTGTTATATTTACACTCTCTAATAAAACTGGGAAATAAAGGAAAGAAACATCTGTGTTTTCTTTCTTTTTCTAAAATTACTACTACCGGTATCCCGGTATTAAGATCCTAAAAATAACGAATACCGGTATTGAACTTTTGGTTCAATATTGCAATCCCTAGTAGCCAGTGTAACGTCATTGTCCTTCGAAGTGCTCTCCACCTGATACAATATACCTAGGACAACATTCATACAAGGTTTGGAAACTTTTGAAAATATTCTCCTTCTGTTCCGGCTTAAGCTTTGAATGTACAAATTAATATAAATAATACAATCTATTTAATAATAAGTTAATACAAATTATATAATTTAGTCAAATCTACTTAAGCTCTTTAGTTTTGTTTAAGTTTTTAACATCTTGGGCGTCTGAAATGTGGGCAAAAACAACTAACGGATCGTAGCTTTTAGATCATGTTCTTCTGTTGTTGCAATTTGTTGCAACCGTATTCTTCGAAATTTCATTCACCCTTCTATTTTCTGTGAATCGAAATGTTTGGAAGGAAGACTTTCCCACAGGTTTCCGATTTTTATTAACGTCTAAAATAACATGGTTATGGCGATGTTATTCGTCTTTTTGAACACTGGTTAAGTGACGATGACTACACTTGAGATGGTACTCCCTCTTCGAACTTCCCAATCACGCCACGACCTTTAAAACGATAGATTTAACGTGCATCAGTCACTCTATACGGTGGGGCTTCAGTGACAATAGGTATTGAACTTATTGCACGCAGGCTCCGAGTCCGTGCTGCAGTTCCTATTGTGAGAAAGAATTTGAGATATCATTTTTGCGAACTTTTACTATAGAGCATTTTCTTGACAGTTTATCCTGCTTGTTAATGGCACCTTGTATTATTTTACACAAGCTTTTATTTAACTTGCAATGTAATTTGTTCGGGTGAAATCTTGCAACTCAAATTTGAAGAGAGCTGATGTCTTCAACCAATTGAGCTGAAATTTTGTATACGCATTTCGTTTGGGTGACAATGCATGTTCTGGCCGATATCGCAATTAGTTAAAAATATATTAATTAAAAACTAAACACATAATTGTTTTGCCCCTGTAGACTTTTTATCCCGCTGAGCGGCTTTTCGGATTAAGCTTAAAGAAGTTCCTATTTTTTTCGACGTTTTTAGGAAGCCATCTAATTTTTCTATCAAACTCAGACAAAAAATAATTACAAAACCGGAAAGATTATTTCGCCACGATACGGTATAATTCTTTTTACAAAATAATGATATTTTCAATTTTTAACGATTTTTTCTAAAGTGAGTCAAAATCGATGCATTTTCATGAAAATGATTTCTAAATCGTTCCGTATGAATTTTTTTCGTGTTAATGAATCAATATTCCACACTAAAAAGTTCATGCTTTTCTCTTTTAGAATCAGTCATTTAAAAAATAAAGTGCCAAAAACTTGTTTTTCACGATTTTTCAAAGAATATTAAAATTTTTAATTAAACATTTAATAACTTCGTCATTTATAAAGATAATCACACGAAACTTTTTTTCCCGTTTGTAAAATAGTATTATCCAAATTCCATACAAAGATTGAAGAAATTGGTATAAAATTACGGATTTTAAAACTTTTTTTGGGTTTTACGTCTTTAATACAATATTAAAGTAAAAGAAAAAAAGCAATAAAAAAGAGTTTTAATATTTTGATTAATTTTACTTTGCCTCATGTTGTTTTGGTCTTACAGTGTTTCCCCCCTCCCCCATTATCCTCTTGTTGCGGCCCGAGTAAAATATCTATCATATGTATGTGTCGAGGTGGGAAAAAAGGTCGAGTACCCCTGAGCTAGACTGTTCGAAATTAATCGGCAAACTACCGTGCAACAATGATGCTTTGAATGAGATGACCAGACTGAGGAACCTATCCAGTGATAACTAAAAGATAAAAAAAAATAAATTAAAAGTAAAAAAAAAGTTTTTTAAAACAAGCTTTTAGTTAAATGAGCTATAAAGAATAAAACAAACCTTTCTTTTAAAACTTTTTTTACTATCATCTTATAACGTCATTACACATTTTACGATATAAAAGCTTGTCGCGAGATTAACTTGTGTAGATAAACAAGTAAATTACATAACTTGATCTTGTTGATTTTAATTTTAAATTTTTCAAGCAAAGTAAATACGAGTACTTACATTTCGCAACAAGATTTTATATCATAAATTGTGTAATGACGTTATTAGTTGATAGTAAAAAAAGTTTTTAAAAAAGTTTATTTTATTCTTTTTAGAGCAATTAAATAAAAGCTTGTTTTTAAAAAAAGTTTTTTACTTTTAATGTATTAATAAATCCAAATGCAAAAGAAAAAAAAATCTAATTTGAAAGAATCACGCGTAATAAGGCTAAATTACAAGAGTGACTAAAACTAAATAATGATATCAATGGCTATAAAACTTTCAAAATTGTCAGTTTTTATGAAAATTTTTTTTATGGTAGTATAGAGATTTAGAATGCAATCATTTGTATATCTCAACTTTTACATGAAATCTACATAATAAATATTTATCTATTCCCTATAAAAGACATGAAAGTTAAAAATGATTTTCTGTGTATACTAAATTATTATTTCTAGAAAAATTCGCGGTTTAACTTTGTAAAATTTGAAAATTTCAGTATGAAAATATTTGTTTCTTCCTTTTATGTTCATTATTTGCACTCTAAAATATTTCCTGTCTGCAGGAAAGTATTACATTAAATACATTGGAAAATATGTGGTATATTTATATTTTGTTAGTTTCTTCTCCTGGAACATAGAGTTTATAAAAAACATATACCGAAGACGATTTCGCAAAAACTGTGATATCAAATGATAGCTTTGTGAAATCGTTTCAGTCAGTTTAAAGTATATTAAAATATTTTCTTTTGAATTGTACCTTTTTTATATTTATAACGAAAATGGGATTACTTTAGCAGCCGAGTAGTTCTTAAGAAGTCATAAGCTTTTTTTTATGAATACTTCCTTTTGAATACCATCTTTCATAATTATGTTTTTAAGTACTGGAAAGCAAGAGGCATTTCTGAAAACTGTAACCGCATCCATATATTAAGATTCAAACAACAATAGTATCTTTTTGAATACTTTATTTCTACTCTCTTGTCTTTTTCAAAGGTGAAATAATGCAGTTTATTGATAATTTTGGAAATAAGTCCTAACAAATGGTAACAGGTCTACCCGTGTTCTTCATACTAATAGTCCTCTTGGAGAATAATGGGTCTTTAAAAATTATTCTATAAAAAAACCTTCCTCCTCCGAAGAAGATGTGATTATGTGAATTAAGACTTGAATATAAAGATTAAACTTTTGAGTTAGAGAGAGAGAGAGAGGTTATACTGCTAACAAATAGCAGTGATTGATTTTCGTGAAGCTAGGAGTGAGCACTTAGTAGCTTATTTGAGTAATATTATGATTGACGATTTGGTCAATTAGTGATGAATTTTTATTAGGTCTATTTGAATTAGAAGGTGTATTGCCTGCATGTGAGTGATCTGAAAAATTGTTAAGTATTCTATTATTTCGTCTACCTCGCTATTGCTTCACATATTTGGTAATTGGTGCATTTCTTAACTTGGATTATTGAATTTGTGTTGTTGTTGATAATTGTCTGTGAATAAATAGAAGTTGTTTCGAATATGGCTAATCTTCCTTCCGACCCTCCTACACTAATAGGACGACACGGGGAATCCATTACAAAATATCAAAATGTCTGATATGGAATTTACACAGCTGGCTATTAAAATTACAACATCATGAAGTAAGGATGATAAAAATGTAAAATTCGAATTAGAGGTGTAAAATAATGGAATATGTAAGTGATTAGCATAAAAGCACAATCGAATGGGATCTCACATTCTACATCACAGCGGGTTTTGTCATTCGAAAATCCCGTTTGAGTGTTGGTTGTTTGTGAGAAGATCTGCTGTGCCTCTCGTACAAAAAGGAGAAACAGCAACAAACACGTGTCGAATTTCGGTAGTGTCAAAAATAATGGGATATTCGTTCCCCGATATCTTTACTCGAATTGGTTCGAATCCAACTACTATCATGTGAATCTGAAGTCGATGGGTTCTGGAGTGTCATATTGAACGCCATGCAGTATCTCAATGGCCTCCCTCTATCAATGCCCTAGAAAACATTACAGTATTTTCAGGCTGACCTGGTAGAGTTGTATTTATACATCACGGACCTTGATTCGAAATAGCCTTCTTTGTAGCACCTTACGTATCCACATAGACGGTGTGTTTATATATGGAGCACCACAGACAGTTTGCTAGATGGTCATTATTGCGAATTCCTTTGATACTGCAGCGTAGAGACGCGCGTGGACAGTGATGCGCTCAATGACAAAACAACACATAGAAGTAGTACCTGTCTTTTCTGAAGAGTCCTGTTTCTGCGTCCGTCATCATAATGAGCGTATGAGTGTATGGAGGAACTGAGAATACCGCATGTTTTCTTCTTGTACATGTGTTATAATATGGGAAACTGTTGAATGCACGACACGAAAACTTATTCTTCGTATTTTCGGTAATCTGTACTGCCAGCGTTACGTTTCTCAGATTTTAAGGCTGATTGGAGTTCCTTATCTTTGAGGCCTCGCAGACAATATGTATCAACAAAATAACAAAAGAGCGCATGTTGCTCGTCGTATCCTGACCTACTTCAACACGGAAGAGGATCAATTGGGGTCCTGGCCAGCCCGTTCTCCATATTTCTCATTCATAGAGAATACCTGACTCTTGGTTTCTGAGAGAATGTTCCACTACGATTAATGAAGTGTGACGCAGGTCTGAAGTAGCAAGGAATGACTTGCCCACATCCGTCTTTCATTTCGACTCCTTGCCTAAAACCGGGTTAGAAATGTTTCAACGGCTAGAGACGGAAGCTGTGAGTACTAATTTTGTATCCTGTATACTCCTAAATTGTCTGGAAATTTCATCGTGTTTTCTTTTTGCTAAGTTGTAAATGTACGGTAACTGAAATTTTGTTATATGTCTTCCTTGCCCGTGTTTTAATTTTAATAGCCACTTTACTTTAACTTCTATTACTTTAAATAAAATTTGGAAAAGTTCCATACAATGTAGAAGTAAAGTAACTGTGTTTTCTTTGTAATGTTTTCTAAATATGTGGTGTGATGTGATATCAATATAATGCAGTAATAGCCATCACGCGAAAATGATCGTTTTGGCGTGATCGCTAAAATACTCGTTTTCGGAACAGAATGTGCTCAGATCAAATATCTTCCTTCCTTCAAATATATAATACATGGGTTACGTTCAATTTAACGGTGCATGACCAAACGTGGTACTTTAAGGATAATTAATATTTACATGAAATTTGGTCATGGCAGAATAATTAAAAGACATACTCTTATTGGCGTCCACTATTGGCAGTTCGATCATTTAAATAGTTAATTTTACGCCAGATCTTGTTTGAGTGAGGTCATGAGCTCAAATCCAAATTTCATCAAATATCACCAGTCAAATTAAACGAATATTGTTTTTAAAAGTACCATAAAATCAATGGATTTTAATGTCATTATATAATATGATGTGAAAGCGCTGGTAATAAACTAAAGTGTAACCTGTTTTACTTGGCCAAGTTTAAAATAATGTAATTCACATTATCGATACTTCTTGATAACATTTTAAATAACCAATTAAGTAGTGTAGTATACTATATTCTATATGGCATGCAATACATAAATCCACCAATTCACTTCGAAAATGTTTTTAAAACAATAAATAATTTTTTTTTATTGAATGACTTGCAATGAATATTGATGACCAAGTTCACACTTCCAATTAAATTTCTCGAAAAAAATCACTATATTCTTCTTTTTCTTATTGTTTCATAACATAGAAGCACTAAGAAAAGGGGGGGCAACAAGATTCGAAATTGGCGGAATGGTTTCAAGTGCAATGTAAAGTTTGCGTCATACAGACAAAATTTACTGATGTTCTTTTACGAAACGTTTTGCAATTTTGTTTGGTTTCTGAAACGAGAAACTGACACCATAAATTTTAAAGAACACAATGTTTGTTTTTTCCGTCAAAGATGAAATGTAAATCCATCTAAAAGAGAAAAATTGGTATGTCAATTCAAAAAATTGGAAGGGAATTACAATAAACGCAAATATCGCCAAATTGGATTTTACCTCGGGAGTAAAAAACGAACTCAGTTTGTTTTAAATGTCAAAAGGATATGTGAAATATATGCTGCGAGAACATTCAAAACAGTCTCAATTTCTGGAAAGAGAGTTTCACGTTAAATTATCCATCTAGGAAGAGCTCATACTAAACATAAATGAATTATTTGTATTGATTATAAAGAGATGAATCACAGGCCAGTTTTTTTCAATTACGGAATAAATAAATAAATAAAAAATATTTTAGAATCGACTGTAGCTACATTAATAATTGCTTTTCTTTAAAAAATAAATTACATTGAAATTCTTATGGATTATTTGCAAATACAAACTAGCAATATATAAATATTCCTTTTTTTAATAAATAAATAACATTATAATAATCAGAAATATGGATTGGATTATAATAAGCATTGTCTAAAAATATCGATGATGAAATTGGTAATTTTTTTTGTCTCGTGAAAGTAAATTAGTAAAGAAGAAAGTGGTGACGAAACATAAGATACCACAGTAGCATGGTGATTAAAGCGCAAGTTCCGAAATGGTTCTGGTTCCCTCCAAAAGTGTTGTGTTAAATGTTGCACGCTCAACCCAAAGATTTTTAGATCCTTCACATAGTAATACGTGAAATAAAACAAGGGAGAATGAGGGGAGGTTGCAGTTGAGGTATCTTTGCCGCCCATCCAGTATAGTGGCTAGTGACGCTGACTGTTGAGCCGTAGCACCTGGGTTCGAATCCCGGATAAGGCATGGATGTTTGCAAATGTATAGTGCCTTCGTGACATGAGGGGACTTTAAATAGCCATCGAGCCGCAAGTCCTCCACCTCAAAGGTGTTTTCTCTCAAAATTGGGGTGGAAATGAGCAAAACGTACTATCACTTGAATGATGCTCAAGGCTACTGTTAACGACACGCGTACAATCTAGTCCTTTGGCATGATGAATTTAGAGGAACGCTATCTGGCATATGTCGATCAGGTGTCAACAACATGTTTATCATTGAATCATAATTGTTAGATAACATGATGTTATGAAGTCCAATGATAACAGCGCCTTAAAACCATTCGCAACATAGCTGTAAGAAGAAAGGGGCGAAAATATAACCAATCAGAGAGCTTTTTGTCCACATGCAAAGTTCTTCGGTTGCATCTTTGCCTCTCGTTGATTAATGCTTTAGAGTGAATGAGACTTTGGGTGATGCCAATTAAAAGCAATACAATATATAAAGCGGATCAATTTACTTTTTTTAAAGTAAAAAAAATTGGGATAAGAATTGCCAATGTAAATGATACAAAAAATCAATGCTTGTTCCAAATTTGAAAAATTATAACGAATAATGAAAGCCCAATATAAAAAAAAAACATTCCGAGGCAAAATACTTGAAAATAAAACTGAAATATGCTAAACGCTTCAAAAATTTCAGAAATATTCTAACGAAAAGATGTATTCGGTTTACGTATTGTTACAAAAACATTCTGTATTTCTTCAATTCTAGAAATTTTTATGCAGAAAAGAATTTGAAAAATATATATGTATATTTCTTCAAAATGTGTGGAAAATGATTATTTTATTCCAAAAAACGTTCCATAAGAATAAAACTAATAAAATTTTATTTAATATTTTAAATTTTGAATAACATTTTATTTCTTATTTTTGTATAATATTTTCCGTTAACTTATATTGAAGATGGATTTTAAATGTCACAGTAATTTAAAATAAAAATAAGAAAAAATCTTCTTTTGCAATATTCAGAAAATAATTAACAGGCATGCTTGTTATAAATAGATATAAGTCATGTTAGAATCAGATGTATATATAGTATTTTTTATAGATATAAAAAAAGTTAAAAATTAATATTAGTCCAATGACAAAAAATTTTTAATTTAAAGAATTTTTTTTATCATATTTTATTGTTTTCGGGAAAAACATAACAACTTATTATTATTTTTTTATAATACATGTAAGATGATACTATGTACGTAAAAATATATCGAACAATTAGTTTAATTTATGCTGCCGAGATATTTGTTAATGGTTTTCTTCGTTAATTATAGAATGTTCTGGAAAATAATAGTATCTTCTCTTTCGTTGACTGCAGATGATTAAAAAAAAATCTTTTTTTTGTTAGACTAGCTTCTAGATGAGGATTTCATGACCTTTCTATGGAATTATTTTATCTTATTATTAAATTAATTTATGAAAAAGAAAATTTTCTTGAATCTCTTTTATTCATATCAGAAAAGATCAGCATAACATCTGAAAAAATGAAGATTCGGTACTACTGTAAAGCCAACACATGTGTCTTCAAAGTTTCTGACAGAATGGGGCTATTGAATCCAAGACACGGCGACTTGAAATATACCCGAAGCTTCAACAAAAGTGGGGAGAACCATGCGTTGTGGTCAAGAGAATAAACAATCTGTTATACAGGATACAAAAATCAACGTCTGCAAAACTAAAAGTGTTACATGTGGACACAGACTTGCCCCTCACTATGGATCGACACAAGACGCTGCATCGATACCACACTTGCACCACGTACATTATTTTTTTTCTTTGCAGCAATACTCTCTTTGTGGGAAAATTGACTTTTATTGGCAAAATTCGCTTCCTAGCGTGAACATGAGAAATAAGAATGGTAACCACAGAAAATAGGACCAGAGTTACCAGATAGGAGAAAAATTCAGCGAAAAACACAATATCGTCAAGGCATCATCAAGAAGGCACCAGGACCAACCCTTTTAGTAGTTACCGTGATACTTTTTCAAGGAACAATGAAACAAATGTATGTTCGGTTCTGAAGAAAGTTCAGTTAAGGCAAGGATGTGTTTGCGCGTTGAGTGTGGTAAGAGGTAGATTTTATTCGTTAGAATTCCTGCTAATGCAACTATTTTAGAAAGCTGTTTCTGTTATACACTGGACTTTACTTTATATATATATATATATATATATATATATATATATATATATATATACAGAGTGTTTTTTTTCCAGGTATAGAAGTTTAAGTTCGCATTACTTTCCAAGATGGCGACCGATTTAACAGCTGTCAAGTGATTTATTCTCAGTTTGGTTTGGCAATTCATCATGAATAGACTCACGCCTGAACAACGCTTTCAAATTGTGCAATTTTATTTCGAAAATAATGGTCGATTTTCATAAGCGAATTTTGTTTAGCGATGAAGCGCACTTCTAGTTGAATGACTACGTCAACAAACAAAACTGCCGCATTTGGAGTGAAGCTAATCCACAAGTGTATGTCGAAACACCGTTACATCCAGAAAAACTGACTGTTTGGTGCGCTTTATGGGCTGGTGGAATCCTTCTTCAAAAACGATGAAGGCCACAACGTTACAGTCAATGGTGATCGGTATAGAGCCATGATTACTAACTTTTTCATTCCTGAATTGAACAATCATGATGTCCAGGAGCTGTGGTTCCAACAAGATGGCGCAACATGTCACACAGCTCGTGCCACAATCGATTTATTGAAAGACACGTTTGGTGACCACCTAATTTTACGTTTTGGACCTGTGAATTGGCCTCCAAGGTCTTGTGATTTAACACCGCTAGACTATTTTTTGTGGAGCTATGTTAAGTCATTGGTATATGCGGATAAGCCACAAACGCTTGAAAAATTAATTGGAATACAACATTCGCCGTATTATTGCCGATATACGGCCACAAATGTTGGAAAAAGTCATCGAAAATTGGACGTCCAGATTGGACTACATCCGAGCCAGCCGTGTTAGTCCTATGCCAGAAATCATATTTTAAATGTAATGCCACAAGATTATCTTTCGAATAAAAAAAATTCATGTCAATCGAATAATACATCGTTGTTTTATTGCAATCTAAAGTTCTATACCTCTCAAAAAACACCCTATATATATATATATATATATATATATATATATATATATATGAAGTTGACGGCGCTAGGCGATACTGCAAGCCCACTTAGCATCCCCCTTCCAGGTGGCTTCGAAAGGAAACAAGGGGTCAATGACTCCGGCGGGAGAAGCTGCAGAAGAGATTGAGAACGCAAGAGAGGCTGAGCACAACGGCAGTAGCAGCTCTCTTAAAAATAATGAAAGCCAATTAGGCAAGGACGTGCGTTTAAATGTTTCACTTAATTTATTAATTGTTATTCTTGTTTGAATAGTAAATAGATTATTCTGGAAAATCCCAGTTTACGAATTCATCCCAGAAACAACATTATATATATATATATATATATATATATATATATGTATTATATATATTATATATATCTATTATATATTATATATATATATATATTATATGTATTATATAGATCTATTATATTATATATATATATATATATAGAATCCTTACATCCCACGAACACAATTTCTTCTTGTGGAAACCTCTTGTGAACCCTGATTGAGATTGATAATCGTTATTTTAAAACACAAGAACAGAATTCTCCATTAATATTAAAGAAAAAAGCATACCTAGAGAACACAATATTTAATCTCTAAATAAACTAAAAACTTTATGAGATTTTAAAATTTTAAATGATAAAAATTAAGTAAAAGAGTGAATTTTTTTGGACTTTTCTGTTTGTATCACCCAAGTATTTTTATTCCCTAGAAGAAAGTCCTGAATTTATTAACTGATGAAGTCTCTCTTGCAACCAAATAACCAAATTTTTAAATGGAAGAAACAGCTCATTCATGATTTTCCCTTAAAGTACTTCTACAGAAAGTTTCGTTGAAAGCATTTCTGATTCTTCGAAGAACCATTAAAATATTTTGCAAGAATTTCAAGCGCTCTCTTTTCATTATTGATGACAAGATGAAAGATAACTCTTTTGAAGAAGTGGTTTATTTGACGCCAATGAATATTCTCTGGTCTCTGATTTTGTAGGCTCAGGGGGCACAAGACATTTTTCTGAAAATAGCTCTTCTTTACTTCATGTATAGTAAAAGATAGGTACACAAGAAAAATCTATCGCTTTTTTAAGAAAATTATTTCTGTTTGCTCTTCTCAAATGAGTTTACAGCTCGATTTATGAAAAATGATATTGGAATTTTCAATAGTTGTGGAAGATACTTTATAACAAAAGATGCTTTCTTTTCATTTTGTGTAGCAGTGAGTAATAGTGGGCCTTCACATGATTTTTAAAATAATAGTAAGATGACGCGTTTTTTTACTATGAAACGGATGACGAAAAATTTCGGAAAATGTTACAACGTAAATGTATGAAATATTTTATTAATTCAAATAAAAATTCGCTAATTACGCTTGCATTCCTTTTAATTATTTACTTAAACGAGTATTATCCCATTGAATAATTTTGTCAAAATATCGTTTCCTAATACATTGGAAATTTTGAAGCAAAAAATATGCTTCATACTGAATTTTAAGGTAAGTACTGCAGCTATAAAATATCAACATTCAATCTTGATTTCTCCTTTGTCCAAAAATCATTACTAACTGAAAAAACTCTTTAAACTGCTGCATTAGTTCCAGGGCAACACACAACGTAAATTCAACAATAATAACTAAATTATTATATGAAAAGTGTGTTCATTTTTTAAATGGTTAAGTATTTCCACATCCATCTTTTATCAACTTCAGCATGTTGATTTTCAAATTGCTCCAATTTATTATAATTTAAATATTCATTCAGTCTTCCAATTTTTTATAACAGACAATTGTCATCGATTTAATATTAAGCATTTCTTTCGATAAAAAATCAACACAGTTGTCTATAACTGCCCAATTTACTTGTGATGAAATAAAAAAAGATGATTGAAAACTGTTATTTCCAGCGATATTTGTTTTAGACTTTTCTTTGACATATTGGAGACATGTTTGGAGCATCTCTGACTATAGAGATTAACAGATCAGTTTTAAAATATTGAAAAGGAGGACAAGAAGAGGGACACTTTTTGAAGAAGGACAGTAGCTATAAAAGGAGGACTGTCCTCCCTAAAGGAGGACGGAAGGACACTTTAAAAATAGTAAAACATAAATTTATCCGATTTTTTTTTCCATTTCTAATGGGTGGTATTTTTGCTCCTTAATCTTTGCAGCCGCGGCAAACCCCCGAATGTGAGAGCCATTTCATGGTGGTATGATCTAGTGGAGGCTCTCGCTACCAAATTTAGACGCTTGAACTAATTTTTAACTCAGTATCTCGTCCTAAATATAAATATTGCCATGATTTAATTTTGCCGAGAGAACCAGAGCCACATTGATACTCAAGGGATTTTTTACATGCCACAATTAATTTATTCTGTAGGAAGTCTCATTTTGATCCAGTTAATTCATGCTTCAAAATGTACAATATTCTTTTCATGTTGAAATTACATGATTTTCTCTAAATTCATTGATGGTTCAATATTGTCGCAGTTTAAGGTAACACAAAGTCTAAAGGGGACGGACCTCTAATTTTGAATTGCGGTCCAGTTACAAGGACAAAACCTGAGCTAGAACTTCCCTCTCCCCACTTCTCCATCACGCCAACGTGAGAACTTTGACCTTCGACATATTTAACATGCACAATCCTCTTTATACGGTGGGTTTTAAGTGGCATCAGGACTTGAACTTACGATCCTACGAAAGCAGCCTGGTTGCATATTAGTGACCATGACCAAGGTCACCTGGCTCCTCTAAAATTGTTGCATATTTTTTTAATAATTGGAATATTTCTGGCGAAGAAATTCAAGCGATGGTAATATAAAAAGTTATATAAGCTGAGTTCAAAAGAAATATATTTTAAAATCTTGTGGAGCAACAACCGAACTATGATTTGTGATTATAAATCCTTTTCGATGTTAGAAAATGAGATATAAAGTGGCAAGAAAGCTTTTTAGGCAGAAAAACTTCCGTATTAAAATAGAATTAAGCAATTATAAGAATAATACATGTTTTACAGAATATTCTTAAAAAATTAAAAATGTTATATAGTTTTTGTTAGAAAACAAAAAGAAAACATTCATATTTTACTTGATAAATTAATGAAGACGAGATATTAAATTAATTGTGTACACCTTTCTCTCACCCCGAATAAAATTCAAATAGGAATTTAGAATGCATTCAATTATATTCTGCCGTTTTTATGTTATTATTATACTTTAAAATGGGGTATTTATTAAAGAATTTTTTGATTGAAAAATAGTTTTACGTTTGAACTTCATTCAACAGATAATATATTAACAATGATAAAATATGTTATTAATAACAATGTGACAAGTCATTAATATTGAAATGCTATTAATAAGAATGTAACACAAGTTATTAATAAAAATAGAAAATGATGGCAGTATAAGACATTTTTATACCAGAAAAAAGTTTTTAATTCAGAATTTGTTATTTATATTAAGGCAGAGTGAAATCTTTAATAAATTCTGAGCTAACAAGAGTTAAAGCGTTAATTTCATCAGTCCACTTTTATTAAATCAATAGAAAGTATTTAAAGAATTTTTGTACTTCGTAATTAATGTAAAAAAGGAAAATTAAGATGACTTGCTGAAAAATAAAAAATTGTAAGTTCTTTTTAGAAACCCTTTACCCAGGTAAATCCATTGTAAATAGTGATGAAGGATTAGTTCTGAATTTTCCCCTTCTTTAAGTAAGATCACATTAATTTATCCTGCGTTAAAAAAAAAAACTTTGGTATATTTAACATATGCTTTTAGTGAAACCTTTGACAGTAGGTATCAAACAATTTACTTACTCTGATTTTATTTTTATTTCAATATCTGCATATTATTATTATTATTATTATTTGTGTCTCTCCGTAAAAGATAGTTCTTAAGTAACTATTAATGTAGCTTAGCAACATTCTTTTAATACTACAGCCAATTCGGCATTATAAAATGTCCAATAAAGTTAGCTAATCTTATAAGATCTTAATATAATATTTCAATAATGTTTAAAAAATAGGCTATTTTAAATTTAGAAGAAAGGTATTTTATAAACATTCTTTGTTAGTCCTTCAGTTAAAAGGAAAAGATTAAAAAACAATAGTCTATTGAATATATTCGAAAAACTAAAGAAGTAAAAACGAAATTAAAAGCAAAATATATCATCCTATACACATATTCACTAATACGCTTAAGTGGTTTTTATTTTTATATTTTCGGTTATTTCTTTATTTTCCTTTAGGCTTCATATTATCCCTTGTTTGATTCTTTACATACTATCTTTACCGTTGATCGTAAAAATAGAACAATACATTCTTCTAAGAGAATAAATATAGTTCTAATTTAAGTTGAGAAGGATAAGAGATTTTAAGGGCTTAATCTTTAAATCTTTTTTGTATTCTCATAAAATTTAAAAGAATACAGTAAACAACTATATAAAATATATTTATACCTTCTTTACACTTTCAAGAATAAGGGGAACATTTTAACCTGCTTTTAAATTGGTGATTTATGTAATTATACAATATTGTCTGCTGCCTTTTTTTATGTAGAATGTCAAAATAGAATGTATGTCGAAAACAACTACGAAAATGGGAACGTTTAGTGAGGGAAAAAAGATGTCAAAGCAATTGGCGCGAGAGATAAAACATTCGCTGTTTTTGAATAATTATTTTTATTATTTATTTTAGTTTATTGTATACGTAATAATATATTACTACATTTTAATACATGTTTTATGTTATTCGGTAAGTATAAATTAGGGCAATAATAAAGTATATTTAAAAAAAATAAATGCTTGATAAAACTATACATTTGCCCCGAATTGAATTGACACTGATCCAAAAAACTACATATTATTATGTATTTTATGTATTGTTACGAATTTAGTCTTATTCTAATTGTTTCTACTCATTTGTGTTCATTTCTACAGTTTAATTTGTCGTATCTAATGTGATTTCAACCCTGTTTACCTGTAATATCATTTCCACTGCATTGCACGGCCCCCATGCTTTAACATTGGTTTAAATGGTAAACTCGCCAAATATTGCAGCTAGCGCCAAGTTGGCGACGGATTTGGCGACTTAATTTTTGGCGCCAAATTGGGCGATATATCGCCAAATCGATAAGCGGCCCATGGCAACCCTGCTCCTAATAACCCTGTCTGGCAACCCTATCGCGGTATTGTAACACTATGTATTGAGCTTTTCTCATACCTTCCGGATTTTCTAGACCTTTCTATTTCTAGATTATTCTGGCAAGTGCTAGAGGTTTCTGACCGAAAGGTATAAAAGGGCCCGAGCCGGCTAGTTAGTTAGTCAGATCTCAGCTTTCATGCAAGTGATACCTCTCTGCTTGAGAGAGACGATTACATAGTGCGTGTGTTATTGCTTTTTATTGAGTTATTATTTTTTTACATAGTGCTGAGTGTTTACTATTGTTTTTGTTAGTGTATTACATCTGTGTTATCAGTATTTTCATCGATTGTACGTGAATTTCTCGAACTGTTCTACAATTTGTGGAGGACTGTTTTGGCAAAGAATAAAATTGTTTTGGATCCCGCTCTTCGGCTTCAATCATTTCGAACCCCCGAAAACGCAACAATTTGGTGTCAGAAGTGGGATTGAATGCCAACAACAAGAGCGATGGAGGCCCAGTTCCAGACTCTTCTAGAAAAATTGTCTGAAATGAAATCGGAGTTGACCGCCAGCATGAATGCCAACATGGGCGAAATGAAATCGAGTTGACCGCCAGCATGAATGACAACATGGGCGAAATGAAATCGGAGTTGACCGCCAGCATGAATGCCAATATGGGCGAAATGAAGTCGGACTTGACCAGCATGAATGCCAATATGGGCGAAATGAAATCGGAGTTGACCGCCAGCATGAATGCCAACATGGGCGAAATGAAATCGGAGTTGACCGCCAGCATGAATGCCAATATGGACGAATTGAATACCAAGCTTACTAACGTAAACGAGCAGATCAGCGCCAACAAGGAAGAGTTGAAAAGTGATCTGAAGGGCATTGGCGACAAATTGACGACTATGGACAAGAAATTTGAAGAAATGGAAGGAAGAATCGAGTCGGTGGAAAATAAATTCGAAAACAAATTTGTGGATATAGAGAACAAATTTGAAAATAAATTCGAAGATATGGAGAGCAAACTAGAGGCGAAAATTTTCGAAAAGGTAGAAGATGTTTCCATCTCGTTCAGGAGTGACCTAGAGAAATTGAAGCAGAAAGTCATGACTGGTCAAGGGGATGAATTTAAGTTTCAAGCTCCTTATTCCAAGCCTTCCATCAAGCTTTCTACATATGACGGAAAGTCCTCTTGGCAGGTGTATAAGACCCAATTCTCCATAGTGGCGGATGCAAACCAGTGGGACTCCCAGACCAAGGCCTGCCAGTTAGCTGCTTCTCTTCGAGCCGACGCTGCTGACATTTTGCAAACTTTGCCGGAAACACAGCGGCTGGATATCGACGCTCTCGTTAATGCTCTGGAGTTACGCTTTGGAGAGAAATGTGTGAAGGATTACAGCAGACTCCAGCTGAAGTCACGGCAGCAGAAAGTGTCCGAAACTCTCCAAGAACTGGCGACGGACGTCGAGAGGCTTTCTCACTTGGCGTTTTCTGACTGTCCGACTGAAGTAAGAGAAGTCCTGGCGCTGCAACACTTCGTCGACGGGGTGCGTGATCCGGAAATCCAGAAAGCTCTCCGAATGGCGGATCTCAAGGACTTAAAGGGGGCCCTAGTGTTTGCTATGAAATTCGAGGCAGCCCAGCAAGCAACACGAAAGGACAGACACCCCATACGAGCCGTCAACGAATCGGACACGTCGAACTCAAGTTTGGAGCGGTTAGAGCCTCAGATGAGAAGCTTCTTGAATAGAGTTGAGTCTTTGATGTCCCAGAAAGCAGACGGGAAGAAGACCCTTAAATGCTGGACCTGCGGTCGAGAAGGGCATCTGCAGAGAAGCTGCCGGGCACGCCAAGGCGCTGAAACTAATAAGCGCCTTCCAGAAGGAGGTGTCGGAAAACTAATTAATGACCATATCGTGGGGCGGAGGTTGCCAGATTTTGGAAAGCCCCACATTCCAGTGTGTCAAATTTCGACAAAGAGTACCGGTGAGAATGGAATTTTTATAATGGGACATGTTAACGAGCTTCCCTGCAACATGATCATCGATACAGGAGCCAATGTGTCTATCATTCGGAACGATCTGGCTCAAAAATTAAAAGAGAAACTTATCTGGACCCCGCCCCGCGTGGTGCTACAGACCGTGACGGGGAAAAGATTGATATTCACGGAAAATTAAAAGTCAAGATCCAGTTTGGAGACACTACCTACCAACATGCTGTGTATGTCGCAGATATTGCAGACCCTTTCATTCTTGGACTGGACTTTCTAAAGGAGCATGGTTTCACTCTAGACTTCAACAAGAACGAATTACGTTCCATACACGAAGAAGTCACTATATTCAAAATTGAACACAGGACAGAATCTATTCGACAGGTAACCGCTAACGAGAATATTACCATTCCCCCAAGGACTGAAATCATAGTACCTGGATACATCGGTAACGATGTGAGTTTCAACTCTGGACTAATTGGAACTGCGGAAAATAAAGCGAATGGATTGCTAATAGCTTCGACGCTAGTGGACCTTTCCAGAAAAACTATCCCGGTAAGAATTTGCAACGTAACTGAAAAAACCTAGAGTGTTCCAGAAAGGTGAAGTGTTGGCAACCTGCAGTCCAGTAACGTGTGTCTGCAAAAGTTCGAGCTTGCTCCTATCCAACTCGCCTCAACAGTTGACTCCCGACCTTCTAGAAAATGCTGAATTGTCCCCCGAACAGAAAAGCTCCGCAGAAAGACTGTTCCAAGAATTTGAAGACGTGTTTTCTAGAAACAGTAGCGATATTGGCCATACTACAGTGACACAACACAGAATTGATACAGCAGACCATCCGCCGATTAAACAGCACCCAAGACGCTTGCCGTTTGCTAAACAGGAAGAGGTCGGAACACTACTACGAGAGATGCAGGAAAATGACATCATAGAACCGTCTTCGAGTCCGTGGGCATCTCCAATCGTCTTGGTTCGTAAGAAAGATGGCTCCACAAGATTTTGCGTGGACTATCGAAAACTTAACGACGTCACCAAGAAGGACAGCTACCCTCTTCCAAGGATAGATGACACCCTGGATACCCTTTCCGGTCATAAATGGTTCTCGACTTTAGATTTAAAGAGCGGATACTGGCAAGTGGAGATCCATCCCGAAGATAGAGAAAAACAGCATTCACTTCCGGCCAAGGACTATGGCAGTTCAAAGTCATGCCGTTCGGGCTCTGCAATGCGCCAGCTACTTTCGAGCGCCTGATGGAGACCGTGCTAAAGGGTCTGACTTTTGAAGCTTGCCTTATTTACCTGGATGACGTCATAATAGGAGGGCGTACGTTTGAAGAACATCTTCAAAATATCCGGAAGGTGTTATCAAAATTAAGCGACGCTAACTTGAAGCTAAACCCTTCGAAATGCAAGTTCTTCCAGAAAGAAGTCAATTATCTGGGACACATCATCTCTGCAGAAGGTGTTCGTACGGACCCCGAAAAAGTGTCCGCCGTAAAGAATTGGAAACGCCCTGAAAACCTCCGTGAGCTGCGAAGCTTCCTGGGACTATGTACTTATTACCGAAAGTTTGTGAAAGGGTTCTCTAACATCGCAAGACCCTTGCACAAGCTAACAGAAAGTAAACAAAAGTTTCAGTGGACAAAAGAATGTGAAGATTCCTTCCTCCAGCTTAAAGAAGCTTTGACGTCTTCACCGATCTTAATATATCCACAACCGGACAAGCCATTTATCTTGGACACTGATGCCAGTAATGAGAGTGTCGGAGCAGTATTATCTCAGGAAATAGATGGCCAGGAACGAGTCGTAGCTTATTGGAGTAAGTGTTTATCGAAACCGGAAAGAAATTATTGTGTCACTCGAAAAGAGCTACTGGCTATTGTGAAAGCCATCGAGCATTTCCATCACTATCTCTATGGCCAAAAATTTCTTCTACGTACCGATCATGCCTCTTTAACCTGGCTAATGAATTTTAGAAATACTGAAGGCCAGGTAGCCAGATGGATACAACGGCTCAACGAGTATTACTTTGACATCAGACATCGTAAAGGCTCCTCGCATGGAAATGCTGATGCCCTTTCAAGAAGACCATGCCCAGAAAATTGTCGTCATTGTTCCAGAGTAGAGACCAAATATGACTATGCTATACGCCAGATAACAACTTCAACAGCGACGCCACCCGATCCCTGGAGTGACGAGAAAGTTCGAGAAGACCAGATGGCGGATCCTGATATTAAACCCCTTATAGAGTTTATGGAGTCTTCCAGCAATAAACCAAGTTGGCAGGACATCTCGGCTTATAGTCCTACAACTAAGCAGTATTGGGCCCTCTGGAATTCTCTACATCTCAGGAATGGTGTTCTATACCGAAAATTCGAATCAGAGGATGGAAAGACATTCAGGTGGCAATTAGTACTTCCTCGATCTCGTATCCCAGAGGTACTCAAAGAATTGCATGGCAGCCCAACAGGAGGTCATTTCGGCGTCATGAAAACTTTGCACCGAGTTCGAGAGCGATTCTGCTGGGGTAAAGTGAGAGCTGACGTGGAACAGTGGTGCAAGTCCTGTGATGCCTGTTCAGCTCGGAAGGGGCCAAAGATACGTAGCCGAGGGAAGCTGCATCGCTACAATGTTGGAGCACCCTTCGAACGTATCGCTTTCGATATCCTGGGACCTCTGCCAAGGACTGCGTCTGGTAATAAGTACCTACTTGTTGTCATGGACTACTTCACGAAATGGCCCGAAGTGTACCCCATTCCGGATCAGGAAGCCCCCACCGTAGCGGAGGCTGTAGTGCAGCACTGGATATCGAGATATGGGGTACCTCTTCAACTTCATTCCGATCAGGGAAGAAATTTCGTCTCTGCGGTATTGAAGGGGGTCTGTGAACTACTCGGAATTGACAAGACCAAGACCACACCTTTGCACCCACAGTCAGATGGCATGGTGGAGAGGTTTAATCGTACCATCCTGAATAACCTCTCACTGATGGTCTCCAAGAACCAACAAGACTGGGACCAGAAAGTTCCTCTCTTTCTGCTAGCGTACCGCAGCGCCGTTCACGAGACTACCGGATATTCACCATCCCAGATGCTTTTTGGCCGAGATCTTCGTCTCCTTGTGACCTGCTGTTTGGTCGCCCTCCGGATACACCTTCATCGCCTGAGGAGTACGTGCAGAATCTCCAGGCACGTTTTGAAGATGTACACAATTTGGCTAGAGAACGGATCAACCTGAGGACGGAGAAGATGAAGACTCGGTACGACACAAAAGCCACAGGACATCAATTCAAGGAAGGTGACAAGGTGTGGTTCTACAACCCGACTCGACGCAAGGGACTTTCTCCTAAGCTACAATCGCATTGGGACGGTCCTTATACAATTTTAAAGATAATAAACGACGTCGTAATCCGGATCCGTAAGTCAACGAATTCGAAGCCTAGAGTCGTTCATTACGACAGGCTTGCTCCATATTATGGCCATAATTCTTAGTGTGTCAATTATCGTGTAATTTATTTTGACCATGGTCTTGTATAAATAAGTTAGTGTGTAAATAATCTTGTAAATAATTTTGTTTGTTGTTTTGTAAGTGTTTATTTTCTACTATGCATTACGTGTTTATTTTGTACTATGCATTACGTGTTTATTTTGTACTATGCATTAGGTGTTTATTTTGTACTATGTATTACATGTTTATTATTGCATATTCATTTAATTGTTTTTAATCAATTGCTTTATTATTATGTTAACGTCTGATGAAGGGTTGTACTGCCCGGGACGTGCAGTTCTTGAGAGGGGGGGCAATGTTACGAATTTAGTCTTATTCTAATTGTTTCTACTCATTTGTGTTCATTTCTACAGTTTAATTTGTCGTATCTAATGTGATTTCAACCCTGTTTACCTGTAATATCATTTCCACTGCATTGCACGGCCCCCATGCTTTAACATTGGTTTAAATGGTAAACTCGCCAAATATTGCAGCTAGCGCCAAGTTGGCGACGGATTTGGCGACTTAATTTTTGGCGCCAAATGTGGGCGATAAGCTTGGCGGCCATGGCAACCCTGCTCCTAATAACCCTGTCTGGCAACCCTATCGCGGTATTGTAACACTATGTATTGAGCTTTTCTCATACCTTCCGGATTTTTCTAGACCTTTCTATTTCTAGATTATTCTGGCAAGTGCCAGAGGTTTCTGACCGAAAGGTATAAAAGGGCCCGAGCCGGCTAGTTAGTTAGTCAGATCTCAGCTTTCATGCAAGTGATACCTCTCTGCTTGAGAGAGACGATTACATAGTGCGTGTGTTATTGCTTTTATTGAGTTATTATTTTTGTGCTGAGTGTTTACTATTGTTTTTGTTAGTGTATTACATCTGTGTTATCAGTATTTTCATCGATTGTACGTGAATTTCTCGAACTGTTCTACAATTTGTGGAGGACTGTTTTGGCAAAGAATAAAATTGTTTTGGATCCCGCTCTTCGGCTTCAATCATTTCGAACCCCCGAAAACGCAACAGTATTATTGATTTTTACATACCAATATTTACTATTAGCAGCCTTATTTACTGTAAGGGTTAAGTTATTTAAAATTTTTGCTTTCATTTGTATAAATAATCAATAATACTGCAATACATTTTTAAAGATTTAACTTAAAGTAAAACAAGAAGAGAGAAAGAAAATGATAGGGCAAAATTCGAAAACGTAACCATAGTAACACACTAGAAAACCCTTAAGATATTAAGATAAAATTCTTAAGATTTAAGCAGAGTATAAGGCACCATAGCAGACGCAAAATAAAACAGCAAGAGTATTTTGAAAGAAAAAAAATATTTTTGAAAACAAAATACACACACACACACAATAAAAAAATGAAGAGCCGTTTCCAATGCAAAATATACTATCTGAATATTGTATTTAAAAACTAAATATATATCACATTTGAAAAATTCTTCTTTAAATAATTTAAATAGTTTTTGTACAATAAATAACACATTTTATCTTTACACGATTTTAACATAGAATGCATATTTTTTTCACTACATAAATTGTATCATTTTTTGCTTAGTTTTATTTTACGAGTTTTTCAAGTAATTTAAGAACCATAGTATTAAGTTAGGTATATTTCTTTGCATTAATATTTCTTCTTGAGCTGAATTCATGTTTTAAACGATATTATTGCAACTTATTAAAATAATGCAAGGAAAATGATACT
Organism: Trichonephila clavipes; assembly: GCA_019973935.1. Lineage (NCBI taxonomy): Eukaryota > Metazoa > Arthropoda > Arachnida > Araneae > Nephilidae > Trichonephila > Trichonephila clavipes. The sequence continues at coordinate 54,869 of BMAU01001233.1, read as the reverse complement.
AATGTTTAAATATGTTTTCGAATAACACAACTTTAATCAGGAAAGTCGAAAATATGCTTTGACACAAATACAATGAGAAAGTTCTAATCTACTAATTTGTTCTTTACTTCTTTTATATGTGGGTGCTATTATGTTTTATTTTAATTGCCAACAATTATTTTTTTTCTTCGAAACATCCCGAACACATGATTTTTCTATTAAAAACATACCTCGAACATTTTTCAGAAAATTTACAAATAAAAAATTCGATATTACAAGACTTCCAATACGAAGTGTGATGATGTATTGATTTTTGGACACCATAAAAAGCAAAACCTGGACATAAAAATGTTCCAGAGATGACGCCGAAACCAATATTGAGGGAACAAAGAAACTAAATTCGATTTGTGGAAAAACTTAAGCTATAAATTGAATTTGTCAGTCTCTCCTTTTAGAAATTATTTACTCTGAAATGTGCGAGTGCTTTATGTGGAGATTTATGACAAAATGTTCTTATTTCTCCTAAGATCTTTTTGGACAACTATATTTCTTCACGATGTTATGTTTCTTAAGAAATAATCCCTTTTTAAATAAAATGAATTGATCTGAATGTTCTACATTAGTCAGAATTTTATTACGTTACTGATAAATGCGTTCTTTGATTGAATTTACTTATATTTCGATCATTCTTACTCACTAAAACTATAGCTTCGAAGGCTTAAGTTGTTTATGTATTTCTTTTTTTTTATTATCGCAATTGGAAGAACAACCATGAATATTTAATTTGGAGCAAGTGCTCTCCGAGTAAATGTTTTAAATATTTCTTGTCAAAACTAAGAAAGAGCAAAATTAATCCAGTAAACCTATGTACATAAGAAACTTTTAATAAAACATTTAACTAAAAAAATCTAAAAAAAAAAGAAAGAAAGAAAGAAACTCGAAAAAAAGATTTCATTGGTTTTGGTTTATTTAAGGTATCCGACTACGTTCTGAACCGTGATTTTGCAAAAGCACATAAATGGATAATTTTCATGATATTTAGTGTCACTTAGATTAGAATATATGCATAAAATTGTTTTAAGGACATTTTGACAAAAAAATGTATTTAAATACAATATTTTGGCAAAAAATTAACTTAGAGTAATCTTTTTTCCAAATGTTCTCCTTTTCTGAAAAGTGCTTGTATTATAATAATACTTTTCCTGTATATAGCTCAGACCTCTCTACAGAGGCTCAACTAGAAATTTCGATATATATAACTTAGAAGTGGATTTATTCATATTTTGCGACAACAGAATGGAGCAATTTTAAGAAAAAAACGCCAATAATTGTTTTAATTGGCGGTAACTCTGAAAATAATGTGAATTTTTTCAAAAATTCTAGTTGAGCCTCTGTAGAGAGGTTTGAGCTATATACAGGCAAAATATTATTATAATAGAACCATTTTTCACAAAAGGAGAACATTTGGAAAAGATTATTTTAAGTTAATTTTTTGCCAAAATATGATATTTAAATAAATGTTTTTGTGAAAATGTCCTTAAAGCAATTTTATGCATATATTCTAATCTGAATGACACTAAATATCAAGAAAATTATCCATTTATGCGCTTTTTTAGAATCACGGTTTCGAATGTAGACGGATACCTTAAAAATATTTTATGGCTTATTACGTCTTTTATATTTAACAAAACACTAAAGTTTTAATTCTGTAACGGGTTCTGTTTGCGGCCTTCTACTAATCTTAAAGAGGAAATATTCTTCATACATTGTTTGATTGGAGAACCTCTTTCTATAAAGGAACCATTATTTATCCAAAATAAAATTCCTATTTAAAGTGCATTGAATTGAGTACGTGAGTGAAAGAGAAAGGGAACACAGCAATTGAACATATTGTTGCTATAGGCATTCGAACTGTCAGTGCTCCGGAAAAAGGGATTGAGTGGAGGAGTTCGTGGTGGAGTTCAAGAAATACAGCCGAGTACCTACATTTATTAATCAATACTATTGTTTCATTATTTAAAGTAGATTTAAACTGACTTACTTTCCTAACTTGCTGAATTAAAGATTGATAGTAACTGAGTGAAAGGCAAAAATAAAAGTTTTTTCTCTAAAAGTTGTTACAGCTTTGCGTAAGATTTATGGTATTTTAGTACTATACGAATGTAGTATATTATACATGTAATACAAAACACATTGTTACCATAACAGCCGAAGTATATACTCCCTCTTCCTCTAATTTTTTTTCAAATATATATATATATATATATATATATATATATATATATATATTTATTTAAATATATAAAAACAATCACAATTATCAATTTAAAAATTGAAATATATGAATCCCAAAATACCAAAACACTTCAGAATATCAATGGCGAATATAAAAGATAATGTTCCATCATTTTCAAACAAAATTAAAAAATTATAAAATAAAATAAAAATTTATAAAATATCCAAGTGCAATCTCGGACTTAGGACCGATAAGTGGGGTTAAACTAGTTTGATGGCGCCAACCTTCCCCTATTGCAACTTGGTAATTTAATTGGAAAAGTTTCAAATTTCAGAAAAAAAAATTTAAAAAAATTAAAAATTAAAAAGTTAAAATTAAATCATTATACTTGAAAAATAAAACTATTCGCCATCACATTCCGAATGATATTGCAATATTAAAATTTAAAAACAATTTAGTACATAATATAAGTGAACCCTCAAACTTCCAAGATGATGCACCCATCTTTAAAATAGTTGTAAAGGTAGAAAAAATAAATTCCTGATCCGAAAGTTCAAATCAAATATTAGATCCGAAAGTTCAAATCAAAAATTATCTAAAATCCGAAAGAGTTCAAGTTAAAAAATCCGAAAGTTCAAGTTAAAAAATCCGAAAGTTCAAGTTAAAAAATCCGAAAGTTCAAGTTAAAAAATCCGAAAGTTCAAGTTAAAAATCCGAAAGTTCAAGCTAAAAATCCGAAAGTTCAAGTTAAAAAATTCGAAAGTTCAAGCCAAAAATCCCAAAGTTCAAACTAAAAATTTCTAAAACCGAATGTTCACATTAAAAACACAGTATATTCACAAATGAATAAAGTAAATCATTAAAAATACAGTATATTCACAAATGAATAGAGTAAATCATAAAAGACTCACCAAACAGTATCCCATCAAGAATATGATCCATTTCTTATTGCACGACATTTCATTTTTAATATATCAAATACACATATTTTGCTCATAACATCCAACCATGTCAATCCAATCGATTCTTGATCCAACACCAGAGTATGACTACTTGGCATTAGATGCAAACCATATCACATGTAAAAGACTTGCTTGATTGATTGGTCATAAATGTCTGATTGGCCATAAATGTTTAACTGGTAATAAATAATTTTAAAGTGTATATATAGTCGTGTAAATATTGTTTTAAGTGTGTGTGTATTAAAATGTATATTAAAATGTAACCTGTGTGTGGAATGCACAAATTCTTCACAGCTGGACCACTAACAAGCTGACTTTGTGGACCTAATGTTGTGTGGTGGATTTGTGCATTTACGAGTTTAAAAATATTTTTAAGAAATATTTCTGATCTATATATTTTCTCAGGAAATTGATGGGATAATCATTTTGTATGCACAATAATATAAATTTCTGGATATTTTTGAATCTATCAATATTGTGCGTAGTTAAATTATTATTTCTCAACAAAAAATTTAAAATTGTATTTCTAAATACAGATATATGAAGACAACTATTGAAGTTTGGTATCTTTATGACATTGAATTTAAATGCTTCCCTTTTATCATATATATTGCTATATAATTTGTTGTCAATAATAGTTAAATCCAAATCCAAAAATTCAACTTTGTTTGAGTTAAAATTCGTCTGTATTAATTTTAGGTATTCCGGATAAAAATTAAGGTTAGGTTTAAATTCTCTATCATGACCTATAATAATTAAATCATCTATGTATCTTAACAAGAGGCAAGAGGGTTCCTTTCTTCGAACTATTTCATAATGGTGTAAATACAGGTTAGCGAGACTATTACTAGCCGGGCCACCCTGAGGCAATCCTTTGATTTGTTTATAAAGTTTGTTCTCAAAAATAATGAAGTTCTCCTGTATAACAAAACGAATAAGTGTATTGAACTTTTCAGAACTAATGTAATTATTCAAATCATATTTCTCATATGCATCTGAAAGTACCTGAATTATATCTTCTATTTTAATTCCTGAATTATATCCTTGAAATCGAACCCATTCACAGAAAATACCTCTTGTTGATCAACTTTCTTTATTACATCATGGCTGTTTTTTATAATAGAAGTATCCTTAAATTTGTCTATTGTATCTTGTAATATGGTCTGTAAAATTCTTCCCGATTTTGATATATAAGTATTGAACCCATTTGTTACACTGCGGAATTTGATTGGATTCTTATGAAATTTAGGAGTCAGAAATATATGGGGATATATAATTTTATTGCTAGAAATATTTAATTGTTTACCAAATGCCAATAATCTGTTGTTAATTTCTTTCATACTAAATTTACTTACATCATATGCATTATTATTTTGTATATGATCATTTATTAATTTACTATAATAATATTTACATATAATTGCATAATTTCCTGGTACTTTATCTACATAAACGATCACAAAGTGTTTTTGTAAGTTTTCTATTGGTCCCTTAATTTTTCTATAACAATCTTCATTTTTGTTCTAAAATTAAAATTCATTAAGTCCTTGAGGACATGAAAACCATATTCTTTAAAAGCCTGAGTAGGTAAATTATATTTAATTGCAACATTTAGAATAAATTTATTAATATCTTCTGATAGTTGTTTTCTCACATTTAAATTGCTGTTTGAAATAGTCAATCGATAACCAGTACCTTTGCTCATAATTTCTCTTAATTTCTGATCCTGTACAATTTCTAAGTTGCCAGTTATTACGTGCCCATGATATTCATCTACGTAATTCTTGTATTCATTGCAACAACATTCTTTTTTATCCACCAATTCCTTAATACTATTATAGTTGAAAATTGATCTACTAATTTTTTTATTATACTTGAACGCTCGTTTTATTAACACATTTTTCATCGGAAATAAATCCATGTGTTTCCCAAATATTTCAGAAAATTGTATCCCATTATATGATTTATTCATGTATAGCAAAGTAGAATATTCTATATTATAAACCTCTATAGAGTCTATTTTTATTTTTAATCTATTTGCAATATATTTGCATAAATCCATTACCAAGTGTGATCCATGATTATCTTTTAATCTAATACTTTTTAATAATTTTAAAACTATTATTATTTCCTGTTTTTTAAGTCCAAATATATATATATATATATATATATATATATATATATATATATTCTTCTCGCTATACCAGTTGATACAAAATTAAAGTAACCAATTTTAAAAGCATATTACTATTCATGGTTAATTTCATTCGTTTTATTACCGGTTTTATTTTAAAAATGAAACATTTAAATTACTAATACAACCCTTTTCATTATTGGGAGTAATTTATGGTACCGATATTATATCCTCAAACCCGAAATGAAATTTTAAAGCCTTTGAAGGATGATTGTTCAAATTCTGTTATAAATTAGGCATTTAAAAAGAAAAAAATCCCATTTTTCTAATGTATTACTATCTTAACTTCGAAAACAAATAAAATTTGGCTGGCAATCAAAAATTGCAGGAAAAAATGTGAGCGAAAAGAAAATATTAATGAAAAAGAAAAGAAGAAGCTGTGAAAAGAGAGAGGAGGAGAAGGAGAGAAGAGAGACTTATCGCTTTAGAAAATCTTCTGCCTTAAAGAAATTTGGCAAACAGGTTTCCCAATCAAGAATCTGTCGTCAGGTAAAGAAAATTATCTATTAAAAAGTAACTGAACCAGTTTATCATCAAATATCTGCAAAGACCGTGGAAAAACAAAGAAACCCTGGCCTCTATATTCAACGTTATGCAAAGGTAGATACAAAACAGGGATAGTATCGAATGAAGCATTGTTTCATCTGTCATCCACGAAACGAAGATACAATATATTTCACTCGAAAAGCATTGCAAAGACGTAACTGCTTTGCAAAAGGCAAGTTAACAGTCAGGTGCTATATCATGGATGTTAAATGACCTCTCAAGGCTTAACAAAACTATTTTTTGTAGAATCAAAGTCTAAAAATGATACTACATACTATAAAACAAAAGGTTTTGAAACACATGATCAAATTTTTTCACACCAAGATTTTTCACCAAGTCATACAGAAAAAGTAACTATAAAATGGCTGAAAAGTAAAAAAAAATTTTCCTTCTGAGAAATAGCTGTCATCTCCGCGGACTGTGCTCTTTGGGAATATTTTTTATAGGGATACTTAAAAAAACAATTGAATAGATGTAAATTAAGAGCACTTCAAGAGCTTCAAAAAGCAATCAAAGAGGAGGTTTGAAAACTTCCCCAAAATTGTTCGAAAAAAGCTCTTTTGGCTTGACCTATTCATTTATGTAAAATCTACTATGCTAAAGGAAGCCACATTAAAAATTTCGCATAAATAGCTTAATTCAATTCAAATTTATGATCCTTTGAAAATGATCACATTATTTTTGAATCAACCGGTAATAGCTGAATTGTATATGTAAGGAGAGTAAAATAAGGTACAAAACAATAAGTGCACATTATTTATCTATGATGCCCCATAATCCCACGTAACTACTCTTTTTGGACAATTTTCACAAACCCCCTTTCATAGTTGATTTCTGCTCAATGAAACTGACTTGCCTACAAAATTTTAAGTCTGTAGGTTTAATAGTTCAAAAACAAGAATGTAACATCCCTTGACGGTTGATCCAGGTAAAAACAAAAACCTTTTTATGGAGGGGGGAGGAGGCTACTACACCATCGTACCACCCTTGATTGTACTGGGATTCGTTTTTGAATTTCAGCGGCTCGTACATTGTACATTTTATTTTATAACGTAGTATATTAATAAACTATTAATATACATACAATTATTATTCTATAATCGAATATTTAAAACTACCAAATGTGACAGAGAAGGATTTTTTTTTCATATCAGACAGAATTTTTCTGAACAAAATCTTTACGTGCACAGAATTCAGTTTTAGCTTTGTGTCACATGTTAAGCGTTATGAGATTAACAAAATAAACCCGTTTCATTTTCCTTTTAACGTATCAAAGACACAGAAATATATTTTAATACCACAAACTGAAAATAATCAATGGTATTTGCTTTAAATACAGAATATACAAAATGGAATGTCATTCTAATGGTATGTCTTAAAGCATACACACAAAGTTTAAAACAAGAAAAATATCCGAATAGTTTGTCTTGGCAAAGTAAACTATATAACAACAAATTGGTGCAAAACTAATGGAAAGCAAATAGTGAAACGACTAATTGTATCGGAAAGAAAGTATAAGAGGATGGAAAACAAACTTAATGGCACTTTTTTTCCTGAAACCATTTATATTCTACTCCATTGCTCATTTTGAAATATTTATTAGGCACAAGCATAAGAAAATGAAATAGCTTAGTAGTTTGAATATGTGCAGTATTCATAGTTGTTTCGTTACATCATCTGGAGAATAATAATGGATGAAATGAAAATAAGATACAGCGCAATTAATATTTTGGGCTCACGTAGTTATTAATATTCATACATAGGTAATTGATGTTTATTTTAAGGTAACATTTCATACTGTTTTTTACAGGATAATTATTTTTATTCTTCTAGTACAATAATCTGAGTTTCCTTTTAGTTTTATTGATATATATTATTGCACCCAGCATACAAATGAAGCTTTTTTTATAAACGCATGGATTATATTTCTACATTCTCCTCCAAATTTAAGCACGAAGCAGTAAAATGCAGAAAATAAACGAAAAGAACAGAAATTATTGGCACAGTTCTGTTTGTATTTTACAAGAATGATGAACCTTATATTAGCTAAACAGTTTTTTTATGTAATAGAAACAAACATTAAAGAACTTTTACAATTTAAATTTCCGCTGGGGGAAGAAAATGGGGCGAAGCCGCCCACAAAAGCTAGAAATGTACTGAATTTTCGACTACTTTGTTGTTCTTGTGACTGAAGAAACTTTCGTTTTCGACTTCAAAATATCCTTAATTGTTCTTCAACACGCAAATTAAAGTGAGGCTATTTACACTTATGAATTAATGAAGCTACATACATGAAAGAACGAATTATTTGAGCATATACTCCGTAAACATAAAGTATTATACAGTTATTTTCTTAACGTAAAACGTAAACTACTTAGAATATTCCATATATATATATAAACATACTTAACTAAAATTCTGTTGCCAGATTCAAAGAATGAACATTAAATATAAGACAAATATTAAATATTATCCAATAGGAAATGTTGAACATATTAGGAATGGCAACAGTTATCATACCCTGTCGGCCTTACTGCTCATGCTCAGAGAGGCCCACTATGTAGGAAGTAGCAAATGTGTTTTATAAAAATAAGACATCCATGTTGAATTTTCCTAAATTTTAGGATGAAGTTACATTGAAATCATTCGCAAATTCGAAACAAATAAACAAAACCGATATTAGTATGGTATCTGACCACTCCTCGTGTTCCTAAAAAGTTAGCAGCGTATGACTAGGCTTTGCTTGAAGTGATAAACCCTCATTGGGTCAAGTAGTTGCTATTTATCCTAAAGAGCAATTTGTAACTTTGAGAGAGCAGTTCGAAACATTCATGCACATTATTAAAATTCGACAAACACATCGAGAAGCAAGAATAAATTTCAAAGTTCTATTAATATAAGTGAATGGACGTCTGTAGCATTCGAACATAAAAGAATTGATCCTCGTATACTGTTTTTCAATAGCCAAAGCTAACATGGAACACTTGTCACTGCAATTTATTTTAGTATGGATACAAGTTTAATCAAAAGTATATTCGAGTACAACTCAAAAGAAATGATATACACATGTTACACTGTACAAAGGTAATCTAAACTCCTTACGGTCTACCATTATACTACTATTGAAGAATCGCTTCAGCGTTAAAGTATTTCCATGTTCATGAATTTTCGCTCTCATATCTTTAAGCGTCTTAAATTAAGTGAACATAACAAGCAATTAGGATATTTTATCTTTGTGCATTAGTTTTATTTTGTGTATTTAGAATAAAAATGTGTTTATATGCAATTTACTTTTATGAGATCATCATTATTCTCAATGCCCATTATACAGCACATTAATGTCTCATTAGGAAACATAAACATACAAATAAACTGAATGTTGCTTGAATAAATACTGCCGAAATACTACAAAACATAAAAATGAGAAACCTTTGAGCATCTTGACGGCCACTGTAGTGTAGCCCCTCGCGCCTGCAATGTTCCACGCTTGTGCCTTCATCACTTTACCAAATTCACCTTCGCCCAGTTTAGTTTGTAAGCATAGCTTGGTTCTTGGAACGTACCACTTCGGATCAATCTGGAACTAAATTAGAATTATATATAAATATAATTTCGAATAATAAATTTTCCAACCAATAACATATATAATGTGTGAAAACACAGTTGCGCTGATAATGAAGAAATTTATAACAAATTAATAAATATACATATTGTTGATATTCCTTCAAATATAAAGGAAAAATTCAAGCAACTAACAATGACTCTTTCGACATAATTTGTAATTCAATCAAGAACTCTATATTAATACAGAAGATTTTCTTCGAAAAAGAAGCTATTAACTTATTTGCATAAGTCCACAATAGCATAGATTCAAAAGCCATATAAATACTGAAAACATCAATTCAAATCTGTTAACACAATATCGCATGAGAAACAGGAAACACTCAGTTGCTGTCAAAGACTCTCTTTATGTTGCTTTCCTGCATCATCCTTATATAGGTAATGAAGTCATTCTAGAAGCTCTCTCTCTCTCACCAATATCTCATTAAATAATCATCCCAGATTCTTCTAGATTTGTCTCAAAGTACCTAATTTTCAACATTTAACGAGAAAATTTGTCAGGAAATCTGTTGCCACAGTCATTCTTCCTTATCATTATTGAAAAATATTTTCTATTGGCCTGTAAATAACCTTTTGGGTTACATAAGCCTTAGGTGGAGAAATGAGGTAAGTCTGAAATTTTCGTAATATAAGGTGAAAATTTATTAATTATTGCAAATCTTAAATGTGTGTTATTGTTTATAAAAATAACAGAATACATGTATACATATACTCAAAAACACATTTAATTATTATTAAACAAGCTGATGGTATACATTTAACTGATTCTTCTGCCATTTACCGAATTTTTCATTAAAATTCCTTTATTAGCAAATATAAACTAGTGCAATATACTAGTATTACTTAAATGGTTGATATTAAGATTTTCTTTGCCAAACAAGAGTACAAGAATCAAGCAAAGAACACATTTTAGCCAAAACAAAAGCATCTGAGCATCATTAAACTAAGTTTATGGGGTCACTATATATATATCTCTTATATTAATAAACCATACTCTATTTTTTAAGTCGCTGTTTTTCCCTTTGGGAGTTGAAGTGTGAAGCATGTTATTATGAAACGATCATTTGCAGACCAAAGATTAAAGAAGGAAGATGACTGTTTTAATAAAACATGGTCAATGAATAGGAGAAATCTTGGCAAAATATTTGGTGGAAAAATGCCGCCAAGCCATCAAATGTGGTGAAAAAAACTAGATGTACTTATAAAAACTTCAGAATGGTCTAGGACAGGGATGGCAAACCACTGGCACACGTGCCATTGATGACACGCGACACAATATTTTGAGCACGCCACCGATCAAAACGGTTTGCATTTTAATTCAAAATAAAAAAGTTCAGTATGAAGTATTACGTACAAATGCGAGTAATCGCTCGCAGTTTTCAGCGAGATTTTCTTAATTCAAAGAATTATCGGAAACGTTCAAGGTTTTTTTATGTACACTGATATTATTTCATTTAATAATCTGAAGTCCCAGTTTTATTGATTGGAAATTGAAAATTTTAAAATGCAACTGATTAATTTCCAGTCTAGTTTAATATGGATTCAAAAATTCGTTGAAAAAGAGGAGAAAGTTGGAATTGAATGAAACAAAGATTTTAACAGGCCATATAAGTAAAAATGTTAATAATGAAATTTCGGAAGCATGGAATTCGATTCCAGACACATTTAACTGTTTGAAGAATCTGGGTCAGCTATTTTAACCATATTTTCATCTACCCACGCTTGTGAGTCATTATTTTCGAGTCATTATTTTGTGATAGATGTCTCCAATTAAGCAAGCATGCATTTTGTTAAAAGTAACATCTTACCATCCTAATGTAAGTTATTTTTCATCTAATCAGCAGCAACAGAAATCACACTAATGTTACTTTAATTTGAATTACACGTATAACTAAGATATTTACTACTATAAGGTGCAAAATGTATTTCTTCGAAATAGAGTTTTGAGTTGTTGGTACTTATTTTTATTTTTTCCCCAATAATCCCATAGCAAAATTATTTGATGGCACGTCTATACCTCATTAAAAATTTGTTTAGAAAAAATGGCACGTTGATCCATAAAGGTTCGCCATCCCTGGTCTCGGATGTATATTAGACAAAAAAAATCCCCAAGAGCTCCCAGAAGGTCTTACCAATCTTAATAAGAACGATGCAGGGAAGTGACAATGAAGTCAAACATTTGACAGCGAATGTGTGTTTCATTTTCTTTACGTGATACATGATTATAGATTTGAAATGCTGCATTAAATATTTGTGGGATTTTCGAATCTGTGCTTTTTTAATATTTTAGGGGGAAAAACGCAGACTGATTTATACAAAAGTATGTAGTAAGTTTTTAGTTTAGTCTTGTTGTAATATAGTATTAATGTCGAAGCGCATTTGGATCTGAAAAATGTACCAAACAAATGTCTTATTAAATATTAGACGAAGACATATAAGGAAACGGACGTTATTTTAAAAAAGCAAAGGTTAAATTCAATGCTAAATTATCTTAGAGAAAACTCTCTGTTCAATTTTTTTGGAAGTCAAGTGTTCTTCTGAATTTTACAGAAACATGACCTTTTTTTTTCCTTTTCCAAAATAGTATCTTTGGTAGTTGTTGCATTGGAAAGTTTCACTGTAACAAAAGAAAATTGAATATGCCGATAAATATTTCAACATTAATGCAGCAGACATGGTTCTCTTACATTTGTATCATGCGAGGATTTTTAATTATTAGCAAAATGTAAAGAACATTTCTTCTGTCAATATCTTAAAACCAGATGCCATACAAATGGGGCTATTCTATTAAAGCGTTATAATGTCTATAAAAAGATGAATATTTTACTTCTCTCTTCACGAAATCATACAAATTCCACTTGCATAAAAGAAACCCAAGTATTTCTAAAAATGACAGGATAAAAAAATATATAGGGTGCCTTCTGGCAAGTATATTTCAAACGATTCTTGAACTCTTAACATGTAACTTATAGCGTTTGAAAAAATCTCACTCACAGATGCCTTCCCGAAACTAGACGTCTCGCTGGGGGTGTTCCTGGACTCCTGCGCCGAGTTGGACCTATCTTCGACGTAGTCAGAGGGCACCCCTGACAGCGAGATGTGGCTGCTGACGAACTTATGCTCGCTCATACGCCCTTTACGCATTCTTCTCGTCACCACCAGAATCACGACGACCAGCAGGAGCCCCGCCGGGACGATGGAGGCGAACACGATGCAACCGGGACCGCATCTTCCATCCGTCAGCAACCCTGAAAATGCAACAAATAAACCTCCTTTACTCTCCTCAAACAAATAGTTTATGCATAAAAACATTTTATAAATATACAGTGAAAATAGCTGAAAGCGAAAATGAGGGGATTGAAATATTTTTTGTGTTAAAGAATATTACAAAAAAAAACATTTAACGAGTTTATTAGAGTACATTTTATTCACATAGATATGTATGTATTTACTAAAAACCGAGTTTACTCCCTTCAGTTTAATTATTGCTGATAAAGTAGAGTTAGCAATACCAAAATCTTTACAGATTTCCCCTTTCTTTTTCTGTTTTTGATCATCAGCCTTAAGAAGCTACATCTTCATTTTAAGTGAAATAACAGTTTTCATTTCCCTGAGATCTTTGCCATTGTGCTCACAAATAAATACTTCTAAAATAGAAAAAATAATGCGAACCAACCTCACAGATGTTTACTCATATTGCGATGTACTCATCATCCGAATTTCAAAGTCAACTTTTGAGAAATGAAATGTTTTTGTGTGGCGTTTGTAGAGTTGGAGGGTAAAAGTAGCTTAGATAAACGAATTGGTTTGTGTCAAGGCCATTCCGAGTGTATTTCAAAGCCAAGTTAGCCTCCTTTTTACAAAGCATGTGAAACCTCTTTTCCATCATTTATATCCTCTCGTAAATACAGCCTATGGGGCTGGTGGTTTCCGCATTGTATTCATTCTCAGAAAGGTAATATTTTCGTATTAAGCAATTTTCATTTCGTGTTAAAAGAAAATGCATTTCATGAAAATGCATAGTAGTTTGTCAGGACTGTTGTATTATTTTGCGGAAACCAATATTTCGTCTTAATGTATCCGACTACCCTAAAATCATGATTTTTAAAAAAAAATGACTAATTTTTAATGATTGTATTTTATAGTCCATCTTATTAGCTTTATAAAAATTCCAAGTTTTTTATTTTCCATTCATTAGAACAGATACTACAGCTGTTTTGGTTAAAGCAAATGTCATAACTTTACATAAGATGTCAAACTTTAAAATGCGATTTACTCCAATTGTGTTTTTTTTTCTTTCGAAAAGCTCAAACGGGGACAGCGATTGCTCAAAAAGTTTTAAAAATAATTTGCCGAAACTTTTGTGTGTGTTCTGTATAACAGTAGAAGTGCTTTAACCTTCAGAATCAATCACTGTTCTGTTACAAATTTACAGTTCTTCATGTGAATATAATCATTGGGCTTTTTTAAACAATTTCATATAATAACTAAGATCAAGTGCTCTAGTTTTTGTAAAAATTAAAATATCTCTTATCCTTTAGATCATTTCAAAAATGAATAACATAGCAACACATCAAAATTGATAAATTAGAAATTTGTTCATAAACTTTCTGTACAAATTAGGCCCAATTTACGCAATTTTTTGTAAATTTTTACCAATTTTTTCCTATTTTAGTAAAAAAATTTATTTTTCTCTTCCTAATTTCAGCATATTTTTCTTAAAATGTACTAAATAAAAATTAAAAAAAAAGTGTATCTCCATTGTTTAAAAAGAAAGTTGTCGTAAGTAGTCGAATACATTAAGTAATGTCGCTTTTTGAAGCTATTGGCAACAAACCTCTTAAATTTAAACCACAGTTAAATTACGAGGGCAACATTGAGCTGGAACCCCACTCTCTCTCAAAGTTTCTCCAAGTCTACGTAAGGATTTTGACTCTCGACAGATTTAACAGGCATCAAACTTAATACATACCAGAGAAACACGATGTTATGTTGCTAAAATCTTTATTAAATGGTCAGATTTGTGTAAAAATTAAAACATCTCTTATTCTGAAGGCCATTTCAAAAAGGAATAGCAAAGTAATACATCAAAATTGAAAAATTGAGAATTTGTTCACTTGCTATTTGTACAGAGCGGGCCCCGTTTATGTCATTTTTTGTCCATTTTTACCCATTTTTTCCTATTTTAGTAGTAATAATTTATTGTTATCTTCTTAATTTTAACCTTTTCTTCTTAAAAAGTACTAAATAAAAAAAAACTACAAAAGAAATCTCCATATCTCTATTTTTTAAACAAAAGTTGTCGTAAGTAGTCGAATACCTTAAGCGTCTTCGCGTTAAATATATTTCACTGCATATGAATATAACTAGTTGGGAATGGATATTTTTCAATTACCAAAATCAGTAAAACAAGTTCGAGAAGAGAGAGATTGTCATTATTAAAATTTAACGCATCCGAAATTCAGGTTTCCAGAAATTCTTTCGCGGAATAGATTTTCTTTGAAAATATATTTTCACAGAATAAAGTTTCTCTTACAAAAATAAAGTTATCAACGGTTGGAATATTCCAAAAAATACTTCATCGTTCCTCAGAAAGTAAACGTAACGGAATTCGATAACGAATTGAAAACGGAGCAATCGAAATAAGACATCGAAACTTTATGATCTTGATGGATACTTTCCAGGAAAACCAGAATCTACGATCCATTTCCGATTAATTGAAAATTTAATACTTTATCCTTATTGTAATTAGAAAATTGATTCGTTTCCCATGCTTTGTCTTTATTAGGCAATGTGAGCTAAATTAAACTTTAGATTGAAGTATTTGGAATGTATGCAATTCTTGTATAACTGTAACACGAATTCTCATCCAAGTAGTTCTCTCTTTGTACTAAAAGTAATTAAGCATCATTTTTTTCTACTCTGCATGCTTGCAGTTCTGTAACTTTCTCACTCATTTTATTAAGACACGATAATTAAATTTGAGATCTCAACCGAGATACTTTCTCTCGTATTTCTATTATTTAAGCTTTAAAAGCGTATTATTTAATTAAAAGACTAATTTTATAAATTGAAAGGTTTAAGCTAAAGCAATTAAACCTTAAAACTCTTAATTCATGATTAGGAATCGTTTTCATTTGTGACACCTATCTACGCGCATAGATTGTTACTAACAAATGAAAAATACACAGTCCCCCATGAATCATGATATGATAGCAAGATACAAACATCCAGATGGCAGTAGCATCGCGGAAGAAATGTATGAATGGGCAATACTCAAATGATTCATTTAAAGTTTTCTTTGGCGTGATAATGACCATACGACGATTATTAAATAAGTTTTAAACGCGGAATGTGCGAGTTGGAGGTAGACGCATGTTACATTCCATTTTTGAAATTATTCGGTGATTCAACATTTCTGGATCTACAATGTCAAGAAGTGTTCGGAGAGTATATATAATTTAAGGTATTATCTTTCACTGCGAATAACAGACATATTTAATAACTGAAGAGAGCGATGCCTATGTTGATTATACACTTACACTCCAGGGAGGGGTGGATGCGGGAGCGTTATAGACAAAAATTCCCGTTTCTGAACGATTAGAGTTGTCAATTTGAAATATGGTAAGCATGTTTTTTTGGTGAGTAGAGATCCGTTAGGAACAGGTTTTGGCGGAAATCGACTACCAAGTGAGTTCTCAGAGGGTTGTGGGGGTGTCATAAAGGAAAAATATTCTCGTCATTAAACGATTTGACTTAGAGATTAGGAATTAAACAAGCATAATACTTCTAATGTGTAGATTTCCGCTAAAAACGGTGTTTGAGGAAATTCACAACGAGGGGGAGTGAATATTAACGTCGCACTATTTAGCTATTCAAGAGCTTTTGGCGACGGACCTCGTCATTTTGGACCATGGTCAAGTGACGAGGATGACACCTGAGCTAGCACCCCCTCTCCTAACTACCACACCACACCAACGGGAGGACGTTTGAGCTCTCGACAGATTTAACATTCATCGCGCTCCTACAGGACGGGTCTTTAGTGGTATTGGGCTCAAACTCGTGACATGCCAGCCACGATCCGATACCTTGACCACTAGGCTACCACGGCCACAAAATTCTGATCAAAGTATTTTTACTAAAAATAAACCTTCAGTTGTAATATCTAAAAAAATTTGTGAAGATATCGGTTATACATTAAAGGATTTTATGACCATATTGCTTGGTCAGATGAATCATAGTTTTGATAAAAGCAGCAGTCTACAATTGTGACAAAGATCCCATAAAGCCATTACTCTAAGTTGTTAACAACCTTAATAATGTACGATAGTTAAAATGGCTGTGGCGAAAATTTTAATTAGAAAGATAAAGATAATGATGTATCTTAATTCTGTAACGAAGTGAAGGATGTTGATAGCCATATACTGTGTCCGGATTAAAAGATCCGATATATACGAGTAGTTTTCTCAATAGTATTTATATGTTTGTTTCGTTTAGTTTAAGTAAAGAGGAACTTTTTTTATTCTTTACCATCTGCGAGTAACACATAAGTTTCATGGAATAAGAGTACAATCAGGCTCTTAGTCTACTTTCTTAGTTACTCTCTGGCTGCAAACTCTGGAATTTTATTTAAAATCAACCAAACAGAATTTTCATGGACTGTTGGATAGATGAGGAGTGTTAAGTACACGCTCAAGCTTTATTTTCAGCTCTTGTCTATGACTCAAACTAAGAGGATCGCCACCACACAACCCTCATTTTAAACAACACCTGACGATCTAGAGCAGCGATACTCAACCTTCAGCCCGCGGGCCACATGTGGCCCGCAGGACCTTTCTGAGTGGCCCGGTCATGCTCCGTTTCATTAACAAGTTCAATTATTTAAGGACAGTATTTTAAAAATTTAGCGAGAAATTCTATCAATCAAGCAATCCCAAATAAAGATTTAGCTATCGATGTGGTACTGGTAGGAAGTGCGGGATAACCTTTTCTTTTGAAATTGTAACGGTTAGTGTTAACAAATAAGGGTAGAATAGCGGTTATTTTATGGGTGAAACTAATTTATATAATTAACCCTCATACCTTCCGAACAAAAAATATCTAAAGAATATTTGTTATTTCAAGACGATTGGGGTCTTGACTGTTTCCTAGAAAAAACAAACAACATGGATCGGCAACTTGTTTAATTTGTCATGAAAATGCTATATTTAAAACGATCATGACGACGAACTGCTCATCCCTATACCACTAAGCACACAAATCTTGCAGTACCTCCTTTTCTTAGCAACAAAATATTTGGGGGTGGGGGACTTGAGATCATTGATGAAAGGAAATCGAAATTACCCCATAACAGGGTAAAAAATTCATAAAACCCTTTTTTTCTGGGAGTTAAGTTTGT
Organism: Trichonephila clavipes; assembly: GCA_019973935.1. Classification (NCBI taxonomy): domain Eukaryota; kingdom Metazoa; phylum Arthropoda; class Arachnida; order Araneae; family Nephilidae; genus Trichonephila; species Trichonephila clavipes. The sequence goes on along the minus strand of BMAU01001233.1, from coordinate 36,933 downwards.
TGGGGTTTAATATATTATTAATAAAATCCAAGACTATTAATACAGTCGAACCTCCATATTACGAACCCCTATATTGCGAATTTTTCTGTACAGCGAACTTTTTCCTGGAACCAAGAAAATTTCACGATTTTCTTCGTAAATAACCTCTCAGTAGCGAAGTGCATTTTCTATGTAACGAACTTTTTCTCTTGTGATTCAATTTTTTTCTCTCTATTTTTTAAAGTATTTCTGTACATTTCAAGCTTTTCTCTCTTTTAACACATTTTATGGTGGTTATAAATCTTTAACTGGTATTTTTAGATGCCTAATTTGGCGAGTGCAACAGAATTCTGGGTATTTCATCCAATAAATTCAACCTTCAGCTCCCTATTATCCAGTTCTCTAGAAACACCTTCGATATCCCCTTCCACCCTCAGTGGAGTCTCGTGTCTTTGAGCTAGTTTCATTTGTAGTGCTGATCAGTCGTACTAGTAACCTCGTTTCTTGTAGCTCAAAAATGTAAAAACATGTTTGTGCATAAAAGAAAAAAAGTAGTAAGTCTTCAGGAGGCGGATAAAGGCGTCAAGAAACTTTTCTTGTAGTTTTTCTTTCTTTTTTTTATTTTTGATAGGTGTGATGGATAAAATAAACATATGTTAATATATAAAAATGCGTGAATAATTACTTTTTTTAATATATAGTGTTTATGAACTTAAAATTTGTCTTTTTTGTGGTTTATAAAGAAAATTGAAAGATATGAAATACCTGGGAGAGAAGCAACGATTGCGTAGGAAGTGGAGGTCTCCTCTTGGGTTTCTGTCAAGGGTTTACCTTGATCCATGGAATTGTTCATTATCTCGACGATGGGCTTGAGAGTGGACTGGGGTCGATTGTGGTCCGTCTTGTGTCGACGCATCTCGGCAGAGGGATAGTGTCGCACACAGATACAGTCGTCCAAGGCCGGACAGAAGCAAGGACCCACTGCCGCGTACAAGCCCTGTCCATTTTTGGATTCTATTACTTCACCAGAGAATTTTCCTTTCAAGGGAAAACAAGCAACACATTAAGGTTTCCGACTACGTTCGGAAGCGAGATTTTGCAAAAGCGCATGAATGGATAATTTTCATGATATTTAGTGTCACTTAGATTATAATACATGTATAAAATTGTTTTGAGGTCATTTTGACAAAACAAATTATTTAAATACAATTTTTAGGCAAATACAATTAACTTAGAATAATATTTTTTCCAAATGTTCTCCTTTTGCGAAAAATGGTTCTATTATAATAATATTTTTCCTGTATATAGCTCAGACCTCTCTACAGTGGCTCAACTAGAATTTTTGAAATATATAACTTAGAAGTGTGTTCATTCATATTTTACGAGAACACAGAGGAGCAATTTTAAGAAAAAAACGCCAATAATTATTTCAATGGGTGGTAACTCTGAAAATAATGTGAATTTTTCAAATATTCTAGTTGAGCCTCTGTAGAGAGGTCTGAGATCTATACAGGCAAAATATTATTATAATAGAACAATTTTTCACAAAAGGAGAACATTTGGAAAAAAGATTATTCTAAGTTAATTTTTTGCCAAAATATTATATTTAAATACGTTTTTTTTGTCAAAATGTCCTTAAAACAATTTTATACATGTATTCTAATCTAAGTGACACTAAATATCATGAAAAGTATCCATTTATGCACTTTTTTAAAATCACGGTTCCGAACGTAGTCGGATACCTTAATTATCTTAGTAAATATTATTTTGTATATAACACTTCTAGAGTTTAAATACAGGGTGAATCAAAAGTCTTGCCCTGACTATAAAAATTCATTTAATAGTATAATAATGTTACTTTTGTACCATTTGATAGGTGAGTTTTAGTACTTCTTTGTGCAATAGGTAACGGGAGTGCTCCTTCAAGAGTGAATCAGGTGTGCATTTGTAAGGAAGACGTCCTTTTTTTAGTCGAAGTAAATGGTACTGATTCAAGAGAAAACTAATGTGTGCTTAGTTTCATGAAATGAAATCCCCCTTAAATAATAATCACACATTTTTCAACGTGGTTATGGTAGCAAATCTACAGGACCCAAATCAATAAAGAAATGGCATGAAATGTTTAACCCTATAGCCGGAACATCAATTTTTTGCCGCAATGAGGAACATCCGTCTGGCAGACGGGTACGTAATTATGAGGCACTCTATATTAATATATTTTTATCACCAGAATTGTGACAAGTATTCTTTTAAAAAACTAATTAGAAATTATTTATATTAATATAAAAATAATTAAAAAATAATAATATCGAAAACGAAAAAAAACTGTAGGAATATCGGTATGATAGACGGTGACAGATAAGAAAAATCAGACGCATCGTGAATTGAAAAAAATCGCCAAGTATCACCACACGTCCCTCTCACTGGGTAGAACCTAATTGAAGATGTCAAGGCTGCTCACCCCCAAAATCACACTACAGTGTTATCTACAGTCATCCCCATCTGATGTTCTGGTCAGAGGATTAAAGTAATAGGCAGCGTTAAAGTTCTTCATAGAGGTGGCAAGCCTAATGTGAATGAAGCAACTGTTAAACAATCGTTTCAGTGGAGTCCTACTAAACAAGCTAGTCAAGAATCAGAACTTCAAATATCGCAAACAAGTTTTGTAAGAATTCTTCATAAAAGGCTTAGATCGTATGCTTATAAAGTGCTACACACGTTAAAGAACACTTGATGGTTATTGAAATAACGCTTAGACATTCTTCAAGACACCAAAGATGTGCACACGTTATAAGTTACTGAAGTAAATGGTGAAAATAGTATGTACAATATATCAAAAGGAACAAATGTTTAATTATATATGGGTTGCCTAAATGAAAAGTGGACTAATGCAATTATGTCAGAATGATTGCAGCTATTGTAAAGCCACCGAACATGGATATAAAGGTAAGTAGGAGGTGTACACCGCGTTCAATGTGTAATAATGAAACCTGTTTCTGGTAGAAGAAATATATCAAAAGCAAAATCATACTATTCATGGATGCGTCCATATCAAAATTACATGGTAGTATGGTTTCTGAATGCGGAAGGTGATCTAGATGCAGGCATCCATCAGTGAATGGTGCGAGTCTGCTACGTTAGAACAATTGGTGCAAAAATTTCATAAAGGTCGGTGAACGATATCAGATCACCATGACAATGCCGGCCCAAACGTCTCCCGTGAAACTCAGACAGCAACAACAACAAATTATGTTGAAAAGTGTTGGAGCACTAGACGTACAGTCCGGATTGTCTCATTGAAATCTTCCACGCTTTTTCCTTTAAAGAGAGCATTACGTTTCCATTCGGACACTGAGGTGAAGGAAGCGATGCAGGACCTCCTCGAGAATCAACCACGATCTTTCTACAGTGAAGGCATAGACCTATTGTCGAGATATGTGTGCTACAACGCTCGTGGCAATTTATTTTAATTTCCAATAAAGGTATTCTTTTTATTCAACTTGTCCACTTTTCATTTGGGCAACCCTTACAATAATTTAGCAAAGAGGTATCCAAAACGCTCCGCCAGTATGTAAGTTGCGGCCCACCGACTCTTTTTAAAAAACTTTAAATATCAGATTTTTAAAGTTTGTTCATTTTGAAATTTATTTGAGAAGAAATTTATATCTATCTATCTACAATGTATTAGCCTGTTACCTGTTCTTATTTTAAAATAAGTCCTTTTTTATAATAGTAATGTCTTTTAGATTAAACTAAATTTATATTTTATCAAGCAGTTACATTTTATTTTATTATAGTAAATTACTTTTTTAATAAATTTCGGATTGTGCATTATGCATATCCTTTACTATGAATGGTACATGATTCTCTGTGTGTACGACTTTTGTTTCTCCTGCTCCTTTTTGTTTGGAGTGCCCCAAAAGCAAGAGGTAGTAAGAGATGTTTTTAAAGTTAAAAAAATATTCAGGTGGTTAAGATAAAGGACAATATATACTTAGTCGTTTGCGAATGACAGCACTATCAAATTTCAGCAATAAGTAATGAAAGATCAATTCAATAGAAACACCGCAATTTTCAAGAAAATGGAAACTGTAACATTAGAAGCATTATTTGATCATTGCATTATTATATTATATAAACATTACTATATTATCTATGTCTATATGCATGAAAAATAATGAAAACAATAATAATAATTCATTCTGTTTTAAATTTTCACTCCAATAAATGTTTTTTTTGTTTCTAAATCTGATATAAAGATACATATTTTTATGTGCGGCCCGCGAGATTATAATGTTTTTCCGAAGTGACCCGCAAGGTCATTTGGGTTGGACACCCCTGGTTTAGCACAATAAATATTTATAATAAGGGCAAGACTTTTGATTCATCCTGTATTACTGATCAAATTCATGAACAGTACAAAAACGATGTTAAAAGTACCGATTAACACTCTATTTTTTTGTGCAAAAGAAGATAAAAAAGAAGCAAGAAAAATATTTAAAGGCTTGTGGGAATATATTTTCAAGTGTAAAAAGAGCGCTAGTTTCTTATAAAATGAAGAAAGTATGCGTAAAATGATGTGAAACGCCTACTTGCACAATCTTGAGGACACAAAGTAGGCTCAAGTAGTTCCAGTTCGTCACACAAGCCATCCGGGCATGCGCTGAGATCCGGAGAACACGTTGCGTAATCCGCAGTAGGTCCTGCGTCGTCCGCAATGGTCATGGATCCAGATCTCCATTCGCACAAGCCATTAGGAGATCCCTTAGCACAAGTTCTCATACAACCTTCTTGGTTCTCATTGTTAGAGCACCATTTGCTGTCGGAATCTGCTGCATAAAAGAGTAAATAAAAGTTGTATATTTAATTAGATGTACAAAATAACAAATAAAATCATGCTTTTATCAAAATATCCTTATGTTTGAATTTCACAATTTTTAATTTCGAATGAACTAACTGGTTTTTTTGAATAATGCTGCTTGAATTGGGCAATTTGTTAATCCGGCGTTTTTTCCCCAATGGAACTGCGGATTGGCATTTATCTTTGCGGATCTAGTATATTTCTCGAGAGTTCGTGTAACATTTAAGTGCGGCACCATATAGGTGGAATATTAATCATCGCAATGTAATTTTGACGTCCGATTTCCTCTCCAGAGGGAGACACCTGAGCTCTCATCGTGTGAAATTGTACAAGGAATTTAATTTTACAGAGAGTGGCTAAGCCAAACAAGCGCTCTTGGGATCTTTTAACAAGCCACATAATTTGATGTTACACATGCTCTTAATTTTAAGTCTCACACTTATTTTTTTTATCTCTCTAACGCAGTGCTTGTCTAACTTTCAATATTGGCGACCCAATTTTCAATCATAATTTTCTTCGCCCCCTTCATTGAATAACAATGTATTGAATGCAATAACAATGTACTTTGAGTTTACAGTTACAATATGATTTTAATCATAAAATGTGTGAGTTATCTAGATAAGTATGTATAATATTGCATAAGTGTATAATATTGTATAGGACAAGTCCTTGGGAATCGCTAATAATTATTAAAATTATTCGTAACTTAGTATTGAGAGATTAGTTATCAAATACAGTGTAAAGAACTAATACTTTTATAAATATATTATATCAGTGTAAATGTAAATTTTATTCTTATTATATATGAATGTATTTTGTTTTGCTACCTTTCAGTAAATTTGTACTTTTTTTTAATCTTTTATTTTCGACTTTTTAATATGTTCGCCCCCTCCTATCAGATTTATCACGCCCCCTTAGGGTGGTGCGCCCCACAGTTTGAGAAACACTGCTCTAACGTGGATTTAATGTGACACTTTCATATGCATTCTCATGCATCACTCGGTCCTAAAAGTATCAAAATAGGAGAGGATCGGAGAAGCAAAGGATTTAGAAAGCATAATTGTCAGTTTCATATTTGATACTTTAGTATTCTTGAGTTCTCTCGGCAAAATTAAGTCTTTTGGGTGATTTCGTATCGTCAAATCTCAAGTGGCTCCATCTGAGGTGGAAAATTGGCGTCAAAACTGCATTGTGGCAATTGGTAGATACCTATAGGTTTGTCGCATTAGAAAGTGGCTCCAAGAGAATGTACTAGGTCTGCAATGATAAAAATATCAAACCGCAGCCCTTTTGTAAATAACAAAAAACTTCAGTTTTTTAATGCCAGAAAGAGTTTGTCTTAATGAATTGAATCGAAATGCAAAAATTATGTTTAAAGAATTGAAGCTTGTGACGGACTCACGCGTCTTTTCTTCAACAAGTCCTTTGGGTTCTTTGGGCCAGAATTAATGGCAACTCTTTTCTAACCAAATGCAAGAAGTGAAGTGTGAATGAAAGATGCAAATTAACAAGCTTTTAAATATCGGAACTTAGAGTAGACGTGATGGCAATGTATGACAATTTGTGGCAGTTGATGGCAAGTAGGGAAATGTTAATATAGTTCGTGGTTCAAGTTTGGAGAAGGATGCGTGGCTGTTATTAGAAGTTATAAGTGATTGAATATACAGAGAACCATGCACACAAATATTGCCTTAATGATATTATTGATTGAATCTTCAGACTGCAATAAGGTAGGATTGTCTATTTAATATTTGAATCAGTGATTATATTAAAATTGAATTTAGGCGATTCTGTTATTGATAGTAGTCCGAGTCAGATTAGATCGTTTTTATCTATATATATATATTGTGTGTTGCATATTTTTCCATCGTAGATTCTCTCACATTAATTATTATAATTTAATTTGTTAAAGGTTTAAGTTGAATATCTTAATAAATTCTTATTAACATAATGATTCCTTCTAGTTGTTTCGTTAATCCTAAGCCTCTAGCTCACGCTGACACTTGGAGAGATATTCTCCCAAGAGGGGATATCACAAGCGGAGAGAGAGAGAGAGTGACACAATAAATCCTGAAATCGAGGAAAAATGAATTAAATGTTTCTATGTTTTTGTATTAATTGATTTAAGCAATTATGAATTTTAATTCAATAACTTTTGAAAAGATACAGCTTTTAATGTCTGTATTGCTTAGCTAAACATATTCAAAACCAACGCCAATGGTTGCGTTTTAAAATGAATTCTAAAACTCAATCAACAAAAAGAGAAAGATAAGCTTTAACAACATAATTACGCATTCTTAATTATGAGTATTTTTCTAAATGTTTTTTGTTCCTTGTTTGGATTTATAGGTTTCTAATAAGAGTATAATTAGCGCCATTAGATTGTAATCCAATATATTTCAGAACATTCGCCATTTCAATTACAACAGTTCTTTTTTTTTAAAAGAAACAAATAAATGTCAATATTTCAAGCGATAATTTATCTATGCAATCAATGTTTACTACATTTCCTAAATTTTCGCAACATCACATCATGAATGCCTTAAATACGCGTATAGAAATTTGATTAAAAGTTTTATATTTATCGTCATTTTAAACACAGAACCAAGTTTCAAAACACAATTTGACCTTGGAAAACCTTTAAGCCAATACTAACATTCAAACATATGCACTAAATTTTTTTCTAATAAAGATCAATTACTTTAATCAATTTCCGATTTAAAAGTGATTTAGTTCGTAACGGATCAGCCCAAAGAGGAAAAGAATAAAGATTTTGGAGGAATTCCAAATTCAATGTATTGCTAATAATACCGGGAATATTTTGAAAAAGAAATCGTTTTTTGTTCCAACATTTTCTGTCTTCGATACATATATAAACACATGCATGAGTCTCTTATGTTTTCCCATAACAAATATTTACATACAGAATCATTTTAATGGAATAATATCGATTCTGGATTAGTTGCCATTATTTTGAAATAAAATATATTACTATGAAAATAAACTTTATACATAACTAACGAATAATAGTTTATCATTTTTTTTCACTTAAAAGAAAGGAAGAAAAAAAGTCATTCCTTTTCGTCTGTTCGAATCTAATAAATCATCCATGTTTTTCGCTTTATAAATCATCTCTTAATACTAATTTTATTTACTGACTAAAATTATGAATTTTGCTTTTAATTTGGCATCATTTGTATTTATATAAATGCTCAAATGTTTGAACTCTGACAATTTTTAAAACAATTTTAAATTGTAGTCTTACCATGTATTTGTTTCGAATTCGAATTTTTCAAGTATACAATTGTTTAGTTAATACGTTTTTGAGTATTATAAAATATTAATTTCAGTATTTTTAAAATTAATAATTCTATATTATGTTTGAGACCTTTTTATAATAAAAATAATTTTATTTCTCTTATGTGATATATATTTGTCTCATAAATTACAAAATGATGACATTGTTAAATATTTTCTTTTACTAATTTCTAATTTTCAAGACTAGTTTTGTACCCTTTTCTACAATCTCTTATGAAAACTGTAAAAAAATATTAAAGCAAACAAAAGAAAATTTAAGAATAATATCGTGACGGAAAAACTCTTAAATTTAAATTCATATTAAAAAAATATTTCATTTCAGATTTAAATTAATTTTCACTAAAGGAAATCTGCTCAGATCAGCACAGAAGGTATCAAATTTCCAATTTAGTGAGATATTTTATTTCTGATGAAGACAATTTATAGTAAAATTAAATTAATACTGAAAATAAATTTGTGATTTTCTCAAACTTTGGACCGATTCCTGCAATACGGTGTACTAATTACAATAACTTTGCTTTCTCTAAGAAGGGATAAATTTAAAGTAATACGACGGAAAATAAAAAAAAAAAAATCTGGTGTAGTTCTAATTATAGTTTTCAAACTTTGAAAACTTTTTCATCTTTAGAATTGTTTTCAAATTTAAAAGTTCTCTAATGACTCTAGATTAATTTGTTTTTTAATTAGACAAATATGTCCATTTATTAAATTGATTTTCTGACAAAAAAGATGTTTTATGATATTTGGAGAACATAATTGAGATGTAGAATATATAACAATTGTTTTAATGATTTAATACTTTAAAATACTACATTAAATTTACATCTTTAAATTACTGTAATTTTTTTTGTATACATTAATGAAATGCACCACACATTATACTAACTCAAAATTTTCTTATCTGTACATATAAATAAAAATAAAGTGCCTGTTTGTAATTTGAAATTAACAGCTTTTTACTAAATGCATTTAAAAGTATATACGGTACTTATATGAAAAAATAAATTTTAACATTTTTTGTCTGTCTGTCTGTCAGTCTGTTTGTTGGGGCTAATCTCTGAAACGTCTGGACCAATTTTGACCAAAATTTCACTAGCAGATAGCTAATGTTAAAAGGAATAACTTAGGCTACTTTTATTATAAAAAAATTAGGGTTCCGCGAAAATGAAATTAAAACCAATGAAATGATGAACAATATCCGTTTCTAATAAGGATTTTTTTATTTCAGTAGGGATTATTTTTATTCAATAGGGATTGTTTATTTTGCGAGCCTTCTGTCTCGACGTTTCTAGACAAACTTTTTTGTTTGATAAGGTTACTGAGACTCGCAATATTTCCCGTTCATATCCGATCCTAATGATTTTAACAGTCTTCACTTACCCCTTGCTTGCGGCTTCGTTTCATCCTACCCAGTCCCTCACCTCATTGGCAGTGTCAAAGGTCACGAGTACCTCTCCCCTCTGTTTGCAGATTCGTTTCACCCTACTGTTGCTAAGACCTGTTTTGAACTGTTGCACCATTCCAATGATTTCATTCGTTCTCAAAAACACCGAGCAGCATCAATTTTTCTATAACTTAGACAGCATTTAAACTTAAATTAGGAAGTTTTTGGGTTTTACGTCATTTGACTTCTCATAAGGCTCCGCATTTAAATAGAGGTAAGCGAATTTCAAACCTCTATTGTTTATTTCCTTGCCAAACACTGCACAAAGCAATCACAATAAATGTTTGTCTTGCAAGAGTGATTGTACAAGTGTGAGTGTGCGGTGGGGGTGGCGATCGCAGAGCCAACAGGTTGTTTTATTTAGTGAAGTACGTAGGTAGTTGTTTCTAAAATAAATATTTTTAATTACGTTTTAGCTGAAAAAGTGCGCTTACACCCTTAAATTAAGTAAGTTTATTCAAAACTGTAAATAACTTCATTTATCCTGCATAATATATACACAATATAATACTATTTAATTGAATAATATTTATATTGCGTAATATTTATATTGAAATTAAAAAGAATAACGGTTTTTCGAGTCACAAAGTATTTTTTTCCTACCGTTCGGTTCTCTTAATTCATTTTGTTTCGTTACATTTTCACTGTTTTCTAATAATTAGAAATTAATGTTAAACGTCGTTAGGTTTTCTTTCATGGAAATAGTTCAGTTTTTTATTTACTTTGAAATCGATAAATTCTTATAGGTCATTTTATTTAGTTAAGTACGTAGGTAGTTGTTTCGAAAATAAATATTTTTAATTACGTTTTAGGTGAAAAAGTGCACTTACATTCTTTAGCTATACCTAAAAGAAAATCAAATCATTTTAATATAAATAAATAAATTGAATTGATGTGTGTTTGTAGTTTGAAAAATTACAGTTTCTTACTAAATGCACTGAAAAGTATATCTACGGTACATATTAAAAAAAAAAATCAAGTTTTTAAATTTTTGTCTGTCTATCTGTCTGTTTGTTCCGGCTAATTTCTGAAACAGCTAGACCGAATTTGACGGAACTTTCACTGGCAGATAGCTGTTGTTACAAGGAGTAACTTAGTTTACTTTTATTTTAGAAAAAAAAATAGGGTTCCGCAAAAACAAAATTAAAACCAATAAAATAATGAACAACATCCAATTCAAAAATAGGGATTATTTATTATTACTTTTTTTATTACTCAAATACATTTAAAAAGCATTTCTTCATGAAACAAACGCGATGACTCATTTTTAACGAAAAAGAATAATTTATTCTTACTGACTCACTTTTAATTTTGTAAGCACAAACGATTTTTTTTTCGTTGCTATTGCAATCAGAGTTGATATGACCTTAAGAACAGAAAAAAGCTATGAGCAATATAACGATTAATCTATAAATTTAAATAAAAATGAAGTGTCTGTTTGTAATTTGAAATTAACAGCGTTTTACTAAATGCATTTAAATGTTTATACGGTACTTATATGAAAAAATCAGTTTTTAAAATTTTTGTCTGTCTGTCAATCTGTCTGTCTGTCTGTCCGGCTAATCTATAAAATGGCTGGACCAATTTTTACGGATCTTTCACTGGCAGATAGCTAATGTTATAAGGAGTAACTTAGGCTACTTTTATTTTAGAAAAGAATTAGGGTTCCGAGAAATTAAAATTTAAAACCAATGAAATAGTGCGCAATATCCGATTCAAATAGGGATTATTTTTATTCAACAGGGATTATTTTTATTCAACAGGGTAAATTTTTATTCAATAGGGATTGTTTTTATTCGATAGGGATTATTTTATTTCACGAGCCTTCTGTCTCAACGATTTCTAGCAGTTAGGTCAAACTTTTTTGTTTGATTAGGCTGCTGCCATTCGAGATGTTTTCCGTTCATGTCCTTTGATCCTAATGATTTTACAGTCCTTAACTGCATTGTCAAGGGTCATGCGTCCCCTTTACCCCTTCCTTGCGGCTTCGTTTGTGTTCGCGTTTCACACTACTGCTACATAGACCTATTTTGATCCTCATGATTTTAGTCTTCACCCCATCGACAGTGTCAAAGGTCAAGCATCCCTTTCAACCCTTGCTCAAAAAAAAAAAAAAAAAACAAAGGGAAAAAATAAAACAAAAAAAAAACCATAGAATCACAAAGTAGAAGAATGACATACTTATAGCATAGATATTTCTTTGCGTAGAATACATAATTAAGATTTCGTAAGCTCTGCGAATAAACGCTTTTTTTTGTTAAATTCCACAGGGACGAAGTCGCGGGTAACAGCTATTTAGCTTTTTTTTGTGTTTAATTTACAATTCACATAAAATTAACTCATTGAAAACTTCTTTATCCTTCAGTCTGTATTGTTTATTTTTTAAATTCACCCGTGCAAAGAACGGATATACCAGCTAGTTGTAAATAAATTTAAACTACATTGTTACGGAAATTTCATACTACACTGGTGAGCAAAAATTAAGGACGAAGTCGAAAAATTAGCATATCAGCTGAACGAAGAGGCAGAGCGGACAGAAAGACCAATCAAGAGGTTAAGTAAGGTGATGTACGGTAGCACATGCGCAGATATGCAGGTAGACGTAATGGGGGAGTGTCTGAGTAGTATAAAGCATGTTGTCGGTGTAAGATCAGTATTTCTGGCAAAGAGATTGCACGCCGTATAGCAGTTAAAATCACACCGAGTTGCTGCCTCAGCGAGAAATGGCGAATAATCAATCTGTTGGACGACATCTGGATGCTTTTACCCGAGATCGAATCATTGGGAAGTTGGAGGAAGGCCGCAGTGTGACAAGTGTGGCTGAAGAGTTCGGAATTGCTCACAGCATCGTTTCACGACTTTGGAGACAATTTCAAACTACAGGAACAGCTATCCGGGGGTTCAGTAGTGGTCGTCCACGAGGAACCACGCCCGAAAATGACCGGTACATTGTCTTACAGGCCAGAAGAAACAGGCGGCAGACAGCGGGAGAAATCGCTCGACACACGACACAGGCGACTGGACGACAGATATTGCGTTTTACCGTTGTCAGAAGACTGCACGGTGGTGGTCTGTTTGCACGACGCCCTGTACGGTGTGTACCTTTAACGCCTGCCCATCGGAGAAGGCTTTCTCTGTGGTACCGGGAACAAAGAAATTGGAGAGACAATGAATGGGGACGAGTACTCTTTACAGATGAGAGCAGATTCAGTTTGAGTAGCGATTCTCATCGCATATTCATCTGGAGAGAGCGGGGAAGCCGCAATCATCCCTCGAACATCATTGAAAGGGACAGGTATGGAGGTCACGGTGTTCTCGTTTGGGGAGGCATCATGCTTGGTAGTCGTACAGACCTTCACATCTTCGACGCAGGTTCAGTCAACGGGACCCGTTATTGTAACGAGATTCTTCTTCCATTTGTGCATCTTTTTAGAGACGCTATGGGTCTGCAGTTTCTTTTCATGGACGAGAATGCACCATGTCATCACACAATAGCTGCGGAACAGCTCTTAGAGAGTGAGGATATTGAACGTATGGATTGGCCGGCACGATCTCCGGATCTCAATGGGATTTTCTAGGCAGACGCTTGGCAGCTCGTACCTTACCGCCAGTAACGATTCAGGAACTTCGATTGGCGCTGCAAGACGAATGGGCAGCAATGCCTCAACAACTCATTAACACCCTCATTCTCAGCATGGGCAGACGCTGTGAAACCTGCCTAGCAGTCAGGGGAGATCATATCCCCTACTAAAGACCGGATGTTTCTTGCTGGACACCCATCACAGGGATGTTTCGGCCTTCAATCGCATTGCGCTCCATGCTACTTTTTCAATAAAGCTTCTTTTTATCCCTCTGATTTCTCTTTTAGTAAGTGTTGCTTACATATTACACATTTCCTGACGTATTGAGGATCTTACAGTATTAAATGTGTTGATTTGGAAAGCTTTTGTACAAAGTTATATTGAAAAAACCGTCTTGTCCTTAATTTTTGCACACCAGTGTATATTTGATTCCCTTGAAAAATGCCATTGTGTTCGAAATCTTCTTTTGTGAACCAAGTAAGATTGCTTTTTCAAAAAAGTAAATTAGCAGGTGTGATCTTGGAAATAAACTAGGTCGCCAAATCACGAAATTTGACGATAAATTGGATGTCTATAAAAGGAGAGATTGTAAACGATTATTTGACTGAACATTTTAGAAGTACTTAAAAGGTTCTTTCCAGCCTATGCAAGGACGAAGCAGAGAAGCAACGGTGAAGTTAAAATGTGACATTGACAGTGCATTTCATTTTGTTCAATTTTGATTTCGGATTGGATTTTCTAGGTTCCATATTTGTGTGATTTTTGAATGTTTGTGTGGTATGTGCGATTCTAGATTTATTATGGGTAATAAATTATTTCTGTTAAAAGCAAATCAACTGCAATTATTCAAGAGTTCAAGAATAAATTTCGACTTACTACAAAAGAACTTGTTTATTGTATCGACATTTCCAGTATTTCAAAGACGAATCGACTATGTAACAATATTAAAATTGTACATTTCATGACATTTGATATTTACTTTTATGCTCCTGTGATCGTTCATATTCTTCTACTCACTGATATTTTGTCTAATATATCTTTCAAGTACTGGAATTCAGATTTCAATTGAGATTTATCATCTTTCGATTGGTTAGGTAATATGTAGAGTGTATTAAAACTTTTCTGTTCCCACAGCAAGAAATATCTAATAAAATGCTCAACGTACATATATTTTACGAAACATTATTTTTCATCGCCGTGGTGTGGTTTCCTTTCGTATACATGAGCTCAATGTATTTTGTGAAAAGCAATTTGAAGAGAAGAGGTATTTGAAACAAATGGAGCTCTTTTGGAGGTAAATAAAACAAATTTGTCATGTTACGAATAAGAATTTATTGCATCGGAGAAAAATTCCGTGTCTACCATGGATATGCATCATAAAAATATCATTTGTTTCAATTTCGAATTTATAAATCTTCATTTTCTTATTAATTCAAACAGAGCATGATTCTAAAAAGGCACAGTTATAAAAATATGGTACTAAATATATACATTACTCACACAGAGTAACATAATTATATAGTTATACAATAATTTAACTAAGCATACTTACCACAATATACTGGAGGATCATCTGAAAGAAAAATAAAACGTATTGAAGAAAAAAAATATCAACATCATTACAAAACAAAAGAAAAGTTATTCGTGTGAATTTCGTACTAAATTAGACATTATTTATGGGTACATGAAACCCAAGATCATGAGTTAAGAGATACCTTTACAATTAGGGGAGAAAATTTCATATTCTCTTGTGTAGACATTGAAAAAGATATAAATAAAAATTCTGTGGAATATAAGTATTACGCTTACAAATTATAGATATCTGTTAGAAGGGTATCTAAATTAGCATAATTCTTGCCTTTTAAGAAACTAATGACGCTCAATGGATTTCCTTTACCAACCTGCGTATATAGCCATTAAACTTTAGGAAATATATTTTTTTTTCAATAGACTTTGTTTCTAAGTGGTAATTAAGTAATCACTGTAATGAAACTTAAAGGAGACAACAAAAATATTTACATTATTGAGTTTAGTAAAATCATAGACCTTGTTGTAACTCTAGTTCAGCGGCGCTGCAGTCGCTTGCTTTCAAGTATATATTTTCCTGTCTGTCTTGTTTGTGTTGTAAAAAACGTCTGTCCCTCAACCAAGTGGGTCCGTTTTTCTTGTTCCTCCGCATCTTCCAACAGGTAAGAGCTCATTTATTCCATTTTTAATGTACGAAATCGAAATGAATTTTTGAAATACGATAACGAATGAATTGTGAATTTGAATAGACCAGTGCACAGACTTCGTCACATAATTTTTAATTCCAAAATATATAATAGTCAAAATGGGGAGAGGGAGGGGATTTAAAATAATTTTATACCCTCTCTAAAAATGTAAAAACTTACTCAAGAAAAAACAAAATAAATAAATGTATATATATAGCAAACAATATTCTTAAAATACAAGGCATTTGTGAAAAAAAGATTTACACTCAACGAAATACTTTTAAGTACTCAAATGTGAATCAAAAATCATTTTCTCTTCTATTTTCAAATTTAATATGTATGGAAATGTTACATTTAGGGTTTTGGGTGTATAGTGTGTTGTACAGAATGTGCTTGAAGTCAAAAATCTTTAGGAAGTTCATTTAGTTTTGAATACATGTAATGAAGAAATTTTAATTATTGGAGAGGTTATCCAGAAGAACAATTAATTTTTCGAGATTATCCAGCAATTTGAATTCTTCAAGATCTCTCATCCAAAATATTGATTAGTTAAAGTAATTTGTTTTTAATTCTCTTGGTGAGATTATATAATATATTAATTAGTTAAAACAGTGCTTCTCAAACTTTCAACACTTGCAACCCAAAATTCAATCATCCTTTTCAACACGACCCCCTCCATACAATAACAATGTATTAAACTGAATAATACTATATTTCGACACGAAACTTGTAATACGACTTTAACCTCTTAAGTGCCGCCGGCGTATATAAACGTTTCACTCAGCCAGTGCTTTAATTACTCCGGACGTATATATACGTCTTTCCGAAATACGTATACGTCTTTCTGAAATACGTATACGTCTTTCCGAGAGTCTTTCCTGTAAACGATGATCAATAAAGTTATTCCGAAAGCTTTGGAATACAATAAAATGACCTTTAGAATGTTCACGAAGGATTTACTTATTTCAGAAGATTTGCTTATTTATTAATTTTATACACCACATACGTTTGCCTACGTGTTAAACGGTGGTATTGAGGAACTGTCACGTAATTTTTAATCGGTATTAAGGGATTAATTTTAAACTGCACAAATTAACAAGATAAGTGTTCATTTTTGCATATAGTTGTGTGTATGATAAACCAATGGGGGGTCACTGATAATAATTAAACTTGTTCTTAACTTAGTATAGTTATAAATTAATTATAAAATACATTGAGCAATACTGATACATATGAATGTTTTACATCAGTGTAAATGTGTATTTTACTTTTTATGTCGTCAGAATTTAGTTTCTTTTCTTTCAGTAAATAAACATTTTTTTTTAAAATTGTCTTTTATTTTTGACTTTTCAATGTTCTCGCGCCCCCCTCGAAGAGTTATCATGCCCCCTAGGGGGACGTACCCCCCAGTTTGAGAAACACTGAGTTAAAATAATTAAGCTCAAATTCACTCTTCAAACATATGTATAGTTAGAATCAATAACTACATCCGAAAAAAGAGAAACGTTTTTATTTAGTACTCTAATGGGGAGTTGTATGGTGGAAAGGTTTTCAATTTTTTTTCATTGCTCAAAATATTTGAAACTTAAATAATAGGAAAAAAATTTACATCGTGTCATATTAATAATTCATAATTCGATTGGTTTAAAGATTGTTTCATCAAAAATCGAATTGTAAGTGTTTAGCTTTTTACGATTCAAAATTATTTCACACTTACCTTGAATTGAGAGCAGCAACAGAATTGTTCCATTTTTGCTGTGGGTTTCGTTCTTGAACATCCAAAGGATATTTCTCCGGGTAGTTGATTTGGGCATGAGTTGGGGGTCTTTGACATACACAATGCCCATCTTTTCCGTGATGCCAATCCAGTCGTAGTCCTTCTCGCCAATGTAGAATTGGAACTTATAATTAAGAGAAGTCATCGACAAATGGATGATCTGGAATTTTATATTAAATTTAATTGATAAATAGTTAGGAAAATTGTTAATTGTTAGCAAAACTAAAACTTCAGAAATAGTCCAACATTCATGGTATGTTTTTTTTTCTATACAGTGATACCCCAAACATACGCGATAGGAGGCACTGAGTGACAAACACGGGAGTCGATTTCGTGGAATTCGAGGTAGGATTTCCCACATACAGTAAAACATCGTTTATCCGAATCAATTGGGACCGGACACCGCTCGGATACGCGATTATTCGGACAGCCAAAAATCGAATGCGATCCATGCAGTATATGAAACCGGACACTATACGAATATTGAAAATCATCCCATGCGGGAAACGTGCTTGAAGAAAAAGCAAAATAGGTGCAAAACTTCGCAATTTAATCTTTATTGTGGAAAATAATTATTTATTTTTTGCTGTACCATTGTACACCTTCGTTTTTTCGCTGCAAGGTCTATCATTCTCTTGAGCAGCAGTAGTTGTGTAGGACAGCACTCTGATTGGTGTTCGCACTACTCCATAGCTGTAGACACTAATAGGATTGAGTGTCAAAATAAATGTAGGGAGTTTTGTTCATAGGTGACAACGTTGAAGAATACATCAATAAGATATATTTCAATTAAAATAGCACAACAAAAACACATTAACATGCTCCTTTCATCCATTAGATTTTCAAAATGAAACGTTCCAGTTCTTTCATCCTTTAGTTTGGTTTGCTTTCAACAATATTTGCTTCACTTAGATGGCGTTAGAGTACGCAACAATAGCTGTCTCCAACACTGAAAACGCGTCAGCATTTGATGGACCTTCCTTCTTTCGTTGTTCTTGTCCTCATCATCATCCATTTTATCGTCAACAGGGTTGGATTCTTCTTGCACAGAAGTCATAATCTCGTCATCATTTAGCATTAGAAATCCACAGTCTTTTGCATCGCATACCATACAGGATTCTACATCTTTTTCATCGTATTCTTGGAATCCTTAATTTAAAATGGTTTCTCGGATTTCTTTATGTCAAAAATTGTGGACTTTCCAACATTATAAAATAGTGCTAGAGACGCTCCACTTTCTCCCTTCGCGAGACGGTTCAGTGGTCGCGGTAGCTGAGTGGTATAGGTATCGGATCGTGGCTTGCTCTGTTACGAGTTCGAGCCCAGTATCACTAAAGACCCGCCGTGTTGGGCAGCGATGCACGTTAAATCTGTCGAGAGCTGAAACGTGCTCCCGTTGGTGTGGTGTGGTAGTTAGGAGTGGGGCGCCAGCTCAGGTGTCGTTCGCGTCACTTGACCATGGTTCAAAATTACGTGGTCCGTCGCCAAAAGCCCTCGTGTAGCTGAACATTGCGACGTTAATATTCACTCGCGAGACGGTTCAGTATTTCAAGTTTTGTCTCGTATGTTAAAGACGATGCGCTTCCGTTTTGAATTCAAAGATTCATTTCACAACTCAACAAAAGAGCACGTATACACCCCCTCTCTTGGAAACAAACTGACTTAATATTCCGCGCAGATTTTTACCAAAGCATACAACTTAAATTCTTCAAATATCCCTGACCTTGGAGTTTAACGTCACTTTTGGCCTCACGCGAAACAACTGTTGAGCATTGCACTGTTCGAAAACGTATTCATATACAGTACATGTAGTTGACAAAAAAATACTGGTTCTGATATTTGACGCTCCGGATAGTAAACTTTCGGATAAACGACGTTTTACTGTAAAACAAATTATTTTTCAGTTGGGGCCAGAGATGAAATATAATAATTTAAAAACACAAAATATTAGTAAAATATTAGATAAATACAAAATCGCAAGCCGAAGTTATTTTGATGTAGAAAGTTTCATAAAATTTAACGAAGCAGTCTGCCACCTCAAGTATTTTCTTTTTCCCACAAAATTTCTTCGTTGCGTGCGAATTTTTTATTCCTTCCTTTGTTGAAGAAAATAAACTTTTCGCTGGTGTCTATATATTCTGAAATCTGTAATCCTTTCTTAACTAAACTGAGTCCTGCTGTCCAATTCCTAGCCGTGATTCGTTCTTCTGATTGAACAAGGTCTAAAGACTCAAGTTCTTCAATGTCTTGCTCATGCATTATTTTGAGCTCATCAATCATCAACTTCTGATTAAGGGAATCCAGCAGTTCTTGAACGTCAAAACTATGTACTTGTTAATTTATTTGCCTGGAATGATTGACAACTTCTTTAATTACACACATACCAAAATTCCCCCAGTTTTACCTTTTTTTTCTTAAATAAAAGACGAATCGACGACAGTTGAAAATCGCGTAACTCCGAGTTCGCGTAAGACGAGAGGTATTCAAATAGATTATTGGAACGCAAAAATCAATCTGCATGTCCATTGAAAGCATTGCACGTTCAGTAACAATTAAAATTATTTAATAAAATTTGATAAAAAATTATATATATTCCTTTTGTTCATTATGCAGAAATATGCTGCTCTTTATTTCTTTCCATATACACTACCGTTATTGATAGGTTGTGTGCGAGGAAATACAAAGTCATTATAAACTAAACTCAATAGTACAACAGCACACAGAGGGCCATGGCCTACTCTGTACCTATCTCAGTTTTCATGCCCTTGGGCCTTTAGGATCATGAACAAATGTACCATTCAGATGGTCAGTCTGACACGAAACCACCTATGTTTAGTTCTCACGCAAGCTTGGCACACATTTATCGAACACTGTAGGGATGAAAGGCTGAGCCGACCTTGCCCAGCCCGGGGTTTGAGCCCAAAACTTGTGGCGTGGAAGTGCAAATCATTAAAAACATGACCAAAATAACAAAATTAGAGACGCATGTTCTATTTTATTACACTCAATAAATCATATTGTTACATTATTTTATCACGTTGAAAGATGAATTTTTATGCCTGTTAAAAGGGGTTTTACTTCAAGACGCGTATTCTGAAGCATGGGACAAAAAGTCGTTTAATTTTAATTATTTTCAAATCTACCAATGCGAACTTTTTAAAAAATATATATAATGAGTAGCACAGCAATACCACCTACATCGACTACAATTTAAGTGCTTTGAGTACCATTTAGAGGTGGGGACGGAGAAAATGTTCGTTAAAACCCTACATCTGAGGAGAACACCGTAGCATCTTAATCGGTATTTGAAAAGCGAGTGTTTTAACTACTAGAAACCATAACCAAAAATTACTGAATACGTGGAAGTCTCTTTTGAGAAAGAAAACGGCCAAATCACATCTATCTGTGTTGCGCAATAGATTTTCCTTCTTTTTTGTTTATTTTTTTACATACCCCTTGATACTGAGCCTCATATTTTGCAAATATATTCCATGTCAAATATTGTTTGCAAAATTGTCATATAATTAAGTTAAATCCTACATTAGCTGCCTATTCTATATTTCATTTGAAAGACTTGTACATTCTGATTATTATACTCAGGAACCTTCAATACCCAACTAAGCTTTGGGGTATCCTTTTGAAAATCCTGGTTCTCTAACCAAGTTCCATAATTTTAAAACACCATCAGATCTCGTCATCCGCTCTCCATTTCCATGCCGACATAATGTAAAATGGGTTCCAGTTTGGTATCACGGGGAAAGGCGCCAACCGCTGCTTGGCGCGATAAAGGAATCCCGTCAAGCATCGCTTGTTGCTGCTGGAATGGAATCCTAGATGGCAGCCTAGCGGTATCAAATCGTCAGGAAGATAATTTTAAAAAATTGTTTTGAAATACATTGAATTATATTTCAGAAGAAGAATATTGGAAGAGATTGAGAATAATCAAAAGATTAATCAATAAATAATGGATAACAATATATAATCTAATAAAAAATTACTTGTACTACTAATATTATGCAGTATATAATAATCTTATAATTTAATAGTTATTATATATAATATTCATATAGTAAGATTCAATAATAATTATTATATTTAGTAATAATCATATATAATAATTTAATAGTAATTATAAAAAAAGAGAATAATCATCGTTTTGTAATATAAAAATTATACATAAGAATACACATATAATGTAATAAATATAAATAAATTATATAGTAATCATAAATGAATAACAAAATAATAATAACAAATAAAGAACATAATAATTATAAATTAATAACATAATGTGTAACAATATTTATAAATAAATCTAATAAAAATTACTATAAATAATGAATATCATATGATTATTACATATAATATAGTAACTGTATATTTATATTATATTATTAATAAAATAATTACATAATATACATTAAAATTAGTCATGAATATCATTTAAAAAAAACTAAAAAACTTGCAAAAATTGCAAAAATATCAAAGTAACCATATTGTAATGTGATCACCCATCTTGGCG
This sequence comes from Trichonephila clavipes, assembly GCA_019973935.1. Taxonomy (NCBI): domain Eukaryota; kingdom Metazoa; phylum Arthropoda; class Arachnida; order Araneae; family Nephilidae; genus Trichonephila; species Trichonephila clavipes. The sequence goes on along the minus strand of BMAU01001233.1, from coordinate 15,238 downwards.
AGCATAAACAACTTGGCGGTTCCCCATGATATCAAACTAATTCCGTAAAATGCATCAATTCCTCAACACGATGAGGTGTTCCGGTTAAGGACATAAGCAGGAGACTCAACTGAAAACAATGACCCTGAACTCGATGCCTGCTTAATGTAACGTCACTTCTCGAAAACAACAGCATCTGGTGTCGGTTTCTTTGTAGATCCGACGCCCACACGTGCAGCTTCAGGTGCAGCGCAACCCTGTTTGACCCCCGAGGAATCTAGCGACCCGACCGGAAGATGAGGGGAGAGATGCTTTGAACTTGCACGCGAGCGGTGACCAACGAATCCTCCTCTCACAAAATAGTGGACTCTAACAATCTATAATTAATTTTAATAACTTTAATATGTATCATTTTGTAAATAAGTTTCAATAGTTGTGACGTAAATAAATTCCATATTTTAATTAACCAAGAATATCACCGTTATTTTTTCAAACGTTACAGCTTAGAGTTTTGGTAGCAGCGCTTTGGGATAAAAAGTTAGCATTCAGGACCCGTGAGAGGAGGAAAATTTTGGATTTTTACGGACGGACCGCAACGCAGGGAGAAAAAGAGATCTTCGGAAGAGCCGTGCTGCGATTCAATTCAGCTTCGGAGAAAGAGAGCGTCCTGCTCATAGAAGATCAAACTGATCTATAGTGTTAACGGCTAGTGTCCGAAGGGAAAGCGATTTTCGGAAGCCGTGCTGCAATTCAATTCAGCTTCGGAGAAAAAGAGCGTCCTGCTCAAAGATCAAACTGATCTATAGTGTTAACGGCGAGAGTGTCGAAGGAAAGCGATTTTCGGAAGCCGTGCTGCGATTCAATTCAGCTTCGGAGAAAAAGAGCGTCCTGCTCAAAGATCAAACTGATCTATAGTGTTAACGGCGAGAGTGTCCGAAGGAAAGCGATTTTCGGAAGCCGTGCTGCAATTAAATTCAGCTTCGGAGAAAGAGAGCGTCCTGCTCATAGAAGATCAAACTGATCTACAGTGTTAACGGCGAGAGTGTCCGAAGGAAAAGCGATTTTCGGAAGCCGTACCACGAGTGAATTCAAGGCTGGTCAAACTGATCACACTTATTGTTAAGAGTTCAAAACCACTAGTGCACATAATTTGCTTCTGACAGCAAGCTGAGTACTTCAAATGGGTGAGTACTGTTATATTTTTGAGTTGCAAACTGCATATTGTATTAGGAATTTTGGTTAAAGTGTTCTTTAGAAATTTTGAAATACTTAGTGTTTTTTCTTGCATGGGAACAGTGTTATTTTGTTTCTAGAGAATTGTAATTGTATTTCAAGCATTGTGTGCAATTTTAGCTTAAGATTTATTGTGTTTTAAGTCTCTTGAATGATTTTGATTATTTTTAGTGTTAAGTTTTCCTTGTGTATTTCTGTGTATGCATGGGACCAGTGTTATTGTATTAATAGAGAATAGTAACAATAGTGCAAAATTTAGCGTGACATTTATTTGATATGGTTTAAAAATGGCTTTCCTTGGTAAAGGAAAAAGCAAGACATGTTGCAACTTGCTGAGGAATTAGGAATAAATGCCACTTTAAATATGACTGTCCCTAGCATAAAAATTGCAATCACTAACAGTGAAGGTTATGAAGAGGAATTTGTTAAAAATCTGTATGAGACTATCATTGCAAACGGAAAAGATTGGAAGAGTTAGAAAGGGCTGAAAAATGAGATTAGAGGAGTTAGAAAGGGCTGAAAAATGAAATTGGAGGAGTTAGTAAAGGAGCAGGCATTAAAAGAGAAAGAATTACAGCTGAAATTTGATTTAGAAAGGTTTAAAATAGAATCCGGATTTAGGGTAAACGATGAATCAAACGATTCTACAAATGCATGTTCTGTAACCTCTAAATTAAACTTAAAAAAACTGATCCCAGATTTCGATCCTAAGCAGTCAGATATTAGTTTATATCTAGTGATCTTTGAACGCCAGGCTAAAAGGGCGTCAATAGAAAAGAAAGAGTGGGTGGGGCAATTATTGGGTTTGTTACCCCTAGAGATCGTGCAATTTATTGCTCGCGAACCGGAGGAACAAGCCGAAAATTACGATTATGTAAAGAAATTATTACTTAAAAAATTCAAGTTAAGTCCGGAGGTCTTTCGGCAAAAATTTGTCCAACACCAGAAAAAATCCGATAGCACCTGGAAGGATTTCACTTTTGAAATTACGAATTATCTAGATGAGTGGCTGATTGGCTTAGAAATAAATACCTTTCAAGATCTTAAAGATCTAATGGTGGTAGATCAATTAAAAAAACGCGCCAATGCTAGTATGAAAGATCATTTTTTAGATAATTGGGCAAACCTTAAATCAGCTACTCAAATAGCAGAACTCTTTGATAATTATGAGGACGTCCGAAAGGTAAATTCGAAACCCATGGATAGGTGGGGCAGAAATGATAAAATTTTGACATACTCAGGGATCAAGGAAAAAGAAAATAGATTTGGGAAAACTTCCCCAGATTAGGGAGCTTCTGTTCCGGAGAGTACTAGAGAGAGAACTTTTGAAAAACGCGTGATACAAAGATGTTATCATTGCAATATGCCTGGACATATAAAAGCCGGTTGCCCTAAATTAATAAAAAACAAAACGACGGAAATTCTCAATAATATTGAAGGAAATGAAAACCCGGATTTTCTTTAATTCATATACAACAAAGGGCTCTGTGAATGGTCACGAGATAGACATTCTTAGAGATACGGGAGCGACAATAGATTTAGTATGTGCAAAATACATAAATCCTTCTTCTTTCTCTGGTGAAAATGTTTGGGTAAAACAACCGTTAAGCCCAGAATTAGTTTGTTTACCTTTGGCGGTCGTGGAAATTTCCGGAAATTTTGGAACGGTGCAGACTAAGACAGCGGTTTGTGGAAATCACTTAAATCAACACGGTCGATATTTGCTTGGAAATAAAACGGCCGAGCTAATAAAAGGAAATTTAGGCTATAATTTCCTGCCAGTCGAAATATTGAATGCTGTCCAAACAAGGTCTCAAGTCAAAGCGGCTAGAGAAGAAAGGGGAATAGATAGTGGTGATGCTAAAAGGGGAAGATGAGGTTATAATTGTTTCTCCGGATGCAGAGGACGAAATTTTAATACCTGCACTCCAGGAATATGTTCCGGAATTAGCGCTGCTAAGGGTTACGCGAAAAATTTAATCAATGCTCAAAAAAATAGCGAGGAGATTAAACCCTTATACGAACAGGCAGCCAGTCAAGCGCAGGTTACCAATCAGGTTTATTCGCTAGAGAAGGAATTATTGGTCAAAAATCGTGAAGATAAGTTAGGTAACGTGGTGAAGTTAATAGTAGTGCCGGAAGGGTTGCGCGACCCTTTAAATCACTGTGTCATGAGGGAACATCTGCACACCTGGGAATTACGAAATCCAAAGACAAATTAAGGGCAGTCGGAAAGGTAAAATTTGATTTTTTTGACAATTTGAGATTTTTACATTTCCACATAGTACAGATTTTAATCTTTCTAAAAATACCTTACTTTAACCTCTAGGGTAAGTAAAAAACCTATTTTTAAATAATCGTTGAAACTGGGCCACGCCCATTTGACAAGCGTAAAAGTAAACAAAGTTTTTTGTTTTGGCTTAAATTTTCTGGTATAAATCAAAACATTTATCTTTTATTGTATAAATTGAGTCTTTTATTATTTTATTTCCTAACCCATTTGAAACTTCACTGTATTTTTAACGGGTCAAATCAGTGTTTGTTTAAACTTTCAAACTGCGTTGTAATTTTTGAACTCGCAAATTCTTTAACATTATTCAGCTTAAACTTTCAAAAAAATTGCTATAATATATCGACTTTACCATGCCTAGGCATCGACTAAAGTATTTAAGAAACGAAGAGGAGTTTTTAATAAAAGGAAGATGTAAATAAAAGTAATGATGGCTGTGGTGAAAGCAATTCTACTGTTCCAAAACTCTGCTGATGAAAAAAAATTGTGCTGATGGTGCAAAGCTTTGTACTAATGAGACTGAACCATCTGCCAGTGAGAGAAAAATTGTAAACATGGAAATTTCATATTCGGATGAGGCTTTTCTGGTTTCAGAAATGTTATTGTGGACATTAACCTTTAGCTTGTGTGTTTTTGAAGCTGTAAAATGTATAAAGTGTGAAAAACAGGACTCAGGTTGCACCTCAGTGAAAGTAACTGTGGTGAAGCTGTGAAGTTTCACTAAAATGTCCTTCTTGTAAATATAACTACTTTTTTAACTCCAAGAAATGCGATAGTTCTGAGAATTACGAACTGAATACCCGGCTAGTGTATGCTATGCGATGCGGTAAAGGTGCTGAGTCTGCTAGGGTGTTTTGCGAGTATCATGAATCTTCCCCCGCCACCCACAAAATTCTCAAAGTACAACCACATTTTACTGCAGCAACAAAAATATGGCAGAGGCTGTTCGTGAAGCCGTTGATGAAAATGATGGAAAAAAGGGACCTTGCTGTTGCTGTTGATGGTAGCCAGAAGCGTGGTTTTTCTTCGAAGAATGGCTTGGTGACAGTCACAAGTGTTGATACCGGCAAAGTTATAGATGTCGAAGTTTTTTTCAAAACATTGTTTTGTCCAGACAAAACCAAGCATCTTCAAAATTGTAAGAGAAATTTTTGAAGGCTAGATGGAAGTAGCTGGAGCTCTATCCATTTTTCAGCGTTCCCAGTCTACAATGTTCGGTACACAAAATATTTAGGAGATGGGGACTCCAAAGCGTTTACTTCTATTGTCGAGAACAAAGCTATGGTGACCATTGCTCTGTCGAGAAATTAGAATGCATAGGTCATGTTATGAAAAAGAATGGGGACACGTCTTCGACGCTTGAAAACTAAGATGAGAGGTCAAAACTTTCTGACGGAAAGCCATGCGGAAGAAATAGATTGACAGAGCAGAAATCGACCGTCTGCAAAGCATATTATGGTCTAGCTATCCGCAGAAATTTGTCTAGCGTGAAGGACATGCAACAAGCCATATGGGCAATTTTTACACAAGCTATCAACCGATGAAAACCTCAGCATGGATTTTGTCCTCTGATTCAGATACGTGGTGCAAATTTAAAAAAGCAGAATTGCTTGAGGAGACTTATCATCACAAAAAAATAGTTTTACCTGTGGATGTTGTGGAGGCCATGCGACCTGTTTTTAGTTTAGCTAATCCAGAATTGCTAAAAAAAAGTGTTTACATGGGGTACGCAAAAAATCCTAACGAAAGTGTAAATAATGTAATATGGTCTTACCGAAGAAAACATTTGTACAATTAGAAGTTTTGTCACTGGGTACATATGATGCAGTTTCCTCATTTAATATGGGAATGTATCAAAACTGGAAATTTTGAGAAAATGTGTATTGAGCCTGATTACAGGTACAGGCGATGGAGTGCCTCGACAAACAGAGGCTGTTACGAGCAAAAAATACTATTGTTTACAAAAAACAAAGGAAGTTAGGAAGGAAAAAGACTTAAAAGGAAGAAAGAAGATGATGAGCTACTAAAAATGCTGATGATTTAGAATATGGAGCTGGCATGTTTTAACTAAAAAGTAAATACGTTAAAATCAATTTTCTCAAAATGTCAATTTTTGATGTTCGATGTTCCTTTCTTAGAAATTACTGTTCAAGGTATGTAAATTTTTATGATATATTTATAATGATGGCTAATATATACTGAAATGAGCTTTTTGTAAAAAACCCCAAAATTTATTTTTACAAATTTTTTATGTGAAAACGGGCTTAACGTAAACTATGTTTGATAAAATATTTTATAAATTATGAAAAATTCAAAATTAGCTAAAAGCTCATTTGAGTATAATGAGAAATGTGTATTTTAATTATATGAAAAATTAAGCATGTACATATAACAGATTTTGAGAAATGTACCTCGAAAACAGCCAATTTAAATTGTCGGTATAGAGGTTGACTGCCCTTAAACCGATATTTTTACTGGCCGAATTGCTATAGAGATATGGAACAGTTTGTAAAAAACTTGCGATCAGTGTCAGAAGGCTGGGAAGCCCAATGATAAAAGAAAGCTCCACTAAAAATTGGTCCCTATTCAGGAGGTTTTTACTAAGCTAAATATTGATGCATGTGGGCCTCTCCCGATCACATCTAAAGGGAATCGATATCTTATCACGGCCATTTGCATGTCATCAAAATTCCCTGAAGCTATTCCGGTGTCTGATATCAGTTCCGTTAGTGTCACAGATGCGCTTTGTTAAACATCTTTAGTCGGATGGGGTTTCCGTGAAATACAATGTGACCAGGGTACTTCTTTTTACTAGTGCTCTGACTACCGAGTTTTTTTTTTTTGAAAGATTCGAATACTTGTCAGGCATAGTTCTGTGTATCATCCACAGAGTAACCCTGTTGAGCGATTTCATCGAACGTTGAAACGACTCTTACGAGTCTTATGTTTAGATGCAGGTTCCGAATGGGACAAACATCTTCCGTCAATTCTTTAGCGTTACGAACTGTATCACGAAAGTACAGGGTATACACCGTCAGAGTTGGTGTATGGGAAAAATTTGCGAACCCCAGAGACGTTAGTAATGGAACATTGGATGGAACCGGAAGAAGAGGGTGATCTCGTCACTGAATATATGTTTAAGTTAATAAATAGATTAAAAGATGTCAAGAAGTAGCTATAAATAAAATGGAGGAAATGCAAGTTAAGCGGAAAACTTGGTATGACAAAAACGCAGTAAAACGTGAATTTAAATGGAGATTTAGTCCTAGTGTTAGCTACATCCAGAGCAAATAAATTAGCAGTGCAGTGGATAGGTCCTGGGACAATTTTAAATAAAATTTCGAAACGAACTATTTAGTCGAAATCCCCGGCAGACGCGAAACATCTCAAATCTATCATATAAATATGCTAAAACCATATTACAAAAGGCAGAACACGTTAACGTAATTATTAATGATGAAACAAAAACTCTCTCGCAGACCAGGAGTTAGAAATTTCATACTTAGAAAACAATTCTCTCATTTATGATTTCGAGGACGTAATCCAGGCTAGCGAGTTGAACAAACACCTTCACGACAAACAAATGGATCGACTGCGCGAATTATTAAATAAATACTCTAAATGTTTTTCAAACAATCCCGGTTTAACTAATCTGGTTGAACACGAAATCCAGTTAGTTAGCGATCAACCAGTTAGGACGAAGCCCTATCGAATGTCGCACCGACAAAATGAAATCTTAAAAAACGAAATTAACCGAATGTTAAAATTAGGAATCATTGAGGTAGGAGAATCGGATTACATGTCCCCTATGATTTTAGTTGAGGTAGCTGGGAAAGAACCTCGTCCATGTATAGATTACAGGAAATTAAACGGGATCATTAGAACGGAATATTTTCCTCTTCCGAATATCGAAGAACGCGTAGAAAAAGTATCGGCGGCTAAATTTATTACCGTCTTTGACTTATCTAAGGGATATTGGCAAATACCTTTGAGTAAAACAGCACAGCGATACGCAGCCTTCTGTACTAGCTTTGGTACATACCGACCCCTAAGGATGAGTTTCGGATTAAAGAATGCTCCATATTTCTTTAGTAAACTCATGGCTGAATTACTTAACGGACTAGAGGATTTCGTTGTCCCGTATCTAGACGATATCGCAATTTTCTCAGATACTTGGGAGTCGCATATTAAACATATGGAAACGGTTCTGCAGAGAATAAAGAGAGCTAAGTTAACGATAAAACCTTCAAAGTGTAAGTTTGCGCAACAAAATGTCAAATTTTTGGGTCACATTGTGGGTCAGGGTTTTCGCACTCCTTCCGAGATCAAAGTTCAGGCTGTTCTAGAGTTCCCTACCCCTCGCACGAAAACCCAAATACGGGCCATCTTAGGTATAGCGGGTAATTACCAAAAATATGTAAATCTGTTCTCGGTAATCGCTGCTCCGTTGACGGATGCGTTGAAGGGAAGAGCAAAGAAGGGAGAAATTAAGTGGACGACCGAGTGTGAAAACGCATTTCGAGAACTAAAAGGGAAACTAATTGATAAGCCCGTCTTGTACGCGCCAAATTTTGAACGAGAATTCATTGTTCAAACGGACGCTTCAAACGCAGGTATGGGAGCAGTTTTAACCCAATTAACTGAACAAGGTGAGGAGCATCCAATCCTTTACCTGAGTAAGAAATTTTCAGAGGTAGAGAAGCGTTATTGTACGACGGAGAAGGAATGTGCTAGTATTGTTTTCGCAATTAAAAGGTTACATTATTACTTAGATGGAAATTCATTTTTAGTTATGACCGATCACAACCCGTTGGTGTGGTTGAATAGAAATGTTAGTTCTAACCCTAGATTGATGCGATGGGCTTTGGCTTTGCAACCATATAATTTTAGAATTGTACATCGGTCGGGTAAAAGTCACAAAAATGCAGATAGTCTCAGCAGATCGGTGATAGATAATTAGGGATTGTTAACAATGTTCTCTTGCTCATGAATAATAATTGTTGCTTATGTTTTTTAGTTAAATGTTAATAATTGTATTAAATTTTATTTATTTACTAGTACTGTATATCATATCGAATGGAGATGCGTGTCAAAAAGATAAAGCCATGAAAAGCAAATGTATTAATATGCTTAATTTTGTGTATAGGGTTTTAAAATATACATGAGTATTTAGTTTACGCAAGAGGCATATTGTGAAAAATATTTTGTGTGTAAGGTTGTACACTTCGCATATCATATCAACATGTCGTTAGTATAATTTTATTTAAGTATTGTGGCGAAGAATATTTTATGTGCAAGGTCTTACACTAGCATTTGATATAACATGTTAGTATAATTGATACTAGGCATTGTGATAGGAGTGTTTGTATTTTTATTTAATGTATAGTATGTTTTCTTACATTGATTACATTGCTATTTCGTAATATGGATTTGTGTAAGTTCCCTAGCAAGAACACTCACTCACTAGAAATAAGTAATTCCAAATTTAGTTCAGCGTTTTCTTTAGTAATTAAAATTGCAGCTCAGAAATATAGTGGTGCTTGATGAAGGGATGTGTCGGTAATCTGTCAGTTGTCTCATCGTCATCCCATTAAACTTTTCTCAACGGAAAAGTTCCATAAGAGAGGGCGAGAGCTGTAACGTCACTTCTCGAAAACAACAACATCTGGTGTCGGTTTCTTTGTAGATCCGATGCCCACACGTGCAGCTTCAGGTGCAGCGCAACCCCTGTTTGAGTTTGACCCCCGAGGAATCTAGCGACCCGACCGGAAGATGAGGGGAGAGATGCTTTGAACTTGCACGCGAGCGGTGACCAACGAATCCTCCTCTCACAAAGTAGTGGACTCTAACAATCTATAATTAATTTTAATAACTTTAATATGTATCATTTTGTAAATAAGTTTCAATAGTTGTGACGTAAATAAATTCCATATTTTAATTAACCAAGAATATCACCGTTATTTTTTCAAACGTTACATTGGCTACAAAAATGGGTTGGATTTTTATGTTTGAGATTTTAGCATTGACACAGGAATTAGTAATAGAACATTACAGTAATTTTATTAATATATACTTTACATAAATATTAACTACATCCATTGTGACTTTTAAATATATATACTTATAAACTGATACACTAAAATGTTTCAAGTTTTAAATAATGACTAATGGTTTTATCATTTAAAAAAATGAAAGTCTTGTAAGAACTGTACCCTTGTTTAAAATCTTTCAGTGTGTAAGTAAAAAAACTCCTTTTTTAAGATTTTCATGAATTCTGAAAGTAAAAGAACAGCCAATTGCCACGTTTCGTGGATATATTTGTCACAAGAAAAAAAAGATCACAAATACAAGAGAAAGCACTTTAGAATCTACCTGAATGAAGCACATTGTAAAGGCACTCGATCTTTTTGTCAATTAATAAAAGAGAAAGACTGAGATTAGCTAAACCTTATTTTATGTTCATTTTCGGTAAATTGTAGCATCTTCGTATACTGGTATGGATTCTTAAAATACATTAAATTAATTACATATGCAAAAGGTTTGCTTATTAACTAAACCAAGTAAAATACTTTTCAGCGATATATTAGTTACTGTGCTTTGAAACGTTTTTTCAAGACTTTTTACTTTAGAAGATTGTTCGAATACAAACAAGTAAAAAGCTTTTTATGAATAATATAAATTTATAAAGCCCCTGACGCGTGTTTCTAATGATTAGTTCTCGGGAAGTAAATGAACTGAGAGAGATGTTTATCAATAAAGGACATTATTAATAAAACAATATAAACCTTTATATACATATTATATAAATTTTCATTGTTCTTTCATAACTAATAACAGTCGAAGGTTTAAAAATCTCAAGTATGATATTTAAAGATACAAAAAATTAAAAAAATATTGACTCGTACTACAAAGTCAAAAACATTTCAACATTACTTTGATATTGGGAAGACTAAATTGATGTCTTTAATGAAAACTATTTTGAGAAAACTGTTTTTTTATGACCTATCTTACTAGGAAAGGGTGGAAAAATTATAGAGAAAATTAAAAGATAGCAAACAAAATCAGTGTATAGTTCGAAACTGAATTATTTTCTATGAAACTAAACATATTATTGATCATTCTTGGAGATTCAGAAATCCACCACTAGAGGGCTCCAGGAATCGAAACCAAAACTTTCTGCAGGCACTCCTGGAGGAGATAAAAAATTCGCCATTCGGATTCGGACTCTTAATTCTGAGATATTGAGATTCTTACTATACGATATTTACTGTCTGCATTGAGCAAATGTAATTCATTTATTCGAAATAACAAGTTGTAATCAATTCTTATTCGAAATCGAATAATATCTGATTTGTACCATCCTGTGAGAATTGGAATATACATTAAATAGAAAACCTGGAAGAGGTGAGTCCTTTCTTTTTGTTGAATTCCTTTTGTATGAAAATTCTTGATGTGTACTATTCTATATTTAAGTCTAATCGTTTAAAAACAAAATTATTAACTCTAATTCTAATCTAATCTAACATACAATTCTATTTTAAGAAGGTTTTTTTTTATTTTAAGTATTTTTAAATAGTATGTAACTAAATTTAAAAATATCATTTTCACTCATCAAACTAATAATGGAAATTTATCCACACATCTCAGACTCAATTATCTATATTTTTTAATTTCCTTTTTAAACTTGAACTTTCACTTTCAAGCAGCAGGCCTCCTTCATGTGCTTAAAAAAAACACAGGTAATTCTTTCCGTTAAAACAGCATTTGCCAATTGGATCCACATCAACTCTCAGGGTCCAGAGCTTTTAAGAGATCCACAAAATAAATAGTATTTGGAGGGGCATAATATGAATTAAGAGGATTATAATGTAATTTTTTTTATTAATAAAATGATTTAATAATAATAAACTGTCAAATCTAATGGAAAATCCGGTAATCTTTTGACAAGATACTTGTATTAACTGGAACCTTCTTTAATCAACGAAAAAAAAAAAAATCTGCAAATAAAAAAATCTAAAATATAAAAAAAATCTAAAATAAAAAAAAATCTAAAATAAAAAATCTTTATTTAAGCTCCAACTCAACTCATTCAGCCGAAAAGTTAGCTTCATTCTTTTACGAATAATCGGTATTGAATTGAAATTTATTATTTATGTTATATTAAAAGTGTTACTTTCTACTTGTAAACTATGTTTTCATAAGTATTTACAATAAGCGGCGGCCCCTGTGTGAGCCGTGGTGTGATGCAGCTGTAATTTCTCAGAAGAATAAAATTATAAAAAATAATTCAAGTCATTTTTCTATTTTTTAAGTCTTTCAAACTTGTAAATTGAACTTTTATTATTATTCTGGAATTATTTCATAAACATTTTAAATATTTATAGGTTAGCTTAGAAGTATTAGGTATTATGTGTATGAGGCAGTGGCGCACACAAGGGGGGTGTAGTAGAGGTCCTGCCCCCCCCTCGTAGCCCTTGATTTTTTTTCGATTGGTTATATTCCTATGTACATATTACGTAAAATTTAGTTATGCATTTGTTATTAATAATTAATTTTATTAATTAATGCTAATTATTAATTCAATAATTAATTTTGCATTGTTTTTCCCCCAAAATCGACAAAATCGAAAGAATATGTTGGACGGAGTATTAGAGCATGATACCAAAATGGTGGACTTTCAACCCTCGTCCCCCCCCTCTCCCCTTGAAAATTTTTTGTGTGTACTGCTACTGGTAGGAGGGGTACGTATACTTAGACAAAGACTTGGGGAAGTTACATGCAAAAAAATTGAGAATCCTTGCATTGAAGTAATTGATATGAAATGATGACTCACTACTGATGTAACTAAAAATACGAAGTTTGTTTAAAGATTTAAATGTAACCAAATTTTACTACAACTTTACTCAACATCTTTATTACATACATGGACCACTTCCTATATATATAAACGTCAAAAATAAGTATATATTATATATATATATATATATATGTGGGAGACAACAAGGGGTCCAAGACTTTTCTCTTTCTTATGGTTTATTTAACATTAAACAAAAATTAATTAAAAAGGTAGCTGGTTTAACAGATAAGTTTGACGATGATATGCAGAAGGTAACGCCTGCTCGCGCACCTCTCGCGTTCTCTCTTCTCTCTTTTTTAAGTCTTAAAGTTTTTTTCAGTTTCAGTTCTACTTTCATTTAGCTGCGCCTGCGCGCGAAGACTGCTTGGCTTTGGCTGCATGCTACAACGGCCAGCCTGACTGTACGCTGTCCGCAGCGGTAAGCATTCCTTTTTTCCTTTCCATGAATACCAGAGGAGAATCTGAAACATACAAAAAAGACGGAACAGACAAGGACTATACGACAAATACACAAAGATTTAACATATCATAATTCTGCTGAACTAGACAGTTTCTCCATCATGTGAAGGCATCTCTTCGACATCCGGAAGGTTCCACAGGAAAACATTGTGTTTCACAGGCATAAGAACGTCTTTTTTAACAAGTTGATCTTTGGTTGAATGCATCGATATTTTCCTCTCTAGAGTTCTGGACGTCTGTTCAAAACGATTTCTCTTTTTCCTTCGTTTCCACTGCCAGGGCTGGAAGATTTTCCAGAGCAACACAAACCGTCGATATTTACTCTCCATAGGTGAAGGGGTGTTGAAGTTCACGGAACTCGTTTTCATGGCACCATTTACTTTCTTACACAATACTATGTCAGAACATTTTTCTCTTATAATACTCAATTTTAACTTAGTACTCTTAATTTTATTACATTTATAATCCTTAATTAGAGAACTCGAATCATTTCTAGTATTAAAGTTCTTAACATGTGGCAAATCATAACTAGAGTTTTCTATCACATTTGAAACAGAAACATTTGAATTAAAATGAACACCAGAATCTGCACTCAAAGAGGATCCACTTTCACTCAATAAAACATCGCTCTTTGCGTGGCCTAGTTTCTTTATTTCAGAATATACACTGGGATGTATAATAAATTCTTCGGTCAAGGTCGGTGATATTGCCGTTCGAACACTTAGACCGGGAGAGAGTTGATTAAGAGAAATATTTATCGGTTTAACTTCCACCATACGATGTTCGCCAAAACATGAGCTTAATGTTATGATTTCTTCGGAAGGTGTTTGCACTCTAATTAGTGATGAATTTAAAACTGGGATCTGGCAACCTGAATCGATCAAGGCTGTTACGGGCTGATTTTCCACAAAAATGTTTACGTATTGAAGATTTCCGAATTCATCGCTATTTGGTTTTTCGCTCTCGACTTTCAAAGTATTCACTTTTATTCTATTATGGATGTGGTCGTTAGATTCTTTAGGTTTAAAACGCTTCTCACAGTCTCTTGCGTAATGAGATGAATCACACCGCATATAAAGCAATTTTTATTTTCTCTTTCAAGATATTGGGGATAGTTCTCTTTAATCTTTGGTTTAAAGTTTTTGTGATCTATTTTTAAAGGGGTCTTGGGTATATCCATAAGTAATAGAAATTTCCTTACGTGATCCGTTTTTAGATGAAATATAAATATCACACTCTTTAGCTAAATCAATAGGCCTAAACCAATCTTATGCTTCTCGAATGCCAATATGGGTTGCGGTTTCCTTTATTTAAAGTTTCCCTTGAACTGTTTCTCTTCGACTTTAGCTGCAGGATTTAAACTTAATGCTTTATTTTTAGCCCTTTGAAGTTCGACTTCTTTTTTCTAATTTTGCCAACTGAAGTTTCATCGAGCTCAATTTTCTGTTTTTCTAAAGTTACCTCTCTTTCGTTTCTGCCAGCTGATACTCTCTCATCTATACAGTTTTGAATTAAAGTTTTAACGAAATCTGATCACTTTCAAATGTACTACTGTTCTCAATTTTAGTCTTTAGTTTAACTATAGTGTCCGTACTCTCCACAGTACCGTCTAGGTCCTCAACAACTCTTATGAGATCCTCTTTAAGAGCGTTTTTATACATTTTAGATAAATATGGAAAGATCCTACCTTTTTTTTCTTGCTCCCTTGTTGCTCGCACGTACGATGTATCCAATAATTGAAGAAAAATTTCGATTCCACTGATTTCACCTCTTCGCAGGTAATATAGTTGAAATTGTTCGAATTGACACCTCTTCGCAGGTTATATGTGAGTGGTTCCAACCTCTACACAGGCGGAATTTTTCGTCGATGGGTTCCAACCTCTACACAGGCGGAACGAAGTTTCCGAAAATGGCGGCGTCTCGTCTCCTCCACGGACGGCTTTTGTTCACGTTCCAAACTTTGATCAAAATCGAAATCTTTTTTTTCAATCCCGGCCTCTACACAGGCGGAGTATTCATTCTGAGTTCAAACCTCTACACAGGTTGAACGAAGTTTCCGAAAAATGGCGGAGCGTCTCCTTCACGGACGCTTTTGTTCATTGTCCAGACTTTGGTTCAAAATCGAAATTTTATCGATCCCGGCCGAGCCCCCATAATTTGTGGGGACAACAAGGGGTCCAAGACTTTTGTCTTTCTTATGGTTTATTTAACATTAAACAAAAATTAATTAAAAAGGTAGCTGGTTTAACAGATAAGTTCGACGATGATATGCAGAAGGTAACGCCTGCTCGCGCACCTCTCGCGTTCTCTCATCTTCTCTTTTTTAAGTCTTAAAGTTTTTTCAGTTTCAGTTCTACTTTCACTTAGCTGCGCCTGCGCGAAGACTGCTTGGCTTTGGCTGTATGCTATATTTATATATA